>JAPDVU010000009.1:83406828-85806828 GCA_026230045.1 Corynorhinus townsendii
AAATGTTCATCGAATTGTACATCCTAAATGGATAAACTGTATCATATGTGAATGATATCAACTAGAGGCCCAGTGCATGAAATTTGTGCACATTGGTGGAGAGGTCCCTTAGCCAGGCCTGAGCCCTCTTGCAGTCCAGGAGCCTGTGGAGGTGGGAGAGGCTCCTGCCACCGCCACTGCGCTCGCCAGCCGTGAGCCCTGCTCAAGGCTTCTGGCTGAGTGGCGCTCCCCTTGTGAGAGCACACTGACCACCGGGGGCAGCTCCTGCATTTAGCGTCTGCCCCCTGGTGGTCAGTGCCCATCATAGCAACTGGTCGCTCCCCTTTATGTCAATTTGCATATTAGCCTTTCATATATAGGGTAAAGATGTTTAAAAAGATTTCCAATTCAAAGACCCAGTTCAGCCAGTTACAAAGCTAAAAGAGAGAGAAGGTTATTTCAGTTCATGCCCTAAAAAATGAACTGGGAGGAAAATCCTCTACTGGGAAGGGACCACCTAAGGGTGCATTGTGCTGCCATGTGCACGCCAACCCTGTCTGAGCCAGCCCATCACTAGGCAACAGTCCATCAGTAAAATTGAGCCAACTCCATTTATCAGTGACCTGGGACACAATCCCACCTCTACCTAATTTGTGTCCAATCTCTGAATTGGTCTAGGTCTGGAGTAGTGTGCAGGTCTTATTACATTCAGAAACAGAAAGTCTGACCTGGTCAGCATGTGGGTTCCTGGGAATTGCAATCTCTGAAGGGCTCTTGAATTATGGGCTGTGGCTGAAGTGGGGGAAGTAGAAGGCAGTGTTCCTACCATTTCTACAATAGTATTCATGTTGTCCACTTTTCTTATTGTTAAGAGAAACAGTGAGGAGGAGTCAAATGGCTTCCCACCTTCTTTAATGATGCCTGGGTTTTTCTATTTGTGAAATAAGGCATAAGGAATCCACAGATCACCCTTCTCTATTCAGGTCTATTGGCCTTATAGTCAGTGGAATTTCTCTCAGATTTCTATGGTGCTACAGGCATTTCAGAGACAACTGAAAAGGAGATCTCAGAGGCTGCTGTCTGATTCTTTTTCATTACATTTTCTAATATCAATATCAATGTTCCAAAGTGTTCCGTAATTCTAAGGCAATACCGTTCATTCATTTTTTATTTGCATTTGGACAGGGCTTAGAGAACAAATTTGCACACACATTTCACTTTGGCTCTTTTAGATTTGGAATTCAAATTATATGAACCCAATTTAATATTAATATAATGCAACCACTTTTACACTTTATGTTTCAGAGGGCTTTACAAACATGATCTTATAAGATGATGTTAGCAGAAAGAGGGCTGGATCAGGAATCAGAAGTCTTGGATTCCAGTTCTGGTTCTGTCTCTAACCTGAGGTGGGACATTAGAAGACCCACTTATTCATCCCGGACCTCAGTTTTCCAGATTATAAAATGGGTGTGTAGACTTGATGGTCTCTGAGATCCCTCCCACATCAGATATTTTATGACTCTGTATTTATCAATGATGATTATTTATATCTAGCACAGAGAAGTAGATACTTAGTGTCAAAGAAAACCAACAAGCAACAATTCACGAGTGACAGAAGCTTCCTATTTAACAAAGGCTTTAATTTAAGTTGCCCAAATCAGGCAGACTAGAGCTTAGAGTTTTACTAGCAAGCTTAGTCAGAGCAGTGGTTCTAACACTTTAGTGTATAATGGGATCACCTGAAGGGCTTGCTAAAACACATATTTGCAGGCCTCATTCCCAGAGTTTCTGATTCAGAAGTTCTGGAGTGGAGCCTGAAGATTTGCATTTCTAACGAGTACTCAGATGAGACTGATGCTGCTGGTCCAAGGACTACACTTTGAGAACTATTGAGTTAGAGGTATATTAGCTTAGTGAGATTGATTTGCTGTTCCAGTGTTGCCAGAGAAATTCTACGAGTGTTCCCAAGTAATTAAAGAAAATGGATTGGTTTGTGTTTGGCCACTTCCTCCTTTCCTTTTCATTTCCTCTGATTAATTTCTAGCATGATCTAAGGCTGCCTGGCTTGGTTATAGAGTTTGTATTCCAGGGGAAGAGCCTGGGAATGGTGAGCTATCTTACTCAAAATAACCAGGAAGAGAGGGAGCCAAGTGGAGTCATAGTAGTTGAATACTGATGATTGTATCTTCTGCAACCAAGAAAAGCAATTTTGACAAGGGGGAAAGCAGAAAATGTCCACATAACAGTATCTACTGGTGATTCTAGTTTCAAACATATGGCAGACTTGTTTACCAAAATCAGCATTCTCTCCTCCTCCCCTCCTTTCCCCTCCCCTCCCCTCCCCTCCCCTCCCCTTTCCTCCTCCTCTTCGACCTCATCCTCTTTGTCTTCTTCTTTCTTTCTTTCTTTCTTTCTTTCTTTCTTTCTTTCTTTCTTTCTTTCTTCTTTCTTTCTTTCTTCCTTTCTTTCTCTCTTTCTCTCTTCTCTCTTCTCTCTTTCTCCCTTTCTCCCTTTCTCTCTTTCTCTCTCTTCCTCTCTTCTCTCTCTCTCTCTCTCTCTCTCTCTCTCTCTCTCTCTCTCTCTCTCTCTCTCTCTGTCTCTCTCTCCCCCTCCCTCCCTCCCTCCCTGACTGCATTTTCAGCTTTCCTTGCAGCTAGATGTGGTCATGGATGAGTTATTTTCAATGAAATGTGAGTGGATGTGATTTTTGCTTGCTCCAGGCCAAGGCATTTTAGAAGAGACAGTGCCTCTTCCTTATTCTTTCTTTTTCTCTGTTGGATGGAAGTGCAGGAGCCTGAGACCCTGCATTACCACATGGAGGAGAGCTGCCTGTTAGGAATGTTTATATTCTCACATGAGTTAGAAATCTATATTTACAGGTCTTGAGTCATTACAAACTTTGGCTCTAATTTTTACTGCATCAATAAGCATATATTCCATTATTTCTCAGTATTATAGGACTGCTCTGTGGGGGGGGGTGGGATGAAACAAAAAGTTAGGATTAGATAAATGCAAAAAATGAGCTGAGAGCTAACTAACCAATATTCCCTCTAGGGTTAGATCAAAGCAAGGAATCTATTGGCACTTACGGGGCTTGTGAGTAGAATCCAAAAATATTCACACTAGGTCTATTGAGAAAACCCAATTTTACTCTTCTGTTTTCAAGATGAAAATATTACAAAAATTAACATAGGCTCATTGGAAAACATGGTGCAGAATAAGAAAAGGGGGCATCTCTCATTGTACCCAGTGGAGAAATCTAGTTCTGGAATTATTTACTGCAAGAGGAAAAAGAAAACATTTTAGAAAACATTGGTGACCAAAATAGTTGCAAGAAGATATGGCCTTGATGAAATAAGAAGCAAAACCATAAGAAGGAAATGAAAGAGGAGAGGGGTTGAATGGAATGAGATTCAGACTTAACAAGCTGAGACAGAAAGGGTGAAAGAAAAAGGAAATCAAGGACAGTGATATGCAGTGCCAGGACTAAAATTCACTGTGATGGGGAAAGCAAAGAAGCTCTCTCAAAGTTCAGGGGAAAAGAACTAACAGATTAAAGCAAGAAGATTTAGATTCAGAGAACATAAAAATAAAACAAGAATTAAAAATTATTGAGGAAAGAAACAAGTGGTACAAAATGCAAAAACTGAAAATATATTGAAGGAATCTATATGAATCTGAAAAATCAGCTGAATTTAAAGATTGAAATAGCTTGTGAGCTTATAGGCAACACACACACACACACACACACACACACACACACACACACACATCCTGGCCATTTTTTAAAAATTCGAATAATGAAAATAAGCCATTCAAAGTTATGCAAATATCCAGGCTGAAAAAAAAATCAGTTTACCAAAATAGAACAAAAAATTAGGTTGGCTTCAGACTTATACTCTTTAAGATTAAATGCCAAAACATGATGAAATTCCAGCTCTGTAGTTTTTACAAGAAACTTGTTTAGATCCATGGATTTTAAAACTCACTAATTTTTCACTTATGGTTGAAGGTTAAGCAAAATATTCCAGGAAATGTAAGGATTTAGGCAATTTACCAACTATTTATGCCCTTTGTGGAAAAAAATTTTTTTGAAGACATTGTGCAATTGACCTAGAGATGAATCAATATTATGAGTTCAAAAAAATTGGTGTTCAGGTATCCTCAGTATAAAATGGGAAATGAGGCCTAGGGCTTCTGCTATAGACTGAACATTTGCAATTCCCCAAATTCCTGTGTTGAAACCTAATCCCCAATGGATGGCCTTTGAGGGTTGATTAGGTCATGAGGAGAAGGCCTCATGAATGGGATTAGTGCTCCTCTAGAACAGGCCCCAGAGAGCTCCCTGACCCCTTCCACCTTGTGAGGACACAAGGAGAAGATGACCCTCTATGAGCTGGGAAGTGCATCCTAACCAGACACTGAATCCTCTGGTACCTTCATCTTGAATTTTCCAGAACTGTGAGAAATAAATTTTTGTTGTTTACAAGCCACCCAGTTTAAGATATTTTAGTTACAGCAGTCCAAATGAACTAAGACAGCCTTCTTTGATCTCCTTTGATCTCAGGCTGAAGAGGAGAAAATTCAATTCCCAGTCATGGCACATATAAGAATCAACTAAAAAATGCATAAATAAATGAAACAACAAATCAATAGTTCTCTCTCTCTCTCTCTCTCTCTCTCTCTCTCTCCCGCCCCCCCCCCCCTTCTTTCACCTTCTCTCTAAAATTAATCAATCAATAAATAAACAGGTATAAAGTCTAAAAGTATCTGGCTTGGCAGGTGTTGGAGTAGGGGCGATTAAGAGAGTTAGACAAACCTTCCTTAAGAAAATGTCTGGAATTGCAAGATATTTTCTGTTGCTAAATCCTACTTTCAAATTCCAGAAACTAAATTTTACTTCAGTCTTCCTCTTGATTTCTTTCTCTAATAAACTCCTACTAGATACATAGGCATTAAAGGCTGATTAGGGCTGGCTAGCATGAAGACCATCCATAGGATAAGGCAAAATATTACTATGTTACTTTTATATTAGATGATCCTAATATATATATTTTGTATAAACACACACATTATATATTCTATATAATAAAAGGGTAATATGCAAATCAACTGAATGGTGGAACAACTGAAATACCCACAGCCCCTCGCCGCAGCTAACCCTGCCCATGAGTGGGACCTAGAACCCCAATCAGGAGTGGGGCTGGCCAGCAAACTGCCCTCGGCCCCTCACCCCAACCGGCCCACCCCCAATGGCCCCCATTGGTGTGGGCCGGCTGGACCCCACCAGTGCATGAATTTGTGCACTGGGCCTCTAGTCCTATATAATAAAAGCCTAATATGCAAATTGACTGAACTGTGGAACAACTGGTGGAATGACTGGTTGCTATGATGCACACTGACCACCGGGGGTAGATGCTCAATGCAGGAGCTGCCCCCAGCCCGCAGGTCCCAGGCCAGTCAAGACAGATAGGTGCCAGCATCCTCCCCCGCCCCATCGCCTTGCTGGTCACCCTGCAGATAAGCCCTCGATTGTCAGCCAGACCTAGGACACTGCCTGTACATGAATTTCGTGCACTGGGCCTCTAGTAAATATATAAAATTCAACAAGTTATGAAGCATGGTAGTAATTAATAGGTAATTTTTTATTTATAGTTCCCTGAAATATAATTTTTCCAAGCTCACTATAATGTACTTGCATTGCTTCCTTCATAAAGACACAATAAATATTACTTAAAATATTGTAAAAATAAGAATGTAGGGACTTACACACTTATGCCAAACAAATAATGTGTAACAAAATTCAAACTGGCAACAATAACTTTTAGGATAGAAATGTAAGATTTAGTATATTAATAAATCTATATACTTAAGCATCAAAATATAATTTTCCTTTAAAAACATCAAATGTGTTTAACTTTAAATAATTACAGTATTTTCAGGTATAAAAATCCACTCACCTGTTCATATGTTGCCATGGTCATTCATGGTACTTCACATACCAACCAATATGTGAAGTATAATAGTAATGTATTTGATGTAAATGGGCATTGTTTTGTCAATATGCACAGTCTTTTCTGAAATTGATCTGATAGTCTCTTTACTGAGGGCCAATTCTTGCAGATAAAAAGCTAGAATTATGTTCCAAAGTCTGGCTTTCATCACCCATTTTTCTTTAAAGGAGAGAAATGGAAAGGGCATTGTAAAACAGGAGCCATAACTTGTTGGGAAAGATGAATCACCCAGTGATGAATCAAACCAGGGCCACTGATGGTGCCCTAAATCATAAGAGCAGCCTGTCAAGGGGAACCCCATAGGAGATTTAGAACTTGGCACCATCCATCCATCCATCCATCTCATTCAGGCTGCATTAGTGGGCCCATGTGCTCATGTGACAAGTGATATTTTGGGATAAGGAACTCCTGGGGTTCTTATCAAAAGCTTCTCTGACTAATTAGAAAGGACTCAGTCCCCCTGCCTTTCCCTGGAGCTGAGTTGCTATTGTGAGGTGCTAGAAATGGATGTCTATATTTATGTCATTCCAACTCCAGCCCAGTTGTTTAGAATAAGCAGCCAGCTCTCCCTGGGCTTCTCTGTCATTCTCCTGGAACTAACTAAAGGTCAGCTGAGCAGTGCATCCAGAGTGCTGAGTTCCTGAAAACTCTGGGCTATAAAAATAGAAATGACATTGCATGGAGGGAGGGTGCCGACATGCCATTGAATAATATTCCCATCTTGCCAGATCCCAACCTGGAGAGATCAGGTTGCTTTGCTGGTTCTTTCTTCCTGTTCTTTAGGGTTGCATACCGAGCACTGGTGCCTGGGAAAAATGACGTTTCTTTGACATATTTTAGGATGGAATTTTCTAGAATTGCCTGGCAGTTCTACTGTCTCAGTTCAATATCTCTCTTAAATTGGAGTTAGCTCTTGATCTGCAGCACTTGTTGGCTCCTCTCCTGGCTGCTGGTATTTCTGTTAACTCTCTCCTTCAACCAATTTCCTTAGCTCAGTTTAAGCTTGCAGCTGTCACCCAGCCCACTGTTTGAGCTCTGGCAGACCAATGAGGATAGCATCCAGCCAACTGGTTCGAAAATGAGGATGTTAGGCAGAGTCTGGGTTATTTTCGAATAGCTAAATTCAGTCGAGCCACCAAGCAGTTACTAACTGGTTGTTTGTGATCCAATCATCAGAAGAGTTGATGTCTTTCAAAGCCATCTGTGTGTATAGACACAGCTTTGGTTTCTATAAACTGACATCCCTATAATCACTCCTCATAAGCACATTAATACTTTGTACCCTTTAGTTTTTTCATGCTTGATGGTATGATTCATTAGGGAATTAATTTATTCTAATTCATTTTAAGGTACAATATTGCTCTGTTAAGACCGATTCCACCTAGAAAAAGATATGAATTATAAAGGAGCTAGCAATTTCAGTTTCAATGACTTTTGGAGGTTGGGAACCACATATAGAATTTGCAGCAACCCCCTCTATTTCTTCTTCTCCTTTTCCTTCTTCTCCTCTTCCTCCTCCTTCTTCCATATTCCCTCCAGTCCTCAATATCTAGATTCCAGAGGTGAAAGCATTGCCAGGAAAGGGGAAAGAACATGAATCACCTCCTCCCCCCCTTTTCTGCTCTACTAATACATATGTGGACCACAGTCCTAGGAAAACACACCGGGTAAAGAAAATAAATATATAGAGAAGGAGAAAAAAATACCTGGCCAGATTTCCAACCAGCTTCTGCAAGGCACCTGCCAGAGAGGCTAATAACTTTAGACAATGTCTGACAGGTTGATATTTTGAGCTCACTTTCCTAAAAAATATTTTGGGACCCAAACTATTGCAGTGCCTACCTGCCATGTGAAATTCTAAAGGAAGTTTCAGAAAGGCAAAGAGGAATGCCCAGGAAAGGATTATTTCTGATTTGGGGCAAATTTCACAGGTCACAGAAGTTGTTGATTTAAATAATCTATTATAAGATTTGCTCTGTGAGCTCTATTCTCAGGGAACAATTTGCTGGCTGAACCTATCACTATGTTCAATTTCAGGGACTTACCACAGTAGACATTTGTTCTTTAATTTTATTTCTCTTAGGACTCATTTGGCCCTATATGTTCTTGGGGCTCCAGATAGAGTTGAACTCTGTTATCTCTAATAGATTTGCTTCTGAGACCCCAACCCAGTGGGAGGGAACATCCCACCTCTGACCTCTATCTCACAGAGAGTTGGAACCTCACACCTTCCAAATTCCTTCTTTCTCTTGGTGGTTCTCAGGAGATTCACACATAAAATTTTCTTGACAGCCATTGAAGATTTCCTGAGTTGCCCACAGCAACAGCTGCCATGGGTACTCTATACCCCTGAACTTGATAGCACCATTTGCTCCATGCTCACTGCAACTATTTTGTCTGGGTCTCCACATGGTGGCAGGGGGCCTTTTGCTGTCTTATAATTCTTGTTCTACTAGAGCCACCATCTCCCTCTTGAAGCTCCCGGTCTTGCTACTCCTGCCCTCCACTGCAGGGAACAGCTGTGGTGCGGGTGAGAGCAACTCATTGCTAGTTAAAGAGACAGAATAAAAACATCTATTCAGAGGAATGCTGGCTACTGCCCGGCCACGAAAAGATGTGGACACAGGGGACCCAGCAACCCAGAAGGGCCGTTTCTTAGAGCTAGTTATGATGAGTATGCAGCTTTCAGTGACTTACTGTGTTATTTGCCTGGATCTGAGAAACCCTATTCCCCAGAGGCCTACGATGATGCTCCCAGGGCAGTGCTTTATTTCCCTGCATAACATCTGTTTTACATTCCTGCTCTTCACAAATGTGTGGAGCTGGCTGTTTGCCTGCACTCGTGTCTCCCTCCTCCTACCCTTCCTTCGCCTCCTCCAGATAGCTTTGCTCTTTGGAAGGATGAGGTTGTTTCTCTCTTGAACAGGTCTTTCCATTGAGGAAAACGTTGAGCGTTACCAAATGTGGCCTTTGGTTTGTGTGTTTGGTTGCACCCGGGAAACTGGGCAGAGAAATGCTCTGGAATCTTTTCCCACTTTGTGGACACAGCCCAGAATTCCAGCCTTTCTAGCGGGGCTTCACATGTATGGCCAAGGTGGGCAGCTTCAGATGTAATTCCTGAGCACTAAGCTCCTGGTCTTCCCTCTCCCGCTCCCCAACCTCCCCACAGCCCCTTTGCCTTCACTTCTAATTGGAAAAATAGGGGAGGGAGGTATGGTTAAACTAGAAATCCTAAAATAGGTCAGGCCATCATGCAGATTCCAAAATAAATGTCATTAATGCCAAGTCACTGAACCATATAGCCCAAGCTGACAGGGCCTCATTTGCCTGCTGCTTCTGATTTGGGATTTTAAAGAAACAGTGAACATCAGTATAAAGGATTTATAAAAGACCCCTCTCCCCCAAAAAGAGAAGGCAGATGAAGTTGAGAAGAAGATGGGATAAGAGAAATGAAGAAAGATCCTGCCACACTCGGATGTAAGTGCACACCAGAATTTGCCCTTTAAAATCCAGGTTGCTATTTTTGGTTAATAATGTGGGATTTGGAGGGGACCAGAATGGGGAGGAATAAATCCATCCTTGCCTCAGTGCAGGTTTGAACTTTATGAGGATGGAATAGTAACTACACAACATAGGGTTTTATGCATCAGCACAGCTTTGTGTTAAATTGTTCTCAGTGGGTACCTTGCTGGGGAATGTGAATATGAATGGCCCCGTTGTTCTGGAGGTTGAATTGCAATTACCCAGATGTGATAGGAAACGTGGTCTTAACACTGCCCAGTAAAACAGTATTCCTCTACTTACGTATGGCACCTATGGTCCATTTACTTTCATATACACAAAGTAATCTCTTTGGTAGTCAAACTCCCATGAGCCACCCAGAAAACAGAGAAGAAAGAACTCTGTTGCTTAGCAACCAATGGAACATTACAACACTAGATAAGTCGAATCAATATTGCTCTAAATATTGAACCCTTAGATGATGGAAAAACCCTCAAAGCCATGTTCATAACTCCTCTACTCTTTCTTTTCCTACACCCAGCAGCAGAGTAAAACCAGCCTGTGCTTTGAGAATCTCCAGAGACCTCCAGGGAGGAAGAGGACAGTGTGCTGAGTTCCACAAGAAACCCCATCAGTAGTAATTCCAGAAAAGAGGTACCTGAAGGCTGAGTCCCTAGCAGTTTGGACCCTCTTGCCCACTTTGGCAGTGCTGGCTGGACTGGAGTAAGGTCATTGTCTTGAGTTCTTTTTTTAAAAAAATATATTTCATTGATATTTTACAGAGAGGAAGGGAGAGGGATAGAGAGTTAGAAACATCAATGAGACAGAAACATCAATCAGCTGCCTCCTGCACACTTCCTACTGGGGATGTGCCCGCAAACAAGGTACATACCCTTGACCGGAGTTGAACCTGGGAGCTTTCAGTCCACAGGCTGATGCTCTATCCACTGAGCCAAACTGGTTAGGGCTGTCTTGAGTTCTTAACCTGTTGGTGTCTGGTCCGAGCTCATTAAAGTTGAAGAGAGCAAGGTCACTCTGTCAACTGTTTCTTAAGAAGAGTTCCAGAGGTCGGGGCACATAGTGCATTCTCATTAACCCTTGACCTCCAAGTCCTCCCATGAACCTCTCATCACCAATCCTTGGCAGGCGACTGTCTGCTCACACTCCTCAGATTGCTAATGTGGGGTTTCTTTTCCCATGAAGTCTTTCTTAGTCTAATTAACCCAACTCTCATAGTCAATGTTCGCCTAGGGCTCACACCTTGGTAGAAACCAAATTGGTTTGGGGAAACTTTGAACAATGTCTAACCGCCTTGTTTTTCCAACTAGTGACTTTTCTTCCTGGAAATAAAGCTGTGCCATATTCTTAGAAGCAGTGTCCTGGTAGAGTGTTCTTTGGTTCCTAGGTGCTCTTGTACAAAGCTTTCCTTGGGGCCCCCAACATTAGGCATCTACCACAGTGCTGTTGGAATCATGCACTCTTCACATGAAACTTACAGGGTTGACCTTGGTGAGTTACTAAAATGCAGAAGAGGGAAACTAACATTAACCCTTCTCATGCCAGGCACTGCACAGGTGCTTTAACAGAATTGGGCTGATCATCCAAGCCCTGTGATATCCATATGTGGTAGGTGTTGTTATTTCCATTTTATAGATGGGGAAAACAGGCTTAACAAGGTTATAGAAACTCACCTTTGAGAGAGTTACAGTATCTTAATTACCTAATGGTAACTCTAGGTTATCCTCTGGTCTTTGTGTGGTCACTGAGAGGTATATGGCTGGGAAATGGGCCCTTTCTTATTAGCAATTGGCTATCCAGTGCCACTGGAAAGAGGTTAAGTACAGAACCTGACAGGTTTCTGAACAATAATGTGGAGGATGGCCTCCACTGTGCAAGGAAGAACCTCTGAAATGAGACAGGGTGAGACAGGAAAGTCTGTTGTCTTTTTTTCTGAATTTCTGTGGTGCTGATAAGTCAGGTTTGCTCAGGATGTTGTGTATGTGAGCAGAGCCCAACATTTAGCTCTGGGATAATTCGGACAGGTCCTGCTTTTCATCATTTTCCACCGTATGACCATTCAAACTTGGATTAGACTATTCTCATGGCTGTGGGGGTAATTCAGGGAATTTACAACATTGGAGGAGAAATTTCAAAATTGTTCAATATAATTTTCCCATAGACCACCAGGAAAGCCCCCAGGAAGACAGACTCCCCTCAGGGATCCTGTGGCATATTCTCCGTTCACTATTGGTCCCCTTTGTCAAGCATCTCATTCTCCCAATCTCCATGGGGAGCATCTCCATTTACTTTTTGGGAAATCTATCTCCCCATCCTCAGGGAAATCTCTGAATCTCAAGATCCATTACTGTTCTCCCCATCCATTCAAGAGTACATTTATCCATGACTGAGTCATTACATTAATGGCAAGACCCCAGGCAGGGTGGGTGAGGATGTGCAGCAGGACAATTACTGCCTTTCCTAAGTACCCAAAACAGGGTACCTGGCAAGATTAGGAATGTCCATATCTCCTCTCTCTCAGCTAACTGAGTCTTACTGTCCCAGGATAGAAAAACTATAGATGCTCCCCTGGGTCTCAGACCATAGTCCCCTCCCTACCAAGTGCTTTATACATTGCATCTTCCCAAGACAGGCTTCTGAGTCACTCAGTTGCCGTTGTTGTAACGACTCTTTGTTGCTCTGCTCCTACATGTTAGGCACTGTGCAATGCATTATGTTACCTGCTCCTTCAATAACACTGCACGTTAATCATTAGCCTCATTTTGCAGAGGAGGAAATGGAAGCAGAGAGAGATCATGCAATTTCCCTGAGGACACTCAGCAAATAAACAGGGATCATGATTTGAAACAAGCTCTGTCTGAAGTCAAGGCTTCTATGCCAGTTTGAGGGGTTGATTTTGCAGAAGCTGGTAAGGGTGACAGCCAACACACAATGCTCCAGGAGCATGAGAGGGGCCCAGGAGATGACTGGCAGAATCTTTCCTTCAACTGGAGAATCAGGAGACCTGGAGTTTAGTTCCAATTTTACGAGAATAAACTCCTGGGCTTCCTTTTTAGTATCTGTAAAATGAGGGAAGCCTCAGTGACCTTCTAGCTCTCAGAATCTAGTTCAGACTCATGGCCAGAATTCCTGAATCCTGGAAGCAAAGCATAGGAACTGGATCCAAACTGGTGCAGAGCTCTGAGGTCTGTTCTTGCATCCTATAGTGGAAATGGATAAAAGACAAAGCCATCTTGTCATGCACCACCACTGCCAGGGCGCCATGGAGCAGAGTGACTGGAATCTCCTTCCGCCTGGAATTACATCGTTCAGTGACTGTTTCCTTGGGTGTTATTTCTTCTTCCCATGTGAGTCTTTATAGGAAGGTATTTCTGGCTTTAAAGGAGGAAACCTGAGTCTATTAAACTAATAAATTGTTTAGTTGCTGTGACCGCATTACAAAAATATCCTGAAGAGTACCTTCATTTGTGTCATTCTACAACTATTTTTAACAAGTCAAATAATGGAAAGATAGTTGCAAATTAGGGATAAACAGGGCCAAAATATAACCAGCCTAGGGACTTGTTAAGCATGATTTTTCGTACCTTGCCTTGTAAAAGGTGGTCTTATGTCTGAGGTAATGTTCATTCCCTTCCCTCCTTCAGATGCACACCTCCTTTTGAAGATGCCCTTGTGTATATCCATCATGTCTACCCATTCCCATATTGCTTTGCATTATCAGCTAAACAATCCATGTGGGTTTGTTCCCATTACTAAACTTTTCTGTAGAGCAGCACCCATATCTTAGCCCCCAGGCTAAGTGGGATATGTCCCAGGTGTTCAATGTGTACGTTTTGACAGAAGAACAAAGTGAGTCACCAGAAAAGCTTCTCTGTGAAGCTGTGAGTTGTGAATCGCTTGAGAGGATACAGATGATTCAAAAAGGGAAGGATATCCATGGAAGATGGAATCATTGTTCCCAATTCTTCATGTAATCCCTGAATTAGAGATATTCTTCATGTCCTTTGCCATGTGACTTCACTTTCCACCAGAGGGAGGGGAGAACAGTTCCCTCCCCATTGTTACTGGTTTTGGCCAGTGGGAAACGAGGACATACGACAATTTTGAGGCCTCAGGAGGCCTTGTGTGTTTTTACTTGTCCTTTTAGCTGCTGGTCCAAAGGCAGGTACAGAGACTCGAGCCTTGGATTGGACCTGAAGCCCACTGGAAGTCTGCAGCCAAGTTGAGCTGACCCACATCCTGGATGGTCCCAGAAACTCTGCAGACCTGGGAGCTAGAAAAAGACATTCTTGTTGCTGTAAGGCACTGTGTTGGGGAGACATTGGGTGTGTACCATTTTTGCAGCAATAGCTAATGGATATATTATTTTTTCAATGGGGCAAAATGAGTCATATGGGGAGAGAGGGTGGTGGGGGAAGAGAAAGATTTCTAGGTTACCTGGTGAGGAGAGTATGCTATTACTTGTCTATCACAGGTCCTAAAGGACCTTGTAGCAAGAATTTCTCTGAACTTTCCAGACGCATCACTATGTCAGACAAGCCATTATGCTAAATTTTTTTAAAGGCAGGAATTCAGTGGTGACCCATACAGAGCTAAAAGGGCAAAACTGAAAGGCAGTAAGTGAATAACCTTTTATATCAGGCAAAATTGATGGCCAGATTCCACAGCCCTGAAGGCTTGGAGAGCTCGGCATCTTGGAGCAAGCTGCCTTCTTGTTCCTTTATGTGAGGTCCGTTCATGCGAAGACGGAGGGTCCCCTGCTCTGCAGGTGCAGGAGGAAGCGCAGAACATTTAAAGAAATACTGGCATGATATAATTCAACCTTGAGAATGATAAAAATTTTCGGAGAGATGAAGATAATATTCAAATCAGTATTATGCTCATTGTTCAAAAATGGTCACATGATGCTTTAAAGCACTGTAGCAGTGTTCTTTCTTGGGTAGAAAGGTAGAATTTAAAATATGGGACACTTGAAAAACAAACCACTTGATACCAGTAATATGATTCCAGAGGGCTTTGAAGAGTATTGGATTAAGTTTAGAAAAATGATAATTATCTGTTACCTAGAAAGAACAGGTAGGTCATTGCAGAGACAGTGATTTAATTTTAGCCCTTGTATTTCAACACAGATTTAAACCTCCCATGCAATTAGCTAAAATAACTGAAATTGGGGAGTGTACAAAGGCCATGTCCATGTACACTAATTAATGATTCATATTAAACAGAATTTATAAACCTGTTGGCAGTTTCTTGTTTGACCTGACTCCTCTTTCTGTGATGATGAGCCCTCGTGTTGAACTGCACCACCCAGTCTAGAGGTATGCCTGCCTTTGCCAAGTCCAGAGGCCTTTAGCTTCTGAACCAATACCTGGCTCTTGGAGTGTTGTTATAGGAGAATTCACCTGGAGTTATTGGCTATATTTCCATGTGTGCATGGAATCTCTGAGGGCAAGCACTGAGTCTTGAACCACTCTATTTTCATCCCTGCATCATTGTGCTGAGCATGGCACAGTGTCTTCAAGATTGGAATTCTACAAACACATTTTTATTGTTATGGTAGACCCATCTGGCTGGCCAATTCAGCCTTCATCCAATCCTTTCTGCAACCATCTTTAATCCAGGTACGTGTAACACAATTCTGGGCAACAAGTTGTAAACAGAAGCCATTGGGTGGAGTTTGGGGAAAATATTTTTTAAAAATTGTCATGTCACTTTGGCTTTTTTACCCCCTTTTCTTCCTCTGGCCTGGCATACATTGTGAGGCTTCGAAGGGCAACAGTCATCTTTTGACCATGAGGCAACAAGCATGTAGATGAAGGTCTACACATTGAAGATGGAAGAGCAACATGCATTCAGCTGTGTGTTGGACATGCCTTGTACCAGCTTGTGAGAGCCAACAGTCAAATCTTCAGTAATTTTGCAAGTCTGTTGTTCAGCACAGCCATTATGTAAAAATGCCTTTTATAAATTTACAATGAAAGAAATTATATTAAAACAAAGATACTATCCCAAACTCATAATTTCTTCTATTACATTTTACATTATCTAATGTTTGAGGCTATTTACATCTATTGATATGCATGGTGGAAATACTTGAAAATGGTGTGCTACTGAATATTTCCTCTTAACTCTGCATTCAGTTATGTCACATTGGAAGCTTACAATCGAACGATGGTGGAAATAGGTGCACTATGGAAACTGTCCAAAAGGACAAAGCAGGTTGAACTTCAGAATGGTTGTTAAACATTTACCAGCACATTACTGCTGGGTTCCTGGTGGCATCATTGAGTTATCATATCAGCTTTAGATTCCCTCTTCCAGAATTTTTGTTGGATAACAAATAAGTTCTAATGTTTTTAAGTCAAGTTTTTTTGGTACTTGCGGCACCCCCAACACACACACACACACACACACACACACACACACACACTTCTAACATATATTTATTAAGTAATTTATCTCACTGTACTGAACACAGGTGGAAAATATTCAATGTGAGGTTGAATATTGGAACTGCACTTGGATGTGCAGAAGAAGAAAGAAGAAATCTTACTTGGAACTGAAGTCAGGCAATTGGAATTTGCACAATAAAATCTTGGCAGCCTGTAGTGTTTGAGACATTACATAAACAGCTGATACTTGACTCAATAACTATCAGCACTTGGTGTCAGCATATAAATGTTGGGTTGGAAGAGTAGATAAAATGATTTTCCATTCCTCTCATTTTAGCGTCTTCCTTTTTATTGATGCTCTAGCGTTGGATCCTATTTCTAGTGTAACAGTCTGTAATGTAAACATGTTATTTCTCTGGTTAAAGAACAATTCTTTCCAAAGTTATATAATGTGATAAACTGTCTCTGAATTATGACCATAAAATAATAATTCACTCCTTTCTCCAAAGTTATCAAAAAATTCACAAGCTCTATAACCTATAAAATCTCTAACCTTAAACCATTGTTATATATATATTCCACATTTTATGAGTTCAAATAGACTTGAGAGTTAAGGAGAAGCAGGTATTGGTACACCTATTTTAGGGCCAGGGTATTAAGGCTCAGAGAGCTTAAGTCAAGGCAAAAAAACAGAAAGGGAGATTAGACTGCAATGAATTCTATCTTCTGGTTCCTTTTTTTCTTTCAGATTCACGTTTCTGTATTCCAGTATAAATATTGAGTTTGAATACATGAAAATTATCTTTCTGGTATTTCAACAGGATGGGTGGACTTTTTTTTTTTTTTCATGACTATTGAGGCTGTTAAGATGAGCCAGAGATCAAGTATTTGGGTCTTTGAGTGGAAAAGAAAATATTGAAAATGGAACTAGATTCTTTAATGCAGATTCTTGGTGGAGAAAAATAAATCCTGGTAAAAAGTGAGTGGGCTGATTGCTTCTTCCTCCTCCTATAGAGTTTTCTTTAGCTCCTTATTGAATAAATATGGACTGAGTACCTACTATGTGTCAGGAAGTTTTATAGATTGTGGAGAATTTAGTAGTAGGGGAAAAATGAGCCTGCTTTCATAGAATGGGTATTGTGGTGGAGTGGCATATAGAAGATACTAAATTAACAATAAGGGAGCGCCATAGAGAAAATAGAATAAGGTAATGTGTGACTATAGTTGGGACAAGGTAGATTGATAGGGTCCTTAGAGGTGGTAAGGAGGAGACATTTAGTGGGATCTGAATAACAAGTGGCAGACTGGGATAGACACAGACTGGGACAGGGCAGAAGAAATAAGCACATGCCGAGTCTCAGAATGGGATGAGCTTGGTATGTTCATACAAGAGAAAGAAAGCCAGTGGCTGGCTCATAGTCCACAGTAGTTGGTGGTAGGTGATGGAGTTGAAGGATTATTCCGAACTAGTTCATGTGGGACTTTATAGGCCATGATGAGGATTTTGGGTTTTATTCTAGTTGCAGTGGAAAACCATTAAATGTGTTTAGGCAGGGGCGCCACATGAACCAATGTATATTTAAAAACAATAACGACACAGATGTACAAATGATATAATCAAGAGGATCATCTAGAATGCAGGAAATATTGGTTGCTCAACTAAGAGTAGTGGAGATGAAGAGATGTTTGTGAATTTGAAACATATTTTTTTGAGATAGAGCCACAGGAGGCAGTGACAAATCTGATGTGAGGGAGGAGGTGTGTGAGGAAAATGGAAGAATTGATGGTGATGCCTTGGTTTTTGGCTTGGACCATTGGGGTACCATTTACTGAGCCTAGGAGATGGGGGAGGAAAAGGTCTGGAGGGGAAAATCAAGAACTCTGTTTCAAGTATGTTATATATTGGAGCCTTATTCAACACCATTTCAGAGTAGATGGCAAATGATCACTTGGATATAGGAGTTTGGATTATTGTTAAAGATCATTTATAAATTCTTTTAAAAGCCAGTGGTGTAGATAATTCCTGGAGAGATTAGAGATAGAGAAGGGTAGGCTACAACTTGGGAGATTTCATCACATTATCCTCAGCCCTGCTTAGCTTTGTTCTCTGACTGAACTTCAAATGTCCCAGTAATTGTTCTTCCTCTTCCAGCTCCTTCTTATGGGAATTTTCTAAGTTACTGTCATGAGTTCCTCTCCCCGACTTGCTATAATTGCCATTATTCCTGGATGAGCACATTCATTCACATAACTTCAACTGACATATGCTGGTGACTTCCCTGTCTATGAGCCTGTTTTTATCTCTTTTTTTCCCCAACCTTAATTAAATCAAATCCATTCAATTCAAATCCATTTAAGTCAAGAAACATTTGTTGGGCAGCTTCTACATACTAAGCACTGTGCTAAGCAGGTTGGTTGGTCATCAAGTAGCTAGCTGTACAGGATGATATTACTTTGGTGAATCTAACCCTCAGCCGTGGGAGCTTAGAAACATGACTCTTTCAGCATATCAAGTGGGCCAATTTCTTAGCGTGCAAATTAACCCAGCTCACAAGAATCTTGTGTATATAAATCAAAATGTCAATTCACTAATTTACAATGGGAAATACAACTTACAAGAGAGCAGACATTCTCATTAGCCTGATCTGCACATTTTCTCCATCTAGGAAAACTATACATAGAGCCAAATTGTCAGTAGGTTGCATGAATTATAGGATATCAGAGCAAGAGGTCTTGGTGGCTGATTTGAATGTTTGATATCATCAGGCTCTGATAGTTTGATGCATCTATGTCCACAGAGAAATTAAAAAAAAAATTATGTGTTCCTGTGGACTTTCTAGGATACCAAAAGAGTGCTTTCATGAGCACTGCCTAAATGAATCTCATTTTCCCTTTGCTATGTTCTGTGATCACATCCTTCCTCTATCTGATATAGTCTTTCTCTGGATAACTTAATAAAATCAGTTAACTCACCACCAGGTCTTATTGTCACCTAGGAACCATTCTATCTCAGTAAGAGTAACACACATACTGTATTTCAGATTTGTTTTTTTTACGGTTGGGAGGTTTGTCTGCATTTATTTCCTTCATTTCAAATTCCATATCCTCAAATTCCTAGAATAAGGTCTTGCAAATAAACAGCTCATGAAATTTTGTTGAATGAATGAGTGACTAGGTGAACTTTTGCCTCAACATGGCCTGGATGATTAAATAAGAAGAGTAGATTTTATTTAACATATTTTGTTGACTTTAATAAAAAATGAATGGTTGCCCTGGCCGGATGGCTCGGTTGGTTGAAGTGTAGTCAGTAGACTAAAAAAAGGTTGTGGGGTCAATTCCTGGTCAGAGAACATACCTAGGTTGTGGGTTTGATCCCTGGTTGGGGCACATATGGGAGGCAACGGATCAATGTTTCTCTCTTACATTGATGTTCCTCTCTCTCTAAAATCAATAAAAACATATCCTCAGGTGAGGATTAAAAAACAAATGAACCTGAATGGATGACAAAAGAGTTTTTCTAGCTAACCTTCCAAGATCCAGGGATCTATCAATGCACTGTTCAGGGCAACTGTATATCAAGATGGAACCCAACAGGACACTTTCATGCTCCATTACACATATATACTCCAAGGGGGGTAACTCTTTGCTCCAATTTCTTATCTTAATTCAACTCTAGCTCTCCTAAGATTGAGTGGCAGAAATCACTTTTAGTCTGTCATCTGCTTTACCATTTATCCCCAGTTCCAATGTTCTCTTTTTGTCATGTACAGAAAATAACAGAATCAGTGAATATCTGACTGTACAAATGAATGACCAAGATTCAGACTCTCAACATGGTCTGAGTCAGGTGAGATCCAGGTCACACCCAGTAGGTGGTCCTATAACTTAATGCTTTTCTGGAAGTCAATTTAGACCAAAGTAACAAGAGCCTGTGACCTAATAATTAAACTTTTAGGAATTTATCTGGAAAAAATAACTAATAAAACAGTTAAATATTTATATGCAAATGATATTGCCTGCTATTGTATTAGAATAGTACCAAAAAATGCAAAAAAAATCCAACAATGACTGATTAATATGGTACATTCATACAGTAGAGTATCACACAGCCACTATAAATAATGTTTTCAAAGATTATTAATGGACATGGAAAAAAGCTTGCTGTGCACATTGTTATTTTTGTTCCCTAACATTTTTTTATTCTGTCTTATGTGATGGAGCCCTTCTCTCTTCTATATGGCACTAGCATTCAGAAGTCTAGAACCTATAAAACTTTAAATCTAACGTACTCAGCCTTTCAAGCATGTTATTCTTACAGGCATTCCTGTGCTCTCACTAACAGAATACAAAAAAAGGAATGATAAAAGAAGAATTACACAAAGACCAATCAGGGGCCAACCTTGGCCAAGACTCCTTACAGAAGCCCTTGGTTGTGTCAGAGAGTGGGAGCAGAGGATGGACCTTAAACAGTATCACAAAACAGGTGGAATCAGGCGGGGTACTTAGCCTGAATTTGGAGTTAGGATTAAGAGGGTCAGGTGCTACTCTGTAAGTCTTCTACCACAAATAGTCAATGAAGCATGTGAAAAAAATCAAAGTATCAGATTCTCCTAAAGATAAAAAGTCACATGATGTGTTTCTCTCTTCCTACTCTTGTTAGCATTAGTGCCAATGAAGGTGTTAGTGAGAGGAATCTTTAACATACATGGAGACAGCAACAATAGCAGGAGACAGGGTCACTGACATGAATTCCACCAGAACATTGTGACATTGGTGATAACACCTGAATTCATTGCAGGAAACCATCTATCCCTTTTCAGTCCATTACGTTTGAAGGGGAAGACTACTCTTACTGGATCCTGGGTAGACATGTGACAAAGACCTGGCCAATCAGAGCATCATATCATGCTGGACACAAGAACTGGCTCAGAGATGAGCAGGTGACTGAATCAGAGATAATGATATGGGACTTTTTTTTAAGAGCATGTTATGAAGCTGTGAAGAAAATCCCAAAACTGTTAACTGCCATTTTGCCAGCACAAAGAGCAAGCCAGGCTGAGATGGAGACCATACAGGAAAACAGAGCAGAGGTGGGGAGAGGTCAGGCCATAGGGACATTGTTTGAATCTCCAGGTTCCACTGTCTGATGTGCTTATCCTTGAACTTTTAGCTATGTAAGCCAATAAATGCCCTTTTCTGCTTAAGGCACTTTGAGTTGTCTTATCTGCCATAACCAAAAGAATTCTACTGATGGGCTGCTTTGAAAACAAGTTGATCAAAATAGCAGAAAAAAGTCATAAATTGCAAATTATGTGTGCATGTGTAAGGAAATATACCAAAATCTTAACAATGATTGTCTCTGCACTGTGGGATTGTGAGTTTGTTTTTTAAATTAAATTTTACTTTCAATACTTTCTGAAATATTTCAGATTTCCCCCAAAGCCGACATATTCATTTGAATGGTAATATAAAAGAAAAACTTCTGGGTTTTCCTTTTTCTTCATGCAGAAGTTCATATAGCCTTTCTTGCCACATCAACAACATTTGTCAGGCTCCACATAGTCTCAGAGGAAGACCAGTAAACTCAAGTTGTAGGTTAACCTTGTGTTTAGTTAGAAAAATAGAGAAGAAACCATAGCCATTGAGCAGCTTAAAGACTAGCATTTAAATTATTGACTCAGTCTCTGCTAAAAACACCTATAGACAGCCAAAAGGCTGGTCCAGAGGCCCAGTGATGGGATTTACTGCTAATCTCCAGAAAAGAGCTAAAATGACTGCTCACAGGCAATTGTTCTTGGGAGGTGGTTGGGAGGCTGGTGGTGAAAGTGCTGGGAAGTCTGGCAGGATTAAACAGAAGGACCTGGGTTAGACACGTTCCAGAGGTCTCATGTATCTTTTATGGTTGGCTTTGCCACCCAGACTTTGAAGAAAGGATGGGAGAGAGAAGGGAGGGGAGTGAGGGCCATCCTCAGGAGACAGGACTGGGGCAAAGGAAAGTTCCACCTCCTCTCTCACCCTGCAGTGAAGTTGAGGGATTCCTGGTCCCTGGGAGGCGGTGAAGTGAATGAAGAGCCTGCATTTTTAGAAGGAACTGCAAACCTTTGCAGCCGGGACTATGGTAACATTTATAGGTCTCCACCAAGAGGAATTTAAATAAATCTCCTGCCTGGGGACACAAGCTAATCACCTGCCACCTTCACATGGTTGGAGGAAAATGCCTGCTCCACAGTGGCTTCTCCCCACTGGCCGAGGCTATAGGGCAGAATGTTCTCCTCATCCTTCAAGCATTTGCTTTCCCCACACTTCTTCTGCCCACCAGAACTAATTGCCCCTTGTGGATCTACCCCACCTTTTAGCACATTTCTAAATGAGTTATCTGAATGGGAGACTCAGGCTTGCTGTAATTTTGTGTTCCTAAATCGATTGCTCTCCTAACTTCTCAAGGGCAAACTTTGTCTTATTGTTGTTTTGAATTTCCTCCCTCTCTTCCCCACCCCAGTCCCTTAATAAATTGTGTTTGATTTTGAATTTTCATAGCTCATTCTTTTCATGCTATCTTCCCAACCAAGGGAATGGGTTGGCTGATTGCTTCCCAGCTGGCAGAGTTTCTCCAGCTCATAGCTCAGGAGGCATCCTTAGCCCTAGGCCCCTCCATAGAACACTCTTGTAGGAACCCCAGGGTCTTAGCTGCTCCAGCCTTGGTGATGTGTATTCCAATAATGCCTCTTTCTTTGCACTTTTTCCCCAAATTAAAACACACACTAGGCACGCAAAGACTCAAAGACTTTTACTTCATGCCCTTGTAGAAAGCACCACTTGGAGAAACAAATAAAATAATTTAAGATTTGGAGTCAGATAGCCATGGCCTTGACTCCCATACAAAATTGGACAAGTGACCCAACCCACATAAAGCTCAGTGGCCTCATCTGTAAATGGTATAAAAGTACCTATAAAGAGGTGTTGGTGGGCATTTAATGGAATGATACATGTTTAATTTTCAGCACATTAGTAAGGGCTCAGTAAATGTTAGCTCCCTTTTTCATTTTCTAGATTTTTCTATGTTTTCCTTTCCTAAAATTGTCTCAGTGAGAACACAGTGGTTAGTGATGACTTATCTGAGAGTCTAGTCCCTAAAAACCTTGCATGTTGGTTGCTCCCAGGATGATATAGCGTCCAAGTCAGGGAGCCCATGGGTGTATCTGGGGCAGATATTTCAGTGTCATGGCAGGAAGCTAATTCTGTGTACCTCAAGTCAGCTGTGCACAGAGGTTGTCCCAGCCCTGAATGGTTAGGAGGGCCAGTCTTTTGCACAAAAGCATGAAGAGTTTCATATGTAAACGTAGCAGCCACCCCACAATCACAGTGAGAAACAATTCCCCCTCCATCTCCTGGTCCTCCCAGGAAAAGCTTTGTATCCAGTGGGGATTTTAATGAACTGATAAGGAAGTCCTGATCATCTCAGGTCTTATGTTCTCAATATTATGTATCAATCTTGAGAATGACACTGCATTCTCTACGTAAAACCAGGAGAGAAAGTCAATTCGGAAGCCACTGAAAATTCCCCTGAGATACCAGCCCTCAGAAAGGAGGCAGAAGTAGTCAGGGGACAACAGTATGACAAGAAGTGATGTTTGAACTCTGATTCACAGCCCAGAGGGCCAGTGGATCCAAAGGATCTCCCAGTGGACAAAAGAAGAGAGAGCTGAACTTCCAGAGGCATCTGTGAATGCTCAGTAGCAACTCCTGTGCTGTGTCGGCTGAGGACCAGTTCTGTACATACCCCATCTGCCCATCCTTCTCCCTTCTCACATCCATGGGAAAGGGTAGACCCAGGCAGCAAGGATACACTGGGCTGGGAACCTGGAAGTTAAGGTGCACTTAGGTGACACCCAAATCAACATTTCACCTGTTCCTTTTCTAATAGGTTGGCAGAGCTAGGATACCTTTTGTAGACCTACAATGGTCAGAGGAGGGGAAAAAGGGTGGCCACTGCTCTGTTGCTTCCATCAGCTGAACCCTATTCTGTGATTCTGTCACCCAATAGGCATGGATTATTTCATTCGTTCAGGAAATAATTATTAAACACCTGCTCAGAGGCAGGCCATGTGTTGGGTGATAGGTGACAAATTCAAGGTCTGTGGACTTTGGCAGGATAGCAGCAAAAGAAACAATTTTGGAAACTGTTAACACACACACACACACACACACACACACACACACACACACACACAGCAATTCTGGCACTTCTCAGTAGGTGTAAGTGAATTTCAAATAATCTGTATATATATCTATAGATATAAAGAGCCAGGGTTGTAACATCCAAAATGACTGAAGGCTTGACTAAATGCCAGGCTGCATATGCAGCAGGCAAGCGGGCTGAACTGCTTACCTTTTGGAGAAAGATAAAGGTGGGGCTGATCAGCAGCAGCAGCTGCTGCTGTCGAGGCCTGGAGAGAAAATCAGGGTGATCAGACCCTGCTTCTCTCTTTAGGCCTCACCAGCAGCCAAGCCTCTCTCTCTCTCTCCCAGAGGTCAGCAGTTCAGCCCACTGGCCAGCAGCCTGGGGCAGCTGCTGATCAGCCCCACCTCTATGATCAGGCCTGGAGATAGGTCCAGAGATGCTGACTGGCATAGAAACTGACCAATCAGAACTAAATTGGGCAAAGTGCGAGGAGCCAATGGCTGCTTAGGAGGCGGAGCTTTTGATGCTGACTGGCATAGAAACCGTCCAATCAGAACCTACTCTGGGTGAATTGCAAAGGCAGAACCTAAAGTGGGGGCTGAGGAGGGGTTTTAAGGGCAACAGCTTTTTGGTGTAAGGTGTAAGGAAGTGTTTCAATTTTTTAATGACCAGTTTGGAAATATAGTGCATATGGCTGGCTATCAGTCCAGATATAGAGATTATGTGTTTTTGTCTGCAAGAGCATCTCCTCCTGCTGAAAAAGGCTCCCCTCCCCCCATTTAAGCAATCTTATCCTATATAGTCTATCTATACTAATAAAAGGGTAATATGCTAATTCGACTGGGTCGACCGGCCATCTTCCAGATGTCCAATTTCCTTCTGGACAAAGCCATGGTGGTAGGGGCTGAGGCAGAGGCAGTTAGGGGTGATCAGGCAGGAAGGCAGAGAGGTTAGGGACAATCAGGCTGGCAGGGGGCCAAGGTAGAGGCGATCAGGCTGGCAGGCAGAGGGGTTAGGGGCAATCAGGCAGGCAGGCAAGCGTTTAGGAGCCAGTCATCCCGGATTGTGAGAGGAATCTCCCGAGGCTCCCAGATTGGAGAGGGTGCAGGCCTGGCTGAGGAACCCCCCTCCATGCACAAATTTTGTGCACCGGGCCTCTAGTATATATATAAAGCATCATTTAAGTGTCTCTGAATAGGGATGCAAGAAAATATTATCAGGGCTCTGATCTAACTAACTTACAGGAGGATTAAAATCTGAAGTTAAGTCTGTGATTAAAGCATGCACAGCATGCCATAGAGACCACAGAGAAAGATTGCTAGCACCTTGTGAGAGCCACAAAAACTTGCTAAAAGAGGTGACATTTGAGCTGGGTATTGAATACTGGGTACACATTTGCCTGGTGAATAAGGTAGTAAAAGACACTTCAGGCAGAAGCAATAGCAGGGCTTTGTGGTAAGCTTGTTTGACTAAGAAATTGTGAGTGGGTTGGAGGTATTTATGTGTCTGAGCATGGACCTCATCTTGGAGTCAGGGAGTAGGTAGCAAGAGCTGAGGCTGGCCAGATCACAAAGGGTGTTGTAGGCAAAGCAAGCTGGGAGCTTGCACTTTATTCCATGGTCACTGGGCAAGCCTGATGTGTAGGAGGTGAGGGAGCAAAAATTTTAGATTTACACTTCAGAAAAATCACTCCTGCAGCCTATATGGAGGATGGGTTGGTAGGAGTCAAAGAGACAAGGAGAGCAATTAGAGGCTCTTGTAATCACCTGGGCTGGAGAGGGTGAGGGCCCCAAGCCTGTGCTAAGGCCACTGCCAATGGGATGGAACTGTGGGGACAGCACATAGAGATGTTAATATCTCCATAATTATTTCAAACACGTGTCTGGCACTCACATGTTTCTGACCAGGCAACCGCCCCTTCACAGTTTCCAGTCTGCATATGGCTGAGCATGACCTCCAAATGGGCTATGATTGCTAAATTAAGTAGCAGGAACCACCGTCATCATTAATGCAAACACACAGGGCAGTTTTAGAAATCCTGGCAATGCTTTCTGGCAAGTGTAATGAAAAAATTAATTGAATAATCGTCCCATGTAAATAGATTTCATGTGAGTGAGCCTTTTGGTGGGAGGAAAGGCAGGAAAGCAGGGAGAAGCCTGTGATTTATGGTTTTGAGGAGTGTAATGAATTAGGCCGGGCACCCCGCGGTGAGCCTCAGTCGGCCTCTGCCTGCATTATGAGGTGGTTAGATCATTTTGAGAAGTGTGACTCAGGTGACCCAATGCAGGCATGAGAGATGGGGGTCATTAGAATCCGCCACACTGCAGGAACTCTCTTTAAAAAGAGACTCAAAGGCTTGCTTCACAGCATAGTGGCATTTCTCTTTGGGATACAGGGTGTTCTATCACTTACAGAAAACTGGTGCAGATCCAAGCCAAAATGATAATGATGGAAAATAAAGTGATGGCCTCAAAGGGAGGTCTGGGGAAGGAGGAGGGAGAACAGTGGTGGGGAGCTACCTTCAATCCGTGCCAAAGGTTCCTGAAAAGCAATGATGAATGAGTTAATACCAGGTAGGAAATATTGACTTGTGTGCATGAGACTTAATATTAGAATTTCTCAATCTGCACAGCCAGTGTGGTCTGAGAGAAGGAACAACTGGCAGTTAGAGGTTGAATTATTAATCCCAGCTTAAGATATGTGAGCATGCCCCTGGACTTCTGCTAAGCCTTAGTTTCCTGGTATGCAAAATGGAGATATTAATACCTATCCTAATAGGTAATTTTGAGTATCAAATGTGACTATATATTTGGAAGTGGTTTGTGCATGTACTTTCGTGCATCTGTTAATGGGAAGTTGGGAACTAAACCCAGAAGACACAGGAAGGCACATTCCCACCTTTCTGCTGGAGGACGAAAGGCCCTGAACAGAATGGCCAAGACCCAGGCAGGACTGTTCTTTGGAAGCCCTCACCTGGTGATCTAGTATTAAATGTCCTATACTCTTGGAAATAAATTAACATAGAACTAATGTGTTCTGATGTGTTTTCGCGTACCAAAGAACAAGATCATACATTTGAAGGGGTGCATGTTTCCATTGTTAAATGGCCCTAAGGTTGAGAAAGCAGATTTGAGAGAGACCATGGATTTTATCTGAGCCTCAGAGAACTGTGTTCTGGACCTTGGATGGAGGAGACATGAGCTTGGGCATTGCCACTGTGGGAGGAAAGGCTGACCCTTACAACCTGGCAGCATTCCAAGACTGAGGATGAACCTTGGAACCGAAGGGCCTGCTCTGTAAGGGCCAAGTCTATGCATCCGAAAAGAGCTACCTCTAGCCTAGAAAAGTAAGTTCTCTGTGTTGTCATTCTCTTTGGTTAAAACTAAGCCTTTTGGAAAGTCCAATAACCCATATTGGACTTTTTAGATGATATAGAGAGCTATGTTGGACTTTATTGGACAAAATAGAGAGCCTAATTCTCTAGACTTAGATGTAGTTCTTCTCAGATGCACAGAGCTGGCCTTTACAGAGCAGCCCCCACCGGCCCAGAGCTGAAAGCTCTGCGGCTGATTGTATTTTCCAAAGTGTTTGCAGCAATATCTTCCATTCTACATCTTCTTCTAACCACATACCTTGACAATCCTCTCAACAAGTGGTGGGTTCCAGGTCCCCTACCCTTGAAGACCTGTGTGATTGCCTCAACCAATGCTGTATGGAGGAGCTGATGCCATGCAACTTCTTCAGGAGATCATTAAAAGGTCATGTGCTTCTGTCTTGTTCTCTTGGACACTCACTCTTAGAACCCAGCCACCATGCTGTGAGGAAGTCCTGGTCATATGGGGAGGATACAAGTAGATGGCCCAGCTAATAGATCACCTGAGGTCCTGGTCAGCATTAATCACCAGACATGTGAATAAAGATGCCTGCAGATGGCAAAATCTCAGACATCTCTCATAGCAATGTCTTTATGGATACATCTTCTAGGGCAGTGGTTGGCAAACGGTGGCTCGCGAGCCACATACGGCTCGCGAGCCGTGGTTTGCCGCTCTGTTGACTGAGTTTGCCGGCCACTATCCGAGGGCAATGGAAACTAAGGAGAAAATAAACAAATGGGATTACATCAAAATAAAAAGCTTCTGCACAGTGAAAGAAACCATCCACAAAATAACAAGAGAGCCTACTGCATGGGAGAACATATTTGCCAATGATACATCTAATAAGGGGTTAACCTTCAAAATTTACAGGGAACTCATACAACTTAACAAAAGGAAGATAAACGATCTAATGAAAAAATGGGCAAAGGACCTAAATAGACACTTCTCCAAAATGGACACACAGAAGACCAAAGGCATATGAAAAAATGCTCAAAGCCACTAATCATTTGAGAGATGCAAATCAAAACGACAATGAGGCACCACCTCACACCTGTTAGAATGGCTATAATCAACAAACAAGTGTTGGGGAGGATGTGGAGAAAAGGGAATCCTCATACACCGCTGGTGGGAATGCAGACTGGTGCAGCCTGTATGGAAAACAGTTTGGAGTTTCCTCAAAAATTAAAAATGCAACTACAATTTGACCCAGGGATCCCACTTCTAGGAATATATCCCAAGCATTCAGAAACACGAATCAGAAAGGATATATACACCCCTCTGTCCATAGCAGTGCAATTTATAATAGCTAAGGTTTGGAAACAGCCTAAGTGCCCATCAGCAGATGAATGGATTAAAAAGCTGTGCTACATCTATAGGATGGAATATTATGTAACTGTAAAAAAGAAAGAAATCTTACCATTTGCAACAGCATGGATGCAACTAGAGAGCATTATGCTAAGTGAAATAAGCCAGTCAAAGAAAGATAAGTATCACATGATTTCACTCATTTGTGGAATCTAATGAACAACATAAACTGATGAACAAAAATAGACCCAGAGACATAGAAACATCTAACAGACTGTCAAACCTCAGAGAGAATGCAGGGGAGGGTGGAGGGGGGAAAGATCAACCAATGAACTCATATGCATATATGCATAACCCATAGGCACAGACAATGGGGTGGTGCAGGCTTGGGGGGAGGAGGACTGGAGAGGGCAATGGGGTGAAAAGGGACACAGGTAATACTTTCAACAATAAAGATTTATTTAAAAAAAGAGATGCCTGTAGATGGTTCCAGCCCCTTGCTGTCAAGTCACCCCTAGCCTGCAATCTGTCTCCCAGTGTCCTTCTCAAATTTCAGACCTACAGTATCCATGAGAATAACAAAATGGTTGTTTTCTGACACTATGTTTTAGGTTGATTTGTTGTACAGAAGCAGATCACTGGAACATTTCATGGGTATTTTCCAATTGAGGTTCACTGTAAACTTGAACTAAGAAACACCATTTTAATTACCTGATGATCAGTATAATAAATCATAGAAGGCATAATCTACATAGCAAGAAAATGAATTGGTGGACAGAATTGCAGGGGGGCACATGAAAGGAAAAGTAGAGAGAATATTCATCTCATCCAAGATTTATTGCCTCGAAGGAGGGAACAACTCTACACTGAAAGTTTTTTTTTAAAAAAGATACATAAGCTGTTTCACTTGAAATAAGACTTAAAAAAAAAAAACTAGGATAAAGTTTTTTTTTATAAAACTTTATATAAACTTAACTATAAACTTAACTATAATATATATATTATAAATATAACTTAACTATAAACCCAAATTAACCACATTAATTACTGAATTCAGGCAGGACGAGTTCCAAATATCACTTTTGATTTTAGTGAACCACAAACTAAATTGATGTTCTTAAAAATTTTTTGAATATTTATAAACCTTCCATTCAAATATCAAGCAAACCTATATATCTTACAAAAGAAATTTGCCATGTTAAAAAATATTATGCTATGAAAAGATTACGCTCTTCTCTAAAACAAACCTGTAAAGAATGTCAGAAATAAATAAATACCTCGTTGCTCAAAGTCCTCTGGGATACACACTAATTCTTTAAAAATTGATTGGTAAAAGTGTGAGAAATACATTATTTGTATGAACTGAGGAGGGGCATGATGCTTCACACACCAGTTCCCAATGATCCCCAAGTACTTTGTATGTTGAAAGAGCTGTACAAATCCTGTTTTATGTCACTTAGTATATTAGGAAGATCCAGGGCTTTAAAGACTTATAGGCCTGGGTTATTATTCCAACTCAGTTCCTTTGAGACCTCAGCAATTTTGCAAAGTCTCTCTTAGCCCGTTTCATCATTAGCAAAATGGGGGGAAAAATCCTATGTCTACTTCATAGGGTTTGTGTGCATGCACAGTGTTGAGTGTGTGAGAGAGAAAGAGAGAGAGAAAAGAGGAGAGGAGAGGAGAGGAGAGGAGAGGAGAGGAGAGGAGAGGAGAGAAGAGGAGAGAAGAGAAGAGAAGAGAAGAGAAGAGAAGAGAAGAGAAGAGAAGAGAAGAGAAGAGAAGAGAAGAGAAGAGAAGAGAAGAGAAGAGGACAGAGGGAGATGGCCAGTTATATCCCCCCGAAGTGTGCTTCCTTTTGTTCAGTGTAGAGTTGTCTCTGGGAAGGGGCGGTAAAGTCGGGTGTTGCATTTGCTGACACCCTTCTTATGACTTGGTGGTGCCTGGACTGATCTTGCCATGTGAGCAGACGTGATTAGGAAATGGGTGTGCCTTCCCCACCTCTTCTACCCTTGCCTGCCAGCTGGACAAAAAGGATTCCAGAATCCTGGGATACTGATGGTGGAGCCTGGAGCCCTGGATTCATTATGTGGAGGAAGACTACCTGTTGATCAGGAACCCCCTACAGTAGATAATTAGGGAGGAGAGTGTGGCAATCCATTGAGATTCGGGGCTTTATTTATCACAGCAGCTAACATTGCCCTATTACCGACTTGGAGGAGGTAATGCATACAAAATGATGAGCCCAGGGCCCGAAGACAGCAGGGCTCCATAGATGTTTTTCCTTGTCCCTTTAAAGGAGTGAATCTAATGAGGCAGAACATTAGTTTAGTTGTAATCTTTCAGGTTATCTTTTTGGGTCATGACATGCCAAATGCAGTCTGTTTTTTTCTCCTTTCTGAAAAGTCGTGAGTCATGGCTGACGCAGGTGTTTCAGTGCCGTAAATAGCCCCTGAGTGAATACACTTGCGTATGTAAAGCACATGGTTCCTTTCAAATTTCACTTTAGTATTGATATTTGTGCGGTATGTTTAGTATCACTGAAAGAAGTAACAGAGAGGTTTATGAAAAGGCCGAAATGCTCTGATAGATAAACTCAGGTATCAAGTTGCGGTTTATTAAAGAACCAACAGGCATTTCAAGACTTCCCTGCTGCCCAATTAGAGAGGGTAAATCTGAGGTAGCAGAGAGTAGCCATCAGGCAATAGAAAGTTCTCCTGCCATCCCCTCCACTAATTAAAATCCTATGAATTAGAAAAATGAATATTTGATATAAAACGTTTTATTTTAACACAGCAATAGCAAAAACAAATCATAACAGTAATATTTGTTTTGCTTTTCTTTTTGAAAGCCAGTGATTTAGGAATGTGAAATGTAACATACTTAGTGGACTAGTGCAATTTTTAATTGTCTGTTGCATTTCCCGTGTGCTTAAAGAAATTACTTATAAAAATTCTGATTTTTACAATTAATTTTTCTTGTCAACAAAGACTAAAAAAACCACACCGCTGTCTGAAAATAAGCTACCATATTTGAATGCTAAATACTTAACTTGTGATGACAACAAACCTAGCGAACAATGCTCTTCCCTCTTGTTTGCCTCATATTTTCTTGAACCAAACTTTGCTTGAAAAAGAATATGTTTGCTTTCTGGCATGTTGAAAAATACAGCTGTGAAATGCTCAAGCAGAAAGTTTCATAGCAGAAGTCGAAGCCTAGCCTTTGCCCATAATCTAGTGCTAGTTCTGAGATGGATTTAGTGTGGATGTGGGAGCCAGGCCAGGGCAGGCTGCAGTGCTTCGTGGGTGGACAGCTTTGGTTTTCAGCCCAAGGGCCTAAAGTAGGAGGCCAGTTCCTGATGGTGGCAGCACAGAGAGAATGGTGTCTCATTCCAGGTTCCCTAAAAAAGAGCCTGAGGCTTAAGGGCATAAGGTCTAACACTTATTTGGGGGCTGCAATCCAAGAGTAGCAGGGGTGAGCCTGAAAGGAGGAGTTTAGGTATAAGGGAGTGTATTGCCAACTGACCACGGCTTCACCACAGGATGATAGTTCTGTCTCTCTATCTTGAAGAGGCCATGCTGACGAGGGGAAAGAGGAAAGAATTTATCTATTGACATCTATCATCCATTGTCAAAGTTTGCCCTGCATTTCCAAGTTCAGTGTGGATGGTGAGTGGGTCCTGAGGTATCTTACATCTGGGAAGCAATGTGGAAGCCCCAGGATGAAGGCACAGGCACAGGTGTGAGGCAAGATGCCATCTGGGCATGCTCTCTGACATCAGGGACCAGTGGCAGCTGTCACTGTGGGCAATGATGGGTCTGTAATGGTAGTGACAGCAGCAGCAGAGACCTTGTTCCAGGACCATAGGAACTTTAAGCTATGCCTAGGGCCACCTCATCCAGAAAGCAAGGCAATTCTGGATGTGGATCTGGGATAGGGCATAATTGGATCCAGGACAAAGAGCAGGTCCAAAGGGATTGGGGATTTTATTTTATTTTATTATTTTTTTTAAATAAATCTTTATTGTTCAGATTATTACAGGTGTTCCTCTTTTATTTTTTCCCATAGCTCCCCTCCACCTGATTCCCCACCCCACCCCAGGCCCTTACCCCCCGCCACTGTCTTCATCCATAGGAGTAAGATTTTTGTCCAATCTCTTCCCGCACCCCTCTCACCTGCTTCCCCTGAGAATCGTCAGTCCACTCCCTTTCTATGTCCCTGATTCTATTATATTCACCAGTCCATTCTGTTCTTCAGATTTTTCATTCACTTGATTTTTAGATTCACTTGTTGGTAGGTATGTATTTGATGTCATTTTGTTGTTCATAATTTTTATATTTACCTTTTTCTTCTTCTTCCTCTTCTTAAAGGATACCCTTCAGCATTTCGTGTAATCCTGGTTTGGTGGTGATGAACTCCTTTAGCTTTTTCTTGTCTGTGAAGCTCTTTATCTGACCTTCAACTCTGAATGATAGTTTTGCTGGGTAGAGTAATCTTGGCTATAGGTTCTTGCTGTTCATCACTTTGAATATTTCTTGCCACTCCCTTCTGGCCTGCATAGTTTCTGTTGAGAAATCAGCTACAGTCGTATGGGTGCTCCCTTGTAGGTAATTAACTGTTTTTCTCTTGCTGCTTTTAATATTCTCTCTTTGTCTTTTGCCCTTGGCATTTTAATTATGATGTGTCTTGGTGTGGTCCTCTTTGGGTTCCTCTTGTATGGGGTTCTGTGTGCTTCCTGAACTTGTAAGTCTATTTCTTTCACCAGGTAGGGAAAGTTTTCTGTCATTATTTCTTCTAATAGGTTTTCAATATTTTGCTCTCTCCCTTCTTCTGGCACCCCAAAAATTCGGATGTTGGTTTGCTTGAAGTTGTCCCAGAGGCTCCTTACACTATCTTCATATTTTTGGATTCTTTTTTCTTTTTGTTTTTCTGGTTGGATGTTTTTTGTTTCCACATATTTCAGATCTTTGGTTTGATTCTTGGGGTACGTTGATCTACAGTTGAGTTTCTGTATATTCTTTATTTCAGACAGTGTATGCTTCATTTCTGACTGATCCTTTTCCATTTTTTTTGGCATTCTCATTAAGCTCCTTGAAGGTCTCATCAAGTTTCTCAGCGGTTTTAAGAAGATTCTTGAGTAACCTTATAAATGTGGTTCTGAACTCTATGTTATCCAGTAGTTTGCTTTCCTCTGTTTCTTTCATTCGTGACATGTTTCTTTGTTTCTGCATTTTGGCTGCTTCCCTGTGTTGATGGAGTGGCTTTGTGTGGTAGGTGACCTATAGGGGGCAGTAGCTCAGCCTCCCCAATCACCTGATGTGGATGCTCTTGGTACACCCCTTTGTGGGCTGAGTGCAAAGTCTTGGTGTAGTTAAGCCTGAATTGCTGTTGGTATGCTGGGAGGAATTGACCTCCAGGCCAATTAGCTGTGAGCACTCCCTGTGTCTATAATGGAAGAACTGCTGCGCTGAAGACACGCTTATGGGGCAGGACTTGTTTCAGTGGGGCTTTGGTGCTCACTGAGTCTGCCTCTTGAATGTGTCACTTATGGATGTGAGGAGTTGAAATCTGGTGTCTCACACTGACCACTAGGTACACTGGCTTCTGGATCTCCAATGGGGTGCAGGTCAGCTACTGTCTGAGGCCACTCAGCAGGAGCTACAGTGAGAGCTGCAGTTTTCTCCTCTTTGCTTGGGGTTTGGAGGTTTTGGAGCTGTCTGACCCGGGCTGCAAGTTTTCTAGGTTAAGCTGCGGTAGGGCAGGCTTTTCTTATGCTAACTCGGCGCTGCTTGGAGCTTGGGTCGGTTTGTAGGTTGTGTGGGGCGGGGTCTCAGGGCGTCACTAGGTTAGGGCGTGGCAAACAGCAATGGCTGCTAGTTAGCTGGCTCTGTGTCCCCGACGGCTTCCTGGAGTCCCGTGCCCCAGTGCGGTAAACAATTATTCCTGCACGCAGCTCTGCAAGCAAGCCACTCTCACTGGCAGACAGTCCAGCTTCTCCCCGTAGGAGTTTGGGTCCCCCGCATCTCCCCAGAGACTGGATTTCAGAGTAATCGGGGGCTTGTCTCCATTCGGTTGAAAAAAGCAACGCACCCAGTCGCCCGCCGCCAGCCCGGATCACGCGCCTCCGTACCTCAGCTTTTCAGCGCTCATGCATGTCTCAATGCTCTTTTCTCTTTCCTTCTAGTTGTAGAACTGCCACTCAGCCAGCTTTCCCGTGGTTCTGGGTGATAGACGTTTTGTCTTTTAGTTGCAGTTTAAATTGTTGTGGGAGGCAGCAGTTTAGGTGTTTACCTACGCCGCCATCTTGGATTCTCGGGTCGGGATTGGGGATTTTAATTAAAGGTTTGGTAGTGGTATGTTAACACTTAATTTTGCTGAAGCACATCCTAAACTGTGAGGTGTGAGACCACCAGGATGCAGGATTGTAAATTCAAGTTCCTCTCCCTTCCACACCCTGTTTTTCACCCTCATTTTCCTTCTGGTTGATGGAGAGTGCAATGCTGGCTTAAACAGGCTTGTTAACGGCCGAGGAAGGCAGGTAATTTGTAAGCAACATTTCAGGCTCCCAGCGGATTGGTCATGGAGGTGTGTTTAATTGCATTCACTGGAGAAGCAAATGATGGTAATAAGCTCTTGCTAAATGTGGACAGGGTGGAGTCAGGTGGGAAAAGCCCACGGTTGTGTTGCTTTCCCTTTCTCCCTTCTGTGTCTGCCCCCTGCTTGTCAGATGTAATGGATGAAGTAGAATCCAGAGGTGTTCTTGGGTAATTGGGGGAGTGCCCTTTCCTTCTCCGTATGACAGAGGAAACAGCTGACAGAAGGACAGTGAGGCGGGAATTGAGGGTTCAGTGAGAGCCCTGGGAAACATTCCAGGGAAACTTAACCCAAGGAAGGGTGACACCTGCAACTCAGAGAACTATAAACATGGCGGCCTGGGGCACATTTCTAATCTGCTCCGAAGACTTTCAGGCACTTTTTAGACCCTTTTCAGGATTTCACAAGAAAACTCAGGGTATGGAATGCTTTAATTCCTGACAGACAGATGTCTCCTTTTCCTTTGGATACCTGTCTTTAATGAGAAACTCAGCTTTCACAAAGAATTTGTTTGCAGCTCCTTAAATGTCAATGCCTTGCTCTGTAGTTTGGAGAACTTACATTTTAAGTTTGTATCGTTCTATGTTTGAAGTATCTTTATTATAAAAAGCCAGTGCCCGTAATGCCATATCGCCATAACGACCAAATAACTGGTCACCAGGAGGTGCATTGATGGGTCTCGCAGCGCAATGGGTCTGGGGTCCCACGGTGGTGTGGTGGGTCTGGGGTCCCGCGGTGGCATGGCGTGTCTGGGTCTTGTGCGGTTTCGTGCACTGGGCCTCTGGTCTATATATATAAAAGCCAAGTGACTGGAACGATGGAACGACCTGAACGACGTTACTGTGACGTGTACTGTGGTAGCCAATTGGCCCGATCGGGGCCCCGATGCGCCCCCCTAACCTTCCACGGCCCCTCCCCCTGGCTGACCTGGCCCCCCTGAACAGGCCCCACACCCCGATTGCAAGTGGGGTTGGCTGGCCAACTGCCTGCAACCCCTCCCCCTGGCTGGCCCCATCCTCAATCAGGGCAGGGGCTGGCCAGCCAACCTCCTGTGTTCCCTCCCCCCTGCAGGACTGGCCCCAATAGGCTCCCATCAGGGAGGGCAGCAGGACCCCATCCATGCACGAATTCATGCACTGGGCCTCTAGTCTGATTATAAAGCTTTTCCTGAAACTCCAAAGATTTATCACAATTGGTAGCTGAAGACCATGGCTTTGTATGATATGAATAACCTTACTGTAAGTGATGCATAGGGACTAATGGAAAAACACACACCATAAAACTGAAAGCCTACTTTTTCTGGGGCATTTTCAAAGTTTGTTCTTTGTTATGATACCAATTCAACCTCTTTTGTTGTTTTAAGAGCATCCTGGTCTTCTATTTCTTCCTGAGTAACTTTGATAAACTTTCCCCCCACCCTAAGACAATGTCCATTTCTTCTGTTTTTGCATTTATCAGTATCCTAGTGCTTATTTTTTATTATTAATATCATGTCTCTTATTATCTTTATCTGTTCTCTTTGACTTATGCCTTTTGAATCATGTCATGGTGCCTTCTTTCTCTTTTTTCTAACAATTTGCAATGAAAGATTATTTTTTTTAAATCTTTTCAAAGAACCTATTTTGACCTTGATGATTCTTTCCATTGTGTCTTTATTTTTGACTTTTTAAATTTCAGCTATATCTTTATCTTTAGTATTTTCTCCCTACTCATTTCCTTGAGTTTATTCAGTGTTCTAGTAAGAAGCTCTTAAATTAGATTCTTTGATAATTAAATTTTAGTCTTTATTTTTTTCCAGTATAAGCAGTTAGAATTATAAGTTAACCTTGTGAGTAATGCTTTAGTGCATGCCAACAATTTTGATGTGCAAGATTTTATTATGGTTCAGTCTCAAGTATTTAATCATTCACCTGATGATATCTTCTTTGACCGGTGAGTTATTTGAAAGGGTGGGTATGTGTGTGTTTGTGTCTATATGTGTATGTTTGCATGTTGATAATCAAACTTGTGATGCAAACATAGAATTGATTATATGCATGTTTGGAAAGTTCCACAAGAAAAATATTTTTTAAAGAGGTGTATGTCTGAAATGTCCAAATGCATGGGTTTTAAAGTTAATTAAAAGTTGCTAATATCTAACTTAATTGAATGTGGTCTATTAGATGCCAATTCTATGAAAGGTTTTAAGAACTCTCTGACCTGCAGTGTTTTTAATTTTTATAAATGCTTTACAAATGCTGAGAAGAATACTTGTTTGGTGTAAGAACACACACACATTCATCAGGTCAAGTTTGTTAATAGGACAGTTCAAACTTTGTATAAATTAGATTTTCTGCTTTATATAGACCTACAAAAGATGTATTTTACTCTTCTACTCTGTTGATGGATTTGACAATTTCTCTTATAGTTTTATAACTTTTATAATATAAATGAGGTTATGCTATTAATCATGAATAAATATAGAATTGTTATATCTTCCTGGTGAACCAAACTTTTGATTTTGATAGTAACTCTCTTTATTCATAACAGTACTTTTATGCAGTAAGGTCTATTTTATCTAATATCAGTAAACTACACCAGGTTTCTCTGTATCTGTGTTATTTTCTATAGGATATTTTTGGTTTTTTAAAAAACCGAATTTGATATTCTCTATTAACTGCTGAATATTAGTCAGTTTATTTACATTTATGACTGATATATTTAAACTACTTTCCAATATCATAGTTTCTACTTTCTATTTGATTTGTCCTTTCTGTGCTTTGTCAATTTTCTTTTTCTGTTGTCTTTTGGATTGATGGTATTTTAAAATTTTATGTTTCCCCTCTACTGCTTAGGAAGTTTTACTCTATTCTGGGTCTTTTACTCACTATTCTTAATATGTATTTTAAATCTTTATTGTTGAAAGTATTACATATGTCTCCTTTGTTCCCCCATTGACCCCTCTAGATTCCCCACCACCACCCCGCCCTCCACCCCAGGCCTTCACCATCCTATTGTCTATGTCCATGGGTTATGCATATATGCATACAAGTTCTTTGGTTGATTACCTCCCACCCACCCACCCGCCCCTGCCTTCCCTCCGGGATTCCACACTCCGTTCCATGCTTCCATGTCTCTGGATCCACTCCATTCATCAGTTTATTTTGTGAATTAGATTCCACATATGCATGAGATCACATACTTGTCTTTCTCTGACCAACTTATTTCACTGCTTAAAAATTTTAAAACCCAAAGTGAACCAGTCTCTTTCTCTCAAACAATAATAGATTTTAGATTATGTTAAATTCAATCACTTTTCCTAATTGATCTACATGTTATTGTAGATCAATATTTAGTCTTATGCAGATCTTTTCTTTCATCCATAAATTACTATTTTGTTGTTTTATGTTTAGATAAAGGGCCATCAACCTTTTTCTATGAAGGGCCAGGCTTCCTGGCCATAGAGTCTTTGTTATAGTTATTCGCCTCTGCTGTTGTACTGTAGAAAGAGCCATAGACAATTAACAGCACATGAGTAGCTGTGTTCCAGTAAAACTTTATTTTAAAAAGCAGGCAGTGGGCTGGATTTAGCACATGAGCCATAGTTTGCCAACACCTGCTTTAGATATTCAGATGTGATTATTGCTTTATTTAGTTAACAATGCTTCTCAAACCTTAGACTTTCTTGTATATCATTTCCTTTTCCCTGAAGATCCTTAGGATGGTCCTTTAGTGGGGCCTGTTAGTCATACACTCTCTCAGGATTTCTTTGATGTTGTTGTTAGTTAATGCTTCTTCTTGGATAGGGTCCTGGTTTAACTGAGTGTATTTTATCTCAACATTATTTTTTTCCTGCATGAAATAGCACATCCTATTATTTTTATATTTATTTCAAATCTAAGCCCCTATCTTGATGAGCTAGTAAAAAAATTTCCAACTTAGTTATTGTTGGGGCATCTTCCCATTTCCATCTTTAAAAGATTACACTTTAAAGTTCCTAGTTTCACCTGGAGATGAGGCATTAATAAAAATGAGGATCTCTTAGCACTTTCAAGTTATTATTCTATACCTATTCTATACCTTTCTTGATTTTATAGTTGCTGATAAAGAAATCAGGAGGCAGTTTGACTGGCATTGTTTTGTAGGTGATCTGACATTTCTCCCTGGCTACTCTTCAGTGTTTCTTTGCTTTTGGTGTTCTGTGGTTTTACTCTAATGTACTTTGGGCATTCCTTTTTTTTTCTAACTAATTTCTTTATTGATTAAGGTATCACATACTTGTCCTCATTCTCCCATTCCCATCTCCAACCCCTCCCCATGCATGCCCCCACCCCCCTGTTGTCTGTGACCACTGGTTAGGCTTATATGCATGCATACAAGTCCTTTGGTTGATCTCTTTCCCTTACCCCCACCCTCCCCTACCTTCCCTCTGAGGTTTGACAGACTGATTAATGCTTAGGAATCCTGCTTTAGCTTGGTTGTGACATTTGAATCTTTCACTACTTTTAGAATATTCCCAGCCATTTCTTTTAAAATATTTTTTCTTCTATATTCTGTACATGCTCTTCTTTTGAAATTTTGGTTAGATATATGTTAGACTGTATCATTCTTTCCTTCTTGCTGTTTCAAATTTTCCATCCCTTTTGCCTCTGTGTGCTTCATTCCAGGTCATCTTTTCCTGTCTACTTCCAGGTCATTACATTCCAGTTGTCCTACTCAGCTCTTTAAACTGTGTTCAGTTCTAAATTTTAATTATCATATTTTTATATTTAGAAGTTCTATTTGGTTCTTTCTCAAATGTGCATGGTTATTTGGAAAGTCTCTTAATTTTTGCTCATTTTTTTATTATACTTTTTATTTAAAAAATATTTTAAATTCAGTTATTTTATAATCTGTAATAACAGTGTTTTGCCCCTCATCTGTCAGTGCTAATTGTTTCTGAGTAAAGTCTCCTTGAGTCTGGTATCTTTTTGTCTTCTCCTTGTGGAGTGTAAGTTTGGAGGGAAAGGGAGAGAGAGAGGGATGGGGCGGGGGGGGGGGAGAGAGGGGGGGGAGAGAGAGAGAGAGAGAGAGAGAGAGAGAGAGAGAGAGAGAGAGAGGTGGCAGACTGGGGATGTGGGCCATTAATAGTTAGTGGACTGATTTCTGCTTTCCTTATGTAATTTTGCTTAAAAGTCTTGTATTTCAATTGTCATTGAAGTCACTCTTGGGCTTTGGGTCATTTCCCTAATTCCAGGCAGAGTCCTGAAATTCACTTTAAACAGATGATGAGTCTCAGGGTCTCTCTTAGACTTTCCCTACCTATCCCCAATGTCAGTTTTTACTCTGTTCCTAGCCTGTGGAAGATATGGAAGGTGAATTGCAAGGATTTTGACTGCAGTGTTTCGATCTGTGGGAAGAGGGAGACAAGACTGGGTCTCTGTGTGTCTTTCCCTTTTAAGTCTCTCCCTCCCTCAGAATACCTCTGTCTTATTTATTTTCTTTACTGCATTTCTAAATCCCTGTTATTGCTGAAGGTAATTAGCTTTGAGCAATTATAATCATTCTCTATTCCCTCTCTAGCTCTCCTCTCAGCCAGGGAAAAACAGAGGTGAGACACTGAGACTGTCGGGGAGGGCTTCAGTTTTGAAGCATTTCTGCATCCTTCCCTTGACTGCCCACACATGCCTCAGCCTACTTCTCTGGAACTTATGAGGTATTTGTGAGATATTTTAGGATTTTGTCCATTGACCATCTTTATCCTGTTTGGCTTTTGGAGGGACATGGCTATAAAAAGTGCTAATTCCTAGACCTTCAAAAAAGAATTATGACATACACTTGTAGTGATATTGAGCAAATTACTTATTCTTGGTGTGTCTCAGTTTTTTCCTTTCATATAGTGATAACTATTATTGTGAAGTTCTGGGATATACATGGTGTAGATGAGCATATGTGAGATGAAACAAGATTTATTATCTGCAGGAGGTCATTTTTTAAGGACTGTCTGAAAAATAAATGGTTTCTTAACATGGAGAATGCTAAGTTCAATGGAAGCCGCTCTGGATCCCAACCCTGGTGGTGGTAGAGGAACTACGGTGAGGATGATCACTCACCTTTTGCAGGTGAGCATGCTCCTGATCATATAGGTGACATGGCCTGTTGGAGATAGCAGGAAGAACAAGTGAGGGAGAGATGTTACTGGTATGAACTTGGGGATCAGGTGAGAGGTGAAACTAGGAAGGACTCAGGTACCAGGTCAGGAGAGCCCCACATTACCTTCATGCTCTTTATGCTCTCCACTAGGAATATGAAATGTACCCTTCTAGTAAAGAGGAACGTTGGACAGTTTTTAAGCAGAGGGGTACCACAATCACATTTGTGTTTTAGAAAATCTAGAAACCTTGAGGAAGATGGTTGGAGAGAATGTGGCAGATAGTATAAATGGCTGTAACAATATCAGCCATCCCACAGGTTCTTTCTAGAATGTGACATTGAATACTTTGGTTGAAGAGTATCTAGGCAGACTTATGATGCAGTATGACTTTCAAGCCAGTTCATAGAAGGAAATACAGCTTCTGCCTAGCTCTCCTGGTAAGCTTGCTCTTAGAACTCAGCCACCAAACATTTGTGGAGAGGTGTACATGGAGAGGAGTTCAGGACCCCAGCTGACAATCTGCACCAACTTACCAGCCACGTAAATGAGCTGTCTTCAAAGTGACTTGTCCAGACCCTAGTTGAACATCCCATTGAATGCCACCTGGTACAGAGAGGACCTGGCCCTGCTGAACCTGGCCAAAATGTTATCTTTGAGGGCAAAATAAAGAATTGCTATTGTTTTAAGGCACTGTGTTTGGGATGGTTTGCTACATGGCAGTAGATAATGGATACAAGGGAAGAGAGTAAGAGTAGGGCATCTATTAGGGAACAGAATTGTTCAGGCAAGAGGGCCTTTACCAAAGCATTAATCAATCAAGAAATCAATCAATTGATTGATTAAATAGATCACTATGACATGCCAACCACTGTGCTATGTCATGGGAATACAATATGAATGAGGTGGACAAGGTCCCCTTGCTCAAGAAGTTGACTAGTTAGTGGGCAGTGAGGAAGCAGTGTAAAAGGGATCCACTGGGCTGCTTTCTCATATTTACCTGAGGCTGTGTACTCTCCACATCCAACGTTGAAAGGAAATTCTTTAAAAGAATAACATAAAGTGTGCCGCACTCAGCACCACCATGGGTGAACCTGAGGCCGGGGGAGGTCGAGGGGCAGGGGGCAGGCGGTGAAGGATTTAGAAAAGACAGACAAGAGAAGAAAGCTGGGGCTAGGTGGGATGCTGCTTCTCTGATGGAGCAGCATCACACCTAGCGCCATGGCCACCTAGGCGCCATGGACTGTAAGCCGAGTCTTTATTTTATAGCCAGATTCCATGAGGTAAAGTAAGGGTGTGGTCAAGATGTTTACAATGTTATTGTAGGTTTTGAATCTATTCAATTACACGCACCTGATCAAGCTTTGTTTACTTGCTGCACCTCCCGCAGCCCATATCAGTTAGCCACGTGGGATTACAGGTTTGGACCATAAGGTCAAGCTTACAACTATAGCCTTTGGCTATAATTGTGCTGGGAGGGCTTTGCATGTGGCTTTGCCACAAAGGACAGTGCCCTCTCATTAGTCCGAGTCTTGAACCTGTCCAAACGCTGTAGCCGTTCTCCACAATAAAGTAACTAGAAAAATGCATTATTATAGGGATAAAGACTGTGGCATCCAGAGAGCAGGAAAATGACTGGCTCTACTTTCTAGGCCCCATTGACCATAACAGGAAGTGTGTTTTTTTAAAAATATATTTTATTGATTTTTTACAGAGAGGAAGGGAGACACAGAGTCAGAAACATCGATGAGAGAGAAACATGGATCAGCTGCCTTCTGCACACCTCCTACTGGGGATGTGCCTGCAACCCAGGTACATGCCCTTGACTGGAATCGAACCTGGGACCCTTCAGTCCGCAGGGCAACGCTCTATGCACTGAGCCAAACTGGTTTCGGCAGGAAGTGGTTTTTTGCCTTTGTCTCCATCAGAGAGAGTTTTCATGTGGGCACTTCTCTCACTCCCCGACATTGTGTGATTTTCAGTTCAAAGCACAAAGAAGCACTTGCTATTTGCATCAGTGCTTGATACTTTTTTTTTTAGAGGCGGAGAGTGGGAGGATTACCACAGTATTCTTTTCAAGTGCTCTCAGTCCCTGATCAAAGGAAGGGTTTTAGAGTCTTAGTTTGTCTGAGATTCAATGTAAGATTATTCTTGGTTTGGGGTTTTGAGTCAATCAGTTTTGCTTAAACACCAGAGACAAAGAGCACTAACCCAACCATTGTCAATCACCAAGTCCTACACAAGTACCAAATATTTTTATTATTTTGAAATAGAATTTGGGGTTTAGTGGTAATCAGTGAATTAAGCATTAACTAGGACATTTTATTTTTAAAATAATTATTCACTTAATAATTCATTTAATAATTTGTTTCTTTACAAAGAACAGTGACAACCCCTCTTGGTTTTGTTTGTTTGTTTGGTGTAGGTTTTTTTTTTGGCCACAACATCTTGTCCATCCTTTCTCCTTCTCTTTTACCACAACAATAAAGAATCATACCCTGACTCAGGTCTTCAACCAATCTGGCTTTGGTTGCTATGCCTCTGCTGGGAATGACTTTTGAGTTATCAGTGGCTTTTTTATTGCCAAATTCTTTGAACGCTTCTTAGTGTTCCATTGGCCTGATCTTTCTGTAGCATTTGGTACTGGTGGCTGTTACTTCGTTCTTGAAATGCTGGGCTCCTCTGGTTTCTGTCATCACACTTGATTCTCACTCTTGATTGCTTTCTCAGACTCTACTCCTGGCTTTTATTTCCACCTCTTTCTTCTTAAATGTCAATGTTACCTAGGGGTTATTTCCTAAATTCTCTCCAATCTTCCAAGACACTGTCATCTATTTTCAAGACTTCTAGCCATCTAATGGTCATCTATATTTTAATGAGACTTGAAAATCACATCTACTGCCCTTGAAGTATGAATGCCTAGTAAGAACTGTTTTTGAGGATGCAAAAATGAACATGCCACAGTCCCTCACAGCAAGAAGCTTACAGTGTATTCAGGTGGATGAGATGTGTGCATATAGCTGACTGAGCTTGTGCCTTTTTTCAATCTGGACTTCCCCATTTGACCTGGCAGATAGCAGCTATTCAGACTTAAGTTTATGTGACCAAAAAGGCTGCTTTCATTGGGTGTTAGTGATACTAAAACAGGAGAGGTCCAAGACTGACACAAAGTAGGGCTTTCTCTTTTATTTGAAGCTGGATCAACATCCCGAAGAACATAAAACTCCTTGCCATCTGATCTTTAAGTTGGAATGTATCAAGTGGTGTTCCTTAAATGTAAGCAGTAAAAATAGACTCCAGCTAATTTAAACAAAGAAAAGTTTATTGAAAGGACAGTCAATACTTACAATTCAAGAAAGAACTGAATAAGACATCCAGAGAGAAAGGCACCAATACCACTCTGGAAACCAGAGCCATAGAAACACATGGACCATCATGCACCCAAATCTGGGCTCAGCGATAGCTCCATTAACTTTCAAGTTAATGAGACTCTGAAGCCCAAGACCATAGTCACCCACCACAATGGAGAAAATTGATTTTGTAAAGTATTATACCTGGCTCACAGGATGCATTCAATAAAAAAAAAATCATTGATTGAAGAAATAAATGAATGAGCTTGTTAAACAAATTAAATGACATCTAAAATCTCTACTGATAGTACTAGAAGTTTTTCACAGACCAAGGTGACACTTTCTGGGCATTTTAGTCTGTCTGGTACAATGAATAAAATATATTTCTGTCCAATTGAGAAGGCAGGATGACTATGTGTCCCTGTCTTATTGGGATTCAAAATCATCAAACCAAATGAAAATAAACCCAGAAGAAGCATCTGCCCAACATACTGCTGTGTTGGTTTTTCCCCCTCTCCCATTGATAGGAGTATTATGGGATGCTGAGGGTTGCGAGGAAGGATGAAATAATGTTCCTCTGGATGTAGAACACTTGAGATTTGACAGTTTCACATTTTTCTTTATTTCTGTTAAGGCAGGATCCTGACAGGTCTATATTTTGCCACCCACTTTTTCTGTTTTCTTGTAAATGGCAGTGATTGAAAGAGGGGAAATAAAGACACCGTATTCATCAAGTCTGTTACAATTTCACAGCAGTATGCCTAGAAGGACACACTGAGCCATCAGTGTCTGTTAGGAAAACACATGACTCACATTAAAGACTGTGGAAATGCAACAGGTAGACAGGAGCCAGACTTCTGTCCAGCAGGCACTGTGCCCCTCAGCCTGTCTGGGCAGCATTCACTACTCAAGACATGAAATGGATAACCCTACTGATCCATGGAAACATTTCCACATCTTGAGCCTTGCTTTAGGGTTTTGTTATTTTTTTGGCAGCACCCAATTTCCAGACTCCAACTTTTGTTGCTCTGAGTTTAAGCTCCAAACTCAGTGGCTTAAAATCACAATTTATTTGGCTCTCCCAATTCTGCAGGTAGACTGGGCTCAGCTGGGTGGTTCTCTCTCAGGGTCTATGAAGCAGCTGCAGTCAGATATTGAGGGGCTGGAGTAATCTGAAGGCTCAACTGGGATGGATGCCTAAAATGATTTCTTCACTCACACATCCGATGCCTCAGCTGGGCTAGCCAAGCAAGGTGGGCTATCTGGGTATTTCTCTTTGAACGTGGCCTTTCCACGTGGTCAGTCTGGGTACTGCAGTGTTAGGGTAGTACAAGCTTTCTAAGATCTTCTGGTGGAAGACATATGACTTCTTATGTTTTTGCCTTAGAAGTCACACAAAGTCACTTTTACCACATTCTATTGGTTCAAAGTAAGTCTCATGGCCCGCTGAGATTCAAGCAGAAAGGACTCCATAAAGGTGTGAGTGCCTGGAGGTTTGCCTCCCTAGGGAGCCATGTTTGCACCAGGCTAGGATGAGCCCCTTCCCAGAGGGTGCCTCCATGAACACGATGCCTTGTCTCATCTCACATGCTCTATGTTCTCCTACTCTGGAGTCCTTCCAGCTCCTCAAATGTGTCTGGTTCTTTCTACCCAAACGCACCTGCCTGCCTCCTCCAGCAATATTGCTCTCCCAGTCCCTGCCCTTGGCCTAGTTAATTGTTACTTATTCCCAGATCTCATGTACATGACACTCCTTCAGAGGAGCAGTTCTTGGTTGCCCAGGCTCAGCCAGGCTCTTCTCCTAAAAACTCTCAAAGATGTGAGTTCCTTTCCTTCATGGTAATACCTGCAAATTGCACTCATATTAGTCACAAGATAATTTGGTGAATGGAGGCCTCCTCCATGAGACTGTGCTCCAGTGAGTACCATATTCTGTGTATTTTTAAAAAATCCATATTGTGTGCCCTACACTTAGCACATAGTTCAGAAACTTTTGTTGAATGAATGAATGAATAAATGAATGAACCTCTCTTTCCAGACTGCCATACTCTGTAATTTGTTATCTAATTGGAGACAAACTTTCACTGGAAGAAAAGACACTGGTTGAGTCCAGAGGATCAGAAGCTTTTTAAGGGGACAAGGTAGGAGGAGCAATCTAATAGGATTTCCAGAGATGTCTTCTTATCAGAATGCAGGAGGTGGGTGGGTTGGATTGGACTGTACAGAGAAGATGTGGGTTGGGGTGGAAAAAGAGATTAGTTGGTTCCTTCCTGAGCCAAGAACTGAGAACAGTTGTCCCATTTGGTGCCTGCAGCAGGGGATCTGGGCTGGTTATGCCCAGCAGGCAGAAAAGAGGCAGTTGATTTTGGCAAGTGGCGGGTGGGATATTTAAACAGCAAAGCTGGTGTGAGTCTAGAGAGACCTGCACACAGATTCATGGCAGGTGCATGGATGTGCAAATAATTGAAAAGTGGCTGAGGCCCCCAGCAGTAATCTGAAAACTAGGAGAGGTCTAGACAGAGCAGAACAGGGAACCTGAGTGTCCTGGGTTCACCAACTTTCTTTTCTTTTTCAATTACAATTGACATTCAGTATTATTTTGTATTAGTTTCAGGTATGCATAGTGGTTAGACAATTATATGATTTCCAAAGTTATTCCCCTGATAATTCTAATACCCACTCAACACTATCATAGTTATTATCATATTACTAGAGGCCCAGTGCATGAACTTCATGCATAGGGGGTGAGGGGTGTCCCTCAGCCCAGCCTGCACCCTCTCCAATCTGGGACCCCTTGAAGGATGTCCGACTGCCCATTTAGGCAGTCGGACATCCTTCTCACAATCCAGGACTGCTGGCTCCCAACCACTTGCCTGCCTGCCAGCCTGATCACCCCCTAACCACTCCCCTGCTAGCCTTATCAATGCCTAACTGTTCCCCTGCCAGCCTGATTGCCCCTAACTGTCCTCCCCTGCAGGCCCAGTCACCCCTAACTGTTTCCCCTGCCATCCTGGTCACCCCCAACTTCCCTTTCCTGCTGGCCTGGTCACCCCTAACTGTCCTCAGCTGCAGGCCTGGTTGTCTCCAACTTCCCTCCCCTGCAAGCCTGGTCCCCCCCAACTGCCCTCCCTTGCAGGCCTGGTCGCTCCCAACTGCTCTCCTCTATAGGCCTGGTTGCCCCCAACTGCCCTACCCTGAAGGCCTGGTTCCCCCCAACTGCCCTCCTCTGCCAGCCTGGTCACCCCCAACTGCCCTCCCCTGCAGGCCTGGTTGCCCCCAACTGCCTTCCCCTGCAGGCCTGGTTGTCCCTAACTGCCTTCCCCTGCAGGCCTGGTTGTCCCTAACTGCCTTCCCCTGCAGGCCTGGTTGTCCATAACTGCCCTCCCCTGCAGGCCTGGTTTCCCCTAACTGCCCTCCCCTGCAGGCCCAGTCACCCCTAACGGCCCTCCCCTGCTGGCCTGATCGCCCCCAACTGCCCTCCCTTTCAGGCCTGGTCCCCCTCAACTGCCCTCCCCTGCTGGCCTGTTCACCCACAAATGCCCTCCCCTGCTGGCCATTTTGTGGTGGCCATCTTGTGTCCATATGGAGGCAGCCATCTTTGACCACATGGGGGAGGCCAACTTGTGTGTTGGAGTGATGGTCAATTTGCATATTACCTCTTTATTATATAGGATCGATTATATTCTCTCTACAATACTTTATATACCCATAGCTTCTTTTTTTTTTTTTTTTTAGTTTCAAAACATCATTTATTCATCAAATTTACAACTCTTGTGAACAAAGATAAATATTTTCAGATCGTGTGGCTAGAAGGGCAAATCTTAGGGTATTTAAACTCTTTTTTTTTTTTAATTTTATTTTATTTTTATTGTTTTAAGTATTACAAATAGTAGTACATATGTCTCCTTTTTTTCCCCCTTGATCTCCCGCCAACCTCCCCTACCCCCCAGGACATGCCTTCACCTGCCCACCCTGCCCCCCCGCCCCAGTGTCTTATATCCGTTGGTTGTGCTTATATGCATGCATACAAGTCCTTCGGTTGGTCTCTTACAGCCCCCCTCGCCCAACCTCCCCTGTCTTCCCAATGTAGTTTGACAGTCTGTTCAGTGCTTCTTTGCCTCTGTATCTTTTTCCCACCATTTCTTTCCTTTAAAAAGTTTTGCCTTTGCAGACTGGAAATAAACATATAATAACAAAACAAGACAAAACAAAAAAATGTTTGAGTCCCAATTTCAATGTCCAACAGTTCCTTATGTGTACATGTCAGCATTGATATCTGGATGGTGGGCACATGGTGGCAATGCAGGTCCGACCCTCTCTGGTTTGGTCCTAGGCAACCTGCAGCGGTGCACAGCTGCTGACTGCTCCCATGGCAAGGCGTTGTCAGCGTCTTCCATCTCTGGACTGTTTTTTCCTCTTGTCTTCGTGGTTGGAGCACTCCTGTCAATTCCTCTCTGTTGCAGGAATCCATCTGGTCTTGAGGTTGTTTTCTGAAAATATACAAATATATTCTCGACCACAAGTTAATAAAGGAATCTTTTCTATATAATTGATTTGGGATCCTTTTTATTTTTGTTCAAACGATTTTCCTTTGTCTTATTTAGACACCATGTGTGTTTTTAATGGCCGTCTTGCTGTTAGCATTGCAAATGAACCTTAATTTGGTAAAGTAAAAATTTTCTAGATGTAATTTACTTATAGGATATTTTTCCTTACATGATATTGCCCTACTATCCCCCCCCCCCTTTTTTTTTTTAATGGAGGTTTTTGTAAATTTTATAATGCAGTCTTGATAACTTTAAATTAAAAAAATTTTTTTTTTCCCCCACACATATGACTGCTTTAGGTTCATTGCATATTCAGGAATTTTACCATGAGATGAACTACCAATAGAAATTTTAGTTATTACTTTAAGAATAGCTTTTTGTCCAGTACTTGAATATTCACTTATTTCAATTAGCCTATTTAAATTAATCTGAAAACTCGATTACTATTTTACTGTCAAATTTAATACTCTACCAACAATCTTAGTTTACCCTGTAAATATTAGTGGGAAGGATTATTTGCATTCTTGAGTGGGCCCTGAGCATTCCAAATGCTCAGCTGAATTTAGATATAGGGCAACTGCTGTCGGCCAAGTCTCTTGTCTGTTACCTGGGTCCCGATCTGAGCTGGGCCAAGTCTCTGTCTGTCACCTGTATCTCGATGTGAGCTGGGCCGGGTCTCTTTCTGTTGCCTGGGTCCCGATCTGAGCTGGGTGTGGGAAGCGCGAAGCAGCCATGGGGGTAGGAGACCTCCTTTAGAAGGGGGTGAGGGTTCAAGCCCCTGCAATGTTGGGGGGGTGAGGGTCTGTGCCCCATTTCTGTTGCCCCCCCAAGTTCTCTCCTGATGGCCCCTCTGCGACTGTGCCTGTCTTAGGTTGTTCCTTCCTTGAGGAATCTTACCCGTCTCTGGCTAACCAGCCATCCTCCGGGGCCAAGCAGGGTGCTGTGAGGTTCAGTTCTGTCTCCTTGGTAGCCTATGACCCCGTGGCCTCCACACCCAGCACCTGCCTTGGGAACCCCTGGCCTGCTGGCAGGGTCCTGGTGCTGATCACATATCTCGGGGAACTCGGGTTTCTTCTCCAGTGAGGGCCCAGCTCACACAATTGGATGTGAGACAGATCCCTGGTACCAGCCCCCACGAGGCTTCAAGCTCAGCATGAACAGAAAGCTCAGGTAACAGCTGAGGGCAATTGGATTGTGAGAAGAGGGTCCCTCTTGGCACAAAGGGCAAGAGGGGCCAATATAGGATGCTCAAGTGCCTTCCCAGTGCCTTAATTCCTTCTGCAAGGGATTAAATCCTTTCATGTCCCTTTTTTTAAATTGCTGCCCACCATTCAAAGAATTAGTTTGTAAGTTTGTTTGGGATAATTGTAAAGTATGCTGTTGTAAAATATCTAAGATTATAATGAGATTGTAGAATAATATCATGTAAGGATATTCTTTGCCCTAGGCCCTGGCAATTCCATTTCAAACTGGCTGTCAATTTCTTTTTGTAGCTTTATATAAACTTTGTCAGGGAGGCAAAAACACAAATTACTTACTTTAGTTCAAGCGGCCAAATATATTGACTTTCAATTACAATCCTTATGACTTTTGAAGGAAACTTCTCTTTGTTTCCTTCCAAAATAATTTTCAGTCTACAGAGAGTTTCATTTAAAAATTTTTGTCACGTGAAACAATTTCTCTTAATGCCCCGCCCCCTTGTTGTCTGTGTCCATTGATTAGGTTCATATGCATGCATACAAGTCCCTTGGTTGATCTCTCCACCTTACCCCCACCCTCCCCTACCTTACCTGAGGTATGATCTTCTGATTGACGTTTCTCAGCCTCTGGATCTGTTCTTGTTCATCAGTCTATGTCGTTCATTATATTCCACAAATGAGCGAGATCATGTGATATTTATCTTTCTCTGCCTGGCTTATTTCACTCAACATAATATTCTCCATCTCCACCCATATTGTTGCAAATGGTAGGAACTCCTTCTTTTTTACCGCAGCGTAGTATTCCATTGTATAGATATACCACAGTTTTTTAATCCATTCATCTGCTGATGGGCATTTAGGTTGTTTCCAAGTCTTGGCTATGGTGAATTGTGCTGCTATGAACATAGGGGTGCATATTTCCTTTCTGATGCCTGTTTCTAGATTCTTGGGATATATTCCTAGAAGTGGGATCACTGGGTCAAATGGGAGTTCCATTTTTATTTTTTTGAGGAAACTCCATACTGTTCTCCACAGTGGCTGCACCAGTCTGCATTCCCACCAGCAGTGCAAAAGAGTTCCTTTTTCTCCGCATCCTCGCCAACACTTGTTGTTTGTTGATTTGTTGATAAAAGCCATTCTGACAGGTGTGAGATGGTACCTCATTGTTGTTTTGATTTGCATCTCTCTGATGATTAGTGACTGTGAGCAGGTTTTCATATGTCTCTTGGCCTGCCTTCTGTCTTCTTTCGAAAAGTGTCTACTTAGATCAGTTGCCCATTTTTTGATTGGGTTGTTTATCTTCTTTTTGTTAAGTTGTATGAGTTCTCTGTATATGTTGGAGATTAAACCCTTATCATTGATATCATTGGCAAATATGTTCTCCCATGCAGTGGGCTTTCTTGTTGTTTTATTGTATACCCATAGCTTCTTAATGCCTTCACCTTTTTCACCCAGCCCGGTGGTTGGCAAACTCATTAGTCAACAGAGCCAAATATCAACAGTACAATGATTGAAATTTCTTTTGAGAGCCAAATTTTTTAAACTTAAACTTCTTCTAATGCCACTTCTTCAAAATAGATTCACTCAGGCTGTGGTATTTTGTGGAAGAGCCACACTCAAGGGGCCAAAGAGCTGCATGTGGCTCGTGAGCCACAGTTTGCCGACCACAGATCCAGCCCAATCCTCGTATCTGGCAACCTTCAGTTTGTTTTCTGTATCCTTCCCTTTTTTTAAACTAAATGATAGAACTGGACCCTGTAAATAATAATATAAATGGAGCTACTTTAAAATGGAGCTGGAGCTGCCATGCCAGAGGACCTGCTTCTGCCTCAAACCTTTGAATGTTAAAACAGGGGAAAATCACCTTTGGACTGGGCCTAAGCAGCTAGTGCTGTCCCTCCACTGAGAGCCAGTCTGGTTAATTGCCTCCCCGTACTGTAAAGTATGGATTATCAAGGATTTAAGGGCAGCATCCTGGTATGAGATGCAATTCCATGACAGGGTATGCTGGGCTTGAATAGGGTCACAACTTTATTTCAAGCCATTGTGGGTATGTTTTTAAAAATGAAGATTCATAATTAATCAACAAGTATTGATTGAATTATTAGCTGCTTAGGACAGCCAAGTGTAGTCTAACCTCCAAGAGGAGTGGTCTGGCTAGGAGGGTGAGGCCCTGTCTGCCCAGGTATGGGGGACACCTTGAAATGTCACCAGGAGAGTCAGGGGCTTTAACTGTCAGGAGGCAATTCTGAGCCCCTGCCCACTTACGCTCATAGGCCTGACAGATTTCACAAGTCTTCCTCTCGTTTCTAAATGTAAACAGTTAAAAAAATACACTTTCTTACTGAAAATGTCAGAGCTATGAAGGCTTGTTTGAGAGAGGCCCAACTTTCAAACTACATTTAATTTTGGAACTTCATCAGTATGTTGCTTGTCTGATAGGAACACACAAAATTTTCCATGGGAAAAATACTATAGGTTTTAAAGATGAAATTCTTTTATCTCATTATTTTACTTTGTTTCATTGAATTACCAACTTTGTTTAATGGTAAGTAGCATATTGTTTTATCTTGCAAATACAGACAGTCCTTGCTTTCTAAGATAGTGGGCACCATAAAATGACCCTGTAAGCTGAAACCAAGCAAAGTGACCTCAATAATCAATGGGGAAATTATGAATGTTCAATGAGCTTTATGATTTTTTTCTCAAATACTCAAAATGTACTTGCTGTCAGTTACAAATGTACAGGCAAATAAAAAATAGGAAAACTATATGTATTTGCTACCCAATCATCTAAAACATTTGCAACACTAAAAATTAAAATATTTTATTTCTTTAAAAAACTTATCAAGAATAGTTTGACAAGTGTTTGATTCTCTTAGCGAGTGAGCGAGCACTTTAGTGAACTGTCATACTGCTTTCTAAGTCTGAATCGGCCTTCTGCGTTCATTCTTTGTGCTTTCAATGTCCTGAGATTTCTCCAAGCACTCCTTTTATGTAACATCTCTTGCCAGCATCACTTTCTGGGACTTAATCACCTTTTTCAAAAGCCCTTGAACATTTATGTCCTTAAGTTTGCCTTCACTAACTCTGGCTGCATATTTAGCTTCTGGTGACAGTGTCACTCTTCCCAGAGTTTTCTGTAACCACTTCCATGAGAATCCAGTTTCACTTTCAGTGGTATCACTTCTTGTTTCATTGCTGCCCTTTGATCTTGGTTGGCCACTCCTTCCATTTATCTATTTCCTACAACGTCACATAGATTTGTCACTGGGAGATGAGGAGGCAACATGACTACATGCTTTGCTGTCTGTGGGCGAACTGCCTGGCACAGGTTCAGCAAACACTCCCGAGGTGACTGTTCACTGATCATGTGGTTTGTGGACTAGCACTGAAGTTGGTGCTTTCTGCATTTACTCACAGTGACGATACTGTGGTAACAAGCTACATGCTGTGTAATATTGGCCTTTTGTGGACTGAGGGCTAAGCACCACTGAGAAAATCTATCTTGATTTTTTTAAAACAGTGAATTCCTATTTTGATAGGTATATAACCTATTTTATAATTTAGGAACTGCCTGGCAACTGTTGAGTGTGCATTTTGCCCACCCTCCACCATAGGTCTAGAGGCAATGCTGTGAGCTTTGACATCTTCCAAAGGGCTTGTTCATCTTTATTTGGATGGTTCTAAGCCAAGAAGGAATTAGAGGTAATCTCTGCTTGGTCTTGTTTGTTTTAGTCCTGAATTGTCTCATGTATAAAGCACTATCTATTTGGTTTAGGGGTATTAACTTTACATTCATTCATTCATTCATTCATTCATATATTTATCAAAGCTATATCAGGCATTTTCTCTGGGGAAAGCACTAGTGAACATACAGAGATGAATTTAGCATGGGTACCTCCCATAATAATTTTTTTAAGATCTGTATTTATTATTTTAAAATATGTTTTTATTGATTTTTAGAGTGAGAGAGATAGAAACATCAAAGATGAGAATCATTGATTGACTGCCTCCTGCATGCCCCCTCCTGGGGATCAAGCCAAAACCCGGGCATATGCCCTGACTAGGAATCAAACCGTGACCTCCTAGTTCATGGGTCGATGCTCAACCACTTAGCCACACAGTCTGGGCCCACCCATGACAATTTAATAGAAAGGTTCACAGTTATAAATTACAGCAGATCCTATTATATGTTTGTGCATTTGCCAACTTGTTTAAATTATTTGTAGCCTCAAAATCCATACTCACTGCACTTTTGTGGTCATTAGCAGACATGTGCAGAGCAGCGAAAAATTTGAGTTGCTTAACACGCACCATCTGAGCTGAGGTCAAATGAGGCCATGCTCTGCCTTTTTGCTTCAGCTCTCACACAGGGATGACCAGATGCTGGAGATAGCAGGGCACAGCACAGTGCAATGCAGCAAGCTCTGGCTCTGGGGCCAGTTGGTCAGGGGTTTGAGTCCCAACTCTGGCACCCGTTAGTGGGACGGCCACAGACAAATCATTTAACATTCTGACCCTCATTTTCTCTTTAGTAAAATAAGGAAAATAGAATCTACGAGATGCATTGGTTTTAGATTTAAGATAATCATTTCTTGATATCCATGGGGAATTAGTTCTAGGACCCTCTGCAGATACCAAAATCTGCTTATGCTCAAGTCCCTTAGATAAAATGGCATAGGAGACACATCCTCCTAAATACTTAAAGTTATCTCTGGAACACTTAATACAATGCAAATGCCATGTACTATTTAGGGGATAATGGCAAGAACAAAAAGTGTGTACAATAGGCCTGACCACATAGTACATGTCAGCAACAACATAACATATTAAAGTTATTTCCCTATGGCAGCAGGAATAAGTCTACACATTCTTTGTCTACCCATCGATTTTTTTCTTCTGTTTCAGAGTCTAATATTGCCATTTCAATCCCCACATCACCCTTGTTATTGACATTTTCAAACATACAGAAACATTGAATGAATCATACAGTGAATACTTGTATACCCACCACTTAGAATCAACAATTATTTTAATTTTGTTATAGTTGCTTCACTTAGCTAGATGTGTGAATATATATATTTAGTTTTTCCTGAACCACTTGTAAGTTTTGAAATCATGACATTTTACCCCAAATTATTTCATCATATATGTCCTAGGAATAATAACATTCTCCATACAAATTACAATATTAGGATCCTAACTGCAATATTTATTTATGACCTAATATTCATTCTGTATGAAAATTTCCCTAGTTTTCTTCCCACATATCTTTTATAGTTGTTTTTTTGAACCATGATCTAATAAACAGTTATGCTTTTCATTTTGTTATTTTGTTAATTTTCTCTCCTTAATTTAGAACAGACCCTTATTTCCCCCCCTTTTTCCTCAATTCTTTAAAAAGTTAGTTTATATTATTTACACATTATACACTGTAGTTAATGAACTGAGTTTAAGTTCTAGCTCTAGCTAATCAAATTTGAGTTTAAAAAAACCATTAAGAAGCTTAGTAGTGTATGTATCTGTACTAAAAAAATTAGAAAATTTTAAAAAAGATAATGCATATGAAATTAGTTTGTAAATTGTAAGGGTTATGTAGTCTCAGTTTTTTTAATACCAATATTTTAAAAGCTATTTTGAAAGCCATAATATTATCTTTGTATTATAAGATGGTTATTAAAAATAAGTTTAAATTATAATTTTAAAAAGTTGGGTCAGTGAGCTGTTTTCAGTTTTTATTTATTTATTTCATGTACTTTTTTAAAGTTGTTTTTTAGCTGTTTTAAGTTTTTTAAAAATAAACAAATGTTACATTAAATACCACTTACTTTGAACTCTTCTATTTTCCCACTCATTTAGCCAGCATGAGCACAAAGAGAAGGTAGTGAAGTGTGTTTTCATACTGCCACTGGGATTAAAAATGATTGACAAGACTGTTGACCTTGGGTACACAGAGAACCTTCCTGAGACACAGTGCTGCTGGGTACTGCATGATAAAGTCCCAGCTCTGGCCTTTTTGCCAAGATCCCTGTAGCTGGGCTCTGGCCCCAGATTAAACTCCTGTAGGCCTTTTGCTTTCACCTAAGATGGAGTGACAGGAATGGGATTTACCATCCTGCCAGAAACAACCAAAAAACCCACACAAAATCTTTAAAAACAAACAAACAAAACACAGTGATCTCTGAGAGACAAGAAACAGATGAGGTGAGCCCTACAGCTGCCTTAGCTTACCGTCTTGAGTTTCCAGCTTGCAGTACAGGAAGAGAGATGCCAGGAGGTAGGCAGCTGGCTCTCTGAGTTGAAAAGACAAGGCTGAGAGTCCAGGGAGACTCAGGTGGCCAGAGCTAACAGTGCAGAGTACTGAAGGGGAGGGAACTGCATGAAAAGAGAACCCTAGGGATTCTACTCAAGTGTTCAGCGGAGTACTGCTGAGCACTTGCAAGAGAGGATATTAAAAGAATTAGAGAACAGTGCTCAGAGCTCACCTGTCAGGAATAATACCTGTTTCCACTAGCCAGACTGGAGAACTTGTAATTCACAGGGCCTAGGGTAGAGTACCCAGGAAAGTCTTATCTCAATAGTGGGGGATAATAGCCCTTATTATCCCCCTGTTAAGCAGGTGCTTTAGACCTGCTTAACACGTCATAAAAGCAAGACCCCCAAAGATCAAACTATTCCTAAGTAACTTGACTATATCCCAGAACAAAGCTCAAAAATAGTTATGGAAAGTACAAAAAGAGCCAAGAGCCAACAAAGCAAAATGTATACAGTCTGCCGTACGATAAAAGATTACCAGGCGTACAAAGAAGCAGGAGAACATGGTCTATAATGAGAAGACTAATTAGTCCATCAAAACAACTCAGAATGGACACAGGTGCTAGAATTAACAGACAAGAACATGAAGTTAGATTTTGTAACTATATTCCATATGTTTAAGAAATTAAGTAGAGTCATAGTGTATCCTATATAATAAAAGCCTAATTTGCAAATCAACTGAACAGTGGAATGACTGGTTGCTATGACATGCACTGACCACCAGGGGGCAAAAGCTCAATGCAGGAGCTGCCCCCAGCATACAGGCCCTGACTGGTGGCAGTGGGGGGGCGGGGCCAGTGAGTGGGCAGTGCCAGGCCAGCCAAGGCAGGTGCCAGCGGGGGCCCCTGATTGCCCTGCCAGTCACCCCACAGATCAGCCCTGATCACCAGCCAGGCCTAGGGACCCTACCCATGCACAAATTTTGTGCACTGGGCCTCTAGTATATATATATGTATATATATTTCCAAGTCAGAGTTTTAGGGATGAAAACTCTAATGTCTGTGATGAAAAAATACAGAATGGAATTAACAGAAGACTATATATGGCAGAAGTAATAATTAGGGAACCTGAAGACATACAAATAAAATATCCAAAATGAATCACAGGGTAAAAAGAAAATTGAAGGAAAAAATGAAAAGAGCATCAGTGAGCTATGAGACCTAATATAGTTGTAAATGGAGTCCCTGGAGGGGTGGAGGGGGAGGTTAAATATTTTTTTTAAATGACCAAATACATTTCAAATGTGATGACAATTATAAACCTACAGGTCTAAGAAACTCAATGAACTCTAAGCATAAGAAATATCAGAAAAACTACACTGTGATTCAGTATAATCAAATTGTTCAAATTGCTGAACACAAAAACTTAAAAGCAGCTGGAAAAAAAGGATGTACTATAAGTAAAAAATAGAATAAAGATACAGTCTCATTAGATTTCTCATTAGAAACAAGGCAAGTGAGAACACAATGAAGAACATGTTAAAGTACTGAAAGAAAAATTTGTCCACCTACAATTCTATACCCGGTAAAAAATCTTTCAAAACCAATGTGAAATAAATATGTTTTCATATATACAAAAGTTGAAGGTATTCATTATTAGCACACTTACCCTATAAGAAATATTAAGAAAAATCTTTAGACAAAAGGAAAATCATTCCAGATTGAAATATGAATCTAAATAAAAAATGGAAATCACCAGAAATTATAACTTTGTAGGTCTATAAGTAAGAACTTTTTCTTATTAATTAAATCTTCCTAAAAGGTAATTGACTATTCAAACCAAAATAATAATATATCTTGGTGTTTATAACATATATAAGTGAAATGCATGACAATAATAATACAAAGCTCAGGACTGGAGGTATGTTATTATAAGGTTCTTGCACTATTCATAAAATGGTATATTGCCACTTGAAGGTAAGTTGATAAGCTGAAAAACAAACCATTAACAAGACAAAGAGTTATAGCCTATAAGCAAATAAAGAAAATAAAGTGGAAACATAAAAATACTAAATTAATCCAAAAGAAGGTAGAAAAAGAAAGTAACAAAATGAACAGAAGGGACAAATAGAAAACAAATGCCAAGGCAATAAACTTAAGTGTTCCATACCGGCAATCAATTGAACTTACATCTTGGTGACTGTTACATGGGCCTTTGATTAAAAATGTGTATTCTGCTGATGTTGGGTGGAGTGTTCTGTATATGTCAACCAGATTCTGCTGACTGATGGTTACTTATTTTTCTATACTCCTGCTGATTTTGTCTAGTAGTTTTATCAATGGCTGAGAGTGGACTGTTGAAGTCTTCAACAATAATTGTGCGTTAGTCTATTGTTCTGTTCAGTTCTAACAGTTTTGATTCATATATTTTGAGGCTCTGTTGTTTTATGAGTTCACACTTTGGATTGTTGTGACTTCTTGGTGGATTGAGCCTTTTACCATTATGTAATTATATATCTCTCCATGGATAATGGGGCTTGGTGTTTCATTGCCAGGTTTCTGGGTGATCCTCACTCCTGGACTTTCACTCTGTCTTTCAGATCACAGACTGCATGGGAAGGCGCAAACCCTGTAGGCACGGGGCTTCCATCCTGGTTTAGCTCCAAGGTTGTATGAGGCCCAAGACTAGGATGAACCCATCAGGTTCCATTTTACCCAATGCCTATAGGTGAGCTGCGTGTAGGAAAGAAGGTCCATGGGTTGTGTGGACCACATGGTCTGGACGGGCACCTAGATGTGTCACTGGAAGGTAAGGAGAGAAGAAAGAATGCACTTTAGTGCAACCATCTCTGCTTTGGTTCTCAAGCACTCTCAAATTTGCTGTCATTTATTTGCAAAACTGTACACCATTACTTAACCTCCTGGAACCTCAGGTTTTTTGTTTTAAGATTTTTAAAATTGTTTTTTGGAGAGAGAGGAAGGGAGAGGGAGAGAGAGAAACATTCATGTGAGAGCAAAGCATCGATTGGCTGCCCCTTTAATGCCACCCACCAGGGATTTAGCCTGCAACCTGGGAATGTGCCCTGACTGGAATCAAACCAGCAACCTTTCCATGCATGGAACGATGCCCAACCAACTGAGCCACACCAGCCAGGGCAGAACTTTTTATGTGTTCAATGAGGCAGTCCAGTAGATGACTTTTGAGGTATTTTTCCCTCTAAAAATCTTTGCATACCAGTGATTATGGGTGGAGAAAAAGAGAGATAATAGGAAAAACCTGTCCCCCGAAGCACTGCACCTCACTCCCAAACACACTAGAGTCTGCCAAACCCCAAACAGATTTACCAGCTTCCTTCCCCTGTGTGATTTTCAGAGCAGTGTATATTTTTAGAGAAATACAATCCATGTGTTTTTTATTAATTTACACTTAACTTGACAGAATATTGTTTTCTCAGAGCTTTCTGATGGCTTGCAACCCTTTTCTGCCTTTTTCGTAAGCTCTTTCTTTTTTAGCACAGAGAGTCAGTTGTATCTGCCCCAATGAACTCCCGAGTCCCTCATCTGGGGAATAAAAGTCCTTGAATCTGTGTAAACTCTCAAACCAGCAAGGTTGGATTGGATCCATCAGTTCTTGCCTTCCCAGTGTTTCCTCACACGAGTGTCTGCTGCCTTTCCCATCAAAGTGAACTCACCGTCCCCGAGCCAGTCCTAACCAGAGCAGGAGGCCCAAGTCGGGCCTCAGCCAGCTTGACCTCTGGGTGCTGCCGTAGAGCTGCTACCTGGGCAGAGTTCCACCTTCCTCCATGACCTGTCTGATGCTGGGTGGCTCCTCTGTCCCCTGCCTGGCATTTCTGCCACTTGCTGGGACTAGAGCCCTGCCCCGGGCACCTGACAGGGATGCTGCACAGTCTCTTCCCCTCTACTCCTGTGGTGCCTGGCTGCTATTCTCCATCTCCAACTGAAGGCCGCGTTCCTGATCACCCAGCCAAGCATAGTTGCAGGCTGAAGCACTCCTGGCCTCTCCCCTGTTCTTAGATTCCCTCACACGGCTACTTCCCCAGGGTGCTCACCTGCCTCCAGGGAGGCCAGGGAAGGGCTGATTCTAATTTCCTCCATGTTATGACCTCCAGCTACTATTCTTTGGGAAGATCTGACTGTGAGAAGGGGTCAGCCCACTAAATCCTTCTCTTCTGATTCTTTGGTTCCACATATCTGGAACTTGAAATTGTTGACTGTTTTCCAGTCTACAAGCTTCCCCCTAGATGTGGCTTCAAGGGGTGAGAGTGGTGAGATAATTCTTCTCTGTCTTCCCTCAACGGGTTAAACATCCCTGGGCTAGATGCAGTTAAACCTGGGAAGACAGGCAGAGATGCTCCCTGGCAGTGGTTCTCACACTGTGGCATATGCCAGAATCATCTGGAAGCAGGGATAAGAGAACAGAAGAGCAGTTCTGGAGATCCACCGTACAACACAGTGCCTATATTTAACCATAAGGTATTGTGCCCTTTAAAGCTTGCTCAGAGGGTAGGTTTGAACTCAGGTCCCCACTGTGTGCTGTCAAGTGGGGCCCTGCCTGGGAAGCGATCTGAGCTGGAGTGCTGGCTAATGCTGGCTCTCTGTGCAGGCAGATGCGCCTCAGCCTCGCTGCCATTTAGCCAGCGCCTCCAGCACCTGGGGGAAGACTGGCCCTGCTAATAAAGAATTACAATTTACATGAGAATGACAAGGCTAAATGTGAAGAGACTGATAGGGTTTGCCCACAGCCAAATCCTTTCTGCCTGAGTACATTCGATTTGAATTCCTCTAGAAACACCAGCTCCACAGTGCAGGGCAATATTGAAAAGGTCAGCGAAGGCGATGTCAGACATGGCCTGTGGTTGCTCTACAAGTGCTCTGGTGGTGGTGCATAACAATATATTACAGTAGCCACCAGCCGCCCTGGCGCTCCGAGGGCGCGATTTATCTGGCAGCAACAGATTTCTTTCTTTCTTTTTTTTTTTTTTCCCTTTATCCTTTCCCTCCATTTTTCTGCTCTTCCTGAATATGGGTAGACAGCCAGCTAATAAGTTTTTTCCAAGACAGAAAGAGGATAAATGTTTTCATCTGGCAGCTCTCCTCGGAGTGTTTGCACATTAAATATAAATTGCAGCAACTGCAGGGGCTTAGATGCCTGCATGCAGGGCTTACCTTGGGGAGATTTGGGCAGAACAAAACGTGTGATGGGCTGTCCTGCTTGCCTCAGGCATAGACGTAAGTGCTGAGGGTCTGTTCTTCAGGCTTTAGGAACGCCTATCTGTGATGCTCATGGAGGTAAACAGTGGATTTGGAGGGGTCACAGGATGGGTTCTCTAGAAGCCAATGCTGGAACAAAGGTTAGGGTGCAAGACATTTATCGGGGAAACCTTATAAAAGAAAGGAGAAGGAGGCAGGATTGGGCTGGGGAAGAAGTGGAAGAAGGGAAACTGTGGAGCAGGCTCCACAAAGCTGGGCCCTACGTGGCAGCAACTCTGAGGTCAGTGTTGTCCACATAGGTCCTGTGTCAGGTGGAAAGGTCCGGCCTTTCTGCTCTCGCCTCATTCAGGACCAGGATGTGGGCTGCCTCCCGGTGTGCCCAGGAGTGAGTGGCGGACCTGCAGCACTGGTGGCTGGAGGCTGTGTGCTGCTGGTGTTCTGCGTTGCTGGGCAGCAAGCAGGATCCAGGCAGTGCCAACAGCATCCACTATGGGGGTTCAGATGCCATGGTTCTGCACCAGCCACTGTGTGAACCTGAGCGAGACACAGTCTTTCTGTGCTCACTTGCTTTTTCTGTCAAAGAATGGCATTGGGTTGAATGACATCTGATTAAGAACTATATACTTGGTCTCTGCCCCCACCCCAGTTCCTGGCACACAGCTCCTAAAATCCTCTGCCAGTCAGGGTTCTCCAGAGAAAAGAGCCAATAGGAGATTATACACATATTAAATTATAGGAATTAGCTCTCGTGGTCACGGAGGCTGAGAAGTCCCACATTCTGCCATCTGTCAGCTGGAGGGCCAGGAGAGCCAATAGTGTAATTTTCAGACCTACTCTGAAGGCCTGAGGGTTGGTGGACCAGCGCTGTGAGGCCTGATCTCAGTCTGAAAGCCAAAAGGGCTGAAGCGTGCATTGAATTTTAGTCAAATTTTGAGCAAAAATGTGGAAGACCTAGTGGGACGCCTGGGAAACAAGACAAACATGTTGGATGAAGAAAGATATTTTACACCTGCTGGGGGCTTACAGAGTGGCAACAATCAACAAACATTTACGGAATGCCTGACAAGTGTCAGGGCCCTGTTAAGTGTAGGGGATGCATCGGTGAACAAGCTCTACCTGCCTCTGACCTCGGGCAATGTCCATTTTACTGGAAGAAATAGGAGGCAAACAAGTGTGACATGACTGAAATGATCACAGAAGTGATGAGGGCCAGGAGGGAAACAAAGTGGGTGCAGTGACAGGGGCTGACGGGACCCACTGGTATAAGGTGAATAGGCAGGGCTGAGGCCCCAGGTGAACAACAGGTGAGGGCTGGGTGGGAAGGAACCCAGAGATTGTGCGGCAGCCCCTTTGACGCAGGGAGCATGAGTGGACTTACCTATTTGGATGCTGTTTAAAGTTTCTATAATTATTTCCTTTCTGATGACTAAATATATTTCAATTTTGAAATAACAACCCATCTCAAGTACTAAAATGGAAATTAAAAAAGGATTTTCTTTGTGTGTGTGTGTCTATACTTGAGCCAGAGGAGAGAGGGGGTATTCAGTGGGGCCACTGAGGCTCAGGGACAAAAACGGAGCCAGGTGAGGACTCACTGGACCATGCCACTTTAGCTTAAGGGCTTCCTTTCTGACTCAGAAGGGCACACACAGCCCGCTTCATGGGATGCGGCTACTTCTGCCTGGTCCCCTGGTCCTCCCTGTGCTGTCCTCCTGCGTTTATAGGAGTGAGCTCCTCCTCCCAGGGCGTTAGGGGTGTGTAGTGCTGCTGTAGGGAAAGAGGGCACGTGGATTTGGAGCCATGAAGACCTGTCATGAATTCCAGATCTGCCACTTGCTGGTTATACACCCATGAGCTCCTCACTGACCTTTTCTAAGCACCAAAGGAACGACACAACTTAGCTCTCAGGCGCACCCTGCACATCCCACAGCCACAGTAGCTGTCCTGCAATGGGCCCTGTTTCTCCTTTCCTCAAAACACTGCAGTGGCCCCCCAAAGCACACAGAGTAAAAGACAAAATTATGCAAGGGCCTTTCAGCCCCCTTACTCTCCGTGGATGACACTGGCACACTTCAGCGGGGTGTCACACCAACCCCGCTAGCCTGAACCCCTCTTCCCCCATGTCTGCAGGGCTGGCTCCCTCACTCACTTTAATGTGATTTTTACAGTGAAGTATTCTCTGTCCACCCATTAAAATTATGCTCCCAGTTTCTATCTCCCTTCCTGTCCCTATTTATTTTTCTGATAGTCTTTATCACTATTTAAAATACTCTATGTTTTACTTACTTATCGCATTGTCTCTCTCACCCATTAGGCTGTAAGCTCCATGGAAGAAGAGATTTTTATCTAGTTTGTTTACAGCTGTATTACCCAATACCTAAAATTTTCTCTGGCATATAATCGGTTTCAACAAAGATTTGTTGAACAAATGAAAAATGTTACTCTCTTCCCTTCTTCCATTATTTTCTGAGGCAGGGTTGGCTGCTCTGTATTACTTCTGTACTACCATCTTGTCCAACATATGTGTTTTTACATTGTATCATACAGTAGGACTGTGTGCTTCTATTTAATGACAGGGTGGCTATTTGTCTACCTTGGTATCCCACAGCATTGCACAGTGGCTGACACAGGAAAGGGTCAAGACATGATTGATCCCTTGAGAAGATGTGATCAGTGGGAAGCTGCCTGGCTAATGGTCTGTCTTCTGTGTTTAAGCCTTGGAGGATTCATTCAACTCAATAAGCATCCACTGAGTCATTTCTATGGGTCAGATATGGGCTGGGGATGTGAAAATTAATAAGACAGAGTTTCTGTCCTTGAGTCTACCAGTGGAGACAGAGAAAATGGATAATTCTAATACAATGGAGATTAATGCCATACCTGAAGTTGGCTGGGATGGTATGAAATATACAAAAGACACATTTAGCTCTTTCTGTGATGGTGATAAAGGTTTCTTAGTGGCCACAAGGCCCAAGGTGGGTCTTGAAGTTCTACCACTTCAAGGAGAAAGTGGAGAAGGAAGGGGGAGTGCAGAGATACACACTGTATGAGGAAAAACCATGAGCAAAGGTATGGAAACATGTTTGGCCATTATGTGTGAACAACAGCTATTGGTTTTTTTGGAAATCTAACCAGTGAGGCAAGGATTGAAGAGAGATGGGGCTTTTGAGAGGCAGGTCTGGGCAAGGTCATGGTAGCTTTTACATGTTGAGGGGCCTGAAGGAGGAGGAAAATTTCTGAGTGAGGGGCCTGCAAACTGTCTTCTGATCTCCAGAGGATCGTTACTGGAGGAGATTGCAGTGTGTGGTTTTAGACTATGGAGCTGGCACCAATGGGCTGAAGAACAAAGCAGGACCTTTTTAATAATCAGACCTAAGGATTGGCTGCCTGCTTGGAAGTGAACACCATATCCCAGAGGTTTGGAAGCATGGAGCTGGCATGGGAACTTTGTTTAGCATTTCAAAAGTGCATTAAGCAGATCACCAGCATGGGAATCACCTGGATAACTTGTTGATAATGAAGATTTTTGGGCCCATCCTTAGATCTATTGAATCATAATATTTGTAGGCTATGCTCAGACACCTGCATTTTAAACAAGTTCCTATGATTTTTGAGAACCACAGCTGTAGTGGATACAGCTTTGACTAGAGAGTTGGATTAGATGACCTGTAAAGTTACCTCCAAACTTTTGGCTCTTACTGTCTATAGAAGAACATTTGAAGAACTATAGCTGGACACATTTAGGGAAGAAGAAAACTGTAATGAGTGGGAGATGTTGATGGGGTCTACAGGTACTCTTCTTGACCACCTTTGTTCATGAGCCTTCCTTCTCTGTACCACAAGCTTTTCACTCTTTCTCTCCTGCCTTAGTCCATTTGGGCTGTTATAACAGAAAACCATAGATGAGGTAGTTTATAAACAAATTAAATTTATTCCTCACAGTTCTGAAGGCTGGACATCCAGGATCAGGGTGCCAACATGGTTGAGTGAGGCATTTGGTATCTGGTGAGTGCCTGCTTCCTGGTCCATAGATGACTATCTTTTCACTGTGTTCCCAGATGGTGGAAGGAGCAAGGGTCTCTTTTATAAGGGCACTAATCCCTTCCTAATCACCTAATTATCTCCCAAAGGCCCCATATCAAATTTCATCCCAACATTTGTGATTAGGTTTCAGCACATGAATTTTCAAAGGGCACATCTTTGGGACTGCCTGGATTTTCTAGGTGGTCAGTTTAAAAAAAACAAACAAACAAAAAGTCTGACCTTCCTTAGTTCCCCTACCATTCCACCATTCCAATCCATCTGTGCAATGCAGTCTGTAGAAATGCACCAAAAATGGAATTGGGTCAATTTGGCAGTCTAATTCAGAGCTTAGAACAGTGGAAAAGAAGTTCTTCAACCATGATGGCCATTCAGTAATAACTGACTGGTGGAACTAATTCAGTGTTACAGCATGAGTGGGCACAGGATGCTAAAAATAACCACTCACGGCGAAGTCCTTACCACTTCCAACTTCTTCTGGACACTGAGGGTCAGCAGATTAAATCCTTTGCCCTTCACATGTCACGCCTCAGGAGCTGCCTGAAGTTTTGGCCTTTAGTGCTTTGTGTATCCCTGAAATATTGTTGCCTTTTCAGGTGTGGATTTGAATGATGAGTTTCTTTTATGAAGTCAGGGCATACACCTTATTATAAGAACGTTGGGGCTGGTATTCAATTTGTCAACCCAAATGATACAGCCCCTGAACTTGTTTAGAAAACATTTTACAAAAATTAAATTATACTCTTGCCATCTTCTTCCCAGTCTCTAGGAGAAATAAAACCAACCTTGTTTAGCAGTCTTTGTGTGTTCATTTTTGGTTGCACAGCTAGATGCTGAAATGGGCTCCAGCTGGGAAGCTGCACTCAGTCAATGAGAATTTATTGTTTGTTTCCTGTTATTTTTTTGCTGGCTCCATTGTTGTATGGCAAACATTCTTCTCCTAGCATTGCTCCAAGATCGGAGAATGCACCATTTAAGTTTCAGAGTCACATCTGTTTTCTATTAGTTGTTGTCCATTATTTTAATTCTCTGCCTATTGTGTGTGTTCTGAAAATGTAAGTAAATCAATGTCTTCATTCAAAAATGAGACCCTGAGTAGCATTTCATGAGTAAAATTTGTATTATCCACATCAAATGTAATGAAGACTTCCAATGAATGACTCTTGATTATCAGGTGCACACATCCTAGGAATCCAAGAAGTGGAATAATTAGGTGCAACAAGAAGGTTTCTAAACCACAGATTTCACAGAGCAACCATGCTAAGTGATTGGGTAAAAGAGTGAGGATGCTTCAAAAGTGCTCTCTGGAGAGTGAATGTGAATGATGCATTTAATGGAAAATAATCAGAAAACATGCTTTTGATGGAAAGAGAGCAGAGGAAGGAAGAGAGTGCTTCAACAGGGGTCAAGAGACCCTGGTTCCTGTCCCATCTTTGCGAGTATCCAGTGTGCTTCAGTGAGCCACTGCCCCTTCTGGAACCCTCCTTCGCCCCATTTCTTTTTGAGATAAAAGAAAACATCTGCAAAAATGTCAAAGTATTGAAAAGAGTAATTGCATTTATTGGCCCATTTCAGATAAAAGGAAACATCTGCAAAAAATGGCAAACCATTGAAGAGAGTCTTAGCATTCATGCAGTCCTATGTACATCTATATTGGTGAAATGCTTATTTTGTTTAATCAGATATTTGAACTAAGTGGTATCTATTGGACAAACAGCAATTTTTTTTCTTCTAAAATGAGTTAGAATCTATTGAAGTAAACAGTAAGCAGTCATCCACTTACTCTCAACTGGGCTTCCCATCAGAACCTCAGAACAGAGAAACTGATTTGAGTGACAATTTTTCTTAATTCTTCCAAGAGTAGACTACAACTAGTACCTTTCTAGATGAACAGAAGAGAGTCTAATTTATTGCACACAATGGGTGCCTTAGGGCCTTAGGGATTAATTCTCTCTTGGAACCAGGCTTGAGAATTCTACTAGTTCTTTAGCAAATGTGAGGATTTACCTTTGAAGTTTTTAACCTGTTTGAGTGTATAGACCAGTGCTTCTCAACTTTTATCTCAGGTCACACATAGGAAGTGATGACATTCCATTAATGTAGGCCATGGGTCTAGAAGCAATGTGGATTCCAGACCCTATCTGGCTGCCCAGAGGACCTAAGGGACCAACATATTGGCACACCAACAACTCTTATGCAATGATGCCAGGTGCTCAGGCACATGGATAGGAAGCTCTATTATACACCGAAAGTGGGTGCAGCACACTCCAAAAGCGAAAGTCTGGATTTTCCTGGAAAACATGAATGGAATGGTCAAGAAAGTTTCATTTTAGCTATGTGATCTGCTGTGATCTGCTTGGGTACTTTGGTTTGCTCCTACCCCCAGGTAAAGTGTCCCCCAAAGACCCAGGTGAATATTGTTTACTTGGACCTGGTGCTGCTATAACCAACAGAATGGGATAGAAGATGTGTCTGCTCCTTGGGGACTCTCAAGATTAGTGTTGTTTTCCCAAGAGGGTCTGGTCCTGGGTGCAAAATATACTGTCAATACTTTCTCCATGTACATGCGTTGGGAGCAATATCACAGATCCAAATCTTTCTCCTACTTTTTGGGAGATTGTTATTTTATTAAACCCAAGGCCCAGAATATTCAAGTGCTTGGTGGGGCAGACTCTTGACTGTCAAGCTAACTGCTGCTGGGAAGGGTTTCTTATTCAACCCATCTTCTCTTATCTCAGCCCTGACATGGAAAGCTCAGTCTCTTGACTCATTAAAGCTTTTCTATTTTAAGCCCCAAATGATATATTAATTGAAGGCAGAATGAGGACTAGAATCCAGCTTTTCTGACTTCTAGGACAGGGCTTTTTCTACGCTTCCACACCACCACTTCAGAAGACAGCCTCCATGATGATACATTCATTCCAGGAAACAGGATTGTGAACATGAACAACAGTAAGGATATGTGTGTGCCTGGGTATGTGCATGAGTGTGTAATCATAGTGGTCAATTCCACTGAATGCTGGATGTTGAAAAGGCAAAAGGTAATCTTTAACATGCATGAAAATCCTGACTATTCTCCCGAATTCTGATTTACATAGTGGTAGATTGAATCATTGTTCACAGTCATTCACCCCTCCTTGTATTAGAAATACACATCCATGTCCTTTGCCATTTGCCTTTGCAGCAGTTCTCACTAGAGGGAGGGTGGAGTATCATTCTTTGTACTACTGGGTTTGGCCATATGACCTGCTTTGGTTAATGGGATGTAGGAAAAATTTACAATGGGTTAGTTTCAGGCCAAGGCCTCAAAAGGCCTTGCATGTTTCTGCTCATTTACTATGCTCTGGTGACAAGCACTGGAAGGATTTTCTACAGGTAACTAGCTGCTGCCCTTTCAGCCTGGATCCCCAAAAGAACATAAATCAGATAGATATCAACCCATCTTGTAGCCTAGGGCAGAGCCACTTGGTTGAGCCCAGTCAAGATCAGTGAATTCATAGTCAACCCACAGAACCCTAAGTGTGAGAATAAATGTTTATTATTGTGGCTATTGAGTTTTGGGGTAGTTTGTTATGCAGCTTTACTGCAACAGCTGGCTAATATAAACATGGTGCCAAACTTGGTGTTTGCCAAATGCTTTATTTTGGGGTATCAAGAAGAACAATTTTGAATTTTTCAATGTAGACTAACATTTTGTTTGTATATCTTAAGAAAAAAAAAAATCTGTGCCTCTCTCATAGACACAGCAGAACACTCTATCTTCGATATTCTTTAACGTGTGTGTGTGTGTGTGTGTGTGTGTGTGTGTGTGTGTTTGTATAAGAGGAGGGAAAATGTTAAGGAATTGCAAACAACCTTCTTTGGTGGGCCTTTATATAGCAAGAGAATTTGGGGGACAAAGGAAAAAAAAACTTAATACGTGGGGAGGATCACTCATCCGCCATTGTACTTTCTTTGAGAAAACATGAAGATATGATATTTCAGCATCATTCTTGCCATGTGAACCCCAGACCTTCTATCCTGGGTTTGATATGGTCTTACTCATCTGAACAGTGAGAGCCTATTATGGTACAATGGATTGATGGCTAGAAAGGTCACAGTCCATATCTGAAAGTGGAAGTTCTAGGAACATATGGCTTTTATTTGCTGCCTGATGTTATAAATTACCTCATTCCCCACCCCAAATTTAAGTAAGACATTTAGGCAGATAATCTTTTAACTAAAAACAGTATAACTATTAATTAAAAATAAGTAAAAATTCTAAATAGGCATATAAGGCATTTAAAAAGTGGATATTTACCTAAATACTATTTAGGAAGAATAAGAATAATGTAACCAGGCATTAGGGCAACTGAGGGCTGCATTCTGGCAATCCATGGGATAGAACTGGACTGGTTCTAATGTGCCCCTGGTCCTAATGTTCCACTAACCTGAGACACTAACTAGGGGATGCTGATGTTGTATCTCCTGCCAGGCCTCATTTTCTTCTCCTGTGAAATGAAGGAAGAGAAACAGATGATCTCCCAGGTCCTTTCTGGCTCTAAATGTCTATGATATATAGTGGTTTGAATTCAATTGATTATTTTTTAGACTCTTCTGTGTATGCCAGCTAAGCCCCAGCTCTCCCTGCTCAGCCTTTCTGACAGTGATAAGTTGCAAAGTCATATAGAAGGGAGTTTTCCATCTTCAATTCCGGAGACATATCCAGCTCTATTACTTGGGTAACTCAATTCAATTCACATTTAATTCAATGGTGACTGAATAGTTACTTCAGCCAAATTACGAAGGAGTCTCTTGGTTTCCCTTGTGAATCCTGGGAAGCCTGATGATTTTCTACTCTCTCCTTCAATCCACAAACATTTATTGATTGTCTACCATAGCCTAGATATTAAGCATTAAAGATAAATCAATGGGACCTCCACCTTTTGAGGGTGTGCCAAATAGTGCTTTAAGTAAAACCAGGCTCTGGAGTCAGGTTTACCTGAGTTGGATTCATAGCTCTCCTATTTTATAAGTAGGTGACCCAGGTGAATTAATTTCAGTTATTTAAACTTGGTTCCTTGCTCTGTAAAATTTGGGATAATACTACATCTACACTGAGTGGCCAGATTATTATGATCTCTGAACACATAATAATCTGGCCACTCAGTGTATATCCTATATAATAAAAGGCTAATATGCAAATTGTCTCCTCAACCAGGAGTTCAACCAGCAGGCAGGCCGGCCAACAGCCCCTGTCCCCTCCCCCTGGCCAGGCTGGCTGGACCCCACCCATGCATGAATTCATGCACTGGGCTTCTAATACACACACACACACACACACACACACACACACACACACACACACACACTGAGTGGCCAGATTATTATGCGTTCAGAGATCATAATAATCTGGTCATTCAGTATATTTTATAGTGTGTGTTTAAAGATTCAATATATAAAGGTAACAGATAGTAGGTGCTCAATGTAGAGACAGTTGCTCATGTGTTATAAGAAGTCAATAATTAATTTAAAGTTAATATATAAATTAGCTTTTACTTAATTTATGGAAAATGATATTTACCTAATTTTTTAGAAAGTGACTAGGCTTGGATATGACTTGAGGTCCTCCAGATAGGAAAAGGTTTGACAATGAATTATAGATGAGATGGTAAGACATTGAAGAAGAGATGGTAAGACAAAGGTTGGCAGCATGCATAAGATTGGGGGGTGGTAAGGTGCCTGTGAGAATGGAGAGTAAGAGAATTTCCAGCATCTCTTAGAGATAAGACAGGAAATATAGAATATAGCCAGCACTCTGAATGCCATGCAAAGAATTCTTCAGTCAACAGGGAGTCATTAAAAGTGTTTTTCTTATTTTTTTTAAAAAAGAGAATGATATCCTACCTCTATTTTAGAATTTGAATCTTGGCAGGAGAGCAGGTCTGAATAAGGGAACAGCCAGGAAACTCATGCAGTATTTCAGATGAGATAAGCACTGGGGATGAAGAACAAGGGGGTAATTTGAGATGAGTTTTAGGGGTAGAAATAATAACTTGTGATAGTCTACTAGATGTAGGAAATAGAACAAGACATGAAAATGATTCGGAGATATTTAACCTGAGCAACATAATGAATTGTGATGCCATCAGATGAGATAGGGGATTCAGGATGCCTGGTGGGTTGTATGATTGTGGGAAAAGATAAAGGTTTCATTTGAATCTAAAAATACTTTTGAAATTCCCTTCCTTCCTTCCTTCCTTCCTTTCTTCCTTCCTCCCTTCTTTCTTTCCTCCCTTTTTTCCTTCCAGATGTTCTTCTTTCCTGTGGCTTAATAAATATTTAACACATCCTGCAAGTTATGTCAACAGTTAGGTATAAAAGAGACTTGGAAACTAATTGGGGAGCTTGTTTAGTGGAAGAGAGACCATGTGGTGTCATGAGGAAACAAACATGGAACAGGGAAACAGAATAATGGTAGTGGGGAAAGAACCAACATAGTGAACTGAGAAGGTTGAGTTTAAGCTAGGGCCTCAAGGACAGATGGAGCCACCCCCTTAGAGGGGAGGGAGTAGAGCCTTCCAGGCACACAGACTAGCAGAGGCAAAGACTCTGAATGTCTCAGGAAGTGAAGGAGACTGGTGTGGCAGGTGACTTGTTGGTGAAGAGCATGGGATGAGGCTAGGAAAGATGACTTAGGGATATAACATGCTGGAGTTTGTATGATGCATAAGAATGGGATGAAAATAAAAGTATTTAAGCATGACATTACCAGATTTTAATTCTAAAAGAAAATTCTGTGTGCCATATGGAGGAGAAGTGCAACCAAGACTAAGACAATTCCTTTCTAGAGATAATAGTGGCTTATAAGGGAGGTGGCATAGAGTGGAGCTGGGGAGAGGGTCTGAGATATACTTGGGGTGGTACTCACAGCACTTCCTCATGAAGTGGATATGGGCAGGAGTGAGGAAGAGGGAGGAATCCAGGAGAACGCCAAGGTTTCTGGCTTGAGCAACAAGTAACTGGCACCATTCATTTACTGTGGTGAAGGTAGAGAGGGGGTGAGAAAATGGAGAATATAGGGTTAGACATGATATGTTCGAGTTATTTATCTTAGTAGGCCAATGCTTAGTAGGCCATTGGGCACAACAATTTGAAACTGAAAGAAGAGGTCTGTGCTAAATATAAAATTTTGGGTGCCATTAGCAATCATTCATTTAACAAGAGCACTTGCCATTCCCTAGTAGGTGCAGAGAAGGGATCAGTCTATAAGACAGCCTGGCACCTACCCTTATGCAAGTCTCTCTTATAAGTTTACATCATAGCAGTGGAGCAATAGAGCTGGACAACGACTAGGTAAATAAATAAAAATGTTACTGAATTTGATAAATGATGGGCTAGAATACAATGGGAGGCTGTGCAGCCCCTTTGAGCAGGGATGGCCTTTCTGAGGAGGTGATATTTGAAGCAAGATGTGAAGATTTGGGAGAGGAACATGTCAGGAGGAGGGAACTCAAAGTTGAAAAGTGGGGAAGGCACTCAAAGAAGTCCCCTGCTGCTGGATCAGGAATGCTGAAAGAGCGTGAACAGCCCCAAGCTGATCATCGGAGGTCAGATTAGAGGAGAGGAGGGCCAGAGGAGTGATGCCCGCGGGCAACTGGAACTCCAAGCCTGGAAATGGGGAATCGGGGTTGTGCTAGCAGCTAGAGGTAAGGACTTGGTCATCAAGTGCAAATATGACTGTGAGGTCAGACACACCCCAGTAGAGAGCGAGGAGCAGAAAGAGAAGCACAGAGACAGCCAAGAACAGAGCTTTTTCATTTCTTCTTTTATTTTTTCCACACTCATTATTTTGCATTAGTTTCAGGTGTACAGCATAGTGGTCATATACTTTACGAAGTGGTCCCCCGATATTTCCAGTACCCACCTGGCACCAGCATAGTTGTTACATTATTATTTACTATATTCCCAGCGCCGAGCACAGAACTTTTGGGAGAGGATGAAGAACCCCGAAGGAGACCTGAACAAGCAACCTGCGAGGCGGGCAGGAGGAATCAGAGGCAGGCTGTGGGAAGGGACATTGTTACCAAGGACAGGACACTCTGCGTCTCAGGAGCAGCTCAGGGGTCAAGTGCAGGGGAAGGGAAGACGGAGTAGTTGGAAACACCCGGAGTGACTGGCTGGGAAGTGGGACTGCAGGGGGCTGGTGTGAGCACAGGAGGTAAGAAAGTGGGTCCAGCAAGCAGAAACTCTTGTTCTAAACTGTTCACAGTGAGAGAAAAGATGGGTTGGGTAATAGTTTGAGAAGAAGGGATAGTGGGGTGTTTCCTTATTTTCAAAAATTTGTTCCTTTCCTTACTATGGGCTCTGTGCCAAATCTGGGCCTCAGTGCTGAGGCAGCAAGTTTTCTTGGCTTTTTGGAGCTTCAGGCTGCTGAGGCTCAGCCAGCCAGTCCTCGTTTGGCCCAAACCCTTGCTTTTGGCTTATGCGAAGAACAAACAAATCAGTTGGGTAGGCAAGCATGGTGCTTTGATCCAGCATATTCTCAAAGCTTTTACCACATTGCTCTAAGCTGGCAGGGCGGTCCCATCATAACCTGTCTAATTTTCAATTCACATGCCAGCTATTTCCTCTTCAAGTCTTATGCATAGTAGGTGCACAATGTACAGGTATGATGTGATGGATGGGTGTGAAGTTCAAAGAACTTTGCAGCTCCCATAAATGAGCCAGCATTGTCTCATCGGGTGACATGGGGTGGGTGTTGACTATTGGGTCTATGGTGTGTCATATGCATGGGCAGTGGTCCCCCTGAAGAGCTTCCATGTAGGCTGGATAAACCACTGACTGTCCTTTTAAAATGTGAGAAATTTCCTTTGCCAATGCCTCGTTCTTCTAATTGCATTTAAAACCAGATAATACTTTAAAAAGTCCAATAATATCAAGTAGCAGATACTGGGGAAGTGGAAATACAGTGTAGCCAGTGTGGCATGCCTCCTCTGAGACTCAAGATGTCAAACTGTGTTACTTTGGTTATTGCTTTGCTGTATTTCAAATCGCATTACATTATATCACGCCGCTCTGGAATATGAAGTGAGCCCAAAACTGTCCGATAATGGGCAAACACAAGGGTTGCCTGACAGTATGAATTATCCTTGAGTGGTTTGGCATAAAGTAATCACACCACTCTTTAGGGAGAGGGGGTGAAAAAACAGAGCTAGACATTCTGGACTGAGCAGCAGTATAATCAGATTTGCTGACCCTCTCCCGCAGCCGCCAGCAGACAGGCCGGCCCAGAGCTCCTGTTGCTCTCCCCAGCCACCATGGGCACAACTGAATCTGAAGGCAGAGAAGTTGAACCAATCAAGGTCTTTTCCGATTAATAGAGCTGTTGCTCACCCAGCAAGGGAAATTAGTGACAGGTGGGAATGACCATTTAATTCATCCTGCAAGGCTGCACTTTCTCAACAGGCTGGTAGCAGCCTGATTCACTGGCTTTGTCACACCATCATGGAAAAGTGGCACCACTTTCTGAGGTCACTATGATTCACAGCTTGGAGGATGCGGCTGTTTTACTAACAGGCATTTCATAAACTCGTGTGTGTGTGTGTGTGTGTGTGTGTGTGTGTGTGTGTGTGTGTGAATGTCTTTGCCTATAAAATAAAGCAACGCGCGCGCACATGTTGCTTTATTTTATAGGCAAAGACATTCTATTTTTAAAAGTGCTTTTTATAATCTGGATTTGCATCTCTATTAAAACTGCAAATAATGAGCTTTTAGAATGTGAGCTGCAATGACAACTGCTGATGGTGGAGACATGGGAAAAAATGTCCAGTGGAGAAGTCAGGCAACAGTGGGGGTGGGAGTGAGGGTGACCAAGTCCCAGAGGCCGGCTCCTCACTCATAGATAGACTGGGGGGCGGGGGGCTGGTCATGGAGCCAGGTAAAACCAGGAGGGGCGTTTTGAAGGCAGATTGAAGTAACAGTGTAGAGAAACAGCATTTTTATTAAGATTAGTGAGGTTGGAGCTAGGGCAATATTACCAAGCATCACAGTAAGGCTGCAGCTGGGGATGGTCAGCATGCTCACCCTGAGAGTGACTAGAATCAGGTATGAGGTAAAGATGAGGAGAGAGGTTCAGAATAAATGTGGGGCTCATGGACCAGCGAGAACTAAGATATAGACCTTGTTTGTGGCCGCATGAATATTTGACAGCTTCCTGACTTGTAGTCTATGATCTAGCAGGTGGTATCCTCTAGGCACTGCCCTAACCTCCTCCCCTTCCCCCATCCCATGGTGCCTATGATTTCCTTAAGACATGTTCTTTAGCCCATTCCTCACCTATCCAAATTGAAGTCTTTCTTCAAAGCATGACTGAGGAAGACTTTCTTGACTTCTCAGCTGGTCCTGATTTCTCCATCTTGCAAACTCCTCTCATGAATAACTCTTGACTTCATACAGCATTTCTTGAAAGTTTGAGTCAACTTCCCAGTGTCCTGGGAGACCCTTCTGAGGTTCTGGAGCCATTTGTCTCAGCCTCTTTTTGAGAATCAAGCTCCTGAAACCAGGAACATCCAATGGCACAGACAGGCCCCAAACAAGCATCCAGCTTTGGGGACACATGAGAGCATGGTAAGAGAATCATGGGGCGTCACCCAGAGGCGTACAGAACTGTGTGTTCAGATTCCATCTTGGGCAGAGGATAACAGAGGAAATGCATGGAAATTCAGAGAAAGCCACCTCCCAAAGTGGGAATCTTTCTTGTTCTGTATGCAGACAGCGGGACTTTACTTCTCTCTCCCCACCACTCTTCCCCCTGTTCCCGAGGGCTACCAAGTGCCCAGGGCTCACTCAGTCCATTGAAGGAGAAAAAATCTCAGGGGATCAGCCTGTGATCATGTTCTCAGGTTGGTGGCACTTAGCAGCAATTCTCTGGATACGCTAGGGACGGGCCTCTAGGGATTTCTTGCTCTTTCAGGGAGGCCTCTTTAAGTTGTCCAAGAAGTAACTCCCGCCTTGCCGGCAGGGCTCCATGGTTGAGGTCATGGTTCGATTCTGTGGTCAGGGCACGTGCCCAGGTTGTGGGCTCGATCCCCAGAGTAGGTGTGCGGAAGGCAGCCGATCAATGATTCTGTCTCATCATTAATTTTTCTATCTCTCTCTCCCTCTCCCTTCCTCTCTCTGAAATCAATGAAAAAACATATTAAAAAACTTTTATTATTATTTTTTTAATTTAAAGGAAGTTACTCCCTTGGTGGTTGTGCAGTCACCTTACAGAAAGCCTGACACTGGGGTTTTTTTCACCTGCTCCCTGCCCTGCCTCATGGCATGGATGCTGCTGACAGTGCTGAATAAGCTCTGCCAAAACCCCTAGTGACTTGTGATTTAACTAGTGTTTGAATCAGGGTTCTTCAGAGAACCAGAACCAGAGGCTGGGAAACTCAGGCAGGGTTTCTGCGTTGCAGCCTTGAGGCAGAAGCCCTTCTACTTTGGGGAACTTCACTTTGCTTTTAAGGCCGTCAACTGACTGGATGAGGCCCACCCATGTTAAAGTAACCTGCTTTACTCAAAGTCTACTGACATAAATGCTAGGAATACCTAACAAATACCTTCACAGCACCATTTAGGCTGGCGATCTACCACACAATTGGGCATCAAAAACCTAGCTGAGTTGACATGGAAGAGTAACCATCAGAAAAGGGAAAGGTCATATTGAGTGAAAGCTTTAAAAAATGGAGCAAGGGCCCTAGCCAGTTTGGCTCAGTAGATAGAGCGTCAGTCTGTGGGCTGAAAAATCCTGGGTTCAATTCCAGTCAAGGACACATGCCTGGGTTGCGGGTTCGATCCCCAGTAGGGGCCATGAGGGAGGCAGCCAATCAATGGTTCTCTCTCATCATTGATGTTTCTGTCTCTCTCCCCCTCTCCATTCCTCTGTAAAATCAATAAAATATATTTTTTAAAAAATGGAGCAAGGAACAGGATATTACTTTTCTTTTATGACTCAGATTTGATGTTACTTCCTCTGGACTGGCATTCCTGTCCTTTCTGCTCTCCACACCCCAGGACAGGGGGGTAACTCTTCTCTGTGCCCTGTTAGTGCCTGCAGTCACCCCCTTTACCCTGCTGTGTTCTAATGACCTATTTACATATCTAGCACCCCTATTAACAGTGGAGCATTTACCATGCAGGTTTTTGAAGAGCTTTGAAGAAAAATAACTGGTTTCATGTTGAGCATGTAAGTAAGTCTTCCTCACTATTTAGAAATAACACACTTAATATTTACTTTTACTTGTGTTCCCCACCGCCATCCCATGGCCACTTATAAGGGCACTGAATAGGACAATTTTAGAAGATGGTAGGCATTTCCCAAATCTCCTCTTAAGTGGGGCTTGGCTTGACTGTCATGTGAGCTAAACAAGCCAGACTGGAGGCGCAGATCCTACAGATGCAACAAACAGAGGAATGGGACCTTCTGATATTTGACATAAATAAAATGATAGAATTTTGGGAAAGTTCTAGATAAATGGGTTCAAGTCAAAATGAACCCATTTATCTAGAACTGGGTTTAAAACTCCCATGAGCAGTCAGTAAATACTAAGGGTAAACTTGAAGCTGAGTTATATAAGACAAGGTTCAAGGGAGTGTGGTGCCGGAGTTCTTTTTCCCAGCCTTACAAAGGGTTCAGCATTCTGGAGAAAGGGGCTGCGTGTAGATGATTAAGAAGGAGTCCAAGGACGAAAGATATTTTTGAAAGGCACTGGGAGTCAAAGGAGCTTCCAGCTGAAGGAGCTAGAAGACTCTCACCTTGACCAAGGAACCTGCTTTTATTAGTACAATTTGCCCCAAGGCAAGGTGGAAATATACACTTCAAAGGGTATGGTATCAAAGGGTATACAGAAACATTGTCAGTTTGGGGGAATAGCCTACAGCTGTTCAGTTGTTTGGCCAACAGGAGGCAATAAATTGCCCTGAGCTGTCTGGCAGTTAACAATCATCCTATTCAGGTTTGGGGGAAATGCTTTGTAGCCGTTTCCAACAGGTAAACTAGATATGTGGCTCACCCTTGTTGAGCCTCCCAAGCTTCACCAACCTTTTGGTAAAACTCTTGTAATTATTACGTGCTGGAATTGGTTTTCAGCAGTGTGGAAGAGTAGAAATAGGTAAAAAATACAAAGCTAGAAATTTTGAAGACAATGGAAGGATTCGAAATGTTTATCTGATCAGACATAACTAATGAAATACAAACTTGGGCTGACTTAAAGCCACCAGGCCAAGTGTGTAGGTATGAGATATTTTCTCTTTTAAGTATTTCCCCTGAGGTAAGTGATTCGTGGGAAACATCAGCAATGGAATTTAATGCAACACTAGTTTCGACTCATTGAAATTGTTTTGATCTGGGTTTCTGGGCCTTCATGCTTGTTAGAGACTTTCTTTATAACCTTGACATAAATTAGGAACACTAGTATCTAGGTATACAATCTACACTGAGTGGCCAGATTATTATGATCTCTGAACTCATAATAATCTGGCCACTCAGTGTATATCCTATATAATAAAAGGCTAATATGCAAATTGTCCCCTCGACCAGGAGTTCAACCAGCAAGCAGGCTGGCCAACCGCCCATGTCCCTTCCCCCTGGCCAGGCTGGCTGGACCCCACCCATGCACGAATTCATGCACCAGGCCTCTAAGATATATATGCATATGCATATATATATATATATATATATATATATATATACACACACACACACACACACATACACACACACACACACACACACACACACACACACACACTGAGTGGCCAGATTATTATGAGTTCAGAGATCATAATAATCTGGCCACTCAGTGTATAATAATAAAAGGGTAATATGCTAATTAGACCAAATGTCCTCCTGGGCATCCTTCCGGATGTCCTTCTGGATGAAGCTGGGGCCAGAAGGAAGCATCCTGGGTCCCAGGTGCCTGCTGGAAGCTGGAGTGATGCCCAGGTCCAGGGTGCCAGAGGGGAAGCTGGTGCCCTGGCAGCTGGGGGAAGGAAGGCCTACCCTTGCACAAATTTTCGTGCATTGGGCCTCTAGTATTTAATAAAAAACAATGTATAAAAAGAAATAATGAACTCTTAGAGGAGTAGGGTAGGAAATTAATTCCTACTTTCTATCTTTCATTGGGTCATGGCCTTATGTGTGTATTGACAACTCAAAAATAGATAGTGATCCTGTATCTTCTGTGTTGAAGTTAGGTTTTCTAGAATGCTTGTGATGGTGTTGAAATAGAAGTGGAGGAGGGAGGTGAGGAATATGGACATCTAAGAAGAAAGGAGGAAAGGACAGGTCAGGGAAGGGAGAGGTTAGACATGTAGATCTATGCAATTATGGAGCTGAATTTAACCTGAATGCCTTTGGAAAACTATACCTTCCAGGAATACTTGCTAGCTTTCCTGGCTCAAGTTCCATCACACTGACTTCGTAAGACTTTGAAGCCAAACAAAGAGATAGGGACTGTTGTTCTTAACAGGAGTCTTTGATAGCAGTTGGGGGGCTGCGAGTGATCTTATCTTCTTTATTGACTTATCAGAAAGCTGTGTGCTTCTCTTCCTTTGCTTCCATGTATAACCTGACCTGCAATGCAGGAGTTACAGAATTATGAGTTCTTAGCCATCTCTCTGATATCTCATTGCTAGATAATGTCATGTCCGAAGTTATGGCTGAGCATGGCTAAAATGCATAAACCTGAGTAGCTTAAGTAGGTTAGAATGTGGAAGTACATCCAGATCCTAATTGGATGTAAGTAATCAATTAGCTAATTCAATGACTATTTACTGAATGCCTACACTGTCCAGCATGATAGCTGCAGGTACTGGGAAGAATTCCAGGTCAGCTGTCAGAAAAGTAAGGAAAGATTGTTAGTGGGTGGTAGCCAGGGAAGCCATTTCTATCTCTGTACCCAATACCAAGTGCTAGGTAGGGCTGCCTGAGTCAGTTAGACAGGCAAGAGCGTGTCTAGGAGTTGGAGATGGACAGAAACAGAGGCAGTGAATCAGCATCAGAGAAATCTATAAGAAGGTGGTAGGCCCTTGGGCATTGTGTCCCCCTCAAATTTAAATGTTGAAGTCCTCACCCCCAGTACCTCAGATGTGACCTTATTTAGGAATAGGGTTGTTGCAAATATAATGAAGAAGTCATACTAGAATAGGGTGCCCCCCCCCTCCCCAATCCAATATGACTGGGGTTCTACAAAAAGGGAAAATTTGGCCACAGACATACACACAGGGACACCACCATATGAAGATGAAGGCAAAGATATACAAGACAAGAAATGCCAGCATACCACAGGAGCTAGAGAAAACCCATGGAACAGATTCTCCCTCCTGGCCCTCAGAAGGAAACAGCCCTGCTGACACCTTGGTCTTGGATTTCCAGCCTCCAGAACTATGGGGCAATAAATCTCTGTGGTTTAAACCACCCAGTTTATGGTACTTTGTTATAGCAGCCTTAGCAAACCAATACAGGTACCAGCCCTAAAAATTCCTGCACCTGAAACAGGCCAGTCTAGAGAGATAGTATGAGACTGGCTCTAATTTCTGGTGAAGTCCCAACTCAGCCTAACCACAGGGGGAGCTTGGCGAGGTAGGCAGAATAATGGTTCCCACTGGTATCAGGCCCTAATCCCTGGAACCTGTAAATGTTACCTTATTTGGAAAAAGGGTCTTTGCAGATGTGATTTAGTCAAGGAATTGGAGCTTCTCCTGGGTTATGTGGGTGGGTTCTAAATGCCCTTACATTTGTCCTTACAAGAGAGAGGCTGGAGGCAGAGTTTGAATGATGCAGCTACAAGCCAAGGAATGCTGGCAGCCACTGGAAGCTGAAGAGATAAGGAACAGAGTCTCTCCTAGAGCCTTCCCAGATAGCAAAACACCTTAATTTTGGTTCAGTGGTACTGATTTTGAATTTCTAGACCCCAGAATTGTGAAAGAATAAATTTTTCTTGTTTGTGATAAGTTTGTGACAGCAGCCTCTGGAAATGGACCCAGTTTTCAAGCTTGGCTCTGCTTCCCTTGCCTGGGGCAAGCCTTGTGCATATTACTCTTCAGAGTCAGAGGAGAAGCTGAACTGGAACTGGAATTCTGTCCTTGGAAGCACAGAAATCTGATCTGAGGGTGTATCATTTCTACATAGACCTGTCTCTGGTTTTAAATGTACTTATTTACTAATAAGCAGAATGATAGCAGAAGTTAAGGGGTCATTTCCTATTCAAGGGCCTCAGACACATAGTGGGTCTGATTCTTGCCACTGTTTCTTATGTCATTCATGAGACCTGGGCAATGTTGGTGGGAAATGTATTGGTGCCAGTTATTGGACACTCCTTGGCTTAATAAAAATAAAACTTTGGTTTAATTTACATGTGCTTTCAGAGAATGACACTAAGGGGACTGTTTTGAATCAACAGGACTGAATCGTGTTTTTTGTTTGTTTGTTTTTTTACATTAACGAAGAAAATGTTCCCATTTCTGGGTCTCTTGACAATTTCTGTGTGTAAGTGATATGAAAGATTAGAAAAAAATAAAGTAGTTAGCCTAGGGCTCAGGATGAAATGCAGTTGTGCAAGTGTCTACTTTGTGTTTCATTAACTAAATCCAGTCCACAATGCACCCAACTTCATGACTGGCTTTGTTGTTAAGCAAATAGTATTGTACTAAGGCTGCGGTACAGTAACGAACACCCCTTTTGTAATTGCCCTGACACTTTGGTGAAATCGCTACAGAATCAGAAAAAAGAAGCTCCATGAGAGAGGGAAAGACCCCAAAGTTGACGTAAATGTCTGTGGGGTTAACCACAGGAGTCTGGAGGGATCTATTGATACACTGTCTCTCCTGCCCAATGCTCCCCTCCTCCAGACACTGGAACTAGGTCTAATTTACCTTTGTTTTCCCTGGCACATGTGGCCTGGCACTCAGAAAGTTCACAACAAACATTTGGCTTCTAATGTAGGTTCAATTTAGTGCAACAAACACAGAGCAACCCATAGATTCTGGGTTGTCACAGTACAAAGGGTTTTGGGGTGGTAATAAAATCTACCTCTGGTCACTGGTGGTTTTGCATAAATTAGATTTGTAAATGAATGAGAGTTTGCTTTGTGAGTTAGCCCTTTGTTTATTTAGGACTTAATGAAAGAAGTCCTGGCTTTTACAGTCTTGTCAAACTTCAGCAGTATCCAATTTTCTGGGTCCAATACCTGTCTGGATTACTTGAGAGCCTGAAGCCTGCCTAGAGACAGAGGCAGGGTGGAGGGCAGAACACTTCTTATCAGAACTCTATTCTCTTCATTTCTTTGAGCCCAAGATGTTTATCACTGAGTCCATTCTTCCCCACGGATTGAGTGTGACTCAGGAGGACACTGCCCATCCTGTCTGGCTCCATTGAGTGAGCTCAGCTCTCTCACCTTGCGGATGCTGGCCTTTGTGGCCAGTTTATCCAGAACATCTCCAGCTTGTCTTTTTGACTTCTTCTCACTCTTGACTTTCCTGAATCCTTGACCTATTTCTTCTCCTTTCTCCCATCTAATTTTGACTCTACCGTTTCCTTAAGATATCTTGCTTTATATTTCAATATGGACTAAGCTACACTGCAGGCTCTGACCTTGACACCTCTAGCATGACACAACTTGCCGTACTTGTTCTCTGGCTCTAGTCAGCTCACCGTGGTACCCACCCGAATTCAGGAGGCTCCTTCTCCACTGCCCTTATTCCCTCAAGGTAAGGGATTGGACCATTCTATTCATAAACCTCTTGGGAAAAGAGAGGCATAGACCTCTCTTTTCCCAAGTTAAACATTTGACTTATTTTTCCTTCTCCTTTGTTCTGTTGACTTTCTCCTCATTTCCCCATAGTCTACTCTTTCCATCTCCTTACCTCTGGGCTCACCGATGCCCCGACACAGACTTAGCCCACCTCTCACCTGCCTGTGTTCTTGGGCCTAACCTGACTGAGAACAGATGTACTTACATACTCCATCTCTCCATCAGTTATTCTTCGGACAGTCCTTATCCTTAGAAGGATGTTCCAGGGCTGCCTCCCCACCCCACTTCCCGGTTTCCACTTGAACCCAGAGTCACGCCACTCCCTTTTGCTAGTGGAGTCTCTGTGCTTGAATGTCCCCATGCCCTTTCCTGGGATGTGAGCTCTTCTGGCTTCTCATCCTCAGTCCTTTGAGTAACCCATCCCTTAATGAGAATGGGGCCATTCTTTATTCTTGACAGTTCCCTCTCTGTCCTTTGATCAGAGTCTACCCCAGATGAAAACTACTAGTTATTCTTGGATTTCTCTATCCATTCTATTCATGTTCTGTTGTTATGACCAAAAGCCATGCTTGTTCACCCACTGGGAACTTCCAGTTACATCAAAGACCCAAAACATCGACGGTGTTCCTGAATTGTGAGGAGAAAACGCCAAGCCCCCTGGCCCTGGGCCACGCCTGGCTTTCCACTATGGACCTGGTGATACCCTTCCCCTGAGCCTGGCGAATGGACAGTTCTCACCCTATTCTCCTCCCTGCTCCATCTTACTCCAGAAAGCTACCATGCCTCACCAGCAAATCCCAAGATCAGATTTTTGTTTGTTTGTTCAAAGAGTATGGAATTGTAAGTAGTCCAGACAGCCAAAACGCAAGCAAGAGTACACATTAAAATACAGAGGAAAAAAATTCCATGCCATATGGGTGATGATACTGAAGCTCATTCAGAAATATATTTAATGCTTCAGATGCTCTTGAGTGTTTTTTGAAACACTTACACTTGACTGAAATGACTTTATGCCCTTGTATGTCTGTGTTTTCTGGCTGTTGTCTTTAGATACATGAGTCGTGACTTCGAAAAAAACACAACAATGTTTTGAAATAAATTTACCACATTGACTATTACTAATTTGTATTATGCTTTATGATTTTCAATGCTCCTCCATAGACCTTAATATATTTCATTAAAATGCATATGTAATGTTTTCATGCAGTCGGTGGGAGTTTCTGAATTTGTCTCAGTGTTGCAGTCATCGCACAAACATTTTGGATATTTTCATTTGGGTTACAAGACATGCAAAACAAGAGACATCATAATGCTAGACTAGAACAGTAGCACTTCAATGTTAGCAAGCATCAGAATCTTGTTAAAACATAGATCACTACCCCTTTTGCCCAGTTCCTGACTCAGTAAGTCTGGGTGAGGACTGGTGATTTGCATTTCTGAAAAGTTTCCAGGTGACATGAATGCTGCTGGCCCAGAGACCACATCTTGAGACCCCCTTCGTCCCCTCCCCCCCTGCACTGGAGCATCCATGGACAAGCAGAATACTTACAATATATAGACAGGATAAGGAAGCATCTACAAAAATAGTCATAGCCAATATATATGTAATTGTGACAATTTAGAAACTAAATGTGCAACAGCAGAACAGATAAATTGCATTATATTCATATTGTGGATCAATAAACGAAAGTGAAAAATGAATGAACTAGAGGTACATCCACCAACATGGATAAATCTAACAAATACAAGGTTGAATGAAAAAAGGAAGTTGTACAGGAACGAGTATCGTATGTCATTTGTTTAAGGCCCGAAAATATACAAAACAATGCTATATGATTCATTTCAATCCACGTGTTGTGTAAGTATAAAGAATTATAAAGACACCTGCAGGAAACAAAACCTAAGTGAAGAACATCAGTGACTCTGGGCAAGGGTGGAGGGGTGGGATGACCCTGTCACTGCAGAATGGTATAGTGACAGGGTCATCCCAATTCATGGGTAAGGCTTTTATTTTTGAACTAGTGGGTTCAGAAGTGTATGTTGTACCATTCTCAGGCCTTTTCCACAAAATAAAAGATGACAAATGTACCTATCTCCACATCCCCACCTGAGGGTGCTGGGCTTTCTGAAGCTCCACCAGTGGTTCCCATACACAGATGATCTGTGTGCCCCTGTTGAACTACATCCCATATTTTGACCCCAGGTGTAGCACGGGATCATCCATTTTATCCACCAGACTTGTTAATGGGTCCTTTTGATGATAGATCGGGGTTTTGGAAAAGGTCTAATAACAAAGCTTTGGCACAGTGAAGAAAGTCAAAGACGGTACTATATGCTCTGAAAATGCTTTGTAAAGAGGAACCAAGTTGGGATGCAAATGTAGGTTCTTCAAAGGGTCAAGAAAGACATATGTAGCTTAGGAGGGTTGTTGCCACATTGGTTGCATTTGTTTTCAATCAGTCCTTGAATGCTTATAAAATGATCCAACTATAGATTGGAAGAAAGAATACAGTTTCATAGCTTCTTTTTTTGTCTAAGAAGTTAATAAAAAATACTCTACAAAGCTTTTTAAACTTAGCCAGCCCAATACACCTGCCATCTCTAGGATGACATCCTTCTGGTGCCAGTTTGGGGCATTTTCAGGATTCTGCTGGAGGAAGGCCTTCTTCTTCAGGAATGCCCCATTCCCCAGCAGCCCCTCCCCAATGAGGGGTGCTGCTATTAGAAGAAGCCTAAAATTCGTGCCATTGGCCTAGTGTGTGGGTGGCAGGCTTTCAGAATACTGTTACCAGGGACTGAACAGATGCAGGCCCATGATATGCAATGAACAAACCAAACACTGTTGTCTGTAGGAACTTAAAGACTGATTGTCTTTAAGGCCATAGCTGTGGCAGGAAAAATGAGAAAACAGAATGTTAGTGGTGTGTGCTGTATTTCCCTTCACCGGACAGATAATAGGAGGTGTTTTCCTGTCTTTGTGGTTCTGTGGTCCCTCCTTTACCACCTCTGTGTGTGTAATACTGAGTGTATGGAGGGAAGATAACTTTTTTTAGTGCATGACTTACCATATAATGGAGAGCTTCCTAAAAACTAGATGGAAATGGCTGTTCTTTATTCTGAGTTCCTGTGCTATGTGCTAGATGCAGTCCTGGGTGACACCCAAGGAGGGACTGAGTATATGCATGTGTGAGGAAAAGGGGGCTTGTGAATATTGGGGGCCAGAAGAAACAATAGTGGCAAGATGACTGACTGCCCACCTAAGTCTCTGTTCCTCCAGGAATGAGATTTGTACTGAGAAGTGGCTGCCCAGTCACACTGGTATCATGACTGGCTCTTGCTTTGAACTGAGCCTCAGGTACCATTCACAGGCTAAAGAGGTTAAAAGTGGTTGTGCCTTTTCCCATCCTCTGGCTAGATTGATGGGACTCTGAGGCCTGAGAAAATGGGCCAAGCACAAGATAGAATTCTCAAATCACCTTATGGAAGGCTGCTGACCAGCAGGGACTCACTACACCGGACTGTTGCTTGAATAAGAAATATTATTTCTTTTGTGTTAGGTCATTAATAATTTAAGACTTTGTTACAGCAGCTAGTGTTGCTGTAAGTAATACACTCACATAGAATTTCAATGCGATTGTTCAGTGGCTACCATAGGAAGGACAGATATAAACCAGTTGCATCTGGTACCAAATTTAAAGATAAGAAAAGAATAATTATTCTAAAAGATGCCTACATTAGAGACTCTTTCTGGAGTCATTCCTTTTGGCCCTGGCTGGCTATCTTCCCTATGGGAAATCAGCTTTGCTGCACGGCTGTGTGATATCACCCACCCATTTTATTGCCCTGCCATGCACATTTTTTCTGAGCACTTGAGTAAACCAGAAGAGTTCTGTGTCTTGCATTAAGGAGCTCACTCTCTCTTTCTGTTTTTTTTTTTTTTTTTTCTGGAAGGAACAAGAAAATGCATTCCATTTGCCACTGGTCATGCTGTGATGACAGATAATTAGAAACTTTAATCAATCGTGTTTTGTCAGCATGACTCTCATATAAAAAAGAGATGGTATTTAATAAAAAGCCACAAGTAAATATAAAATTGAGGACTGTGAAGCATCAATAATGAAGTTTAATGATGTTAAGAAATGATATCTCATAACTCTTTCACCAAACCTCTTGAGTATATCAAATTCTTGCCCTCCACACCTGTCTGTGCTTGTGTTTGCACCTAATTTTCACTTATTTATGTGCCCTTTATAGCTTACAGATCACTGCCCGAGTTTCAGAGACATGTGGGTGAGGGACTGCACAACGTAACTTACAGGATCCTTCTCAGGCCGCGTACTTTTGGCAGTTAGCATGTTCAGAGCAGGCTTTTGCGTCAGACAAGCCTACATTCAAATCCCCATTGTACTGTTTTCCAGCTTTGTGATGTCAATTGTCTACGTGGAATTGGTTTCACTACCTGTAAATTATGGATACATTTACCAACTCCCTAAAACCATAATAATCAAGGGAGGTGACACACACAGAGTACTTAGCATGCTATCTGGTACCAAATGCTCTGAATATGCTTTTGAAAATGTATAGTCCTTTCTGCCTTAATTTCTAACAAAGGGCATTTTTCTCTTTTTGGGGAAATAGGTTATCTAGCTTGATGACTAGGATTTATCGAGAATTTGGTTGGACCCCCTACCCCCAACCAACGGAGCTCCCAGTGGGACACTTGGGGACTTAAAGAAGCCATTACACCAAGTGTGCTACTAAGGGAGAAGTTTTCAGGGAGCAACAACAGTGCAGGGCAGCTTGACTGCACACTCCCGCCCTCGTCTGACTTAGACTGTTGTACATATTGAGTTTACCCGTTTTGAAGAGGAGAAAGATTGCAGTCTTTCCTTTGAGAGCATGAGAGGTTGAGGTGTGAGAAGTCTCGCAGACAAGAAAGATGCTCTGATGCGGATGCCTGCTGACTGTATCTTCAGGCAGTTCCTCTGCCAGAAAATCTGGAGAGGTTCTGCCAGAGAGGCCGATGCTGGGAACTGAGTATGTGTCATTTCTGGTGTGATGAGGCATGGAGCTTAGGGTTTAGCTGTAGGCCAAGTACTTAGGTTTCACACACTGTTTTATTTTTGTTTGGTTCCACTCATGATGGCATCCGAAGGCTCGCATAGCGGTGTTGACTGCTGCACATCACCCTTGTCTTGTGTCTTCACTGGTGGTGGTTCTAATGCTCACTGCTCTCTCTCTGCTGATCCAACTGTGCCCATTTTCCAGACCCAACTGACGTCTTTCTTCCTCCCAAAAGTGTTTCTTCGTCAAATTTTCTCTACAAGTGAGGCTTTCTAAAAACTTTATTCCAAAATAAATAAATAAATAAATAAATAAATAAAATAATTTAAAATAAAATAAAAACTTTATTCCACTCATAGCCTAAGTTATGAAGTTCATCTTATGGTCAGTGCATACTTTAAGGTCATTTTCTCCATGTGTTATTTATATTTCTCTTGGTTTTACAACAAGATAGTAAGCTTATTAATACAAGCCTCCATCTCACCAGCTGATATTGACCAAGGACCTTCCATGTGCCAACACTGTGCTAATTGCTTTCACACGTTATTTTATTATATTCTTCACAGAACACCCTGAGGGAATTATTATCCCAGTTCCACAGAGTTTTCAGTGAGTCTTAGATTTCTTTTTAATTTGTCTGCAAATCCAGAGCCTGAATCATATAGTATGGAAGTAAGAAGTGTGGGTTTTAAGCACTGGTGCAGGGTCTGATTGTCTTTATACCAGATTGAATACTCTCAAGGTTGACCAGGCTTGCTACTTGTTTTGTATTCATCAGAGTACCCACTTATGTGCTTCACATGTAATTAAAACAATACATCTTATCAAGTCTTTGAAAAGGACACTGTACAAATGCTTCCTAAGAATGCTTTTTTACTTTTAATTTGATTTCTTCTGTGCTTTAAAAAAGCTGAAGGAAATTTAAGATGGGCTACTTAAAATTGTGCTTTGGAATTCTGTTGATAACTTTATGGCAGCTTTGATGTTAAATATGACTTGGAGTTCACTAGCTGTATGTGGTTTGCTTGTATGAATTGGTTTAGGGTTCGGCCTAAGCTGGTGAGAATGAAAAGGACAGGGACAGAGGGGAGACCCAGTGACCTGATCCAGGCTGGGTTAGGGCTTTCAGAGGACTGCTGTTACCCAGAAATTCGTACTTAGAGGCTCAGTGACCAGAGCTCATGTTTAGTAGATGAGTAGACTACTGTGAGCCCCTTAAATATTTTCATCTGAGTTGTCCTATAGTTGCACAGGCTTGATTTTTAATTAAACAAAGGAGACTGCTACCTGAGATACTTCCATCTGCAGAGTGAACCATATACATTGCCCTCTTGGGAGGCCATGGAGTGTCCTCTTGATCACCAGCTGCAACACAGCCCTGTGCATGTCTGGAATGATGGCAGAGGGCTCAGGACCTGAATCTCCAAAACTTTTCTGGCCACAGCCTCCCTCAGTCCCACCTTAGAGATGCTTGAATGAAGTATATACCTAGAGCGAAGGGCCAGGCAAAAGCAAAGCCTTTCATACCAAGAAATTTTTGCTCCAAACCACAGTGTGGTCTCCTGGTGAACAGACTGGGCCACAAGGAACCTTTCTTTTTGTGTGGAGGCAGACTCAAGACATAGATCCAGGGCAGGCTGGACAGCCTCTTCCACCCCTTTCCTTCTAAGCCCACACCCTTCACAGTTTGGTCTTCTGTATTCTTTATCTCTAACAATTGAAGACAGGCCTATTTAAGAAAATACTAGCGAACTATTGGAGAACCCAATGTACAAAGAGAACAGGAGAAGAATTAAAGGCCAGGAGGAGTAGCATGTTAGACAAGACTGGGAGGAAGATTAGAACAGGGCTTTGAAGAATGGCCAGTACTTCAAGAACAGGAGAAATGGAAGGTGGCTGGTGTTCGGAGGGGACAGGGTATGCCAGTCATAGGAAGCAGAATGAGTGGAGGGCGGAGGCAGTGCTCTGGAGCTGTGATTGTAGAGGTAAAGACTGGGAGGGGAGAATTAAGCCAGTGAGGCAGGTCAGTGCCTAATTATAACAGGCTCTGAATGCCTGAGTGAGACATTCTTATCTAGGTCCTTGGAGTATTTGTAGTTACTAAATAATTCTGAGCAGGGATTCCATACCAGAAATCCAGGAGGATCGAATTCCAGGGGATTTTGAGCTTCCTGAGAGCCTCCTGGGGGAAAAAGATACCAAAGAAGGATTTCGTAGATATTCATTTGTAAAATCCTTTCTTAAGTCAACCTATGAGACCCTCTATAAAATATTGTGTCCACTAGGGAAATAACTCTGGGATTGATCTAAATCCGTTAGTCTCAAAGTATTTATGTAAACATATGTCTTAGTCAGGGTCCGGGCAGGAAACAGATGGCACACTGCAAAGGAAAGGAACTAGACTATAGTCACAGGGCTTTTTACATAGATGTGGGCCAGGTTAAGGGAACGGGTGGGAGGCAGGAAAGTGCCCTGGGCTGAGGATGGAGGAAGCAGTTAGCACCCTGGGCCTGAAGGCTCCAGGGAAGGGAGTGGTCCTGGAACTCTGTAGGAGCTGATACAATAGGAGGCACCACCCCACAGAGGTGTGCCCCTGGGTGAGGAACCAGCATTTTGCAACCACCGCCCAGCAGGGAAGTTAGCTGAGGGATACATATCTGACCTCTCCCTCCTCCTGCCCTGCCATCTCCTTCTGGTGATGCCTATTAGTTCAACTCAAGACAGCAAGAAGGTCCCATTGATGGAGCCCATATTGGTCAGTCTCCTGGGAACTGGGGGTGAGGGTGGGAAGAAAGGTGGAGAGTGGATCTAGAGGAGGTCATGGAGAATAACCATTACAGTCATTACCCATTCAGGTACAGGTCCTACGCGTTCTGGGACCTCAGTTTGCAAGGGCTACAGGGAAAAAGGGGTGTGGACTGGGGCAACCAAGTTAGTCACAGGGTGACCTTCATCAAGTGCTCAAATAGTTCATTGGGCCCTGATCAGAAATCCCCTCCTTTAGGACCTTCTCCAGCAGCTCCAGGTACTTTTAACACACTTTCATATCTATGAATGCACTGACTATATTACACTAATTGCTTGTTTCTAAGTTTGGTGCCTGGTTACACAGGCCTGGCACATATAGAGGCCTTTCACAAATACTGAGGGAAGGAAGGTGGGTCAAGTTCAGGGCTCCAAATGAGTGTCTAGATTTTGCTGGGAGGTGTCAGGGATGGCACTTGAGGCATTGCCTGAAGACCCAGGCTTGCTGGCTCCTCTTGCTCCTTTGTCCTACTTTATTTCCATCAATCAGCGATAAGGAGAGCAGCCTACACTAATGGGGTGGAGCATCAACTACAAAGAAGTAGGAGTCAGGAGAAATTATGAAGAGGAAGCCCTGGGGACCAGGATGCCTCTTGCTGCATCTTTCCTAATTAGCAGCAGAGGTACTCGGGGAACCCTGGGAGACCAGCTAACGACCATTAACTGCTCAAAAGAACACTGCCATCACTGTCACAATCCCTGATGTTGCTCCTTTAGTCCTCATGGGATGCTTGTTTTCTTGGCAGATTTTGATTTAGGGTGACAGGCTTGATTGGGTGACACCAAGAATGTCCCAAAGCTATGCCCCCAATCTGCGCTATGACTGATAAAAATCATAGACATTTCAAATGGGGAAAACCTTAGAAAGCATCTGATTTAATTTAATTCAGTCTACTGACAGGAAACTGAGGCTGAGACAAGATAGGTCATCTTTCCTGAGCACTTACTAGGAGCCAGGCTTCCTGTGAAGCACTTGGCAGGTAGTAAGTACTTTGTATATTGGGCACAGCACCTCAGATAGATGCTGTCACTACCAAGCACACCTATGAGCTAGAATGAGACCTCCAACTTCAGGTATAGACCATTCTCTGCTACTAAGATACCTGTCCCCAAAAGCACCATGTCACTGAATTTGAAGGCTTGGGCACTGGGACAGGCATGAAGCATTGCTAGAATTCAGGACAGACTTCTTTGCAAAGCCCTGCACACTCACCCAGAGCTTGCTGACTTAGAGTGGTAGCCAAAGTACCTGCTAGCTGGCAGCAGGCTGACTTCCAGACATCCAGGTGGGGTTGGAAATTATTATTTCCTGATCGGGTCCTCCAGCACGTGCGTGGAATGCTGTCAGTATGACATTTACCACGAGTCTCTCTCTGGGTCTCTTAATACCAGTGCCACTGCCTTGTCACAGAAAGCTGTCTTCAAATGTCTCTTAGTCAAAGTGCCCTAGACTATCAATGGCAGGCATCATGGCCCTCCACCATGGCCTTTCTACTCCCTCACCCACTCATTCATTAGTTTGTTCATTCTATTCCAAACACTTATTGAGTATCTACTGCATGCCAGGAACTTTGGATGCAGAGATGAGTATGATGGCCTATTTTTTTGTTGTTGTTGTTTTGTTTTTTTCAAACTAGCTTAACAGAAAAGAGCAATGTCTGATAAGGGGGCATCTCATGGTAGCAGCGGGGAAGGGCAGGTGGAAGCAGCAAAGCATGATATGACCTTTCACCTCTGTTGCTTTCTGTGTGTTGGCCTTCTTACTCACAACATGATAGGAGGCAACATCGCGGATCCAGCCATCCGAAGATTGCCTGGTTTTCTCTGGGTTCAAAACCCAAGGAAACTAACTGGGCTAAATGCTGCTACCCACATCTGGTTCACTCAGCTGCAGCAAGGGGAGCCAGGTGATATTGCATAATGTGGCTGGACCTAGGGAAGTCTTCCTGGGGACTGGGATGGTGGAGCAGGCCCTGGGAAAGGGGGGCTGAGCAGCTAGCCCACTGGTGTCCTTTCCTTGTTTCTGTCTTCTAGGAGCTCCCCTGAAAGTGGAGAAAAGTGGGAAGGAAACATTTAAGTGCTGCTGCGAAGAGCTCTGGAAATGAGGCTTTTCCACATTTCAGAGCTCAGGACCTGTCAGTGTGAAGGGAGGGCAGAGGAGCACACACCACTGGAGCTGAGTCTAAAACGTGTGTGTGTGTGTGTGTGTGTGTGTGTGTGTGTGTGTGTGTGTGTGTGTGTAGGGGCCATGGAAGGTTGGACAGGGTGGCTTTTCAGGCAGAGGAAAAGACATGAACTGAAAATAAAGCAGGCTGGAGAAGCATGGCCCTTTGGGGAACTGCAGAATTTGGAGCTGCAAGGCAGCAGAGGCTGGGAGGGACTTGGAAAGTCAGCAGAGACTCCTTGTGCATCGAGGGCCTCAGATGCTCCTGTTACTCCCAACAGGGTTTATTCTCTGAGTAATGGACAGGCAGCAAAGAAATTGGAGTAGAGGAAAAACAATCTAAGTTTCCTGTTGGGAAGTTCCCTCTCTCTGGGGTCATGTCGTAGAGAATTAAAACTAAAGTTGGGGCCTGGCTGGTATGCCTCAGTGGTTGATTGTCGACCCATGAACTGGGAAGTCACGGTTTGATTCCTGGTGGGGGCTACAGGCTCCATCCCCAGTAGAAGGGGTACAGGAGGCAGCCGATTGACAATTATCTCTCATGATTGATGTTTCTATCTCTCTCGCTCTCCCTCCCTCTCTCTGAAATCAATTAAAACATATTTAAAAAACAAAGACAAAACTAGAGTTGAGGAGCTGAGATAGAAGGTGTGTTGGTTCAGATCCTCCAAGAAGCAGAAGTGGAGACAGGATTAAATGTGCTAGAACTTTATTAGGGGAAACACTTGTGAGTTTCTGGGGAGGGAACTGGAGAAGCCCAGGAGAGCCATCAGACTTCAGTGCAAGCCTGACCATGAGCCAAGGTCAGAGGGAAGGAAGCAGTGGGGACACCATCCTAGACTGATTCAATGTAGTCTCAGGAAGGGTTGGAAAGGGTCTCAGGGAGTCCTCAAGCCGCAGCTGTCACCAGAGGAGTATGCTTCCCAGGAATGAGCCTGTGTATGTACCTGCCACCCCTCCTGGTCCTGGTGGGACTGCCATGCTATCATTGGCTGGAGTACAGATCTGGCAATGGATTTCAGAATATTTAAGCATGGAGGCCTTTGGTCAACAACAGTCCCTGCAGTTGGAGATTGCAAGGCACAATTACATGGCTATCAAAGGTGTATACAATACTAATCAAGGAAGATTATTTAATGAGATTCATTGGATAGGTCACCAGCAGTGCAGCTAAAGGATATAAGTTTCATTGGAAGGTATAGCCACTGGAATTGGTCATTAACTGATCATCATTACAGGGCTGTTTGTACCATTTTGCAGGTTGTGCACTGCACAACAATATGCGCGTGCTCCAGCTTGCCCACAGACGTGCAGTAGCCTTGGATCAACACTGCACTTTATTTCTATATCTTAAGTGTCTGACCTAGTGCTTGACTCATGGTAACGATTTATCAAATGAATGTTAGCTATGAAAAATGCAACTCTTGACACCAGGGGACTTGTTGACTAAGGAGAGTTGATGAGTATATACACAATTAAAATATAAATTGGCCAGTGCTTATAACAGGAGTGCAACTGGGCTCTGAAGTTTGTGCCGCTAGCTAGTGGCTGCTTGGTGTCCAGGTTCACATATCTTGTCTCCTGAGCCAGTCAGATGATTGCCAGACCTTGGGTCAATCAGTCTGAACAAGAAGCGAGAACTTTAATTTTTCAATCAACTTTCATATGTCAGGCATAGGCATTAATGATTCAAGAAATATTCAGTAGCACCAACCACGTTCCAGGCACTGTCATAGGTGCTGGGATTCAGCTGTGAACAAAATAGACAAAGCTCTGCCCTCATGGGGGAAATTCATGGCATAAACAATAGAAGAATGCAATCTTAAATAAGTGACAGGGAGGAGAGACAGCAGGATAACGGGGATAAGAAATGAATGCATGTATGTGTTGGGGGAAGAGTTTGCTGTTTTCAGTAGGGTGTTTAGAGAAGGTAGAGAAGCCTGCACTGCTAGGAGTTATTTGTGTCTAGATCTAAAGGAGGTGATAAAATAAATCACACTGAAAGCTGGGGAAGAGCTTTCTCTGGAGGGACTAGTGATTGCAAACAGAGCAGAGGAGTTTGTTTCAGTAATTGCAAGATGTAGGAGGCCTGGAGGGAGAGAGAGAGGAAGAAAAGAGGGAGGAAGAGGGACTGTTTAGTGTTTGTTGTAATACAGCACAATCAAGAGCAGGGGCTTTGAAATCAGAGAAACATAGGCTCACGTCCTAATTCTATCACATCTATTACTCTCCATTTGTGGAACTGGAGTCATTATTGCTTTGAACCTCAGTGTACTAATCCATAAAATGGGGATAGTAATGACAACTACTACATAAGACTGATCTGAGATAAGGAGATGGGGGTTACCTGTGTGGCCTTAAAAGTTCCCATCAGGACTTAAGAGTTTTGCTCTGATTAATAAAAGGAGAGCTTTGGAGGATTTTAAGCACAGTGACTTGAGCTGTGAGCAGTCCCATTTTAAATAAAAGGATCTCTCTGGCTGCTGGGCTGAAACAAGCCATCATGATGATTACCTTCTTAGGAATATATCTATATTAATAAAAGGGTAATATGCTAATTAGACTGGATGTCTTCTGGACATCCTTCCAGACAAAGGCACGGTGGCAGGGGCCGAGGCAGAGGCAGTTAGGGGCATCCAGACCGGCAGGGGAGGGCAGTTAGGGGGATCAGGCCAGCAGGGGAGGGCAGTTAGGGGTGATCAGGCCAGCAGGGGAGCAATTAGGGGCATCAGGCAGGCAGGCAGGTGAGTGGTTAGGAGCCAGTGGTCCTGGATTGCAAGAGGGGTGTCCGACTGCCAGTTTAGGCCCAATCCCTGAAGGGTCCCGGATTGGAGAGGGTGCAGGCTGGGCCTCTAGTGTGTATATAATACTGTATATCTATATATATAAAAAGCCACTGTCCGTGACAACTGTGATGACCAAATGACTGGTCACCATGTGGTGCATTGAGCATCTCTCAATCCCTCCCCGCTGGCCCGCAAGCAGGGCGGTGCAGGACTGGGGACTGGCAAGCGGGCTGAATGGCTGACCTCTTGGTCCCTGCCTCCAGCCTTCAGGCTCCAATGTATCAGTGATGGTGAACGATGGAATTGGGATGGTGGTGGGAGGACCAGGCTGGCTGTCAGGCTGTTAGGATCACCAGCTCATCCCTGGCTGCTCAGGGGCTCAGGCCTGCAGGAAAGCAGGTGCTGGCGACTTCACCTCCATGCACGTGCACCAGGCCGCCGCTGATAGAATGTGCTGCCTGCTCGGGGCTGCTCACGCAGGGCAGGTAGGTTGCAGGTGCACCCTGTAGCTTCAGTCAGCACCTCAAACCCCAGCGGCAGTGGTGGCGGCAGTAGCGGCGGCAGTAGCGGCGATCATGGCGCCCACGGCGCCCACGTGAGTGGTCCCGAGCGGGCAGTGCATTCCATCAGCGGCCAGCCCAGCTCACGTGCATGGAAGTGAATTCGCCTGTGCCTGCTTTCCCGCAGGCCTGAGCCCCCAAGCAGCCCGGGATGAGCTGGTGATCCCAACGGCCTAACAGCCTGGTGGCAGAGGCGGCATTCCGCCTGCGGACTGGCAAACGGGCAGAAGATGCCCCTGATTGCAGGAGGCTAGGGCCTAGGCACTCTACCCGCATGATTTCCTGTGCTGGGCCTCTAATTAACTATATTTTAATTAAAAACAAAAACAATAACAACAACAAAAAACACTAGGGAGGCAAGACCCGAGGCGATTCTATGGTGGAATTAGAACTCTAATTCAGAGTGACCACCTTGAACCACGCTGGGTTCTGAAGTGTCTTTTGAAACACCCACACATGATTAAATGAGGTGAAGTATGGTTTGAGTGGTAGCATTTTAAAAAGAGGTAAATTATTTGAAAATTAATCATCCATTTATTGCCTGTGTCCACTCTTGAAAACAGAAATCATGTCATTCATGGGAATTTCTAATTTCCCACCAATGTTTATGGCAGAAACTGCTGCTCTCTCCTCTCTGTAAACCCAGCCCTGTACTCTATTATCCCACCCTTTGTTTAACCATATGGTCAAATTTCTTGTTTGATTGTGGTTTTCAAACATTCTGTTCTTGCAAAAAAACAAATGCTTTCAGGAGAGTCGGCTTCAAAGGCACCTAGGAAGGAGCGGCTGATGGGAATGTCGTTGCTATTGACACACTGTTTCCCATTTAGTTGTCACCTTTCCAGCTGCTATGGCTGGAAAACCTTTTTGTTCCCTTATTTGAGAGCAATGTGACATGCTTATCTTTAGAAAAATTAACCAAAGGGTTTTCTCATTCTTAGTGGCATTAAAACGTTGTTCGCCCTTAATCTCTCTTTTTGCCGGAAGGAGAGAATAGAAGCAGGGAAATAAAAAGGAACTAGAATGAGGATTCTTTCTGAATTGGCAAAGAAAGTGAACTGTTAATTAACCCTGATCGTTGAACAAGGGTATCTACCTGTATTTCAGGTGAGACAAGACTGGAAGCCTCTGAGGGTTTGGGGACATATTGCTGGGAGGAAGCTTTTAATAACACAATGCTCTGGATCTAGGGACTTGTTTCAAAGTGTCTGACCCTGGAAAGGGTCTGGGGTGAATGAAAAAGGAGCATTCAAATAAGGCCTCAGGGGTAATATTACATTGGATTAAATGGGAATGGTATTACTATTGGAGAACAAACAAGATATTGAGGTGGATCTTGGCCATCGGAAGGGATAAGGATTCGAGGGAGGCTCAACGTTTTTGTGTATCATTTCAGCACGGGGAGCACCCAGGGAGAGCATTTCTGGGAGGACACAGAGCTCCTTCCTTCCTAGCAGCAGGCAGTTTCTTGCTGGCCTGTTGTTCACTGCACAGCTGCAGCCAAAGTTTGGCCGAGGCTCCTCATGGATGTCATAACCAACTGGAGGCCAGGCCTCTTGCTCATTCCAACCCACTGATTTACAACCTGCCTCCTGTGATGTGGCATGCCTCCTGGCTCGCTCCTTTGGTCCCTGTCTTGTCCTTGGGGTCAGGTATCCTCGTCTTTTCCACCACAGGTCACTCACGGAAACGGCCCATCCCATTGCAGGTATGGTGTTTCCTCTCATGAGTAACATTCATCCTGCGGGGTACACTCAGCTCTGGGACTCTGGTTTATACCCAACATGGTTGATGCATGGACATTTTAAGAACATGTGAACATTTTAAGAACATGTGGTTAAGCAGCTTGAGTTCTGGGATGGCCTGGGCTTCAATAGTGAATGGCTGCACCGATTCCCAGTAAGTGAGCTTAGGCAAAGAAAGCGCTTTCTGAGCCTCCGTCCAGCATTTGTATATCAGGGTTGTTGTAAGAATCTCGTGTGGCAGCAACTATGAAAAGAGTCATTGCTCGGTAAATGTTTTTTCTGTGTATATGATTAGAGTTCGCTAACAAGGGCCACCGGGCAGTTTGGCTCATTTGCTAACTGACCCTGGACCCTGCCTTCCTGCTGGGATCCCTTGTACCTGCCTATGCTCACCTGCCTTTGTTGACCTTGTGGGCTTATCCCCACCCCCCTGAAAATTTTGACCATATTCCCCACTCTCCCTGCCCATTCTCATCCCTTCCTAATGGATCTTTTATTGCTCTTTTCCTACATTAGTAGGAATGTGTGCTATGTGTTTATTGCTCTCCATCTGTGTGCTACTTCTCCATCTTATCACTAACACTTACTTTCCTCTTGTGCAAATGGGAGTAATGATAGTACCAACCACACAGGGAAGCTGGGAGGTTGAAGTCCACATGGGGTTGAGAGGGTTCAGCATGATGACTCATGTAGAGCACTTAGCTTAGTACCTGTCATTCAGGTACCTGTCAGTATGTATTAGCTATTGTTTTGATTACTGGGATTATTTTGTGTATAGCCATCATCCCTTCTTGGCTCGCTCTACTCCCAGCAACAATGCTATGGTGAACCCAGTGAAGGAGCTTCCTGAACCTCCCACCTTTTTCCAATGAACTCTGTTCTCTTCCACGTGTTTTCTTCTCATTGGCATCCACATTCTTTTGCAACTGATGGGACAATCACATCCTACGAACCTATAGGAGTAAAGTAAGGGCAAGACATGATGTCTTTCCTCTGAATTTATCATCCACACTGGCCTTCATAAACCCGGCTTTAGGGTAGGGCCTTTATTTCATGCAAATGAGTAAAAATTGGGAGTGTTTTGATGGGAATGATTTTTACTTAATTTGCTCCTAATAACATGCTCTATGGGGTCTGACCCAGGCTAACATAGGCACCAGGGCTGTTTGGCACTGTCCAGTGACCCGGTGCCAGTTTGACACCCTCAGACCTGAGGGGCTGTGTGCAAAGAGGAGGATGACAAGGTGGGCTCTGAGACAACCGTTTGCCTCCTTGCTGAGGAAGCAACAACACTAAATAGAACGTGTGCTCTGTGTTTATTGCTCTTTATCTGTGTGTTACTTCTCCATCTTATCACTAACACAGACCCTCTTATGGTAGAGTTCGCGTTTTAGACTTTGTGCATTTCTTCTGCATGATTTGTAGCATTTTGAGGGCTTGTGTTCACTAACTCGAAAGATACTGTTCTTGAGTATCTCTTTTCTGTGGGCAGAATCTCAATAAGCAAAAAGAAATCCGAAAATAAAGCACTTGCAAATGACACTTTTTTTGCTGAAGAGTCTTCTGTCCCCTAAAAATTGGACAGGATGGAAGAATAAGCTATAATGAACTGTGTGGTGTTGGTCAACTTGACCTAGAAAGTCTCTCTATGTTTGTGTGAAAATGATGGTTTTGTACAGCCGAGCTTCGTTCTGACACTTCACCACTCCCCTTTATGATCATAAAACTTCAGAGCCTCTTCCAGGGACAAGCCTTGCCTCACAGTTACTCATGTGCAATTTTCTGTTGACATCACTGGGAATTGCCTGCCATATGGCTGAAAGCACACTTTCGCCCTTTGCTGGTTAGCTGCTCCTCGCAGTAATGATTCCGTTTTCCTGAGTGAATTTAATTGCAAAACAGTATGTAATTGCCCAAGTTGGTGATATATAAAGGTTTGGTGGCTCACTGGGGAGATCTCTCCCAACCCCATTAAGGACTATTGCATATATAATTATAAGATTATGACTCCTCTGTTCTGTGGAATGGTCAAAACCCTATCAGAAGTCTCATTCGTCAGTCCCTAACCTAGACTGCTCACGGGAATGTATGGGGGGGGGGAGGGGCAGGTGACGGGGGCCTGGAGCCTGGGTCCAAGTTCCCTGATAATGTTCCATGTGCAGAAGAAGGCATAGAGTGGAGATTTTGTAAGGTCCACCAAAGACCAAACAGGGTCATGGAGACCAGGGTTATGTGGATTGAAATCCTCAAGGGACCCTGGCCATTCGGTAGTAATAGAACTATCTCTAGTAATAGAACTATGATCTAGTTTCTGGTATTTATGAAAAGAGGACCAGTGACAAACTCTTAAGATTTTCTTCTGCATCCTTGGTCAGAATGTATCAAACATACGGAATGTTTGATTTGCATTTATTACTCCCTAGGTCTTTCTGTGCCTTCCTGTCAGTAATGAGTGATGCAGACTCTGCTTCTCCCAGTCATTTTACACCCTGGGAAAATTCCACTGGTGGTATGAGAAAGTATTTATTGTGCAAAGCTGTCCTGAGAATATCTGGCCACGAACAAGGGAATAGATAAGACATGCAGCTTAAAGAAGATGCTTTCGTTTTGAATGAATGAGGAGAGGACATTGTGACACCCAAAAGGATATAAATGGACCAGGGGTGGGGTGAGATTGGGTGAAAGGGCAAACCCAAAGGGTTTCTGTTTGTGTGTGTGTGTCTTTGCAAATGTGGGTGGCTGGGTGGGGTTAATTGGGGGTTGCAAAAGGGGCAGAGCACTGGTGAGGAAGGTAAGGAGCTTTGTGTAAGATTCTGCACTGTGATGCTTTGCACCCAGCAGCATCGATGTGGGAGCCTTTACAGAGCAATTACACTCAGGTGTCTGACACTAAGATGCTTGGAGCCCTGCTCGACGCCGGGGTGGGCAGGTTTCAGGGGTGGCTGCTTCTGAGGTGCAGCCAGCTGTTTCCTCCCCTCGTAGGAAACAGAACAAGATGAGGGCTTAGAAAAGAGAAAGAGAGATTTAGTTGGATTTGATGAGGGATTTCCTGGCTGTGAAAGCACAAAGGGAAATATGATCTTTGGGATGGGAGGCCTACAAGAGACTTTAACTCTCCTTCCTTCTTATAATTCAAATGAGGAGGAGAGCAGCTCCCCTGCCTTCAGCATGCTGGGTCTGGATGCAGGGACGCAGTCCAGATACTGACCCATGGCCATGTCCACCCCCAATTAAATGAGGAATGTTGATACCAAGGAGAATCAGAGGTAATTTCTCCCTTTCACATGTGTTGTATATAAAACCAGTCATTTGAATGTTTTGATTCAACACTGTTTGAAGTAATGGCTAGCTTAGGAACACTTCTATTTGAGAGCACTCTTGTTAGGGAACCATTCTAGCTAGGTGGAGGAACAGTGGCCTGCTGCCTTTTACAGCAAAGAGAATAAAACAGCACTTGCCAAGTTGGCTGAATTATCGTGAATATATCATCCCCAAATGTTTCATTTGGTAGACAGCATGTTGTACAGAAGGTGATAAGCCACCAGGCCTTGGTTCAAGTTCTGTCTCAACTCTTTGGAGCCTGAACGTTATCATCTGAAATATAGGAACAATCATTTCTATTTTTTTCTACTTGAAGGAATTTGTAAAGATCAAAAATAAAAATAAATGAGGAAATGTTTTTAAAACTGTAAGGCCAGGGGTGAAATAAGGCATGTTCCTGGCTTTTATTCAAGCAATGAGTACACTCATTATCTTAGGCGGCATTTGTAAAATTATAGGTGGTGAAAAGCATTAAAATTGGTTAGTGTATAAAGTTTGTTGAATTCACATTTGACCCAGGATGCTATTTCAACACTGAATTCAATTAAATAGTCTTTTAGTTATATTAAAATATCCCATAAGTTGTGAATCATTACTCGGATTTAAGACATTAGTAGCACAGCAATATTAACAGCATTTGTTGCATTAAAAGGCAGTCCAGTGTGGTGGATAAGAACAGAGAGGTTTTGGAGCCAGACTTCCTGGGTTCAGTTCCCCTCTGAGATATCATGGTTCTGAGATTTTGGACACATAAACTCCCTGGGCCTTGGTTTCCTCTTGCCTAAAAAAAAAAAAAAAAAAAAGATTAGAACACTAGTACTAACCAGTACGTGGTGTTGTTTAGAGATTTCAACAAGTTTAAACGTATGAGGTTCTTGGAACAGCCCCGGAGACATAAGGAGCCCTCAACACTAGTAGTGACTGTTATAAGAAGTACTTAGAAGAAATGATGATAAATTCTCAGGTTCCCTGACTCAATAAGAAGTAACCGTGTCAGTCATCCAATAGGTTACCATCTACCATTTTCTTTGAGACACTTTAAAAACACAAGATTATGAAAATGGGCTCAGGGTATTACTCCAGAGATGTGATATACATGTTGCTTGTTTCTTAAAGATCTTAAAAATTAAAATATAACTTATATACTATAAAATTCACCATTTTAAAATATGCAATTCAGTGGGTTTTTTTTTTTTGTATGCTCACTAAGTTGTTAAATCATCACCACTATCTGATTCCAGAACATTTCATCAACACAAAAAAGAAACCCCATACTTATTAGCAGTCATTCTCTACCCCCCATTTCCTTGTCCCTGTAACCACTAATCTACTTTCTGTTTTTATGAATTTGCCTATTTCATATAAATGGAATCACACAATATGTGCCTGTTGTATCTCATTTATTCCACTTAGCATAATGCTTTCAAGGTTCATCCATGCTGTGTAGCATGTATCAGTAATTTTTTCTTTTTTCATAGTTAAATAATATTCTATTGTGCAGATAAATCACATTTTATTTATCCATTCATCATCTGATAGACATTTGAGTTGTTTCCACCTTCTGGCTGTTATGAAACTGCTACTATAAGCACCCATGTGCAAAGTTTTGTGTGGGCATAAGTTTTCAATTCTCCTGGGCATATATCAAGGAGTGAAATTGCAGAGATACACTGTAAGTCTATGTTTAACTTTTTGAGAAAGACATTTCATTTGTTTACCTGCAGTTAGGATTTGATTATTTTTTTTTTCAGATCATGCACAAAATTTTTACATTATAATAATAAAAAAGGAGCTGTCACTCATCCCAGCTGTTCAAGTCATAATCAGGACATAGTGCCAAGAGTGATCATGCAACATGAAGTCCTGATGACCCCTCCCTAATGCTAGACCAACATGGCAGCTAACCCTCTCATGCTAGACCAACTAGGATATGGACTTCAAACACCAAATGACAAATGGCTAGAACTGGAGGACATAACATTTCTTTTCTTTTCTTTTTTTTAATATACTTTATTGATTTTTTTTACAGAGAGGAAGGGAGAGTCATGGAGAGTCAGAAACATCGATGAGAGAGAAACATCGATCAGCTCCCTCCTGCACACCTACTGGGGATGTGCCCGCAACCAAGGACATGCTTGTGACTGGAGTCGAACCTGGGACCTTTCAGTCTGCAGGCTGACGCTCTATCCACTGAGCCAAACCAGTTAGGGCCATAATATTTCTTTTAAATCTAGGTTGGGAGTGGAGGTGGAGGCAAAATGGTGATCTTTCAATTCAATTGTTCTCAGATGTATTGGAACATGAGCTCCAAGCTGGTTCAGATTGCACACAGCTTTCCCTGGAATAAACCAAGAAGAAGTCAGAATTTGGCTGATTTGGAGTTTGATTGCTGGATCATGTGGTAAGAGTATGTTTTGTTTTGTAAGAAACCATGAAACTGTCTTCCAAAGGGGCCACAATTTTCTATTCCCACCGCCTCTGAATGAGAGTTCCTGTTGCTCCACATCCCCACCGAAATTTGGTGGTGTTGGTGTTCCAGATTTTGGCCGTTCTCAGAGGTATTTAGTGGTTGGTATCTCATTGTTGTTTCAGGAAATAAATTAATAACTGTTAAATGCTATGCAGAATATGAACAAGCAGGTCTTGTGACGGAGGAGTTTTAAAGGAAGGCTTCCCTGTGGAGGCGACTTAAAGCTGGAGCCTAAAGAAAGAGCAGGCATCAGCTACATGGAAGTTATTTGCCTATTTGTTTACATTTATTACGGCTCTTTAAAGGGCTTGCCCTTGCAAAATACATTTCCCAAACTCCTTTTTGAACTGGCTTCTGACTAGATTTGGAAGGAGTTTGGTGAGAAGAGACAATCCAGTCAAAAAGGGTGTGTGTGCCCCCATTTCCTCTCAGCTTTAGGGGGCATGCTGCAGTGGCTTTGTCTCTCCATCATTCACGAATCTGCTCTATAGCCCTCTTCTCTGTAATGCCAGCTCCTGACTGGGGACCCCATTCCTGGTCTCCATTAATACCACTTCCTACTTTGGTCTCTCCAAATCTTTCTGCAGTTTGCCAACCCCTGGACCGCCTCATTTTACCTATTTGCCCTTCCAGCTCTTCTAATACCTTTGCAACTAATTACCATAATTGAAGTCCCTCCACTATTAGTAAAGCGCGTGGGTTCTGTTCTCCATGAATAGACTCTGATTGGTACAACTTCAGTTGGGTGTTTGAGGTCAGAGAGGCATTTTGGGAGCAAGGAATGGGTCAGTCAAGGTCATAGCCTGGAAAGAACTTTGGGTGTTTGAAGACTTGTGAGAAGGCCAGTGTGGCTGGAATATGGTGATCCAGGGGCCAGAGGCAGAAGAGAAGGGTGGGGAATTGAGCAAGGGCAGCTCTTTTGGGTCTCCTAGGCTCATATAAAGTCTTTGGATTTTATTCCAAGTATAAAGGGGAGTCCATGAAGGGCCTTAAGCATGGGTGTGAACCCAATAGAATCAATAGCTTCCTCTTTAATGACAAGAACACCTTATTTTTTCCTCAAAAGAAATCAGACCCATCAAGCAGTCACTCCCCATTTTCTCCTCTCCAGAGCCAGTGGCAACCACCAATCTGCTTTCTGCCCCTGTGGATTTATCTATTCTGGATAGTTCATACACATGGAATCAGACAATATGTGACCTTTTGTGTCTGGCTTCTTTCACTTGGCATGATAGTTGCTACTTTTTATTGAGTTTCTTCTGTGTTACATGCAATTTACAATATTCACAACAAACCTGCAAGGTAGAAATAATCTTCACACTTTTTAGATAAAGAAACTTAGGGGTGGAGAGCTTAAGCCACTTTTCTGAGATCTATAAGTTTCTCTAGAGATATTTCTTACCAGCCCAGTGAATCTTCCTGCATCCTCACTGGTCTGACTTGGATAGTTCTGCATGTATTAAAGGAGCAGGTGAAATAGACTCTCCCTATCTTCCTGTTGGTAACTATCACCTTTCCTGCCCTCCCACTCATACTTGGTGCCACCTGTGTCCCTAGAGGCTGGCTTCTACCATTGGGATCACCTGACTCCTTTGCCCTTTGGCTTCCTATTTGGTTTTGGCCAATGGAAAGTAGAGGTGGGACACAAGAGGACAGGAAAGGCTGTTTTTTCCCTGTTCCTTCTCTCCAGGCCACACTATTTCTTCTCCTTGCCTCTTTAGCCTTGGAGCAGTGGCAACTTCCTCCTCCAGTTGTCTCCGGGCACCTCAGCACCACCTTTGGTTCCCTTAAATCTACACAAGTCCTTCAGAATTTCCTTCATTGCAGTCTCTCCATTTGAACCATCTGGGTGAGTCAGATTCTATTTCCTTCTAGGACCCTATTAGGGGTAATTAGCTAATCACAAAACTTCATATATCACTTCCATGATCTTTGCCATATCTGCACCATACCTGGTCTATTGCATATTAACTTCCTTTTCTGGAAATCATTTCACTTTTGTTTTTTAAATAATAAATAGCTCTATCCTAAGCAATAATATCCATGAAATCAGCGTTTAATGCAAAAGTTATGTATTTTTTCCTGATACATATGAAAATACATACATAACTCTCTATGAGAAACTGTGTCTGAGTTCCACTGCAAATCATCTTGCACTGACTAGGTGATCTCTTGGGTGCCTTTTATCTCAGACAAGCTGTGATTCTAGATAAATGACTGAGACTTCAGTGCTTATCTTAAGTCAAAAACATCTCAGTAGTTTATAGATTTAAATTGTTTTCTTTCAGCTGTATCGCTGCAGTAAACAGAAATGAGGAAAATAGTTCTCTTCTCTATTCCTGCACTGATGAAAAGCTTCTAAGTGCTACCAAATGTGGAAAAATCATTTGGGCTTTCATCGCATTGTTGTGCAAAGAACTCAGACAAATCGGGTTTTGTGAAAGATGAAAATCTCTTTCCTCAGGTGGCCCTTGCTGTGGGGGAATTTGGAGGAAGAAAGAAAAATGGAGATTTGACTGTGTCCATTGCAGGGGAGGGACACAGTATTCCTTGCACTTTTTTGGCAGAGCTGTGAGATGTGGGCATTGCAGCTGTGAACAAATCCTGGCAAACTGTGGTTTGAGAATGTGGCTCCTTTCAGAATTAGGACAAGGGAGACTCCATCAAAGGTCAATTCACAGCTGTGATCTTAGTTTCCTAGCTCTTTGAAACCTGTACTTATTTCTCTTTCCACAGCTCTTCCCATTGACTATGGCCTGGGGCTCTGAGGAGCCTGGATCTACCCTTTCCCATCTGGTAGACCTCCATTCACTATTCTTTGAACACAAGGCTTCTCATAAACTCTAATGTGCATCAGGATCTCCTGGAGGGCTGACTAGAACATAGATTGCTGGGCCCTGTACTCATAGGGTCCGAGTCAGAAGGTCTGGGGCAGGGCCTGGGAACTTGTATTTCTAGTGACTTCCCAGCTGCTGCTGTTGCTGCTGCTGCCAGTCTAGGGACCATACTTTGAGAACCCTTGAAGCAATATGCCTCGTATGTGCCTTGTGTCAGACCCTTGAGATGGAGAGAGGAATAAGAAAGGATCCTTTCTTCAAATTGCTTACTTGGCAAATAATTCAAACTCTCCGAGGGTCAGTTGCCTCATTTGTAAAAAGAGAATAATTATCCTTATCTCACAGGGCTATTGTGAGAATTAAGTGATATTGAGTCACAGACCTTTGCTATTTTAGAAGGACACATCTTGAGACCTTTGTAAGTACCCAATTCTATGAATACCATTAAAACATGTAATTTTCTTCATAAAATTTAGTTAAGCATAAGTGAAAAATTTAAGTGACCCTTTCAGGCCCCTAATGATTCCCTAAATGTAGGATCAAAGCAATTTATAAAAGCAATTAAAATAAATTCTTGCTGGAACACTGGCTGAACAGTTTCAGAAATGACTTTCTCTTGGTTCCTTATAGAATATTTGGTGGCTCCAAGCAACAACCAAATTTGATATTTTACCCTTGAATTTATCCAACACTTCTTTTCACTTTCTCTTTATTTCCATTATTCATATTTGTAACCAGTCTCCCCACCCCCTAACTCCCTCAAAAAAAGATATAAAATATTTTACACATTACACATGCTATGGCGTATTTGACATTAAATAGAGAAAGCAACAAGGCCACATCAAGATATAGATGTAGCAAGTGAGCTACGCTTGTTTATGAGCTCAGATCTCTGCTAATAAACCAGCCACTCCACAGAACTGCCCCTATGCACAATTCCAGAGAAAGCCTTTCATGTTGTAAATCATACCTCTGAGTTATGTACAATGCTGCAGCTGCCTCCCCACATGGAGGTCTCATCTGTGACCATGTTGTAGACCTTCTAGGTAGCCCACAAAATTTTGAAACTAAGATTTGAAAACTCAAGTTAATTTTGCGAATGCCAGGGCTCTGCTTGGTATAAGAGTGTCTCTCAGAATATCTAGAACATTATTGATTTTCCAAAAAGCCTCTTTTCCAGCTTACACTTTAACTCTGGTGTCTTTGGCATTGGTTCCACTCTTTCTAACCTTGGCTCTTTAACATGTGTCCCTCCAGTTTATTGTTGACTTGGGTGAGCCCAGGTTCGGTTGGCATTTTGGCCACCATTGCCCAATAGCCCTCCAAAAGGCCTTTGGCTGCTTCAGTCTATAACACACCAGGAGGAGAAACAGGATCAAATTTTGGTGCCAACTCTGCCACTTCCATTGCAGGATCCAGGGCAAGGGGTGTCAGCCACTCGTGCCTCACTGTCTTCTTTCTTAAATGGCTCCCCCATTGACTTACGCAGTCTGTAGATGCTGTTGTAACAAAATACCACAGGCTGGGTATCTTCTAAACAACAGAAATCTATTTCTCCCAGGTCTGAAGGCTGGAAGTCTGAGATTAGGGTGCCAGCATGGTGAGGGCTTTTTTCCTGGTCTCAGTCTTGTTGTACCTTTCTCACGTGGCAGGAGGGGCTAGAGAGTCCTGGAGCCTCATTCAGGAGCTTAATCACTTCCCAAAGACCCCGCCTCCTAACACCATCTCTTAGGGGGTAGGTTTCAACATATGAATTTTGGGGGGGACCCATGCTGAACATAGCTCTCATAAATGGTTTATGTTGGGGAATGAAATGATAGTCACAGAGGCATAAAATTCATTTGCAGGAAGAGTCCTTGTATGGCATCTAGATTGGCTAACTCCTTTATTTTTGTAATGTGCGTAACAAATTCTTGGACTTTGATCTTTCCCATAAAGATGTTTTTTAATGCAGTCACTGTTATAAAACAAAACAAAAATCGTAATGTATTTATAGAATAAACGTAGAGATTTCAGGGTTCCCAGTCTATCTCATCATGGTTTGTATCATGAAGATCAAGGTTGGTAAAAAGTAGCTTTTCTCTTCTCTGATGACTTTAGGGGATTTGGGTCCTGTTAAACAAGGGTCTGCTTTTCTGACTCAGGGAAGTCCTACTTTGTTCTGGCCTGGTTTTCACTTCTCTGGGCCAGGGATTTGTTGAGCAACCAGGACTATTGGAGTGTAAGCCTTCTCTCCACTTTCTCAGTAATCATGGTATTTAGAGGAGGAGCTCTAAACAGACCATGGAGAGCCCAACGCCTGTAAATGAGGCTTGTGGGCCCACTTCAATTGGCCAACCTTTGCTACTCACTTATCTGTCTTTGGGGTTGTTTTTCTCATGGTAATTACAAGAGTTTCTGTTTAATTTTCAGGCTATCCCTTCCCAGCAAGAAGCCCAGCCACATTGGAAAATTCAGAAAGGACAACACTGTAATATGACTGTTTACACATGAACACACTTTTTTGTTGTTTTTGTTAGCCTGAATAGAAGCAGAGTGCTCAGTTCAAGGAAAATCCTGGATCCAAGTCTCCTTAAATTCTTAGTGCCAGGGAGACCTTAAGCTCATCTCCAGGGCCCTCATTTTAGTTCTACAGCATGGAGTCATTTCCTTTGGTCTCTTTCTACCTGTTTGAAAAAACTACTTATATACTTGAAGACAACTATCATACTTTCCCCATGGCTTTTCTTTTCCCAGCTGAGAATGCCAGTTTCTGAAACAATTTCTTATGTGGAAGTTCAGAAAGAGCCACCCCAAGATATGCCTCAAGGTTATACAGATTACTTTGAGCTAACGGCAATTTTGGCCTCAGGCTCAATAGAAATTCTGACCCTCCCTTCACTACCTAGAAGAACCTGAATTCTGGGCTTGTCCATAAAAAGAGATTATCAGAGATAACCTCTTTTGATCTATCTACAGGCAGGACAAACTTGTATTTACTAAGCATCTGCTCTTCTTATCCTCCTACAATGACCATCTGAAGCCCCCAAGGCACCTTACCTCATCCATGGCTCAGGCTGTCTTACATGCCTCGGTCCTCCTTTCTATCTCTGAACCTCTCGTGCATGTGGGGTCTCTGACTCTCTCATGTAGGCAGGGTTCCCATTCATCTGTAGGTATTAAATTTGGTTATTTTCTCTTGCCAATCTGGCTCATGTCTACTTGGTTATTAGACCAGCCAGAAGAAACTCGAGGGCAGAGGAAAGTCTGTTTCTCCCCCACACTTATGTGACATGGTCTGAGTTTCCAGCATGACCCTGGACACTTTTTCTCAACACTCTGGTTTTTAGTGTCCTTCTAAGAGAAGTGTTCAGAAATCATTGTGGTATTTCAGGTGTTGTCTGGCTAGAAAAAAGCATATTGGAATTATGACCTCCCCAATTCTAAATAAAATAATCTGGTTATTTAACACTGCATGGGGCAAACCATAACTGGAATTATATTTACCCTTCTGATAGATTAGACTGCGTCTAATATAAAACTCCAGTGTTCAGAAGTCTAAAAAACATAATTTAGTCATAATAATGATCATAATAGCTACCATTTATTTGGTGCACACATTTTACATGAGTAAAATCTCATTCCCTATGAGGTAGGTATGAAATAATAGGGCCATTAAATCCCATTTGCAGATAAGGAAACTGAGGCTCAGCAGCCTGCCAGGTAGTAAGTCCAGGATTAAAAGCCTGTATACTCTCTTTCCACTGTACTCCATTAGTTTTTTCTTGTTTTAGATTTTCAAGTGAAAAGAGGTGTTTTTACTGAGAGAGTTGCTGCCTCACGGAGTTATAATAGAGCGAAGATTCTGAACCACGCTGGGAAGAACTACCAGGGAGAAGGCAGACAGGACGTTTGAAACAAACACCCTCTAAGACTCCATTATAAATACAGTCTCTCAGCTTCTAAGCAATGGAGACTTTCCAGATGGAAGCAAAGCCTGTGAGCTTATATTTATGTAACATTACAGCAGCCAGGATGTCCAACAGGTTTTATAAAAAGTAAATAAGTAAATAAACATAACAAAATGAAAGTAGTTAAGTGTCATGCAGATAAACAAAGGATTAAATTATTTTTGTCTATTCTGGCCTCTGTGGGTCAGACACATAGAAGTGGTCTCCACCTGGCAGTACCCAGGAATCTCCTGAAGGGCGCATTGAAAAACAGACTCCCTGGGCTCTGATGTTTATCCAAAGGGTCTGGGTGGGACCTGGGGTTTCCATTTTATGAAGCTTTCCAGTGGTTTCTGACCTCCAGGCAGGGTTGGAACCAGACTGTGGATTTCCAACCGTGGACCACATAGGATGACTTAAGTCTGTTAAGCAACCAGCTCCTCAGAAAAAACCCACCTGAGCTGATATTTATGTGCTGAATTGAATAGTTGGCTTGGTGTTGCATAGTTTCAGACACACTTAGCATGGGAATAAGAGCACAGGTCTTAAGAATAGCAGTAACACAAACATGCACAGGTTATGGTGCCAAAAGATGAGAAGAGATTCATGAAATTATTTTCAAGCTAAGCAGCAAACGCCATAATTATCAGTATTCTTTTCATGTACTGTAAGAGTTTGCATAATTTCCCTGTGGTAGAATGCAGAGAAATCAAAACAATAAACTAAGAGATCTACCAATTCATTGGAGCACAAAATTTAAATCCGTGTTTGCTAACAATATTTCAATTTCTGGGCAAATCTAACATGGAGAGACTGAATAATTATATTTCCATCTTTACTTTGGGAGGAGTCTGTTTACTTATTGCTTTGGTTAAGAATGCTAAAATCCTGGAACTCTCCACTGTGATATTTACCTTCATTAGAAAAATTTATTGCTTAAAATTATGTTGATTTGTCTTACAAACATGCTCATCAAGTAATCGCTTTAAGGCATAGAAATTTAACACTCAATTTAGGCTTTCTGAATGGTAAGTCCTTGCATGCAGAAAATAAACATAAAAACTTCAGTTGTCTATTTGCCTTACAGTTTACAAAACATGTTGACATCTTTGACCTGGTTTGATTTCCTCCCAAAACTTTGAAGTAAGGAGACCAAATTTGCCATGGAACTTCTTTAGATTTTTGGCCATTATCCCACCTGTGTGTTTTTCATCAATTTGTATTCAAAATTTCTTTTTTTGTAATATATTTTTATTGAGTTTAGAGAGGAAGGAAGAGGGAGAGAGATAGAAACATCAATGATGAGAGGAATCATTGATTGGCTGCCTCCTGCATGCCCCACACTGGGGATTGAGCTCACAACCCAGGCATGTGCTCTGACTGGGAATTGAACTGTGACCTCCTAGTTCAGAGGCTGACGCTCAACCACTGAGCCACGCTGGCTGGGCTCAAATTTGTTGATGTGCAACTCCTGAGAATTGCGTCCTTTTACAGAAAAACTTGAATTAACTTAAACGTAACATAAAAAGGCTGTGTTTCCCACCCTACTTAATTTATAGAGGGAGGTAAATTGAAATGAGTGGATATCAGAATGGCTAACATTTCATCTTTGAGCTAATTAACTTACTAATTCACTTGTTCATTCCTCCAATACTTATTGAGCATTTACTATGTAGCAGGTATTTTCTTCCATCTACAGCTAAAATATTGAGACTATATTAGGTAGTCATTAAGAACACAGGCATTTGTACTGACAACTTTGGCCATGAACCCCTTCTCTGCCACTTCTCATGTGACCTTGTACACGCTGCTTTTTTTTCTTTCAGTTTTAGCTTCCTTTCCTATAATGATAAAAGCATAATATGCTAATTAGGCCAGACGTCCTTCTGGACAACCTTCCAGATGAAGCTGGGGCTGCAAGGGAAGCCCGGGTCCTGGGTGCCTGCTGGTGGCCAGAGGGAAGCCGGTGCTGGCAGCTGGGGGAAGGAAGGCCTACTCTTGCACAAATTTTGTGCATCAGGCCTCTAGTATGGATAATAATAGCATCACCTGATATTGTTTGGGGGAGGGATAGAGAATTAAGGGAAATAGTACACAGAGTGTTTAGCACAGCACCGATATGTAAAATATTATCCCGAAGGGGAAGCTGCTGTTCTGAAAGTTGACCACAGCTAGCAAGGACACTCTGACTTTGTTTGATGGATCACACATTTCAAGAAGGAAGTGTTAGTCAATATTTAGAAGCATTCTCTATAAGACATTTAGAGGCTAACTCCATGTAATTAGCCATTGTATCAGTTGACATTATTTTGGTTTTGAGTCACAGAAAACAACTCAAGTTGGCTTACAGAATAAAGAGAATTTACTGGTTCCTGTAAACTGTCCCCCAGTAGAACTAGCTTTAGGCAAAGTTTGTTTTAGTAGCTCAAAGAACCTGGACTAGGTTTCTCTCGGTTGCATGTAATGATGGCTTCTTTCAACAGCTCCATGTGGTGTTCCCACCTTAGGTCCCAAGTCTCTCCTCAAATGGAAAAAAAAAAAAGACTGTGAAGCTGTGAGCTTCACATCCCCACTGAGCTAGAACTAGGCTGAGGGGATTGAGGCATTTGCTTTGGACGCAAAATTTAAGTGGGCACCAAAAATACTCAGGAATAAAAATATATAATATTTTCATGCTACACATAAAAAAATTAAAAATGATTGGAACATTCATGTAAATATCAAAAATTTAAACATAGGAAAGTTCAGAAGCAGCTGAAGAGAGAAGGTTTCTCTTAGTCCCAGCAAACATCTCTCTTCTGGGCCCTGACTGAGTTATGTCTGATCTGGAACCAATTGCTGAGACTATAGGAAGGGCTTACTTGTACATCCATTGGCTTCAGCTAATAAGGGGCCACTTCTGGAACTGGAGGTAGGGTCAAGCCCATTCCAACCAAATGACTATGAATGGGAGAACTGGCTCCAGAAAGAAAGACCACAGAAATCAGAGTATTATTGCTCCAGGAAGGGAGCAGGAATCTCAGGTGTCAATAAAGTAGGTTTTACCACAGTTATTAATTTAATTAACCAGATCCCATCTTTTACCTGATCCCCCAAACAATCTGTTCATTTGCTATTACAAATTGATAACATTGTGAATGTCAAAAATCCATGTTCTGCTGATGTTGTCTCCTCTGCACTCAATTTGTTTGTTTGCTTTTAACAGAGTCAAGAAAGAAGGGGTGAAATAGGAAGGAGATATCTAAGGTTAGAGTACCTATAAATCCACACTGTTAGGGTAAGAGGATTAGGGAAATTGCAGCCAACAAAGTCTTTGTGTCTGTGTGCCATCTTAGCAGTAGTGTGTGTGTGTGTGTGTGTGCATGTGTGGGTGCTCTCATGCACTGGTCTGAGCATAGCAGGAAATGTGTGGGCAGTGGTCATGTTAGGGGCAGGAAGTAGAGTTTCCTTAACTGACCAATCCAAACAGTCTGGTTTGGGGCGCACTCTCACCTTTAGCACAGTGATGACTGCCACAAGCACATTGTCAGTGGGGTACTTATTAAGCAGCCCTAATGATAAAGATGCTGTTCACCCCTGAGCCCTTGGTATGTAGCTTAGCTAGTTATGCAAGGTTGGTATGTTTACTCCCTCTTTATCAAATGAAAAGACTGAGGCTCAGATATCTTGTAGAAAAATAGAGCTGCAGAGACAAGTAACTAGAAAGTAGCTGAAATCAGTTTTAGCTCCAGATCATTCCCATCCCAGGGCTCATGCTCCTGTTGGTGTTCCTAGCCCAGCAGAGGGGGTAGATATGAGACCCATAGTCAGGAGGCCAGGTCTCTTCCCAGTTCTTTAACTAGATGTCTCACCCTGGGCCAGTCGCTTCCCCTTTCTGGGCCTTGGTGTCCATGCCTACACCATGAGAGTAACTCAAGTTTTGTATTTAGCAGAAAACCACTTCCTTCAAATGAAATCTTAAACGACCACAGTGGGCTCTCCTCATGGAGTGTGGGTGGTATTGAGGATCACAGAACCCTGCCAATTTGTCAGCCTTTTCCCACTGGGGAGCTCTGGACAGTCAAGGAAGTTCTGGGATGCTAGTGAACACAGTTTAGAAGCCACTAAGTGAGACAAAACTCCTTTCCAGTTCTATGATTTCATGGTTATGGTTCTGTGTGTTCTTTGAAGGAACCAGAAAAACAGAGATATTAAGGAACTTAAGTCATGAAGTAAATAGGAAGAGAAGAGGAAGTACTGACTCAAATGGTCTACAGGGGCAAACAGGGTGGGAAACCTCAGGTCCTTTTTTGGTTAGAGATGGAGGGGCTAGCATGAATATCATCTGTGGGAACACATACATCTCAGCAGTGGTTTCTTTTTTTTTTTAATTCATTTTATTGAGGTGACCTTAGTCCACATGATCATATGGCAGTGGTTTCCTGCTTTGTCCTCTCAAAGTCTTTTTCTTTTTGCTTTTTTGGATGCGCCATTCTTATTCTTGTAGAACAATGCCATTGTCCTCTCTGTGAATTTGGTATCCATTGCAGCGAATCTCATGAAGCATTGGTATGATAAATGTTAAAGTTGATTAGATTGGGGATGGGATGATGGGAGTATTAAATGGGTTTAAAAATGAGTTGGTTTCAAGAGCTGTAAGCAGTTGGTAAATAAAAAAGGAAACTCTTTCTTTTTAGTTCTTAAAAGAAATCCATAATGGGTTTTCCTCATAAACTGCAATTATTTTTAAATAGCACTAATGAATAATTTAAAGACCCACTGGGTTAGGCAATTAGTTTTAAGTGTGGATTAATTGCTTTCTTTATAATATTCCATATTAATTTTTTGCATAATATGGACAGATAGTTCATCTTCTTTAAAAATATTTTATGTTTTCTAAAACATGCTGATAGGTGAGAAAAGAAGCTGCTGCAGTTATTGTAAAATGGGGAGTCTGTAGCTGCTGATCCTGTGCCCACCCCTGGTTTCGGGGAACTTATAAAATCATGGAGTTTCCCCCTCACTCTGGTAATCCAGTAGGCAGGATGTGGCTATCAAACCTTTTTCACTGTGACTGCAGTGAGAAACTGTCCCGGTACAAATACACACACAGACAGAGGAACATAAAAGTTATTTGGAACAGAAGTTTTAGAATACAATGGGCAGCTTTCTTTCATACCCACTAACATTTTCCACTCCACTCCACCTCAAACGTGGTCCAGCTTGGTAACTTTACAGGAAGGAAGTATGGTCTGGGGTGGCTGGCCAAGGCTTGTTTCTTGATTTGGGTGGTCGTTATCAGGATGCTCACCTTGCAATGATTCACATGTGGTACAATAGTTTCTGTACCTGTGCTTTATTTTGCTCAAATCAAAGTTAGAAATATATGTTCTAGCAGCTTGAAAAGCATTGTCTTACGGGTGTGGAAACCTGAATGAATCATATCACAGCTTCTACTTCATTTTGTTTTTACAGCAGAGAGAGAAGCATAATCTAAAAAAAAATAAATAAAATAAATCCAAGGGTGAATTAAGAGACTTGAGAGCCAAATCCATGGGTCTCATTTCTAGATCCAAATATATCCCTAGTGGTGGCTTTCTTGAGTCATTGGGCAGGCCAGGGACTTGGCCAGATGGGATCCCCTCAGCTTGAGGTCTATAATTTCTTTGGAAGAAGGCATTCGTACACACACACACACACACACACACACACACACACACACACACACGGGGGGGGGGGAAGAGAGAGAGAGAGAGAGAGAGAGAGAGAGAGAGAGAGAGAGAGAGAGAGAGGACATGAGAACACTACACAAGACATTTTACTGTTATGAACTTCAAATTTTAAATGTCTTTCCTTCCTTTAAGAAAGGTATACTCTTTAATACACTCTACCTCAACAATGGGTGCTTGTGAGTTAACACTGAGTATCTATTTTTCTCATTATATTGATCTCTCTTGAAACTGTCTTCAAAAAACCCTATCGACCTTCTTTAGAGAGCAGTATTTCAAACAATGTATGCAGAGTGGTGGGAGTTGAAATCTTGGGTTCTAGCCTTGGCCCTGACCTTAAGTGAATGTCTTTTCATAAATCAAGAGCAATCAATTTTACTATTTTTACTCTCAAAGGACACAAGGGCATGAAGCTTTTATCTCCAAATAGTATAACTTTTATTTAGTGTTAAGAAATATTATCCAGAACTTGGAAATAAGGCAAAAATGTGAGTGGCATGTATTTTTCTCTTAAACTCCCTGCTGACTATTGGTTAAAGGTTCAGACTATGTGAGATTTTTGTCTGGTAGAGATACAAGTAATTTCTCTCCAGTTGAGCTAATAGCTCCAAATGTTGTAGCTTATTGCCCTGAGTCAAGATTTTATCTTTTTGAACATTATGCTTTTTGTAGGTTACTCTGCAGAGATGCCCAAGTGGACTAACCTGACAGAGCTGATTACATGGTGTGGCTTGAGAAGTCTACCTCAAGAGCTTTGTGAGCCCAGGCATGTCTCTTCCAGCTTCCAGAATGAATCCTAAGTGGTAATGAAACCCTGACTTTGCTGGCTCTCCTTTTCTCCAGATTCTTCTTTTCTTCATATCTAGAGATTTTTGTTGAGTTTCCAGTTTGTTATTCCCATTGTGTTAGCAATAATTGGGAATTTGGTTTTATAGTCTGGTAAATGGGTGATGGAGATCTATTCCCTGCCAGGTGAGACACACATTCTGGGTTTTGCAATTGGAACCAAGGTTTGACGGCCTGCTGCCACAAAAACCAAACTCATGAGACAGATGCTGGTGAAAGAAGAAAGAAGTTTATTCACATGCCAGTCAAAAGATTTGAACAGATGTTTTACTAAAAAAGTTATATGGAACATCCTGATAACGGCCATCCAGATCAAGCATATGAAAAAGATGCTGACATCATTAATCTTTAGGATTTTGCAAGTTAAAGCCATAATAAAATAACATTACATACTTATTAGAATAGCTAAAAACCACCACCATCACAAAACAACCAACTAACAACAAAAACCTGACAATACCAAGTGCTTGTGCAGATGTGAAGCAACTGAAACCCTCATATGTTGCTGTGAGAATGCAAAATAGTATATTCACATTGGAAATAGTTTGACAGCTAAACATTCACTCACCATATGATATCCAGCAACCTCACTCCAGGATATGCTTGTCCTATCTAATAAAAGGGCAATATGCAAATTAACCATCACTCAATCACAAAGATGGCAGCGCCGATAGCCACAAGATAGCAGTGCCCAGTCCTCTCAGCCCCGCTGAAGTCCCCCAGTCCTGGGGGTGGGCGGCCGCTGAGAGCAGGCAGCATGAGTGGCCTGGCAGAATGCTTGCTTTGTTGCCGCGGCGAGGCAGCAAGCATTCTGCGCCCAGCCGTGGATGGGCCTCTGGCCAGGCCAGGGCATGGAACGCTTGCTTAAGAAGAGAAGGAACTGGTGAGCTGAGCAGAGCTGAGTGGCCCCCAACTCTCAGGCAAGGTCAAGTCCAGGCGGCCAGAGAGGGAGGGGGTGAAGGATAGTGTGGCTGGAGGGGCTGGTGGCGGAGGCACAGGGGTGAAAGCTGGCCGAGAAAGAGGAAGGAAGCCCTTTATCGGAGTTCCTGAGAACAGGGAGGGAAGTTGTTTGCATTTCCCAGCTGTGGATGGGCCTCTGGGCCGCGAAGAACCTCTGGGCAGTGGGCGCGGAGCGGCCAGGCCCCGCAGAAAGCTACTGGCACATGGATTTGTGAAATAAAAACTTAAGTTTATACAAAAACTTGTGCACAGATATTTATAGACTTTACCTATAATTGTTCAAAAATGGAAATAATCCAAGAGTCCTTCAACTTGTGAATGGATAAACAAACTTTTGTACATCTATACAATGGAATACTACTTAGCAATAGAAAGGAACTTCTGAGACTCCCAACTACAGGGCTGAAGCTCAAGTGCAAAATGCTAAGTGTGGGAGGCCAAATTCAAAAGGCTACATACTTTAGGATTCCATGTATAGGACAGTCTGGAGTAGGCAAAATTCTAGGGACAAAATACAGATTTGTGGTTGGTAAGGCTGGAAGGGGGGTAAATTATTAAAAAGGGGCAAGAGGGGACTTGGGAATGTTATGTAAAGAACTGTCCTAGGCTTTGATTGTGGTTACCTGATTTGAATGCATGTCAGATATCATCAACTGAACACTAAGAAAGGGTGAAGTTGACTATGTAAATTATACCTCAATAAAATAATATTGGTGCTCAAAGCTATACTTGGAGCAAGAGATATTATAGAGAACTACAACTATGTATTCAAGGTGATGGGATTAGGCTTTGCTTTTCAAGAAAAATAGGGAGTTGATTTGCCCTAAAATGTTCAGTTTGTTCCAGAATATGAGTTTAGTGAATACACACTGCAAGATGTAGAGAACATGAAAGAATTGAATTTTATTTGTCAGTGTTGGTAGTACCAGAGTCTGAAAAGAGGACACAAAATGTGTTAAAATTTTGGCAAAGTTTGCTCAATTTTGATGGGCTTATTCACAAGATTATGTACGAAAGAAAAAGAAATTCATGAAACCTTTTCTGCTACTATTATATTAATTCATAACTTGAATTAGGCTTGATCTGTGTTAAAAAGATAAATTGGTTTTATAGCTCTTTATCCACCTCGATAGTAGAGATTCTGAGTCTCATTAAAAGAAGTTTCTGGTCTTTGTGTTGACTTTATCATGTCTTTGATTATTTATAAACAACAACACAGAACAAAGTTTCTTCTCTGTGAACAGGCTCAGGTTCCTTACAACCATGTTGCCTTTACAATATTTAAAAATATTATATTATGACTGATTAAATAGGTAGCCAAATAGTTTCTCTCTGACTCCCATGTTCCTATCTTAATTAAGTTACTAAATATTTTTTATCACTCTGTTAATTTTGTCTGAGTTTGGAGCCTAAATGGAGAAAAATAAAATGACATCCCCAGTATATAGATATCTAAAAAATGTTTTAAATTTCAAGAGGTTGCCTGGAAATCATAAAGATTTATTATTTTACCTTATGAAAACAGATGCTAGACATAATTATGTATTTATTTATTTATTTTGGTTTGCTCCATACCTCTACACCATTTCAACACAAGAGCTGCATGGGAAAAATTGTCAAATCAAAAGAGATGTTGAACTTTTCCCAGGTTAAGTTTCTATAGTTAAAATATTATTAATTTAAATATTTCAGAAGTTGTAGACTCTACAGGAATGCCCTGGAGATTGGTCAATACTCTTGCTGTCTATAATATGTTCTTGCCCTAAGGGGAATCAACAATCAAACTCTGATGAAATAGTTAGGCATTCTATTGTAATACAGAATTTTCACCTTCACTGTGATGTTATTGAGTGCTGCAGTAATTTTCAAGTGGTGTGCCACAAGAATTTTTAAAACCTGCAATACCTGACTATTTACTAAGGGGCACTGGCCTCTTTTCCCTTAGATACTTTTGTGAATATCCTTTATTTTATCTTTATTTGTCAAATTAAAAAAAAATGACAGCCAATACAACAATAGCCATCTGGTGTGAATGAATCAAAATTATACCTATTTTTTTGTCAGATTGGCAAAAAATGTACTTTTGGTGTGCTGCAGAATTTTAATAATTAGTGTATGTGTGCCAATGAGATGAAAAAAGTTGAAAATTGCTGGATTACTATAATAAGTTAACCAGGGTCACTCTGTTTTATAATCAGAGCTGTGTACTTTTTTTCCTGATGCTTTCCTGAAGGTTCTACAAAGTAGAATTTGTGTCTTTAAGAAGAAAGGTCAGCCTCAGAGCCTCCTGGAAAAGGATTATGCCAAATCCTCTAAACCAGTGGTCCGCAAACTGCGGCTCACGAGCCACATACGGCTCTTTAGCCCCTTGAGTGTGGCTCTTCCACAAAATACCACGGCCTGGGCGAGTCTATTTTGAAGAAGTGGCGTTAGAAGAAGTTTAAGTTTAAAAAAATTTGGCTCTCAAAAGAAATTTCAATTGTTGTACTGTTGATATTTGGCTCTGTTGTCTAATGAGTTTGCTGACCACTGCTCTAAACTATTGATATGCCTAAGAATAACTCTCAGATGGATACAGGCTTCTGAGCTGACATGACTGAAACAACTTTCAGGTCACATCAGTAGACTATCTGAATTTTAAAGATTTCTTTCAGTCTACATAGCAGAGTGCAGACTACTTCCCAGACCCAGCAGAATGAGAATTATGTGCGATCCAGGAGGGAAACTAATTTGGGTTGTTTGGAATATTGTTGATGCTGCTTTAATTTTCTACATGGACATATAGGATAGCCTTTTCTCCTATGTCTTCACTAACCCTCAATTTAGTAGAATCTGCTTTTAAATTGAAGTGAAACTTTTGGTGGTATCTGATTCTTACCAGATCCTCCAGAGTTCAGAAATAAATACGTCTACTGAGTATCTTTATTTTTGTAGATCAATATAGTTTCTGCATGGGTTTATAAGACTCTGTCCTCTTTTTTTACCGAAATATAATTGGACATATCAATCGTGCAACCAAGGCCATAGCTAAATGTTGTATTTGAGAAGGATTCTCTTTTAATTAGGTATAACACACCCATTACTAAGGAAAATTCCTGTGATGGTTGTTTTATGGTTGCCCCTGGGGTGCTCAGACTAAGCATTATGTCTGAGTGTGTCTGTGAGAGTGTTTTTGGATGAGATTAGCATTTGAATTGGTAGACTGAGTAAACTAGATTTCCCTCCCAATGTGGGTGGGCAGAATCCAATCTGTTGAGGACCAGAATAGGACAAAAAGGAAGAAAAAGGAGGTTTGTACCCCTTTTGTTTCTGGCCTGTCTGCTTGAGCTGGGATATTGATCTTTTCCTGCCCTTGACTAGGATTTCTACCATTACTGCGCCTGGTTTTCAGGGCTTCAGACTCAGACTGAATCACCCCATTGGCTTTCTTGGAGCTCCAGCTTGCAGATAGCACATTGTGGGACTTCCCAGTCTCCATAATTACATGAGTCAATTCCTATAATGAATCCTTTCCTGTACATGTATATTCTATTGGCTCTGTTTCTCTCGAGAACTCTGACTAATACAGTTACTGACTTGCCATGTGGAGCCAATGACTACAAATTGCTCCCAAGGACACCAGCTTGGTGTCTGGCTTACAGGGTCCCAGGGTCACAGGTAAGAAAGCCCACCTGCTGGGCTGGAGGCCCACACATTTGGGTGACTTCAAGAAGAGAGGAGTTTATCCCCCAAAGATAGATATGCACACCACCAGGTAAGATCTGGTGAAGAGAGTATCTTTGTGCTTGTATTTTTAGTTTTAGGAAAGAGCCAAAAAATAGAGGTTTTCAAAAGTCCCATCCAAGAAGGGTTCTAGATTTGCAGAGCAAATTTAATGAAGCATGCATGGTTAACGAATACCCTTTTTTTGCATTTATGTGAGTAATCAAGCCAAACATACTGACACCAGCCTTTGGGAGATTATTTATGATCCCAGGAGGATGATAGAAAGACTGCTGTCCAAATGTTGAAAATCAGGCAAAAAAAAAAAGAAAGAAAGAAAGAGGAGGGAGGAGGGTTGGCATGTCCATTCAATGTCCTACAGGAGCACAGCCCACCCAAATTTAGAGGGGTTTATTTTTTTAACTCATTATTCAATATCAAGTAAAGGTTCCAGATTTAGTGAAGTTACAGGTTAACTTTTATGGATTTTTGTTCATAGAGATGCAAATGTTTGCTTTGCAATCAAACAGATAACTCCAAAGTTTACAACTTGTCACTCTAGTAGGCATTAAAGCGTTTGTGTCCAGCCCAGACATTTTATTCTAATAGCCCTTTACTAAATTGCCTAGAAAGACCTGGTTCCCTAAATGCTACCTGAACCAGTTTTAACACCTCATAGTTTCCTCAGTAATTAATGAGTAAAATAAAATCTTTGGTATTAGCTATATATTTGCATGAGCTATGATTCAAAAATTGTATTTTAATATAATTAAAAATTTTTCTTTTCATTTTTGTTAATCTCAGAAACAGATCAAGAAATACTGATGTGAGTGGTGTATAACTGAGTTCATGTAATTTCAGAAAAAAGCAAAGGAACTTAAAGTAGTTAACTTTTGCAATAGTTATTGTATGTGTTGGGTCAGTTTACTGAAACATGTATTAAAAAATCATTCATGAATCAGCTAGAGGTTTTGGGCCTCAAAATGAGATACCTCAGATCCTAAGTTAGTCTGCTTTTGGCCTGATATAATTTGATTCTGGGATATCCAAGCTGTTATTTGACACAGAGATTTGAAATGGTTCCATTTTGAAAGAACCAGATTGGTTCCTAAAAATATCTGTTGAAAGAGTGTCAACACAGAAAATCACTGCCTTTTTGAAGCTCAGGGTCATTGTTCTCCCAAGCCTCTAATCTAATCTAATCTAATCTAATCTAATCTAATCTAATCTAATCTAACCTAACCTCAAGCTTTTTACATTCAGCTAGTCTAGAATTTAATTTGCCATACCTTCCTGGACATTTTGTGTTGTTAGCCTTGCTTGTTGGGGGAGGTCCATTTCTCTGTCTTGGTGTAGTCTTTCACTGATTCCAGTGTATCCATTTTGCCTAGGCCAGAGCTTCCAACATAGTTTATCATTATGACAGAACCATTTATGAACAGTTAAATTCTGGCAAATCTGGGCAAGTCCAGCATGTAGCTTGGTTGATTAGGGTCAGGTAGAATGAGGAGGAGATGGGTGGAATAGCAAGCTAGGCTTAAATTCTCCTCCAGTTTGCCTTAACCACCAAATTCATTTCATTCATGACTTACTCCATTCTCAGTATCCTATCGAATAAAGAGGGAATATGCAAATTGACTGTCATGCCATCACAAAGATGGAGGCTCCCATAGCCACAAGATGGTGGAGCCCAGTCCCCTCAGCCCCTCCAGAGTCTCCCAGTCCTTTCAGCCCTGCTGGGGGGTGGCAGGCATGCAGTGTGGCCAGACCCACCCTCAGCCCCCAAGCCACCCAGGGCCGGCCCGAGGTACAGGCAAGCCTTGGATGGCAGCTGCCCAGCTGCCCAGGGCCGCCCAAGGTTCAGGTAACCAGGGCAGGCTGAGGCTTGCGCTGCCAGCAGTGGCAGCAGCAGAGGTGTGATGGGGGTGTCGCCTTCCCCTGATTGCTGGGTTGCCTCCCGCCCTTGAGGGCTTCTGGACTGTGAGAGGGGGCAGGCTGGGCTGAGGGACCCTCCCTGCTCCAGTGCATGAATTTTCATGCACTGGGCCTCTAGTAGGAAAATAAAATAATACAGTTTGACTCTATTGAATAGAGACCTCTCTAGTCTTAGATCATATAACAGTTGTTCCTTAGAGAAATTTAGGCTTAAAACTCAGTACATTTCTTTGAAAACAAATTAAATTTTATTCAAATGCTCAAAAGGAAGCATCTTAGAGTTAAAAGGAGGCTGCCAGTACTTGGCCAGTGTGGCTCAGTGGTTGAGTGTTGACCTATGAACCAGGAGGTCACAGTTTGCTTCCCCATCAGAGCACATACCCGGGTTGTGGGCTTGATCCCCAGTGGGGCTGTGCAGGAGGCAACTGATTGATGATTCTCTTTCACCATTGATGTTTCTATCTCTCTCTCCCTGACCCTTCCTCTCTCTGAAATCAATAAAAAGATAGATGCAGAGACATAAAAGCATGGGACAATCTGATGAAGCTCAAAAGGAAGGCAGAGGTGGGTGGGTAGGAAGAGATCAACCAAAGAATTTATATGCATATATGCATAACCCATGGACACAGACAATAGTGTGGTGAAGGCCTGGGGGGTGGGGGGCAAGGTGGGTCAATGAGGAGCAAAAGGGACTATATGTAATATTTTTAACAATAAAAATTTAAACAAACAAACAAACAAACAAACAAACGGCTGTTAGAAATACCAGGAAGGTGCTAATAGTGGTTTGAACTAAGCCTGTAGCAATAAACATGGTGAAAATGTCAGATTCAATATATATTTTAGAAATACATCAGAGGGAACTTACTGATGAACTTGATATCAGATGTGAGAGAAGGAGAAAAACCAAGATGACACCTACATCTGTGGCCTGAGCACTGGTTAAACAGTGGTTCCACTTATTGACATAGATTAGAGGGGAGAAATTTGAGTAGAGAGAAAACCAACATTTCTGTTTAGGACATGAAAGCTTGAGATGCCATTGAGACATCCAAGTAGAAACAAGAGGACATCTGGAGCTCAGAGGTTAAGTGTAGGTGGGGAGAGAAATGTGAGAGTTGTCAGCTTATTTGAAGCTGTGGGAATAAACATTATAAATTAAGAAAAGAGTGTTGACGGGGAAGAGAAGAGCAGGAAGACAGGACCTGGGGGATCTCCCACTTTTAGAAGTCCTGGAATGGAGGAGCACCTGGCAAAGGGGCTGAGGAGTGACCTCTGAGGTAGTAGAAAAACCAGAGAAGTGTAGTGTCCCAAAGCCTAGAGAAGAGAATATTTTAAGGAAGAATGTTCAGCAATGTCAAATGCTGCTGAGAGATTAGGGATGGGATGAGACAAAGAACTGACCATTCACTGGCTTTGGTCTGATGTAGGACGTAGGTGACATGGATAAGAATCCTATTAGAGAAGAGATAGAGAGAAAAGTTTGATTTTCACAGAGTGCTTAATAACATGATTATGGAATTAATCAGATGACAATAATAGCTACCATTAATTATGATTCAGTATCTACCAGATGTTTCACAAAAATGATCTCATCTAATCCTTTAAACTATTCTATTATGCATACAGTGCCTTCAGACCCATTTTATAGATAAAGTCATTGAAAATAAAGTATTTAAACAAACTGACTAGTGTCACACTCTATCAGTGGCAAAACTGAGACTCAAACAGAAACTATTTAACTTCAGAGCCATTTAACTTTAGAGTTTAACCATTTTGATGAATTGCTTCCTATAGCTAGTTCAAAGCCTTGTCTTGCTATTGACTAGCTGTGTAACTTCTCAAAGACTTGCTTTCTACATTTTTCTACAAATTGGGAGATCTTATATATACAGAGGGTTGTGAACATTGAATTACTGTATGCAAAGCCTTAGCATAGGACCTGACACATTATTATTGTCTGGTGCAACCTACTAATTTCATAGGTAAGGTAGCCAGGCCCCGGAATGGCCAGAGGACTTGCCACAGGAACATGGAAAATATCAGAGGGAACACTGTGCAAATGGCCTGATTTCTGGTCCAGAGCTCTGAACTCTTAGGACCTCTGACCACCTTTCTTTCTTGGAAGCCCTTTACTCAGGAACCAAAATACTCTTCGATGCATTTTGAAAGCACTTATGAGTCCTTAAAATAGTCCCTGCACTGGCAACAAATAACTCAGAGTGTCATTACCTGCCTGATGCCTTTTGAAGCAGCACTGTTCCCATGAGTGCTCTGTCACGGGAGTGACAATCCTTCAAGTTGTACATCTTCCCAAAGCTGACACTCTGCTTTTGTGTTTTAAAATGGCCAAGACAGATCATAGAAAGTGCCAGCTCATTCCAGAGAGCAGAGGGTATACTTTAGGCTGTTTTATGGCCAAGTAGGTAATATTTATTTAGGTATTTCCTTTTCAGTCTATCTTAGCTGTGATTTGGTTATGAAAAAAAATTGTAAAAGACAAAAAGTTTGACTTTGAAACGTTCTAAACCTGGGAGATTTACATGGTACCTTAGGCTCAGAATCATGGACAGTGACTGTGGAAGGGACTCAGAGAGTGTTTAGATCAGTGGCCTTTATATTTGGGGTTGTGGAGGACTGAGAGCCCCTTCAAGAGCCCCCGTGTAGCAAGGACAAGGCTGGGAGATGATGAGTTAGAACTCTGGCCTCCCACAGCAGCCTTTATCAGAATAGTTCTGTCTTTGTTTTGCGCACAGGTCTTCTATAGACTAAACTACTTTTGGGGAAAGAGTTCTGGTTTAAAAACCACTAATCTCATCTAATTTTCTTACTATATAGACAGGGAAACTGAGGTCCCAACAGGGGATGAATTTGTCCAGTACACAAAAGTAAGCCTATCCCAGAACATACACTGAAATTCAAGTCCCTGATATCCCATAGGGATTCCCCCTCCCCCACCACCCTGACTCAATAGGGCTACAAGACAACTTAACTTTAGATTTTGACCTTACTGCCAGTGCAGGGATCAGTAAAATTTTTCTGTGAAGGGTTAGATCGTAAGTACTTTCAGATTTACAGGCTATATGTCTCTGTTGCAGTTATCCAAACCTGTCCTGTAGGGCAAAGCATCCATAGCCAATGTGTAAATGGACAAGCATGAGTACATTCCAATATAATTTTATTTGCAAAAACAGGCAATCAGGTCATACAAGGTGTAGTTTGTTGATCCCTGTTCTACATAGCAAGAAACAAGTGGGTTGTGGTGAGATGACACCCACAGTAAGAGTGGATTAATTATTGATTGATGAAGTTTGGTGTGCTATTGGAGAGATGGACAACAGGCCTCATTATGAAACAATGGGGCTGTTTAAATAGATGGCCACCCAGGAAAGGATGACAAACTGCCTGAGATCATGGCTGAGACATCCGGGAAGGCTTCACAAAGAGAACTTTGAGTTGGCCTTGGCAATGTTATCAGGTCCAAAAAGGGAGACCATCTCAGATAGAGGAAATAGCACTTGGCAGAGCTCTAGTGGGTTCAGGAGTATGAGGTGTGGGAGGTTAAGGAGAGATCCTAAAGCGTCTTGTCTGTGTGTTCTGTTAAGACTGAACTTTATTATTTTGAATGGGGGGCGGGGGGAGCCATTTAAGAGATTTAAGCAGGGGCATGACATGATCATCAGGCATTTCATAGAGACTGATGTGGATGAAATTGAGGTTTGGGGCAGGAAAATACATCAGGAGGTTGTTTGGGGCAGGAAAATACATCAGGAGGTCATTTGGGTGAGAGATGATGGTCAAAGTTAGTACTACACCTTACATTTACATAATTGTTACTGTCAATCATATCTCAATAAAGCTGCAAAAAAAAAAGAAAGAAAAATAGACAGGTCTGTGTATATGACACATAATGCATGCTTGTTGCTTTAACTTATTGACTATTTTCTCAGAGCCAGGAGACTTAAATTTAACGCTGTCTACTTTTCATTAGCTGTGTTAACTTGGAAATGTCACTTAGCCTCTCTGAGCCTCAGATGCCTCATCTTCTGAAGGGTGATTATAGTACCTACTACCAATGATTGTGAAGATTAAATAGGATAATGTATTAAAGCTCCACTTTAAATCCTGTTTTATATACAAATACATAGCAAAGTGATTTTCTTTTAATATAAACTGAATTCTCAAAGAGATTAAACTTGAAGAGAGATTTATCCCTACAGCGATAGGCACTGTTCTTGAAGTTGAATCCACTGTGGAAATGGGGGATCATTTTGGCATTTCTTATGGATCATCAGAATATTCTCCAAGGCCTGAGAATGGTCTTTAAGATGTCTCCTCTGCTGGAATTTTAATAAAATGTGCATTCCTTATAAATTACATTGCTCACATGGAAATTTGCTATATGCTACAAATAGAGATTGCTGTTAACATCAATGCCAATTGAGGATTGCATTATTTTAAATTTGATTGATGTTCTCTTGTGCATTTCTGAAAGAAATATAGTGAAGTCAGATGACTCAATACCAGTCTTAAATGATACTTAGCATGTAAAGATGTTCTCTTTAAATGTGTAGGAGGCACCCGTATAACTAGACTCACTTATGTGCTAAAGAGTGTGCACATCCATTTCTCCCAATTGTTACTGAGAGTCCAATTTTAATTTGTTTGCTATTTCTGTTAATACCAAGGCCTATTTAGTATAACCGTTGGAAGTTGTTAAGGATATTAACTGGGATCCTCCTAGAATTGCTACAGAGTTTTTAAATATCTTTGAATTACCAAGACAAGGTTTTAGTTTTAACTCACATTAAGTAGATTTCATTATCAACAAGAATATGTGCAAACAAAAATGAGGCCATTAACATCTTAAATAACACTGCATTTTTAAAAAGAAAGTTTGAAAAAAAATAAGAAAATGCATTTTGCAAAAATAAAGTTGCCAAAAATAGAGAAAAGAAACCAAATTTGACTGTACTGATTATAGACATACTGATCAGTGTAAAGACATACTGATTGTGTTTACCACCATGTATTGAGAAATATTTAGAAAAAAACTGAAATGGAAATCTGGGGCCTGAGGTTCAGTTTTAAGTCAAATTTCCAAAAACCAATCTGCCCATGGACAATCCATTATATTGCATATTCATTGAATTTGCTAAATTTATTAAAAATGAGTTTATTTTAAACTGGTGAATAAATTTTAAAAAAATTTAGAAGTCTTTGTCAAAGTTTTAGATGATCAGCTTTCATTTTGCCTTCAGAGTAATATTTTTAACAAGCATTCATCTTGTGTCTGCCCCAAGCTCCCCGTGGCTGGAGCTCAGAGAGCGAGATCAGAGGGAAGCCCCTCTGCTGGAGGAAGGCGAAGAGAAGGGTCTGTTAGAACACAGCCTGGGCTGTGGACCCCACAGGGGCATTCCCAAGGAACAGAGGACAGAGGATAGACAGTGGGGATGGGAAACCCAGAGCACCGAGGGGCAGTGAGGAAGAGACTGGGGCAGGGGCAGGCCTGTGGTAGAGAGGGTGGGAACTGGGTGGCAGCCAGAGGGAGACCTGAGGGTTATGCTGAGGATGAGGAGGTCCCTGTTGAAGGAGTTCAGGCTCCCCACAGCCATGCCCATGGGTCCAGTATGAATTGCTATAGACTTTGTAAATAAAGCAGAAGCAAGTTTTTGATGATTTGGGACACTCAGAAATGAGTCATTTGGTGACTTGACATTTGATGGACTGACACTCAGTGCACTGACTTTTATCAAACTGACTTATTGAACAAGTCATTGGATATACTGGTTGTTAAGAAACCAGACTAGGCCAGGAGGCCTGGCCTTGGCTAAAGCACCCTTCCTCTTGGGCCTTTCCAGGAGAGTGGCTGGGCAAGACCAAGTTGGAAGAGCACACAGAAGGCCTTTCTCTGCCCTAGACGGTTTGGATCAGTGGATAGAGTGTTCGTCCTTGGATTGAAGGGTCCTGGGTTCGATTCCAGTCAAGGTCACGTACCTTGGTTGCCGGTTCCCCAGCCCTGGTAGGGGTGTGCGCAGAAGGCTACCAATTGATGTATCTCTCTCACATCGATGTTTCTCTCTGTCTCTCCCTCTCCCTTCCACTCTCTCTAAAAATAAATAAATAAATAAATAAATAAATAAATAAACGTCAATGAAAAGATAGCCTCGGGTGAGGATTAAAAAATAAATAAAATAAAAAGAAAAGAAAAAAAAAAAAGAAGGCCTTTTTCCAGGGAGGTGTCCTGTCAGGAGGTAAAAGGCCGAGTGAGAGGGTTCTGGGCCTTGAACTCCGAAATCTCACAACCTGCCCTTTTTTACCATATGAGTTTTCTTTGGGGGAAAAAAATTCACTGTTAAAATCAACTGAAACACATTTTGAAAAACACTACAAAAGATGACCGTGCACTCTTTGGAATAATAGCAGATATGTACACCGTACACTGTGCTGAGTACTTTAAAGACATTTTCTCATTTAGTCCTCAGAAGTTGCCTTTCATCCTTACCGTACAAGTGAGGAAAGGGGCTCTCTGTGCTGCCAGCCAGGGTTTCTGACCTTCTAGAAAACCACGCATTCTAGAATATCTCTGTACAAGCTGCAAATAGCCTGCTATCTGTCTTTTGATCTCAGTAATCTGGGGACTTCCTAAAGGATTTTAGGCAGCCTTAAGAACCACTTTGCAGTTTGACCCCAGCCTCCTTGTTGAACAGAGGCTCCTAATCCCCAACCTGAGCTCTTCCTGTTCGTGAATGGGTCTCATTGCCTCACCTTTGCGGCTGCTTCTGTCCTCGCTGTCTAGCCCACCCTTATGGCCCAGCCTCAGTCCGACTTTGTCCACAAAGCCTTAAGTATACTCACATTCACAGCTGTCACACAAGTACCAACATACTGATTAGCAACTCCCAGTCACCATGCATAAAATGCCAGCTATGCTAGAGTTCCTAGAGACCTGCAGTACCACACAGTGCCTATAGATAACGATGCTGCATTGGACACAATCTGTTAAGAGAGTAGATCTCACCTTAAGTGTTCTTAGCCCCCAAAGGCAACAACAAACAAACTAACAAGTGAAAACAACACACAGTGTGCCTATCACCTTCCTGGCAAGAGTTCCAACCCAAGAGCTCTACGATCACCACCTTTCCACAGCCAGGGAAACTGAGGCACGAGAGGTAAAGTCACTTCCTGAGTCACGTAGCTGAAAAATGGCAGAGCCCTACTCCTGACCATTATTGCTTCATTACCTTTCTCTGCTGACTCCTCATTCGTCTCTCCTCAGGACACATTGATCCCTTGCCCTGCCTCTTCCAAACCCCTCTGACGCTTTAGAAAGCAGCTCACAATTCTTGGCCCTTCTCAGGTCTGCTTGCATTCATGTTCTGGGAGTGTATTTCTTCCCTTTCCTGCTAGGGCCTGAGGCTCCTGAGGGCCCTTCCCTCAGCATGTCCGCCCAAGGCTTCACCACAGAACCGGGCACTGGACTAAATGACGTTCCCGTGCATTTTTCAGCTGGCACTGAAGCCATTTCTCCCCGGTAAGTTATGTCCTTCGGTTTGTTTGTATTGATTACCACGGGGATTTGTTTTCTGCTCTGCTACATAAACGTCTTCATGGGATAATTGCAGCAGTGTTTCAGGAAGGTTAGCACTTCGTTGAGTCAGCCTCTTTACTCCAGCATCCATCAAGTTGTCCTCAGTTAAAATGTCAGCAGCTCCAAGTCCACCCTGCTCCACCCCAGGCCTTCTGCCCTGGTGACACCCTTACCCTCACTCCTCATGGACTAATAGCTGAGCCCATCTCCCTAATGCCAGACCCCTATCTCATCGTAACAAATCCTAAGTGGCCCAGCCTTGCTCCACAGAACTTTCCTCAGTTCTAAGCATTGCTGTTTGGGGTGAAGATTGGGGAAAAGACATCAGGCCACCATTTTTCTTTCCCTTCATAAAGATATACTTTAGTCAATAGCCAGAATATGTAAGAGAAAGAAGCCAAAGAGCCACAGGGCTAAGGCTGAAGAGGAGAAATCAGAGTAGAACTCCCACCCCCACCATTCTCTTCCTCATTGGAAAAACATGCCTAGGCTGCTATATCCATGGAGGTAGAGGGAATAATAGCTCCTCAATGATGTCTACATCCTAATCTCTGGAACCTGTGAGTATGTTATGTTACACAGCAAAGAGGAATAAGGGTGTAGATGGAGTTAAGATTGCCAGGATGATGACCTTAAAATAAGGAGGTATCCTGGGTGCTCTGAGGCCCAATGTAATCACAGTGTGCTTAGAGTGGAAGAGGGAATTGGAAGAGATGTCAGAGAGATGGCAGCATGAGAAGGACTCAGCTCAATGTGGCTGGCTCTGAAGAAGGAGGAAGGGGCCGTGAGACAAGAAAAGCAGGCAGCTTCTGGAAGCTGAGAAAGGCAAGGAAAGGGATTTTCCCCTAAAGCTTTTACAAACAATGCACCCTGCTGACACCTTGAACTTAGCCTATGTTAGACTTCTGATCTAAAGACTTGCATGATTTAAATTGATGGTGTTTTTAAGCCACTAACTAGGTGACAATTTGTCACAGCAATAATTGAGAGACTTAATACAATCAATAAACCTCAGAAACTCTCAATCTATGAACCTTTTTTTCAATAAGAGGAAAAAAATCACACTTAAGAGTTTATATGTCACCCAGTGGCTTGGTTGGTTGAGTGTTGTCTGTCATCCTGTGCACCAAAAGGTTGCTAGTTTGATTCCCTGTCAAGGCACATACATAGGTTGCTGGTTTGATCCCGGGTCTGGGTGCATACAGGAGGCGGCCAATTGATGTTTCTCTTTCCCTGTATTTCCTCTTTCTCTCTCCTTTCCCCTCTCTAAGCATGTCATCCTCCCTAAGGATTTTTTTTTTTAAAAAAAAGTTTACATATTGTTATTTTTTAGATTCAAAATAGTAAATTGGACTGCAAATCTGGTTGTTTTCCTTTCTACCCAATGCTCAGGCTGGTGCAACTGCTTTCCAATGGTGGTTAAATCTTGCTATGATTTTCTTAAGAACTAGAAAATGTTAAGCTGTGGTCAAATGGTCATTTTGGTTTTGCCTCTGAAAACTCTTTCAAAGAGCAATTCTGTATTTGAACCAACTTTGTTAAAATTGTAAAAAGTAGCCATGGTTGCTAAGATAAGCTTCTGGAGTGTTGCCATGGGAACAATTGTTTTAAAATCAGAAATAACAAGCTCTAACTGTAAAAAACTAAGGTAAGGAAGCCAAGAGAGCTTGCTACCCCTTTTCTCCTCCTCTTTGGGGGTAACAGCCTGAAGTTTCCTGCCAATTCCAAAAGTTCAGCAGACTTTGCCCTGCTACTCGTGAAGGTGAAGGACAGTAGTAAACTTAGCATGGGTTTCAGATTCAAACAGAATTCCTGATTCACCCATGCCATCTGCAAGACTTAGAATAATCTAAGGAACTGTCCCGGGACTCCCTTGTGCTAATCATGAAATGGGGATTAAGATAGTACATACCTCCTGGAGTGGGTGTGATTATGAAACAACTAATGCAGTTTGTCTAGCAAAGTGCCTGGAGAACAGTATGAACTCAATTCCTGATGGTGCTAGACAAAGACTGTCTGTGGTTGCAGGGCTCTAGATAGTTTCTTTGGGAAAAGGAGCTTTTTAAAGATTGCCAGTTCATCAGGCACTGATAAGTGGTTCTCCTGTATATGATGGGTAGGCAGCTTGGCCCCCATGGGACTCACCTTGAGTCAGCCATACCTGACAGCTACTCTGTACCTTGCATAAGGAATAAGCTCAGTGCTCTCACATGTGGCAATCCTGGCAATGCTGTCAAAGCTCCAACAAACTTGCTGTCAGCAGCTGCCCTTTCCTCTTAGTGGGCCAATAACCCACAAAACAGCTTGTGGACTGGCACTGGCTGAGGCACCAGCTTTGGGGAGCACTGCTCTCGATGGCTGTCCCATACCACTGGGCAGCAGCTGTTTGGTTTCTGATTTCACCTAAGGGTGACTGGCAGGAGGGGCTGAAGGCAACAGGCATGGGACCTGGCCCAGGCCATACCCAGGCACAGGGACTTTGAAGACTGGCTGACCAGTTTGCAGAGGCGCCACCATGAAGGAAAAAGGCTCAGCTGAGTTTGGGGCACCACGTCCATGATGCAGAGCTGGAAAAGTACCTACACATAGGATGAACTGGGAGGAACAGGCTGGAGAGAAACTAGAGGAGGACCAATTGTCAGCAGAAGGACTATGGGAGGTCAGAGTCGGGTTCACATGATAGAGAAGATGGACCTGGGGTAGCTGTGCCCAGGGGTGGACATGTGTTCCTGGCTCAGCAAATCCCAGGGGTGGTGGTGAGATGTCTGAAAGACCTGGCTGGTCAGCTCAGGCTATCAGCAAAACCCACCATGTACTAGCATAATCAGTCTTCTTATAAGTCCTTGAGGAAAAATTTCTATCTGGGCCCAGGGTCAGGCAACATTGTACCTTTTCAAGAGTAATTGGTCTGTTCCCAACTGAGGTCAGAACTGTGGAATTACTCAGGAATCCCCTTTCCACATCGGCTGCTGAAAAACTTAGAGCCACAGATGTGACCCATCTACTGGTGGAGCACATGCATGGTCTCAGGCTTACACACTCATTTTATGTTCCTACTCTGGTTTGGCTTTCCTTCTTACACTTAAAAAAATGTTAGTGTAAAAAACTATGCTTTTAAATGTATTTTTTCTTTATTTTATAAATAATGTTTTTCTAATTATAAAATAGTATAACTTATAATCAAAATAGCACAATCCTTCTGCTAAGGGGAAAACTTAGACCAATACAAGAAAAAGATCATGTCCAATCTCAGTACTATTGACATCTTGGAACATATGTTCCACTTTGGAGTCACCACTGGAATGGAAACCAGTCCTTGGCTTTGTCCCCCAGTGTCCCATGAACTTCATGGTCCAGCTGAAGCTGGGGCTGACTTCTAGAGAAGGATTTCCTGTTGGAAATGTAATTGCATTTGGGAATAATTAGAGAGGCTGGAACTGTATATAGACTACTGCCCCAAACAACAAGGAAACGAACAAGGCCCGAACTGAAACCAGCTCAACAATGGGTATTTTCTCAATGACCATTAATAGCTACTAAGTGGTTATTTGCTGTTAGCCTATTTCAATGAATTCTGGAGTTTTCAAGCAAGTTTATGTGGATGAATAGCCCAACACTAAAATTGTAGCAAAGGTAAGACAAATAACGACAAGGAGCAACTTTAAATAATAAGCGGTTGTTGACTTTCATCTCTTTATGCCTTGAAGAGGAACTGCACACAAAAATGAATTCTTTGATATGGTATTGCTTCATTAATTTAGAGTTTTATTAGCATGTTAGAGGCCCAATGCACGAAATTTGTGCAAGAGTAGGCCTTCATTTCCCTGGCTACAGGAACGGCTTCCCTCTGGCACCCGGGACCCAGGCTTCTCTCACAGCCCTGGGTTTGTCCAGATGGTCATCCAGAAGGACATCTGGAAGGATGCCTTGTCTAATTAGCATATTATGCTTTTATTATTATAGATAATTATGTAGTGCTTTAGAGCCTAAAGAATATCAGAGGAGCCTTTTTCCTACATCTAAAATAGTTAAAGAAGCTGCCTTCTATGTCATGGTCCAGTTGGTCCAGTCATTCAACTAGTCTTTACTGAGCACCTATTTTGTGCAAAGCAGCACATGTCAATGGGCAAAGGTCTCAGTCTTTACTTTCAATGAGATCTGGTGGGGTAACAGCATGCTGCATTATAACTATGTTCTGCCTCTTTGAGAGGTTTGGAAGCAAAGAGAAAGAATAAATTGAGGCAGCCTAGGAAAGCAGAGAATGGACTCCCATATGACAGCAATTTCCCCAGACACAGAAAGGCCATGTGGGGTCAGCAGGGCCATGGAAGTAATGAATAGCAAACAGATCATGGGTGGAAAGATCACAGTTGGTCTGAGTTGCTCTGAGTGTGGCTGGAGGGTTGAATGGCAAAAGCAGAGGGTAGTGGCTTTCTGCTGTTGCTCACCTCTGTGATGCCTCTCTGCCTGGTTCCCACACATTAGCTTCCAGTGCCCTCATTCTGGTCTTGCTTTTGGCTCCCTGCTGTGGGCTCTGTATTTGGCCTGGCTGCAGCTTCCAGAGGGTGGAAGGAATTAATTCTGCAGTTGGTAAGTGCTCAATAAATGCAAGCTATTTATATTACCAATATAACCAGCTGCCATATTTCTATAAAGGTACGGTCACTTGAATTCATGTCTCTCTTAGAGAGTATGCATAGCAATCCAGTGTGGGGCTATTTCCCTCTGGGTTAAAACTTTTATTATAATCCCCAGGAAGATTGCTTTGTGTGCATCAGACGAGAGAGAGCCTCCCTTGTGAAAAGTTGCCATGAGAAACCGTTGGCTTCTGTCCTGCTGTGCCCAAGGTCCCTGCCCAGCACTCAGCTCCCTGCCCAGCACTCAGCTCCCAGGGGACAAGGGGACAATGAAAACAGAGTGAGCCAGGCTGGGGTCCTGCTGCTGTGAGTTCGGAAACAGGACACAGTGTGGCATCACCGCCCGGCCTTCCGGAGGAGGGTGGCTGCAAGGCTGTGCATGTGAACATGGAATCACTCAGCCAGACAGACATTCTCCAATCCCTCCTTCTGTGGGGAATGGCTGACATGTCAGAAATTGCCACACTATGAGAACACCTGGCCACGATATGCAAAACCACAACATTTATGTTTTGAAATGTCAGACCTTTGTGTTTAAGAAAACAGACATTGCGGAGTTTGAAGATCTGACAATTAATCAGTACTCTGCTCTGAATGACGGCACAGAATGGTTTGTTGTGTCTCCATACACAGATGGATATGGCTGGCTATAGTTATTTTTTCTCTCTGGTACTCAAACAATCATTTGTTTGATCCCCACCCTACCCCCGCTTTTTATAAGTTATTGTTTGGCATTTGGCAGGCATAGCTCAGTATTGTAGTGGGTTTGCAAATTATTTTTTAAAAAATTGATGTTGCTGTTACCTTCAGAACAATACCCACTAGGTTTTTTACCACCATGAGATCAGGCTTTCATTGTCTTAGGGTCACTGATAGATTGTCACTGACTGACTGATCCAGGGTCTGGATTCTGTCCCTCGGTCCCTGGTTTCTGTCTGAGCAAAGTGCAGGGGTCTTTGCACTTTTAATAGTGTCTTGGATTAACTCTGCATATTAGTTCCATTCCATGGAAATTCTATCCGTACTTGACCTCTCAGACTCATTTGTTCCATAGTCAAGAAGTATTTATTGAACACCTGCTCTGTACTAGACACTAAGAGTGTTGAGAAGAACAAGCCACTGCTGTGGAACCTCAGGATGCTCACCCTGGGGCAGGTGGACAGGATGCTGAGCTGTACACGGGCATAGACAGGGAAGGGCAGCCAGGCCAGCGATGGGCGACCAACACAGCCAGGGTAGTAGGAGAGGTTGCTGGGGAGACTTTGAACACGTCCCTTTTAGTAATTGGCCACTTTCTTTTTTTTTAAAAAAAAATATTTTTATTGATTTCAGAAAGGAAGAGAGAGGGAGAGAGAGATAGAAATATCGATGATGAGAGAGAATCATTGATCTGCTGCTTTCTGCATGCCCCACACTGGGGATTGAGCTTGCAACCCAAGCATGTACTCTGACTGGGAATCAAACTGTGACCTCCTGGTTCATAGTCTGACACTCAACCTGGGTGTCAGCTGGGCTGGAATTTGACCACTCTCTTTTTAAAATTCAGACAATATCATTTAAGGCAGTTGAAGTTACATTTTCTTCTACATATGAAACCAGCAGGAGTCTAACACTTAGTGCTGCTCTGGCGGAGAAGAAAAACGTTGACCTTTTTGGATATCATCACATACCAGAAATCAACAAGCAAGCAGAAGGCCCAGTCTGTCACCCTGGGATGAAAGAGTCAACACAGGTATTAGGGGATCATTAGGACTCACTGAGACATGTGAAAGAAGCGTTTTGAAAATTCAAATCCTGAGTTACAATCTACACATAAGGGACAGGAAACAGAAACCAGGAAAATAGGAATGGTTTCTCTTTCCTTTATCTAAGTGTCCTTTATCAACTCAGATTTCTCTGGGCCACAGTTTTTTCTTCTGCAAAATGGGTATCTATAATAATAAAAGCATAAAATGCTAATTAGACTGGACATCCTTATGTACGTCCTTCTGGACAAAGCCAGGCTGCGAGGGAAGCCTGGGTCCCGGGTGCCAGAGGGAAGCTGGTGCTGGCAGCCAGGGGAAGGAAGGCCTACTCTTGCGCAAATTCCGTCCATCAGGCCTGTAGTCATCTATACTGTCAGCATCAGGTACAATACCATATATGTGAAGATTGTATTCAGAAGAACTTTGTCTTATGACAAAATAGGTAAGACATCTTGCACATCTATTTATTACCAATTTTCTAATCTTGGTAAATATTGAAATTAATAGAATACAGTTTTGTTTTAAAGAATTGCTTCATTAATAGTATTCTTTGATATAATTATTATCCATTTCCTTAAATAATGGGTAAAAAGTATAATTAATACTATTTTTGTAGAAGAGGGCTCTTTGGATTTTTTTGATGATAAAAAGGACACCCTAAACTCTGAGAAACATGAAGATAACAGTGGGAGTTGTTCTTATTAAATGCCATTCTCTGTTTCCAGCTCTGTGTGGTACATGAACCTATAAGTGATACACCGTTCTAAAAGTCCCATCAACTGGGCCAATGACCAAGAAATGTCTGTTCAGCAATGGTAATCCACACTGTGCTTTCAACCCTGCTGTTCTCACTGGAAGGAAATAAGGCACAGAGGGAAATTGGTTTTTCTCGATCCCATCTGTTCGGTTTGCCTCTGTGATGTCAGGAGATAGAAAACTGGCACAGGCAGGGCGAGGTGGGAAAGACCTAGGTCAACAGACCTTTGTAGAAGCATGCTGATGGCCATTCCTATTTTCCTGGTTTCTGTTTCCTATCCCTTATGTGTAGATTGTAACTCAGGATTTGAATTTTCAAAACGCTTCTTTCACATGTCTCAGTGAGTCCTAATCATCCCCGAATACCTGTTGTTGACTCTTTCATCCCAGGGTGACAGATTGGGCATTCTGCTTGCTTGTTGATTTCTGGCACCAACCTGAACGTTTCTGGTTCTTAGGTCCACCCAGTCCTAGTTGGAGCATGTGTAGCTTCGACCCTCCTGGAATCTTAGACAATTCCTCCACTGACAGAGATAGAGCTGTTAGGCTGTAGACCATTATATTCATCTCCCAAGACATAAATTCTGTCTGTTCTATATTATCTTATACATCCTAAGGGATGCTGGTTAGCCTCTCTGGATCTCAGTATCTTTAATCTGTAGAATAAGTGCAGGCCCTCCAGGAAGCAGATGCCAAGATGTACTTAGAAGTGCAAGAGCTTCACCTATGAGAGATAAATAGGAGGAGCTGGTAAAGCCTTCAGACCATTATCATGCCTGCAGGGGAAGCTGTCAGACCATGATGCAGGGCTGATACATGTGAAAGGAAGGGGAAGGAAGGAGGTAGGGTTTGAAATAGAAGATACAGTGAGAGTTATTCTTATTAAATGCCAGTCTCTGATTAGGGTGTACCCCTAGAAAGTCTTAGCCAGCTGAATGGGGAGCTCCAGTGCAGAGACTGCCCACAGAGAAGTCCTGTGCTGGGGCAGAACTGGTCAGACCCCAGTGTTCTCCCATAACCCTAGTTGACTGGGTCTCTCTGGGAAGACTGTGGCCTTAGACTGCGGCCTTAGCACAAACACTGCCCCTGGAGGCTGTCATCCAATTGCACTCCTTGTAGCGGAATGTTAAGAAAGTTTTCCTTAAAAGAACTGAGTGATACATCTTCATGGCTGCCATTATTTTTTAATGAATGACCAGAGCAAAACCATCTCTAATGTTTTTATTTAAGCTCCATGAATCTTTTTATAAGCTGCTTAATTGTGTGAACATTTAAGCACAAGCACAAGGGAAAGCATGCCATGTTTCCCGGAGCCTAAGACACTTGCCCTGAGTACCTGAATGCATTTCACCAGGGTTGGCATCCCAGGCTTGTACCCACTCTGAGTTGGCAAAGTTAGAGCCCCAGAGATGAGACCTGGGAGGTCTCTGAATGTCCACAGGTGGAGAGCAAGTTCCATAGAGGCCTGTCACCTGAGGAGGAGCTGAAGCTCCAGGAAGAAGCTGGGGAGTGGGCTGCTTCTCACTTCCCAGGACAGGCTTCATGCCCTCCTCATCCCCTCCTATCTGAGCTCCTGTCCAGATCCAAGTGCCAACAATGCCTTAAGATCCTCAGATTCCCAACTTGCCATTTAAGTTTTAGAAAATTAGGCTTTAGAAACACCAGTTGCTTATACGTTTTCAGATGGTGACTTTGAGGATGGGGTTTAGAAAGAGGCTGAATGGGCCCCAAGCCAGCACTGAGTCAGGTCACCCATTGCTGGCTCTGTGATCCCACAGCAGCAATCTCACCCGTTGTCCTAAATTTGACCCATGAATGTTCTGCTCTGTTCTCTTTCTCCCTATCCGGCTCTTGGCATCATCTATTGCTCTGCAGTCTTCGACTTCCGGCTGCTCCTCCCCATGCACCATGCCTGCTCCTCTGGTCTGATCTTGTGTTGTTCTAGTTTCTGTCATGCCATGCCCTACTACCCTGCGCCTGGCACCCTTTTCCTTGTCTGTAGCCACTAACCTGTTATCTGCTAATTTTAGAAGGGAAAAGCAGTATTGCTTTGTTTGGCTTGATATAAACATTCAATTAAAAAGGAGATGAGACTATGAGTTTCATGTATCAGGGACATTAGGAAAAGGAAGGGCTAGAAAGGAAATAATGGTGAACAGCTATTTTTGATGGGAGGGTCACAGACCTGGGACATCTGTCATTTATCTCTGAGCAGCACCAGGTTGACTCAGCTGAGTTGAGTTGGCTGTTTGGGGGAGGGGTGTTGTTCTCTGCCTCTGTGCTGGATGGTGGGACATGCCATTCAGATGTTCCTTGAGAATGAAAGGATTTGTTCCTCTGCTGTTAGAAGTACTGCCAGGAGACAGCCCACAACTTTCAGTTCTCTCTAGAAAGTGCTTTGCCCAAAGAGCCACCTGACCCAAGGTTACATGCCATTACTGGGGCAACTTGCATCCAGTGATTGCCTGGTGCAAGGGTTAAAAGATCAGCCCCTTTTCTTCAACTCTGGACAGCTCTCAGATCCAACCCAGCTTTGGAGGTCCCCAAGAGGTATGGTGAGTCCTTTCTTCAGAGTGTACAGTAGCTCAGCTTCTCTCTCTGCCCAATCCCACTTCCTTCCTTTCCCTTTCACTGTGATCCCAAGAGCACTTCTTAATAAACCTCCTCTCCATTTTGGTATCTGCTTTCTGGGGAATCCAACCTGTGACACCTTGATTTATATATCCACTGTATTTTAGACACAGAATTTTAGTCATGATAATGTCCAGCTCATAGTCATAATTCATCACTGAGAATTAAAACTGTTAATGTTTCCACTCAAATATTCATTGAAAACCTACTCTATGTGAAGCCCCAAGCTAAGGGATGTCACTAGGCATTTGCAAATTGCCCCAGTGTGTCCTGCAGAGAGGGAGGTAATGTAATTGAAATGAAACATTTTGAGTCAAAAGGTAGTGGAAGATGCCAGGAACAGATGAGTCCCAGGTTAGGTGAACTGGTACAGATGTAGGTCTTTTCCCAAAGAGGTATAAGTGAAAGGTCAAATTCTGGTAATTGAGAGGGCAGTAGAAATGTAGGATTGATTTGCATCAGTACTGAATCCTAGGTAGGAAGACCTAAGTACTTATAGGCAAGGAACAACTGTGCGTATAGTTCATTGGGAGTGAGATCCAGGATAGCTGAGTGCCCAGGTATCTTTGAGAGAAACAAAAGCTAAGCAGGATGTCAAGGTCCAACCAACTGGTCTGTAGTTGTGAGTGGCTCCTAGACAAGAATAGAAATGTGCCCTGTAGATTGAACTAATACATCTGAGCATGGAGTAAGCCTAGCAGAACAGGGTGCCTGCTGGGCACGTGGTTTTCTCTCTGCCACATCAGGGTCATCTTTGCAGTGAAGCTAAGACTGAGGGTAAGAATGGAAAGAGAGACTCCTGAAATTGAACCTGGGCAACTAAAAAGGTATCTTCCAAAATTGCTTTTCTGGCATGCCATGATTTGGAAATTACCTTTGATTTTTTTCTGTGGTGTTAACTGTGGTTTCCATGCTATTAGAGAATCCTTTCCTGGGAGTGAACTTTACCTCTAGATGATTAGTTTGTTTAATGTGTTACCTGTTGAATAGTCACACACTTCTGAAACTCCCACTCAGTCACCAATAAACCCCATGGAACCGTCAAGTTGGCATAGAAACTAGGTGAAGGCAGTTGTCTCTGGTGTTTATTGCTCAAGTGGATAAGGTGGTCTTGTGCCTACATGTGGCATTTGAGAACTGGAGGATGAGCATACGTTTGCCTGGAGCACATTTCCTACCACCTGCACCACTTTATTTGCCTGAGGATATGAAGGTGCCACGCAAAGTTCCAGAGGTTAAGGAAAGCACTGTGCATCTGTAGACTTGCTAATGATTCACAGTGGATGGATCACAAAGTAAAGAGCAGGGCTTACAGAGAAGTGAGCCCAGAGTGAGCAGAGCCAAAGGCCTTTATGCAGCCCTGAAGAGGTGGAAAGCTGTGGGAGGGTTTGGAGCAGGCAACTGGCATGATCAAATTTGCTTTTAGAAAGATCACTGGCAGAAATGCAGAGGGGTCAAGAATTGGAGTAGTGAACTGTTAGGAGGTGTTAACAATAATCCAGGTGAGAGATGATGACCTCCATGAAGCTGGTGTCAGTGCACGGGGAGGAGCATGCTCTGCCTGGATACAGCAAAGAACCAAGTACAGTGGGAACAAGTGGGAACAACAACTGTTTGTTGGTCCACAGGAAACTGGCCCAGCTTCCTAGGCGAGATTCAGAAGGACCTGTTGAGATGGGACATCCTTTGAAGGACCAAAGTCTTGCAACAGTGAGCTTCTACTAGTCTTAAAAACCTTTTCCATTCCTGTCAACATCAATGTTGGCATGTCCAGCAGGAGTATGACATGATAGGATTAGTGTTTTCTGGTTTGTCAGTGAATATAAGCTAGTCTAGATGAGACCCAACAATGACATCCATTGATATTTTGATATCCAATGATATTTTGTCACTATATTGCCCCTTTCTTCTTCCTGTTGCATTGACATTATACCTGTTCATTCAGGTAGTACAGTAGCCCTGTAGTTGAGGCATTGGCATCCAAAAGACCAGGGTAAGTTAGTTCATCTTTCCTGGACTCAGTTTTCTTATTCACAAGCTGAGTAATAACAATGCCTGGCTGTCATGAAGTTCAAGTGAGTAAGGGTCCCAGTACAGTTCCCACCTTGCAATAGACCTCTGTAATTGTTAACCAACATGAATATTATTACATGTCCATTCCCAGCCTCTTCATCTCATTGGAATGTCTGCATTTTGAGGATCTCTTTCCGTGGCCAGTTACACAGTGAATCTCTGACCAGAAAAAACACAGCGGCTATACTGCTCCTCAGCCAGCTCTCTGTCACCTCCTTTCTACCCCTTTCCCTCCGGATCTTTTCATGTCTGGAACAATAGAGGAACCCTGTTTCATGACAGGAAAAAGTCTCTCCAGGAAGCTCCAACCCTTTCAGGGTAATTTGGCATGATTTTATGGAAGTGAGCCTTGGGGAAAATTCAAATGTCAAGCATAATTTGGTACTTAAAACATGAAAGAAAAAGCCTTCTGATTTCTTTTCATCTACATTTCCCCTCCACAGTCTGTCAGGCCTTCCCCCTCCTTTCTCAGAGGTCATTATCCCTGGAGGTGGGGGTGGGTGGGCTGGAGTTGAAGGAATAGTAACAGGTGACAACTTTTAACCCTTCCTCCGTCAGCAGCCAGTATAGGCATTCAGCCTCCTTCACTTACCTAGGCATCTGTACTGACTTGTTTTCTGAGCTCTGGCAATGCAGAATGCTTTAATGAAGGCTGAAGTCTCAACCAAAGGATCAGTCATTGTTTATACACAGTAGCTGTGTATAAAGCTTGTTTAAATGTTACCTATATAACTATTTTTTTTTCCAGGTTAAAAATGGTGCATTTTCAGGAGGCTTTCCCTAAATCCTCCTTTCTCCTGGCCCCTGCTGTAAAATGTGGTTAGACTACTCAAATAATCAGAACCTGAAGGTTGGGATTTCAGCCTCACCATTTAGTAGCTGTATGACCAGTAAATTCCCTCACCATGCCAACCAGGTGCTCCAGAGATGAGTGATGGCATGCCTTTGCTGAGATAGTGCCCGGGGCCCAGCACCCATCTTCCAGGCAAATAAGAAATATGTCTGTGACTTCAGGTCCACCTTCCAAATCTCATATAAAATATCTGCTATGGTTCACACTGACCCAGAACAGTACATGGAAGGGGATTCTTAGAAACATACTAGTAATTCCATCTTAGCTAAGTAGACACAGAACAAATCCAGTGCAAAGACTGTGAACTATATATGTCACATGCGTAGCATATAACAACACTCAGTCATGAGTTGTCATTCCTCTTCCTTTTTTAAAAAAATATATTTTATTGATTTTTTTTTTTTTTTTACAGAGAGGAAGGGAAAGGGATAGAGAGTTAGAAACATCAATGAGAGAGAAACATTGATTGGCTGCCTCCTGCACACCCCCTACTGGGGATGTGCCCGCAACCAAGGTACATGCCCTTGAACGGAATCGAACTTGGGACTCTTCAGTCCACAGGCCAATGCTCTATCCACTGAGCCAAACGGGTTAGGGCCATTCCTCTTCCTTTTCCTTATTTCCTCAGTCCTGTTTACCTGACTCCTTGACCATAGCCAAGGGGATAGCACTGGCGGAAGATGGAGAGCAAGTATGGGGATCCTGTGTGTCTGTGTGGGTAAATATAGAAAGGAAAAAGGATGTTGTGGGGTTGTGGGGGTGTTGGGGATGGGTGTACACCATTCTGAGACCAAAGAATATATAGATTGGGGAGACGCTGTTGTGGACATTCTGGACTTCTTTGTTTTGTACTGTGGATGATAAAAAAAATTTCCCCTACTTTATTGTTCAGATATAAGTGTCTGCCACAAGCTGGGAAAATCTAGCCTCTGAGAGAGCTGACAGCACCTCATTCCTCTTGTCTTTTGTTTTCACAGGGTTCATGAATAGAACATGATCTGTCTACAAAAACCATATCTTTCAGTGTTTATTAAACAACTTTTTTATTTTTTACTGAGGGTAATTTTGTCATCCATAATACAATGGGACATTGTCTTTGGAGCAACAACTTGCCTTAAACAGTGGGACACTCGGGAAAAGGGAATTTAATTCCTTTAGGAAGCCTTGGAGACCATCTCATTATCCCAGGGAGTTCCTGGTACCCAGCCACAGAGACATGGAGTTTGCTTTCTGATAAATTCTCCCAGGCTGTGCAGGTAGGTTCCAGCCTGCAAGCAGTGACACAAAAACTGACTAGCATGCCCATTTCCTGGGCCTAGAGGGACAGCACAATATCTGCTTGAAGGCAGGGCTTCCCTAATTTGGATGTTCCTCCTCTGGATCCATTGAGTTGATCTGGGTCCAACTCTGTCTATCTTGGTATCTATCACCTGACAAATGGAAGTTATACTTCTATTGATTATAGGACATACTGCCAATGCACATTAAGTTGAGCAGCTTTCCAATGACCTGGCATGACTTGGTTTTATAGTTTCTGCAACAGAAGACTTTCCACTGACACATTTCAAGATCACTTCCTCTAAACCATAAATTGGTTTGCTCAGTTACTATGGTCACTATGTTCATAGCCAATTAGGGCATTTGGATAGTAATATACTTTGCTGGTTGGGTTTACACCACTTGATGTCATCACAGGTAGGTAAAAATTGTAGGAATGGACAAAGTTCTAGTTCTGACATTACAGGTGAGGGGTGAGAGCCCTTCCTGCAATAGTATGAGCTTTCTCATCTCTATAGCAGTGGTTATCCAAATGCCACCTGTCATCTCTGGACCAGCAGCATCGGTATTTCCTAAGAACTTGTTAGAAATAAATATCTCTGGGGCCCAGTAAACTGTATTTGAACAACTCCAGATGATTCTGATGGCTGCTGAAGTCTGAGAAACAGCTCTCTAGATCTGGGAATAGACTAATTTCCTTCACAGCAGCAACAGCTGTACATTTTGCTCAGACAGTCCACAGGACAGGTGCAGATGTGATGTTGGAATGAGCCTGAACATTCAGACAAGAGAGGCAAGCTTTTTTTTAACAAATACATTTGTCCAAATCCTTAATGTTTACAGATAAAAACTTTGAGAGGAAAAAAAATGGTGTGAGTGTCGGGGGAGATGTCCAAGGTCACATAGTTAGTTGTATTAATCAGAATGGCTTTTTGCTTTCTAGAGTCCCACTTCAGTGGACCTTCCTTCTAGGTACTGAACATGTTGGGAGGATGGACAATCAGGAAGTTGCTGGCAATAGATAGAATATGGTGTTGGGATTAGGATACAGTCAAATTCTGCTATTTTCTAGGTATGTCCAGGGGAGAATCATTGCACTCCACTCTAAGTCTCAGTTTCCTCATCTGAAAAATGGGAGCAACAATCCATGTGCTGCCTACCCCAAATCAAGTGCACACTGTTAACATGGCATCTCTCCATTGAAACAGCCATGTCAGCGGCCTTTTTTTTTTTTTTTTTAACCTTCATCCAGTTGTCAGGGCTGCCTGGCTCTGGCTGTCAGAAGGGAGATAGCATGCCTCAGTGTTGTCAGAAAGCCACAGAGCTCTCACGCATGAAAAAACTATTCTTCTCTTTCATTGACTCATTCAGATGACAGCCTTTCCCATTCTCGCTCCAGCCCTATCAAAACCAGCAAAACAACCACTTATGTGATAATCATTTTATCACCCAGCTGCTATTGTAAATAAGGGATGGAGGCCCCTGCACTGGGCCATCTTTACAACAGCTCCATCTAAATGCAAATGTAGATCCCCTGCCAAACAGAGAGGTGAATGCTTTCCTATTAGCAGGCAGGAGATAGGAGAGTTAATTTAATGCTAAAACATTCCCAGGCAAGGAGAGCAATTTCCCCTGTTGAGCAGTGGCCTCATTTTCTCTCCATGACCACTGTGCCCATAATATGATAATTTTTACCTTTTTAAACTTTGCTGAAGGAAAAAGAACAGTCATCTGTCTTTGGAAATGGCTCCTTCTGCATTCATTTCATCTAGAAGAATGCAGATATTTGTCTATTTTGTGAATGAATGGCCTAGAGAAAGCTGAATGATGAAGATGACTATGGTGCTGTGATGTGCTGAGATTCAATGCCTGCACTTGACTCCATGAACTCCCCACAGTCAGGCTTGCTGTGAGACCGTATTTTCCTGCCTAGACTAATCGGCTCTTTTTCTTTCTCCATGTAGCCAATCTCCCTGGGCCAAGAGAAGAAAAATTGAGAAGGGAAAGGGGGAAAAAAAGAATAAGGATGATAAAGTCCATTTTCATAAGCAGTTATTTCAGCAGTAGGTTGAGAGGAACATCTTGGGTTGATGCTTTTAAGCTGTGTGGCCTTGAGCACTCCCTAGCTCTTGCTGAGGCCTCTTATCAGTGTATGGATTGGAGATAAGGGAATGAATGCTTTCTGCAACCCTGGGAGAAGGCTCTGGTTGGTTAGGTGTTCTAGAGATGAGGAAATGGTGCTTGTCCTGCTCAAGGCTGCTCAACTAGTAGGGAAGCCACAGTCGATCTTCATTACTAGCAGATTTCACCCTTGTGCATTTGCTTACACGCTGAAATTTATTTGTATTCATCCAATCAATCCTTGCGATTCTCTCATGATCATTTGTGGACATGCATAGGCCAGAGGAAAATATGAGTTGCCTAACATACTTATTCCCAACTCAGGTACAACCAGGGGACACTGTTTCAGTTCTCATGCCCTCGACAAGTGTCCTTTTCATGGTCTATTTAGTGCTACATTTTCTGCTTTTTTGTGATTTTGGTTGGTGATTTTGCTGTTTAGAATGGCCCCCAAGCAGAGTGCAGATGTGCTGTCTAGTGTTGCCAAGCGCAAGACAGCTAGCTATGAAGTGCCTTGTGGAGAAAATACATGTGATAGATAAGCTTTGTTCAGACATTGAGTTATAGTGCCGTTGGCTGCGAGTTCAATGTTAATGAATCAACAATATATATTAACTAAGGTGTCTTTAACAGAAACACACATAAAACAAGGTTATGTATTGATTGGTTGAGAAAGATGTTGAGACCAGTGGTTCACAGCAACCTGAGTCTGTATTTCCCCTGGGAGCAATGAGCAATGGTTCAGTATTTGCTAATTTAGTGTTTGCAGTGACTTTATAGAATACAAGGATTGTGAATAACTAGAATGGACTGGACTCTGAATCAATTTGGTTTGCTGCTTCTGTCATCCTTGAGGAAGGAAGGGAAAAGGCTGTCAGAGGGGTCTGGCCCCTGTCCCATGGCACCCTCACCCAGCCAGAGCTCTGTTCTTTTCTGTTAGAAACAGACCTTCCCAAGTCATCTCAAGTGGCAACTGATCTGTTTGCTGACCAGCTGGGTGATCTTGGGCAAATCATGTGCTCTGTTTTTTCCTCTATAAGGTGGGGATTTTAATATTATTTGGCAGGGTTGTTTGAGGAATGAGATGAGATTCATACATGTCAAATGCTTAGCACAGTGCCTAGCTAGATCACCATAAAACTTAATGGTTATTAATGCAACTTTTACAGTTTTAGTCTGATTTGGAGTTATTTTCGTAATGCTAGAGTTCAAGACCTCTCTGGCTCGTTACCTTCACTCTTGCCTGGGCCTCCCTTCTACTCTCTGCTTCCCTTTTCTGCTGCTGGCCTCATTCCAACCGTCTCTCCTGGCTTCTCTATTCTGGACCTTCCATGTCTGAGTCCTCTCTCCAGTGCCCAGGTTCCATTGGCTTCCAGTGCGTTGAAGCAGGGTCTGCAGGCTCACTCCAACCAGACTCTCCCCTTATTCTGCAGTCATGAGCACAGAGGGGAATGAAAGTGAATACTTGAATCACTGTTTCTACCTAACCACATGCTTTGCTTGGTCTCAATCATCAAAGGGGACTGCTCAAGGAATTGCCCCACTGAGAAGGAAGTCATGAGGCCCACATCAGAGAGCAGGCAGGAGCTTAGGTGATGCTAATGTGTATTAGGGAGGGTTTACTCTACTGTAATTGAGGTGCAAGAAATGCCACACTTCTTAAATAAAAAATCTAAATAAAACTTCCTGGCCCCAGTTGACCAGGGTCATTGAGAAGTCTGATATTTGGGTGTCTCCCCTATTGAACTGTATAAGAACACAAGGGTTTACATAGTTCCACCAAAACCAGGTGGGATGCTATGCCCCCGTGGTAGCCATGGCACCTTTTGGCATACTGTCCTGCACTACCCAGCAATGCTCCACAGCCTTCTCTGATGGCAGCGGTCTTGGTTGCAGAGAGGGGCCTCCAGACCACCTATGTTGTTATTGTTCCAGGGCTTGGCCCTAAGCCTCCCAGGCTTCCTTGAAGCTAAGTCCTACCTAGGTCCTGGCCTTTCTAGCACTCTGTGGGTATGGGCATAGGCCCTCACCCCACCCCCCACTCTTAGTTGAACTCTGGATCCTATTTCTATTTCCAGCCCTGAGGAGGAAGGCAAGACTCAAACCAACCAATACCTGACCCTATTATACCAAGTATGCATTTGAATAATTCCTATAACAGCAGCAGAGCATGAGAGTGGCTAGTCTGAGATATCAAGGCTTTGCTGGAGGGGGATTGGGATTGGTCCATGGTAGAGAACACCTAATTTCTAAGAGACTTCTTTAAAAACTTTTGACTTTGAGGACTCTGCCTTTGCACTGTCACTCTTAGATTTTAAAGGGACAATTTGTTACCCACAGGTTTAGGTTGAAAAACAGTCTTGCTGCTGTCAGTTAGTGAGGTTTGTACATTTCTACCTGGGCTGTGGACAAAAGTTTCCCCAATAGTTCTTGGGAGGTGGTGGGAGCCTTACCCTGGTGGTGCTGGTTTAAGTGGATGCCGGTAGGTATTCACATTTCATCCTTGCAACAACCTAGGAATTAGTTACTAGCACTGTCCTTATTTTACAGATGAATAGAGGATAGCTTAAGATTTAAGGGATATCACAGTCAGATGAGAAGTAGGGAGAGTGGCCATTCCAGCTGAGGAGGGCTGAGTCCAAAATAAGTGTTCCCAGCCACTGAGGCCTTTGGAGATGTGGGAGAGACAAATCGGGCATAGATCCTGCTCTCAACGGGCTGCCAGTCATCAGGGAGTTTACAGTCTATTCCATCTAATTGTATGTTTTGTAAACTATGGTAAATTCCAACAGGGTTGGCTAGGGTTGCTGTTGGGGAATGGGCTACCGTACTCACTGGGCTGAACACCAAGAACACCATGCTTCCATTCTGTGACGCTTCCCTCCAGGCCCTGGCACATTGAACCAGAAAGAAAGTGCCATAAGTGGGCTCATTAGAACTTCTCTTTTGAAAGAGTGAGTTCTCAGAGCAGAGTCAAGTAAAATCAGGGTCCCAGAACAAAAACTGGTTAATTCTTGCTGAAAACCAGAGAGCAGCCCTGGATCCCTATCTTTTAGTTTGGTTGTTCAGCTTTTGTTGGATTCTCTGAAATGCATCATTATCATCATTATTTACTTAAGTTCACTCAAGTTGTTTTCTATTATTGCAATTAGGGTAATCTTAAGAAGGACACAAATCCATTCTTTAACCCAATTCACCACTCCTGTGGGGGCCTTGCCTCTGCTGAGTCTCAATAGACTCAGAAAATAAACTCTGGAATCCTGACCAATCAAAGCACCCCAGTGCCCAGATACCAGTTTTTTTTTTTTTTGGGGGGGGGGTCAGCTTTTGGTTGTTTGTAAGTTTAGAATCTATCAAAATGTGTCAAAATAATCAGAAAGTTTGAATGTCTGAATCCAAGTCAACTTTCACTGGCAGCTGTAACTCTGTAGAGCCCACCATGTGGACATATATGCAGAGGGAGTCCCTAACCCATAAGTTATGATAAAATGATGGGAGCTGAGAGAGATAGAAACAAAACTCATGCAAATCAGTTACATTGAACACAGCATTGTCCCCAAAGGGCAGTGGACTTGTTATTAAAGAGAACTGACTGGTTGTAATGTATAAAATTTTTGTGAAAGTGACATTTTGGAGCCACTGATCTTCTGTTTACCTAGTTAAATCCAAAAAGATGAAACGTAGTAGTAGCTGAATTTTTGCTCATAGTAGTTGAATTTTCTTGTTTATTTAGCTGACAGTGTCCTCAGCATTCAACCTTGTTCTTTCTGACCCCAAAGCCCATGAATCATTCACTGTGCCAATTGTCTTCTAACTTCAGCATGTGTAACAGTTGCCCAAAGAGCTTCAAACATTTCTACTGACTCTGAGGCTCTGTTTCTCAGAGCCTCAGAGTCAGTAGATCTGGAAGTCTACAGACCAGGAATGCACCCAGGAATCTGCAGTTTTGATTAATACAACTTGAGAAATAGTTAAGTATCTTAGATTGTCCTCAGAAAGATAACACATATTTAAAAAAAATTATACAGTAACCTAATGCATTCAGAAAACGTTTACAAATTGGGAGGAGAAATTGTATCAAGATCAATATTCCTAAAGTAGGAGTTCATTTTGTTGTTCCCTTTCTAAAGATTGAAGCTCCCTTTAACCCTGCCATTTTCTATGGGATTATGACATTTTTGCTAAAGATTATTACTTCAAATAAAAAATAAGAAGTATTTCTAATCCTACTGTAAAAAATGTGTGAGTGGGATAAATGTGGTCTCCAAAGCCCACCAGTGAGGGTCAACAAGATCTGATTAGCACATCCTACTTTCATTTATCAGAGGGTTTTACAGCCATTCCAACCTATTTTATAGCATTTTACACTTTCTGTAAAGAAACAGTATATTGTTTCAAGTAAGAATTGGATGTTGGGGGTGCAAGCCACATGTAAGCTTTCTCTAGAGAGTCTTGGATTGAGTTTTTCTGGTTACCGAGAGCCTGCCTGCTCTGTTCTCCACCCCACTTCCCTTGAAAGGATCAACAACTGATCAGGGCAGGAAATGGGATTTGAAATGCCATTGATTCACTTGGCCTCGCTCTTTTTTATTTTTTTCCCCTGTCTGTGCCCAGAAAAACAATATACACTAGGGATTCAAGAGTTAGATAGAGGGTGAGGCAATGTAACAAATTAAAGAGATAAAAGGCAAACTTTAACAATAGAAATGACTTACAGTAGCTGTTCTCTTTTAGATGTCTTTGCTCCAATTAATACTTTCTACAGCCTTAAGGTAAGATTATAAAGTAGGTAATAAGATCCTTTAAATCCTACTGTTTTGAAAGAATCCTATTGTCTAATTCCCTTGGCTTTATTGTAATGCTTTCAAAGCCAAAGTTCCAGAAATGTAGGGCTTCTCCCCCTTCAGCCCGTGAGATAAGTAAAAATAATTGATTCTTCAGGGTCCTTAATTTGTCAGGGTTGCAAATTCAATCCTTAAAAGATTGGGGTCCATTTGTTATATAAATGTTTCTGGGAATGAAAAACTGAAGGCAGAGTAAGATTTGAGTCAGATGGAAAAAGAATCTTAGAATGATCTGTGTGTGTCTACACTCAAAATTTTCAATGATCCTTGTTAATGTTAATAAAATTACTTTTATACATTTGCAGCACTGCTACTTTGGGACACTGGGCAGGCCATTTGATACCCTGGTCTTTTTATCCTCATTTCTATTGGATCTAACATCCAATTTGGTACCAGAAACTCTGAAGTTAGGTCTACCTCTGCTCTGTACTACGTAACTGGAGAAGTCTTTACTCTTTCTGAAGGGGAAATTCTCCAATTATAGAATGGGAAAAACAATGCCTTCATCAGAGGGTTATTGTGTAACCATGCACCCAATAGCTGTCATTAATGTACTCATTCACACATTCATTCACTCCCTCATTCATTCTTAAGCCCCAAGCACATGTACTAGGTTCTAGGACAAAATGATGAATAAGACATCATGTGTAGCTTTAAGAAGCTCAAAGATTAACGTGTTGACATATAACTGAATAGTCAATTATGATACAGAAGACTCAGATTTCTGAGAGAGAGTAACAGGAAGCAGTGGCAGCACATGGTCACCTAAAGCAACACGGATGGACGGTGACATATAGGACATATAGAAAATAGTGTTGGTTACCAGCCCCAAACCCTCCTCTCTTTTTTTAGAATCATACTTGATTCTATTCCTGTGGTCTGTGCTTCCACTAATCCAATCAAGGTAATCCCTATCTTGCTGTTGATTAAAGCACGGACTTGTTATACCATGTTGGTCACTGAGAATTAAAAGTCTGATGAAGGATTCTGAGAAGTGTTTGGTTGCCTCTGGATGTTGTTGTGGTCTCATGTTTGCCTAGGTCTGCAGCAGCCATTGATGGCCAGCAGGAGTGGAGAAGGTAGGCAAAGGATGGTGCGGTAGGAAGATGGAAAGACCAGGGTATTTGATGACATGGTTGAGCAGCTGAATTTACCAGCCTTAGAACTCCTGTATCTTAAGACTCCCTGTTTTGTGGGATAATACATCTTCATTATATTTTAAACCAGTTGTGTCTGGGTTTCTGTGACTTCATCTAAAAGGGCTAACTGGTAATATCAGTTAGAAGTAGGGATGCTCAGGGGATGAGAAAGTAGAGGATATACTAGGTGAAGGGAAGCACATTGGTGAAGGCTCTGTGGCTTTTAAAAAGAGTCTGAGTCACGGAAGAAAATGGCAAAACAGACAAACAAACAAACAACAAACAATGGATGTGCTAAGTAGGGGATGGCAAATATGAGGCTGGAGAGATAAACAGGATCCAGGTCAGGAAAGTGATTAGGATTCTTTGTAATATGAGGTAATTCCTTTTTGAGAAAGTGTATAGGACTGTATACAAGCAAGGAGTCAAGTGGCCACTGTGTGGCTTTTGGCATTGATGTTCATCTTCAAGTTGGGGCCACTGGGTTGCAGGACCCCACGTGGAACCTTTCACACTATATTCTATGTAAGTGCCACTTCCACAAGCACAGGACATCCTGTTTTTGGCCAGGCACGAACGTGAACAGTAACCCCAGGATTCTATACACAGTGACCTTGGACCCCATTTAAGATTCTGAGATGACAGATGGCTCCTCATGTAGTGGTGGCTAGAAGGAAGCACTCCAGTTGCCACACCAGCCCCAGTGGCCACTCTTTAGTATCTTCGGCCTTCATGCCAGCCAGGCCTCAGCCAACCCTAGAGAGTTAATATTACCAAAGCATCTTCTTTTAACTCCCAGGCCTCAATTCTTGCAGCCTTAAAATTAATAGTGAGTGCGCACATATCATTACATTAAAATCCACAAAAAGGAAACTACTGCTGTCTTTATTACAAAGCAATCTCACACCTTTAGATGCTAGACTCAGATGAGAGAGGTCCACTGCTCTTAGAGGAAGTTCTCATCTTCTAGCATGTTGTTTTAAGTTGGAAAAACAGAAAAATGCTTTTAATTTGTACATCTTTATGTTTCTGCTTGTTTTCAGAAATGTAAATCTACAGTTTTGTCTTTTTTTTTTTAATCCTCACCTGAGGTTATTTTCCAATTGATTTTTAGAGAGAGTTAAAGAGAGAGGGAAAGACAGAGAGAAATATCACTGTGAGAGAAACACATGGATTGGTTGCCTCCTGCATGGGCCCCAACCAGGGCCTGGGCCGGGGAGGAACCTGCAGCCAAGGAACATGCCCTTGACCAGAATCGAACCTGGGACTCTGCATTCTGCGAGTCGATGCTCTAGCTACCGAGCCAAACCAACTATAACTATAGTTTTGTCTTTTAATGAATGGGACTATAATGGTGATGATGTTTTTATTTTGGAGAAGTGGGTGAATGTGAGGTGGTAAGTGTAGATTCTGATGCTACACAGATGGGCCAGTTTCCATGAGATAATTTGGTCCAGGTGGGACAGTAGTTGGTGTTACTGAGAGTGCAAATAATCCTCTTAATTCTGAGAGGGTTGCATTCTGATGATGACTGGAGGCAGTGCCAGAAAGTGGAAAGATCTTCCATTAATTGGTTTGGAGACTCATCACTTCACATTTCTAAGTCCCAGTTTCCTCACCTGGGCCAACTCAGAGAGCTTACAATCTGCATAACAGCATCCCCCTGGAGTTCTGAAGTAAAGAGGAATAAGGCAGGGGTAAAGGGGCAAGTATAAGTCCATTGAAAGTGGTCCATTTGAAACCAGCTCTTCTGATCTCATGGAAGGTTTCAGTTTTTTTTTTTTTTTAATATGTTTTTATTGATTTTAGAGAGACAGGAAGGGAGAGGGAGAGAGAGCAAAACATCAATGTGGGAGAGAAACATTGATCGGTTGCCTCCTGTATGCATCCCAAACAGGAAACAAACCTGAAACATGGGCCTGTGTCCTGTTGGGGAATTGAACTGGTGACCTTTCTGCATAGGGGATTAAACTCAACTGAGCTACACTGGCCAGGCAGGAAGATTTCAGTTTTTACAAGACAGTGAAGGCTCTTAACCCTTATAGCTTGGGCCATAAAGCTATCTGTCTTCCTAGCCTGAGACCAGAAGGACTGACAGCTGTGGTCAAGTAGAAATGCAAACTCCACTGTGCTCTGCTTTGTAAGGGGAGGTCAGGGAATTGGAAGTACAGTTTTTGGCCTGTCAGAGACCTTCACCTGGACAGTTTCCCATTATTGCTCTCCTCTAAACTACACATTCTGGTAATTATCATTATTAGTGGATTTGTATTTGTGAACTCACCTACTCCCTAAATTGATTTGTTAACCCCAAAATCAATACTCATAGCACTTTCACAGTTGTTCATGGATATGTGAAAATCAGTGAAAAATTTGAGTTGTCCAATATGCATGATCGTGAACAAGGCGACACCCAGTCTTCTTGTTTCAGCACTCATGCTGTAGGTAAGTGTCCTTTTCACCATCTATTTAGTGCCACTTTTTTTCATTTCTGTGCTTTTTTTTTTTCTGTTGATTTTACTGTTTAAAATGGCCTCTCAGCATAGAGCTGAAGAGCTGTCTAGTGTTCCTAAGTGTGAGAAAGCTGTTTGTTATGAAAAATATGTATTAGATAAGCTTTCTTCAGACATGAGTTACAGTGCTGTTGGTCATGAGTTCAATGTTAATGAGTCAACAATATATTTTAAGTGTTTTTAAATAGAAACTCACATAAAATAAGGTCATGTATTGATTGGAAAAAAAAATATGACCAGAGGCTCACAGGGATCCAACCCTTCTTTTGTCCTAGTAGGAATGGTGTAATGTTTGCTAATTCCATGTTCTTGGTGACTCTATAGAATAGAACTACTGAGAATAATGAGAACTGACTGAATCACCTTTGTGTTATGGATTTTATCATAAGCACATTCTGTTGATGTGAGCACAAAATCACAGAACCTCAGGGGTTCTAGGGCAATTTCTTTGAGCAGAGCCAGGATGGACGCTGACCCAGCCTCTGCTTGGATAATTCTTCTGATGGGGTGCTCATTACTGTATAACATATCCCTTTTTAGCTCTGATGACTAGAAAGTGCTTTCTTATGTAAAGTAAAAAATATTTTGCTTGAAACTGTTCCTCTTTATCCTAATTCTGCTATCTGGGGCCTCATAGACTAAATTGGCTTTGTTTGCTAATACATTATTTTTTACAAATATTTAAGACTAGAGGCCTGGTGCATGAAATTCGTGCATGGAGGGGGGGGTGTCCCTCAGCCCAGCCTGCAACCTCTCCAATCTGGGACCCCTTGAGGGATGTCCAACTGCCTGTTTAGGCCTGATCCCACCTGGACTCACAATCCAGGATTGTTGGCTCCCAACTGCTCGCCTGCCTGCCTTCCTGATTGCCCCTAATTGTTTCTGCCTGCCAGCCTGATCACCCCCTAACCACTCCCCTGCCAGCCTGATTGATGTCTAACTGCTCCCCTGCCAGCCTGTTTGCCCCTAACTGCCCTCCCCTGCAGGCCTGGTCACCCTTAATTGCCCTCCCCTGCAGGCCTGCCCCCCCCCCTACCCCCCTCAACTGCCCTTCCCTGCAGGCCTGGTCACTCCCAACTTCCCTCCTCTACCAGCCTGGTCACCCCTAACTGCCCGCCCTCACCTGCAAGCTTGATCACCCCCAACTGCCCTCCCTTGCAGGTCTGGTCCCTCCCAACTGCCCTCCCCTGCTGCCTGATCACCCACAACTGCCCTCCCTTGCAGACCTGATTCCTCCCAACTGCCCTCCCCTGCTGGCCATCTTGTGGCAGCCATCTTGTGTCCACATGGGGGCAGCCATCTTTGACCACATGGGGGCAGCCATCTTGTGTGTTGGAGTGATGGTCAATTTGCATATTATCCTTTTATTAGATAGGATTAGATAGAATAGAAGCCTGCTGCATGGGTGGGGGCCAGCTGGTTTGCCCTGAAGGGTGTCCCAGATCAGAGTGGGGGTTCCCTTGAGGTATGGGGTGGCCTGGGTGAGGGGCCTGTGGTGGTTTGCAGGCCGGCCACGCCCCCCGGCGACCCAAGCAGAGGCCCTGTTATCTGGGATTTATTTATCTTCTATAATTGAAACTTTGTAGCCTTGAGTGGAGCCAAGCCTCCTGCTCACTCCATGGCTGCAGCCATTTTTGTTGGGATTTATCTTTCTTCTATAATTGAAACTTTGTAGCCTTAAACAGAGGTCAAGGCAGGCCAGGGCAGGTGGAAAGCTTGGCTTCCTCCATTGCTGGGGAAACCCAAGCCTCCTGCTCATTCCACTGGCACAGCCACCTTGGTTGGGTTAATTTGCATACTCGCTCCTGATTGGCTGGTGGGCATCGCTTGTGGGTATAGTGGAGGTGCAGTCAATTTGAATATTACTCTTTTATTAGATAGGATTGTGGGGCTTTTATTATTCTTTTTTCTGTCCCCTTTTACTACCAACTCTGTCTTCCTCTTCCTCCTTCCCATCTTTTTCTTTCTTTCTGACTCTCAAACCCTGGCTTTTTATCTCTACCTTTCCTCTAGGCAAATCATCTCCCTGTCCTCTCAATGGTTCATGTATGACACAAATCTGTTTACTGCCCACTGATGGAAGGTGCAGAGCAGAATAATTTTTATATTTGTGTTGAATTCAAACATATCTTACATTCTCAATCATGTGTCACCCTATTTGTAGTCCTCTTTCCTACCCAAATAGGTCCTGGGTTTCATTTGCTAATTCATTTTAAGTTGGTCCCGTTTAAACCAAACTATTTTAAATACATCTGCTGTAGAAATGGGCCACCCATACCCTCAGGGTACAAGAATGACTGTGATAACCATTGAAATTATCTGTGCTCATAAGGGAATAGATATGGCATTTTTACATTCTCCTCACATACATAAAATTATTGAGGCTGGGTCCCAATTAATGTAGTGCTATTTATAATTTTCCTTGAAAGCAACTGTTGATTTTAAAAATAGCTAAAAAGAAAAAAATTTATTATGAAATGAGACATGATAAAAGTGACTTCCTTGTGTTGTAGAAGGAAGGGATAAGAAAGAAAGAAACACACACACACAGAGGGGGAGAGAAAGAGAGAGAGGGCATTGAAGGGATTACAGAGCTGAGGGTAGGGAGAAAGTTTAGGAAGGCATGACTTAAGTGCAACAGATTGAATGAATTCTAAATGTGTATTACAGGCTCTTCCTTATTTCAAATGATATTTTCAGTGCAGTTTCCATAGAATAATTCAGGACTAGAATTTAACTGATAGCTTACCTAGGAGGATTTATGAATGGGATGGAATAGAATTATAAGCCTTGATCCCACTAGGAACTATGTATTCTCATTCATAATCATCAGAACTGTTCTTCCTGTTAAGAAGGAAGACTTAAATGAAAAACAAAACAAAACCACAACAACAACATAGTATTTATTAAGCCTTTTAAATAACACATTATAAAATAATTAATTATGTTTCAAAACTAGCACACTATTAGATTTTGCTTTATGATGTTGTCCTTCTTTTCCTATATTTCTAGACACTAGAACTTACTAGTACATGAGAGTCCTTAAATATATGGTAGTGAGTATTTCATATCCAGGAAACTAAAATCTGCATTTAACACATAATTTCTGACTCCCTGTTTGTCTGAGGACCGCCCTGCCTTCAAACTAAATGACAGAAAGCCAACTTCTCATCACCACCAGCTCAATGTGTTTAACCCATACTCCATGGGACAGAGCCCAAGTCAATAGAAGCATATTGCTAAAAGGCATAATCTCTGTAGAAGCAGAAATGATGTAGAACTGGGGGCCAATTCTTCTGCTGAGTCAAAAAAAATAAAAATAAAAATAAGTGTTCTGCATCTCTGGGGAAGGTTGGAATTACTCTTGTGACCAATTCAAATGTTCTTACTCTTTTCCCACTGGATCCCAAGTTCTTGCATTAATTCGTTTTTTAATTCCTTGGTTGATCTGTCAGTTTGTCCATTCAATTTTCAAAACCATTTGTGTGTGTGTGTGTGTGTGTGTGTGTGTGTGTGTGTGTGTGTGAATGGAATTACACTGTTTCAAGACCTTTTAAAAAGTCTGTGTAGACTTACTTCTATGGGTGTAAGCCTGTCTGATTTTGAGTATGAATTTATGTTGGATATTTGAAAAAGGTGTGAACATTTGGAGCTTAATTGCCACTTAATGGTAGGATGACCAAGTTAAGAATAATTCAGCTAAAGTAAGATTCACTTAATGGTTTAGTTTTGGGGGTATCTTTTGGGGATGGGGTTGAGGAGCAGGCAGTTTGGAGAAAAGCAGGAAAAATTTACTTGCTAATAATATCTGTTTAATGGTCACAAATAAGGGAGGAATTTTTATTGTTGGTATTCAAGGAAATGTGTTGTAAAAGACTTTAGACTGACTTATTTCAGATTAAAACATGTGCTTACTCTGGGCCAATTACATAATAGGACAATAACTTTGTTGTCCAGATGAAAGTTTATATGATGAAAGTTTATTATCAGTTATAATATTCTCTTGGTATTACATTTCAGCAATGTTATGTGATGTCTGACCCATACTTCTCTATTATGTATATAACAATATTTATGAGGCCAAGCTAATGAGTATAGCACACTCACCAATCCAAGATGTCTACACTCTTTTGATGGCCCTTTGATTATTTCACCAGCATTTGTTTAACAGCCCCTCTTCACTTCACAATTGTAAGCCTGATGACAGCGATAAGCCCTTTGTCTTTGGTGATCTTCACAGAGCCTACCATATGGCTTGGCAATGCAACATTTAGAAAGTGTCATGAGTAGATTTCAATGGATAGCTTGCTCAGCCCAGTTTAGGTTCATCCTCTCCTATCTTTAGTCTTTCTCTCTCTCTCCTTCCTCTCTTTCTTCCCTCTCTCCACTTATCCCACATTCTTTTTCTTTGTCTCTTTATACATAAATGCTTACAATGATATTACCCTTTCTATATTGGCTTATTGCCTTTTATGAATGAGTTCTGTTGCCCTTAAAATGTATGTAAAGAAGTATCTTGAATACACTTTCCTTTGACATTTATGATGCTTGCCTGTATCAATTCCCCCATGAGCAGATGAGTATAGAGTCCCATAGGAACTCTTTTCTTGGGGAAAGCTGAGAAAATATTCTACAGACAACCCAGGTGCTGAATTCCTATAATGAGTTGGCTGAAAGCCCAACAGATGTTAAAGTATCTTTTTTCTCAGGTTTGTACTGATTGTGAAGAAAAATTAGACAATTGATAACTGTGCAGGTGTATGAGCCAGGCAACCTTAATGCCACAGGTGACACATCAGGCTATAATCTCTCATGTGGATAGGAAGATGGATGTGTGCATTTTAACTTTCAGATTCAAAAGAACCGAACTGTGGGTTTCTCTAAAGACTAACCACATTCTAAAATGGGACATTTGTGAACCATGTTTTATGGAAATAGGAATGAAAAAGATCAGAGGGCAGCCATGGGGACTAGAATAGATGTCAGTCCTGAATAAGTGCCAGGTAAATCTCAGCCATGCAAGATAATGCCACCCCAGGCCCAAGGAATGCACAAGTAGATGTAGGTTATTTTTCATTGTCTCATTTTGTGGTATACTCTTGGGTTCACAAAACTTCCCTATATTTAAAAAATACAAATAGGTACATATAAATACATATTAATAAAATAAATCAGAAGTAGACCATTCTTGCTCACTATTGATATTGACAAAAGATTATAATTCATTCAATTTTGTGAAAAATGGCTTTAAAATAAGTTACTAAAAGTTATATGTGGGTACAGAAAATTCAATGCTCAGATGTGACAAGAGGGATCTTAGCATCTTGAAAGCTGTTCAGGTGAAAAAGACCTGGGAATTTTTGTTGGCCACAAGTTCATTCAGAGTGTGACACGGGTCCAACTTCTTTCCTCTGAGTTGGGGTGAATCATCCCAGGATAATCCCATAGGCCAAGGTTGACTTGGACTGGGGTATTCCATTTGCTGGAAGCAGCTATTTTTTAAGGAATAAGTGGAAACAATGGCCTGGAAATGGAGCCTTATCAGAAGAGCTTAAGGAGAGACTGTGAGGCCCAGAGCAACTGGAGATCAGCCAAACCACAATTCCAGGAGTAGATGTAAAAATACAATTCCAGGAGTAAAAGCTCATGGGAGTGCTGGCTGTGTGTTCAGGGGTACGTAGGTGGGCTAATAAATAGCCAGTGGAATCTCAGGTTACATTAGCAGCAGTCAAGCATTAGGAAAAAGTGGTGACGGCCCTACTGCACTCTGCCCTTGTGAGATATCCTCTGGACTATGGTGATCAGTTATGGGCGCTGAGTTTAAGAGAAAAGTAAGGTCCAAAGTGGGGCTCCTGAGGAATATTGCATGGTGCAAACCACATCCCAATTATAGCCAAGTTGTAGCTTGTGAACTGGCCAGCCCTTGGCATAAGACAGCTAGAAGAAGCCCAGAAAGATGGCAGAGTAGGAGGTGTGTCGGTGAATTACCAGCAAACATCACAGGTTCGGATTGTCTGGCCATGACCATATCCAAAGGCTCAGGTTTGCAGAGTCCTGAGGGCTGGCAGGAGCTGGTGAAGAATCATAGTGACTAGGATTGAGGAGAAGGACTCTCTCTGACTCTTGCAAGAAGAGGATTTTCAACAGAGAACAAACGCAGGGACTGGGAATTGTGAGGCAGGAAGTGAGATAAGACAGGGAACCAGATATAGGGCAGGAGAACCAGGAGGTCCCTAGGTTTTAGAATTGAGCCTGGGGTCATAGTGAGTCTACAGCCTCTCAACGATGGATGCTGAATTTCTTCTTGTTCGCTATGTGGAGCTGAGCCTAGTTGCAAGGGTATTCAGAAATATAAACAGTGGGCATAAGGCCAATCTTTTGCTTTGATTCTTGATGCAAGACTTAATTAGCCTTTGCATTTCTCAATTTTACCTCTAATGTTTCCCCTTCCAAACCCACACATTTCTGAGTTTTGGAACTCTGTATTTCTATTCATTCCTGCTTGCAAATCCACTCCTATGTTACTTGCACAAATGAAGTCAATAGAAATTAACACACAAATTTTGTCTTGCAACTTCTCTCTCTCAAGGTACAAGATATTACCTGAATTCTAGGTTATAGCAGGTTTTACCACATATTTCAGTCCTGCATAAGAGGGGTTGCCATCCTTCCAGCATCCAGTCATGGTTTCCCTACTGGAGCCCCCATGAATCCTAAGATAATTCACATACTTGAGGTTTGTGTTATGGCAGCACCTCATTTTTAGGTACCAATCTGTGTCCAATCAGAATAGACTAGATGATTTGAAGTAGCAAATAAACATGAAATTTTAGTGGATATTTATTTCTTGTTCATATGGTGGGTCTTCTGATGAGGGGTGGGGAGCTTGGCTCTCTACCCTCCCATTCAAGGTCTCGGATGGATGGAGGCCCCATCCCCATGTTGCCAGGTTTTCAAGTCAGGAAAAGAGGAATATGGTAAACACACCTGCTCTTAGAGTTTCTGTCTGGAAATGATTGCCTACATCTCATTGATGAAAGTAAGTCCCATGGCTGTCTTACCTTCTCAGGGGCAATTCTCCTGTGGACCAGGAACTTGGGAGACACAGAGCAATGAATATTTGTTGAACAGTGCTAATGATGGCCATAATAATAATAGCTGTTTTTTTTTTTTTATCAATTGCTATGCACTTTTTGCAGCATGTATTAACTGATTTAACTCTCATGACCCTGTGAGCTAAGTACCGTCCTATATGATAAAGAGCTAATATGCTAAATAGATTGAACAGTGGAAAGACCATCCAGATGACCTTCCAGATGAAGCCAGAGCTGTGAGGGCTGAGCCCCCTGCACGAATTTTGTGCACTGGGCTTCTAGTAATAAATAATCTTGCTTAATAGATGAAAAGACTGAGGCACAGATAGGTTAAGAAACTTGTTTAAGGTCACAATCTTGCTAGGTGGTAGAATTATGCTTTTAACTCTACTGTTCACTGCCTCTTAAGGTGCTGCTGTTGATCTGAGACCGTCTTTTCTGAATTTGCCTGGGTACCAAAATGCCACCTACTTACTGCTGCCTGCAAGTAAGAGGTAAATGACCCCAAATCATGGGATCTAAAGGGAGAGGGCTCTGGGGGCAGAGGTTCAGCGGAATGAATGAATGTGAGAAAAGCAACTATTGTCCAGGCTCCTGTGATCTGATTGCTGCACTTTTCCTGTTTAGCAGGGCGCTCTGTGCATTTTTGCCTCCAGGTGTTTTTGAACCTTTGAGATTGAAGGCAGAGGCTGGCCCCCACTCCTGGAAACGAGAATGTCATTCATTTCAGAGGTTCATTGCAGTGGTTCCAGACAAATAGGTGATGCCAGCAAGTCCCAGTGCAAGCATCAGCGCGAGGAGGCCCTTGATTCTGCAAGACCTCCGCTACCCTGCTTTGCCGCTGGTAATTGAGCTGCCTGACCTCCATGGGAGCCTCCCTTCTCCTCCTCCAAGAATGAGGATTGATTTGTCAAGCATATATGCATATTTCTCCACCCTGGCAGATTCATTCTCTCTGTAAGCTACACATCACGCTTTCAAAGTCAAGCACTGAATCCTGCTACAGGCAATCCCGAGGACTGTAGAACTCCCTACTTCTTCTCTTTCTGACATCCCTAAAATGTCAATATATAAGTTATTTATTTATTGAACTGAAGATTGGCTAAAAAGGGCATATATATCAGGGTAGTCTAGAACCTCTAGTAGCAACTCAGCACCCTGAGATTAATAGCCTGAAGGGCCTTTGTTAAGGCCCACACCCTAATGCAAATCTGGGATCCCTGCAACTCCTAAGGGGGCTGGGCAGAGTACTTGCCTTCCCCCATCCAACTAGTAATGAACACATTGCACCCTGTCCTACAGATAGCAGTCCCACAAATGTCACCTCTTTGGGTGCTAGATGCAATAAACATATACCCCATTTTAGAAAACATTTTAATGAAGAAAAATAGATGGACAGAAAACTGCATAGGTCATAAGTGAACATCATGTTGAATTGTCACCAGCGGGCAACCTGTTTCCTTGAGCACCTAACTCAAGAGACAGAACCTTACCAGAAGCCCAGAAATATCCCCTCCTGTCCCCCTCCTTATAAGTATTCTCCATCAAATGTAACCACTAATCAACAGAGTTACCCTGTTGATTTAACCCTTAACAACCTTGCCCGTGCTTGTCTATTCATGTTCCCATGGTATGCTCCCCACGTGACAGTTTAGAAGGAGGGACTGGGTTCCCGCCTTGGCTCAGGAATCTGTCACAAGAAACATTCTCCTTTGATTTCCCACCAGAGGGCTAGCCTTTTTTTACTCTTGGAACCTCATTAATTTGGATCATGTAAGAAGCAAGCACCAAGATGGAAATAGACATCCAAGAAATTTATTGAAGGATAAGGGAAGAGTAAGCAGGAATAGGTTTGGAGCCTTCAGACCAATGCTGGCCTGGCACCTATGAAAGGACTCAGGGAAGGAAGGAGGATGCAATTGAATGGGAGAAGCCTTGGCCTGGAGGCAGGTTGTCCATCAGAGGGGACCTGCTTCATCAGGCAGGAACAGCTTGGTTTTAGTCATGGCTCAGTGGTCTTGGTCATTGGCTGGGAGTAGCCTGGGAAGAATGTGTCCTCAGAGCCAAAGCTGCAGAGGAGTTGATGGTGTGGTCATTGGACTCATCCCATCTCATAAAGGGGAATCTGAGTGGTGCACCCCATGACCACCCAAAGGGGCTGTTTTATGGTGGATGTACTGACTTCTCCATTTATCCAGCAGTTCTGTCAAAGCTATGCACATTGTCATTGCACACATTTCTCTATACCTCAGCTTCCCCAGCCATTAAACAGGTTAAAGGTACCCAGAGAGTGGAAAATTAAACTGATGTGGAGTGGAGTTGAGCTTAGCTCCTTTATTTCCTAGCAGTGCTGACACTCCTCTGAGCCACAGTTGCCTCATCTATCAAACGGGGAAAATTGTTCCAACTCATGAGGTTGCTATTTGGACAACAGCAGATTATTTTAAGTCAAGTACTGTTTGTAATGTGAAGTAGAGGTCCCATAAAGTCAGTTCCCTTTATTCCTTTCCTTGTAGGCTTTCTCATCCCCTGAAACTAGGGTGCAGAGTATACACCCCACCTTGAGAATCACTTTTCTCTTGGGTTGAGCATATACTGCAATGCCAGGTCCTCGTGCTCTGGGCTCTTTGGCAGCACTGCAGCCATGGACCCCACAGACTGGGTAGCTGATAGACCACTTATCAGAATACCATTTCTAAAGAATAAAATAAAATAAACCGGATTGAAGAATAAACCAATTATGTTTAAACTATTTAGCACAATATTGTAAAAACAAATTGGTGACATTGTAATGGACCCACTTCTTTATCAACATGTCACGTAACACATTCTGGCTATGGGGCTAATAATAAGCCTAATTTGAAGTCATGATCAACATAACTGATATTTTGTGGTATCTGCACAAGTGTGGTATGATATGAAAATATCTGTGAGTTTAATAGGGATAAAATCTCAGCTACTGTAAATTCTACCACAGGTTGTTGCCTGCATCCCTGATGGAAGGAAATGTATGATTTCAGTTAGAAGTAAGAGAAGATTAAAGATGTAATTGTTTTTCCTCCATCCAAAATTATGATTACAAACCCAGCTAAAGACATCCTGACTAAAAGGTGGGCTCCTGTCACTCACTTTGGAACCCTTAATTCCCAGTGGTGGGGATGCCCCCAGGTGTCCTCATTCAGACCTGACTTCCTCTAACAGGCTCTCCGGGTAGCACATGCTTACAGGTGTCTGCAGTGCATTGCCAAGGCAGCCCAGAGCCCTTCCTTAGTGAGCTGGGCACACTCAGACATGTCATTTTGTCCCCATAGGTTGGTAGGAATAGAGGAACCCTGCACATGTCTGGGTAATTCTAATGCCTTGGAGTCCATTTCCCACTTGTCTTTAGAATGTGACATTCATATTTATTCATTTTCTCCCTCCCTTCTTTCCTCTCCTTTATTCAATGAAGACAGCATGTTTCACACCATTCTAACTCAATAGAAAGTTCTAGATCAGATTTGCTTTGAAATCTACCCAGTGGGCCTAGTGTGAGTTCAGGGGCTTAACCATCCCCCTTTTCCCCACACCCATATACACCTGTGAGATAGCTGAGAATCCTATAATGGGGGGAAGTTTTCATTCCAATGGGAAATGCTATACTAAAAGCTGATCACACTTGGCAAGCACTGATTATATTGTGCCAAAGGCAATATGCTAGGTGTGTTTCATATGTTTTATCACTTAATTCCATGAAGAATCACCTGTTTCATGTTTCAAAGAACAAACTGGAATCAGAGAGCTTAATAACACTCATAAAATAGCACACTGAAGACCTGCATTGGGAAAGAGCTCTAACTTATTCCAAATCATTAAAAAGAATATACCAGCCCTTGTTCACAAAGTCTTCTAAATAGGTTCAGGTATAAAAAATGAAGTAAAGTGGAGAAACCAAGATGGCGGCATAAGTAAACATGTAAACTGCTGCCTCGCACAACAATTTCAAAACTACAACTAAAAGACAAAATGAACATCATCCAGAACCACAGGAAGGCTGGCTGAGTGGAAATTCTACAACTAGAAGGATAGAAAAGCACACTGAGACTCAGAGGAGCTGCAGGAGGCAGAGGTACTGAGACGCATGCGCGGAGAAGACTGGCAACTGAGTGTGCGGCTGGCTTTCTTAAGTGGGAGGAAGACAAAAGCTCCCGACTACACTGAACTCCAGTTCTGGGTGAGACTCTGGGGACCCAGACTCATTCAGGGAGAAACTGGACTGTCTGGCAGCGGGCAGAAATCAAGGGTGGCACTCAAGGGCGGCTTTCTCTCAGAGGTGCTTGCAGCGATTACCACAGGACACTGAGACACAGGGGCCTATTAGGGCAGGGCTGATGGGAAACCAATGCTGTCTGCTCTGCCCTGAGACTGCCCCATCCAAGCTGAGCACAGAGGCTTTTGCAGGTCTTGTCTCATAAGGGTGTCTCCAGCACAGAAGTTCTCCCAGCATAGACACAGCTGATCCTCACAGCCAATTGGCCTGGAGGTCAATTCCTCCCAGTGATACCAACAACAATCGAGGCTTAACTACAACAAGACTGTGCACACAGCCCACAAAGGGGTGCACCAAGAGTGTCCATCTCAGGTAACTGGGGAGGCTGAGCCACTGGGCCCTATAGGACACCTAGCACACAAAGCCACTCTATCAACTCAGGGAAGCAGCCAAAATGCGGAGACAAGGAAATAGATCACAAATGAAAGAAATGGAAGAAAGCAAATAACTGTATATAGAGTTCAAAACCACGGTTATAAGGTTTTTCAAGAATTTTCTAGAAAAGGACGATAAATTTAGCAAGACCCTTGAGGATATGAAAAAGGAACAACTAGAAATTAAGCATACACTGACTGAAATAAAAAATATTATACAGAGATCTAACAGCAGACTAGAGGATCACAAGAATTGAGTCAAAGATTTGAATTACAAAGAAGCAAAAAATACTCAGCCAGAAAAACAAAAAGAAAAAGAGAATCCAAAAATTTGAAGATAGTGTAAGAAGCCTCTGGGACAACTTCAAGCATACCAAGATCCAAATTATGGGGGTGCCAGAAGAAGAGAGAGAGCAAGATACTGAAAACCTATTTGAAGAAATAATGACCGAAAACTTCCCCTACCTGGTGGAAGAAATAGACTTTCTCAAGCGGGAGGAAGCAGAGAATCCCAAACAAAAGGAATCCAAAGAGAACCACACCAAGACACATCATAATTAAAATGTCAAGAGCAAAAGACAAAGAATAGTAAAAGCAGCAAGAGAAAAACAGTTAGTTACCTACAAGGGAGCACCCATACAACTGTCAGCGGATTTCTCAACAGAAACTATGCAGGCCAGACAGGAGTGGCAAGCAGTATTCAAAGTGATGAATAGCAAGAACCTACAACCAAGATTACTCTACCCAGCAAAGCTATCATTCAGAATTGAAGGGCAGATAAAGAGCTTCACAGATAAGGAAAAGCTAAAGGAGTTCATCATCACCAAATAAGTATTATATGAAATGCTGAAAGGTATTCTTTAAGAAGAGGAAGAAGAAAAAGGTAAAGATAAAAATTATGAACAATAAATACATAACTAGCAACAAGTGAAACTAAAAATCAAGAGAATAAAAAAATCTGATGAATAGAATAAACTGGTGAATATAATAGAATCAGGGGCATAGAAAGGGAATGGACTGACAATTCTCAGGGGGGAAAGTGGTATGGGGGATGCAGGAAGAGACTGGACAAAAATCGTACACATATGGATGAGGACAGTGGTGGTGGGAGGGTAAGGGCAGAGGGTGGGGTGGGAACCAATTGGAGGGGAGCTATGGGGGAAAATAGAGGAACAATTGTAATTATTTGAACAAAAAAAGATTTATTAAATTAAAATTAATAATAATAAAAATAAATAAATAAAGTACTAAAAAAAAATGAAGTAAAAAAATTTGAGGAATCAAGTATGAGATTAAGTATATCATTTTTATTTCCAGGCTGTGTTTAAATCCTCTATTTACCAATTACCAGCACTGTGAATTTGGACAAGTTACTTAATTTCTCTGTGCCTGAGCTTCCCCACTTATTAAATAGGTTAATAGTATCCAAAGGAGTTGTCAAAAATTAAAACATGTATAGCATAGAGAACAATGCCTGACTCATTGAAAGTGCTCAATAAATGCTAGTTATTATTATTGTTGTGAAAACAAACCTGACTCTAATAGGCATGTGAATAAAACCATTAAAGATCACCTCTCAAATTCCAAACTTATGATGAGCAAGGTATTCCACAACCTGGCCTCTGCTGACCATTTCAACCCGAAGTCTTACCAGGACCTGACTCTTAGAAATTCATGTTCCAGCAACCAAACTATCAGTAGGCATTCCCATGGCCATGCAGTCTGACATCTTTGGACCTCTGCTCCTAATGGTCCTTTATTGTCATGATCCTTTCCTGCCTTTCTTTACCTGGCCAACTTCCCATGGTCCTTTAAGACTCAGCCCAGATGTCTTCTCTACCTTGAAGCACATAGGTCTCCAGGCTGTGGGGACTGATGGGATCACCTTTCAGTAGACTTACCCTAACACATCAACACTGAGTGTAGACATTTTCTACATTGTCTATTCACTGGCACAAGCTAGGTATGGAATCTGTCTCCTCTCCAGTGAAAATTCTTCAGGGTGAAAGCTTTCTATGTCTTATTGAGAGACCCCTTATTTCAACTTGTCTCATTTAGCCTCAGAACAGTGGTCTTTTACTCCCCTTTCCACTGGTGGTATTGGAGAGGCACCCTGCACTAGCCTATTTGTTGCTCTTTCCCAAGAGAAGAAGAGTAGCTGGTGTGATTGCTGAAGCCCAGTGTTTACTTTTCTGCAGTGGCAGTGACTTCAGGGACAAATACCATTGCCCGTGCCTGGCACGGAGTACCTGCCTCCTGAGCTGCTTGTGGCAGGTGTCGCAGGTGCTCATGTGCTCTGTTCTCCCTCCTGTTGGAGGTGCAGACAGGGCATGCTTACATGGGCCTACCATTCCCCCTACCTGTTCTGGTCTGTCTTCCTCTGAGGGATGAACAACCAGTGATGTACCTAGGGAATAGAAAGGCCCCCATAATCTGTAATCTACCTGGTATTCATTTGTGGGGATTGGACACACTTTGTATTGTATTCTTCGTGAGCATATCTATCAGTTGGAGAGTAGTAGAGGTGAGCCTTAGTCTCCAAACTGCCAACATTACTCATCTCTTTGTGTCCAGTGCCCAGGGCTTGTACATGCTTGATGCTCATTATGGTTGTTACCGAAGCAGACAGTCAGAAGTGGGATGGGCCAAATGGCTGCATCACCCAACTGGGAACAAAAAGCCTGTTCTAAGTTCACACAGCAGTCTCTTAACTGACACCACTGGCCAGCTGAGAGTGCCTGAGCCTTGGGCAGGTATATTAGCCACCATCTCCAGAAAGACTGATTCCACAGAAAGGCAAACGGACAGGTGACCCTTCCACATGAATGATCCCACAACCAGCCACCAGAAGGGAATGGAACAGTCATTCAACAGTAACAATTAGATTAACAATGTCTTCTAGACCTGTCCAAATGCTGGATATACTGAGTATGCCCACCGTATTGATCAGATAAAAGGGAATGTGGCTTTGAGAATGTTATTAAACTCTGTTCCTTGAGACACACGGAAGGTGATTCTTCATAAAGTTGTTAAGATTCAGTGATAAAATACATGAAATTCACTTAGTACATTGCCTACAAAACAATAGGTGCTTGCCAGTGGTGATCACCATTAATATTGCATTTCACATTGGGATGAAAACATTCCCCCATACACCGATCTCATAATCGAAGATATACTTCACTTAAAGCATAATTTTCAAATAAGACTACAAGTCAATTAAAACTCCACAACCTTTTTTTAAAAAAAAAATGTATTTTATTTATTTTTTACAGAGAGGAAAGGAGAGGATAGAGAGTTAGAAAGATCGATGAGAGAGGAACATCGATCAGCTGCCTCCTGCACACCCCCCACCGGGGATGCGCCCGCAACCAAGGTACATACCCTTGACCAGAATTGAACCCGGGACACTTGAGTCCGCAGGCCGACACTCTATCCACTGAGCCAAAGTGTTTGGGCTCTAATTGTAAAACAAGTAGCAAATTCAACCAGGGGTACACTCCCCCTAGATCAGTGGTCGGCAAACTGCGGCTCGCAAGCCACATGCAGCTTGTGAGCCGCGGTTTGCCGCTCTGTTGACTAATGAGTTTGCCAATCACTGCCCTAGATAATCTTTGGGTAGCCTGTTGAATAATGCCTGCACATGATATTTAAAGGCCGTGTTCTGCTTTCATTTCCCGATTTCCAAGTTTTGGATAATTTTTCTTAGCATCCTTCCTTAGTATATTTATTTCACATATATATGAATGTTTACCGTATGGCAGAGCCAGGAGGAGATACAAACATAGTAATAACAAGAATGATAAGAGTAATAGCTAACATTGACTGAGCACTTATCATGTGCCAGGTACTAATCTAAGCACTTCGTATGCATGCCATGCTGTCATTTACTCCTCAAGGCACACTGTGAGGTAGGCATATTATCATCCCTATTGTATAGATGAGGAAATGGAGACAAAAGGAGTTTGAGTGAGCTGTCCAAAGTCACACATCTAGAAAGTAATAGCATCAGGATTCCAGCCTATAATTGTGGTTGGAGTCCAGCACTTAAACTAAGGGTCTAGTAGGGGAAATCAAATAGCAAAGTGATTCATTGCAATCAAAAGTTATAGGTGTATATCAAGAGTCCAAGTGAGCCCAGGTGCTTGAACTTGATCTTGAATGATGAGTAGGTAGGTGATAGCGGGAAAGTGTATTTCTGGAAGAGGGACGAACATAAGCAAAAACTCTAGGGTTAGCTGTCCTGTGTGGCTGGAATGTAGCGTGGATATCTGTGGGGTCACAATGGGTGGTTTAGTTGGAGAGGTAGGTAGTGCCTTTTCTATAGAATAACAAAAATTCATCACAGATGTATGTGAGAGGGAAAGTACCTTGCACAAAGAGAAACTTTCTCAACCAGGACCCTCTTGAAATTTGGTGTGGGATCACTCTTGATTGTACACCAGGAGCTTAGCATCCCTGGCCCCATCTTCAGTCATTGTAACTCCTCACCTTTTCCACATGCCTCCTGGAGGGTGGAGACCAGCCCTGACTGGTTGAAATCTAAGGCTCTATGGTTCTCAAAATTTAGCATGCAACTGAATCACCTGGAGGCATGTTAAAACACAGATGGCTGGGCTCTGACACCAAAGGTTTTGATTGAATAGGTCTGGAGTGGAGCTCCAGAATTTAGCATTTTTAATAAGGTCCCATGTGATGAAAACCTAAGGAGTTCATTATTATTTGCCCCCACTTCTCCCCCCCCCCCCCACCCAATGATGTATAGAGGAACCTTCCTACCTTGGATAGGACTTTGGCCCCTCCCTGTGAAAAGCTTCCCAAATGCTCCAAGAATATTTGGCATCACCCTGGACCTCAGACTCTGCCCAGGTCCCAAGAGATATTGGCAGTGAGGCTCCTACTATGTCAAGTTCTGCTGAATTTTCTGTGGTTTTGAATTCTTTCTTTTGAACACTCAGATGAAGAGCAATTACTGCCTCACTCGGCACTTCTTTGTGTCCATTTAATCTCCCTGTTTTGTTTCTGACATCTGCAGTAATCGGACTCTGCCCTCCTGTATGCTTACAACAGTCAGCCCAGGGAGCAGGTTCTGAGGGGGGCAGGTTTATTTGCCACGTGCTTAAGGCCCAGGGTCTTTTCTGAGCTCTGCTGTGGAATGGCACTAGAAAGAAGAGATGCTGATAATGGCTTCTATCTGCATTCCTTTCTTTGTTCCTCACCATCTGAGTGTCTGTAGGGAATTAAAAAACGACTAGCTGGAGGCAGCTGGATGTTTATATGGCAGAAAGACAAACTCAGAGCCAGACAGAGAATTGTTTAAAACATGCTCAACTCAAACCATAACCAAACAGAACTATTGTGGGCACCTAGCGTTGAGTGAGCCTGAGCTAGCTCTGATGCCCTTACTTTTAAAGGCCCAGGTGTATTCATTACATTTACAATAGTAATGGCCCCATTTACTGAGTGAAGACTTTGGCAAGGCAGGTTCTAAGGACTCCATGGGCATTATTAAAATCAATCTTCATAGGAGTGCAATGAGGTTGGTGACATTATTGTGCCCATTTGACAGGTGATAAAACTGAGACTAAGAGATGTCATATATCCACGAAAAGAGCCATCTGGGATTCAGATTTGCTCTAAGTGATTCCAAAGTTCATGTTCTTAAAACAAAATTAGCAGACAGTGTGGATGCTGGTTAACTCATTTTCTTATTGAAAATGACCATTATGTCCTTCCAGTTAATAAATACAGGCATAATTTGCTCATGCATTATGTGTGTGTATGTGTCTGAGAGAGAGAGGGAGAGAGAGAGAGAGAAGGAGAGAGAGATGTGGGTGATGGAGGATGGAGGTTAGAGGGAAGAGTTGATATTAATTTACTAAGCTTATTTCAACCATATACAATGATGTGTGGGAAAATGGTGACGCATTAGACTTTGGCATTCTTAAATATATATAGATTAGGATAAAAGTAATTACAGTGTTAATGATTGCTTTTGAAAAGTCCATGGAGATCCAAAGTGAATCTAATAAAGGGCAGAGAATGTAATGGACAGATAGAGGTAAATGGGACTATTTGAAGTGGATTGGTGGGTGCAACAGCTACATATGGAATTGTCTGCTCAGCAGGCCTGTCCTCCGGGACACCCTCCCCACCCCTGCATGAGATATCCCACAGAGCTGCTGTATTCAGTTCCTAATGCTGTGTAGCAGATCTCCACAAACTTAATGGCTTAAAAACACCCATTTATTAGCTCACAACATTGTAGGTTAGAAGTCTGGGTGGGTCGTTTCTTAGAATCCCACTGGCTGCAATGAAGATGCTGGCCCAGCTGGGCTTTTACCGAGAGGGATCTAAAGAAGAATCTGCTAAAGAAGAATCTGCTTCCAGGCTCCTTCAGGTTGTTGCAGAATTCAGGAGGTCATTCTTGACTCTCTCTGACTCCCCTTTCTGCTAAAACCCGGAAAAGGCTCTTTCTTTAAAGGGTTCACCTGATTGAGTCAGGACTACGCAGATAATTTCCATTTTAAGGTTAACCGACTTGGGACTTTAATTGCACTGAAAAATCCTGCCATAGCAGTCCTAGATTAATGTTTGATTTAATAATCAAGGGACAGGAATCTTTAGTAAAAGGTGAAAGATTTATGTTATCTGAAGAGAAACCAGAGTATTGGGGAATCCTTAGAATTGCACCAACTGCAGCTGCTTTCTCTATAAATGACTGTGTCCTCTCACAGGTGGTTAGACCAACAATGTCTTCTGATCCAAAGCAAGCCAGTTATTTTATTTCCTGAGATATTTGGAAGTACCCCACTCTGCCTTGAGAAATTGGGGGGTCCTTTTATAAGCAATGGGAAGCTTTGGTAAAGCTTTTAGGCAGGAACTAAGATTATGGAAGGAGATGTGTCTGGAGAGAAGATGAGTTCTCTGTAGGAAGTGTCCAGTGAACAAGTGTAAATGTGAGTCTGAAACTTGGTGGAAAGGAGGGATCTGGGGGTGTGGTTTGGGGTCCTTGTGAACTAGAGGAGGACTGAAATCCTGATAATGAGTAATCTTGGTGGTGGAGGAGGGGTTCAGAGCAGGATGATCTCTGCAAGATCTCTGAAGTGAGCAGAGTGGAGAGAGAAAAGGGATCGAGAAAGCAGAGAGCAAGAAGGAGAGAGGACACATTACATTACCCTTAGGCTTTAAAGTAGTGACTTAATGTACTTTGCATTGGCTAGCCTCTGATACCTCTTCTCTCCCACAGAACCATAGATGCTTCTTTTTTTTGGTTGTTGTTTTTGGTTTTTAATTGTGGTAAAATATACGTAAGATCAAATTTACCATCTTAGCCACTGTTAAGTACATTCGTGCTGCTGTGTAACCATCACCATCATCCATCTCCAGACTCTTTTCATCTCGCAAAACTGAAACTCTGTACCCATGAAACACTAACTCCTCATTCCCCCTCCCCCAGGCCCTGGCAACCACCATTTCACTTTCTGTCTCTATGAATTTGATGATACTAGGTGTCTCATATAAGTAGAATCACACAGCCTTTGTCTTTTTGTGACTGACTTATCTCACATGGCATAATGTCCTCAAGGTTCACCCAAGCTGTAGCATGTGTCGGAATTCCCTTCCTTTTTAAGGCTGAATAATATCCCATTGTATGAACACATTTGGCTTATCCATTTATTCATCAGTGGATATTTGGGTTGCTTCCACTTTTTGGCTATTGTGAATAGTGCTGTTATGAACATGGGTGCACAAATATCTCTGTAGGGTCTTGAAGTGGGATTGCTGGATCATAGGATAGTTCACTTTTAATTTTTGGAGGAGCCCCCATCCTGTTTTCCAGGATGGCTACATCATTTTGCATTCCCACCAGGAGTGCATACGGGCTTCAATTTCTCCAAATCCTTGCCAACACTTATCTGTTCTGTTGTTTTGTTTGTTTGTTTAATAGTAGCCATTTTAATGGGTGTGAGGTGGCCCATAGGTTTGTTTGTTTTTTTGACTGAACATTAGTTTGTGTTGTCATTTTGTGTGATCAAGCATGGTGCGTCCTCATCTAAGGCATCTTCACTGAGACCAGGTGCATCTCAGAGAACCCAGATCCAAGAGAGCCAATGAATATGTTGATCACAGTGAAGGGAAAGTGAAGCATAGAATTTGTTGAATCTGAGACTTAGGTCAGCATCTGCTTGTATCCTGTGTGCGGATTTGCCCTAGAAACTTTTCTTCATTCACAAGGTTAAGAGGCAGGGTGGAAAGGGCATAAACCCATAATGGACAATTCAGGATAAATACAAATACTGACAAGATAGACATAGGGCACATTATTTCCTTTGCTGAATTCATTCCCACCAGGATAATTGCCATACCTGGAAAATTCTACTTCTCATGGGGCTCCAAAGTGAATGCAGACAGCTGGGTGAAAGTTTTTATCAATTAACAAAGCATTTGCTAATTCAGGTTCCATGTGTTATCTATCTGCTTAACTTTTATTCTGCACTAACAGCATTTCAAAAAATACATTTCCCGAATTATCCACCTTCACTTTCAGTAAACGACTGTAAGGTCATTTAAAATTTCAGGCTCTAGATTCTCTCGCGTTATCCCAGACGCCATTTCTGATGGAGGATGATTGCTCGCCACTTTGAGTGAAATGGAGACAGAGGAATGGTTCAATAACACTCTCTGCCTCTTTAAGAAGTACTTCAAAAGGAAAGGCAAAGATGGGAAATGGGCAAAAATCCCCTCATCCTGGTGTTTAACTATAGAAACCAGGGTGGCCCTGATCCAGAAATGCAATTAATTGTTAAGTTCATCTGTTCATTCATTCCCTCCCTCATTCATTCCAAATGCCAGTATAACCAGCAATGCCATTCTGATTTATCTCTGACAAAGGGGGGACTTGTTGAAAATCATTGATGTCCTGGAGAGATGGTCTAAGAAGCACTGAGCTGACTGCTAATTTTTGGATGCTCCACTCCAGTATCAAGTGGGACCCAGCAATCTGTACACTTGGCCTCCATTCCTCTGGATGCACGCAGAGATGCCAGCAACTTCACATTATGTTTTTGGCTTTCACTGGGGGAACAAAATACTGGCCAGAAGAACATTGCTGCGCTTTTACGGTAAAACAAAGAACATTGCTGTACCTTTTTTGGTAAAGCAATGTTCTTCTCAGCTCAAGACACCATTATTTTTGGATGATATCATTTCAACAGGCTCATAATTGGCCAACGTGCCTCCATTCTTATCCCTTCCTCCACCATCATTTTCCACACCGAGTAATCATTCTAATCATTCTCAAATGCATATTTCATCACATCGCTCCTCATGATTACAATGCGTCAGCGGCTCTCCCTTGGTTACAGGATGAATTCCTGGCTCTGCTGCGTACCCCCCCAGGCCCTCCATGGCCTGTTCCCAGCCTGCTGTGTCCCTCACACTCTAAACTCCAGTAAGACCAGCAGTGTGAGCTTCCCCATACACACTCGCTCTCCCTCCCCATTTCCTCCAGCCTGCTCTTCCCTCTGATTCCCTCCTGCTTTGCCTAACACCTATTCTGCTTCACAGGTGGACTCTCTGTGGAAATGATCCCCCTCCTGCCTTGTCCCCAATTACCAGTCTGGATCACACGCTGCTCTGTGCGCTCCTGTAAACCCTCCCCCATCTCTTGCCCTTGGCGTTTATCACACACTTGTCTGCCTACTTGTGCTTTCCCTCCAGGCTGTGAGCATCAGGCAGGGCTGTTTTCTCTGCTTCTTTGTGTCCCCTGTGTCTGGACTAGGCAGGCATTGAGTAGCCTTGCAATAAATGTTCAACATAGAAACGCCTACTGTCTTCTGTGCCACAAATATGTGCCTTTTTATCTCATTGCGAGAGTCACCCTATGATGAAAGTGTTTGTCCCTGTTGGCAGTCAAAGAGACACTCACAATAGAACCTCACAGATTATGGCTCCTGCTGCAGTCCCAGAAGCCCGTGCTGCTCAGCAGGAGGGTGAGGAATGGAAAGTTTCCTGATGGGCTTTTATCAGCAACAGCATCCTTTCTTTTTGGGATACTACCTTTTACCTCCTGAAGGCGTGGTCAATCCAGGAGTCTCCTGGGTCATTCCTTCAGATTCAATGCTCCTCATCCCTGGTAAAGACAAGATAGGAACATGATCTGAGTGAAGCTAATTGGAAACTCTATCCTGGGACTTTCAATCATTGAAATAAAAGGATGGGGAGAAGAAACAGTCCAGCTGGCCCTTGAGCTGATGGGGAAGAGAAGAGTGGAGAAATCAGGTGCATGGGTTAGAGTTTGCCTGTTTATGACAAAATGAAACAAAACAAAATCCCCCAGCCCCCCCAAAACACACACAACACAAACAAAACCAAATATCTTAATGAGATGAAAGTATATTTATCTCTCATGTAAATGAAGTCCAGAAATAAGCAGCCCGTGAGTAATAAAGCCAATACAAGATGTCAGAGACCCAAACTCCTTTCACTCTTTGTTCCCAGGCTGTGAGCCTGTCCTTATAAGCCAACATGGCTGCTACTGTGCCAGCATTCACATTTGTGTCTCAGGCAATGAGATGGGGGAAGTAGAAGGAAAGAGGGAATGCCTCCCTCCTTTTTAAAAAAAGAGATTTCCTGGAAGTTTCACACCACCTTTATTTATATCTTATTGGCCAAAACTGAGTCAAGTCTACATGTAGCTGCAAGGGAGGTATGGAATGTACTCTTTCAAGTGGGTGACAGTATTGCTGGTGGGAAACCATGATTATATTACTAAAGAAGAGGGTGATGTATATTAGGAATTAACTATTTTTGTTGTTATTTCCAGAGGAGTCAGGAGTGGAAGAATTGTTTCAAGGTAAGTTTGAATGGGCCTTCATGTGTGTATACTATTTAACTCTATTACCATCTGCATGATACAGGTGATGAAGCTTGTCCATGACTGCACATGCTAGAGCTGGGGTTGGAGCCTGACCTGACTTGAAAGCTCACCTTCCTTCCCCTTCCTCATCAGGGTGCCCTGCCCGTGACATCACAGCAAAACCGCTTCGCTGTGAAGTGCTAAGAAGTGCTGCTTGTCTGGAGACCAGCAGGCAAGGGCTCTATCCAGGATGGAGGACGGTGGTGGGTCCTCAGTCCTGATGGGTGGGCCAGGCTATTTCACCATCAGATGAGTAGTGTCCTCATTTCATTTCTGGGATTATAATGAAATAAGATATAGCTTTTATCCGAGAACCATTCATTGACTGTTTGCTTCACCTTTCAAAATGATGACCAATATCCTAAGAACTTATGATACCCAGTTTGGAAAGCTCAGAGTGAGTGTTGAACAGGCAATGGTTTACTTATTTAACATTACCAAGAATTTAGTCCTTTCCTTCTGACAGGAGATGTTATTCTAAGGAAAAACTCCATGGAAAGTCATATGAAAATAAATCAGGTGTGTACCTACATGTGTTCTCTGATGAGAAGAAATAACCAGTTCAAAGTGATACTGGATAAGTATGTGTGTGTGTGTGTGTGTGTGTGTGTGTGGTTTATAGAGAAAGATGTTGGACAGAAGAGAATAGAATTTTACTGGGTGAACTTACTGAGTTAATACAGATTGAAAATGCACTGACTCAAGCTGGTTGGAATTGATACTAATAATTAAAGGAAACCAGCAGCTAAAAACAAGGTCATGGCTTAGATTTGCCAAGCCCAGCAGAAATGCATTGAAAATCCATATTACAAGAGAGGCACGTGATAGGGATGAAGTGATTCTGATATTGGCAGGTTTCCATTTTTTAGCCTAAGTTACCCAGCGGAGACATGTGGGTGCCACACAGTGACAGCTGACAAAATAAATGTATTGATAGAATGATCGGCCAGTTCCCTGCTGAGTGACAGAGGGATGCCAGTGAGATTAGAGATCTTTGGCCAATTATCTGAATTGGTCATCATTCAAGCTAGTCATCATTTTCATCATTGAACTAAGCTATCTTCTATTGCAGCTTTTAAAGGGAAGTTCTTAGAGAGCTGAACACAACTCTCCAGTCCATTAATTTTTACAGTATTAAGGCCAGAACATGCCCTCTGAGAATAGCATCCTGTAATATAGGGTATCGTATGCAAGGTGTGGGGCTCAGAGGACTGAGCAGGAGGGGATGTCTTGTTGGATTTAAAGCAGGGAAAGCAGAATACCAGGCACCCAGGAAACCTGGCTTCCTTTCCCGCTGGCATGCACAGTCAGGATTTTGCCAATGCCAGAGTAAGCATCTACTGTGTGGTTATAACTTGCTGCAAAGTGGGGTGTGAAGAGACTGCAGCCCGGATACTGAAGGGTTGGGCTTGCACTGGATGGAGAGAAGAGAATGAGCATGAGAGAAGCCGGCAGAGAACTCAGGGTGCTCAGTGGGGACAGGGTCCAGGACGGCTGTGTGCTGGAGGCAGAAGCAAATGTACCGCCAAGTCCTGACTGGTTGCCTAGCATGGTCTCTGCATCTGCATGTATTTCACTCACTCGACGCTCCGTGAACAGAAACACTATATAACGTGTATCACACTTCTTAATAAAAATTCATAGCAAGAGAGATTTTCAATCATTTAGGTATTCTTTGTAGTACCAATAAAGACTTACGCTTCTTAGTGATATTTCAAAAAGCTAATTATATGGAGGAATTTAAAAATAGCATGTGGAGTCAGAACAAGAAGAATAAAGCCATCCCTCCCTCCTTCCCTCCCTCCCTCCCTCCCTCCTTCCTTCCCTCCCTCCCTCCCTCCCTCCCCTCTTCCTCCCTCCTTCCTTCCTTCCCTCCCTCCCTCCTTTCCTTCCCTCCCTCCCTCCCTCCTTTCCTTCCTTCCCTCCCTGCCTCCCTCCTTCCCTCCCTCCTTTCCTTCTTTCCTCCCTCCCTCCCTCCTTTCCTTCCTTCCTTCCTTCCTTCCTTCCTTCCTTCCTTCCTTCCTCCCTCCCTCCCTCCCTCCCTTCCTTCCTTCCTTCCTTCCTTCTTTCCTTCCTCCCTTCCTTCCTTCCTCCCTTCTTTCTTTCCCTCCCTCCCTCCCTCCCTCCCTCCCTCCCTCCCTCCCTCCCTCCCTCCCTTCCTTCCTTCCTTCCTTCCTTCCTTCCTTCCTTCCTTCCTTCCTTCCTTCCTTCCTTATAATTAAAAAAGGTTTACCTCAGTAAGAACATATGGCAAATTCATCTGACAGATTTAAAATAGAAATCTAAGCATGTTCTGCACTTAAGAAGCCTATGTGAGCAGGAAATTATTTGCTTTATGAAAGCATTTGCCATATGACTTGTCCATGGCAGAAGTGTCCTTGGTAAACTTAGTTGTCCTCTGTGCTTGCCTGCACACTGCTTCAAACTATGCACACATAGTTTACAAATGACTTTCCTTAGAAAGTTCTCATGGGGTCCAAACAATCCTGCTAATAAAAAGACAAAGGTCATGCCTTGCATTTCCCAGGTGGGGGAAGAGTCCCCTGAAATGTTAAGTGGTGTGACCAACCTTGGAAGAAGCAGGAAATCTAACTTCCAGCCCAGTGGTCGCTCTGTGTTCTCATATAGTCTATTAGGTAAATCTTCTTCAATTTGGCACCTTGTGGCTTACATCTTCACACACATTACTTAAATTATCTTCACAGCAATCCTTTGATACAGTAAATTACATCATCATTGATATCATCACCTAAAGGCTCAGAGGGAAGGATTTTCCTTGAAATAGAACCAGTAAAAAGCAGCACATAGTGGGTAGAATTAGTCAGCTGCAGATGCAGTCTATTCTAAGAGCCTTTTAAATGTGTTGCTAAGGAGATTTGGGGACTACCAGATAATTCCATCAGACTGGCACCTGTTTTGGTCTAACCGGGGTGCCCAGCGTGCTCAGAATGAGCAGGTAAAGGAAAGACAGCTTCAACCTGACCCGTCACTCCAAGTTAACCCAGACAAGGATTCTAATGGTAGACAGAAGGCATTTGCATCCAGTCTAGAAAAGGGAAGTGAGTTAAAAGAAGTTGTCAGAGCTAATGAAAGATGGTGCTCTGTCCAGTCACAAAAACTGCTGGCTGGTTGATGAATTTTTTCTTAGAGTCAAGTTAGAGATCCCAGTCACCCAAATTGGGTGACTTTGGCTTTAAGGTCACCCCAGTCTCTGATTGGTTATAGGTCCTCTATGTGACCTCAGGTGGGAGAATGGCTTCCCTTGGACCCTTGCTTCGAAGACAGAGAATGGGATGATGATGAGCAGAAAGGCTTTTGTGATGCTCCACCAAAGAAAGAGGGGTGCTGGTTTACCCACTGACCCTCCTACGAGTTTGGTTAGTGGTTGTTAGGACCTCTGACAGCCTAACAAAATGGAGCGCATTATCCTCAGATTGAGTCAGTTCTGAGCTCTGCCGGCCTGGCCACAGCCAGCAGTCACTGGAGGCAGGTGGGCAGGCTGCACCTGGATGTCTTTTCTGCACGGTGGTTAAGCACATCAACTTTGGAATAAAGATAGCTGAGTTTCAATCTGCATCCTGCCACTTAGTACCTGTGAGACTTGAGCAAATCATTTCTCATTTATGAATCCTGATTTCCTAATCTGTAATATGGGGGTGAAAATAGAACCTTATATGGTTCTAGTTAATATTAACTTGTGCTTCTCGTGTCCTCCCCATTTCTCTCAAGGAATGACTTGTGTGAATGAGAAATATGATTCATGGGAGTATGTGCAGAGCGTTAGGAGCCTCTGATAGTGTTATCCAGTGTCCCATATGGGAGCGTAGGCAGGGAGTTCATCTGGTTATCAATGGCAATAGGGCCAATGAATAGACCAAGCAGGTTAGGAGTACCCAAATGGTTCTATATAAAGGGGGTCTATTGGGAGATACAGGCAAATATACCTGCACTTAATGGTTCTGAGCTTCCTTTCTTTACTTCTTCCTGTCTTTGGTGGAGAGGCTACTGATGGACAGAAAGGGGCCTTGGGCTTGTCCGGAGCATGAGCCTGAAACCAGGGTCCATGAGCCGGTGCAAGCAGAGTTTAGCACAGTGTCTGGCACAGCAGACCCTGAAATGCTCCTGGGGAAGGAAGGGGGAGTCATGGCCCATGCTGGTGCTAGGGTTTGGGGTGAGAAGAGATTCAGGAGTTGGACTGAATGTTTGTGTTCCCCCTGAACTCCTATGTTGAAACCTAACCTCCAATAAGATGGTGTTAAAAGGTGGAGCCTTTGGAGGGATTAGGTCATAAGGATGGAGCCCTTGTGATTGAGATTATTGCCCTTATAGAAGGGACCTCAGAGAGCTCTCTTCCCCTTCTGCCATGTGAGGACACGGTGAGAAGACACTGTCTATGAACCTGGAAGTGGGCCCTCATCAGACACTAAACTTCCTACTTAGTGCCTTCATTTGGGACTTTCCAGTCTCCAGAACTGTGGGAAATAAATTTCGGTTCTTTATAAGCTACCCACAATATGGTACTTTGTTATAGTAGGTCAAACTGCTCAAGACACCATGGGAAGTTCCCAAAACACAAACAGCTATCAGGAGAGGACATATAGAAGCCAGGCAGAGTTTTGCTGGACACCCCAACCTGCTTCCAACTTTTATTCCTATTCCCTCCCTAGTGAGATGTTGCCGTCCCCAAATGCCTTAAACACACTGCCTGCCTTCTGGCAGGAAGCCCAACCAGAGGGAAGCTAACTTTGATGTCTTTGAGGGGGTACGCATGTCTCCAGTCCCCACATGCACCCTCAGAACTCCACTCTCAGCCCCGTTCCTTACCCTCTCTCCTTGACCATTTACAGCCACCACATGGCCTCCAATGAAAGACTAGAGCCCAGACCTCTTCCCATCACTGTGACAGGTTTAAATGGGGCTCAGGGGGCTCAGGTGCGTGCTGCTCACCATGTGGGTGAAGGCAGAGAGAGAGGGAAGGTAGGGTGTGTGTGTGTGCTGATAGAAATTATTATGGGGACAGGGTGATAGAAATTATTATGGGGAGAAGATGGTGAGCACAGGACCAGAAGGATGGAAAATTAGAAAATAAACTACATGTGGCATCAATATGCAAAAATGGGAGTGTGCCTGTTGGAGGAAATTACAGGTCTACCAGCTTAATATTAATTAAATATAGGAGAATGCAAGCTTCCTCTTGTACATGTGGTGTGATTAAATCAGGGAGTTGGACTAAGGCTGGCTGCAGGAGAGGCTCAGGAATTGACAGCAGATCCTGAGGTAACTTTAGCCCAAGCCTGGAGGTGGGGCCTGTGCAGAAACCATCTCACTGTCATGGGTATGGGGGCCAGTCTCCCACTGAATATATATTTCCCTTAGTTCTCCTTTCTTTTTTTGTTCATCTAATACACAGGCCCAGTTGTCCCCAATCTATTTGAGGACAGAGGTACATGAAAAGCCCAGATTCTGGATTCTAGGGGATAAAATGTGCCTGTTTTTGTCACTGGAAATTGAGAAACCCCATGAATGAGGTATGAGCTGATTCCAGCTCATCACGGCCCTCTCTGTGCAATGCTGTGAAGCAGTAGAAGTCAAGGTGGGCAGCCCTGGCACTGAGACGGTGGTGGGGGCGTGGGTGATGTTGCAAAGGGAGGAGGCAACATTATTCAGGTTGGACGCTTTGACTTCTTTGGCTTCTCTTGCTTTATGGCTGGTGATCTGGACCCTGGACAAACCATACCCTTGTCTGAGAGCCTTAAAGGGTGCTGGAGCTTGGTTAATGTGATTGCCTTTGCTTCAGTGTCTGCTTCTGGTAGTTCTTCCATGTCCCTGGCTGCATTTCCCCTGCCTTTAAAGCCTGACTTCTGGCAATGCTGGGTGTGAATCGCATATTTAGAGAGTGTTTATATTGCTTAATGCAACAGCCAATAACTTGCATCATTAGGTCCTGGAGTTACAATTCTATCTACTGTTCTGCCCTCTGGGACATTCACAAGTCCCCTACTCCACAACTTCCTACCAATGGCTTACTCTGTGCGGGTCCTAATGGAGGGTCTGGAGATTTAGAATTAAATAAGACATAGTCCCTGCTCCTCAGGTAAGTGCCAGTGTGGAGTTAGATGCGGTGGGAAGCAGTCACAGTGTAGCAGCTGCAAGCACTACAGTAGTCTCCTCTTATTAGCAGTTTTTCTTTATGTGGTTTCAGTTACCTGTAGTCAACCACGGTCCGAAAATATTAAATTAAAAATTCTAGAAGTAAGCAAGTTAACTATTGAGGATCTAAACTCTCAAGTCATCTGTTCTTGACATCCAACCATCGACATTGTCCTGTCTTGATGTTACAGGAGCATCTAAATCAGATGGTCTTCGCTCTGACATATTGTTAGGAGGTTAATAACAAACTCACACTACATCACAGTGCCTACGTCATTCACTTCACTTCATCTCATCACATGGGCACTGTGTCATCTCACATCATCCCAAGAAGGGTAAGTACAGTCGAATAAGATATTTTGAGAAAGAAAGAGACTACATTAACAAAACTTTTATTCAGTATATTGTTATAATTGTTCTACTTTATTAATAGTTATTGTTGTTCATCTCTTACAGTGTCTGATTTATAAAGTAAACCCTATCATAGGTATTTACGTATAGGAAAAAACATAGTATATATAGGGTTTGGTACTACCCATGATTTCAATCATCCATGGGGGGGTGTCTTGGAACATATCCTCCATGGATGGAGGGGGGGGTGGCTACTGTATTCCCATTTGACATATGAGTAAAGTGAGACTCAGAAAGATTAAAAGCTTGCTCAGAACCTTGGGCTCAATGCCATAGATTCTAGGACTTCATGCTCTGTGGTGTCTATTCCTACCTCACTGGCTTTGCTGGATGTTCCTTTCTTCCCAGTCAAACTTTCACCGTAGGGCCTGTGAACTGGCTGTTTCCAATGCCTAGGACAGAGCTCTTCTAGAGAACTACGTGACTAACACTTCACCATCATTAAGGCACTTTTTACTGGGGTGCTGCGCCCATCCCCAGCACTCCCAATCCACCTGTCCCTATTTTATATTGTATGACACGTATCCCCTTCCAATATAGTTCACTGAATTATTACTTTTCTTGGCAAATGTCTTTTTCCTTTTATCAGAATGTAAACTCAAGAGGGCAGGGCTTTTTTTTTTTTTTTGTCTGTTTTTATTCACAGTTGTAGCCCAGACATTTACAGTCATGCCTGGTATACAGTGGGTAGGTATGCAACAAACATTGCTGGTTGCATGAATCAATTAATGAGCACCGTGAAATAAAGCCAGGTAAAGATGCTGAGTCTTAATTTGAACCCTTGCTCAAAGTTTGCTCCAAGAACTAGGTTTTTATTGTAATGTTGTTGGGAAACTTGGCTTCTATCTAAAATTCGTGGCCAGGTACTGGCAGCCTGCTCATCACTTGGGCAGACATTCAGCTGTTCAAAACCCACCAAACACAGTGGGTGCCCATGACCATCATCCAGCCCAACTGGCTGGCTCTGGTGCCATCCTAGTGGTCCGATGTTTTGGATCTGACCCCTATTAACTGCTCTAGGAATGCACCCTTCGGTTTATTAGCTCTGCCTCTCTTTTAATTAATCTGATCATTCTGTATTGTTAGCTATTCGAATTACCACCTTCCTGTGTTCTGCCCAGATGGGACCATGGGATCCATGCTGTATTCCGTTCAGCTGGCTATGGAACTTCCTGGTTGTTATCCTAAGTGAAAATGGATTTCCTCGCTAGGGCAGGAACAAAACTGCCATGATTCTTCCTAGTAACTCCATTAAACAACCCTCCGGATAGCATTAGCTCAGGGGTTGTTAATGCGCAATCAATTTTGTATGGGCTTTCAAAGGACCCAGCTCTGTCTCCGGCATGTAATGTGTCCTGATGAATGCTGGTTGTTTTCCTTTTCTTCCAGCTTCCCTTCAGCTGGTCTCAGCTGCTGTGCTCCTCTCTCCAGAGGCTCTGCCCTGAAGGAATACATATTTCGGCCCCGGTTGCAGAGGTTTTAAATAGCAGGGAACAGGTGGGGGCAGGCTCCCTCCCTTCCTCCGGTGGATACCACTCCACACTGGCAGCTTCTACATGGTTTCATGTGAAACATAAAAACCTGCTTGGAGGTTTTCCCGTGTGACATTGTTGTTGATTAAATGAACTAATGCATGTAAGGCACTTAGAACAGTACCTGACAATTGGGGGAAATTACTCAAAAAGGGTTCATTAAAAGAATGCCTCTAGGTAGTGTTTCTTGGGGACACGGACTACAAAGGTCCCGGCTCCCACGGATGTAAGGAATTCCTATCAAGAGGGATTGCCCTGCAGATCGGTTTTCAGCCTCTGCATGCCTCCACCATACCAGCAGGATCAGTCTGGGTCCTTCTCCTGGATGTTCCCCAGGGTCAGGAGAACGTTTCCTGTCACTATAGTTGTCACTAACATGTTAGTATCCAGAGTTGCAAAGACTTCCAGTCAAACCCCCTCCCCCAATCCAGTGGAGGCAAATAGACCCATTTCATATAAGACGGGGTGTCATGCAGTCTGGTGCACCAGCCGACGTGATCTTAGGCACCTTTAGACATTTTCCAAGAAAAGTAATTGTAGTTACTGTGTAGTTGTGGGAACTTGGACAACCGCCTAAGCTCCTGATAGTCTCCTCATCTCCTCATTGACATATAATGCTTTACCCAGGCTTATTTATCCCCCACATACTATAAACAATGCTCATTACCCCAGGGTTTAAATAGTCCTGGATAATTATAAAATTACTAGTAGCCTTGAGCATGAATCCCTGCGCCAGTAGCTCGCTGCCGCCCTCCAGTAGCTCTCCGCCCACTGCCCTGCTCTCCTGTAGCTCCCCCCCCCCGCCCCCTCCTCTTGCTCCCTGCTCATAGCTTGCTGCCCTGCCCCTTCCTGTAGCTCCCTCTGTTCCCCCCCCCCCCCCCCATACCTTGCTGTCCTGCTTCCTCCTGTAGCTCTCTGCCACCCGCTTGTAGCTCCCTGCCCCACCCTCCTGCTGATCCGTGATCTGGTCGTTACATGGTCGGTTGTTACGCTTCAGGGCATAACGACCATTTGCATATTACATCTTTATTATATAGGATATCCAAAATGATCTTCCTAGAGCCACCTTCCCAACCCATGTCCCTTTTCTCTTGCATGTTTCCATCACAACTAGTTATCTTTCTAACTCATTACATCACTCCCACACTTAAAACCTTCATTGGTTTCCTAATCTGACTTCCAAAAGCCTTTATAATCTTGCATCTGCTTCAGTTCTCATCCTTATACACCATCATTTCCACACCTTCCCTTTCCCCAAACCCATGCTTTCTTCATGTTGAACCACTCTGGTTTCCCCAGCATGCCTTACTTTTTCATGCTACCCAGTCTTCGCAAGTGCTGGCCCTCAGTCTAGTCTGCATCTCACCACTTTAAACTCCCCACCCCACCTCTTCTCCCAGAACTCCTGTGCTTCTACGGGAACTTGGTCTAAATGTCATTCCATGGAAGAAGTACATCTTTTCAAGGAAGAAGCATGACCTTCCTTGATCTCACCCACTCCAATAACAGATACACCTTCCTTGGTAACCAATATACCTCTTTAGCTCTTATGCTATATCTGTTGGGAATATGTATGGCTATATATACAATTAACAGAGAGCTGGATGAGTAAAGGACTTGCACAAAAAAAGCATTATTTTTTTCCTTATGTAACAATACATCCAGGTATTAAGGGTAATTGGTATCAACTCAGCTTTTCAGTGTTGTCATCAAGAAGCTGGTCCTTTTCTGCTTTTGTGTTTTGCCATTCTTTGCACATTAGCACTCATTCCCTCATGATTGCAAAGTGGCTACTCCTGCACCAGGCATCACCTCTGTGTTTAATGCAAAAGGTGGAAGTTAGGGCAGCACTAGCCATATTTGTCCTCTTTATTCAAGAGAGCAAAAGCCATCCCAGAATCTCCCAGAAGAATTCTGCTTATTATTTTATTGTTCAGAATTCTGTCCCTAGGCTACTCCTAGATGCAAAGGAAGCCAACCAAATGAGTATAGAGTTGGGCATAGCATTGTCTTAAACACAGCTGGCAGGCATTAGCAAGAAAAACAGGGGAAGGGATTGACTACTGGATAAATGATAACTACATTGGCCACATATGACATTATAATTCTTTTGTTGACTGTTTTTCTCCTTACTAGACAAGTGAGCTCCTTGAAGACCAATGCACAGCTCACTGCCCTCTCCCTGAGACCACCGATGCCTGACACAGAAGGGGCTCATGTAAACATTATCTGAATAAATAAATGGGATGTACACAAATCCCACAAATCCCACCAGCTTATATACCACATTAAAGGCCAGTTTGATTTCTGCTCAGAAAAGGGCAGGTGTGTGGCTCAGTTCATACAACCACTTGTTTTGACATCAAGTGCTTGCAGCCAAAGCTTCCCATTGGGGCTGATACAGTTTTCCCCTGGGGAATGGATGTGAAATCTCGGTTGCCAGTTCCCAGAAGCTGAAATTTGGTTCTAATAATACAATACTACCAAGTTTTTAACTCTCAGGAAACTGCCAGCTTGCAAAATAGCATTATATTAATTTTCTGTTTAATAAAGCACCCTGGAACCCTCAACACGGTGTGCGTGTGCCTGCCTGGGGATAGAAGAAACACAAGGCAGCAGTTCACTTAAGGTGGGAGGACACGCTAGATAAAGGGAATCTAATTGGAAGTGTACAATATGCTTATCATGTAGCTGCTGATAAAACATTACTGCTTTTTTTCCCCCTTGCACAGTACAAAAGATAACATCAGAGCCACTAAATCAAAATCATATTTAACCATATCCTTTAGTCCAGGTCTGTGTCCCTCTGTGTTTTGTAAGGGATTGCCCTGAGAAAGGGTAGCTTTGCAGAGCTCGTTGCTAAAGGGGTTGCAAGGACGCCTAATTGTGGGCTCATGGGAAGGAGGCAGGGGTGTTTAAACACAACTTCTGGCAAGAGGGAGATAACAATCTCTAATTTGTGTGAATGCCGAGGTTCAAAGTTTATTTGCTATAATTCCAAGGAATCTTTTAATTTGGCTTAAAGAATGCATGTAATTTATTCTTAATGTAATGAGCTAAAACAGACTGTTGTTAGATTATATATCCAGATTCCCCCTATAGGGTTTTTGGCCACTAAGCTGAAAACCTGGCTTAAAAAATGTTTTTATTGATTTCAGAGAGAGGAAGGGAGAGGGATAGAGAGATAGAAACATCGATGAGAGAGAGACATCAATTGGCTCCCTCCTGCATGCCTTCCACTGGACATCAAGCCCTCAACCCGTGGCCCAACCAGAATTGAACCAGTGAACACCTGGTTCATGGGTCAATGCTAACCACAGAAGCATACTGCCTGGACTTTTTTGTTTTGTTTTATTTGTTTGTTTCTTATTAATGGTAGTTATAATGAGGACTAATCTGAGAGGGATGTACCGAGAGGGATGTAAAGAAGAATGTGTCATTTCTTTTTACATCATTATCCTCACATCTTCCCACTGCTGATGGAACATAAAGAAAAAGATAGCTTTGTCCCCCCAAAACCAATGGGATGAAGGGGGAACTGTGGAATGCCTTTTCTCCTTATGTCAGGCATGCCCAGCAAGGTCTCCTCCAGCCCCTTGGAAACAGTGCTGGCTGAGGTTGGATAGAAACTTTTCTGTGACCAACAGGAGGCTGGAGGGTTCCTGGAACCTCATTTTAGGGTTGTTGATCAACCATATTTGTTCAAGGTAAACAATACCCTGCCTGTCTCCTGCTGTTTCAGTGGAATTGGTCAGCTTTTTTTTTTTTTGTCCTTGTTTGTATCTGGCCCAAGAGGTCAGAGAAAAGGGAGCTTTTTAATTTTTTAAAAATTACTTAGTTTTAACATTCAAACTAACAATTAGCAACTCTAAATGCCAACAGATTTTTACTCCACATTAACACTTTTACCTTAAACTAGAAAGTTGTAAGGTTTGTCATAAATACATGGTGAGTGAGGAAGGAGAACAAAAAGAGAGGGGTAAATTGAAATTGAGGATATTTAAAATTGTTTTTGTCCCTATTCAGAGAATAGTCTGTGGCTAGAGATGAAATTTAACTACCTCTATTCATCATTTCTTTCTTACTCAAAGCAAATCTCAGAATCGCTACTTTTTGTTATGAATAAAGATTATTCTAGAGAAGACCAACTTTTACCAGGTTCCCCAAATTAACAGTTCTCAATAGCAGCTGTAATTTCAGCAGCTTTATTTTATTTGGAGGTAGAGCTCAGTTTTTATTGCTAAGATTTGTGAATAGCTACTCTCCTATAGAATTGGGGTTATAACTCTTAGTCTCAACTCCTGAAGGCATGGACCATTTCTTAATAAGCTTTCCAATAAAATCTATTTTATTTCATTAACTAATATCTACAGAAAATATACAGTGATTTCCTATATGCCAGGGGGTTTTGTAGGTGCTTAATAAATGTGCTTAGTTACCCTTCATAATAACCCAATGAGGTAGTTGCTATTATTATCTCTGAATCACAAATGAGGAAACTGAGATGGAGAGAATTTAAGTGCAAACTCACATGACTTCTAACTGGGGGTGTTGGAATTGGACCTTTTCAACTAAAACTTCATTCTTAGCCACTGTCTTTTCAGCTGTGACATAACACTGAGCACAGTGTCTTGTGTAAGTGCTGGTAAATGAGCCCAAGACTCACTTCTAAATTGGGGTTTGCTGTCTGGGGTCCATACATGGCTTTAAAATCAGCCCTGGATGACTCAGCAAAGTTCTATCAGTAGTAAGATGCTTGCATGCAGGGTAGGACATACAGTTGGTGCTCACTAAGTGCTTACTAAATTTAATGTTTTCAGAATAAACGTTTCTGTTTTTTAATGTAAGTGTTACTTCTTTTCCTATTCTATTTCCATTGCTTTGCATTCACATAGGCATGGGCATTTCCCTGGGCATGGCCACCTCTAATATGACATGTCCCACTGTGCATTGTCTTTCCTCTGCTTGGACTATCCTTTGCCCACCCTATTTGCCCAGAAACCCCTACTCATCCTTCAGGACACAGCTCAGAGTTAATTCCCTAACCCTTGTGTTCCTATGGGCTTCTATTCTAATGCCCCTGCTCTATGCAACGCCATTTCTGTGTCTATTGTTAAGTCTGTCTGCACACCCACCTTCTTCATGATGTGTGGCTATTTGAATGCAGAGACTGTGCCCCAATTCACTTTAATATACCTGGTACCCTGCATCTGATACTCTTAGTGATGCATAATGATCTAATGAATGAAGGGAGAAAAACAGAAAACCATAAGGCAAGACTGCTGGCATTTCACTATGATTCCCTGAAAGTTCTAAATAATTTAGGGCTCTTCACAGTGGAAAAGTATAAATAAGGAAAACATCAAATATATTTGAGGTCAGTACAAAATGTAGCACCTGGGTGGAATTTGCAGGGTCAACCTATTTCATTAGAAATTACCATATTTGCATTTCAGTAAAATAAACCACAATCAAATTAGTCTTTCCACCCTCACATTCTATCCAAGGACATCCTTTCCCCTGGATCCCAGGTAAACTAGTGAATATTTTTCCTCCTAAATGGCACCAAAGTAAAGATTATGTAAAGCAAGGCCATTTCTAACATATTTTCTCCCCTGCAAGATGCAATCTAAAAACTACTTGCTATTATGGTTTGGAATAAGATATGTTATTAAGTGAATGACAGAAAAATAAGAAGACATCCATCAAAGTGTCTATTTCATTCCTATATACAGAGCTTTCCTATACCCAGAGGGCGTCAAGGCACAAATCATGGGTAACGATATCTTAAGTAGAAGGAACAAGAAATATACAAGAAAAGACTCTTATAAATTCTGTCCTATTGCTCTCAACTTAATTGTTTCTCTTTTGGCATTGTCTTTCAGAAGAGAAAATGGATAGTTGCCCATGGCAGGAAGAAATTAAGCATTTTGAGACTGATGCTCAGCACTGTACAAATGAGTGGTTAGCAAGAAGCCAGATCTAGCATGGCCATGAACTCGAGGTTCCCCAGGATACGCTACCATCAGCAGGAAATGCCACAGGGCAGCATGCATCTCATCAGAAGGCTGACTGGGAAGAGAAGAGAGAGGCTGGAAGTCAAGCTCTATCTAGCAAATATCTATTGGAAAGGTTGGTAGCTATCTCAATCCCCCTTCTCAAATAAGCACACAACAGCAGGTGTGAGAGAGAAGAAAAACAAATGTTGCACAAATGAAAATTCTCCCTTTTCTTACAGTTAAGTCTATGGAGAAAGACAGATTTCAGAGTAGCCTAGAGATCTAGACATGCCTCCTGAGGATGTCCTGAGATGACTAAGCTGACTGCAATAGGACCAAGTTGAGACCCACATCCTAGGTAGGTAAGAGCTGGGATCCAAGAACACCTTCAGCCTCTCTGTGTGTATTCAAGAGCAACTATAATTTGGGATTCTGGTTGCTTAGGAAATATAACTTCCACATGGCATAGGCTGACATACGTTTTGTGTTAAGAAAACTTTTTAATAACCTTGAAGTAAAAATTCCAGCAAACTCATTAGGAAGGTCCTATTTGCTCTATGTTTAAGATATTCCTGGGATAGTGGGAATGGATGGCAGTGATGGAGAAGATATACAGGAGATATGGGAATGCTAGCAAATGAAGGATTCCTTGAAATAATTACCAGGGAAGTCATGGAAGGTTTCATAGTAGAGGTGGCACATTTAAATTTTAATCCCTGCCTATTTCCAAAAGGAACTTGAAGGTTACTATCAATGTTGGCCATTTATTGAGTGCCTACTATGCACTAAGCTCTAGACCAAGCCATTCATAGATATAGTTACATAGTCTTCTTTAAGACTCACAACAATTCTATAAAGTAGGTATTATATTGCTGACCTTAAAAATAAAAGTCATTTTACCAGCAAAACTGGGTTTGTTCAGGAATAGCAGAGAATTACAATTCAGGACATGTAAGCTATAGCTAAACCGTAGGCAAGTCCTGAGAAAAAAGGATAAGAATGTTCTTTTATAGAGGAGAAGGGAAGTTTGGAGGGGCTGTTATATTCAAAGAGTCCATTGGAGAAAACTGGGAGTTCAAAGTGTAGTGGCTTTTCACTGGCTAGGTTGTGACAGTCTCTCATTGGCTGGGTCATTGCTGGGGGAGGAAAATATTCCTTCTCCCTGTTGGGGTAGTAGAGTAGAAAACATCTTTCTGTTGGAGATGCAAGGCCACTCTTCCTATTTGGGGTAATGGGAGAATGAGTGGTAGGGGGAAAGAGTCCCCCCCCTACAAGCCCCCCGACTCCAATTTGGTTGAAGTCTCTTTTATTAGTTTTCACACCATTTTCATTTTATTAGATGAGGTGACTGAGCTTAGAGAGATGAGTGGACTTGCTAAGTAGAAGAGCTGAGACTTGCACCCAAATGAGCTTTACACCACTCCTGGCACTTCTCCACTGCTCTGTAGTAAGTGTCAGGCCTCTAGGTTTAGGAAGGGGAGGCCTTCAAATTGTATAACTAAATATTTCTTCTTCTTTGTCTTCCTTTGCCTTTTGTTCTTCCTTTCCTCCTCCTTTTGTTCCTCTTCCTGCTTTCTTCATCTTCCTAGGATTTGGTGTTTTTCTTTTCCAACAATTATTTAAGAACTATGATATGGTGATTTATAATATTGCTTTTTGTCCATTTCTGACACAGAGCTCCTAAAACCTTTGGAATTTTCTAAGCGATGAGCACAGGGGTGTATTTTTGTTGTTATTGTTAATGGTTGGTTGTCAGGAGAACCAATCATGTGATTTCAGGTTTAGAATTTTCAATGTTCTCTCCTACCCCATCCCTGCTGACCTTGGGGACGGGGGTAGAAGGGCTGAAGGTTGATCCAATTGTCAGTGGCCAATGATTTAGTCATTTATGACTATGTAATGAAGCCTTCATAAAACCCCAAAAGGATGGAGTTTGGAGAGCTTTTGGGTTGGTGAGCACGTGGAGATTCAGGGAGAGTGGCATGTTCAGCGAACATGTAAGCTCCATACCTTTTCCCTGATTCTAGCACTATGGGTCTGTTCTATCTGTCTGTTCCTGAATTGTATCCTTTATAATAAACCAGTAATCCAGTAAGTAAAATGGTTGAGTTCTGTGTGCTGCTCTAGCAAATTAACTGAACCCAAAAAGGGGGTCTTGGAAACATTCAATCTATATCTAGTCTGTCAGAAGCACAGGTAACAACCTGGGTTTGAGATTGGCATCTGAAGTATGGGGGAAGCAGAAGGGCAGCTTTGTTGAATTGAGCCCTTAACCTGTGGGATATGATGGTATCTCCAGGTAGATAATTTCAGAATTGAGTTGAGTTGTAGGTGTCCAGCTGGTGTCAGAGAATGCTTGGTGGTGTGGGAAAACCTCCACACATCCCCACACATTGTAAACAGGAGCAAAAATTGTTATTCATATTTTATGTCCTGGGCATAGCAGAGAGAATATAAAAATTAATACAATGGTGCTACACATTCAAGGACTATTTATTTTGGTAGGAGAGATGGATATATAAACAATTTACTGTAAGGTGATAGCTACTAAATATTAGATCATATAAATGGTGGAGGAAGAAATGATTAATTCAAAATGAAGGATCTGGTAATATTTTATATGTGAGGAACATATGGAAATGGAAAGGTAAGAAGGATTTCTTCATATTGCAAATCTAGAGTAGCAAATGAGGGATACTCCATTTTCTTTGGAAAAAAGTTGAGTCAGTGGAAAACTACAGGTGCAAAGGAACTAGAGTTAGAATTATGTTCATAGAGCAAGTTCTGTGGGCATGAGGAGGAGGTGAAGTAAAAAGATAAAAAGTTGAAAAGAGAGAAGAAGTTAGATTGAAGCTACAAGATAAAGTTTTAGTCAAAAGTGGTTGAAGAGCTTTTTAAAACTGTTAAGCTAGAGATTTTAGGTGACTGAAGCCAGGATATTGGATGGTTTCTTAAGGATTTTGAAATTGTCCAGTATAATTGGAAGTGGGAATGGGGCAAGACAGAGCAAAGAGGAAAATTATGAGCCAGACCTCCAGAAACAGGGGAGTATGTTGTAAGCTCACAGAATCCAGCAATGTGAAGAAATATCTTGAGGTTAGTAAGAACAGACAAGAGCAAAGCATAGATACCAGTACTTGCTCTTCTGGAACAATTGTGTGGATGTGGTGGTAGTGGGTTGGTAGATTGCTGGTCTTTTTCCTGCTCTAGTAGGGAAGGTAGGGCATAGGAAGCCTCCCTCACTCAAGAAGGCTGGGGCAGCATAAGGTCCTCCAGGTTCCAATTAAGGCAAAGACGTTAATGAAACAATCCAGGAAAAAGTAACTCATACAACAGGTGTCTTTACAATAGAATGGGCACTTCAGAGGGTACAGGGCTGGGATTAGGGGAAAGGATGCTGATGAGGGTGCGCTAAGGGAAGGCAAGGACCAAACTGGTGGGACATCATGTGCAAGGGAGGTAGCTAGCCAGAAGGTCCTAGAAACAGAAAATGAAATTCAGGCAAAGAGCTGGTGTCTCTAGGTCCTTGCAGAATGCATGCTAATGGTACTATATAGAAATAGTATGACTCAAAAGGCAGATTGCTGGTATTTCAATCACTGGCAGTAAGGAAACCAGAAGATGGCATTAGGATGTGAACTATACCTGTGGTCGGCAAACTGCTGCTCGTGAGCCACATGCGGCTCTTTGGCACCTTGAGTGTGGCTCTTCCACAGAATACCACGGCCTGGGCGAGTCTATTTTGAAGAAATGGCGTTAGAAGAAGTTTAAGTTTAAAAAATTTGGCTCTCAAAAGAAATTTCAATCGTTGTACTGTTGATATTTGGCTCTGTTAGCTAATGAGTTTGCCGACCACTACACTAACTACATCATTAAAATGTACTTCTGTATTAAAATTGCTTTCAAGGTAAGATGCCTGCTTTAGCTGTAGATGTGTACCATGGCATTAGAAGTGTCCCATAGCCAAAGGGGATGTTCATAAAACTCATAACCTGGCCGATGAGGTCCCAGGATTGAGCACAGAGCAAGTTTAGACAATCACAGTGCATGTGGGGAGGAGGAATGTGGCATTCAGAAAAAGAAGACAGAGGATGTTGATGCTGAATGGGGCGTCTGCAGTCACTAACAATTGGCCAGGTGAATGAGGGTGTGTGGGAAAAGGCAAGCAGGGAAGAGTGATAAGAGTGTGAGTAAAGGCAGAATCACATGGGGCCAGCCAGAGTGCTCTTTCCTAGGCCCTGTGAAGGTCTGGATGGTAGGGTAGGATTTGGCGGTGAAGCCTGACACTGTAAGCTTTCTCATGGCTGTCTTCCCCTGTTTCTGCATTCAGTATCATACTGCAATGTCAGAGATGTTTTTTAAATTTATTCTAATATACTTTTTTATTGAGATACAATTGGCATTTTACATGGTGTGAGTTTAGTATACAACATGTTTATTTGATACATTTATATTACAATAGGATTGCCATTATAGCTCTAGCTAACACCTCTATCACATCATGTCACTTTAATTATAATTTCTTCTAGTGGTGGGAACAATTAAGACCTAGTCTCTTAGCAAGTTAAATGTTTATAATACAGTTTTGTTGTCTTTAATCACTGTACTATATGAGACCTCCAGGGTTTATCTACTAGTTGCAAGAATGTACCCTTAAACAACACTCCCCTTTTCCCATTCCTCAGCCCCTAGTAACACTATTTTTTCTCTGTTTTTATTTTTATTTTAATTTAATATATTTTTACTGATTTCAGAGAGGAAGGGAGAGAGAGATAGAGATAGAAACAGCAATGATGAGGGAGAATCATTGATTGGCTGCCTCCTCCATAGCCCCTACTGGGAATCTGGGAATCCAGCTTACAACCCTGTCATATGCCCTGACCATGCATCAAACCGTGATCTTCTGGTTTATAGGTCAATGCTCAACCACTGGGCCATGCTGGGCTTCTCTGTGTGTGTGTGTTTTTTTTTTTAGTTTGTTTTCTTTTTAGATTCCACATATAAGGGATTTCATACAGTATTTGTGTTTCACTTATATAATATCCTCAAAATCCTCATACAGTATTTGTATTTCTTTGTCTGACTTACTTAGATAATGTCCTCAAGATTCATCCAAGATTGTCACAAATGGAAGGATTTCTGATTTCTTTTTTTTCTTATGGCTAAATAGAATTCCAGTGTGTGTATGTGTGTGTGTATGACATAATCTTCTTTATCCATTTTTCAATTAATGGACACTTAGACACTTAGATAGTTCCCATATTTTGGCTGCTGTGAATAACGCTGCACCAGACACGGAGTGCATATCTCTCTTCAATAACCAGTTTTCATTTCCTTTGAATAAATACCCAGAAGTGGGATTGCTGGATCATATGCTAAATCTATTTTTAATCTTTTGAGGAACCTCCATACTCTTTTCCAGAGTGGTGGAACCAGTTTACAGTCCCACCAAGAGTGTATGAAGATTCCCTTTACTCCACATCCTTGCCACCACTTATCTCTTGCCTTCTTGGTGACAGCCATTCTGACAGGTGTGAGGTGACATCTCATTGTGTTGTGGTTTTGATAATCAGTGTTGATGAGCACCATATGTTTAAAAAATCATAAATTTTGTGTGATCTTTAGGGCTGTGTGTGTGTGTGTGTGTGTGTGTGTGTGTGTGTGTGGTAATCAAAAGAGAAGCTGAAAGAAATCCTGTCAGCTGAAAACCTGGGAAGAAGGGTAATGAGGCTTCTCTATGGGACTTGTTTTGAGTGCCAGAAAATACCGAATTAAAGAGGAGCTTAAGGAATTTATTTTATAAAACTTCCAAACTCAACCTTTGTAGGTCCCTGTGCTCACAGAAACAAGACTCTTCTAAATTTCCGTCAGAGAGTAGACATGACTGCCTCAGAGCATTGGTAAGAACGAACTCAGTAGGAGCAATGCTTTGGTCCTCACCAATGGTGGCAGCCAGTGTGACTGAGGCTGCCTGGAGTCCCACCAATTAAGTAGGTGGGTGCTATTTTCTACCTGTAAGATGCCAATCACCCATGCGTCAGAATTTTTCACTTTCCAGCTAGAACTTTGGTGCCATATATAGTATATTAGTTATAACCTAGATGAGTTTTCATGTCAAATAGTTCAGAAATGATAACTTCAATAGGATCCTAACCTGGTATTTATTGACCACCACCTTGTGTCAGATTCTGAGAAATATTTTCATATAGTTATGAATGTTAATATTTATGCAACCTGTCATGTGGGTGTTTTTATCTCCATTGCACAGGTAAGAACATGAAGGCTCAAAGAGATGAAGAGATATGCAGGAGATGGCACCTCAGAGCCGGAGCCTAACCCTTAACCCACACGCCTTCTCTTCTTGTCTGGTAATAACTAAAACCCAACAACAAATGGCCTTCCCAACACACGCAGCTGTTTTTTCCGATGTGCTGTGTTTATGGCTTGAGTTTCAAATTAAAATGACTTGAATGCGGAAAATGAGATGGTTGCGGGGGAGCCTATTTTTCTCCCAGGAGGCTATGAATAATGAGGGGTATTCTTGCTTATCTGGTTCCATCATCATTTCACTTCCATATATAATAAGGGATATTGCTACCCTGACTAACTTGGAGTGTTTGTGGATGGGGACGGAGTGACTGCCATTGATTACAGCCAGCATGACAGCCATCTGTGGGCATGACAGTTCTGCAGTGGGGCAAAGATCCTGGCTCTCGCATGCCACACAGAGGCCGGGCACACTGATGCGCTAGCCAACTACTGCCTATGTGTTTCCTGTTAAGAGAGGCTCTGGAATTATTTTGGGTTGTTTCCCCCTACCCCATTTCTATGTTTTGAAAAAAAAGTGAGTCATACGTTAAAGCTAAATTTACTTTCAAAAATTTCAAGTCAGTGTCTACTCTCCCCTGTTATTATCAGGGAAGGAGTTTGTAAAAAGTTAACGCTGGCAGTTTGCATAAATCCATCCCAGCTTAGCAAATTCCCTGGCTGGTCGTCTGTGCTTAATGCAGCACGTCTCATCAAAACTAGCCTGTTCCAACAATCTTAACTAAAGGCTGCTGCTCACGATCTGAGGGAGCTGAAAATTCATTCTCATCTACTCAGAAGTGGAAATACAGACGCTTGGATAAATATTTCACGCTACTCAACAATGCTTCATTACCTTTTCATCTGTTCTTGGGTGAATTTATGAATGCAAGTAAATGGTGATCATATCTTTAACCTAAGTAAATGGAAGGTTTTCAAATAAATTCCAACATGTTAGAAATCCCATTTAAATCATATGTACAGGATGTCCCCAAAATGTACACTCACTTTGAATAACTATTAATTCCAATGGGTTAAATCTGAAAATAAAAAAACATCAATTGAGCTATCAATTGTTAGAGTGAATATACATTTTTGGGGGATATATATGTGTGTGTGTGTATATATATATGTATATGTATATGTATATGTATATGTATATGTATATATTAGTGGCCTGGTGCATGAAATTCGTGCACGGGGCGGGGGGGGGGTGTTGTCTCTCAGCCTGTCCTGCATCCTCTCCAATCTGAGACCCCTGTGGGATCAGGCCTAAACTGGCAGTCAGACAACCCCCTCACAATCTGGGACTGCTGGCTCCTAACCACTCACCTGCCTGCCTGCTTGATCACTCCTAACCACTCTGCCTGCTGGCCTGATTGCCCCCAACTGCACCCTCCTGCCTGCCTGCTCACCCCAACTGGTCCCCTCTGCTGGCCTGCTTGCCCCCAACTGCCCCCCCCCCCCCCCGCACCTCTAGCCTGATCACCCCCAACTGCCTTCCCCTCCTGGCTTGATCACCCTTAACCGCCTCTGCCTCGGACCCGCCACCATGTCTTTGTCTGGAAGGTCTCATGGTCTAATTAGCATATTACCCTCTTATTAATATAGATAGTATATGACATAGTGCCATAACTATAACATATGTACCAGTATTACTCTATGAGAATACATACTTCATGCGATAGGAAGGCATCTAATACATTACATTGTATATGTTGTAAGTAGTAGGAAATACTGCATTCATAGCAATAATATACACCCTGTGACTTCCCTTCCTGATTTGAGAATGGTTCCCCAGTTCTTTGAATGTTTCCTGGCCCCTGATGTATTTTTTTTGGTCATTCAAAGTAACTTTATTTACTGTATATTGCACATGACTTGAGGTCTTTAATTTCTAACCACCAAAGATTCAAAGAACTATTTTTTCCATGAAGTTTAACATTAACATAAGTGAATTCATATATTCATGTGTTTTTATTGTAAACATCTGAATTATTAACATTGTCATAGATCCTGAACTCATAAGCACGGACCATCCACAGGCTGGCAGCATGCCAGGAAGCCACTCTGCAAGCAGAGACTCTGCATAAGGAGAAAAGTCATAGCACAACATTTAATGTCCAACCTAAGTCACCTCAGAATGTTACATATATTGACTTCTTAATTCATATAGTATCGGGAACTCAACTGCTTGGTTAGTGACAGGGTTGACCTGGTTTCAGGAGGATTATTCCTGAAATAATTAAGGAAAGGGGGGCTCAATCTTTTCTTGGTTGCTTGCTCCTCCCTAGCACCTTCATCTTTCTTCTCATCCTCAGCTTCTTGGGCATCTTCTCCTTCTTCTTCCTCCTTTGCATCCTCAAATTCTTCCTTGGCACCTTCTTCCTCTTTCTCTCCTTCCTCTTCGTCAGCCACTTCCTTCTCCTTCTCCTCTTCAGCTTCTCTTTCAGAAGGGGGTTCATCCTTAGCTTCCTCGGCTTTTGCAGCCTCAGTGGTTTCCTCCACCTCGATCTGCTCCTCCTGGACGTGGCTGGTGTATTAAGAAGGGAAGGAGTGAGTGGACATCAAGTAGGAGCTACTTTGTAAACCACCTTAGGCAGATCGACCAAAGACCTGGGAACTCTGGGAGTAGCCGCTAGCTATGCTTCCCACGCTGGTGAAACTGAGCTGGGTCTCCTCACCTTCCAAGAGTTTCCTGTTAACTGCAATGTTAATGTCCAAAGCCACATTGAGGAGGTCCTGGTATTCTTTTAAATAACATGCCATTTCACTCTTTGTATTTCTCAACTCATTTTCTGATTTGTTGATTGTGTCCTGCAGAGCACTAACATGGGAGTTCTGCTTATCCTCCAGTTCTCGCAAGCTGCTTTCCCAGAGCTTAGTTCATGCCCTGGCTTGCTTTGATCTCCAGGGTCTTGGCATTGAGCAGGCGGCGGCTTTCAGACACCTCCTCCTTGGCGGCACGCACCTCGTAGGTGTTCTTGGCAGTGTTCTCAGTCAGCATGGTGAAGCAGCTCTTGTACCATTCTTCTGCATTCTGCATGTTCTTGGCAGCCAGCTTCTGGTACTGGGCACAGATGTCCTTGAGCGAGGCAGAGAGGCTGGACTTGGAGAACATGTCCATCTCCACGGAGATCTGAGCGTACTGGATCTGCGCCTGCAGCTTGGCGATCTCCTTTTCATGCACCTTCTTGAGAAAGGCGATTTAATTCAGGCTGTTGATGCGCTTTTCAAGCTCAGCGCCAGCGAGAACCGCCTCATCTGCACCTTTGCGCGCCTTCATCAGCCAACCCTCTGCGTCATCATGGTTCAGCACCTCTTCCTGGTAGCATGCCTGCAGGTTGCTCCCAGTCCCTTCCAAGCACTGGTGCCTGCTAACTGCCCACTGCCCTCTCCTCGCCAGGGCCGGGGCGCAGTGGGCTGGGGCACAGGCATCCCATTTTCATTAAAATGTTCAACCCCGGCCTGCTCCACCAGTGATCCCAGAGACCCTGGCCACCCCCGCCCGGTTACTTATCGGGGCCTCTACCCAGCAGGCGGCTCAGGCGCTGCCCGCCTGGCCTGCCTGTTCCTCCATGGTGGACTGGACCCTGCAGCTGGCGTCAGGCACAGTCTGCCAGGCCTGCCCGACCCCAGTGGCTGCCTGGACCCCTCGGGAGGCATCAGGCGCTGCCTGCCTGGCCTGCCTGGATACCGATAGCAGCTTGGACCCTGCGGGCAGCATCATGCACCTTCTGCCCCCCTCCCCCCGTTACCTATCGAGGCCTGCCTGGTCCCCCATAGTGGACTGGACTCCGCAGGTGGCTCAGGCGCTGCCTGCCTGGCCTGGCTGGTACCTGATGGCGGCCTGCACCCCGTGGCAGCATCAGGCACAGGCTGCCTCTTCTGCATATGCAAATTTACTCTCCATCTTTGTTGACTTAATTTGTATATCTCTCCTGATTGGCTGTGGGCATAGCGGAGGTACGGTGAATTAGCATTTTTCTCTTTTATTAGTGTATATAAGCAATGAATTATGATATAAGCAATGAATTATCCCCTTTCTATAAGTGTGTGTAATACGTTTTTGATTCTATTAGATCCATGTTGTTGTACCAGGCATGTTACACTTATACTAGCCCTTGGCATTGGAGGACTATGACTTTTGTGATTTTGAATACTTTCCACTGAACCTGAGGCACCGTGATGGCAGGCCTGGATTTGTATGTTGCATTCTGTGAGTGAGCAGGAATGGAGCAACTCACCCAGCTAGTGAGCACCTCTGGCCCTTAGCACCAGTGGCACCAGCATCAGCGGCACCAGTACCAGCACCAGCATCAGCAGCACCAGCACCAGCACCAGCACCAGCAGCACCAGCACTAGCAGCACCAGCACCAGCATCAGCAGCACCAGTAGCACCAGCACCACCAGCATCAGCACCAGTACCAGCAGCACGAGCACCAGCACCAGGATCAGCACCAGCACCAGCACCAGCACTTCCCTGTGGCTTTGCTGTTCTCTTCTCCCTTTACCTTGTACTGGTAACTGTGTCATGAAACAATTTTAAACATTTTTTAAATTTTTATTTTTCAATTACAGTTTACATTCAATATTATTTTGTATTAGTTTCAGGTGCACAACAAAGTGGTTAGATAATCATATACTTTTACAAAGTGATTCTACCCGCCCCCCAACCCCCATATTTTAAGTACCCACTTAGCACTGCACAGTTATTACAATGTTATTGACTATATTCCCTATGCTGTACTTTACATCACAGGGACTATTTTGTGACTAGCATTTTGACCTTTTTAATCTTGTCCCCCTTTTCACCAGTCTCCCAACCTCCCGCCCCTCTGGAAAGCACCAGTCTATTCTCTCTGTATCTATAAGTTTGTTTCTATTTTGTTTGTTAGAAACCTGAATATTTTGTAAAATATTTTTGTGAAAAAATGGTCCTGAAAAAATGTTACCATTTTTCATGGTACAGATAGTATGCCATTGATAAATTGGACATTGTGACATTGGCAAATTGAGGAATTGGTAAAGCCTCTAGCATCACCACCTGAGCCTTTCAAGGGTTTGAAGATTTTCATTTAAAATATATCTAAATTTATAAATAAAAAGTACAACTATCCATCTCAAGATTTCAACTATGAGAACCACATATTCACTATTTTCATAACTGTTCCTATCTAGTCATCCAACCATTTGTTCATTCAACACATATTTGTTCAGCTTAGCAGGGGAATTGAGATCTGTTGCAATTACAACAATGGTGACTATTATTTATGATTACTGAAAATGAAAGAGGTCCTGTGTGGATGCTTTAAATGCATCATCTCGTTTTTAATCAGCACATCAGCACATGGCATAAAGTGGTGTTTTGGGACTTCAGGAGAGAGACAGGTTATTGGCCAGTGTGGTGAGGACCAGCTTTGAAAGACAGATCCTCTTATCTTGAGGTCGCTAAGCTGTCAGGCACATTGGGAGTTCAGCAGAGGGTGGAAGAGAGGAATGGGAACTAGGGAGCAAACAGGGCTGGAGTTAGGACTGCTCTCTGCAAGAGGTGACCCCTGTCATCTAAAAGGGGCTTCCGGTAACCTGCTGCCCACCCTGCTGGTTAGGGAAGGAAGGCACTGACAAGTAGGAGATGAATATGTTAGAGAAGGAAGAATGTTATTCTAGGCAGAGGAAACCACGCAATAGAAGCTCAGAGATGGGAAGGGAAGAGTATTTATGGGAAAGAATATCAACCAGTTTATTCGGAATGCATGGTTCAAGCAAGAAGGTGGGAGGGTTGATTCAGGTTGCAGAGGGTGGCTTGATTTCCACCAAAGAAGATTAATTTCTTAATAGTCCATAAACATGTTTGAGTAAAGAAATGGCTGGATCTAAGTGAGATTTTCAGATCCTTCCCCTAGTAGGAATTTATACCTTAGGAATTAGTATCTTTTCCTCTTAAACTGAGCCTAGTAAATGAGGCCAGGATTGGAAAGTAATAGTTTTATCATTCATCTGGTGGTGAGTGCTTTTGTTTGGTTCCACCAGACAGCACCCCTCTTCTTTTGGAGTGCACACCAGCATTTTAGTGTGGGTGGAGGTGCTCATCACTCACCCTCTCTATTGAATGACAGGGGTGAGCATGTAACCCAATTGGGTCAATCATAATATTTTATTGCCACAGTCAGAGTCATTAGCCTGAGCAGTGAGCAAATGATCCAAACCAGGACATTCTAAATTCTTCCCTGGGGAAAGAAAATACCTTGGGAGGTGAGCCCCTATCTCTAGAGCACAAAAGATATGGCCAGAGTGAGTGGAGCCATAAGTATTTTATATAGTAGGGAGAGATGGGAGAGGAGAGAGAGAGAGAGAGAGAGATACAGAGAAAGACAGAGACAGAGAGGGACAGAAAGAGACAGCTATTGATTGATTTCTGATGCTCTTTGGACTTGGAACTGGCCCACTCTAGGCCAGCATCAATCACCCTGGCCTGTGTGTAGTTTTGGTAAATAAGTCAATGCAATCTTTCCCTTCTGCTTAACTGGTTTCCATCATTAACAAGATGGCATATTTTATTTGCTTGGAAAATTGCCTTGAGAATTAACATTCACACACACAGACACACACCAGTAAGAGAGAGAAGGGCAACACTATGGAGCCTGGGCACGCCTCTTTAACTGGAGAGTTAAGGGGCATCCTTAGACTCCATATCTCCTGGAGACAGCTCCCTCAGATTTTAACCTGGTGTGGGTGGCACATGGGAGTAAATGTCACCCAGGAGACTTCTGGTGCCAAGGAAGTGTCTGAGGGGCAGGAAAAAGAAAGTGGGTAGAGCACATAGTAGCCAAGTGATGCCGGCCAAGCACAAATATTATTTTCTCTTGGCTTTGAAAAAGCTATTTGCTTTTGATTTGTTTTCCCTGGGTGAAGTGCTTGAGCAGTTGAAAGGTAAGAGGGAATTAGAAATGAGTTTTTTAAGTTTTATAGTGAGTTATGCCTTATGAATTCTTCCAGTTTCCTTAAGAGAAGCATGTAGAGGTTAAAATCTAATGAATGTCTTTGGCTACTGAACTGTGTCTCTTTGAGCAGGACGGCATACAGAAACGGGCCATGGAACTCATTTGATCACCTGTTAGTTGTCACAGAAAGGATCCTGATTAATGCCACTGCATAATGCAACTAATGTAACTATTTAAAAGTATTGGCTTTGAGTTAGCTTCCAATTGATCTTTACCATTTTAATTTATTAGACCTTACCCTTCTCTGTGCTGTCCCAGAAGTCAGTACGAGACAATCAGTAGGAGAACATAGAGAAAATTGGAATGTAATTATCAGGACAGAGCGATCCTTCCTGAGTTTGCATCTGTACTTCTGTGTGCTCACCCTCAGCCTGTGGATGGTGCCAACAACAGCATTTGCTTGGCCATGCCAGCATCACTTAGGACTGAAAGCCTGACCTTAGTCGCTGCCTGCTTTGCATTTAGCCTTTTAACGTCTTCCTGCATTTTCCTGCTTCCCAGACTCTTACTTTATCTTCTGTTTTGAGCTGCCCTAGTCCTGGAACAAGGCAGCATGATGCAGGGTGAAGGTCAGCGAGAGGCTGCATGGTTTCGTGGAACAGGCAGGAACTTGAAGCGGCACAGTCATTAAACAAGAATTTACTCTGTATGCAACACACTGATCACTGTTTGGAGAACTTGAATTCCAACACTGCACTTTTAGCTCTGTGAGATTCCACATTACTTCAGCTCTCTGGGTCTCAGTTTACTCATCTGTAAAATGGGGTGATAACTCTCTTGTACAGATTATTGCAAAGTTTAATGTGACAACAGAAGTCAAGTACTTTACATGGACCCTGTCCCATGGTAAGCAGCAAGGGATGGCTTTATAATCAGTCTGTTTTGAATGCTGCATGTTTTCTGTTGGGTTTTGGAATATATTTCTGTTTTTGTCGTTGGAGGACTTCGAGCTGCTACAGGTAATCAACCAGTATGCCCAGATGTGGAGTAATTCTGAACAGTGGGCACTTCTGGAGTTGCCCTAGCTCTTATTAAAGGAGCTGGGTTTTCCTTTTGTTGTGACTGCTAATGAGTCATTGCTGTGGGAGAGGGAAGGGATGTAAGAGAAATAATAGATCACCTCCCCTAAGAGCCTTCACTGAATGAAGGACAACACACACACACACACACACGCGCGCACACAACACATGCATTGAATAGCAATATTCTGTTTCAAAGGAAGCCTACTGCCAGGTCCACTGGATGGAAGCACAAATGGTTCTAACTGGCTGGCATGTGACTTTGGTCACCTTGATTAGCCACCATCTACAAGCAGAACCAAAGGTAGCAGCTCTTAACCACTGGGATGACTGGAATGTGTATCACCAGAGGGATGAGGGAATATTTAGTTAAAACATAGGGTTTTGTCACAATTACAAAGCATTCGCTCCCTCAATTCCCATGTGTACTTAAATATGATATGCTTATTTCTGTTGATGCTTCAGCTTAGATTATCCTTCCGTGACCTACTGGCAGTGAGCACCAACCTAAAACAATGGGCATTTCCCCAAGTGACCCATTCTACTCTACCATTCATGATGTTGGGTGTGCTCCTTCCTGCCGGCTCATCTGCCCGGGACCCGTCACTGCATTTCTGCCCTTCCCCATGTGTGCTGTGTCACAGCCCTGTGACTGGCGATGGCTGGGAAGGAGGGATGATCGTGGCTCCATCATAGAGCTCACTTGGCATAAAGCCAGCAAAGACTAACGCCAGCTGGTGGGCACATTCTTGGGAGATTTGAGCTGTCCTGGTGCCTTATTTGCAAGACACAAAAATAATTTTTAAAATCTGATTTATTTCTTTTCTCTACCACAACCACCATATAATAAAAATATTGCTCGGCAAGGCTTCAGATGGCAGGTTAAAAACTGCCAGTCAAAAAGGCAGTGCTATGACGATCAGTCCTGGGGAGAGGGCAATTCCTCTTCTTGACAACTTGAGAAGTTGTTTTCGGGATGAGTCTAGAATCTTTTTGCCCTGTTGCATAGGTGAGTACAGTTGAAATAACTAACAAAAACAACAATAAGCATTTATTGAGCAAATATTTTTATATAAAGGCCCATTCAGGTGATTCCTCAAATATTATCAGTTGACTCTTCACAATAATGGTCTGAGGTAAGTGTCATTTCTATTAAGAAAGATAATAGAGCATCGTGTTAAGAGAGAAGGTGCTGGCATAAGACTATTCAATTTTGAGCTCATGGTCTCTCAATGAATAGGCACAGGCTGGGGAAATGCCATAACCTTCTGTGCTTTAGCTCCTTCATCACTAATGTGTTGGACAAACTATATGCCAGCTACCTCACGGGCTGGTGTGAGGATTAAGCAAATTAATAATGTTAATATTAGCTATAAATATTAGTTATTACTCTCAACATTGTATGACTAAGATGAAACTCAGAGAAGTTATTTGACTTCCCCAAGATCACACAGCTAGTGAGAAACAGAATCAGAATCCAGCCCAGCTCCACTGGCTCTAATGGCTGGCTGCTCGACTTGGTGAAGAAAGATCTTTGGTGGTAGTGATGGTGGTGGTGGTGGTGGGGGGGATCTGGCTAGAGGAGGTGAATGTCAGCAAGAGATGGGGCACTCTAAGCTCTTTAATAGGGATCTTCTGAAACTGCCCCATCCTCTCTCACAAGGGCTATTCCTCTGTCACTGTAGAGCAGATCCCCTCCGAAGGAAGCCTGTGTGGAGTGAAATAATTGATGCAAGGCCACGTGTTCCTGTGGTTACCATAATAACACATTGTGTCTGCAGAGACCTCCGGAAAGCCATTTCCACAGGGCAGCCCATTAAGCACTTGTGACAGGGAGCAAAGTACAGCTGTCCACAAGCTGGGCCCTGCTGCCAGCGCAGTGCTGGATCAGGGAATTGCTAATGGTTCTGCAGGTGATTAGCAGCTGGAGGCATAAAAGAGGGGCTGCTTTTTCCTGTTCTCCCCACGGCACGGAGTCCTGTACCTGCTGTCTGCACTGGGCTCAGCAGGGCAGGCTGCTTGGTCTAGGGTTCCACCCCTCATTCCTTTTTTTTTTTTTTTAAATTCGAATTAAGTTTATTGGAGTGATGTTGCTCAATAATATTATATAGGTTCCCCATGAATAATTCTATAATACAGCATCTGTATATTGCATTGTGTGTTTACCATGCAAATTCAAATCTCCTGTCAGTATATGTTTAACTTACCCTTTTAACCTTTACTACCCACCACACACCCCTTCCCTCCTGATAACCACCATACTGCTGTCTCTAGTCTATAAGTTTTTGTTTGTTTGTTTTTCTTATTTGCTCATTTGTTGCTTTTGGTTTTATATACTACATATGAGTGAAATCATATGGTTCTTGACTTTTTCTGTCTGATTTCACTTAGCATGATATTCTCAAGATCCAGCCATGTTGTTGCAAATGAAAATATTTCATCTTTTCTTATGTCTGAGTAGTATTCCCTTGTTTGTATATATGTACCACATACCATAGAAGGACACTTCAGTTGTTTCCATGTCTTGGTCACCATTAATAGTGCTTCAATGAACATAGGGGTCCATATATCTTCACGAATATATGCTTTCAAAATTTTCCTGTAGATACCTAGAGAATGGTTTCTGTGTCATATGGTAATTATATTCTTAACTAGTGGCCTGGTGCACGAAATTCGTGCATGGGGGGGGGGGGGGTGGGAAAGGGTGTCCCTCAGCCCGGCCTGCACCCTCTCCAATCTGGGTCCCCTCAGGGGATAACCGGCAGTCGGACATCCCTCTCACAATCCAGAACTGCTGGCTCCTAACTGCTTGCCTGTCTGCCGGATTGCCCCTAACTTCTTCTGCCTGCCAGCCTGATTGTCCCTAACTGCTCCCCTGCTAGCTTGATTGCCCCTAACCACCTCTGCCTCTGCCCAGCATCCAGGACCCAGGATTCACTCCTCCAGCCGACCACAGGCACCCGGGATCTGGGCTTCCCTCCCTCTGGTCAGCCATAGGCGCCCAGGCCGGCTGCACAGGAGTTGGTGGGCAGGTGGCTTCGCCTGGGCTACAGCTGTCAGTGCTGGCACCCCAGGACTGCAGGGTGGGTGGCTTCTCCGTCTCCTGGGCCACAGCCAGCAGCAGGTACTGGTGCCCAGGACTGTGGGGTGGGCGGCTTCTCCATCTACCAGGCTGTAGCCAGCCACAGGTGCTGGTGCCTGGACTGCAGGCGGACAGCTTCTCCGTCTTCCCTGGGATGCAGTGTGGGCAACTTCTGCTGTTGGCTGTGGCCTGGGATCTTGGGGCAGGTGGCTTCTTGGTCTCCCTGGCTGCAGCCAGCCTCAGGCACTGGTGCCCAACTTCTCCCACCCTGACAGGCCTGAAGCGGCAGGGGGGAGGGGCTGCCACTATGTTTTCAGGTTAATTTGCATACTCACTCTGATTGGCTGGTAGTGTAGTGGAGTGAGGTAATTTGCATGTTTTTCTTTTATTAGTATAGTTTTTTTGAGGAACCTCCATAAAATTGTGGCTGTACCAGTTTACATTTTCCATAGTGTCTGTACCAGTATACTTTCCCACCAGCAGTGAATAGGGCTCCTTTTTCTCTACAACCACTCCAATGCTTGATATTACTTGTTTCTTGTAATTCCTTTTCATTATAGTGAAATGTGGGTGGCAAAGGGTGGCAACACCAATCACCAGCCAGGCTAGCAGCAGTCCTCATAAAATCTTCATCTCTAGGCCATGCTAGCTTCCCCATTCTGGTCCCCAAAACAGGCAGAGCACTTTGTTCTCAAAAAGCTGTAAAAATGGGCCTTTTTTTTTTCCTTCCTGGGGAACAAGCGCAGGAAGGCACTTTTTAAGAAATAACTTTTAAATATTACTATGCACAAGTAGAAATATTTTTTATGGAACCCTAATAAATTGTAAACAAGCTGAAGAAGGAAACTTTTATTAACTATAATCTCATGATCTAAAAATAAGCATACTAATGTTTTGCTACCTACATATGCAGAATGCTTATCTATGCTTATATTGCTTTGTAAAGAAAATGTAAATGCAATCATTCTATATTTATTTGTAGTCGGTTTATTTCACTTGCTGGCATGCCATGGGTATTTTTTTATGTTATTAAGTGTTCTTCCTCATTTTCATTTAAAGTGAGTGAATAGTGATTTATTGCATGGCTATCCCTTAATTGCAGGGCTAGTCCTCTGTTGAACACTATTTAGGTTGTTTTTAGGGTTTCACTCTTTGCTCTAGAATAAAAGAACAACGTTTGGCTTCTTTATTCCCAAAATGAATTGTAGACTCATGGTAACGACACTTTGTTGGAAAGAGGCTGTTTGATTCTGGTGCAGTGAATTAAAGGAACTGGTACATGGGAGTCAGGCTGATTAGACAATGTTCTGATCTCTTGTCCCGTCACCCTTATGAAGTTTATCACTCCTGGTGGCAGGTGTTTCCTGCCCAAACGGCAGCCTAAAATTGACTCCTGGTGTCCCCCAGATTGGGAAGACTTAATGGCCGTAGGACACACATGGCTTCTTGGTGTGCCACGCCAGGCTGCAATTATTCTTTCCTTTACTCACATGGTTAGCAAACACATTCAGAACCTGCAAGATGCTAGGCCCTGGGAATTTAGAGAGAAACACAAAGAATCTTTTTATTTCAAGAGAAACTTGGGGTTATGTTTGGGTGACACATTCCTTTACTTGAGGAGTTGCTGTCTGCTAGTTCATAGCATTGGAACATCTAATGCCAGCATGTGGCCCAGACCAACATTCACCTCTGTTGTCAAGGAGTGTCTTGCCTCAGACCAAGAATAACTGTAACATATGACAAAATACCAAAAGCAAACAATCAAGCAAAAGCCCCAAAAGCTGTTTGAAGGCTTTGGAGAGGACCAAGGAAGCCATGACTAGAGGGAAGCAAAACCGATTTCCTGCTGTTTCTCTCCTTGGAGGTATTTTCCCATTTCAGAGTGACTATTTTGTCAAAATAGTCCAAACCCTTTTGCACAAAAAAGAGCTGCTAGGCTATGTTTCTTCACACACCATCTTCTCAGACATCCTTGACAGGTCTAAGTTTTAGAAACAAATAGAGAATATGATGAAACACATTAAAAAAATTCCCCTCACAATTTGGACTAATTCACTGGAAACTTGCAAAATATTGCTTGCAAAATATTTCTAACAGCTGGTAATGGGCATTACATATTCAGAATCAATTTCTGATCATTTTAATCCCTTTTTGTTTTTCGTGAAGAAAAATTATCGATTAAAGTTTTTATCCTCACTTAGTATACTAGAGTAGCCTTTACATTTCTTTCACAAGCCACAGAGGGGATGGAGGTTTCCTCCCAGCTTAGCACAGCACAAATCAATCTGTCCCATCGTGCCCTGTTACTTCACACCAAACTAAGGCCATATCAGTCATTTCTTTTTCTTGCAACAAACTTTAGGATACTAGAAATGTAGGTTTTTGTCTAAATCTGAAGTTATGGGAAGATTAAAAGTAGATTATTTTTAACGTGTAATTCTAAATCTCAGCTACATAAAAAATAAATTACTTCCCAGTTTTTCTTATATGCCCACCTCCCCCATTAATGTATGATGTTCTGTGGAATTAAAATGTTGACTCCTGACTCTGTATCTTCATGGAGTCTAATAGCCTAATTTTTAGACTGTACAAATCACCATCATAACCAGCGGGTCCCAATGTCCTGTTTTCTGGGAGGCATCTTTGCTTTATGTCTTTTTCCTGGTAATAATTATTAATTATGTCCCCTCTAAGTATCAAATATGTGTATTTTGCTGGTAAGTTATATAAACAGTTAATGAAAATGAAAATAGCTTTCTTCTTTAAAAGAAGGAGCCCTGAGAGACTAATGCTTCACTATCATGTTGATGGAATCTATAATAATAGAAGTGTAATATGCTAATTAGACCTGACATCCTTCCAGATGTCCTTCTGGATGAAGCTGGGGCTGTGAGGGAAGCCCAGGTCCCTGGTGCTAGAGGGAAGCTGGTGCTGGCAGCCAGGGGAAGGAAGGCCTACTCTTGCATGAATTTTGTGCGTTGGGTCTCTAGTTCTATATAAAAGCCATAGACTGCATTGAATGCACTTTATCAGCTCCTTATGTGTTTACTTTGTAAGTATTTTTTATTTAATTTACTGGGGTGATATTGGTTAATAAGATTATACAGGTTTCAGGGATACAATTCTACAATACATCATCTGTATATTGTATTGTGTGTTTACCACCCCAAGTCAAGTCTCCTGCCCTCACCATTTGTCCTCCCCTTTATCTTCTTCTACCTCTCTGCACCTGCCTCCCTCTGGCAATCACCATATTGTTGTTTGTGACCATGAGTTTTTCTTTTTTTCCCTTTGCTTAATTTCTTCATCCTTTTCACCTAGCCCTGTACTCTCTCACCTCTGTCAGTCTGTTCTCTGCATCCATGAGCTTCTTTCCATTTTGTTTGTTAGTTTATTTTGTTCATTAGATTTTACATATAAGTGAAATCATATGGTACTTATCTTTCTCTGACTGGCTTATTTTACTTAGCATAATGCTCTCTGGGCCCATCCATGCTGTCTCCAAAGAGGACATACAGATGGCCAATAGGCATATGAAAGAATGCTCAATGTCACTAATAATCAGAGAGAGACAAACTAAAACAACAAGGAGATATCATCTCATACTGCCAGAATGGCTAATATCAATAAATTAGCAAACAATAAGTATTGGTGAGGATGTGGAGAAAAGGGAACCAAGCCTTGTTCTCTGTTGGTGGGAATGCAGACTGGTTCAGCTACTGTGGAAAGCAGTATGGAGTTTCCTCAGAAAAATTAAAACTGGAACTGCCTTATGACCCAGCAATCCTACTTCTGGGAATATATCCAAAGAAACATTAATTTAAAAAAAAATGCACACCTATGTTAATTGTAGCATTATTTATAATAGCCAAGATTTGGAAGCAGCCCAAGTGCCCATCAACCCCTTATGTGTCTAAATAATTGGATTTTTCACTTTCCAGTTTGGCAGTTATTTGTGTCCTTATTTGATTAATCCTCCAACTGGATTAGAAGCTCTAAGAGAAGAGGCAGCACATCTATTTCTGAACACAAGTTCTAGAGCTAGCACAGTGCTGATCAATGGGAAATACTTGATATTTAATTGTATACTTAATGAATAAGTAACTTTTTATTGGGTTTTCAATTTTTCAAGAAACATTATTTCATTTGAGTCTTCAACTACATTCTTAAGTCTGTTAAGGGTTAGTAGTATCAGCTTTGTTTACCAAATGTGGAAACTGTAACCTGTATCCTGTGCTATTTAATGACTTATCTAATATTTACAAAGCTGGAGGCAGAAGTGAGAGTCTGTTTTAGGAATTCTGGTCTTTAGATGAGTACATACACAGCTGCAATCTATAAAGCTTCATCTAATAGTGGGTTAAATAAGAACAATTATTATTTACTTAACAAGAAGTTTAAAGGTTGGCAGTTTCAGAATGTTGTAAGTTACTCTCTGGACATCTCTATGGTTTTGGTCTCCTCCCTCATGGTGGCAAGGGAGCTGCTTTAGTTTCATACATCATATTTCGCACCAGCATCCTAGACCTAAAGAAAGAGGATGAGTAATACAAGAAAAACAACAACAAAACTATGTTACTCTAGCTATGCCAAATGTTATGGGTTAAATTGAGTCCTGCAAAAATGAAAATGTTGTAATCTTAACCCCCAGTAACTCAGAGTGTGACCTTACTTGGAGATAGGTTCATTACCCAAGTAATTAAGTTAAAAAATAGGTCATTAGTTGGACCCTAATCCAATATGATTGGTGTCCATACACAAGGGGAAATTTGGACACAGAGACAGACATAAACAGAAAGAAGATAATTTGAAGAAACGAAGGGGAAGACAGCATCTACAAGCCCAGAAGAGAGCCCTCTGAGGGAATCAACTGTGCTGACACCTCAATTTTTGACTCTGTTGTTTCAGCTTTAAGTCTGTGGGACTTCATTGTAGCAGTCTTAGCAAACTAACATGCACCCTGAAGGTGCAGATTTTCCATTATTTCTTATTAGATGAAAGACTTACAAAGGGTTTTGGGGAAATGCAAGTCTGTCATAAAGGAATGAGATAACTGTACTGTGGAGTTGGTTACCTCTGGGTTGAACATCTCCTGGGTTTGGAAAGATCATTATCCTGAAGAGAACTTCAGTTCTATTGGCAATAAAGAAAGGGATTATGACTATAAACAATGCATCAATGTGTCTGCCACAGCCTGATCCTCTTACAGCAGCATCCTATGTAAATCACATGAGATTGGTATTTAGAAGAAAAAGCAACAACTATATACATTGTTTGGCATAGCTAGACTAACAAACCATCCCCAAATCTTAGTGACTTCATACAACAAAATTTTGATTTCTAATTCATGCTACATGTCCCACATAGATTGAAAGATTCTGATTCACACTTTTGGGGATATTGGTCGAGGCTAGAACGTCGGGCTCCCTTGGTTGTCACTGGAGGGTCACCTGCTTGCAATTAAATGCTTGGCTCAGAAGTGACACAGGCCCTGTACACTCATTGAGCAGAACAGTCACATGACCCCACGTAACTCCAAGGCAGCAGGACAGTAAAGGAGAGCCAGATACAGGTAAGCACTAGAAGACTAGTGCAAAATGCTAGCGATGCACCTACACTACCATGTATTAAAGCACAACTATCTTCATCAGTTAGAAATGCTTTGGGCTGCAAGTAGCAGGACACCTTGCCAGCAGTAGACTCAGCTGTAAAGATATCTAACTTTCTCACAGAACAAGAATGGTGCACAGTTTCAGGATGGGTGTAGCTGCTCTACCACATCATCAAGGACACATGATCACTTTTCATTCTCAAGATAGTCCCTTTATGAGCTTAAGAAGGACACGAATCAGAAAGGATATATGTACCCCTATGTTGATTACAGCACAATTCACCATAGCTAAGATTTGGAAACAGCCTAAGTGCCCATCAGCAGATGAGTGGATTAAAAAACTGTGGTACATCTACACAATGGAATACTATGCTGCGGTAAAAAAAGAGTTGTTACCATTTGCAACAACATGGATAGGGTTGTTACCATTTGCAACAACATGGATAGAGATGGAGAGATGGGAGGTGGGGGGTAATGGGGAGATAAGGACACATATATTAATACCTTAATCAATAAAGAAATTTTTTAAAAAAAGAAGGATGCTGCAGCTCCAAGTGTTAGGGACTCACTCAATCTGCTCAATGCAGGATGAAGGGACAGGTGGAAAAGCAAAGGGTCTCCTTTCCTCAAAGAGGATAATCTGTTCTGGGCATCTCACCCAACATTCTTTTATGTCTCAGTGGCCAGTATAAGGACTACTCTTCGGAATCATATAGCTGCCCCCAAATATAGGATAGTCTTTCTTGTCCTAGGCTAATCACAATTCACCATGGGAGCTGCCATGCCACCCCATTTAAAGTTAAGAGTTCTAGCAACAAGGAAGAAAGAGTGCTTTCATATATTGGCTAGTGTAAATAATAGTGCAACACAGGGGTGTATAAAATGTCCATTGATAGTCAAATGGAAAAAGAAGATTTGGTGCATACATACAATGAAATAGTACATGGCCATAAAAAGAATGAAATCTTACTATTTACAACATGGATAGACCTAGAGGATATTATGTTAAGTGAAATAAATCAGACAGAGAAAGACAAATATCATAAGATTTCAGTTACATGTGGAATCTAAAAAACAAAACAAACAACAAAACAGAAACAAACTCATAGATACAGAGAACAGATTGATGGTTGCCAGATGGTAAGCGGTTTGGGGCCTGGGTGAAAAAGGCAAAGGGACTGAGAAGTACAAATTGGCAATTACAAAATAGTCATGGGTATGTAAAATGCAGCTTACAGAATATAGTCAATAATATTGTAATAACAATGTCTGGTGCCAGGTGACTTATCGGTAGGATCACTTCGTAAGTTAAATATTTAACCACCTTGCTTGCTGTCCACCTGTAACTAAAACATATCAAAAGCCAACTCTAACTAAAAAATTTAAAAAAAATTAAAGGAAGAGTGGATGCCTCTAGGGAGTGAACTGCCGCAGGCTTCCTAAGGCTTTCATTTTTGTCCAGAGCATATGGAAGCAGGAATATGTCTATCACACCGCACCTCTGTGGACTGGGATTGGTGGCTGCCTCAGGAGTATGACCAGCCCCACAGAGCCATTGGTAGAATGAATCCCTGGACATTCAAGTCAAATTCATCTGCCATCTATCTTCTCCATGGCTACTGGGCACATTCTACCTCTCCTCTGGGTACACCAGAGGTATGGATGTGAACCCCATCTGATTGGACCCACATGCTGTCTATAAACAGAGAACTTTAGGGGCAGAGGCGGGACTTAATTTGTAGCAGTGCACAGAGTCAGCCATTGCAGGGACCTATTTTCCCTCCATGTTTTCTCAGTAATAACAATAATAAAATGATATGCCAACAGGGTTCTGCAAGATGCTCTTATCTATTAATATATCTCCAATCAAAACTTGTATCACATTGCATTCTGAATGTCTGCGGGGCACTGACAAAGGAAGCGCTGTCTGTAAGACATGAGTCCCTAACCCTCATATCAAAACCTCTGGAGCAGATGCCTGTTCTGGTCTAAATTTGATAATGATGTTGGAGCTCCATTTTGTTTCTCCCTCATGCAGCATTGCTTCAGCAAGATGAATGAGCTGAGCTCAACTTATATTAAAAATAATGACAAGGCAGAGGTTATTTCTTCCCTCATCAAATCTGAAGCATCTGGAATTCTAGCTGCCATGGAAGGATTTTCATATTTAGTCTGCAGTGCAACATGGGGACTCTGGTTAATGCCAAAACAGTTTAATCTGTGAAAGTTTTAATGGAAAAGATAGAGATATCTGTGGCTTTCGTGTGTATTGTGCATTGAACTTTTTAAAACCAATTTTACACACTTCTATTTAATGTGACATGACCAACACACTAATATGTAACCAGTAGAGACACTTTTCTATGTAACTTGTACTCACCATTGAATTGAATTGTCTGTATCATTGTATCAGGAGTTGCTCCAGCTGGAACCCAACCAAGGCTTCCAGGCCACATCCGAGGACACATGAGAGGTACAGATTGGGAAATATGATCAGATTTTGTTTCCAAAAGATTAGTGACTTCTGTGTGGGAAATAAAATAGGAGGCAGCAGAGAAATAGGCACCTGAAACAAGAAAGTGTAGGTGGGAGGATGGATACAGAGAGGCTGGAGAGATGGATAGAGATGGGGGTGAACAGGTGTAGTATGAGGTTCATTGTCAAATCCAGGTGGTAAGTACATGGCTGTTCAAGGCACAGTGTTCTTTTTAACTTTCTCTGTTTTTAGAAATAAAAGAAATGAATAAGAAGCATGGATATGAGTAGATCAGTTAGAGCATTAACAGTAGTCCAGGCAACAAATGAAAGGTTTAGTTTATGTTTTAAAAAATGGTAAGAATTTAAAACAAGAGGTAACAAGCCTGGCCAGAGATGAGTTGGACTAAATTAACTTGTAACAGCTGCAAATCATTCCTTTCTGGCCATGCAGAGGACATGTGCATCTTGCTTTTAATGCCGCAATTCCTTGATTGTTGACTCTTCTCGTTTCAACCTCAATCTGTATCCTTTCCACCCCAACCTTTTTTTTTTCTATTCCCAAATATATGTAGAGAATAAAAGAAACAACTCTTTATAAATAGACTAGAGGCCTGGTGTATGAAATTCGTGCATGCGGGGGGTGGGGGGATCCCTCAGTTTGGCCTGCACCCTCTCCAGTCCAGGACCACTGGCTCCTAACTGCTCGCCTGTCTGCCTGCCTGATTGCTCCTAACCACCTCTACCTGCTGGCCTAATGCTCCTAACTGCTCCCCTGCCAGCCTGATCACCCTTACTGCCCTCCTCTGCTGGCCTGATCGCCCCCTAACTGTTCTCCCCTGCCATCCTGATTGCCCCCTAACTACTCCCCCCTGCCAGCCTGATCACCCCTAACTGCCTCTGCCTCGGCCCCTGCCACCGTGGCTTTGTCTGGAAGGACATCTGGAAGATGTCTGGTCTAATTAGCATATTACCCTTTTATTAGTATAGATGCTTTTTTCTTTAGGCCAGTGGTTACCACATTTTTAAAAAAGATATCAGGCTTCTTCAAAAAGCCAAGGAAATATTCTCGGAACTCCCAGATAAATGCATATATGTACTTATAAGAAAATTTGCATACCCTGGGGGCTCAGGGGCCTTTGGGAATCCTTCATTCTCACTATTCAGGGACTTAGGTCGAGAACTCCTGCTGAGTTCTGAAGGAATGTGGAACAGGTCATCCACCTGCAGACATCGTTGTGGTTCCTCCCTGCCTGAGGTATCTGTGCAGGCTGCTGCCTGATACAGAATGCTTTGTGAGCTATGAAAGAATTAGTAGAGCAAGGCAAGTGCAGGGGCTTCTGTCATTTCATCTCAGGAAATGGCACCATCCTGCAAGCCTGAAGGTAGCCCAATTAGCATACAGTAATTAGAATCACAGCAATAATGCTGCCTGCTCATTTTCTTTTGTGGGTACCATGGAGGTAATGGAGGCTTTGCAGAGTGAGCTGTGAGAGGCAGCAGATAAAGCTATCTGTTTGTACCCCTTATCTGGATGATGCATGGAGAGACTAGAGATAAGCTTCTGTGAGAACAGACTGAGAAAGAATGAGGCTGGAAGGGAGGAAAGGCAAGAAGGAAATCTAAGCAGGAGAGGGCTGTGCCCAGCACAAAGGGGGCTCTGCTCTGCTCTTCTCTGGAGTTTACTTTGCTACCTTCTCTGTTATCTAAACAGAACAACAAACAACCCCAACCCTCTTCCCTTGGAGTAATAGTGTGGTCTCCAAGAGGGCAGGGCCAGGGGGTCAAGCAGTGTGTGGAAGGGGACCAGAGGTGGGCGGGGATGTGGAGGTGGGGCATCTCCTTTCTAGAAAGGTGTTTTTGCTTTGGCTCTCTCCTTACCCAGAACAGAAACAAATGTCCTTTGAAGTAGACACAAAGTCTAAGTGACATTGCCATGAGAATAGACTGCTGGTGCACGTGTGGGAGGTTTCAGACACCAACACATCCCCGAAGGAATGAGCTAACAAAACCAACTGAAATAAGACATGTGGCTTAGATTGCCTGTATCCAAATGGCATGACCGAGGTTGGGTTCTACATGTGATCTTTCTTGGTTATGGTTTGGGAAAGCTTGTATCCAGGGCTTGGCAAACTGCCATCCAGGTGAGCCTCTTGTGAGGCCTCTTCCTAAATGGGCTGGCAGCACTCCAGGACCCAGGCCTCATCCTCTCACCTCAGCCCTCAGATCTGATGTGCTTTGTTTTCATTGCCTACACAGTGGCTTAGCAGGTTTGGTAAATCGCTGGTGCCAACAGTTGCTAATGGATTATCTGCAGCTATAGTGCTTCTAACATGTGTGTTGTAAGAGAAGATTTAATGTCTTAACCCCCAAAACACGATGCCTGTACGTGTGCTGCTAAAACAAAACAAAGACATAAAACCCTTGGGTAGCTCCTATTGATTTGTGTGTGATATATTTCAATTTCCTTAACAGGACATTTGGGACTCTGGGTGACAAGCATTCGAGGCCCATCTCTCATGCATCTTATACTCCAGCTGCTGAGGAATCCTTGCTGCTCTGCACATTCTTCCCATTGCATCTTTCCTCATTGGTGTCTCCTGCTAGAGGGGCCCTTCTTCACCTTCTCTGGCTGCTGAAATTCTACTTTTCCTTAAAGACTCTCCTCCTCCAGCACCTCCTTGATGAGAAAGGGATAATGCAACCACCCTTCATTCCAGGTGTCAGTGGTGGCTTTTTTCTCTCTTTTGTTGATCCCTTTCTTATAAAGCCTCCTTTATTCATCCATGCATCCATGCATCCATCCATCCATCCATCCATCCATCCATCATCTACTCATCCTCCCTCTATTTATCCATTCATTCATCCATCTATCCATCCACCCATCCATCCATTTATCCATCCATTCATTTGTCCAGTCATTGAGAAAATAAATGTCATATGTTAAGCTGGGTTCTGGGGATAAGCAGACAACCAGACACAGCTCCTGCCTCCATATACAGCTTATAGTCTAGTGGGGATGGGAAAAGGGAAAACAAAAGTAATTAGATTGTCATGCAAAGACTTAATACTTAAAATTGAAGATACAGAGACAATTAAATTATGCCTTTGACCTCAAAGAGATCCAAATCTGATGGGGCCAATGTGTTTTGGGGGCAGAGCAGAGGTTTGCTGTGGCTGGGGATGGGGAGTGTGAGTATAGGTGCCTTTTTCTCAGTCTGACCATCAGTCAGCATCTCTCCTTCAGTCCATGTCCCAGTTTGTCCTGACATCTACTAGTATTTGTGCTGACTGTGTCAGCCAGCTCTGTCATGGGTTGGAGGTCCCCTCTGGCCAGTTTGAGTTGTGATTCTGGAGGCTGCCTGAGTCCTTCCCATGCACAGGGGGCACTGAGCATTGCTACTGTAGCACTGTCACCCACATCATCATGGTGCTGTCTTTTCTGTGGAGCCGCACAGCTGTGGGCAGTGGAAACAGCTTCTAATGTACATGGAGCATCTGTTGGCTGTTTGTCTCCATTGCCTTTTTTTGGGACAAGGAAACAGTGTTCCAATGACCTGGAGTGTGAGATCAAGAAAAGTGGCTAGATTCTCGACAGTGCGCCTCCAAAGCCTGAGCCACATGTTGGGGTCCTGCACTTTAGAGGGCCTGTCACCAAATGGGCTGCTCCCATCCAAAGTGGTCCATTTTTGACAGAGGTGGAGCAGAAAGCTTTTATTCCAGTCAATGTGAGAATCTATGTTTTAGGGAATACACACTGATTTAAAGGGCTAGATTCAGACATTTTTTGTAGTAATATGGGCCTATGTTGGAATAGGGAGGAAAAGAGTGGAAGGACACATGCCTGGCCAGTGTTGATTAAAAAGAGCAGTGGCTATTTCCTCATATAACCCAGTGAAAGAACAGGCAGGAAAAAAAAAATCAAATGCATTATCCCACAGCTAGGCTAGCTGTAATTTTTGTTACTTTTCAGAATATCTGTTCTGAAATTAGTCCTGAGGGGAAATCTCATCTTACACCATTGTTCCTTTCTCCCTCTAAGAATGCTAAGAAGTCTAAGAATGCTGCCTTGTAATGACCAAAAGATTACAGTGGTTCAGACGCTGGCTAAGCTAAGCATTTCCATATATTATCTCATGTAGTCATCATAGCAATGCTGGGAGGTAGGGGCTAATGTTATCCTGTTAATAGCAACTGCTCTAAGAGGTCACATTGCGTACAGGGATTTGAACCAGCTTGCCTGTAATTTCCAATTTAGTTCTATCCTTTGGCAAATAAAGAGAGAGGCTACTTTCTCCAGCTAAGACATCCCACTGAATAGTTGAAGAAAGACATCACAGGCCTGCCTAGTTTCCCGTTAAGTTCATTTTGGTCTTGGCCACTGTTGTCAAATAGTTCATATTTAGCTAGGTTAGTCCCTTTCTTCTGGATGTTCAAAGGATGGAATCTATAGAGTAACTTCTTCTCCCTTATTCTGAGTATCATGCTCCTATTCATGCAGCCATACCAGCAGTTTAGCAGTCTTGTCACTAACAAGGAAGGGATGCAACACAGGGACTGCTGCTAGGAAGGAAGAACAGGGTTTCCAGGAGCATGGCTGGCTGGACTGCGGCTGCCTGTGTCTGCTAACTACTCTTCTCTCAAACATGGAGTCCATCATGCCCTGACTTTCCTGGGGAAACTCTGTGGGCTTTGGATTGTGGAAGCTCTGAATGGCTCTACCCTTTACTAAGCCATAGATGTGGGCAAGTTTAAACCTCAGTTATTTGCTTTGTGTTACATTTGGTCAGTCTGAGGTAAGGATGTTGGTTCAAGTGCATAAAACCCTGACAAATTGCCAGCTGCAGAGTAGGTATTTGACAAAGCACGAAAATTATTACCATTCATTCTTTTCTTGGTTCAGAATGGGCGAGAGACATATGACCTTTGATTTAAGGGTCAAAATGGCTAATGCCATGGCCTTTGGTGACTTAGTATCTAAGGGGAGCGAAGCCAACCCTCTATGCTGGATCTTTGCTATCTGGGAAGGCCAGTGTACTGTGGTGAGGGCAGTTGGACAATGCATTTCCCCTGGAGGGAGTGCAAATAGTAACTTCAGTCTTAGCCAGGAGTGCAGAGCATGCAAAGCAATGCAAACATGCTCTGTAAACTGTAAAGTGCAGGGCACGTGTTTATTGTTACTTTCACACGGGCCCCTCTCTCTATCATATAAGAACCTACTAGATTAACACTAAGAATTTCTTGTAGAAGGCTACCATATGCTGGCCAGGATGCCAGAAGCAATAGAGACATTTTTCTCAGAAAAAAAAAAATATATATATATTTATGTAGCTGAAATCCCATGGTCTTTATTGATTTACATTTGCAAGCCATAACTCCTTATCTCTTTTATGCTCCTGATATAATGATGGGCATTTGTGTAATATACTAGTCTGGCTAGCATTGATGCCAGGTCCTAAATAACTGGAGAGGGAGTGTTGATTTGTGTTGAAAAGCCAGTTGGGAATACAGGTTATTGGGTTCAGTCTCCCTTTTCACCATCCCTGCAGAGAAAGAGAGGACAGCCTTGCTTCTCTGTGGGGGCCCAACGATGAGTCATTTGTGCTATCAAAGTTCTTTGCGATCCTTGGATACTACATAAATGCGAAGCATAATTATTATGAATTATAACTGAAGCAGACGGAGGTTTTAAATTAAATAGCACCATTGTGTTATTTTTCATCAGGATTCAGAGCAGCCGACCTTCCCAGCAGAAGTAACTTAGATAATTTGATTCTCTCACTTAACCAGGACTGATCACTGCAGGGATAGAAATTAATTTCTTGAAAAACAGCTGTGGGTTTTCCTCCCTACCAGTCTCTCTGTGAGCTCTGCAGATGCGATCATAATGAAATCTTGGTGGAGGTTCCACTGGGTGACTTGTTAATTCAACAGGAGCCCAATAAGTGGTTCTCCAATTTTTGGTTTACCTAGAAAATGGTCAGGACATGTGAGTGTCCTGTGACAATAACCATTGTGATCATGTCTGCTCATATCAGCTTGAATTTTTAATGGGACTAGCTGTGCACAAACCAAATGCTTTGGAGCTTTAGTGAAAGGAGACTCAATCTAGCTGATGATTTGTCTAAATTCAAGTCTTCCAATGACCCTGGAACGGGATAGAGTTGGCAGTGCCAGGACTCACTGTTTAGCCACTTGCCAGGGAAATTGAAAGGAGGGTGATGTGTGAGTTGAGCTAAACATTTACACTTCTGTTGCTAGATTCTGCAGAATGGCAGCTTGGCATTGCAGAATTGGTTGCCAAGCTGGATAAAAAGCAGAAGATATGAACTAGGACGGAGAGAAGTCTGGGCAGATCTGGGGAAGATAGACACTAATATTTATTGAACACACGGCCTATGCTGGGAACATCCTACTGTTTGCTCATCCTTTGGTTCTGCCACTCACTGGCTGTGCATCTCTGGAGAGTCACTTAACTCCTCTGAGCCTCAGTTTCCTCATCTATTAGATAAAGGCATTGGAGTAGGTGACTGCAAAGATACTCTTTGCCCCAAGAATTGTCTAACGTAGTCTGCAGGCCCCATATTCAAGAAGAAGTAGGGGTCTAAAGTTCTTCCAAAGGCTGAACTGTGGACATCAGGCAGCCTCAGTTCCTGCTGGGTTCTGGCTATTAAAATTAGGCCTCCTTGCACATTTCTGGGTTCCTAGATCTCAGTGCTCCAAGCATTCAGCTAGAAATCAGATGTTCTCAAACAGGGGTGAATCTGAAAAGTAAACTGAAAAATAGCATTTGTGGGGAGATGAGTGGGGAATTTCCCCCCAAATTCAAAATTTAGGCCTATCTTTGCTTCTGGCCTCAGAGAAGTAGGTCAGAAGGCAGGATAAAGAAGATGCTCTGTCAAGTGTAGCCATGAGGTACAGTCACATGAAAACAATTGAACATTAAGGTTAATAAACTCCTATTCCTTCAATCTGCCTCCAAACACCTGTGCACAAAACAAATACTGTACATGGTCCTTCCTTATGTGGCGTCTTCCCACATTCCAGATTTCCTTGAAGTGAGTTTTCCTGGGTTGATTCCATCTGAATATGACATTTTGGTACAGTTTTGTGGGATAAAGGACAGAGGGTGTGGCAGAGATAATTAACTTTCTCACCAACATTTGTATTTCTTCTACCATGACGTAGAGTTATTCCTGGGAAGTGACTTCCCAGAAGGGCTACACGGCCCAGCCTGAGTGTCTGGGTGTGGCCATAAGATGAGTCTAGCTCCCCAACAAAATGTGAACAGAGGTGACTGATGTCACATAAGAAGCAGATGCACATTCTCAAATGCTCTCTTTCTTTGTCTGCTGGCTGGATATGAATGATGACAAGAACTTAGAAATTGGAAGAACCACGAAATACAAGGAGCCTGGCTCCCTGAATCACAGCATGGAGGAAAGCCACTGGACAACCAAGAATATCTGTCAAAAATAAATTTAGTTTTATTAAACAATGAAAAAAACTTTTTTTTCTGCTGCAATAGCCAGCAGTAACCTAACTAAATCCAAAGTGTGATTTGTCCCGAGTCTTATAAAAATGAGAGGTTCTGTTTTTCCCACACCTTGTTAACTCAAAAAATGGACATGTTAAATATGATCCCCAAATAAGTCCAGTTTTCTTTCTAATCTTGTTTTCCTGCATCTATACCTGAAGCAAATGCATTCTCAGCTTGTTCCATTGCTTCTTTGGGGGAAGTAGCCAGTTGGATAAGATTGTAAAGTCCATAGGAATAGGGACAATGTCTTTTTGGTGTTCATCCATATTGTCAGCAAGCCAACACACAATAGGCCTTCAATAAGTATTTGTTGAATGGATGAGGTATCAAAGTTCCAACTATATTTGACATATAGGCACTCCACAATTTGGTCCTAATGTCTATTTCCAACCATATTTACCTGTACGGCTCCCTTCCCAGGAAGATTACTCTGCTCAAAGAGTCCATTTGGTGTGGTGGCTAAGAGGTTGGCCTGTGGCATCAACCTGCCTGTGTGCACTTGTGGCTCTACCTCCCTTACTTTACCATCAGATGTGGGACTTGAGCAATTTGTTAATTACTTTGTGCCTCCTTTCACCTATAATATGAGAATAAAAATACTATCTATTATCTATGCCATAGGGTTGGAGTGAGGTTAAAATGCAAAGCCTTAGAATACATTGGAATAGTACTTTGTGAGTAATAAGCCATTGATCAGTGGTTTTCTTTCCTATTGTCCTATCTTTGCTTATGTTCTTCTTTGATGGTTTATTTTATATTTCAGTTTGACTGGGCCATGTCATGGCCAGCTTTCTGGTTAAACATGATTTCTGACTGTGTCTTTGAGGGTGTTTCCAGAAGAGGTTAGTATTTGGATAGTGGATTGAGTAAAGCACATGGCTCTCCCTAATGTGGGTGAGTGTTATGCAATTCATTAAGGGTCTGAATAGAATTAAAAGGCAGAGGAAAGATCAATTTGCTATCTGTCTGCCTGCTTGAGCTTTGGACATCGATCTTCTCTTACCCTGGGCACTTCTGGTTCCTGGCCCTGGGAATCAGGTGGAATCTACGCCATCAGCTCTCTGGCTCTCAGGTCTTTGAACTACACTACTGGCTCTCCTGGTTCTCCAGCTTATAGATGGTAGGTCGTGGGACTTCTCAGCCTCCATAACCACTTCCTTATAATATATATAAATATATATATATATATATATATATATATATATATATATATATATATATACCTATTGTTTCAGTTTTTTTTCCCTGGAAAATCCTGACTAATATACCTTGTTTTATTCAATTTGGAGTAATGTCCATCCTCTGCTTCCTTCAAGGCTGTTTTCAGATTTCACCATCTTCATGGAAACTCTGCTTGTCAGCTCCTCTAGAAAAGAATTTTCTTTCTTCTGAACCCATTTTGTATTCATCATCCATCTAAACTCTGTGAGTTTGATCCTCTACTCACAGTATCTGGTCTATCCTTTTCTGTCCAGTGCCTTCTTTTTATTTATTTATTTTAAATATGTTTTATTGATTTTTTTTTTTTTTTACAGAGAGGAAGGAATAGGGATAGAGAGTTAGAAACATCGATGAGAGAGAAACATCTATCAGCTGCCTCTTGCACACACTCTACTGGGGATGTGCCCACAACCAAGATACATGCCCTTAACTGGAATCGAACCTGGGACTCTTCAGTCCGCAGGCTGACACTCTATCCATTGAGCCAAACTGGTCAGAGCTGTACAGTGCCTTCTTGTTTCTCCCATGCTGGACCCCTTATCCTCACCCCCCAGTGCTCATTTCCTTTGAAGTCATCATAGCATCTATCCAAGTGGAGCAAGAAGCACTTAGTTAAAATCCTTAGGGGCCCCAAAAGCAAACCCTAACTCAAGGGACTGTGTGCACATGATTTATTGGGGACAAGATCCTGGGGAATTCAGTAAGGGAACAGGAGCATCAGAGCAGAATAGAGGAAAGAATTATACCAGAATACAATTTCAAGCAAAGTCCCATCCTGATTCTTCAGGGGAGCTCTGGAGTATAAAATATACCTGACTTTGTCCTGACTTGAAGTTTTGTGACAAATTTTAATAATGAGCCTTTAATTGCATTCATTTGAAGCAAGACAAACTGTTAACTTAGCTTGCAACCTTTCCCAGTGCCCTCATACTTCCATCACGCTGGATGAATAAATGAATATGCACATTGAATTGTTCTGACATTATGTGGGCCCAGCCTTAGGCTTTTCAAAGGTTCTGTTCAGCACAGGGGATTTTGAACCTGTCTGGGAACATGGCTTCTCTGATTCTTCCTTCCTGGTTTATAGTTATAATTTGGCAAAGAATCCTATTTCAATTTGTTAGAGCATGAAGTACTTGATAGATGGTAATGGAGGCAGGAAGCTGATTCAGGTGGGGACTCAGAGCCAACATTTAACCCTAGAAAGGGTGTCATTCAAGTGGAGATTTTAACATGTAGCCACCTGGGACAACAGGATGCCCTTGTCTTTGACCTGCATGCTTTCTGTCCCGTATAGCCGTGGCTATCTCAGTGAGGATAAAATTTTTTGGCTGCTCCCTTCGTTTGCATATGCCATCAGCCTGGCAAAGAACTATGGACATGTACTTTCTACTACTATGGACCAAGACTTTCTACTACTCTTTCTGCCTTTGTGTTCTTGATCTACTCCACTGTTTCCTTTTAAGATGCTTTAGAGACAGGTTTTGCTAAAATAATAGCCTGTCTCAAAGAGTGAGGTATTTTACCTGGAGCTGAGTAATGGGACTGTGCTACACAGAAAGAAGATGAGTGATGTGGGTTATAGGGCACATGGGACCATGACAGGTCACTAAAGCTCAATCAGGTGGGATCAGAGGGATTGGAGACAGCAGAGCAGAACGTTCTGAAGTTAAGGAGAAAGTAAAGGAAAGACAACTTAGAAGAATAAGTGAGAAACAAAGCATTCAGTTGAAATGGACACCTTTTGAAAGTCCATTCCCTTATTTCTCCACTTTGTAATACACGCATGCTTTCTCCCCCAATCCTGCTCTGTAAAGAGATGTCCAAAAGAGACTGCAAATGTTTGACACTCTTCTTATTGAGAAATGGGATCTAAGTCCCCTTACCCTGACTCTAGATGGGTTGATGCAACCAAGACACTACTTCAACCAAGAGGATGTAGTGGCAATGATGCTGTACAACTTCTGAGGCTAGCTCACAAAAGGCCAAGAAGTTTCTGCCTGGTTCTCTGAAGAAAGCCATCTGTCACATAAGAAGTCTGACTACAGCGAGATCCTCATGCCAGAGAGGCCATGTGCAGGCATTTAGGTCAATGCCCCCCACTGTGACCCCAGTGGCCATTGGCATTAGCCATCAGCCATATGCATGTGCCATCTTGAATTTACAGCCTAAGCAAGCCTTCTACAACAGCAGCCTCAGTCAGCATCTGACTGCAACAGCATGAGAGATCTCAAGCAAGAACTTTTTAGTTGAGCCTTCCCAAAATTCTTGATCCTCAAACTTGTGAGCAAAATAAAATGATTGTTTTAAGCTGTTAAGTTTTTGGGTAATTTGTTACTCAGCAATGAAAACCAGAACACAGAAAGTGACATCAAATATTGTAGTGGTGAGGTAGAACCCTTAGGTGTAATAGACATCCTCTAAGGTGTCTCACAGAAGAGGGTATTCTGTGCTTAATGTACTCTCTATGCCTAGCCAGCAGGAGAGCACTGACCTTCTCCTATCAGGGTAACTTTGGTAGTTGTGACTTAGATTTCTCTCCTATTGGCATATGCACTTGAGGTTAGGTTTCAGGGGTTTGATTGACATCTTGTTTATTTCCACTACAAAATAAGCTAATGTCTTTAGTCTCACACAAAATCTCTCTGAAAAAAAAGTTATTGATTGTCACAATTCTCTAGACTGGGCAATCAATGCACACCTGTTTAAAGGAAAAGGAATGATGGATGGGGATACCATTGAGAGCTATTCTACTTGACAATATGCTGTGATAATTCAGCTTTCAGAAAGCTGTGCTTTTCTAAGAAACCAAATGCAAAAGCATTAGGGGATTTAGTGTCAAGATGAGTGGTGATGTGTTTGTGGGTTGACATTTGAAGCTTCTTATTACAAGAGGCACTGGTAAACAGAAGACCTGCTGTGAGCAAAGACCCAGGTTCTATTCTTGTGAAGTCTTGGCCAAGAAACTTAATTTTGCTCTTAATTTTCCTTGATGGTTGATAATTGCCAAGGATAAAATGAGGAAGAGCACACTGGAATTCTAGAATATCTAAGCTAGAAGGCACATTTGAAGTTATCATCTACATCATTTAGGAATAGAGCAGGCTGCAGGTAACACTAAAGTCCAACATTAGAGTGGCTTGAGCAAACTAAAAATTTTTTTCTTATACGTAAAGGTAATCCAAATATGGGAGCCGGGACTGGAGTGTCAGTTCTCCAAGTTATGAGGCTCCAGACTCCTCTTGCTATCTCTAATATGTGATCATTTTCCTCATGCTCTGATATGGCAGCCAGAGCTTCAGATATCACATCTGCACTGCAGATAACACAATGAAAACTTAGGTTCTTAGGAAAGAAGAAAGAGAGAAAGGATATTGGGAGCCATCCAGAAGCCTCTGCCACCAGAAAGTAACATAAAGCCAAACATCCAATTTGATTTTCAAGTTACCAAAAAAATCTTAAAAGATTTTAATATCTGAGATTCAGAAAGAGTGTAGGAAGTTATATGGTATGTTAACTGAACTCTGAAAACTTATGTGCTCCTGAAAAAATAAGCATTCTTTCAATAAAAATGTTTAATTTGGTTAAAGTAAGAGAGCCTATTAAAAATAGCAATGGAATGAATTCAGAATACTAGCTACCAACTAAACTCATTTGCAAAAGTAATTTAAGAACAAGCAAATTCAACTGTTTCTCTTCAGGTTACTTTGTACAAATTGATGTAACTGAGATTCCTAAATTTAATTTCTATTTTGAGCTTTACAGGAATGAAGTGTCAACTCTCTCCTTGTTGGTTAATAATGACCACTGGCATGATTCTAGAATAATCAACTTGGTAGTGTATGTTTGTGTGTGTACCTGGGGTGAGGTGGGGTTCCCTGAGAATGACTCAGAATCATCTAGAAATTTTACAAAATGAGATTATCTCTGTATAAATCTCTCAAACTGGGTTATATTGGAAATAGTGGGGGTAGAAAACCCACAGTTTGAGAATGTTTGCTAGAATAGTCTCATGGACTTCTTTGAGTTCTTGCCTCTCCTATAAGATCTGCTGATGTAGAATAAAGTAATCAGCAGATGTACCATCATAAACACATTAAGACTTCAATAGTTCTCATGAGAATGAGCTGCCATCATGGCCACTGTCCAATAATAGGGACTAACTGGACAGAGAGGAGACTTGGGTTTCATGGCTCTGGGCCCCACAGAGCAATCAGATGGTTCCAGCTAGACATATGTTATTACAGTTGCCAAAAACAGGGCATGAAGCAATGGATGGTCCGTGTCCCTTGAGAAAAATAACCTACCAATGACAAGTCTTTATTAAGCCCCTATTAAGTCAGATACTAAGAAAGATTAAAGAAAAGCAGGGTCAACCACCTGTCCTCAGGGAGCTTTCATCCCAGGCCCAGGCAGGTGGGCAATTAATAGGGCAGCAGTTCACCAGCACTGAGTTGTCCTTAAACAGCACAAGGTTTATTTTAACTGTATTCTACTTGCTTTATACTGGGGTCCTAAGAAAGATGGTGACCCCAGAGGTTCTGGAGAAAGCACTTGACCACACTGTTTCCTGACAGGCCCCACCTTCTGTGTGTGGTTGAGGCACATACACTATTGACTGGCAAAGTCCGTATTCCCTCTTGTTTGCTTATCTTTGCTCTCATTAGCAGGGTTCATGTGGGGTGACACTCACAGCTGGGTTTTGCTAAGAGTGGGTGACCAGATCTCTCTGTACTTTTCCTGGTTGGAAACTCTGGGAGTGGGAGGTGGGAGGAGGAGGAATCTCTGATAACTGCATTTGGAGAAATGGCTGAGTCTGTCAGAACTTCCCCAAACTCCCAGGGCTTTTGAGAACATTCTGTGAACTTTCTGATTTCTGAAAGGAAAATCTATCCACACTGAAGAAACTGCCCTACATAGTGAAGTCAACAGCAGATCCACAGATATAAGCATGCTTTGGTGCCCCTTCACCTGTGAGGACCTCAGCTATGAGCTCAGAAGCTAGCAATGTCTTAAGACCTTGGTTCTGGAGTCACATGACCTGCCTTTTAATCCTGGCTCTGCCCCATAATGAAGAGTAATTGTGTTACATAACTTCCCCATGCCTCGGTTTGCTCGTTGATAAACTAGGATAGTATTAATATCCACCCCATAGGTTGGTGGGAGGCATGTTTCTTACAACAGTAAATGGTTCTCAATAAAACTTAGCTCTTAACATTACTAGATTCCTACCTGGGCGGTGGGTAATGCTATGAAAAGAGATAGAAAACTCAGAGGGAGATTCTGATGGGAAATGGGGTTGGCAGGTAGAAAGGCCAATGTTGAGTTTGGGTGCTTTTTAAAAAGTTTTATGGTTCACTTAAGAAAGGAAATAGACCTTACATGATAGGTGAGAGTGAAGTGCAGTAAAGCATGGTCAAGGCAGTTGATATATGGTAATGTGGTTGTAGTAGTCAGAATTCCAAGGTGGCTCTCCAAGATTCTCACCCTCTGGTACATAATTCCCTCTCTCTGGTATATAATTCCCTCCTCTTGAGTGTGGGTGGAACTTGAGTGTGATGGGGTATTGGTCCCACAATTATGCTACTTTATTTGGCAAAGAGGGTTTTGCAGATGTAATTTGGACTCCTACTCAGCTGAGTTCAAGTTAATCAGGAGGAAGATTGTGTGGGTGGGCCTGACCTAATTTGGTGAGCCCTTTAAAGGTCCTGAGCCTTTCCAGAAGTGAGAAGAATGCCATGCCAGGCAGCTTCTCTGTTACTGGCGTTGATGAAGGAAGGGGCCATAGCAAGGAGTGCAGGTGGCCCCCAGGAGCTGAGAGTGGCCCTCGGCAGCCAATCAGTGAGGAAACGAGAATCTCAGTCCTACAACTGGTGTCAGGAGCTGGGCATCAGCCAACAACCCGAATGAGCTGGACTGTAGATTCTTTTCTAGAGCTCCCAGAAAGGAACAGAGTCAGCCAACACCTTGTTCAACCTTATAAAATCCTGAGCAGAGAACCCAACCATGCTGTGCCTAGTCTTCTGACCTAAAACAAACAAACAAACAAACAAACAAAACCTGGGAGCTGATGAAGTGCTATTTTCAGGCTGCCAAGTTTGTGGTAACTTGTCATGCAGTCATAGAAAACTAATCGTGGTCATAATGTATGGAACAAGACTTTCACTTAGATGGTGGTTTTAGTCTCCTGCAGCTGCTGTGACAAGGCATCATAAACTTAGTAACTTCAAAACATAAATTTATTGTCTTTCCATTTTGGAGGTCAGAGTCCAGAATGGTTCTTCAATCAGGTATCAACTGAGCTGTGCTCCTTCTGGAGGCCTCAGGAGAGAAACAGTTTTCTTGCCTTTTCCAGATTTCAGAGGCCACCTGCCTTCCTTTCCTCCATCTTCAAAGCCAGAAATGGCTGATTGAGTCTTTCTCACCTCTTATCACTCTGACACTGACTCTTCTGCTCCACTCTTCTATATCTCAGGGCCCTGTGATTGTATAGGGCTCACTTGGATAAATCATGCCAATGTCTTTCTCTCAAGGTCATCTCATTTGCAGCCTTAATTCTATCTGCTTTCTGTATTTCCCTTTGCTATTGGAATATAGTCACAGGTTTCAGGGACTAGCATGTGTACATCTTTGAGGGACATTATTCTGTGTAACACAATAATCAGGGCTTAAAAAACTCAGTTCAGCCACTTATTGACTGTGCCATCTAGGGCAAGTTGTTTAACTTCTCTGAACCTAGTTTCCTTATCTGTAAAGTCAGAACATTGAAAGTTACTTGTGTACTTCAGAGAGTGAGAGCTCAATTATAAGTGATTTAGCCTAGTGCATGATGATCACTACCATTTATTTTATTTTTATTTATTTTTAGAGAGAGAGGAAGGGAGAGGGAGAAAGAAAGAGGAACATGGATGTGAGAGAGAAACATCAGTTGGCTGCCTCCTGCACACCCCCCACTAGGGATCAAGTCTGAAACCTGCACATGTGTCCTGACTGGACAGCAATCTTTTGGTGCGTGAGGCAACATCCAACCAACTGAGCCACACCAGCCAGGATGATCACTACCATTTATTGAGTGGTTACTCCAATGTCCCTCAGCTTTCTATGACAATGGGTAACTTTAGATAATAATTCTTAGGTTCTATAGTTTTATCTATCTAGAATAAAGCTCTATTCTAGATAGATAGTGGTAAGGGAGGGTAAAATCCTTGCACATTCTTTTTTTAAAATGACACGTGGCCTCAAATGACCACATCATCTGGGGAAGTTTCTACCATCCATCTGCATATCCTGCATCAGTTGGTATAACAGCCATATAAAAGGCCAATCGATTTTTGTCTTTCAGGTTTTCTCCAGCCTCTCCCTGCTAGTGGGAGCAAGCCAGCTCAAACTGTGGGTGCCTGTGCTGAGTTACAGCCCAACGGCTCTGGACTCTGGGTCAGGCTGCCTTGTGTGTTTATTCAGGCTTGGTGTTGTGAACACTGTGGGCATTGTTGAGGTTAATGACTGAGGGATAAGCACCAGGGAACAGGATTGCAATAAAGACTGTGTTGACTGCTTCAGTGATGAATGTGGACAGGGTCCTGGAGAGATATGTCAAACATCTCAGAGTGGTTGCCCTCCTATTCCAGACTCTGGCTTTCAAATCTGGCCTCTGGCCCCTGGATTGGAAGCCCTTTTGACATTCTTTCCTGGCTTCCTTATTGGGCACTCTTGATTACTTCTGCTCATGTCTTCTTTGCTCCTCTTTCCCCTGCAGTTTTCTGTAAGAAGTTGCCTTTTTGAACTTGGATGCAGGTAACTCAGTGCCTGCACTAGCCTTAACCTCACTCTAGAAGGCTCCATGAATGGATCTAGCCCTAAAATTAGGTTTCTTCACCAGACAAAACTGACACTAGGTAGAACCAGACCCATTAGCAGTCACAGAGAAAGCCCAGTTCCTCTGATAGAACATAGATATATGTGAAAGACACACTATGGTGGCTCAGACAATAATTGGTTGAAAATTGAGGGTTTTCCAAATAAGTGGCTAGTGAAAAAGATGGGAAATCTAGTGGCAAAAACTGTAAGTGATCTAAGCAGGGTCCATATTGTATCTTATCATTGATATCACACCATATAACCATATATTATCCTATATAATAAAGATGTAATATGCGAATGGTCATTACACCATGAAGCATAATGACTGACCACGTAAAGACAGGATCACGGATCAGCAGGAGGGTGGGGCAGCGAGCTACAAGTGGGCAGAGGAGAGCAACAGGAGGGGGCAGGGCAGCAAGCTATGAGAAGGGGGTTAGGGGGTGGAGGGAGCTATAGGAGAGCGGCAGTGAGCTACTGGCTACAAGTGGGTTGAGAAGAGCTATAGGAGGGGGCAAGGCAGCAAGCTATGAGGGGAAGGCAGGAGTAGGGGGGGCAGGGGGAGCTACAGGAGGGCGGGGTAGTGAGGGAAGAGCTACTGGAGTGCAGCAGCGAGCTACTGGTGAGCTACTGGTGCATGGATTTGTGCGCAGGGCTACTAGTATCATATAATGTGGTCATTTTTTCATTTATTACTTTTCCACTTACTCGGTACTTTTGATTTTCAGGATGGGACTTCTGCTCCTGGTTAGAACTGGAGTGGGACACTTGCCTTACAGGAAAGAGCAGGGCTGGCCCCCATCTCCCCATCCTTGAGAAAGGGCGTTATTGGTCGCTTACTGAGAACAATAGACAGTTAAGGCAGTCCTTGAGATTAAATTGGGGAGGGGTTTCCAGTGCCTGCAGAATCTGACCCTGTGTCTCCAGTCAAGGTTATTTCTGGAACCTTGGTGTTCGAGGTCTGCACTGATGGCCAGCTAGCCTCTGTGGTGGGGAGAGTCTGGCTTCAGAGTGTGGGACTTTGGCCAGACCTGGCAAGGAGTGAATGTGGAGCTAGCATGTTGAATTGCATTCTTCATGTCACCAACCATATGTCAGGGCAAAATCTCCCCAACCTTTTGGGAATGGCAATGCTCTATCATTTAAGTTGGTGAACTGGCCTCACTGTGAAGAGGTAAAATGGCGATAAGTGCTTTCTGATATGTATTTTGCAAAAACAGTAAAGACCCTATACAATGGAATTTGTACTACCCACAGGATCCTTGCTTATGTGGATGGAGCTACATATTTTTTTTTGTCTTGAGGTCAGGTAGGAGTTTGAAGGACTTGAGGGATGTGGGGACTCTCGGGAGGGGCTGCAGTTTTGTGGTTTGATGTCCTAATTGGGGAGGAAACTGGGTATTGGAGTCATAGTGGGGATGACACTTGGTCACTGGTCATCTCAGTGATGTTTTATAATAAGCCAGCTGAAATGAAAAAGCAAACGAAACTCTCATGATGTGGCTCACCACCTTATCCCACAAAGAGGCAGCTACATTTCATGGGGCACCAGAGCAAACCCCTGAAAGGCGAAGAATTGAATCAATTTTGATTCTTTTAGAAGGTGGTGCAATAAAATAAATTTCAAAATCACAGGAAAGAAAACTCCATTCTTTGAAAAATTAGTGAGCACGCATAGTTGTGAGTGAGTGTGCCTGTGAATGTGTGTGTGGATTACATCTAGATGAACAACAGTTGAAGAGGGAGAAATTGGCTTATACCATTGTTTGTCAGGAGGTGGGAGAAATAGCGGAATGCTCAGAGGCTTCTATAAACAACTCAGCACCTCCAAGGCACTTGCCAGAAATTTTGAGATTTATGTGAGGGAGAGGGAGAAGGGAAGTGGAGAGTGGGAAGGAGGGGAGAAAAGGGGAGCTAGGAGGGAGCATGATGTCACTCCTCCCTCTTCCTCTTAGTCTTCTCAGGCTGCCATAACAACATATCACAGACTTGTCGGCTTAAACAGCAAGTATTTCTTTCTCACAGCTCAGGGGTCTGTCTGGGAAGGCCAAGATCAGGACTCTGGCAGAGAGAGAGAGTGAAGGAGCTCTCTGTGTGTCTTATAAGGGCACTAATCCCATCATGGGGGCTTCATCTTCATGCCCTCATGTAATTACCCCACAGATCTCACCTCCTAATTCAGGCACATTGGGGGTTTGGGGCTTCAATATGTATATTCTAAAGGGGACACAGACATCCAGTCCATAACACCCTCCAAGTTGAGAGCCACTGTTCCACGTGGGCTGGGTGGATGTTTTACTTTCACACTAAATTGACTAAACCATTCATGGTTTGGCTGCTTGCAGACAGAGCCTGGGCTTGCTTGCCGCGTGGAGCAAGTAGCTTCATCTCACCTCTCAGGGACTGCAAGGCACCAAGTTCAGAGGTTCCCGGCAATGATTCCCACATGGAAACGTTAAAACATTGTTTACAATTCAGAACAGGCAATGCTATTAGGAACTGACTTCTAAATTTCAAGATGATTAATGTAATTTGAAACAGTATTGTTTCAAATCACATTTAAAAAACAATAACAACCCACAGCAGGTGGCTGTTAGTGTGAAAACATTGTTTGCTTTCTTCTAGAAGGCAACAGAACTTTAGAACATGGTGGCTGCCCATTCAGGGCAGAGGGAGGACACGGGAGTTTGCTGAGATGATATAGGTTTGGGGCAACCAAGCCGGCTCACCTTGACCTCCACATACTTTATATTCAGTTCTCTGTAGTTTTAGGGTGTCTCTAGGATTCTGTGAATCCACTGCAGGAGGATGTTATTAGAATGAAGACACTTGAAAAGATGGAAAGGTATACAGGATGATGGGCGGAAGGTTTATCTGACTTTTTATTGGCAATGAGATGGTGAGAGGTGTCAATCAAACGCGCTCTGTCCTTTGGCACGTCTTCCTTTTAAGTGTCTGGGTTATATTATGTTTTGTTGGGCGGTTTGCGTTTTATATATTTTAAATGCTAGAGGTAGGGCTGGGTAAGGATAGTGGCACCTTCATGGCAAGATGAAAGAACTAGGAACTGATGGGCTCCAACTTAGTGCTCATGCCATCCCTGCTGTCACAGTTCACAACATGCCAAGTGCCTTTTAGGTCTTGTCTAGATGCACCGGAGCCAGAGATGGTCTCTGTTTTAGGACTGGTCCTCAACCAGGGGTGTCAGGAGAGCATTTCCAAAGATTCATACCCTGTCACACCCTTGAGGATCTGGATTTAATGTTTGAGTGGAAAATCCACAGCCATAAAGGATTGGTCACTGGAGGCAATGGATCACTGGAGACAATTTGCTGCAATCTGAGAGGCTATCATTACTCTGAACGATGCGGGTGGTTCCGGGGTGATGGCCGAGTCTAGCCCACTACTTGAAGAGTATATTATTTCTAAAACATCACTGCCATGGGCTTGCTTAGCATCTGCATGAATATATATGCACTGAAGAGGAACATGGTGTCAGGAGGAAATTCAGTCCTTGGCGTGAGAGGAGAAAACTTTTTCCATAGGGACCTGGTCTGCTGTTTGCAACCTACATCCACCTGCAGGAGTGGCGACATCATGTGTGGGGTTCAGTGCAAAATGAAAATAGAGGGCCCTTTGTTCAAAAATCCTTAGAGTCCTTAGACAGTGACAGCAGAGCATCCAACTAAGTCGCCAACCTCAGGCACGCTCTGCAGCGCCTCAGGTTGCAGAGCCATGAAGCTGGTGCTGCCCGCTGGTTCCAATCCTGTCCATCCTTCAGACCCAGGTTCCCTTCTCCTTGTCTTTTAAACTTGTTCCTACAGCATCACAGCGTCATACAGCAACGGGTTGTGTTCCCTTTGAGAAGCAGGAGGTGTAACTGGAAGTCAATGTGGTAATATAGCTTTTCAGTTAGAACATGAGTATTAACTAGGTAGACTGCGTATAATCACTGTATCTGTCAGGTAGTGTTGGTTTGAGAATTAAAGTAGCTAATTTAAAAAAAAAAATCACTGAGAGCCGTGCATGGTACCCAGCAAATACTCAATAAATGTCAGCTGTTTCCATTCCATGGGAACTGTTTCTATTTTAATCAGTGGTTTATGGCATCCCCCATCTCCAATCTTTTTTTAAAATATATTTTTATTGATTTCAGAGAGAAAGGGAGAGGGAGAGAGAGATAGAAACATCAATGATGAGAGAGAATCATTGATCAGCTGCCTCCTACAAGCTTCACACTGGGAATTGAGCCCTTAACCCGGGCATGTGCCCTGACTGGGACTCGAACCCTGCCATCCTGGTTCATAGGTCAATGCTCAACCACTGAGCCACGCCAGCCAGATCACCATCTTCAATATTTAAAAGCTAAGCTCTGATAGTACTTACCCATTTCCATAATTTTAGTGTTACCCATCCTTCATAATCTCGCAAGGTATCCAACTGGTGCCAAGGCTCCTCTCTCAGCTCCAGTCTGTTCTCTTCACAGCAGCCAGAGTAAATTTTAAAAGGTGAACACCAAACTATGTCCATCTCCACTTCAAATCTCTTCCTTTTTTTTCCTTTAAATATTTTTATTGATTTCAGAGAGGAAGGGGGAGAGAAAGAGATAGAAACATCAATGATGAAAGAGAATCATTGATCGGCTGCCTCCTGCACGCCCCCTACTGGGGACCGAGCCCACAACCCAGGCAAGCGCCCTTGACTGGAATCAAACCTGGGACCCTTCAGTCCCCAGGCTGACGCTCTCTCCACTGAGCCAAACCAGCGAGGGCCAAACCTCTTTCTTTCCGGACAGAGCCCGCCTTCCTCAGTTGGCCCATGGGTTTGTGAGCTGGACCCTGGACCCTCCAATGTTGTCTTGCCCCTCTTGCTATTTGTTCACTCATTTAATATGTATTTATTGAACACTTTCTAGCAAAAAATTTGTAACAATTTTAGCTATTATTTTTGTTGTTGCTGTTGTTGTTGTTATTCAGTAGCAGGTATGTGTCGGGCACTGGGGATGCAGAGGTGAATGAGATCCTGCCCTGTAGCCCTTGCTGCATAGAGAGGAAGACAGACATTTAACACATCTTCTAAGCCAATTAGCTCTGCAAACAGGCCATGGTCCTGTTGTTATGGTCCCGGAGTCCCCAGACCACAAGCTGTTTTATCTGGGGGAATACTCTCTCCCACGATTTATCTCACCTGCTAAATCGACTTCCAGCTGTTTTCAGCTGGAATGGGAAGCCTTCCTGATGCCATAAATGCCAGGTAAGGTGCTGCTTCTCTGTAGCTCTGCCTCCCAGGATCTCTGCTCAATTACAGATCAGTTTCCATCTGAGACTGTCAGCTGCTCACCCGGGCCTCAAGTCTCAGTGTATCTGCATCCTCAGCACCGAGCTGCGTGAACAGACTCCACTACAGGTCAGAGATGCTTGGAAACGTGAAGGTCCCTAGAACAAGCCGGTGTGTGTCTGCGCTCCCACATCTCTTGTGCTTTGGCTCTTTCCTTTTCTGCCTGATAATTATTCTCCTCTTCCAATGAATAACTGTGGGACCTGGGACTTTGTCTCTCTGAGGCCCCAGTTGTTCCATCTTTAAAATGGGCTAATAACACGTCCCTGCCTGTTTCGTGAGGCCCTGGTGAGGACTGGGTGGAGACATCTGTGGAAAGAGCTGGTTTGTGGCAGAATGGCAGAAGCACTGACAGGAGGTGGAAGCAGATTGCAATCAGGTCCTTCCCAGTCTCTCCTGCATCTGCCATGCTGCTCCTTGCACCGCCTGTAGGAGACACACTTTCCACATTGTTCTGACACCTCAGATACACGCCCTTTCCTTGCCCCTCCCTGAGCTCACATAGAAGTCCTGTAATGCACACAAACCCATCTCTATTTGACATTTCTTTTTCCCCCTCATTGGCATCTTTCAAAGGTGAGTAAATCACCATTTTTAGAGCCCCTGAGCCTCTTGCAACATATTTCATTGCAGAATCTCTTAAGCTTTGCTGTTATACTCCCATCTCCCCCCCTCGCCCCCCTCCCCGCGGTTCCCCCCCCCCGCCCCGCCCCCATCTAAGTTTATTGAAATCTATGTTCTAGAATCTCAGGTACTATAAGTTCTCTCTTAATGTGGTAAAGAGGTTTTGCGACTTTCAGCAAAGTGATATATAATGAAACCAATTTTCCCATAGGCTAAAAGTGATATAAACAAGAGTTAAATCCCTACGCATCTCATCAGATGACCTGCTGTGAACACCTGACTCTCCTCAGCCCACTTTGTCAGGTGGTAGAGGACTGGAGCATGACAGGGGAACTGTGTGCCAAGGCCCACTGTTGGCACCAATAATCAATGGTAGTGAAATTAGGTCCAGGCCAGCAGTTCCTCTCCTTATTTATTTTACCTTCCTTGGCCAGATAGACTTGGATTATCTATCAATAAAAGATAAATAGTTTCTGTGTTTGAACTCTGATTTGCCTTTTTTACAGAATGCATATTTATCCTGAGAAGAGTGTGGGATTGGGAATTAGTCACTGATTCAGTCATTCAGTCAAAATGCACGAAATGCCTGTGTGCCAGGGATTCTGAGGTAGTAACAGTCTCAGACACATAATGGGTCTTTTCATGTGCCTTGCCGCACCAGCTGCAGATTACCCACTCAGTACTCAGATAATCCCTGTGAGGCACCTTATTCTTTCTGTCCCCATTTCACAGGTGGGTAAACTGAGACAGAGAGGCTAACTTGCTCCAGGTGAATGAGCCATTAAGTGATAGATTTAGAATCTAATGCCACACAGTTTTAACCCTACTGTCCCTCTCTTCATCGTTGTATTGTTACATCCCACAGCCCTGGAGGCCACAGGCCAAGTCAGAGAAAGTCCCTGTTCTACTGCATCTGTCATTTCTGGAGGTGGAGAGGGTCACAGACCAAAGCAATAAACACAGACAGACTGGCTTATCTCAGATAGTGGCAAGGTAATGGAGACAGATAAGAAAATAAAACATTATCCTATATAATAAAAGCCTAATATGCTAAGTGTCTGGTTGTCTGGCTGTCTGTTCAACCAATCAAAGTGTAATATGCTAATGATATGCTAAGTCCACTCAACTGCTTGCTATGAAGTGCACTGACCACCAGGGGGCAGGTGCTCTGACCAGTAGGCTAGCTTGCTGCTGGGGTCCGGCCTGATCAGGACTGAGCCCGATGTGCCCAACATGCCCTGGAGCCCTCCTGTGGTCCCTCCCCAGCTGGCCAACCTCCTGTGTTCCTCCCTGGCCCCAATCATGCACCAATAGGGTCCCTTGGCTTGGCCTGCACCCTCTTGCAATCTGGGACCCCTTGGTGGGTGTCAGAGAACTGGTTTCAGCCCGATCCCACAGACCAGGCTGAGGGACCCTACTAGTGCACCAATTCATGCACCCGGGATTGACGGGGCTGGGAAGGGTCTGGTAGCTGGTCTAGGAAGACCTCTCTAAGGAGTTGACATTTGAGGCAGGACCTGATGAGAACTGGGGGGGAAATGTGCTAAGTGGAAGGGATGCAAATGTGGAGGTCCTAGAGAGGCAAAGGTTTAGTGTGTTTGGGGAACAGAAAGGTGCACAAAGTGTCTGGAGCAGGCTGCAGAGGAAGGATGGGTGCAGGAGGTGAGATGGTGAGGTGGGTCATTGAGGCACCAAGGGCCACGGGCAGTCCTAGATTCTAGTCTCAGTGTGATGATAAACATGGAAAGTTTGGAGCAGGAGACTGATTTGCTTGAAAATGTATTCAGAGCCTGGGGTGAAGAATGAACTATCAATAACCAAGAGGAGAAGCAGTTAGGAGGCAAGTGCACTGAGCCAGAAGAGATATTGCTTGCACCATGGTGATGAAGGTGGAGGAGGTGAGACGCGGCAGGCCACAGGATGTTGCTTGGGAATGAAGAGGATAGCACTTGCTGATAGATGAATGCAGGAGGTGAAGAAAAGTGAGAAGTAAAGGATGACTCCGGTGTACGTCCTAAGCAATTGGGTGAATTCTGCTTTCACATTTGGAGACTAGGGTCTGACCTCTGACCTGGCTCCAGATGTCCCCTCTTAGTGACCTTATCCATTAAATTGAACTTTTGAATCCTTGATCTCTGGAGTGGGTTAAATGGGGCCTCTCAAAAACTATGTGGGAATTCTAATACCTGGACCCTGGAAATGTTACTCTATGTAAAGTAAGAGTCTTTGCAGATGTAATTAAATTCGGGGCCTTGTGAGGAGATCACCTTGGATTACCCAGGTGGCACTAAACCCAATGACAAGTGTCCTTGTAAGGTGGAGGCAGAGACAGATAAACAGATGGAAGAGGAGGCGGCAATATGAAGACAGAGGCAGCAAGCGATCAGAGTGATGTGGCCACAGGCCAAGGAACAATGGTCTGGAGGCCCCAGAGCTGGAAGAGTTGAGGAATATATTCTTCTGTTGAGCCTTCAGAGGGATCAGTGTGTCTGCCAACACCTAGATTTTGGACTTCTGGTCCCAGAACTTTGAGAGAATAAATGTCTGTTGTTTGTGGTTTGTAGTCATTTGTTATGACAGCCCTAGGACACAAATACCATCTCCAAAATCACTTTCAGATGAAATATTATTCCAGGGCAGGCTGGGGAAAGTGCTGCTGTCGCCAAGCCCAAGCCCAAGCCCCTGGTCTCTGAGTCCATCTGCAGCGCCCGTGGAGAGTGACTGTGTGTGATGACATTCTCCCACCTCAGCACGCTCAGCTTTTAGGTGTTGTCCCCAGGGCCCTGGAGACTTGTCTATTCTGCACCTGGGCGGTCCGTGGATGCCAGTCATTTGACACCTGCAGGGACAACCCTTCACTAGTGAGAAATGAGACTTTGAGTAGATAAACACCCAGCTTTGGTGAGTAGATATTATTACTTGGTAGACTGATTCTGAGGAGTGTTCTAGGTGGCCTCTTGGAAGGTCATGGCTGTACTGAGCCCAGGCGGCCCTCAGAGGCAACCTGTTCATGAGTACATGCTTCACTGGCTTTTCTCTGCTGCCTACCTCCCTTTACTTGTTCCCATAGTTGTTTCCCAGGAGACTTCCAAATAAAGGGCCTGTCTCCAACCCCTTGTTTTGGAATCTTTTTTTGGGGGGGTGAGGGTGGGGGGAGTGAATCATAACAAAGACCCCGGCCACCATTATTCTTAGCAACTCCAATGAAAGTACAGATTATTAAGGTGCATACTTAAGGTACCTATGAATGTGTGTGACATTAATGTTCTTATGCACAATCTGTGATAATGGAGACAAATAACCACGTGGAAAGTACATTAGCTTCATTCCCTCCTCTCACTGTAAGCAGAGCAACATTGTTTACCCATTTGGAATTCTAGGAAAATGATTTGGACCAAAGACAGATCATTCCAGGCCCTTTTGGCAGAAATGTTAATGCTTATAGCCAAAATGCAAGTAATGGAAACTTTGAGACTTAAAATAACCAAAGTTCCATTTGATAAACGTTTCAAAGTGCCCATCTAGTTAATTTACGAGGCTTTCTGAGATGATCAGCTTTAAACATAAACCTAGAGAACTGGACACTCTCTGGAGACACTGCAGAGCTATAAACTCAAACATCCCATTAGTAGTTTGCATTCTATTAGAGGCCTGGGAGTCAGGGGGCTAAGATCCCAGGCGGCTGTGAAAATAGACTACTTTGAAGGCTAAGCCAGATGTGTCTACAGAGAGAAAGGTGCAGCTCCCACAGCTGGCAGATGAGAATACTAAGATGCCGATGGTAACAAATGGGGTGAATGAGTTACTCAAGAGGAGACTTCAAGATCACTCTAGCTTATCTGAAACAGGAAATGAGCCCAGCCAAGTCTCAGAAACCATTTGTGGTTTAATCACAAAATCTAGCTATTCGAAACTGAGAAAGCAGATTCCTCCCACTCTTTAGTTTCCACCAATCATTTATTTTCCTGCATTTTAATGGCTCATGTGTTGAGCATATAAAGTACCAAACAGAACCTGGAATTGAACACAGGAAGAAGACTCCCTCCTGCACGTGAGCAGCCCCTGATCCTATTCGGCATGAAGACATGGATTCCCAGCAGTTCAGAGTCCCGAGTCACCATCGGGGCTGAGTCTTTGCAGCAGCCCTTACCTGCCTCCCAGTAATGCAGGGGAAAATCTCTGAGGATGTTTGCTTGGTAGAGTTGGGCTTTAGTCTTTGAATACAAATCACTTAACCTCCAGCACCTCTAACCCCCACCTGGTAGGAAGGATGGACATACTTTCTACCCAAGAGAGAAGCACAAATTCCATGGAGTAACAGCTATGAGATGGTTTGGAAACTCCTACATCAATCACCACATCCACGACAGAGATTACCTTAAATATTTTATTTTCATGTTGAGGATTATATTGTTGCTGCTGCTGCTGCTACTATTGTTATTCCACAGCACTTTGAGGATACCTGTGATTGACTGATGTCTCCATGAGCAGGAGTTTCTGTGTTCTAATTCTCATGGCATGTTGTGAAGAAACACATATTTTATTTAACTTCTCAGGCATTTAAAGGGTGTGACAGAATGAAATGTATGTAAATAAAAAAATCACTCTTTACTGTAGACATTGAGAATGTGGTCTGACAAGACAGGCAGCCGTCATTAGCTATGTGTCAAAATTAGTAACGTGGGCCAGGGGTGAGTGGAGTGGGAAAAAGTGATTGCTATTTTCTAGACTGAGTGGCCTAGCTACTTCAGGGGGTGTCTCTCTCACTTCTACCAGGCTTCCCCCCTTCCCCCGCCAACCCTTTCTGCCTGGAGAAGTCTTTTCCTCATGCTGGGATCCAGGCCCTTATATCCACTCCCCTTTTCTCCCCCAAGCACCCCTCAGCAGAGGACTTGATACACGTACTTTATCTCCAACTGGAAATGCCGGTCAAGCAAGATGTGCCAGGTCCTAAAAGTATTTGTACTTAATGAAGGTTAGCACATAGGCTGAGAGAATGAATCTTTGGTATACATTCAGGTAAAGCCTTGGAGAAGCCTTTGCTTTTGGTTCATTTGTCTGGCTGGTGAGACAGGCCAGAAGCACCGCACAGAGGGGACCACACACCCCTGGAGGCTTCGATTAGAATTTGTGCATTGCTTTCCCATCAAATCCTTACCAGAATCACTCTCCTAATGGGACTTTTTCTATGGCTCTTTCATGGACAAATCAAATACACGGTCAAAGAGAATCGCTTGCCAATGTTATCTTGGGCTGCATGGATCATAGGAATGAGAGGGACTAAACTGTTTTACAGTCTGGGAACTCCCAGAAGCCTGACTCATGGTCATGAATTCTCGATTGCTTTGTTGGCAGTTCCATAGCTCAGCCGGCGGGAGCAGCTGTTCTGGGCTTAACGAAGATGAATGGTGTTCATCTGAGGATGCGGAGGTGATGGGAACCTGTGGGGAGGTGACCACGCTACCTTGTCGTTTGTAATAGTGAAGGCACGAAGGCGCTTGCCAGGGCATATGGCGGGCTCAGGAGAGCAGATTTCAATAAACCTTAAGAGATGACAGGCATGAGTTAATGACCAAAACCTCTGCAAGAGGTTTTATTGTGAAGTATGGCAATCACAGAAGTGACCGCTCCTACTGAGAAGGAAGTGGAAGAGTCATTTAACAGGATTAATGTTTTTCTCTGGGCATCCCTTCATTGTTCTATAGCTTATCTATTCATTTCGTCTAGGACAGTGGTCGGCAAACTGCGGCTCGCGAGCCACATGCTGTTCTTTGGTCCCTTGAGTGTGGCTCTTCCACAAAATACCACGTGCGGGCACGCACGTACAGTGCGATTGAAACTTCGTGGCCCATGCGCAGAAGTCAGTTTTCAGCTCTCAAAAGAAATTTCAATCGTTGTACTGTTGATATTTGGCTCTGTTGACTAATGAGTTTGCTGACCACTGGTCTAAGAAATACTTAGCTAATGATATACAGATGTGGGGTCTGCTTCTCCAAATGGGAGTCTGGTTAGCATCATGTGGGGATCGTGGACCCAGTGGCTGGCCACACACTGCATAGAAGTGGAAGAACCTAAAATGTGTGACAGGTTCTTTACCTTCGTTATCCATTTATTTCTGGAAACAGTGCTGAGGGAGGGGGTCCTTACCCCAGCATTTTGTAAATGAGAAAACTAGGGTTCAACAAGAGCAAAACGGATAGAGACATCAACACCTGTGCCTTTGAAGTTCCGTCCATTTTCTGGTGTCCCAGTGTCTATGGGTGAGCTATGCCGGGAGAGGCATCCCATACTGCACCCAGGCCTTCTAGGTGTGACTTGGCCTGAGGAGGCTGATGGGTCTTTGCTTTCTCCTTTCCTGGTCACAGTTGTGTGGCTGCTGCTTACTGCTGCCACCTCCTCTGCTCTCCAGTGCACAAGCCATGGCTACCCAGGGCAGGCAGTTATTGCTTTACTCTAAATAGTTTGAGAGACAGTGTTATTTGTACTGGCACTGATGTTTGTTAATAGCACAGGTTTCAAAGTCCAGAAGACTCCAGTTCAAGTCCTGACTATGCCACTGTGAGCTGTGTGACCTTGGGTACATTGCTGAACCTTTCTGAGCCACAGGATGTTTTTTTATGTGCAAAATGGGGTTGATACAAAAATGTACCTCGTAGGGTTGCTGGGAAGATTAAATAAGGTAATGTATGTAGCAAGGTTACTACAGCACCTACACCAGAGTAAATGCTCAAAAGACAGAAGTTATCATTATCCTCATTAATATTATCAGTTGTCTAGTACTCCATATCTGTGTCTAGACACAGAAGAGCAGGGACAAAGCTTACTCACTGAGAAAACGGTGGACAGGATGAAGAAATTTTGTACCCTGTCATGTGTACCTTTGGAAATGTTTATAAGAAATTATTTCACTAAGATTCAAATGTGGTCATCAAACTTTTTCTTGTGGTCACTCAGGGCTGAATCGGAACCATGGGGAGAGAAGCCTTACAAAAGCAAATCTGGGTCAACAGGCACTTCAGCTGTGGATAGTTTACAAGATAATAGTTCACCTTGTAGAACTAAGGTAACAATGGATCCCAGCTCACTGGGTTCCTCAGGGATTTGGTGAGGAGCAGATAGAAGGTTCTTGCCACTTTGTCATTGCTCAGGAAATGTTAGCTGCTGTGATAATTAGGTTTGCCATGCTTTAAATTTTATTAAATGCCTCCCTGCCCTGAAGTGAAGTGCTGGGCTGTTGGAGCAGGGATGCTGAGGTGCTGTGAAGATGGTTGGTCCAACAATCCCTCCTGAGGATACCACATCCGGGGCATTGACAGTGAGCCCTCTAGAGAAACCTACTGGAGTTCCCTGGCATTTTCTCTTTCCTCCTCATAATAGCTGAGTGAGGGACCGTCACTTTTAGAGAGATTGACCTGCGTCCTCAGATAGTGAGAAACAAAGGGCCTGGCATGTGATTCCTACCCACAGAGGCTGAAGGCACCATGCCATGGCTGGCACTGCCCCCACTGTATCTTCTCTGAAGTCAGGGCAAAGATGAAGGTATGCCATGTATTCTAGAGCCAAAAGGAAGCCTGATATGGATGTGGCCAGACTTGGGCTAACGGGAGGGGTGAAGAGGTCCTAACAGTGAAAATCTTAGAGGAGGCAGCCAAAGGTTGAGGGACTGGGGGAGCACTGGAAACTGCCCCAGGAAAGGCTCATCTCTGAGGAGGGAAGGTCCACAGCAGGGAAGCTCTGAAAAAACAAAACAAAACAAAAAGCCACAAGATAAGTCAGCACTGGGCACCCTGCACCTGCAGAGAGCCAATACCACATTATAGCTGGAGTGACCTCTCAGGACATTCCAATCCCCTTTCTCCCTGGGCTGGACACCAAACAGGTCAGAAGTGAGGTGACCATATTGCTTATTGTCTAAATTGGCACATACTTTGAGATATGAGGGGCATTTAAAAAAAAATATCTGGGCAACCTGCATAAATTGGGGCTTTTCTGGAAAAGCTGGGCAAACACCACAGGAGACAGAGGGAGGAGGAGGAGCTAGGAGGTTTATGCTCTGGCTACTCTTCCCATGTATGTATCCAGGTTTAAAACAGGCCACCACCTTCCCAAGGAGGAGGGGAGAAGCTTGCGCTAAATAAAATACAGAGTCTTTCTATGCTGAAATGCTGCTCTCATGACTAATATTGTTCAGTCCAGAAAAGCATGGGAACCTCCTGAGATTTTTATCTAGAGATAGGAAAGATTAACTCTGGGAGGGGGTGGATGCAGAGAAATGTAGGGAAAAAGTTGCTCTATGAGTTCACCATATCAAGAATAGACCCTTAAAAAAATGTATGGTGTTTGATTACCATAATGACAGCGTCCATTCAATAGACGAGGTTACATGGGGAGAAGGCTAAGAGGTTCCAGCACCTGTGTTCTTCCTGCCATGCATACAGCTTCAGATTCCCATCAATCCAGCTGCCATTCGGCATGCACTCCAGTGCACAGGTGCTGTCCAGGCTCGGAGACAGGTACTGGGATCTGCTTGAAAGGGATGTCAGGGAGACAAGCCAGCCTGGGGTGGAAGATTGGCTTAGCCTATGTTGATGGTTTCCATCCACTTATCACTGGATCAGTTGCTTTCATTATCCCCAGTTCTCAAACGGCCCTAGGAAGCAGATATTATGATCTCTTTTGTAGATAAAAGGATTTGAGGCCAAGAGATAGTAAGTATGCCCACGAGCCAGCTTCCACAGCAGCAGGGCTGGGAAATGAACCCATATCTTTAGATTATGAAATCCATGGACTTTTCATTCCTCTGTCAGGCCTCTCTGCATTAACCTTTAGAGTCTCTTCCAGTTCTCTGTGAATATGGTTTTGAAGGAGACATGTTTAGGATAGCCAATGTTCTATTGGCCCAACACCATTTGTTGAAATGCTTTAAAGCCAATTGTCTTTGTCACCAAAGGAAAGTAGGCACCTGGGAGTGCTTGGAGGGTTGGGGAACACGTGTCCTTTGCTTTGCTAATGAGGCTGATATGTTCTGGGGACTGCTTCACCCTGAAGTAATAGACAAGAGATTGAAATTGATGTCTAACCCAACACTGTTCAGGGAACATCTCTGAACTGACTTTTGGGATCTGAGCTCTCTGTCTAATTCTGCAGAGAGGCTGGGTGTCATTAAAAAATACATCAACACCTTTGTCCTTGATAGCTGAACCGACTTAACAATAATCTCAAGGTCAATATAGGCCATGGGGTGATCAATTTCTGAAGAAACCCTTGCCACCACTCTGACCGAATTAATAGGAGCACAGTGCCAGGGAGGTGATGTCAGCAGGACTCATGAGCCTACCTTAGCTTGTGGCCACTTGAAGATGTGAACAAAATAAAGTCCATTTAGAAGAGCGTAACCAGTATTGCAGAGAGTCTGGAATTTGAGTGGTATGATGAATGTTTGAAAGTTAATTAATGAGCTTTCTTTGGGGAGGAAAGAAGATCAAGAGTGTTTTCTTCAACGTTTGGAAGAACTGTCTTGAAGCCCAGGGTATAGATTTTATTGTGTATCTTCAGGTGGAAATAGGTAGAAATTGCAGGAAGTCAGATTTTGGTTTCATACATGGAAAAGATTTCTACCTATCAGGGCTGGTGATATTGACGTGTTTAGATTTGGGGATCTGAGCCCTTCATCCCTCTATATCAGTGGTTCTCAACCTTTCTAATGCTGCGACCCTTTAATACAGTTCCTCAATTATTTTCGTTGCTACTTCCTAACTGTAATTTTGCTACTGTTAGGAATCGTAATGTAAATAATCTGTGTTTCTTAGCGACCATCAGAAAACACAGATATTTACATTACGATTCATAACAGTAGCAAAATTACAGTTAGGAAGTAGCAACGAAAATAATTTTACGGTTGGGGGTCACCACAACATGAGGAACTGTATTAAAGGGTCGCGGCATTAGAAAGGTTGAGAACCACTGCTCTATATGGTGAGCTCCTTCTTTGCTCATTACTTTGCACAGGAACTTACCACAGAGAGAGGGTCTTTGTCTCAGGGAATTCATCTGATCCTCATCTACCAACACCCCTCTCTGGCCCTCCTTGGACATCTTAATTCCCAACAATCTCATGTTGGCTTCTTCTCAGTCTGTTTTATAGTTATCATTTCCTCTGCTTGTCCCCTTCTCTTCTCCTACCTCCTCTTCTGGGGCATGGCCATAGCATACTCTCAAGTTTCCTATCACCATTTATAGGCCAATGACCTCAGTACTAGAAGGATTATATTTGGCTACATAGAAAATTCCCAAACCCCAAGGGTTAAGCAAGACGTGTCATTCTCTTATGTTCATGGGTTCTAGAGGTGGGCAATTAGGGCTGCTGCCAGCTCCACAATGTCATCAGGAACTCAAGCACTTGTCCTTCTGCCCCAAAGAGCTTCTGAGCCTGACTTCTATCTGTGAAAAGATAAATTGCGACATATCAACATTTTTAAGAGCTTAATTGAACAAAAATTTATTTGAAGCAGGCAGTCTCCAATCTAACAGCTAGAAAGGAGCTGTACAAAATGAGACTTTTATAAGCAGAAGGGAGCAGGAACAAAAAAAGTTATACCAGGCAAAAAAGTGGGTTGGCTATTGCAAGCTCACTTTCCTTTAGGGGATGACAGGGGTTCTATCAGGCAGATTACCTACTGAGTGGAGATCAGGTGATTCCTGATCGACTAGTATAAGATTTCATCTCTGGGAGAGTTGAAACTATAATTCTCAGTTTGATGACGTGGAGCTTAGCAATAAGTGACTCCATTTTGGGCTTGTGGACCTATTTTTTGACATTCTTAATGGTCAAAGATGGATACTTGGGGTTCCAGCCATCACATCTGCATCCTAGGCAGCAAAAAGAGGACCTGACAACTGTTTCTTCACAATGTGTCTGTTCTATCTTATTGACAAAATCTTAGGCTGGGAAAAGTATTCTTTTAGCAAGAGTCAAAGCTGCCCTTTAAGAAGATTGGCGTTTTGTTCCTGAGATAGAAAAAATAAAGGGTATAGAGATAGGCAACTGCCATAAATCGCCATAACTTCCAAATTCCCAGCCCAGATCTCATTGTTGAACAATAGTCTGGTGCGTTCATCACTCACTGTGGGTGGCCCCACCTGGATGGCTCACAGGCACCCCAAGATCTCCCCACCATATTTGTATCAGGCCCATCTGTTTCAAAATTGGCACCTCCCTTTGCCCTATTGCCCAATCTAAAGAAGTTCAGTTGTCATGGTGATGCTTCCCTCCCTCTCCCCAGAATTCAATCATCAAGTCCTAGACGCATTCTGGATACCATGTATTTCCCCCATCTCTTTTGCCTCTGTCCTCATCCACACCAGCACCATCCCTGGGCCTGGATTACTGGAAAAACATGATCATGTCCCTCTCCTGCTTAAGCAGGAAACAGTGTCATCACAGTGTGCTTAAAACAAGGCTTTCTCTCTTGGGCTTGCCCTGCAGTGCTCCTCAGGATCACACCTTGTTGACCCTTCCATTTGAATCTTCTCCACCCCCTCCTATCCCTCCACATCTCCAGCTGCCCTGCATGCCTTTCAGGCTTTTGCTTCCTATTGTCTCTGGACATCACCACTTGCTTTTCCTTTGTGTGCGCCACCTCCTCCCTTTGTGCGTGCTTTTCCTCTTTTTGTCTGACTCATTTCTATTACTCAGTCTTCAGGTATCCCTGCGAAACTCACTTTCAACTTTTTCCTAAGCTACTGTGTATTGAACATTTACTATATGATAGCAGAATGGTTAGCTATTTATATGGATTATCTCATTTTATTCTTCTCTGGGATCCAAAGAGATGGGAACTATTATTATTTTTACTTTACATATGTAGAAACTTGAGACATAGCTCATGTGGATGGTAAGTGGCACATCCAGAATCAAACCCAGGTCTCTGTCATCAAGCCCTGTTCTGAACGCTCTGGTAAATTAATGCGCCTCCCAGGAAGCTCTCTGGTACTTCTTCTTCTTCCATAGGCTTTCTGCTAGGTGCTTGTGATGTGACCCTGAGGCATCCTGATGCAGTGCTCCCTCCGACAGACATCTTCATGCTCCCTGGCTTCCAATGGGCTCCTCCCATCCCTGCTAATCAGAAGCATGTAACCGCTGGTTCTCAAAGCATCCTGCCCAGTTACAGAGCTGTCTTTGGAGATCAGACAGCCTGGATTCTTACCTGCATCCCACTATTTATTGTGACATTAGGCAATTACTTAACCTCTCTATGACTGTAAAAAATGTGTAAAATGGAGGCTAATGCTATCTTTTTATACTAAGTCATTATGAAGAATGAATCAAGTAATGCTATACACTGAGTGTTTGTGCCCCTCCCCTCCCATCCTAACCCCTAATGTGATGGTATTGGGTAGTGGGACCTTTAGGAATGATTAAGTCATGGTGGTGGAGCCTTCATGAATGACACAAGTGCTGTCCCTGTCCCTCTGCAATGTGAGGATACAAGAAGGAAAGGAGAAGGCAACCATCTGAAAGGCAGGAGTCAGCCTCTGACCAGACAGCACATCTGTCTGCTCCTTGATCTTGGACTTCCCAGCCTTCAGATCTGTGAGAAATAAGTGTTTGTTGTTTAAAGCCACCAAGTCTGTTATAGCAGCCTGAACTGACTAAGACAAGTAATAAATGTAAAGCATCTGATACAGCACCCAGTTCTTGGTAAGTCCTCCAAGGTTCGTGGCTGTTATGCTCCTTGTTATCATTATAATGCAGGGGCCACAGTGCCTCTAATGCTCTTGTGCAGTGATTCATTTACATGCCCGTCTATGTCACTAGACTATTGTCTTCCTGAAGGCAGGCACCACGTGGAGCCACCTTTGGATCTCCGGCCACAGTGGACTGCCCAGAGTGTCGCCCTGCTTAAGAGCAGTTTGTGGAAGGAGCAGACAGTGACTTGTCAACCCTGAAGTTCCTTCTAAAGGAGAAGGACCTGAGAGTCAGATTGTTGAGAGATTAGTGGCACAAAAGTCATAGCTGCAAAGTCCAGCCATGTGGACCTCTTCCGTGTGTGGCTGGCTCTGCGTTTGCTCAGATTTCCAGAACAACAAACTAGCAACTTCTTTCCTGCAAAGGTCTTGGAGGGTGTTCAGGCCATTACTCTGAGAGGCAGAGATGAAGGTGTACTGGTAAATTGCATTTTCTGTGCCTGAGCCATTGTTCAATTGTCTGAGAGAGCCTGTCTGTGAGACAGCTTACAATGTAGTGGTTAGGCACTGGCCTCCAGAAGCCCACGGCTCAATCTGAATTCCACTGCAAAGCACCCACATGACCCAGTGCTAGCTATTTAACAACTCTCAGCCTCGGTTTCTTCCATTAAGGAGGGCTAATTATTGTTATTGGGACTAATTATCATTATTATAGAACCTATTTCCTGGAGGTATTGTGAGAATTAAAAGAAATGTCTGAAAAGCATTTCGCACAATTTTTAGCTGGTAAAATTCATGAAATGACCGCCACTTGTTTTCATGACCTGTAACCTCCTTTTGAAAGGGTTTCTTAGTCTGAATGTTAGGGCACAAGCCAAGAGATTAGCTTCAGACTAATCACTCATTCATTCTGATATTAACCAATTACTCAGTAACTGCAAGGCCTTGCACTAAATTCTTTAGGGGTTTGAATCAAACAAGAATGACACCCTCAATAAGCTTCCACTTTTACCCAAGAAAATAAGACAGATTCATACAGTAGAGCAGATGACTAAGCCTGCCTGGGCCATATTGTCTCACTTATAAAATGGAAGACTGACCAAGAACTAAAACTCGTTGAACAAAGCTACAGTGTTTAGAGGATGCAGGTAACAGTGACAGATGGCTAGAATGGGGATGTTTGAAGTAAATGAAGTAGAATTCTAGAGAGTGGAGAATGTTGAAAGATGATGGCAGAGCAGCTCTCCAACCATATCACTCTGAGTCTTTGCATATGCTACCCCCCTCCCCGGTGGAATGCAACCCCCTTTGAACTTCTGCCGTTTTCTACATTATAACTTTTGTTTGCCCTATAGGACTCAACCCAAGCATTATTTCCACTGGGAAGGTCTTCCCTGATCTACCTGTACTTTATTTTTATCAGCCCCTTGTGCATACCCTTAATTATAGAAGTTACTATTCAGTACTTTAATTTTCTGCTGATAACCAAACTTTGAATTCTTCAAGAACCAAGATTGCCTTATTCATTAGTTTTTTCCTGACACTTGACAGACAGGTATTTAATATTTAAATAAAGGACTAAATATTATTTAAATGAATTAATAAATAACTGAATGGAAGAAGTATTCCACCATAAACTGCCCTTTTATTTGAGGGGTAGATGTCTGCTGTTTGGAGCTTCCAGATATCTATTCCTCCTTCCCTTTGTGACAGCATGCTGTTTTCACATGTGTGTGTGTGATCCACCATTTCCCTGTGTGGCCCATGTCATCCAGGATAAAAATGACACCACATGCTTCTGCGTTAGTTACTGAGTAAGATCCCACCCCATATGAGCAGAGAATTGGTTCAGGAAAAGACATATGACTGCGGTTGTCCAACCAGACTACATCTCAGGACATTTGATGGAGGAAGTGTTCTTAGTTGGATTAAGGATGCCTTGAAAGGACATGGTTGCAGCTCAAGTTCGGTGATCACTGGAGCCAGGGATTCAAATTTTGTCAGATTTTCTCCTATCTGTCATTGTTGTTTTTCTCTGCTCTTCATTTTGTTCTCTCAGATCAGCTTTCTTCACATGTCAGGAGACATGCTGACCACCGACCTTGTGCTTCCCACCTGGAGGAAGGAATCAAAATGCTGGTCTGCAGCCTCGCAGCAGCAAGACAGCTGGTCTGAATGAAGCATTTCAGGCCATCTTGTCTAGAAGGAATCTAGAGAAATGTATTAACTTTATCTTGTTTAGCCAAATAGGCAAGTTAAAATTTTGAGGATGGCCACTAAACAAATAAAAACTGAATATGTCACTGTTAAGCAGCAGAGGGAAATAAAGTTATAAAGGAAAAGGTAAAAAAGAAAATTAATCCAAGGGCAAAGGAAAGGAAACTTAAAAAAAAGCATAAAAATAATGGTGAGAAAGCACAAAATAGAATGACAAAAATTAATACATAAACTTATTTTTCACTCTCAATGGAAATGACTCAACTCATAAATTGAAAGGCATATATTGAGAGATTGATTTAAAAAAGAAACACTACATCTCGGTGCACATTACAAGTGGCATATTCAAAACCTTAATGCACATAGAGGTTGAAAGTATTATATGAAAAAGTTAGACGAGGCATCTACTGACCAAGATAAAGCTATTATATTAACATTGGACAAATGCTTTCTAAGGCAAGAGGAATACTCTGGCATAATGATGGGATCTATATGATGTTAAAAGCAACAATTTTTAGATGTATGCAACAGTTTTAAACTTTAAATAGTGTTATAGGCTCAAAATCACATAAAAGCAAAATTGACTGAATTATAAGGAGAATTGGACAAATCCATAATGATTACAGGGGATTTTACATCACTAACAGTATTAGATCCAGCAGCCAAAAATTCATAAGGACATAGATTATTTAAACACCTTGTAAAGTGCTCTAAGATAAAAAAGGCATACTCTTTACCCAATAATTGGCAAGTGTATATTATTTTTAGCATACATGTCACATTTGCAAAAAGGACCATGTACTAGGCTGTAAAATAAATTTCAGAAAATATCAAAGAATATCAAATAGATCACATTCTCTGCCTATAGTACAATTATTAGATATCACTTTTTAAAACTTGAAGAAATTCCATGCATTTGCAATTTAAAATGGTACTTTTAAATATTTCATGGGTCAAAGAAGAAATCTTAATGGAAATTAGGATATATTTAGAACTGACCAAAAGCACAATTATTATATGCAAACACTTGTGGATTCAATTTGGGGAAAACTGGGTGCAAGTACATGGGCTATCTCTGTTCTATCTTTACAACTTTCTGTGAATCTATAATTATTTCAATATAAAAAGTTCAGGAGTAGCTCTATTACATATACTTCTTGTGTCCACATGCTCTCATTGTGACACTTTTGTGGGATGTAAATTTGTATTTCTTACCTGAATGTGAAGCATCTCAGGTTCATGACTTAACAGATGTAGGAGAAACAACCACAGGGAGTCAAGAGAAGGGGAGGGCCTAATGCCTCTCTTGTGAGAAGAGACTTCTCACAATAAGTCAAACAACAAGGGTCAGGCGAATACAGCTCCCTAAACTTCACTGAGACTGAGTCCTCAGCTGTGACAGAGATTACATGGCATAACTTATTTGGTTGTTGCCAGATCTAAGAAGAATAAGGTTTATACAAATATTTGGCATGCAGTAGATGCTCAGCACACTGCAGACTGCCTCCTCTTTCCCTGCCATGACCACACTCCATGCTAGATTATCAGGGTCCGTTCCCCATTGGGTGGTAGGTGTACCACCACTTCCCCTTTTTGGAGTAGCTAGACATTTCTAAAGTATGCTGCAGCAGATGTGGCTACTGAGGAATGGCCACTTTATAATGAAGTGGAAGGAAGTTGAAGGGGAATAAGCCAGGCAGCCCCATGTGGCTCAGAGGCAGACATGAGGTGTCCGAGAAAAGGTTTGGAGGTAACCAAAATAAGAATTTAGGGAAAACAAGAGGTGAAAAGAACTGGTGAAGGAGAATGAATCCAGTTGAGAAGGATCTAGAGACTCAGCTTTGATGGCTTTATAACAGGGATGGGGCCTGACAGAGAGACTAGACAATGCAATTTTAGGTCTGAGAATTTGGGTGAACATCTGTGATCTGCAGAGGACTTTTCTCTATTGGAGAGATTCACTCTTAAGAAACTGGCAATTAAACTTACCATGAGAAGGAAGGCCCTGTGCCCTTGTGTCCTGATATCCATCACACTCTAGAAAAGCCACCTGCACGTCCCAAACAGATCTGTGCATTTGAGTATATTGATGATTCACAGTGGAGGATGGTTGTACATAGTTTTGAGTTAGGTGCCTGCTGTTCCAAGATCACCATCTAAGAGGAGGAAACTATTTATCCCTCGTGTAGTGACCATGGGCAAAGCCTGGGACAAGTGTGGGAGTCCTTGGTTTGATGGGTGATTTCCTTATGGTGATGCCAGCAACAGGCTACCTTGGCTGGACCCAGTGGGTATACTTGGGAGTGGATTATGGCCATTTCCTTCTTTAAGAGAACGCAGAAAGAGAAAGACAAGGCAGCAAACTGGCACTAAGCATTGGGAAAGGAAGGAAGAGCTGAGATGTAAAAAAATCACACAAAGCACAAGAACTCCCATACAGTACTGCTGAAGTAGGAATAAAAGGTTGTACCCCAAACACAGAACTACTCAATCTAAAGCTGTACATAATAGAAGCAGTTGAATTTCCTCAGATTAAGTCATATATATATATATATATATATATATATATATATATACACACATACATACATGGTTGCTTAGGCGCATATATATATATGCGCCTAAGCAACCATCGCAACCGAACAGATGACCGAACAGGCTGCATGGCTTAACTAGGCCAGCAGGGGGGTTAGTGAGGGGTGACCAAACTGCCAAACAGCAGGCTGCATGGGGCTACCAGGTTTGCAGGGGGGCAGTTGGGGGTGATCAGGTCAGTGGAGGGGCAGTGAGGGGTGACCAGGCCAGCAGAGGCGGGTAATGAGGGGTGACCAGGCTGGTGGGGGGGGGGGGGGCAGTTGGGGGCCACCAGGCCAGCAGGGTGTGCAGTAAGGAGCGACCAGGACAGTGGCGGGGGGCCAGTTAGGGGTAACCAGGCCAGTGTGGGGCAGGAAGTTGGGGGTGACTAGGCTGGCAGGGGGGAATTTTGGGGGTGACCAGACCAATGGGGAGGGGCAGTTAGGGGCGATCAGGCAGGCAGGCAGGTGAGCAGTTAGGAGCCAGTGGTCCCAGACTGTGAGAGGGATGTCTGACTGCCGGTTTAGGCCCAATCCTAGGCCTAAACCGGCAGTCAGACATCCCCTGAGGGGTCCCAGATTGGAAAGGGTGCAGGCTGGGCTGAGGGGAATGCCCCTGTCCACAAATTTTGTGCACCAGGCCTCTAGTATATATATAAACGGCTAAGTGTCTGTCCTTCCTTCTGACTGGTAGCTATGATGTGCAATGACCACCAGTGGGCAGACAAACAATGCAGGAGCTGCCATGAGGCACACTGGCCATTTCAAAATAAATGGACCTATGGACCTGGCACTGACAAACCAACACTTGGCTTCCCTCAAGTAGGACACAGGCCCCTCCACCACCCTGGAGCAATACCCTACCAAATTGCAGCCAATGCTGCCAAGACCCCATGGTGCAAAATGTGGCCCACAGCCCAGCCCAGCCAGGAAATGGTGGCTTGTGGTCACCATGTAATGATGTCACGTAGCAATGCCTGGCTTCCTCTCCCTAGCGACTAGCCTCCTTAGAGTATCTTCAGCCCAGGAACATGTTTTGCTTTATAGTCTGGTGCAAACATTTTACAGTTCAACCAAATGTTTGTGAAACATTTTCCCATATCTCATCTCATTTGGTCCTCACAGAAGTCCTGGAGTAGGTAGATAGGAGACTCAGTAGAATCCTATTTTCTTTTCATTAGCAAGACAATAGATATTTAGAAAGTTTAGAAACTTGACCAGACTGAAAAGAAATAAGAAATGATGGAACTTGAAAATGACTTCAGGTTTTCTCACTATGCAGAATATAGTCAAATGCTGCTACAGTTAAATATTTTACCCTTTTTTCACCCTGCATGATCTACAGTAATAATCTGCTTTGTGTTGATATTTACTGCTGTGTTACTGACAATAACTTAAAAGAGAAGTTGGGGTGCTTCACTGGGCTGGAAAAAGTTTAGCTAAATCAGAAAGCAGGTCTAATTAAGCAAGTTTATCCTATCTAATAAAGAGGGGATATGCTAATTGACCCTCACACCATCACAAAGATGGTGGCGCCCACAGCCAATAAGGAGGGAATATGTTAATTGACTGCCCTGCCCTCAAAGATGGTGGCGCCCACAGTCACAAGATGGTGGCACCCAGTCCCTTCTGCCCTGCCAGGGTGGCAGGCGCACAGCAAGGCCAGGCCCACCCCTAAGCGGTCCAGCTGTTCCACCTGCCTGCTTCCAGAGTCCCCCAGTCCCTTCAGCCCCCCCTCCAGCCACCCAGGGCCACCTGAGGCTCAGGTAACCAGGGCCAGCCGAGGCTTGTGCTGCTGGCAGTGGCAGCAAGTAGAGGTGTGATGGGGGCATTGCCTTCCCCTGATTGCCGGGTCACCTCCTGCCCCTGAGGGTTCCCGGACTGTGAGACGGGGCAGGCTGGGCTGAGGGACACCTCCTCCAGTGTATGAATTTTCATGCACTGGGCCTCTAGTCTGAAATAATTGGTAAAGATGAAGTCCGCAAAAACAATTTGGTGCCACCTTGTCACCAAGGTTGTCTAGCACCATTTGGAAGGAATCTGAATAGGAGGCAGGACCTGGAACACGAAGTCCCATGTAGGAAGCACAGCAGGGTTTCCTCTGGCCTGGAGGCTGGGGGTGTTGCAGGAAAGCTGGCCTTCCTTTTCTTGGGGGAAGGGACAAGGCAATGCTGTACTAACTGCTGTAGGGCCCAGGATTCAGGACTTTCTGAAAAATGAAAGCCTTGAGCAGCTTTCCTTACACAGGGGCATGAAGCTGAGTAATTATAACAAAGTGGTTTCAAAAATGAAGCCTTAATTTTAACTCATCATGTAAAGATACTTTATTTTCATGCATAATATCACCTATCACTATGCACAAGCTGACGTGCTCTAAGAAGATGTGTTACTGGGAAAGTGAGGTTTTGTGATCCCAGATGTAATTTGTGTGTGTGTAAAATTGTACTTCCTTTACAGCCTTGCATTTCCACCGAGCAGGGTGTGCTTTATATGCTTAAATCTCCACTCTTGGGTGGAGGTTCATGGGCTTTGCTGGGTTTTCCTAGAGCTCAGGGAAAGGAAAAATGATTTATTTGATCATGGATAAAGCCAAATATTTGCACACCTTGCAGTTCACCTATTGCTCACCTGGTGGTTTGGCCACGACTGAGGAAGCCTGCAGCCCATGGGAGTAGATTAGCTGAGCCGGCCTGGTGAGCAAGTTCAACTCCACTACTGTTCAAACATCTCTGACCTCAGGGGGCCCTGGAGAGATTAATGAAAGTCAGCGAAGATCATTTCACCAAGCACAATGCTTCTGTGGCTGCCGTTGCTATGGGCCCAGCACATGGCTGTTGGCACTTTTCCCTGCCCACCCTGTCAGGCAGCTGCCAGGGCGCTGCAGGTAATTGCTTGATGCCTCCAGCCTAAGGTACAAGGTGGGAGCTCAATCAGCCTTCCGCAGCAGGCGGGGCCAGTGTTTGCTACTTGGTGATTCCTGAAATGAAGGAAGCCCTGCATTTCTGGCAGCATGAGGTACACAATTTGGAATTCAATAATACGGGTGATTGGAAAGCTGGCTGACAGCATACCGCTTCACTTGCTTATACAAGTAAAGGATGTTTTTCTTTTGGAGGTGTCAAAGAAAGGTGGAAGCCCTGGTTTAGAAGCATAGACATTTAAAGTAGAAAGGACCATGAAATCCAAGCACTTGGTCAAGGTCAAAGCCAGGTTCACAGCCTAACTCAGAGAAAAGACCTTGTCTGTCCATTCCCAGTTCACATGGTGCCCTTCCCTCTACTCCAACCTGTTCTCCAGTATCACTGCAATTTCAAGGCACAGCTGGTATGAACTTTGCCCACCTACAGCCTCCCAGACATAACTGGGCTGTTACTGGGCTCCCCAGCCCTCAGGTCTGGACAAGCATGCTTCTCCCTCCTGATTCCGGCCTTGGGGAAATCCAAAGCTTTTCCAGGATTTTCATGACTTCTCTGAGACTTGGACTCTTCTGGTCCCCTCTGTTTCCAAGATTCTGGAATTGTGAGGACTGTCTCTGTACCTAAAACGTAGTCTTTTCACTGGTTTCTCACACAGTGAAAAAAAAAAATTCATGTATGCTGCCAATGACCTCAGTATATTGTGATGAATCTTGGTAGCAGAAGGTTGGGGGACAGGGCAAAAAGAAGAGAGGATCACACAGCAGTAATGCAAACAAGTATTTTAAAAATATCAATATCGTTTTTTGTTTTTTCTTTTTCTTTTTAAAAAGACTTTTTTTAGAGCACCTTTAGGTTCCTGGCAAAATTGAGCAGAAAGAGTTCCCATATATCTCCTACCTCCACCCTACACACATGTAGCCTGCCCCATGATGAACATCCCCCACCAGAGTGGTGCATTTATTGCAGTTGATGAATGGACATTGACACATCATTATCACCCAAGTTCCATAGTTTACATTACAGTTCAGTCTCCGTGTTATACATTCTATGGGTTTAGACAGATGTGTAATGACATGTACCTACCACTGCAGTATTGTAAAGCATAGTTTCACTGCCCTAAAAATCTTCTGTGCCCTGCCTGTTCATCTCCAGTCCCCACCAAAACCTCACAACCATAGATCTTTGTACTGTTTCTTTTTGTAGCCTCTTCCAGAATGTCATATATTGAAATTATATAGTTTATAGCTTTTTAGATTGGCTGCTTTCACTTAGTAATACTGGTATGTTTTTAAGTTTCCTCCAAGTAGTATCAATTCTTTAAATGTCCTTTGGCCCACTCCTCACCCCAGGCCCAGACTTATTGCAGCATATCGATTCCTTGTCCTCATCCCCACTCTCATCTCAGAATCCAAGAGTTTCTCATTCTTTCCCTTCTGTTGTGCAGAGCAGCTCTGTCTACCCTCTAAGGTCTTCCTACCAGTTCGTTCGTGCATGTTCTCTGCAGCACCTCGCCTACTCTCTGCGGGCTCACTGAGATCTTCCCACAGACACTTTCCATCTCTTCATACCCGCTAAAGCTGCTCTATGAGGGCCCGGCAAAGATTCTGGAAAAAATGGGACTTTCACTTGACTTAGAGCCAGGCTGAGCTTCTCAAGAGAGAGGTGGTTAGGCTACCTGTCCTCAGAGCTGTGGGATAAGACACTATTTCTAAATTAAAGTGAAGTCATGACTGGGACTAAGCCCACCAACCATGACCTCTCCTAGAATCCCTTTGCTTCCCACACTTCTATGATGCTCACTCCCTAACCATGTGTCTACAATGTTCTCTGGCTGATTTTCCTCCTTCAGCCCCATCCGTGTAACTTCCTCCAAGGTTCTATGCATGGCATCTATTCCTTCTCTTGCAACACTCCATTTCTTACAAATGTATTCAATCCCACAGCTTCTGCTGCCTTGCAGTATGTTCCAGCCCCACCCTCCTCTCGATTTGGGCCCAGACACCTCTCTGGGTCATTCCCAAAGTGCTGGAAACTCGGTATTTGGTAAAATAAATTCACAGTCGTCCCACCCAAACTCAGTCTTCTTTCGGACTTCCCCTTTGTATGACAACAAGTATTTGATCCTTTGTCTCCCTTTTATGTTTCTTGCCTCCATATGTTGTCACAGCCTAGTCCTGTTGATTCTTGATTCTTTATTTTGACCTCCATTTTCTTGGCTGCTCCTTGAGTTTCAAATCTCATGCTCCCTCACCAGGCCACTTACAGAGATCTTTGAAGCTGTTACATCCCTCCCATGTTTCTGCTTCAGTCCTTCCAAACATAGCTCTGGATTAAGCTTCTTAAGAAAATTTTTATCAGACCTGCTCCTCCTCCCATCACCCTTGCCCCATGATCTTTAATAGCTCCCCATTTTCTACTGAAAAGATCCTTATTTAGGCCTTTCAGGTGCTTCATCATAGGGTTTCAGCCAGCCTTGCTAACCCTACCCATTGTTCCTTTTTGGGAGCAGGAAATAATTAGAGAATATACTATTAGCTCTGGTGGGTGATGCAAGGTAAGTGAATAAATTTATCTGGGCAGGGGGCATTTCCAGGGAAAGAGGAGATGGTGATAGCATCTTTCTCCAGTGTTACAATGTTGCCTCTGGCTGGCCTGGAGTGGACATGGGTAGGGCTCAGATAGAGCATGTGTTGTGTTGGATTATTCATTAAACTCAGAACAATAGGGAATTCTTCTGGGGAGAGCAGGAGAGTTTGCTGGAAGCCTGTGTTACTGCTCATAATATTACATCCAAGTCTTTTGTGAAATGTAACCCATTATCATATCCCTTGGGTGGCTCAATGTCACAGAATCATAGAATGGAAGGAAATTCAAAGAAGATCTTGTCAAATCTCCTAGTTTTATGGGTAGGAAAATTCAGACCCAGGAAAGTTAAATAACTCTCCCAAGGTTACACAGAGGTAATAACAGAGCCAGGATGAGAACTCAAGGGAGAAAAGAATGAATGTTTATCGAGTGCCTACTCTGTGCTGGTGCCGTATGTCAACTGAGGTGAACCTCCCATTTCCTACTTGCAGGTAAGGAAGTTGCAGCTCAGAAAAGAGAAATATCACAGGTAAGTGATAGATCCATGATTTGGTTGCAGAATCTGACTGACTTCAAAGAGATGGTCTTTTACTGTTTGTGTCCCTTATTATAAGATAAGTAGGTGAAAGGGAGTATTTGGGGGTCCTTCATAAGGATCCTAAGAGGCAATTATTATTTCCCTCATGTTGCTGAAGAGTAAATATGAAGTTAGAATGGCCATGGTTGTCCTTCTCAGGTAGCCAGCTTGTAACTGGTACAACTAGGATGAGAACCACATGTGTTTTCCAATTTTGACTTAAGTTCCTGTGCTGCAAAAATCAGGAATCTGGGCATTTCCCTTCCTGATGTGCCACAGAATCAGCCTCCTGCTTTGAGGTCCAGTGCCAGGCACTTCTCCACCCATAAGCTTCCATTAAATAATGGAGTTAACACAAATCAAAGATGAAGACCCGCTGAACTTCTAGAGCATGATCATTTTTGCACTCAATGACACTTACTGTCTTGAGCTGTGAGCATTGTCTTTTAAGATCTGTGCTGGAAGGAGGGAGAAACATTGCTGGGGACCATGATGTCTTTCTTAGGTAGGGGACTGAGGACCAGGAGGTGCTGTTTTCAAGGATTATTTCTATTGATAAACGAGCACCAGGGAAAAGGAGGATGTGGATACTGTCTAGGCAGATGGCGTCCATGGCTATAATTTGGGTTTATGGCTCATTTTGAAGGCCTCTTGGCTTGGCATGGAGAACATTCCATGACGATTTCAGAAGAGCTGATGAAGACACCATGCAAATGAGTGTGGAGGGGGTGGGGGGTAGGAAAGCTACAGTGAATATTATTCCCATGGAAACAGTAATTTTGGCCTTGGATCTTGAGCACACATAGGTAATTAAGTGAATTAGAAGTTAAAATAGTCTCACATATATCAATTGAATGAGTGGGAAGGGGCTCAGAATTAGAATGTGGTCATGGCATAGATATAATAAAAAAGAGATAGACACTGTGTGAACTAGATGACTTCTAAGGCTATTTTGAAAGTCAGTTATTCTTAGACCCTGCCCTTGGATTTCCCATCTCTTAACATAAACACACAACCCCAGTGTGTTCACTGAGTTTTGCCAAACTTCCCATTTATCTGCTGATGAGAATTGGGTATAATTGACTTTTCACACTCCAGATTTTCTTTGATAACTGGAGACCGTATCATTTGCACTCTCTTAAAGCTAACAGACACCAGCTATTTAGAACTTTTGGTTTGATTTACAAGTAGCTTCCTGGTTAGGGTCTGGGGCATTGTCCTATGTGCCTACCCTCAGATCACTTCTGAAAGAAAACTAAAACTCATATACCCACCTTCAAACCAAACTGATAACAAAAACATAAGTCAACTGAAACAGAAAATAATTGCTATAAAATGCCCATCTACCACCATTTTAAAATATGTAATTTGGACTTTGAATTCAGCTGGTGTAGAACTGATCTCAATCAAATTGTTCATCTAGAATGGTGGGTAGAAATCACTGGGTTCTAGTTCTAACTGGTTCAAATGGTGCAAATTAAAAAACACACACAAAATAGAGATTTTTTTTTAATTTGTCTGAATGAATTGATTGGCAAAATGTGAACAAATTCTACTTTCTGAACATCCATTTTGGAAAAATATATAAGTTTTTACATCTTATTTGAAGCCACAAAGACCTTGATTGTCATAAGAATTTCATTAGTGAATGCTATTTATGGAAACATGCACAAGTGAAAACAAGCTTCTGAATTTCCAGGAATGTTTTTGAGACTCTTGCATTTCCTGGTTTTCAGGAGGTCTTTTTTGATAAGAAAAAAAGAAAAATATGTATTTTTATTTTTTTTCATTTAATGCTTGGGTCTCTCTGAGCCCTAAAAGGGATGTTCCAGATCATGGCATTTGAAAGCTGACAGGTACGTTTTAGTTCAAGATGCTGACCCCCTGTCCCCAACATTCTCTTCCTGAACCAGCTTTGGCTCCCCACTACCCTCCTTCTCTTTTTAGTAGAATATTGCCTACAGCCTTCAGGCTCCTCCCCTCCCCCCCAGCCCCACCCCACCCCACCTCTTTCACATTTACATACTGTTTATAAGAAGAGTTGCTTCTAAATTCAGACAAAAACACAAGCTGCTCAACTTCCTTGACATTATAAAAGCAGCAAGAGCATGTAAGACCTAAAAATGCTCAGCCTCCCTACCTTTCCTCCTTTTTGTCTGATTCTCATCCTGTCATTGTCATTGTCATTGTCATTGTCTCTGCTGATCTTGACCGCTCTTCCCAGGTTGCCCTCATTTATTAAATATTCTGCCTGGAGTAACACAGTGCAGCCATGTGTTATTTGGGCTGTACAATTTTTTAGACATGGAGCTATATCACATAGAATTCCAAATTTAAGGCCTTTCTTTTTTTTAAATTTTTTTATTGTTTTAAGCATTACAAATAGTAGTACATATGTCTCCTTTTTTCCCCCCATTGACCTCCCCCCAACCTCCCCTACCCCCCAGTATATGCCTTCACCTGCCTGCCCTCCCCACCCCCCACCCCCAGTGTCTTGTATCCATTGGTTGTGCTTATATGCATGCGTACAAGTCCTTCGGTTCTCTTACAGCCCCCTTCGCCCAACCTCCGCTGTCTTCCCAATGTAGTTTGACAGTCTGTTCAATGCTTCTTTGCCTATGTATCTTTTTCCCACCATTTCTTTCCTTTAAAAAGGTTTGCCTTTGCAGATTAGAAATAAACATAAAATAACAAAACAAAACAAAAAAAATGTTTGAGTCCCAATTTCAATGTCCAACAGTTCTGAGTCCCTGTTTCAATGTTTAACAGTTCCTTATGTGTACATGTCAGCAATGATATCTGGATGGTGGGCACATGGTGGCAATGCAGGTCCGACCCTCTCTGGTTTGGTCCTAGGCAACCTGCAGCAACACACAGTTGCTGACTGCTCGCATGGCAAGGCATTGTCAGCGTCTTCCATCTCTGGACTGTTTTTCCTCTTGTCTTCGTGGTTGGAGCAGACCTGTCAATTCCTCTCTGTTGCAGGAATCCACCTGGTCTTGGAGTTGTTTTCTGAAAATATACAAACATATTCTCGACCACAAGTTAATAAAGGAATCTTTTCTATATAATTGATTTGGGATCCTTTTTATTTTTGCCCAAACGATTTTCCTTTGTCTTATTTAGACACCATGTGTGTTTTTCATGGCCGTCTTGCAGCTGTGCCTCCTTCGCCAATTCGGGCTGGAATCCACTTGTTTCAGCTGCTCCCTCTATTTGCTCTGGGACAAGGCTTAGGACACGTCCTTCTATTCTGCCGCCATTTTGTCTCCCTAAGGCCTTTCTTTTAAACATCTGAAGGCTTGGTTCCTCATCTTTAGCTCTTACTTGTGGACTAACTTCTTAGCATCTGTGTAGTAAAGAATCATGATAAAACAGATTCTTAGAACCAAATGCCTGGGTGTGAATCCTGGTCTGCATTGCTAACTGTGTGACTGGGAAAAAGTTCTTTAAACATCCCTGTGACTCAGTTTCCTCATCTGTAAAATGGATGATTTTTGTAACTATCATATAGGTTTGTTATGATGTAGTCTAGAGTCGTCCTGGTTTTGCTGGCCCCCATATCCACCTTCCTGGTCTGTGTTTGGGGAAAGTACTTTGTCATCTCCATGTCGTCTATGAAGATTGTGATTTAAGTGAATATGTATGGAATGCATAGAATATAATGAAAATCCCATTGACTTCATGTGACAAAGTTGTAAAGGAGTTGTTGTTTTTTTTTGGTGGTGGTGGGGGGAACTCTGAGAAATTGAGGAGTAATTTGATGTTGGCAGAATGAAGATGGAAAGTGGCCAGCTCCTACTTTGAATTTATATTCAAAGGCCAAATATTCAGCTGCTTCCTGTGTCTGCTTCACACACTCTCACTTCCACTATTTCCTACTAATCAGATAAAATTGTGGGCTGCCTATGTAGCAGGCACTGTGCGGAAAGCTCTACAGTCTCAGGAGTGTAAGTCAATCTCCTGTGGTGAGTGTGCATTATGGAGGAGAAGCCTGCCAGCCCCTGAAATTGTGTTTCTTGGACTGTGGAGGCTGCCACCACCACAGCTATGACTTTGACAAGCACACAGCCAAGTGGAGGCTGCATGTTTGAAAACGTAGATGGGCGACAGCTCCAGGCCTGATTCCTGAACAGGTTTGGCTGGGCTCTGTCTGGCACTTAGGAAGTTATAGGAGTGGGCAAGATCAACCAAATATGCCCAAAGACAAGACATCTGTCCATCACCTTCCCCTTCTAGTCCTGTCTCCACTCCTTTATGGTCCTCCACAATCTCCTCTCAGATTATGGAGATTTCTGGCACCTCAGTAGGAATCCCTGACCTGCGTTACTGTGCTCAGCACAGGATCAGACCCCTGCCTCATGTCTCTCAGAATGAATACGTTTCAGGAGGGCTTGCTGTCCACCTCTGATCTCTCATTGTGGAACTGAAGTGTGTCCTCTGTGGAAAACAATTCCAGGCTCCCAAGGACAGGATGTGGGGGCAATCATTGGAGAAGGGCCCTCTCAGGTCCCTCCAGGATCCAGAACACACACCAAGTGGGGGCTATTTACTTCCTCTAGAGGGAAGAGGGACCTCTTCCTCCCTTCCTGCCAAAATTCATTTCCCTTTTTCAATTCCTACCCTACGTCCTCCTTCTATGGGCCCTTGAGTTTCCAGCTCCTCCTAAGACTGGCCTTGAGCTTGGAGTAGGGCGAGGAATGGAGTGATTAAAACCCTCAGCATGGAAGCCAGACAATCACGTGTTCATTCTCTCATGGCACAGGAGTACGGAAATACAACATTCACATGTTTTAAACTTGCAGAGAATTTCACTTTAATATAATTATTTCTGAAAGATTCTTCATTGGAAAGGTTAAACAAAAGCAACGTAAGTTAATAACAGCACCAAGGTAGCCAACATCCTGTGATAATTGACCTTATTGATGTGTAGAGTGCCCTGTGCTTCACCTTGGGGTGTGTGGCCACTCTCCCCAGTCAACTACCTTCCAATGACACCTGCCTTCTCTGCAGTTCCCTCCCTCCTCCTCAAATCAGGATGGTGGAAAAGTGAAGCAAAGGGAGGTGACATTTATTAAGCACGTCCCATTTGCTGAACTGGGCTGACTTTTTGACATGCCTGGATCTCTTTAGACCTTATAGCCAGTCAATCTGTAGAGAAGGTATGGTTTGTTCCATTTTAAAGATGGGGAAATGGAGGTGTTGAGAAGAAAAGTGACATGCTAAAGTCACAGTTGGAAGCGACTCTGCTGCTTGCTGGTTTCAGCCCCTGCTGAGGCAGCTGCCTCTCCACCAGCTGTCTGTTAGTGCCTCAGGAAACCTCGGGGCCACAGAGGAGGCGTGAGGACAGGACTCGTGTCACCATCAGATACTGGGTTCCGAGTGGTGCATCTCTAAGATGGGTGGAGGCAGATGCTGAGATGCAGGACTGCTGACTCTCCCGAGGGATCTTTTAGGAGCTGAACATTGTCCATGGAAATCCATCTAAAATCACAGCATCAGCCTTGACTTCTTGTCAGCTCCTTTGGCCCTGAATCTGATCTTCTTTTGAACTCTGGTGCTGACAGCCTGACAGGCCCCAAGTGGCTGGTGGGGTACAACTGGTTTGCCCTACACAAAGCAGAGTACATGACAAAGTGATGACACTAAGTAAAATCGCCACCAGTGCCTGCCCAGTTTGCATCTTGGAAATTGACCCCCAAGAACTCTTAGACCTCAGTTATCAATTTATAACAATGGGTTGCTGATCAGGACCTCAGTAACAAACCTACTGAACAGAGTACCAGGGATCCCAGGCCTATCTGTCCCCCATTGCAGGGGGAGATCATGGAGCCTGGCTGAGATTACAGGGGTACTCTCTCTTCTCATTTCTGGACCTGGCAGGAGGCGGAGAGATGGCCATGTCTTGGGACCTGTGAAGGGAGAAGAGCTATTTTTTTTACTAATTAAAACATTTTAGAGTCAATTGAGTACAAATCCAGGTGACCTGTAACCTTGGAGGCAGGGATGGGCTGGTAGGAGGGGTTGCTTTTAGGAATGGAATGCTTGTTTTCTCCTTCCTGGACTCTGAAGTGGGTGTTAACTAACCTGACCTTCACCCCTCTACTACAATGGTCAGTTAGTTCATCAGTGTTTACTTAGCACATATACAGGTATGGTATAGGGAGACATATGGTATAGGGAGATATCAGGAAAGTGGAGGGTAGGTGTGTGAAAACCATAGCCAGACTGGGCCCCAGATACCTGAGTTGTTATCCTCAATGTCACATTTTTCAGCTGTGTGACTTGGAACAAATTACTTCATCTCAGAGTCGATGAAAATAAATACATCTAATATTCAAGAAAGGGCTTAATACATGCTGGTTAAATACCTTTCTTGCTTTTGAAGTTTCTAATTTCTAACTTTGGGAAATAATCTAATTAAGAACCTCCTTCCCCTCATTATTCATATATTAAAATGACAGGAAAAAAAAGGAGGACATAGATTGATTCAAAATAGTGTAACATTTGATAAAGCTGAGATTACAGACTGGTTAGTTTGGGGAAGATCATTCAAATAGACTCCTGGAAGAGGTGAGTTTAAAAAACAATAGAAGCATAGATTGATGAAGAGGTAAAGTTTCTTGGGAAGGCAGTTGGTGGCTAAACTCCCGTGGGGTTTTCGATTGAGAAGTCTTCTCTAAAGACAGGAGCCTTCCTCTCCCTGAGCTGGTGCAAAGCAGAGCATCTGGGTGTCCACACAGGCAGCTTGCACTACACATTTCTAAATTGCCAAACCCTGTTCCTCCCCATTCTTTCCATTCCTGGACACCTGCCCGGATTGGGGGGTGTCACCTCATTCCCACTAACAGTGGAAACACTCCACCAGGGATCAGATGTTAAATGAGGCTCTTGCTAACTAGATGGCCTGATTTGGTTAAAATAAAAACATCATATGGATTTGGGGGAAAGGGTGGTAGGGTTTGCTGCTGCCACAGGCCTACAGTTATTCCATTGCTACTGTGAAAATGAAAACCACAGAATATGGGAGAGAGGGTTAGTGTCCAGGGGCATTTCCCAAATCACTTTCTCTAACTGACACGGGGGCAGGCTAAATTCAGGCTTTGAGGGTAAAATACCTCACTGGTTCAGATCACTGGGCCTGCTCATGCCCCCATGTGCCTGAAGGCCCTGTCTCTGTGTCATTGCAGTTCCCCTGTAATGACATGGGGACCATCTGGCTCTGTAACTCCTGCGAAGCTTAGATTCCCCAGCTATGGATTTGGTTTAACTGTACAATGAGGGTGTGTGTTCATCCCATGCCTAATAAAGTCGCTGCTGAATATACTCTTCATGCTTCATCCCCTGGGAGGCTTTTGCTGCCATGAAAGTGTCTTATGCTGGCCCTGATAACCAGAGGAAGGAGATGCCATGTGTTGTGTTATGTCATGAAGTCCATGGTGCGTATTTGGGGCAGGTGAGGTTTGTGCCCACGGTCAACATGGCATGACTCCACCCCTGTATTGATGTAGTTGCTGCGGCCGGGGTAGAGGAGAAGCTCAGGAAGATTTGATTGGTCTAGCAGTGGCAGTGGGCAGCTGTCATATAATTAGAAATATATAATTTGGTTTCTTCCTGTGGTTCCTGGCACACAGCTCCTAAAACCTTGTAGTTTTCTGAGTGTTAGAGGTTATAGGCTCCTATCCTTATTATATTTGGTTGTAGTCCTTGGTTCCTGACATAAGAGCTTCTAAGACCCTTGGGATCTTTGGAGTGACAAGTGTTTTTCATATGCTAATAAGATGACAAGTGACTGGGATCCCTAGGTAGCTTCAGGATGAGGGCTGGTCATCAGAAAGACCAAGAAGTGATTAGAGGATTGGAACTTTCAGCCCCACTCCCCAACCTCTGGGGATGGGAGAGGGGCTGGAGACTGATTTAATCACCAATGGCTAATGATTTAATCAATCGTGCCTAAAACATGGGGTTTGGAGACCTTCAGGAATGTTGAACATGTCAAGATTCTGGGAGGGTGGTGCTCCCAGAGAGGGCACCAAAGCTCCATGCATCCCTAATCCCATACCTTGCCCTAGGCATCTCTTCCATTTGGCTGTTCCTTAGTTGTATCTGTTATAACCCAGTATCAGTACATAAAGTGTTTGCCTGAGTTCTGTGAGCCTTTATTGCCAATTATTCAACATCAGAAGAGTGTCTTGGGCATTTCAATTTGTAGCCAAGCCAGACAAAAGAGCGGGTAACCTGGGGACCACACTTATAATTGTAGGGTGGCGATCTTATGGGCCTGAGCCTTTAACCTGTGGGCTTGCACTAACTCTAGGTAGTTAGTGTCAGAATTGCTACTGTGAGGGGAAAACCCACACATGTGGTGTCAATATCAGAAGTGCTGTGAGTAGAGGAAAGGTGTTTTCTTTGAGCAGGAAGCAACCTGCTCCATGTGGACTCTTGCATCCAAGCCTTTGCACTTTCCGTGCCATTATCTGGAATTCTCTTTCTCAGTGTTTAAGTCTTAACCCAAATTTTACTTCCTCACAGAGAGCTTCCCTAACTACCCTAACTAGTGCCACCTTGCTCCTGTCTAGCGTATTATTCTGGTTTATTGTCCTGAGCAACTTCACTATTTGAGAGTATTTATTTACTTTCCTATTCACTGAGTTGTCTATAGATGTAGTGACTATTTCTCTGACTGGAATGGAAGCTCCATGAGATCAGAAGGTTGTAGTCATTAACCCCCCATAATGTCAGGTTTTCTGTGAACAGCAAACCATTAGCCTTTGACTCAGCCCTTCCCCTTTGCACCCTTGCACGCTAGCTATTACACTCCCAAGTCCTGGGGCTGAGGGCAGGCTGCTCTTACTTCACTGGGACAAATGTGCATTGTTCTGGCATAAGGTTTGGGGTGGAAGCAGCTGTGTTAGTGCAATGCCTGAACAAGCAATTGGCTTTGACTATTTGGATGGATTTTGATGCTTTTTCAAAAATCTGTTAGAGACTCCTTTTACTTCAGATAGGCCCAAAAGACAAAAATAACACTAGCTTAAGAATCTACATGATATATGCTAGTAGTGGAATTAATTATCATAAGGTGAGTATTTTTTAAAAAATTTACTGAGGTGAAATTCACCTAACATAAAATTAAACACTTGAAAGTGGATAGTTTAATGGTAATAAGTACATTCACAGTGCTGTGAAACCACCACTTCTATCTAGATCCAAAACATTTCTATCACTCCAAAGTAAAAACCTGTACTTATTAAGCAAAGTTTTTCTTACCTCATTCCCTCCCCCACTTAATTCCCTGGCACTATCAATCTATTTTCTGCTTCTATGGATGTATCTATTCTCAATGTATACATAGTACATGTATGTGGAATTGTACAATATGTGGCATCTATCACCTAGCATGATGTTTAAAAGTTCACCCATGTTCTAATATGTATCAATACTTCATTCCTTTTTGTAATACTTCGTTCCTTTTTATGGCTGCAAAATATTCTATTACAAGGATTTGCCACCATTTGTTTACACATTCATCTGTTGATAGACACTTAGGCTGTTTCCACCTTTTGGCCATTGTGAATATGCCTGTACATGTACTGGTTTGAGTATCTATTTTCAATTCTTTTTTAAAAACTGTTATGTACCTAGGAGTGGAATTGCTGAGTCGCATGTGATTCTATGTTTAACTTTTTAAGGAGCCTCCAAAATGTTGTCCACAGAAGAATGAAACATTTTATTTTTGTTTCCACCAGTTGTGTACAAAGGGTTCCAATTTCCCCATATTCTTACCAACACTTGTTATTTTCTATTATTTATTATTACTATTTATTATTATTATTATTATACTACTACTACTATTGCCATCCTAGTGGGTGTGACATGGGAGCTCATTGTGGTTTTGATTTGCATTTCTTACCTATTGCTTAATTGAGCAAACTCACATTTGAATTATTTTCAGCTGGTTAGAAGTACTACTTTTAAGGCAGATATTGATAATACTATGTAGCTAACTTGTTGTCTAGTAGACAAATAAGCTTCCATTTTGCTACCATAGCAGAACTAGATCTGAAGGTGATGCTAGGGAGCAGAAAATGGAGGATATTTGTTTATTTGTTCAGTTAGTCAGTAGACATCAACTGAGCACATTGGGTATTCATGGCTTTGTGCTAGGCACTGGGGGTGCAAATGGTAAGTTTTGGTCCCTGATCTCAAGGTGTTCAAAGTCTAGTGAAAGGACTAAGCTCTGAGCTGAGGCCAAGCTGCAGAGAAGAGTGGTGAGTGTCCTGTGCATCAGGCTTCCCAAGCCTCAGACTGAGACTCATGCAATCCCATCTGATGATTTCTGGTTCCCTCTTTGACTTCATGAGTCAGGATAGACCATGTAGAGGCCCTCAAGTTAGAAATAAAAGATGGGATCTGTACAGGCAGGACTGAAGATCATTGATCGCACTTCGGGGTGGAAGAGTCTGAATTCCTATGACAAGTGTCGAAGATGGCGTGAGGAACTGAGTGTGAATTTAACTAGCTTTGCTCTCTGGTTTCGAAAAGATCACATCCAGTGGGTAGAGCATGGTGAAAGATTCTAGGTCACTGAAAGAAAGGAACATTACACTTTCAGTCACAGAGAGGTGTTAGCCACCTGGGAGACAGGTGGAACAAAGTCTGGCCCTCAGCATAGAGGGGTGACAAACCAAGTTACAGCGGCAGAATTTTAGCATTTTCTGCAGCTCAGAGCAGGGCTTTTCAGTCCCAGCAGAGAGCTAATGTGTGAGACACAAAACAAGGAGAAAGCTACTGCTCAGAGGGCAGGGTGGGTTCTGAGATGCTGCCTGGGGTCAACCTCTTGGTGCTTCAAGCTTCAACCTTGGGTATGGGAAAGATGAGCAAAGAGCTACATAAAAGCAGGAGTTATTCACTCTGCTGCTTTCAATGTGTGTTTGGTTGTATGGGTGCCTTGAGATTTTTAAACGTTAGCCACCTTTAAATCAAGCTGGGCACCTTATAAATCAAAATGATAAATGATTGATAAATAAACCGTCATTGCTACAATTAGATTTTCCATTATACTTGTATGCTATAATTTAAAATGTAATTTCCCTTGAAGCTCATAAGGCACTGTAGTAATAGGGTGTCACAATGTATTAGGGGCATGTGCAAGCATTGTGGCTGAGCACGCACCTCGATGAAGTGCAGAATTGAGCTGTAGGGTTTAATGCAGAAGCACATGTTCTGCTTTGGGTTCAGGGGCAGACTATATGACATTCAAGGAACTGAGTGTTTCAGTTAGACAAGCAGGAGATTTAAGAGGCAGGAAATCCTTCAAATGGACAAATAAAATGAGTTAGCACAGGGAAGAGCATTGGAGTGGTGGTTGAAGATCTCAATCAGGACTCAGTCTTGAACCAGATGCATCATTTTACATGCACTTTTACCCTTTCTTTCTCAACAAGAATGTAATATGATTTATCATGAAAGATAAATACATTTTTCACAACTCAGTTCCCCCAACTAGGCTGTGAGAGGTCTGAACTACTGATGACTCACTAAACTCACATCTTCGGAAATGGGGTTTTGGAATCTGTTCTGATAAATGTCCCAAGCGGTTCAGATGTAATCACATCTACACAGTCTTCAAACATTGGGAAGAGCTGATATAATAGTTTAGAATCTTAAGATGAATTCTACAAAGAGAAGGTTCAATGACTTTTGATTCAGTCTCCAAATGAATTTAAATTTGAATATCCATGTATACATTTAGTATTGACTAGGAGATATATTTTCCCTCCTTACACTCAAAAGGATTGTGGCTTCCCTTAATCATTAACACAGAGAAGCACAATGTGTGAATACACACATGCAAACCATTTCTGTCTTCTGGATTCTTCAGGCACTTTCCTCTGGTCATTTTCCCAAAGTGACTCCATGGATAATTCCCAAATCTTCATGATGACCATCCATCCACTCATGCCTCCATCAGTTATGAACATCGGAGTACCTAGAGTGTTACCTCTAAATCAGGATGGATATTTCACAATGGAAAACAGAGCCCCGGCCTGTCAGAGAATGGTTAGGTTCTACAAACATATTAAATCTCGATTTCCCCCCTCACAGCTATTAGTGCCGCATCTCCACATTAAATGTCCACCCACAGAGTGAACTGAATGGATGTCATCAGGCTGGTATTAAATCAACAACCCCTGTGCTCACAGAGCCCGGTTGACCTGAGCTTTCTGGAATGACCTGAGATCATTATAGACTTAGTCGAGTGTGGCTGTGAGAGTCTGGTTGGTGTCAGAAAGCTTGTGGCCATTTATAATTCCTCATGTTGTTCTTTCCTTGTCCCCAAATTGGCCATCAAGAGGTTCAGTTGACCTTGAAATGTAGATCATAAATTGTGATTTGAGAAAACTAGAGATTCCAAAGTGATTTCCCCCCCCCCCCCCCCGCCACCCAGCCGCCTGCCAATTTGGCCTTTACATGCCATGCATTTATTTTTTATTTTGTACTTTTTTTTTGGTTTTGTAAAGACTTTTTTTCCTGTTCAGAAGGATGCATGGTATCTTAACTCAGGCAAGGCCTTATTAGCAAGTGTTCTTGTTCAGACTGTTCTAGCAACTCATTAAAATTAATGACTCCAGCACATTTGATGAAAAGTGCATACTGTGCAAGAGATAGTTGATCAGAATTGTTATTGGAGTGGGAGAATTTTATTAACCTCACCAGGGTGGTAGAAACCTATGGGTAATATATTCCCTTAAGACTCAACAGCAGGTTAGATGGTACATTTTGTGAGGCTGAAGAGTTAACCTAGGACAGTGAATTAGTTAACACTTGAGCAGAGCTATCACTATATTTAAAGTTTTTAATAGACTGCACCAAACCTCCCTACCCTTCACCATGCCATCCATTGTCCTCCTTGATTCAAGAATTAGCTCAGACACCCTGGCCAGGTGGCTCAGTTGGTTGGAACATTGTCCCATACACCAAAAGGTTATGAGTTTGATCCCAAGTTGGGGAGCATACAGGAGGCAACTGATTGATATTTCTTTCTTACATTCATGTTTCTCTCTCTTTCTCTCAAATCAATAATAATAATAATAATAATAATAATTAGTTCAGATGTTTTCTGATGTACTTTGCTATCACCCAGATAAAGAGAGAATTTGGGGAAAATTCTATTGAATGAATACACCACTAAGGGCATCCAGATCTTCTGGATTAATCCAAAAGACAGAAAATAAAAAATAGAAACTTGAATAATGATTCATTGATTCCTGGGCCTGAAAAATCCAGAGAAGATATTGAGCCCTGCCTCGTCATGTTATAGGTAAAAAGACTGATACGTACAGTGGAGATATTGTTTGCCGAAGGCCTCATGAGTTGATGTCATGATGGCCTATTGATCTAGTTCTTTCTCCATCTTTTAATTTAATGTATGAATCCCATGACATTGTGATTTGAACCCTGAAGCACTGAAGTTTATAAATTCAGGCAACTTGTAATTCAACAGAGATATTGGAAAATTCTCGTTATATTTGTACTTGATTTTTTTATTATTTTCTGCATTGAGTTTAAAGATAGTTCCCAGTTTTCTGCTCAGCTAAGGAAGAGGAAGGGTTATAGATTTCGGCCACTGGGACTGGGCAAAGTGCCAGGTTCCCTGGAAGAATTCAGCAAATACTTATTAGTGCTGCTGTAGCTGCTGGTCCAGAAAATTCAGACCCACCTCCAGAAAATTCCAGAACCAGCATGTATTAAGAATTTCTTTATGCAAAATGCTTTACTGAGGCTTCTCTCCTGGATTCATAATTCTTTCCTTCCTTGCATCCTGGATGTCTTAGGCCAGCACATTCTCCTGAGGACATCTGTGTGGCTTCATCACACCCAGAGACCATGAGATGTGGCAAAACTCATGCCATGTGTGCATGGGCAGAACCACTCACCCAGCGGCGATGGCAGGACCTATGCGTAAACGGCTTAGGCAGACGTAAAACTCTTAGCAATTTTCTCAGTTGCAAAAGTAGTCCCAAACTCCCAATGGCCTGATATGAAACTCTTTCCTTTATTTGTGCCAGTGTCTCTTCCTTCTTTTCTTTCTTCTTTCCCATATTCTACTCCTCAATATCACCCACTTCACCTGCAATATATTTTATCCCACCCTCTCCCCCATGACAGTGGACTCAAAACTGACAGTGCTTCAAGGTGAAATGACTGGGCCTGGGATGATGCAGACCATGTGATGCCAATATCCACTGTATCAGGGCAGACCTGCATGAGCCATTCAATAACATCCAGTAATGGTTGGGTGCTTACTGGGTGAGGATCACATTGAGAAGGGCAGGGTCTGGTCATGCTGGCATTAATTTAAAGATTCCAATCAGGAAACAATTTGATGGAAACCATGGGCTGAATAATGGACGGTTGGCTGTATTTTTACATTCTTTGAAACACACTGTGCTCCAACTCTTTAAAACATAAGCATGCTGCTGGGTTTTCTCTAGTTTCTAAGCATGGTTTCAGTGTGCAACCTGCTAGAAAACATGCCATTGCATAATTGTTCTATCAGTTTAGAGTTTAATTGTTTCTTTAATTCATTAACAGCTTATTCATTAGGGGAAAGAGTGGCCTTTGATCTATGGACTCAATTGCTTTCCAAAAAGCAGAAACTCTCTGTGACTTGGAGTGCATCTTTAAGTGATTTGGATCAGAGCTATCTCTGCACTGAACTGGTAATGCACCTGCAAATGGTTGAGGGCTCTGCCCCTTTGGCCTGTGCCTGTTGGTTTATTTAGTCTTTGGTCATCTCTACTGCTCTGATGCTGAGCTCTACTAAGGCCGGCTGTACAACAAGATGCTCTTTCAGGGATGCAAACTTCCAGGAACATTCTTCTATAGGGATATTTTTCCTTGTATTGTTTAACAGAGATTTTCAAATCTTGTCCAGGCCCTGGAGAAAACTCATCTTACAAGGAGCTGTAAGTACAGAAGTCTGCCCTTCTCAGAACCAGGTGCCGAGCGCAGGGACCCAGAGTCTGGAGGGGTGCATTTGGGCTCTTGGGCTCTGCAAGGTTATAGAGGAAGGGAGGCCGGGCACCACGTGAGCATCAGGGATAAAGTTTAGAAGCCAAGCTTAGATCCCAGGGAGAGCTGGGGAGAACTGAGCAGAGTCCTGAGTAGACAGATTGGGCCAATGGACTTTTCAAGACAGGAAATCCAGGCAGGCAAGCAAGCAGAAATGCTCAGCAGGTCAATTGTAAGCGGTCACCTACTGAGAGGGTAGACCGTGGTCAGAGCGGAACTAGATGTGCATTGGCAAGATGCTCAACTGCTGTGCCAGGTTTATAATTCCCTGAGTTTCCTCTGACCCAGAGCAGGACTGGCTCTCAAACCTGAATAAGTGTAGAGTAAGAAATTGATTTTTAAGCTTGTTTATGATGCTAAATATATATTTGAGAGATGTGGAGAAAGGGAAAGGATGAGGGTACTAATTATTGAATATCTGTCATGCTCCACACACTGATTTTAAATACATGTCCTCTTTAACTCTTGCGAAGACCTGTAAGCTGTGTGCTATTGTTCCTATGGAATAAATAACCAAACAGAGGCTCAGAGAAGCTAAATGACTTGCTGAAGGTCACAGACAGTCAGTGAAGGATAGAGTTGGGATGTTCTTTTCAACATTTCATCCTTTCAACAAACAAAAACATCAAATAACAAGTAGCTATAAAGCCATGATTTTTTCCTGATCTTGTGGTGGTGACAATAACTAATTTATCTTGAGCACATACAATATTCCAGGAATTGTGCTAACCTCTTTATATACTTTATTTAAATTGACCCTAACTCACGGCCAGAGGCAAACCAGGACTGGAACCCAAACAACTCGACTCAGGAGCTCAGATTCCTAAACACCATGCAATAAGCACACGTTTATTGTGTGTTTACTGTGAAGAACACAAAGATAAATACACACTTTCTGCTTTGGAGAGCTCACAACCAATCAAAGAGAAGGGCATGCAACATGTTACAATTATATCCTTTCTATATGACTGTCCAGTTTTTCCAACATCACTTATTTACAAAACCATATTTTCCTTAGAGATTTGAAATTTGTCTTTATCATTTACTGAATTTCCATATGTAGCTGGTTTTATTTATAGGCTTTTTATTCTGGTGTATTGACCTGTATATTTATTTGTGAGGATCATGCTGTTTTAATATACAAGCCTTGCATTATGTTTTAATATAAGGTAGTTGTTCTGGGCTAAAATTAGGTTAGGTGATTAGGAAAGGTGCCTCTGAAGAGGGTGTTATTTAACTTGAATTACGAATAGAAAAAGTGAGTCAGACACATGAAGAATATTCTATACAGAAGGAAGAGATAGTGTAGATAGGAAGAAGAGAAAAAGCTCAGAAATGATAGCAGGGTTGAAGCCATGGTCAAATATTGTAGGGATTTGGAGACCCTGCTCAGAGTATATTAGTAGATTTTATTTCAAATTCAAGAAGTCACTTGAATGTTTTAAATAAGGGAGTTGGGGTAGGAAAAGAGGTGGGGAGTGATTCAACTTAACTTATGTTTCTAAAAAGTCCTTTACGTTAAAGACTGAAGAATGGACTCTGGGAAAGATAAGATCAGGGAGGCCAGTGAGGAAGCCATTGCCACAATCCCTGGTGGGACTGGGACAAGGGATTCAGCGTTGGCAATGAGGATGTGTGGCAGACAGACAGAAGGGCACTGTAGTGGATATGGGGGCATGAGAAAAGGAGAGGAACTGAGGATGGCTCCTAATTTTTTGGTTGAGCAACTAGGGAAGATGAGGGGAGAGCAGGTTTGAGACTAAAAATCAAGACTTCTGTTTTTATTGTGCAGAAGTGGAAATCTCAAGTGGGCAGTGGGGAACACATGTTTGGAACTTAAAGGGAAGAGCATAAAAACATAAATTTGGAAGTCACGGTCATCATGTAAATGAAATTTGAACCATGAGGTGTGAGTTTACCTTGAGAGACTTTAATAGTTGGAAGCTATTTTAATATTCTTATTGATATAGCTCAAGACTATTTAACTGAATAGTCAACCCATTCATTCAACATAATTCAACATATTTTGATGGGGTATAGATTTTTTTTCAGCAAATATTTATTTAAAACCTACTTTTTAAGAGATTATGTATTCCTAAATGTCTGGTACTATGCTAACCTTTGAGAACAGGAGTAGAATGAAGATGCAAAAGAATTTTAAATATGTATTCCTGTCCTTAGGAACTTATATTCTGTTTTTTAAAATGTAAAAAAAAGGTATGGTAAAGCTCAGTAACAGTGTCTTTTTTCTGTGTAAGTTCAGTGCTTAGAAAAATATTATAATAAGTTCTAGATACAGAGGAATATAATGTCTTGCCCCAACTCTTGCGTTTGCCTAGGCAAGTCCACATGTGCAAACCATTCCCATAGTTATAATATAGTCCAGGGTCTCAGAAGTGGCTTCCTGTCCTGGGTCAATGAGCTACCCTGACTCAGTCAGTTCAATCAAGAGGCATTCAGCCCTGTAGTGGTAGGAATGATTCAACTGAGTATGTGTCAACATGTAGACTAAACAATGCTGAGTTTCAGGACAAAACATTGTTGAGTTCCAGGATTGTGTTCTTGGCTCCAAATTGTATTTTCCCTCTGTTATTCCAATCCATTCTCATGGTTTTCATTATTCTCTGCACAGAAATGATTCTCCACGTGCAACCTATACATGACTAAATGAATCATCTCCTTCCGAACGAACAATCTGCCTACCTCCTAAGCTCCCAGATTTAGTTTGTGTAGTCACCAACTACTCTTGCCATGGACAAAACCTGGAGTCCTACCCCATTATCCCATATCCAACTATCACCAAGCTCTGACAATTTTTATCCCCTAGACATTTTTTGAATTTTTGGATTCTATTGTTCACTCTTTGAATTTGCATCACTGCTGTAATTTAGGCTTTTATGACTCTTACTTGGTCTATTGTTGTCACTGACTAACTGGTTTTCTGACGTTACTTTTGTTGCCTTTAAATCCATCCTTCCCACTGTAGCTAGAGGGAATGGTCTCAATTTCAATTTTGATCATGTTCTTCTCTGCACAATGCCGTTTGTGACTGTCCATTTAGCTCAAGATCATCCCTAGGCTTTTTGGCATAGGTTTCAAGACCTCACTGTTAGGCTCCTGCCTGTCACTCTTGCCTCATATTTTGTCTGTTCACAGTAATACCAAATAGTTTGATGACTGCCTTGAACACATCATGAAGTGATGCTGTTCCTTCTGCTGCAACCTGCTCCCCACCTTCCTCCCACGCTCATGCCCATCTTTTGTGACTGGATGGGCCAAGGGGGAAACCAGTCTTGGAAGTTACCTAGAGCTACTGGACTCAACTTGTTATACTATTTGTATCTTAGCCATCTGCCATAATGTATTGAAATTTGCCTTTCATATGCCTTGTGAACTCCTAGAGACCTGTGCTGTCCAACACATAATGCATGCCTCACAGCCATTTTAAATTGTCTGGTAACCACATTTTAAAGATAAAAAAGAAAGTATTGGAATTAATTTCAGCGGTATGTTTTACTTAACCAAATAGATAGAAATATCATTTCAACATGTGCCATCAGCCACATTTCAAGTGCTGACTAACTGCTATTGTGTCGGACAGCTCAGCTCTAGATAGGAAATTCACAAGTGCTGGGATGTATTCTCTTCATCTTAGTGCCCCATATTCCAGGGACAATATTTTTCAATTGCACTTCCCTGACTACCTGCTTCAGAATTACCTCATTCTTAATCAGCTTCCCAAATGTTTAAAAAATGCTGATGCCTGCATCACAGCCCACACCTACTGAATCTAAAGCCCTAGGAGTGAGGTATGGAAGTGTGCTCTTTAAACTAGCAACTCAAGAGATTCTGCTGTACAGCCAGATTTAAGAGCCATAGATCTTTTGAGCTATAAATTTATGGGTTGGAGTTCTCGCTTAGCTCTTGAACTTTGAGGCTCAGAGGTGAAGTGACTTGTCCAGTTTACTCAAAACAGGGATAATATTTGCTCAGCTTGTCTCAAGAGATTATTGTGAAGATTAACGGAGGCAGTTGGATATGAAAGCTCTTTGTATAGTACAAAGTATTTCATAAAAGGTAGTCTTCTGAGACTGCCAGCTCCTAGTAGCAGAAGTTTAGCACTTGCTATTGATTTACCTCATGCGTGAGCCTATTGTGAAGATAAAAGGAAAGGTAGGATGGCAAGTGTGTGGTATTTTGTGTGCCAACTCTCCATAAAGGGTCTTTCCAGAATTTTCTGAGGCTTCCCATTTCTTGGGACCTGATGGCATACCTTAGACCATGTGGGCTGCCCTCTGGTCAGTAGCTGCTGTCCTTTGTGGACTGGGTTTCACCAGCCTCCTCTAGTCCAGAGTCTGTTAGAGCTGTGGTAGTGGGTCCTCACCATGGGGACAGCAGAGATGCTGAGTTGCTGCCACCAGATGACAAGCTCAGAGTGCGTAGCTCGCAGCAGGCTGGCAGCCTGCCAGCTCCTGGTTCCCTGTGTTTTGTGTTCCTCACTCATAACTGTTTATTGTGACAGGTAAACACTTGTTTTGAAAGCTTGCAGGCATACTATTAAAACACAAGTGTTCTTGACACAGTCAAGCTGGGCTGTAAAATGTTTATCTTTCTGAATGACAAATGCTGGCTTTTCTTCTTTCTTTGCTTTCTTCTCTCCTTTTTCTTTTTCCTTTCCCCCTTTCTTCTGCCTTTTCTTCTCTGCTTGATCTATTTCCTTTTTCTCTCTCCATGCCTTCCCTCCTCTGGAGGGGGTGGCCACTGGCAAGACGTTTGGGTCTATGACTCTGGACCCCCCTGCCCCACAGGTTGCTGTGTGTGTGTGTGTGTGTAGAATCAAAGGTTTCTCTAAAGCACCTCCTCTTGAAAGAGAAGGGGATATGGCAGGAGGCTCTCTTTTCTGTAAACGGGGCTTTAAAGGAAGAATGTTCATGGGTCTTTCTCATTGAATGTGCTACTTCCATGCCACCCTTCTCTCCAAATTCCACTTGGCAGATTCCTCTAAGTCCCATTTAGTTAGGGATTTGCTTTCTGGTTTCATAAGTGAAAGTTGTTTGTGAAACAAATCTGTGCAAATTCGTGAGTAGGAACTAAAGCTTTTAGGTGTTATCCTTTTCAGATAATCATTAACAGGACATCCCTGGCAAAGCTGGTCTTATCCTGGAAGAGTGACATGAATGGTGATGACTTCAAGGAACCAGAAGACGATTGGGGACGTATTTAAAGCAGGCAAGTCCTAACGAGACTCCAGTCTTCTTTATATAGAGCCAAATGGCCCATTGGCTGACATCCATCACCCATCTCAGCTTTAATTTCTGTAGATTGATTTCATCTCACTTTCACATGACAACCCTTGAAATATGAGAAGACAGCTCCAAAGCCCCATTCACATCTCTATTTCTCCAGACTAAATATTTCCACACCAGTTCCTCATGGTGAGAAATCTTGTCATTCTCCTTGGTTTTAGCTTCTGTTAATTGAATCCCTTCTTAAACTATGGTGCCCCAAATTGAGGAGAATGATTGTGCAGATGTTGCCTGGCTAGTCCTATCTAATAAAGAGGGAATATGCTAATTGACCATCACTTCGTCACAAAGATGGCTGCACCCACAGCTGAAGCCAAGTTCCCATAAGGAGCCTTAACGAGCAATCAGCAGGGACCTGACACTATGCCCTCCCCCACCCCCATAGTGCTTGACAGGGGACCTCAGGCCACAACCCCCCACCCTGTGGGGCTTGATGGGGGACCTCAAGGTGCTCTTCCCATCCTGGTGCTGGGCTAGGGGACCTCAGGCTGCTCCTCCTACCCCAGTGCCAGGCTGGGGGACCTCAGGCCACAGCCCCCACCAGGTGGTGCTTGATAGGGGACTTCAGGCCACACCCCCCACCCCAGCACCAGGCCAGGGGACCTCAGACTGCAGCCCCCGCCCCATCATCCAGCCAGAGGACCTGAAGCTGTGCCCCCCTGCCTGGCTGGGCCTGACAGGGGACCTCAGGCCATGCTCTCCACCCAGCAGGGCTTGACAGAGGATCTCAAGGTGCACCCTCAGTGCTGGGTCAGGGGAACTCAGGCCGCGGCCCTCACTGCACACCAGGCCAGGGAACCTCAGACCGCATCCCCCACCTGGCAGGGCTTGAGGGGTGACCTCAGGCCATGCCCCTCGCCCCAGTACTGGGCAAGGGGACCTGAGGCTGTGCCCCCTGCCTGGCTGGGCTTGGCAGGGGACCTCAGACTGCACCCACCACCCAGCAAGGCTTGACAGGGGACTTCAGGCCCCGCCTCCCACCTTGGCACCAGGCCAGAGGACCTCAGGCCATGCCCCCACCCTGTGGGGCTTGACAGAGAATCTCAGGCCTCACCCCCTGTCCCAGTGCCAGGCTGGGGGACCTCAGGCCATGAACCCTGCTTGGCGGGGCTTGATGGGGGACCTCAAGATGCGCTTCCTGTCCTGGTGCTGGCTAGGGGACCTCAGGCTGTTCCCCCTGCCCCAGCGCCAGGCCGGGGTACCTCAGGCTGTGCCCCCCACCCTGTGGGGCTTGACAGGGGACTTCAGGCTGTGCCCCCCCACCCCGGCAATAGGCCAGGGGACCTCAGGCCACACCCCCCACCCCAGCACTGGGCCAGGGGACCTGAGGCTGCGCCCCCCCTGCCTGACGGGGCTTGACAGGGGACCTCAAGGTGCACCCCCAGTGCTGGGTTGGGAGAACTCAGGCCGCACCCCCTGCCCAGTGGGGCTTGATGGGGGACCTGAGGCTGTGCCCCCTCCCGGTGCCAGACCAGGGGACCTGAGGCTGCACCCCCCTACCTGGCAGGGCTTGACGAGGGACCTCAGGCCATGCCCCCTACCTGGCGGGGCTTGACAGGGGATCTCAAGGCACACCTCCCGCCCAGGTCTGGGCTGGGGGACCTCAGGCCATGCCCCCCATCCTGGCACCGGGCCAGGGGACTTGAGGCTACGTCCTCTGACCAGCGGGGCTTGACAAGGGTGGGACTGGCCAGGTCTGGATCTAGCCCAATGAGGGTGGGGGCTGGCCGGGTCTGGGTCTTGTGATTTTGAGGCGCATGTGGGTGGGCAGGGACTTGACTCTGGTTCCCGTGGTGTGCCCCAGACTCTGACAGGAGGAAGGTTTTTATATACATTTTACCAATTTTCTTTTATCTCTGACACTTCTATTATAGAGAAAGGGCAAATAGCAATATTAAATTATTTCCTCTAATTAATCCCCCTTTAATGTGCACGAATTTTGTGCACCAGGCCACTAGTCTGGATATAAACAGGCCACCTGACTTGTTCTGGATGAGCCTTGTTTGTTCTATACAAGCTCTTTTGGCAGCCATTTAACACTGTAACTCAGGTGTGACTTCAACCCCTCAGAATCACACCAATCCACTTTACATAGAGCCCTGTTAAATTATATCTCATAAGATGTCATCCTGCTCCAATCTTTTTTAATCCTTTTCCATTATATTTCATGGAATTTAATTATGGGACTTCATTGTGGTAGTAACTGTAGAAGTAATTAGTAAAACATAATTTAAATAAGACAATAGTATGCCATTATTTCCCTCATGTAGTAGAGCAATCATCATTGTGTGTGTGTAATTGACCCAAAATAATTGAGTACATTTCTTGTTTGTTTGTGTTTTGGCTTAAAACAGCAGAGATTTATTCTCTCATAGATCTGGAGGCTGGAAACCAAGGTGTTGTCATGGAAGCCTCTCCCTGAAGGATTTAGGGGAGAGTCTATTCCTGACCTTTTCCTTAGCTTCTGGGGTTGCTGCAGCCCTTGGCCTTTCTTGGCTTGCAGATGTATTGCTCTAATCTCTGCCTCCTTTGTCATTTGCTCTTCTCCCAGGTGCATGCCTATCTGTGCATCTCTTTGCCCCTTTGCCCCCTCCCCCCCAAAAGATGTGTACAAGTCCTAACTCTCATAATCTCAGAATGTGATCTTATTTGGAAATTGATTCATTGTAGATGTAATGAGTTAAGATGAGGTCTTACTGCCTTAGCCAGTTTTGCTCAGTGGTTAGAGCGTCGGTCTGCAGACTCAAGGGTCCCAGGTTTGATTCCAGTCAAGGGTATGTACCTTGGTTGCTGGCACATACCCAGTAGAGAGTGTGCAGGAGGCAGCTGATCAATGTTTCTCTCTCATCGATGTTTCTAACTCTCTATCTCTCTCCCTTCCTCTCTGTAAAAAAAATCAATAAAATATATTTTTAAAAAAGATGAGGTCTTACTAAAGTAGAGGGTGGTCAATATTACTGATGTTCTTGTTAGAAAATCCATTATTTCATTAAAAAACTTTAACATTCTTCTGATAAATTAGGTTTCTAAAAATTTAGATTCAATTAGTATCAAGTCTTTTTGAACTTATTTTATTTTTAAATTTATCTTTACTGGTGAATGTATTACAAGTGTCCCCTTTTTTCCCATTGACCCCCTCAGACTGCACCCCCTCACCCTCCATGCCTTCACCAAAATATTGTCTGTATCCATGGGCTACACATCTAAGTTTCCCAGTATTTCTATTTTAAATATTTATAGGTACATAGGAAGATGTAAAAACATAGTATAGAGGGGTCTCATGTACTCTTCACCCACTTTTCCCCAATGGTAGCATCTCACAGGACTAGGGCATAATATCACAATCAGAAAACTGACATTAAAACAGGCCTTATTCAGATTTCACCAATTTTACATGCAATCATTTGTGTACATGTGTAAAAAGTGAAATGTTTTTACACTTGATATTAGGTTTAGTGTGGACACATTTTAGATGTTAGCTCTGCCTGATATGATGGCATTATGGTGTCACAATCACAACAGGATTTGCTGTGAATGACCCTATGCACTGAGTTTGTTCCCTCATCTGTAAAATAACCATCATTCCATTGGCCCTCAGTTTTCATAGGGCTGGGATCGTGACTAGAAGAGCATGTTGTAAAATGTGAAGCTCGGTATATAATTAGTCCTTATTATTAGACTATATCCTCTTAAAAGACACACCATTTCTTCACATCAAACATAATACATTATACTTGTACTTAGTGTAAGTGAGCTTGTCACATTTGATGCTACTGAAAGCAATGGCATTTTCAGCCTGTTTTTCCATTTCCTTTCATGTACAAAAGCCTTCATCTGGTAATTAAAATAAAACACTCAAAGGAATAGAAAATAAAAGTGCCCTGTTAACAATAAAGAGTAACATGAAGAAAGTTCAGGCAAAGTAGAGTGCTGAAGCTCTTGTTAAGATGCATAAAGCCTTTATGGTGGAGATGTTCTCATAGCAATTAAACTAGAATATCACGTCAAGTTCAATGTCCACTCTAGGAAGACAAAATAGGAAGAAATCACTCTTTCCAATATTGCATTTTGATTTGATAATGTCTTTTCGAATTAGACATTCTATTGGATGAGAGGAGTAATTAGAGGTAAGTCAGAAGGGGGAGCTGAAAAGGACCTGCTCTGAATGGGATAAGGTGGGTGTGGAGACTTCTCCTACTGCTTGTAATGGAGGAACAGGGCTCAAGTTAGGGCCTGGTGAAAGGGTCTTCAAGGTTGCTGGCACTTTAAGTCATTGTTGGACTCTGTTGGAGTCCCATGATGGAATTACTTGGCTAAGGACTTTGTATACCAGTCCAAACTACCTTCATAGTTAATTGTCTTCTGAGAAATATGACCTCATTAGAGGTTGAAGTAAAATGAGCTTCAAGAAAAGATTTAGATACACTAATGAATAGTAAATCTAGTGCATGTTATTAAGGAGAGTTTTCAGAGTGCTATCTCTGTTGACAGGATCCCTCCCCCCCCCCCCTCCCCCCCCCCCCCCCGCCGAGAAGTTGTATGAGAACGTGCGGTGGTAACTTGATCACAAGCCCCATTCTGTGGCATGGCAGGGATGTCATCAATTCACATTTATCCCAGTCAGTTCTAGGGTGTGTGTGTGTGTGTGTGTGAAGAGGGTCCTTGGAGGTGCCAGCCCTGGTGGCGGGGGACCTTGTTTGTTATCTATCTAGACTAGAAACCTCAAAAGCATTCCTCTGTGGAGAGCAGCTGCAGCGTTTGGACAGGTTCAAGCCTGGAACTAACGAGAGGGTACAATCCTCTTGTGGCAAAGCTTCTTGTTAGTCCCAGCACAATTATAGCCAAAGGCTATAGTTGTAAGCTTGACCTTATGGTCCGAACCTATGGCCGCACATGGCTGAGTGATACAGAGTGCAGGAGGTGCAGCAAGTAAACAAAGCTTGATCAGGGTGTGTGTAATTGAGTAGATTTGTAACCATGCCCTTACTTTGCCTCCTGGAATCTGGCTATAACATAAAGACTCAGCTTGCAGGCCGTGGTGCTATCTCTCAATCAGAGAGGGCAGTGTCCCACCTAAGACCCAGCTTTCTTCTCTTGTCTGTCTTTTCTTAATCCTTCACCGCCTCCTCTCAGGTTCACCCATGGCTGTGCTGGCTTGGCACATCCCTCTATCTGTCTGGACTTTGATATTTGGTCCTTTTAGGTCACTCTCTGCAGCATCTCCTTATCTAAACCATACAGAGCCTGCATGTTGAGAATCCCCAAGAATAAGCCCAGGTTCAATAGTTCACTGGCAATACTCATCATATAGCTGTACTCATAGCTATGATTTATTACAGTGAATGAATACAAAGCACAAGCATCTAAAAGGCAAATGGGGCAAATTCTAAGGAAACCAAACTCAAGCTTCCAAGAGACCTTTCTCAGTGGACTCTCACAGAACATGTTTAATTCTTCCAGCAACTAGTTATGATAACACATGTGAAATGCTATAAACCAGGAGACTTCATAGAGACTCAGTGTCCAAGGTTTTTGTTGGGGGCTGGCCATATAGGCACTCTCTGCTTACAACATGACAAAATTCCATACTCTTAGAAGGAAAGCAAGGGGTTAGCATAAACCACATTGTACAAACATCGTAGGTATACTGAGCTACTCTTACTAATTAAAGAGTAGTGAGAATTCTCCCCAAATCCAAGTTCCCAGATGTGATCCAAGGCCAACCTTGCAAGGAAGCCTTGCTAAGGAAAGCCATCTCAGGCTTGCTAGGTTAATTCTTTTCTGTACAGCCTCTTAACGTCTCAGGACATTTTGTGTCAAGTTTGTGATGCTGTTGACACCCAGGAAACATATCCTTCATTTAAGAGGCTCTGAGAGGTGGGAAAGCCATGAGGCTACTTTGACCCATGAGTCAGTTACGTCATACAGCCATTTGTTTGCTTTGGTCTTGCTGGTTTTCTGAGCTCTGCCTGGGACTGGGCAGCCAAGGTGTCTGATTCCCTAATTCCACCTGCTGATTTTGTTGTTGATCTTCTTCCATTTCTGGAATGTGGCCAAGAGAGGCAGATTGCAGAGCTCTCTCCTAAGAACCCACCAATGTCTAAGAGTGCTTCCTACCCCTCAGCTATGCTCTTTTCCTTGTTTAGAGATATATATTTTTAAAAACCCAGGAATAGCAATGGCCAATACCACAAAGGTGGAGTTAGGGAGGATTTTCTCTTTACCTCCAGCCCTATTCCATTATCTCCTTCCCAGCATCTGGCAGCACAGGCAGTTGCGGTGGAGCATTTGAGGTGGAGAAAGCGCTACTTCTGAGAACTGCCTGTGGAAGATGATCAGACAGAAGAAGAAGCAACAGGCTAGATTTTCCAATACCAGGATCTCTCGCTTCTCCAACTCTCTCTGGAACCTTCACTCTCATGCCTCAGGCTTTGCAGAATACTAGTACATTTTGAAACCCACTGCTCTCATTCACTTATCTTCCAGGAGGGGTGGTCATGGAGAAGACACTTTCCCTTGAAAACCCATAGCAAAAAATCTGCAAATGACATTGTGTGTGCGTGCGCGCGCGCGCACACACACACACACACACACACAACAACAACAACAAAACACACACACAAAACAAACAAACAAACAAAAAAACCACACACCTCTCTTCAGAGGCTGTCCAGAGCCTCACCCTGGGGGAAGTCTCATCTAGAATTCAGTGTTCCATCATCTTCTCATTACTGCTTTGGAAACTTAGATGAATTAAAGCAGCTTGAAGAAATGGTCCCTGGATTTGCTCCTCAAGTACCCATTTGACTCCGCCTATAGCATGCATAAGATGTTGACAAGTAAAACTAGTGAAATTTGTCCTCATATTGGTAAACATCAATGTGCAGAATGATGCTGCTTCTACAAATACCATGGTTTGATTTGATGGAAAAACAACTCAGTTTTAGAATTTGGTATGCATATGAGAATATGGAATAAAATACACTCCATGTCTGAGCATGATAAATGATGGTTTGGCATGATTATCAGGGGCATTAAACATGTGATGGATATTTAATTTATTGATCAAAAAATCCTCTCAACCTGTAAAAATATTTCTTGAAGCATGGATATTTTGAATTCTTGACCATGTTTTAGATTAAATTTTGATTTTTCATTAAACATATTTTTTCCCATTGCTTTAGCTCAGTATTTTCATTTTTAAAGGAGCCCATGGCAAGGGTATATTGCATGATAGTTGCTGAAAAACAGAACAGCTGCAATTAATTTAAGTTGGTTTGTTCAAGCACAGCGTATTCATCATTTCCATCAGAATGTGGTGAATCTTGTAGCAAAACTTCAGCAAAGATGAAAGTATTGCCTCTTTCCTTGGGTGGGGCCATGATGCTGTCAACGATTTAGAAACCATAAGAATAATCAAGATCGGATACTCCAAGCCACAAGGTACCATATTTGAGGTAGCTGGACCTTTCAAGTTTGATAAACGTGAGAGCTGGTGTTTATTAAACACTTGTGTGGGTCATGTCCCAAGCACTGGATATGACCATAATCTGCCTTCCCACACCATCCTCATTCCCTGTGACATGGGCCAGATTCTGAGGCAATCATAAGAACTATACTATATCCAAATAGGACCAATAATTCCAGTGGCTCTGGGACCATAGTGATAAGACATTGGAGCCAAATTGGGGCCATAGCAGTCCAGAGAAAGTTTGGGGGTACCCCAGTGTTGTGTCTCATTCTAGCCACCCGCAATCTCCACCTTCTGTCTGTGTGAAAGCTGCAGTTCTCTGAGAATGAGAACCACAGGTGACCCAACCATCAAGTGGTTAGCATGCACCTGCTGATGTCCTCCTTTCTGTCTATGACTCAGTCTTTGGCATATATCTGTGATCAGGGCTTGCTCTGAGCTGTTATTATACCCATGTCACTTATGTATATGCATGTGTATATGCATGCATGTGTTGTTAGTTGGAAGAAATACCATCCCAGAGATGGAGGCAAGGAACACAGCAAAGAAAGAATAGCCTTCATAGCAAATTGTGACATTGAAGAAATTATCCCAGCTATATTTTAATTCTTCCCCTTTAGAGTCATAAAGATCTTACACAAGTCATTTGAATATTAGTATGAATTTCAGTCCCAAGAAGTATCTACAATTCCAGTTGCAATGGTCACAACTCCCCATTTCTCTTTTACTCAAGAAAGCAAGTAGGATGGCTAAAGAGCAGAGATATTATCACAGAGGTAGTTACTTTAATTCATATTTTTAAAAGCATAATAATTCCTGAGTTTTAAATTTATTTTATTTTATTTATTTTTATTTTTATTTTTTGAGGTATAACGGCACAATAGTTTTAATACAACCACCAATCTTCACAAAATAATTTTAATACTTTGTGTCTGGGCTAGCAGCATCTTGCACTGTGACATTCCTAAACATACATAAGCATTTTGTCTAAGTACAAACGTTAAAAACAGAGTAACTTAAGCAATTGCCTATACAAAGGTAAGTAGACACTGTAGGTTATTTTTCTTGAATTTTTGCTGCATAGTAAATTGCAATTACATGTCAGTATAATGTACTGATCTATAGAATACACTTTGAGTTGTGAGGTATGGCAACTCCCTATAAAGAGAGCTAACATGTAAACCTGAATATTTTGATTTTTTTTTTTTTTTAGCTGCCATGGATGGGTAAGACAAAAAAAATCCAGCATTCAAAGACACTAGGAACATTTTTCTGACCAAAAATAAAATAAAATCTTAATTCTCAGCTATTTCCTAACATTTCCTTTTTGGAGCATTGTTCAATGAACAACAATAAAGTAAATACTGAAGTGAAGCTAAGTTTGTTGTGGAAGTGTGGGTTAAGCCAGTTATTGGAAAAAAAAAGAATCCACCAGGTAACTGCTCATTTACTTTACATCAGTTGAGACTCTGATATATATGCATATATATGTATCCCAACTTTATAATTCAAGATTGCAGTTGAATACTTCTAATTCACTTGAATTACCATGGTAATAAGACAATTAGAAACCTTATATTTTCTCTTAAAAAGGACATGCTTAACATTTTCTGACATTACTTCTAAATTCAGGTGAAACAAAATTCCCCTGAAATATATATTCTACTCTAAAAATTAAGTGGTTGAGAGTTTGTAGCAAAAGCTATTACGATTTAACATTTCCACCATAGAGTAGATACAAATAAAAGTAACTGCTATTTAAAACATCTAATAGGTAAAATAATATAAACCAATGAACTGATATTAGGTTAGAATACTGCCATTCCAGTTTGAATATTTTCAATATTTAAGTTTCTCACTTTCAAAATGGACAACAAAACAGTTGTCCTATGTTTTAATGCAATTTCACTTCAAATTCTATGCCCAAATTACATATTTAATGTTTAAAGTTGGGAACTATGCCACTTGTACATTATTCAAATACTCTAGAAAATAAATCATGATTGGTTAAATGTATCATAGTTAACTATCACAAGACATCAGTAGAAATAAAGAAAGCACAGAAATGGAACCAAATAGAAGAAAGACTGGAAGAGCTACCAGAACTAGATGAACATTAGGTGGAAGAACGGATCCCAGATAAAATGAACTTGCAATGTTCTTATATGAAAGAAAGAATAACATCATTTTGTCCACATTAATATTGTACTCATGACAGTCCCTTTTCGTAGTGTTGTGATAGAGAGTCTTTAATGTACAGTGCTGGGCAGGCACTTTAGTGAGAACATAAAAATTATAGTGGTTAGAAAAAGTGGAAAATTATCAGTTATAAATAACTAAATCTGTATTTTTTGGCCCAACTTATTAGAGAGGATATGTATATCTAAGAAACTAATTTTAAAAATCTTTACCTCATTTTAAAACCTAAATGTACTACTATGAAGATTCTTTTGAGCAGACTTTCTGCTGAATGAAGCATCATATATTATTAGATTACAAGAGAGATCTTTGCTGACTTAACCAATAGTGATCTATTTACAGGAAAGCTGTGTTATCTGGCACTTTACCAACTGGAATTTCTGAACACTCAGTGCAAATCTTGACTCAACTAGCCAGCCACCAAATGACATAATCACACAACAAAATGCAAACCACAATGGAATTAACATGTTGTTTTCAGGGTCATAAAATAGAGAAAGGGAAGGGAAATCAGAAGAGGAATACCACCTGGGTCAACAGGAATTGACTCTTATTAACAAAGCAATTTTAATTAATTTCTGCTGTGCTTGATAAAACACGCTTCTACTGTATCATTACATTTTAGGGAGGAAAGCCTAGCATGTAACTTGGTGTAATGTCACTTTACATAGTACCTCTTGGTACCAAGGGAATGTATGGAAATCATTCCCATCAGTAAAGCACCTCAAGAGAGGACTGAGAAAAGTGAGAAAGGAGTTTTGTTTGTGCTAAGCTAAATCAACTATAAAAGTTAAAACACTCCTCCCTCACATCATACTTAAAATAGCAAAAACGTTTTTGTTAAAACAATTTTTATATATATAAATAAAAATAGGGAGAAATAGGATCCATAAAGTGACTTTGCTATTGCAAATTATAGGGCAAATACGGATTAACTCAATGCAAAGAACTGATTAATACACGAATTTAAAATACTCTAAAGTCTCCCACAAATCATTTTCCTCAATAAATGCATCTTTTCAAAGAAAAGCTTCTGTCTGAGCCAGAACAACCTCAAAGAATTATTAGGATAACATAAAATAAAGGAGTAAATATTTCCAAATTATTTACTGAAGTTTCTTCAAGCCTCAGGCTTTCAGCTTAAACTAATTTATGGGTTTAAAAAGTTAAAGAAAAACGTTAAAAATTTTTCAATGTTCTACATACTCATTTAGAGGTCATGAGGATTTATTTTATTTTTTTTACGATGCAAGGCACTTTTCTTTTTTGGGATTCATTTAGGAAAAAATGGTGCTACATTCGTTTGTTATAGACTATTTAGAACGATTTTGGACAAAGAGAATTGGGCTAAACAACTCTAAAAAGAACAACACAACATTTGGCTTCTAAGATGGGAAAAGAAAGTCACTTGAAAATCTAAAACTCTCCTTGTTTTTCAGCATCTGGTATAAAGCAATGCATCTTTTGTTCATTAAATATTTTTCTTCTATGACTAAATAAATTAGAAAGGTAATAGAAAAGGAAGCAACACTTAGATCATCTTAAAGTAAGGATAGTTGGCTTAATGTCATGATTTCAAGATTAGTGATAAGGGATCAAGATGTTTTAAAAAATAAAAGGGTAATTAAGCTATTTCATTATACTAAAAAAGAAAGTGACTGGTTCCTGCATTTGTTAATGTTTCTGTAAGAGGCTCCATCATAAAACTGAAATGTAAAATTATTTTTTAAATGTAATATATAGAACACAAAATGAATTTTTAGCAAACTTTATGAAATTCTTTTGTTATAAATTACCCAAATTTTATAAACAAATCCCCCTAACTTTGCATTTTGTTTAAAGTAGTAACTTTATATCATACAAATAAATTTCAAGTATGAAAAGTGCATTATTGCAATAATACCTCCTTGCAAGTCCAAAATTTTAGTTTATAATAAAACTGTAAAGTGTTAAAAAAAAAAAAAGAAAAGGAGTAAAACCATCAGTGCCATCTATTGCAGAAATCCAGTATCTTAAAATGTTGCTTAATAAGTTGTAGAGAAACATATCTGGAAGCAACATATAATTGAAAAGAAACTACTTGTGTTTTTACCATTTTACATTAGTATTGTTTCTAGTGTTTTCTCCTTCCCAAATAGAAATTCACATCCTCTATGGCGCTCTTGAGTCAGCCATTCTGTGCAGTAGCCACTTGCATGTTTCCAAAATCATCATCTTCTTCATGTGTTCTCTTCAAACTGCCTGTGGTACCCGAATGAACAGATAATGACCTTTCTATCTGGAGTGGTGACATCACCTGTATTGTTAATTTTGATAAGTAGATGGCTTCATATTCCTGAAGTTGATGAACAAATCCAGCGTTAGGATTAATACAAAATCTTCTTTCTTGAACATAAGCAAATGCATCTCTCCTGGAGATCCCTGCATTTCCATGGACAAGAACTTTCCCTCCAGTTTGTAAGCTCCCATCAATAAATTCTTTAGTCATGGGGAAAAAACGTATTATATTTTCAACTGGATTATCTGCAATATCCAAGACTAAATATCTAAATAATTGTTGAAAGTTTGGTTTAATAAAGTTTGCTTCAATATTTTGTCTTATGCATATGATATGGGTTACTCCATGTTTCTGTAGTATAGGTAGCTTGCTTTTCATAGCGGAAGAATATGGGCCTAAAAACAATCCAGGTAAAATTTCCTGCATCTCTCGTCTCATAGGGTAGGTCCACTCCTCAGCGTCTTCTTTGCACTGCGGGAGCGAGGGAAACTCCTGCTTCATGTCCTCCATGATCCCGGCCGGGGGACTGGTGGGTGGGGTGGGAGTAGAGCGATTCGCCAGCCCCACCGTCGGGCTGGCAGCGGCGGTAGGGGAAGGAGGGCCGGTGGACTGAGGGCTGGCGGACGGCAGCGGCCTTACAACTGACACACGCAAACCAAAGGGTCCCGGCGACTCCGGGCGGCGGCGGCGGCCACAGAGGGGCAGAGGAGGGTTGGGCGGCTCATACCCGGCCGCCATGCTGTTGCGGTCTCCCTCCCTCGGAGTCCTCGCGCCCCACAGGACGCCCAGACTTGGGTACTACCACGAGCCCCACAACCGTCTTCCCTTAAATTTATTTTAAATAACGAATTACCTGCAACTGAACTCGTAGTTCATCAGGACTCACCAACATGTTAGGCAGTTGCCGTGGCGACCTGCTTGTTTAGAGTGTAAAACACAAGGGTCAAGGTCCTGAGACCCAATTTTAAGTGTCCTGGTGAGAGAGTCACTGGGCTGAGTTTCTTCCTCCACAAAATAAGATAGCTGCACTGTTGAGTTACTTTGGTTAGAGGAGTATAGGACTCTGGTAAGGACAAGAATGATGGCAAATCCTCGGTATCTGTGCATACATTGCATTTGCCACTTGCCATAGAGAGTGAATCTCACTGCAGAATATCCTGGTGATTCTCCATGGTTGTAGAGCCTCAGCTTGGCTTCCAGGCATTTAAACCAGCAGGTTGCCTGGCAGGCATGGCCTCAAAGAGGAGCCTAAGGTGTGGTGTGCTGACTGTGAGTTCTTTTCCTTCTTTTGTGGATCAATCCTACCAAAGATATGGCACCTTGGAGCTGTCAAAAAGATGGCCAGACCATATTCTAGATCAGCGGTTGCCAACCTTTCGGACCTCATGAACCACCAGTGGTCTGGGGCCCACCGATTGGCAACCACTATTCCAGATAATTGGTTATAACTTTGAGCTAAAGCACATTTATTTTCCCTTTCCCAACCAATGGGACAATGTCAAAGCCAAAGTCACAAGGCCACAGCAAAAGCAAATTATGCCTCAGCAATTCTGTCAACATGCTGGGTTAATTGCTTTTGCAGACCTCTGTTTGATGCAGAGCAAAAGGAGAAAAAATGATTTAGACTTTCAGTAATCTCTTGGGGGTGACGCCTTCAGCCACTTAAAGAGAATAAAAAAATTCTAGAAATTTAGGTCTCTTTTTAAATTCTTCCCAGGCTTGCTCCATCTATCATCCAAGCTGAAACTGCTCTTATGATATATTGTAGATGGAAACGACACTACATCATCGGAGTTCTGACATTGCCACGGTTCTGTAGTAGGTTATAATGTAACGTAACAAATTACAATGGTGGACATTGACAAATTCAGTTTTGTGGGAGTTTAAATTAATTTTGAGCTGCTTCAAGTTGGTTTAGAAAGTAATTTTTAAATAAATCAGAGGTGGATGGTGAAAAGAGAGCTTCAAAGACTAACATGTGCATAGGAAGTTCAGGGCCAAATCTTGCATTAGTCCTTAAGAGGAGCGGAAGCATCAATTAGACCGAGACACCTCACCTTTTGTTCTAAGAACAGAGCCAGCAGAGGGAGAAAGAATTGACCTTACAGGCAAGATGTGAACGTCAAATAATGGAGTTTCCTCTAGAATCCTATTGGCAGCATTAGTCCATCTCACTTCCTGGAGACAAAATTATATTTCTTGGAGTGCACGCAATAGAATTCTATAGCAGGGTATCTGAAATAGTAGAAAATCCTGAAAATAACACAGCATTTGAGTGCATAACAGATCATGGAAGTGGTATGGCAAAGCAGAAAGAGCACAGAATCAGTAATTAGGAAACCTGTGTTCTGCTCCCATACCTCACTCCTGCTTCTATGTAAAGCAGATATTTCTGGGCCTCCATTTCTTCACTCCCTACAGAAGAGAATAAATTAAGTGTCCTATGTGCTTCATGGGACTCTTAGACTCTTAGTGAAACACTTTGTCCTTTTGAAACCATACAGAGAGCAAGGCATTATTAGTATTGCGGTTGCTGTAATTACTTTTGGTGTATTTTAGAAGGTGAGCCACTTTGGTTTGATTAGAATTGTGCTAGAGTGATGTAAAAATAATATCCATAATCCCTAATTTTGTGCTGAACAAGCAATGGTAGGAGCAGTGACTGGGCATATTGTTGGGGGAAAGGAAGATTCTGAGATGGAACCAAATGGGACATTCTCACAGGAATAACTGAATGGATTCCATAGTACCCTAAAAAGGGGAAAGATTGCTCACCATCTTGGAGAGATGCTGCTCCTTTTACAAAAACAGAGCAAAGAGAATCCAAGTCAAGGAAGCTTTTTTTTTGTTGTTTTATTCCCCCCAAAGAAATGCTAATTTCTCAGTGCATGGGGCAATCAATTAGCCACAGTGCCATGTTCAGGTAGACTTTAGATTAGCTTGAGATCACTCCACTATAGATAATTAACCTTCGTACCCAAATTAGCAACGAAATAAGCCAGTTATTAGTTTTCATAATGAACAAAATTGAGTATTTGGGAAAGTTAAACCCCTAGAGCTTAAATTAAAATAAGCATCTGAGAGAAATCCCTACAGTATACTTCAATTCATTAATACTACAAATTCCACAGTAGATTGAACTGACAATGTGCCTTCTCTAAAGGAAATTGAGTCTCTCAAATAATCATTTGGATTGACCTCAGAGAGTGATTCTGCTTGATGCCTGGAATGTCAAAGACCAGCTGAATCACTGAGTTGATGTCCTTTTCTTGCTAAGAGGCAAGCAGCAGGCAGAGGAGAGAAGCTACATGTGGCACTAAAACAAACAAATGGTATTATTAAAGGTCTAAAAGGAAATCGTCCTAACTTCAGCCCAGAGGACATGCTCCTGTTGACTTGCCTTTCACTGTGAGAGTCAGTAGACGATGGATCATTGGGCTAAGCGTCAGAAGGATCAGTGCTTTTGCTTATGGGCTGTGACTTTGGAAAAGCCATTGAACTTCTCCACGTCTCAATTGCCTCCTCAATAAACTGGGAGCAGTAATGACTGTCTTACTCATCTCACAGTTTTGAGGATCAATGTACACAAAACTCTGAAAATGCAGAGTTGCTATGAACGTTAACCTATTCTTCTCTTTTAGCTAGAAAAACTTTGTATTCTCCATCCCATCCTCCTTGAAAAATATGTTAAAATTATCAAGGACTTGGATTTTAATAAACATGTATTAAAATATTTGCTAAATATTTCACATGGATTATATTTTTTAGTCCTTACAAAATCCTATCTTTCCTATTATTATGCTCATTGCCCACCTAAGACCATTCAGAAATTATGGGGCAAAACCAAGATTTGAACCCAGGCAATCCCACTCCAGAAGCAAGTGCCTCACCCCAGATCCATGTCTGTGTGCAGACTGGCCTACCCCAAGTCCAGGATGCCTAGAGAATTCTCTCCTCTGGTGAAAGTCCCACAAAATCACCAGCTACAATCCCCAAACCAGAAGCTCATTACCAGATCAGAAGCCAGACACCATAATGAAAAATCATCCTCTTATTTCATTGCAAAACAATCTAGTCACATGGCTATCATTGCATTTTACAGAATAGGATGTGGCAGTTCAGGGAAATTGAATAACTTGCTCCAGACTATGCAGCTGCAAGAGGTGGAGCCTTTGCAAACACAAGGTCCATGGTGCTTCCTGGCCCTTTAGCCACCCAGTTAAGGGTTCTGGGGATCCTCCCAGTTGTCCTGGTGAGGGTTTCCTTGATACCATGCCATAGAGAAATGCTCTTCAGTTGGAGATAAGGACAAGAAAATTTCCTCTTACCCTCAGTCCTGTGTGGACTGACAAATAATGAAATCCCCCCTTTTGGCGTCTTTGGAGTGTTTGGGGTCTCATGGACAGTGAGTGGGGTTTGCCCTTAGGGATAATGCCTGACATTTGTATGGTGCTTACATTTTCTCTTCCAAGTACTTTATATTATGTCATATTCATATTACCTTTCGTATTTTCTTTTTCTTATTGATTTCAGAGAGGAAGGGAGAGGGAGATAGAGATATAAACATCAATTATGAGAGAGAATCATTGATTGGCTGCCTCCTGCATGCCCATACTGAGGATAGAGCCCACAACCCAGGCACATGCCCTTGACCAGAATTAAATCCTAGACCTTTCAGTCTGCAGGCCGATGCTCTATCCACTGAGCCAAACCAGCTAGGACTATCATATTTTCAACCAAAATGGTCCTGGGTGTATAAACAGGTTTCCCCATCAGCCTCGGGCTTATGGAACCCATTTTGAGACTGGGAAGTCCTTGGTGTAGACATGGTGCCTGGGGCCAGAAGGGGCCATTCCACCATTCTGCTCAGCTTTGAAGTCAATCTTCTTGACATGAGCAAAAGTAGGCTGGAGTTGCCCTGGCTGGTGTGACTCAATGGTTGAGTTTTGACCTATGAACCAGGAGGTCATGGTTCGATTCCTGGTCAGGGCACATGCCGGGTTGTGGACTTGATTCCTAGTAGGAGGCGTGCAGGAGGCGGCAGATCAACGATTCTCTCTCATCATTGATGTTTCTATCTCTCTCTCCCTCTCCCTTCCTCTCTGACATCAATAACAAATATAGTTTTTAAAAAGAAATGGATGAGTTTGTGAGGCAGGTAACAGTGTGTGGCAGGGGCCTCTGGGGGCTGGGAAGTCTGAGGGATCTATGCTTGGGCAGCTGCCTTGTTCCCCATAGTTATTCACTCAGGAAGCCGATCAGCACAGACAAGGAAAGAACAAAGTTAGCAAACTTTTCTGTAGGCTATGTAGTGCATTAATATCAGACAGCGGGAAAAGTATGCAGACTATAGGAAACAGTCAAGGAGAGGTAGCACTGGAGATGAAGATAAATTCAGAGGGATTTTGCATGCACAGGCAAAGCCTGGAGTTCAGTAAGGAGACATGGTGGCCTCCAAGAGGAGACAGGATAATTTATTGCAAGAGGAGGAAAACAATGCTATGGAAATTCAATGAATATTTACCTGTGTGTTCAAAAGGAGGCTGTAAGCAGATGCTTGGATTGAACACACATTCTCAAGGGAGAAAGCACTATAGAAAGAAATCAAGACCAAATCGGAAAAAGATGATGAAGAAATTAGAAATTCTAAAGACAAACAGAACTTGGACACATAGAATCTGGATGAGCATCCAGTGTCTGGGAAAAGGACAAGAATGGAAGTTGCTCCCTCTATGACAGGCTGGGGGCTGGTCCTCCAGACTGGATTGAGGTGTAGGTTCCACTTAGCTCTCATTTCAGTGTGTGAAGTCAGGGGCAGACAGGAGCCAGAGATTGCCAGAGGGCTTTAGGACCATGTCCAGCCTGGAAGACCAAAGAGGCCACACAGAGTGCAAGGGAACTTGCACAAGGCAAGACAGAGATCACAAAACCAGGTGTTTGCCAGAGGGATTTGGCCTTTGGATTTAGGAGTGTGCCCAAATTCATGAGTAAGGTCAGGTCAGAACAAACAAATGACATAATTCATGGCCAATTTCTGCTTTGCTGAGCGCCCTTTAGGAAAACGCAGAGAACCAAAAAAGTGGTCCATAACTGTGAACCTCAAATGGTTGAGAACAAAAAATGGAAGCTGAAGTCTATAAAAGCCACTTCTAGCAGTCTCTCTCAAACTGTGGGAATTATGGTTCTGCCCATCTGGTCCCCAACGTTGCCACCATGGTTGATTTACAGTGGAGAGTTCTAAGTCTCACGGGAAATGTAGATCAAGATCAGTAGCAAGCATCTGAAAGTCCCTGGAAATATGCTTTTAAAAAGGAAAAAAATAGCATATTGAATATAGAAAATATCAAGCTAATTTTATGTCATAATTTAGCAGTATTGGCACTGTTTCATTTATCACCCTTCTGTGTCCTAGAAATGTATTACACTCTCCCTTCTTTACAGTCTTAAATGAATTTGCTTTGCTTTGCTGCAGTGAATGTACATGCTAAAAGGTACTTACTCTAAATCTGATCCTCTACCCAAGGATTCAATGTATTTCTGATTTTTCTCTCTTTGATTCTATCTTCTTGGTTCTCACTGTAGCCCCCTGAGTCAGTTGGATGCTTGAGATAGGCAACATTTTGTCCAAAGCTTTTTAAGGTTTTCTAAAACCCTCACTCCTCATATGCAGGTTTACATGGTAACTTGGAGCCAAAACACCAGCTGGCAGGCCCTTTATTCCCATCTCAGCTCATTCTCCCCTGCAAGACAGCATTTCTAAAGCCTGGGTTTATTTCCTCTCCATTTTCTCTATGTCTTGCTCAGATTATTGCCACACACTCCACAGCTTCCACGCCATCTTCTTTGCTACACAGCTCTGTTCTGGCCTTCAGTGCTCTCATTTTGAGTTATCTCCAGTGTAAATCATTATTATACAGTGTTCCTGAGCATGGACCTTTGAAACAGACAGACTTGGTTTGAATCCTGGCTCTGCATTCCAGTAGATATTTGTCTTGGCTTCCCAGCACCCCACCTGCCATATTAGCCCTCTATTGCTGCTATAACAAATCACCACAAACGTAGTGGCTTAAAACAACACAAAATTATTATCTTACCTTTCTGGAGGTCAGAAGTGCAAATTTGGTCTCACTGGGTTAAATCAAGGTATCAGTAGGCATGTGTTCATTCATGTAGACCCTACAGAAAAATCTGTTTCTGTCTATTCCAGCTTCCAGAGGCCACCCACATTCTTTGGCTTGTGGCCCCTTCCTCCATGTTCGAGGCCAGCAATGGCCGATTGAGTCTTCCTCACACTCCATCACTCTGACACTAACTCTTCTGTATTCCTCTTCCACTTATGAGGACCCCTGTGACTACATAGGGCTCACTTGAATAATCCAGGATAATCTACCTATTTCAAGGTCAGATGATTGTAATCTTAATTCCATCTGCTGCCTTAATTTCCCTTTGCTATGAAACCTAACCTATTCATAGGTTCTATGGACATCTTTGGGATGAAGGACATTTTTCTGTCTTCCACACCTGCGTATATTTCAGAAAGTTCAACTCCTGAGATTTGGTGATGTTCAAAGACTACCGTCTACTCCAAGGGCTGAAAATGCTGGACGTTTGCTTTCTCAGACCTGGCTTACGACTTAGGTCCAGTCCATCATAGGTACACACACTGGTCTTGGTCTTGGGACACACAAGAACAAATGAGGGAACTTCTGAGTGAAGCATTAGGCATTCTTCCAGCTGCATAGACTCAAGACTGGTGCTTCCACCCTCTCAGTTATTCTGTTTGCCTCCCAACATTGTCCCCAAAATTATTTTCTGCTATTTTTCAATATATTTTTAATCAATCCTTTTTCTGCTCACTCACAGTTGTCATTAGTTGCTTAGAACTAATCATGAGTCTCAAGTGATACAAACCTACCAGCTGTGTGACATTGGGCAAGACTCTGACCTTCTCTTGTCCCATTTTCTTCATGCAACACCTGCCTCAAGAGTTTTGGGAAGTGTAAATGAGGTAAGATGTAAAGATTTTGGTACAGGGCCTGGCACCTGAAATCATCTAATAAACAGTGGGAAAAGAAGGAGAATGAAATAATTTCTATGTCGTGTATTGAGGAATTAACATCTAAAAACGGCCAAATGCATACAGAACTAAAATGGCACATGAAAGCAGCAATAAAGCATTTCATTTCTGAGTTGTTCATATATTTGGAAAAGCACCATTAAGAGGTTATATACAAACTCTTGCTATAAAGACAGCTGATTGAGACACAGCTGTAAAACACATAAACATAGTCAGTTGAGACTTAGTGAAATAGGTCCAACAGACAGGTTATTGTGATGTAGACAAAGAATCTGGGGACAGCTCCTGGGATTTCTGCTTCTTTGGGGACCACAGACAGATAATCTGGAGAACCTGCTCCAGTGGAGCCAGGGCTCCTCAAACACAGGGTTTACACACGAGCCGAGCGCCATCTGGAGAAAGAAACACTAGGGAGTAGCCCATGCGTTCTTGGCTATGACTGACACACAGGTCAAATAATGTGGCTGTCAAGAGGTCTCCTTTGAGATGGCATTGGCTAAACTCTTGACCAGTAGAGAAAACTTAGTTTAGTTGGTTAATCACTTAATACTGCTTCAACTCTTCCAAACACAAAGAAGGATAAGGATACAACAATAGCTAATATTTATTGAGTACTTACTATGGACCAACTCTGGGCTAAGTACCTCACCTACATGAACTTCTCGAGGTCCTCCCCGGTAAATACTATTAGTTGGGTAGGCTCCTGATCTCTTTGTAAGCAGATGCTGAGACAGAATCAGGAATGCAAAAGGTTTAGGGGGAGAGCACCTGTGAAAGGTAAAGTGGAAGGAAGCAGGATGGGTAGGGGAAGCTGTGGAGACAATGCAGAGGTGAAACAGTCTCCATCAGCCCAGTGTGGGATTCCAGAGCACAGATGACCCTAGGAGTCCATCATGGGGTGGAAGTGGTCTGGCCTGAGTCCTACTGCCTTACTCAACCATTGGCTAACAGAGAACAGTGTGACCACAGCCTCCTAAGATGAGGGGGGCCCTGGAGGCATTAATAACTGGAGACTGTCAGCTAAGCAACTATACGCTTCACTGCATAGCCCAGTCTACCACAGTGCTGTTATTCCCCTTGTCCAGGTGATGCCAGGGATGGATATATCAGTTAAGGAACTTAACTGCGGGTGCCTAGTCAGGAGAAGCAGAGCCTAAGGTCTAATCCTCAGGCCCTTAACCACCTACTGTACCTGTAGACCCCTCTCAAGAATTTCACAGAGGCCTCACAAAGATGAAATAAGATAAGGTATTCAAAAGTTCTTTGAAAAGAAAAAAAGCCCATCATGTTCAAAGAATTAAATGAGTGGATATTAAAGAACAATAACCAATATCCAATTTATTAATTTTCCTCACTTTTCCCTGCCTGCTATTTGAGACGTTTTGCTCCAGTTCCCAGAGAAGCATGAAGAAAGACTTTTTTTTACAGTATATGAAAAGTATTAATAATTTGGCATGGTCTTAATTCATTTCATGATTCAGTTCTGCCGATTCTACAGAGACTGCTTCCAGCCTAGCAATTATAAAGGTGCTTCCAAATCAGTTCTGACTTGATCTTACACTGTTTGATCATTTTATTATTCCATTTTACTTTATTATTCAGTTTGATTTGGTTCTGTTAAGAAACCTAAGGCTACATAAACTGTATATTTTATGTCATTAAAAGTTATCTTGAGATAACGTCCTATATAAAAAGGTTCTAATGATAAATCAATGTCATTTATTTTTAAATGCAAAGATATTGCTCCAAAAGCAGAAATCTTTGATACCTGTTACAGGAGCACATGTCCATACTGTACATACAATGGGCATGACTGAATTTGAGTTTTTTAACCACAGATAAATTAATCAGCAACTCTCAAACAATAGGTTACTTTGTGCTGAGTCAAATTTGTGTCTAAGATACAAGTTTGTTCTATAGCGGGTGATTTTGATGAAGTTGAAAAGTCAGGATGGAATTTAAGGTTCATGAGGGCAAGGAGGCTACTCTCTCATATGAGGACTTGCACATCATACACAATACACAACTAGTGAATGAATGGAAGGCTTTAGAATCATATAGGCCTAGGTTCAAATTCTAAGCATGTTGCTTTCTAGCTAGGAGCTCTGTGAAACTCATTTAAGTTATTTGTTCCTTGGTTTACCAGTAACTTTAGGTGAATAACCTTACCTATCTGGGCTCCTGTGAGGATTAAAGGTGACATTGCTTATGAATGGAGTCTTCCTTATCCTTCCGGTACTAAGAAGAATGCCCACCTGCTATGGTCTGAATGTTTGTGTCCCTCCCCAAATTTATTTGTTGAAATCCTAACCCCCAAAGATGATGGCATTAGAGTGGGGTCCTTGAGAGATAATTCAGCAATGAAGGTGTATTTAAGGGCTCTTAAATGGAATTAGAGCACTTAGAAAAGAGGTTTTAGAGAGATTCCTAGCCTCTTCCTCTGTGTGAAGACACAGCCAGAAGTTGTCAGTGTGAACCAGAGAGATTTCCAGCATCCGGAACAGTGAGCATTAAATGCCTGTTGTTTATAAGCCACCCAGACTATGGCACTTTGACTAGGCCATCAACACTTGGTAGCATTCAACAAATTACACTATGCTAAAATCCTGCCCACTTCTTTCCACCCTCCCATGCCCATAATTCCTATCTTAGTAGAACTAACAGGTTGCAATGTTGACTTGTGGTAGTCTCAGTGGAACAACATTTTGGTTCCTTTGGATGGGCTATAAATCCTACCAATCAAAATGGTGCATTTTTTTTCTACTTGATGACTTGTGTTAATATTATCTGGAAGTATACAATTTTAAATACACACATGTGCTCAATGCTAAGTCTTAACATTTTCCACATAATCCTCACAACAGTAACCCATCTGTTTGCTTGAGATGTAGACACAATTATTTTTATTTTAGAAAAAAGGGAGCTGAAACACGGAAATACTATTTTTAATTGCTGATATGGGCCCAGATGAATTTCACACTGAGTCACCTGGAGCTGCAGGTGTTCCCACTAACCACCATCCTCTCCTGCCTTTGATGAGTAAAGATAGCACCAGAAAGAGATGTCTTGCAGAAATTAAGGTCAAGCAACTAACTGAATAGTCAAATAATATTTTAAAAATAGATTGACATGTCAGGTCATTCTACTGGTTCTGTTAAGAAGTCTAAGGCTATATAAACTGTATATTTGTATTTTTAAAAGTTCTCTTGAGATAAATTCTCTTTATTCTAAAGCAAGAAAAGAATGTCTTAGCAGCTCTGCAAACACACACACACACACACACACACACACACACACACACACACACACTTGTTGTCATTGCATCACTTGCAGCCCTGGTTCATCTGGAAGTCACATGAGAACTATTCACTCATTCCATCATATATTCATTCATTCATTCACTCATTCAACAAACAGTGTATAAAACTGTTTGAGTTCATCCAGTCTACAAAATATAATGCTGAGTACTGTAAGGTGCAAAGGTAGGTAAGACCTATTTTTTTGCCTTCAAGGTAATTATAAACAAACTAAGAATTCATTCAATACGTTTTACAATCTGATATCTTTCAGTCTAATCAGTATTTAACAAATTTAGTCTATTCAGTTCGAAATAACAGGGGTCAGTTAGGCCCATTAGGTCAAGTCACCATTGAATTACATAATTCTACCAAATGAGGTTAAGTCAAAGGCATGTCAGTTAAAACTGCAATCAGTGATTAGACTGGGAGTTGCCATGAAGGTGGAGGGAGAGGCAGAGTAGTCGATGTTTACACAAGCTATTTGAGAACCAGCCACACTTTCTTTCTGAATGCTCTGGGTTTGAACAAGCCTCTGTGCTGATAACAAAAGAAGTCTTGATATCATTATGGCAAGAAAGGCTCAGTGTTTTGAATTCTGTATTAGTACATGTACATATTAGGCTACCTGCTCAAGAACCTGGACTCTTGGGAAAATACTGCTAATGTTTGATAGATAATGACAACAGAGTACTTATTTTTTAAAAAATAAATAAGCATTTTCAAAGCCTCTTCCAATTCATAAATGCATTTGCATCTCAAAACACTCCCATGCAGATATTATGTTCTTATTTGATAAACAGGTAATGGCACTCAAGTAGGTAAGCAAATTTCATAAGGTAGTAACTGTTTTGGTGGAGCCACCACTAAACTCCCAGTTTTCAGTCTCTTCCCTTCTGGTCATTTCCCTTATAAAACTCTAATATAAAGCTAATTTATCAACTAGACCAATCTTCATAAACAAAAGTCAATTAGATGGAATTCAGAGTAGATAGCTCTGACCAGGAATAGCAAGTACATGTGGGCATGTCTCCCTTACCTATGCCAGGCCAGAGCGCACTAATCAACCTGTCTCTCTCTTCCACTGAATATAGATGCAGCCTCAGAAACCCTCTCATTATTGGGGTCCAGGCAGCCACCACTGACTGGGGCTGAGCCAATGGTCTTCTTTCTGGGAATGTTCAAGCAGAAACTGGATGCCCATTAGTCACTCAAGTTATGGAGGGAATTTGTGCCTTAAGGAGAAGGTTTAGGATACTAGTGGTTCCCAAATATGTTTGTACCACAGAATCTTCTGGTGGCATTCATAAAGGTGTACATATATGTATTTATTTTTAATTGAGATATCAGAGGTCTAACTAAGACCTGTGAAATCAGGATCTCTGAGAGTGCATCCAAGGAAACTACCATTTGTAAATTGTCTTGAGCTGATTATAACACTACTGGTCTGTGAGCCATTGCTTAGGGACAGGACTAAATGACCTGTAAGATCACTTCTGAATTTAAAATCTGAATTTCATGACCAAAGCCAGCACTGGGGATTTGATGCATTGTGAGCACCGTACCATAGGGCATGGAGTTTCTAAATCACACTGAAAACAATTAGCCAGAGCAGGTGAAAGTACCAACTAGCCTGCCATCTGCATATTAGTGGCAAATTAAACTTCCCACGTTAGCCGTGTTCTTGGCGATATTAGTGTTACAAGCCCTAATGTGTTGTATTTTATACTTTGGAGAGCTGGAAGAGAGTGCTAATTACATGCAAGTTTTCCAAGATTTCAGCTGGGAGTATTTCACATAAAAGTTAATTGTTCTTTTGGGGTTTTACTACTGGTTTATCCAATTAGCGTGGAGTTTGCCTATATATCATGGTTTTGCTTACAGAAGGGAAACCATACTATTTGCTTGGATAAAATGGAGCTTGTTCTAAGGGTATTTTGAAATCAGCTGGAGAGATTCTGGATCAAATACACAACTGTGTTCACCTGCGGCCCCCTGAGCAGGAGAACAGCAAAGCGGCTGATGAAACATCGTGATAAAGAGGCCAAGCAGCTTTGCTTCCAGGGCTTTCCCCTTATTGTAATCTCTATAAACTTGGAAAGGGCCTTAGGTCAAGTGCAGGAATAGTACAAACAACCTCCACTGATATTACATACTATTCAGCTCATAGACAGTTTGTGCTTTCGACTCATCTTACCTCAGAGAAGTCTGTGCAGTAGGCATTATTACACCCAGATCTCTGTGTACTCAATATTTACCTATGTTTGTCCTTGTGAATTTGGCCTCGTATTTTTAGAGAACTCCAGGCATTGGTGTACTGAATTTTCTTTTAAATGGCCCTATTGTTTCTCAGAGAGATTAGTGAATATGGTTGGTATGGACTTGAGATTGAGGTTGCCAATCATACCAATCCCATTTCTGCTTGGCTGTGGTCAGAGCTGTGAATCTGCCCTGATTCTTTTTCTTCATGGAGGCTTTTGCACCAGGGTGGGCATCTAGGAAGCTTTCAAAGTAAGAGTTAATAGGGTCAGGACTAGTTATCCATCCATTCAAGCACCTCCATTCCATCATCTGAGTACAGGATCAAGGCTAATATTAAAGGCAGAAACTAGAAGGGAAACCAGGAGGTCAAGCATTGAGAACTGGGGACTACTATAGCATCTCATGACAAGAATCTATGATCATTCTTGGGATTGTCAACCCAGTTCTTCTTGTGGGATTCCTTCTTGCCTAAGCTGTTTTTATTGCATAAGCATTACTCACCATCTGATACCTTCAGGGAGGTTTAGTTGAGGGTCAGAGAGGTCTAGGTGAGGATGTGCAGTGAGAACACCCTGAAAGGGAGAATTGTTGATGGTATCAGCCCCGGGAGACTCCAGTTGTGTCTTGGTTAATTCCTCTCAGCCTCATTGCCTGCTGAGCACCATTCTCAATTCATATTCAGCCAGCTGTAAACATCTGTGACTCTGCAGGTCAGGTATTGAGGTATCAGTGGGTGCGAGTGGGGGTCCTAAATGGTGTGGTGATAGTTAAGTTCTTGCTGTTCACCTCCAAACTCACCCTGTGATCTGTTGTGCCATGCTGGGGCTGGGACTCTGCCACCCCACATTTCTTTGCCAGTTGTCTCCATGTTAGGTCTGCAAGTAGGGGGCACTGCAGGGAGATTGGAAACCTCAGCAGGAGCAGTGAGGTCTGTTCCCTCCTCCTTGTTTTCCTGTTGTTCCTGTCAATGTCATGCCTTTCTAAGGAATTGCTAAGGAAGTAATATCTTCTCCGGACTCTAGTGGAGTCATGAGCTTTGAGAGGGAGCAATGATGCTCAGCAAGAGCGCTGAGCTGGATACATGAACTCCTATGGTACCTCCTCCAGGGAACCCCTCCTGGACCTCAAACACTTCCATAGGGACCACAGTGACCCTGGGATACTAAGGTCCACTGGCACATGTCAGGGGTTTTGGGCAGTGCTAGTGGCATAGATATGATAGAGCCTTTTATAGCTGGTCCTTCCTTTGTTGGTAAGTGGTACCACCACCATTCAGTTATGAAAGCTGATAACCTGAGCCTTAACTCTCTCCTGTCCCTCTTGCTCCATCTGTGAACAATTAACAGATAATTCTAACACAAATAAACCCATGCATATGGTCATGTCTCCCACTAACAGCATCTCCCCTGCCTTTGTCCTGCTGCAGTCACAGTGCTGGGAATGACCGTTCCAAGTCAAGCTGATCACTTTTTCTCCTAGATCTTCAGTGTCCCTTGGACTCAGCCTCTGTATGTAAGCCCCCATAACACTGAATGACATTTATTTGTTTCTATTTTTGACTCTGCAGCTGTGCTTCTCCGTCCCATCTTTGGCTCTGTCCAAATGACAGAAGGGCAAACACTACTGCCTGTCTCCTGGTGAATTGCTTTATGCTTGCTCAGGGCAGAGACAATCTTATTTTGCTAATTCCTCTGGATCCTGCCAATGTCTGGTGCTTGGTGAGTGCTGGATCAGTTACTGAAGGATTGGACGCAATGAAGCAGAGTGGTCAGCTCTGGTGCTCAGCAGTGCAGAAGGCCAGTGGAGGGAAGGGCCCCTGGGAGTTGCCCTGGTATGCTCGAGGGAAAGAGGGGCAGGGCTAGTCATCCTTAGACACCCAGTCTCATCCAAGTTTGGTTATGAGCCATGATTAATGACCTCTTAGTTTAGGGCAGTGGTCGGCAAACTCATTAGTCAACAGAGCCAAATATCAACAGTATGATTGAAATTTCTTTTTGAGAGCCAAATTTTTTAAACTTAAACTTCTTCTAATACCACTTCTTCGAAATAGACTCGCCCGGGCCGTGGTATTTTGTGGAAGAGCCACACTCAAGGGGCCAAAGAGCCACATGTGGCTCGCGACCCGCAGTTTGCCGACCACGGGTTTTGGGTAATTTTACAGGAGTGCTAGGAGGGAGCCGCCCAGATTTCCCTTAGCACCAGGCTTCCCTGGGAAGAGCAGCTGCCTAACTCTTTTGAGTCCTTGAAAGACCCTGCATTACAGACCCTGCATTACAGAAAAGTTCCCACCTTTCTTCGGCCTTGGCTATACTCCTGAATTCTTTATGGCTGGACTGCAGTTTGCATCGATGATAAACAGACCACACAATCATCCTTAACATCAAAAGCCCAGATAGATAGCACCAAAGGTTAACTTTTCTTTCGAACCATGTTCCATCCTCATTTAGCCAGGAAAGGGTCCCAATGGCTGGTGTTACCTCCTTCCTGGAGCCTGGATGACCGGAGGGTTTCTCTGGGAAAATGGCAGCAGCAGAGACTGTGCGCCGTTGCTGCGATTTTGGAAGTCACCACGAAGAACTCAGAGCTTGCCAACAAGAACGGGCTGTTCATTATCAGACTGACTGAAAGCCAGCTTCCACTTTGTGACTGCCAACAGGAGGGACAGGCAGAGACGGATAAAGAGAGGGTCAGGGAAAGAAAGGATGCTTTCTCCCTCCTCATAAAGGTTTTCTTCCCTGTTTGGCAAGGAATGAGGGACATGGTGGCTGAGACAGTGCTGGGTACATGGTTTGCCATTGTGTTACTGATCCATAACTTTGGAATAATTCAAACTGTCAACTCCATAAATTTGGCTGCAAAGTGCCAACAACATATTTAATTTGGGAGATTTTGTTCTTGCCACAGCCAACGTAGTCTGATGAGAACCTCGAGGTCTGAAACCAACCCCCAGTTGTCTGCATAAAACCAGCTGGTTTCAAAGACCCCCATTGCTTTCGCTTTTTGAGTAGATTTGATGCTTTGCAGGACATGCCGTTTCTCCAGCTGGGAGAAATGACACACTGGGCTCCGTGGCATTGCTGCCTTTGTTCCAACAACATACATCTCAGTTCCCTGGAGGCGCCTTCCAAGTATGTCAGGCCGATGGTGTAAGGAAGCAAAGACAGAGTGTTAGAACTTGGGGGATGTTAATCTAGTCCCTTCCCTTTACAAAGGAGAAGAGGAAGCACTTGAAAGGCTAACCAACTAGCTAATGCCACACTGGTTTTGGTAGCATTCCCAGCACTCTGCAGCTCAATTTCACACCATCAGCAGAAGATCCCCCTATCAGATGTGTGAATATGTGGTTACATTTAGAAAGAAAAAGGAGAAAGTGCTCAAAAATGATATTATCACTCTAAATAAGCCTAACACAGAGCCTAGAATTGTCTTACATTTTAATAACATGCATTGTTTGTTATTATTATAAAGACATTTTCCCATTGTTAGACATTTGAGGAATACAGAAAAAGTATAAAGGAGAAATGAAACGTCCCCTGGAATTTCATCATTAAGAGGTAAACACTATTAACCTTTAATGTCTTTCTTTCTAGTCTGAACCCCTAATGCTTACGGGGCACAATATCATCCTCATCTGACAGAAGGGGCGGGTGAGAGCTAGAAGGCTAAGGACACAGAGAGCACATTGTGGCACAAAGACTAGAAATGGTCTTTTGGATCCTCATTTGTGTTCTTTCTGATCGACCAGGCTGCACAGAAGCTCTTTCAGACACTCCTCAAGGTGGACCTGGGCAGGGAGTTATAAGGAAGAGTTCCCTCCTGAAGCTCTTGGACCTGCAGGTGATGGAGTTTTGCAAAGGGCTACAAAGATGAAGCTGTCCCTCTCTCCCCACCTCCCCTACATTATGCTATGCTAGGCTCTGGGCTAGCAGGATGGACAAATAAGACAGAGGCAAGTTGTGCAGAGCTCACCTGGAAATGTGTGTGTGTGTGTGTGTGTGTGTGTGTGAGAGAGAGAGAGAGAGAGAGAGAGAGAGAGAGGAGAGATACCATGTTCTTCTGGCATATGAACCTCCTTTCCTCCTGACCTACCTTTCCCTGTGCACCTGGGAGAATGCAGCAGGTACAAGATCTGCTGGGAATGGAGCCAGGTGGAGCATTTGTGTGTACGCTCTGGCCTCTTCCCTTCCGTCCCTGGCTACGATAAAGTGGAGCCACAGTGGGAAGTGTAAGCGGAAAGGTTTTTGCGATGATGATCTAGGTCAACCCCTTTGTTTCTCCGGTAAGGAAACCACAACCCACAGACTCCCCACTAAGCGACTTACCTAGAGAGAGGGCGACATAGACAAGCCTAGAACTTGATGCCTTTTGATGTTCTTACAATTCTTTGAATCAGGGCAAGCAAATAAGTTATGACTGTGCCATTAGCAAATGAGGTCAGTGAGCTATGTCTGAATAATAAAAACTGGTGGATATTGAGGACATGCAGTGTGTCAGGCACTGTTGCCAATGTCTTACATTAAATAATCCATTTCCTCACAATTGAGGTGGGCCCACTATCATCCTCGTCGTGCAAATGAGGTACACACGGTGCCCAGAGGGTTAAGGCAGCCACACAGGTCACTCTGGAAGGGTCAGGGGCCTATGCTAAACCATGAGCTTACCTTTCAAAAGATAAGCTCACAGCAGCAGAGAAAAGGCTTAGCACACTGTTTCTGTACCATGTGGACACCAGTTCAGAGGGACTTGTTTACTCTACATCCTCCCCCACCAGCAGGCCTGGCTGGGAGGCTATAGGTGAGTAGCCATGTGGGCAGAGAGTCACCAATGTTTACAGTGATATCAAGATCAAAGTAGCACAAGGTCATACACATTCCTCCACAATAATTAAAAAAGACAATTCAAAAGAAAAATGGATAGAGACTGGACCTGGAACTCTACAAAAAGGGAAATTCAAGTGGCCAATACACAGATGAATAGGTGCTCACACTTATTAGTAATCAGAGAAATGCAAATTAAAACTATTATGTAATTTCACTAAACATCCACCAGAATGGCTACAATGTAAAGACCAAGTTTTGGCAAGGATTTTGAGCAACTGAAAAATCACAAACATTTCTGGTGGGAATGTAAATTGGTTCATCCACTTTGAAAATCTGTTTGGCAGTGTCTACTAATATCATACTGAATATACACACACCTTATTGGTAGACATTCCATGCCTAGGCAATTAACCAACAGAAATGCATACATATATTCACAAAAGTCAGTCAGACAGAGAGGTGGGTTGTTTGCCAATAAGTGGAGTCCCAGTGGGTACCCAGAAATAGTCGGGAAGGCCAGACGTGGATATGTCTTATTAGAGTCCAGTGAGAGGGTACAGGCCCCCAGTGAAGAGTCGGGTAAAGCGAGTGACTCAGATACTATTAGTACTGGATTAATAGAGCTGTGAACAGGCCCTGAACACATAAAATTGTACCTGAGCCCTGCACTCCTGGGAAACAGCAAGGGTTAAGGGATTTGCCTCAGCCTTTGTGTTCTGGATAACAACCACCTGCAGAGAACCACTGCTCTCTATATGCCTTAGATATGACCCACAGATGCCCTCCTTGCTTACTCGTGACAAGGCCAGACACAGACCTTCCAAATTCCCACTCCTTGCCCCATAATTGATTAGCTGAACTGTATTTTCCACACTGATCAATTGGAACAAAATGCATGTTACCCAGATTTGGTTAAGCTTCTTTCCTTCCTCCAGGGCCCTGATCTTTGACCCAACCTCAGCCTGAGCCAGCAGGCAGCCCCTCCTGAGAGCAGGCTGGCCTCCAGGTAAAACAGTTTCTGATTTACTGTGCAGTCATGCACGCTCCTCCACATCTGGTTCTGTCTGGCCTTGCCTATCCCTCTCTATAAAAGCAAGTCCCAGTCTGCCTAACTCTGAGCTGCTTGCAGATGTTAGGGTCAGAGTCCAGATTTGCTTTTGTTGGACAGCCCTTGAATATTGGGGCACTAAACAGGCACCCGAGAAGGCTGGGGCAGATTCATCAATGAGAAAGGCTGGAGACAGATTTTTCTTTGCCTCTATTTGCTGGGAAAAGCTGGGTCCCTGGTCTCCCACGTGGTCAGTGCTCTCCTGTGACTCTTCTGTTCCCTAAGGACCCATGGGCGTGGAGGGGAAGTTGACATAAGGACTTTGAATGGCCTGGATGGTTATAAAGAGCTAGCACTATAGAGCCCAAAGTTCCACATAGCTGCTGCTGTGGGTACAAGAGCACTTTCTGCCAAATAATTGGGGACCCTGGGTAAGCAAGGTTAGCCAGGTCCCTCCCCTGCAGGATTTTCCACAGGCACTTTGTGAAACTCTCAAGAATACGACAGGATACATACACAGCTTCCCTAAATTATTTGACCACAAAAGGCTTTTATTTGCCCAACACTTAAGAATATCGTGTCGAACAGCTTGGGAAATGCTGTTTTAAAGCCTTTCAGATCTTCTCCTGCAGTTTCCCAGTGCGCTGCATGGAAAATAAGCTTTGCTTTGAGCTACTGGTGCGGAGAGGGATGGCTGCTCAGAACCAGTGGTCACAGATGCAGCTGGTATCGCATGCATCTGAGTGTTAGGTAGGAGGTGTTCTAAGTAGCCTTCTTCCTGGAGGAAACACAGTGAACTGGTAGATTTCCCAACAGGATGCTGCTGTGTTTAAGACACGTTTGATTTACAGCAGCTTTTGCTGTGACCTTGGCTTTCCAGTTTGCAAGTCATGTCACCAGGGTATCTGACTAATGAGTGATTGTAAATTTTTCATGGCAAGGCGTGTATTTGTGCTATTGGCCTCCTGGGCAAGGGGAAAAAGCATGGCATGTCAAAAGCAACATAAATTGTTAGGAAATCTTTATTCCCCGCAGACCTCCCTGCGAAGTCCCATTATCCGTGTCCCACTCAACCGTTGTTCATTCATTCACAGACATTTATTGAGCAGTTTCCACTTCTAAGGACTGTGGGGGCACAGAGGTGTGTAAACCGAGGAGCAGATATAAGCGTTCTGGCAGTAGGTGTGAAGGTGTAGAGAAGTAAAAAGGGCTTTGAGTGTGGATTCCTTACTCCAGTGAGTATTCAGGCTTCTTGAGAGCTTGCAATGAACATGCTTATCTTGTAAATCTAAGTCTTTTCACTCTTGTAAAATCCACTCTGAGGGATCAAAGGCCAGGTGTTTTGTTGGGTTCAAATCCCAGGTATGTCACCTTAAGCAGGTCTCTGAAAGCTTTAGGATTTTCCCTTTTTATGTAAAAGGAAGGAGTTGAACAAATAATTCATAAAGTTTCTTCAGCTCATAAAAAATATGAATTAGAGATATAGACACACACATATTCAAGATAGACTATAATATACATATGATACATATACACAAATATATATACATATGCATATTTAAACATTGACATAATAGAGGGCTGGGGTATGTAGGTTAGACTTGGGATTGTTGAAAGACAGGCCTTTATGTGGACTTTTAAAGAGGAACAAGTGTTGGATTTGGAGAGGTGGAAATGCTCGAGTGGCTCCATTCAGGTTGAAGTACAGGGTCAAAAACACTGGGGCAGGAAGGAGTGCATGTCAGGACAAGTCAGGGTGCCTGGAGCTACTGCTGGGTGTGGGTACAGGGTAACAGCTGAGGACTAGCTGCTGAGGCTGGGGGCTGGATCCTAGAGGACCTTGATGTCTTGGCAGCAGAGCCATCTCCCCCTGCTCAGTGGGCTCCCTTCCTCAGGCTATTTGCCTCACTGTCTGCCTGCTTGCTCTTCCTCATCTCCTGGCTTGCACGTCCTCTGAAGCCTCCAGATGCCATCCCTAACAAGATAGTTCTCCAGAGCCCTCCCCATCCCTGCCTACCACACACCCTGTATCCATTTATTCCCTCCAGTGTGCTTCTCACTACTTATAATAACCTCATCACCACCTTGTTTGTCATCTGTGTCCTTGGGAATGGAAGCAGTAGGAGGCAGGAACAGTGCCTGCCTAGTTTACTTTAGGGTTCCCAGTGCCCAGCACAGGGCTGGCATGTGCTCAATAAACTCTAAATGAATGAATAAATGAATGAGCTGAAATTCACACAGTTGTAAAACACAGGGACATCTGGACTCTATATTTCTCCACTGTACAGAACTTATATGTGCACAGTGGAATAGTATTCAGCCATAAATAAGAAGGGGATTCTGCTGTCTGAAACAACATGAATAGACCTTGAGGACATTATGTTAAGTGAAATAAATCAGACAGAAAAAGACAAATACGGTATGATTTAATGTACATGTGAAATCTAAAAAAATTGGACTCATAGAAACATAAAACAGATTGGTGGTTGTCAGAGGCAGGAGGTGGGGTTAGGGATGGGGAAAATAAGTGAAAGTGGCCAAAAGGTACAAACTTTATAAGATGAATATATTCTGTATGTAATGTACAGCATGGTAACTATAGTTAACAATACTGTATTGTAGATTTGAAAATTGCTAAAAGAGTAGACTTTATAAATTCTCACCACAAGGAAAGAAATTGTAACTATGTGAGGTGATGGATGCTAATTAAACTTATTGTGGTGATCATTTTTATATATCCGTACTAGAGGCCCGGTGCATGGGATCCCTGCACTGGTGGGGGGCGTGGCCTGCAGAGATAGGCCAGCTGCGGGAGCACTGCTCATCCAGGTCAGCCAAGCAGCTGTGGACATGCCCTCTGAGCAGCTGCTCCTTGGTCTGGCATCTTCTGTGGAGCTGGAGCTTTCGCCTCTCCAGGGGACCCGGTCAGGGCTGGGCCCAGGGATGCAGCGGAGTAGGCCTCAGTCCCTCTGCAGCCACAAACCTGCCTCCCAACCTCCGGGGTCAGCTCTGTGAGCCCAGCCACAGCTCTGCGTGGCCTGCAGGCATCCAGAGGAGGTGGCAGGGAGCAAGGAGGAAGAGACTGGGGCTACAATTGCAGCCCGGGTTCCTGTCTGTGGGCCCAGGGTTCGCAGCCGGAGCAGCTGCTCATCCCGGTCAGCCAAGTGGTGCTCCCATTGTGGTAGTGCACTGACCACCAGAGGGCAGCTCCTGCATTGGGCATCTGCCCCCCTGGTGGTCAGTGCATGTCATAGCGACTGGTTGACCAGTTGTTCTAGTCTTTCTACTGTTTGGTCACTGGGCTTTTATTATATATATAAAATCATTATGTTGTATCCCTTAAACATATCCCTTAAACATATATATTAATTGCATATCAATAAAACTGGGCAAAGAGGAGTTCAGAAAGATTTAAGACAGTGTCTTGTAGACCCTTTTGGTCTGACAAGAGGGCTTCTAAGAATCTTAAGGGTGTGGCCTTAAAGCAGCCTCACCTGTAGCCCAAGGTAGACAGAGACTGGACTGGGAATAATTATGGGGCAGGGAGTCAAACTGCCATCAGATTCATAGGAATGACATCAAGTTTTCAGGATTGTGGTATTGGTAGCTGGCAGTGAACTGGGACATGAACCAAGTTTTCTTCTATAAAAAATAACTGATATATACTAAGTGCTTGCCTATGCCAGGGCCTGTGCTAAGCATTTGACACAGATGGCCACACTTCATCCTCATACCACTGCATCACCGTGAGGCAGGTACCACTGTTGTTTGTGTTTTATGTCTCAGGAAACAGGCTCTGGGAGTTATCTGCCCAGTGACACCAGCTGGGAAGAGGCAGCTCCAACTTGAAGCCAGTGGTCCACACAGTGCTATTTGATTGGCTCACACTGGAATTCCATTCCAGTAACCGCTGCTGGAGAAAAGTTAAGACTCACCTCCTCCATCAGCCGAGAGTGATAAGCTCCTCCGGGTCTCCCGTGTGTGTGTGCTGTTGTCCTTATCCTGCTGGGTGCCCTCCAACTCCTGATGCAAATTTCAGACAGCTTTTTTTTTTCCTTCCTGGCTTCTGTGAGCATCTGAAAAAAGGCACTCTTGGCTGGTTTACAGCACCCTGTTCAGACCTGTTAACTGTCTTCGTGCCCTAACCAGCCCCTGCCAATAATAGTTGTGTGCGATTCAAATGGTGTGAAAGACCTCGTGTGTTTGAGAGGATAATTTGTCCCTGTGAAATTGAACTCTCTCTCACCCTCAGGGTTTCAGCGTCAAACTGTGCCTCTCTGTTGCTGTTGGGTTTTTTTTCCCCCTTTCCTCTATATACTGAGGTGGTATTATTTGCTTGTTTGTTTGTTTTTTTCTCTTCCCTGGGGAATAGAAACTTGAATTGCTTTGTATAGAAAAACAAATTATTGAATTACAAAAACATCTCAAAACTATTACTCCTTCAGAATGAAGACAAATGTACAGCTTGTGGTATAATGCATCAATTTGAGTAGTAAATACAGAAAACAAAAATGATATTTATATAGAGGGAAGGAATAGAGATATCACATGACCATAAAGAACAATAGAGATGAGGAAGCCAGGTGGAGCATATATCTGATGAAGTTAAACCTGGGCCAGGCCAGTCCAACTCAGGGACCTGGTGGATGAATTTCTACATGATAGGAATGGAGAACTTTGAAGTTTGTGCTTCTGCTCAGCACCATCAATCACTCAGTCATTTCAGTGCATGGAATTCAACTCTTGGAAACTCATTCCTTTGGACAAAGTTTTTCCAATTTACTTAGCACTTATGACATAAGAAATTTACATATATTTTGATTTAATCTTTACAACAAGTGGGTACTGTTATCATCATAACTATTTTGTTGATGAGAAAAAAATGCACAGAGGAGTGAAGTGATTTTTAGAGAGTGAGGAAGGGAGAGGGAGAGAGAGAAACATCAATGAGAAAGTGAAACACTGATCAGCTGACTCCCACATGCCTCCCATTGGGGATTGAGCCCCAAACCTGGGCATGTGCCCTAATGGGGAGTTGAACCCTCAATCTTTCAGTGCATGGACAACATCCAACCAACTGAGGCACACTGTCCAGGACAGTTGCATTCATTGTTGACTCTCAGCCAGCTGCCTGGCTCCCTCCCTGAGACCACCACATCTCTGAGTCTGGGAGCAGCTCTGAGGGGCTAGGATAAGCAGGGATGGGATAGAGTTGAGGTGTGGAGTGAGAGAAACTGGCATGCACAGAGCATAGGGAAAAAAATAAGAAAATAAAAACTTGTCATTTTAATGACTTTTTGTTTCAACTGCATTAAATAGTTGCCAAGACAAAATGGTAGGATCGAAATAGCACCTCCATAGTAACCGAGCCTCCCCTGGCAGAAGGCAGTGTGCCTTACATGTGGAAGACACTCATATTTGCCAGACGAATTACTCCTCCTTTATTATGAAGTTTTGATCCCTAAGTTCTTAAAAAGCTGTGATTTGTAATTAATAAAGCACACGTTAAAATAGAATAGAGGCATTGCAGGAAGCTGTAGAATCTGACTAGTCCAACCTTCTCATTTTGTAGATGGGTTCCAGAGGGTGTGCTTACGAGTAGTTGGGAGCAGGTGGCTGTGTGCTTCTCTCAATCCCTATCACATTTCTGGCCTGGACAGCCAGGGGTGACGGGGTTGATGACTGATATGGTGCTGTTTGTTTGGAGACAGATGCCAGCTCAGAGGGAGGAAGGGGCCAACAGACTCCTTCTTTCCTACTGTGTTTTTCACTATTGCGCTCACCCATACAAATGGCCTCTTGGAATGGTACATTTTTGCATATGGTGACTTATGTGTCAACAGCAAGTTGTTTCCCTCATGCCTGTGCCAGAGAAATTGACTATCTCATCAGTAATGTGTTTGGAACCCACCTCTGGTGCCAAAAAATCCTCTTTTATAGGTAGGCTCACCATTCAGCTGTCCAAATACAGTGTGATTAATCTGGCCTGGTAGGGAGAAGAAAGAGGGTTAGGACTATAGGAAGTGACAACAGGGGAATTGTTATGTTACTATGCCAATGACTGCCCCGATAAGATTCAAATATGAATTAAGTCCTGCACTGGCCCCTACCGACAGAGGCATAATTATGCTCAGTCAGTGTTAGAATTCGGAGACATCTTGCTCTAAAGCCCTTTTCTAGGGAAATTGCGGCTTACTTTGCAAGCAGAAGGGCTAGATGGGGCCTTCCTAAAACTTTTCCCTGTGGCCCAGAATGTAAAGTCTCACTGGTACTAAACATAACATTAGATATGTAGTTATGAGAAGGGCTCCTTTGCCACAGGCAGAAATCAGTCTAGTTTTATTGCTCTTGTCAGTCCTTGGGGTCTAAAGTGAGCCACTGCTTAAGAACTGAGAAATGAGAGAAATAAGGATTCCTTCTGAGCGATAAACTTTAATATGGATACATAATAGATCAGAGCAAAAGACTACAAAATCACCTTAAGGAGACGGTAAGAATAGGTCTCCACCTTACAGCTATTCACATGCCAAGAAAGACCTTGGCAGTCAGGAGAATCCCTACAGCAAATGTAGTTTGCCTCAGGGGGAAGGACCCTTAGCAAAGGTATTTAAATGTTTCTGGTGCTGGAGAAATGGGCACCAACAACATGGGATAGATGTGAAATTTGTGGTTAATCAACTCCAAGTGTTTTGGTCCCATTGCTAAGGCTAACTGTGCTTTATCATGAGGCTCTCAAACTCTCAGTCCATCAAACAAATTCTATTCGCTCTGATGAGATGTTCTTCAAATAATCTTTTAATATGGCAGTTACATTTTCTCACTGTAAATTGAGAAACCACTCTTCGGTGTTAGACATCAGGCCTACAAGTTAGGTTAATGTGAGTTTTCCCCTGGGAGAGGAACATGCTCTACACGAACTAACAATATCACATTCTGGGCAGCAGGGCAGAAGGGCAGAGGCAAGGTCCTGGGTAGAAGTATATGAAACAAGGTCAGGATAGCCATGTCATGGGGCACTGCATGGAGGAGACCCACCTTGGCTTCCACAGAATGGAGCATATTCCAACCCATTCCAAACGAGGCAAAAAGTGCAACATCTTTTACCTTTTAAAGCCTTGCCTTATAGCAATATACCCAACGACATTCTTTGAAGGGGCAGCTGTGGTGAAATGCATGCAAAAAGTCTGAGGAACTTCTAAGTTGAACCCAACTTGAGATGGCTCAGTGCAGTCTGGGGATGGATGAAGGCGAGCACTGGAGGTCAGAGCTCAACACCACCAGAAGAGGACGTTCGTCCTGGACCCACGTGTCAGTTACTAGAGGCAGTTCCACATCATTTCATTTTCCCTAGAAGGCAAGAGTGATTTAAAAGTAAAACCTGCCAAGCTGCTGAATTGTATGGTTCTATGGTTCTATTCAGTGGCAAGTGATAAAAGCCAAAGGAAAATAATACACATCCCTCTCTACCTGAGACGAGATTAGAATGGTCCTTTGTGTTATAAAAATTACAGGGTTAGCTCTTTCCACACCTGCTCCTTGTTTGGCAGACATTTCAGGTGCTCAGGGCTAGCACTGTAGTTGTGTGGGGTCATCAGGAACCAAGGACTTTTGTTTAGGAGTGGACTCAATATGGCCAGGCATGTCCCCTCCCAGTTTACTTCTTTGTCCATGTTCCAGGTAGAAAGAAAGAAGAAGGGTGAGATGAGATGGTGTGTCTCAGCTAAGAGAGCCCCTTTAAGGAGCTTCCAGAAAGTTCCATTGGACATATTTCTCATTGGCTGGAATGGTGTTGCATGGTTACCTTTATCTGCAGGGAATTCTGGGAATTTATTTTAAGATGAGCACAAAGTAGCAGGGTTCCTGATGGGAATGAAGAAGAGGAGAATGAAGAAGTGCTGGTAAGTGGAGATCTATGCTACTGTGTTCCCAGGCTACAAACCTGAAAGTTCATCTGGGTTCCTCTATTTCCTCACCTTTTCCATTCAAGCAACCAACAATTCACTCTAGCACACCAGCAAGACACTCACATATCTCTGCTCCTGTCCATTCCTACTGTGCTTGCCTCAGTTTAGGTCCCATTGTGTTTCACCCAAACTATTATATTATGTAAGAATGTCTACTGGTTCCACTGTACTTGGGCTCATGCTCAAGTCAGCACTCCTCTGCTCTCAGCCCTTCAATGGCTCCCCATTGTCCTCAGAGTGAAGAACAAAGTTCTCATGCCCAGTTTTCCTCGTGCTCTGCACTTTGTCTATGTCTGCAGCTTCATATTCCTCTTGTTCTGTCCTGTAGTAAACAGGACTATGTGCTGTTGATCAGTGTTGATTTCTTACTTTTAGACCCTACATCTGATCCATCCATATATTCTATTGGCTCCACCATCAAAACATATGCAGAATGTAATCTTCCTCAATAATACTTGTTGAATGAATGGACTCTGGAAACATAAGTGCTCCACAGATATGGATTCACTTAAGGTAGCATGATACATGGTGGGGATATTAATCACGGCTAGCACTTTTATGTTTATTTAGTGCCAGGAGTGGCATATATATTATTTCTAATCCTCATAATAATACTTCAAAGTAGATTTTTAAACTCATGATAATAATAACTCATAATAGTTAACACTTCTTTAATGCTTACTATGGGGCAGACACTAAACTAAGTGCTTGACACGTACTACCTTACTTAATGCTCACTATCACCCGATGAGGTGGATTCGGTTCTTACTCCTGCTTCTCCAGATGAGGAAACAGAAGCTAAGCGAGGTTTAATGACCTGTCTAAAATCACAGATGGGTTGGAAAATGCTTCTGATTTGCTGCAAGTATAATATATCTTAAGGATGGGGCCTGGAAATTTTTGGCTGACAAATTTCCTAGGCTTCTGCTATGAAGCAGGCATTTGGGGATCTCCAGTGATTCTTCAGGTTGTGTTGGATCATTTCATGTCCGTTTCCCCTGGGGTATATTTTCTCTGTAAAAACAAATAAAGTCTTAGTGAATACCAGAAGTTTAAAACTTGGGAAGGAGACAAGGACATAAGTTATAATCATCTTAAATAAGAATGTCTAGATGTTTCTTTTCAGGTCATGGCTTTTTTCTGGTCCCCAAAGGAGACAGACAGTGCAGGGCAATAATTATGACAGTGGACATTGGAGTCAGACTATCTGATTTCAAATTCTGGTTCTATTTCCTGACCTTGGCAATGCCACTTATCTTCTCTGTGCTTCAGTTTCCTAAATGTGCAGGTGATAATACTGCTTCTCTCCTAAGTTGTTGTAAGGCAAATTTGTTGTTGTTAATCCTCACCGGAGGATATTTTCCCATTGATTCTTAAAGAAAGTGGTAGTGGGGGAGGGGGGGAGGACACAGAGAAACATGGATGTGAGATTCATTGATTGGTTGCTTTCTACAGGAGCCCTGACTGGGGCCAGGGATCAAGCCTGCAACTAAGGTATGTGCCCTTGACTGGAATTGAGCCCAGGACTCTTCAGTCTGACACTCTATCCACTGAGCTAAATTGGGTAGGGCAAAGGACAAAATTTTAAGTGCTTATGACAGCATCTGGTACACGTTAACCAGTAGTACTAGTGGCAACAGTGGTAGCCACTGTTGTCTTGCGCTAGTAATAGTATTCACCAGGAGATATTTCTAATATTTTTTAAAAATGTTTTTTAATTGATTTCAGAGAGAGGAGGGGAGAGTGAGAGAAAGATAAAAACATTAATGATGATAATCATTAATTGGCTGCCTCCTGCATGCCCCCTATTAGAGATGGAGCCTGCAACCCAGGCATGTGCCCTGACTGGAAATCGAACCATGACCTCCTGGGTCATGGGTTGACACTCAACCACCGTACAACACCGGTGGGGCATATTTCTAACCTGGCCCACTTTGACCTCTATCAGAAGCTATATGGTTAATTTTGAGATTAAAGAAGGTTTTTGTCACTGTGACCATTTCCGTGCATCAGAGGGAGAACTCTGGGCACGTGCAATGTGTGTTGTTAATTTCAGGAGTGTCAGGCTCTGTTTCAGGTGGTCAACATTTATTTGTTGCTGGTCCCTCAAAATCCAGTCCTTTCTCATCTTTTGGTAGCAGTAGGCAGAACATCCTTTGGGAATGTTAAAAATGCAAATTCTTAGGCTTCACCTTGGACCTACTATGTCAGCAATTCTGTGGGTGGGGCCTGGCAAGCTAACAAGCGTGGTGATTCTGATGCACTCTAAACATCTTAGACCCACCATGCTGAGGCCTTGCTTTTCCAGGTTTGGTTGGTCAGAGCCTAGGAACTTCTTAAAATGCAGAATGCCAGGCCCTTCCCCAGAGTGACAGACTCCGAGTCTGCATTTTAATCATATCTCCAGGGACATTCACATTTGAAAACACTATCTGGGCCACTGGTTCTCAAACTTGACTGAAAATTGAACTTTAAGAACTACTGAATAGGACTCACTCCCAGGGATTCTGGTGTGATTGATCTGGGGAGCAGCTTAGATAATGGGATTTTTTTCCCCTCACTCCCCAGGTAACTCCAATATGTAGCAAAGTTTGAGAACCACTGAGCTAGGGGCAAGGTTCTCAAAGTGTGGTTCCTGGTCCAGCAGCACCAGTCTCACTGGGGAACTTGTTAAAATGTAAATTCCTAGGCCCCACCCCAGACCTACTGAATCAGAAACTCTGGGCTGGGGCCCTGCAATCAGTGTTTTCACAAACCCTGCAGGTGATGGTGATTTTGCCAGAGTGTGAGAACCATGATCTAGGGCCTGGGAGCCTCTCTGAATAGCTGGCAGGTGACCATGGGGTGGGGAAAACCACTAGGATGACTAAACATTCTTGTTTGCCAGGCACTGACAGATTTCCCAGGATGCAGACCTTTTCATACTAAAATGGGAACAATCCTGGGCAAATGGGAATGATTGGTCACCATAGGTCTTGGAAGATTCCATGTTAATGGAAGTGGCACATAGCCCATTCCATTGGCCAAAACTCAGTTATTGGCTACACCTTACCTCAGGGAATGCCGACACTAATGTGACCTGGCTGTGGGACTAAGAGAAGGAGCAAAGTGTGTTGGTGATGAGCTAGCCAGTCTCTGCCAGAGCTTGAAATCACTCAGTAATGATCTCATTCTTTAAGTATGCACAGAGGATGCAACAGTCTAGAGATGCCTCTAAAGTGTGCTTGTTAGGGAAGGGTAGGTTCTTGCTCTCTGGGAATGCTCTGCTTGCTGCTGACTTTTCTCTGCCACTTCTTGGATTGTGACATCAGCATCTGGTATTAGCAGTTCAACAGGAAGAAAAAAACACACACCAAAGCTTCCCTAGCAAGTCTGCTCCCTGTTCACAGGAGGGCTGCAGCTGGGATGTGATAGAGTGAGCATATGGCTTTAGGGAGGCCCATTTGGTTCACTTAGCAGAGTTCTGTGGTCTGTGAATGTTCAACACATTTTAACATTAAAGTCCTCAGGCAGCTGGCCCAATTCCTGCCTCCCTGGGCTGCCTCTGAGGCTGGCTGTGCGGAAACAGAGGCGTGGGCCAGATGATCTCCAGTGAGGCTGATGGACAGGAAGAGAGCAAGGGGCTTTCTGAATGCATCGCCAGCTCCAGAGCATCTCAATTCAGGCTTTATGCAAACGTCATGTCATTGCTGAGGCAGGGAGTTTGCACTCCTTTCAATAGGAGAACTGGCCCCTTTAGGTCAGGGGGCTCCTTTGAGGCAGAGAGAAATTAGGACACATGCCAGGCAAACCTGGGTCTGCAATGAGGGAGAAAAGACAAGCTCTGGAATACATTAGAGTGGAATTTGAGGTGGAAATACATTGGGTCTCTCTGGTTGGCAAAGTTTTAGTAAGGGTCATTTTTTTTCTCCTTAGATCGAGCCTCAAAGCATCCTGATCTTTCTGGCCTGTAGACAGGGAGCCATGGTGGGTGGGTGGACAGATCATGGGACAAGGACCTAGAAGACATGGGCTCCAAATGTTGCCTCCCACCACCACTAATGGATGTAGCTCAGGTGTCACAGGGGCTGCTGATGCCCTTTGTGTTACCAGGATTTAGGCAGTCACCAAGGGTAGAGGTGGGGTGTGGGGAGCATCAGCTTCTGGAGCAGCTTCCTGGGCTCCTGATCCCTTCCTTGAATCACTCCAACCCCTTGCTTCCATCGTCATATCTCCTACTTCCTCCTTTGACCTCCTTGCCTCCCTCATGTAAGCACCTTGCCAGCTCATTGGACTCACCTGGATAATCTGGGAGAATCTTCACATCCCAAGATCCTTAACTTAATCATATTAGTAAGTCCTCCTTGCTCTAAAAGAGACTATGCACAAGTTCTGGGGATTAAGACATGAATTCATTTTGAGCAGCTATTATTTAGTCTACTATATCATCCTTTCTTCTTTTAATTCACAAATACTTACTGGGGCGTTTTTATGTGTCAGGTCTTGTGCCCGGTGCTGGGGCTGCAGTGATGAGCAGAAACAGACACCACCCCTGCCATCTGAGCTTACACTTTAAAAAGAAAGACAGACATAAATCAGAGTCACACCTGTACACGTAAAATGACATAACCACAGGAATGGCACAGAGGGCTACAAGACTGTCATACAGAGGTTTGCTTGAGTTAGTCTGGGGTGAGGAATTCAGGGACCAGTAAGTGGTTTCTAAATGTTCTATAGAATGCCACACAGACCCTGTTTGGAATTTTGGTCTTTGTCCCAAGAACAAAAAGGAGCTGTTGGAGTGTTTTAAGGAGGAGACTATTATGACAAGATTTACGTTCAAAAGCTCAAGGTAGCTACTGTGTGGAGAATAGGCTGGAGGCAGGCTTTTGCAGTTGTCTGGTTGGAGGTGCCTGGATGAGCTGTTGGCACTGGGAATGCAGGCAGCTGGGAGCTGGGAACTGGAAGATGGGTACCTGAGAGATACTTAGTCTCTTTCAATCTTCTCTCTCTCTCTCTCTCATGCATACACAGGCAGTAATGGATTATCTCAAGGTGGGGTTGTAGAGGATTATTATAAGATTGAACATATTTATATCAGTGCACTTTGAATATTAACTAAGACCTCTTTGACAACTGATAGGATGGCTAGTCGGAACTGTTCAATCTCCAGCAGGGGAGCCAGTTCTAGCATCTACAGAGTGAACCTAGGAATGCAGTGATTCAGAGCTGGTCTGGAAGAAAGTGGTCTGGTAGTCCACATTGTTCAGAAGAGCTGAAAACTTCAGGTAAGAGTGGAGACTATGGGAGAATTAAGTTATCTAACATGATTTTCAAGAGCATACAACAATGATCAAACATATGTAACTACCTAGGAATAATTTTAAATGTCAGGCATAATTTAAATGGAAGCCCAGTAGATGTGGAAGGTAGAATGGACACTCATCACACAGAGCCAATGTGATGGACATTCTAAAGAACCCAAAGTGTAGAAGGTATAGCTGAGAGAAAAGGAGACTCAGGCATAATCTAATACTTCTATTCAAATAAGTGTTCCCACATAGAAGAAGGAATAGAACTATTTTGTGTGCCTCTAGAAAATGACCCAAGACAAATTGATGAGCACTAAGAGTTTAAGTCAAAAGAAGAGAGAATATAAAATCTTATCTAACAATAGGATAGTTTAGGAGGAAATCTTTGGAGAAAATCCACATCATTTGTCAGAGTTATTCATTCAGATAATTGGGCTCCTAGTGTAAGACAAACACTGTTGGAAATATAGAGGTGAGGGAAACATAATTCCTGTTCTTGGTATGTAACTTTATAAGTCAAACTAGACCTATGGCCATAATAATGGCAGAGTATTTTACATAAAGAAAGTTTAAACAAGGTACTTCAAGGCCTTGGAGGAGTAGCAGTTGTGTTATCTTGACTTGGGGCTCAGGACAGAACAATGAAAGTTGGGCACCAGTCTGGGCCTTGAGCACTGGAGGCAGCTTGGGAATATTCATTCCTTGGGGAGGAACATATCATCAAATTCTTGTGAGTGGGGAAGTGCTGGATATAGTCAGCACACTGAATTGTCTTCTGCAGCCATGGAAACAATGTTGAGAGGGCCTGCATGTGGCTTGTGAGGGGCTGTAGTGAACACACTTCATTTCATTCCCCAATCCTGCTATGCTAACATTCTGGAAATGTTTGCCTTCTGAGCGTTAAGTCATAATAGCAATATGTAGTGAATAAAAGCAAAGGTGTGTCTTCTCAAAGAGAAAGAATGTTTCCCAGGCCAGATTAAAATGTGATTGATTGTGTTATCCTATTTAAATAAAGAGTTATCCATTAGCCGGTCACGAGAGCATGAAGGGTTAGTGGCTGAGCAAATGCCTGCACTGCTCCTGTCGGCACAGTTCTGTGGAGAGGGCTTTGATCCAAAGATAAGATGGATTTGGGTTTTATTGGATGTATATCCCTCACTGTGGAGATGATCACTAAGCCTTTGGGAACCTGCTGCCTGAAAATGTACTGATGATAAAACAAATGCCCCTAGTCTGCCTCTATGCTCCAAAGAGTCTGCAGATGATTTGGATTCCCTTACAGTTTTCAGAAAGGGAACTAATGTTCAGGCCTCTCAATAGCTCATCAGCTATAGAGTTACTCTGGTGTATTATGCATCAACTTTTTAGATGAATTTCATCAGAGTGAATGTTCATAGGAGTCAATAATTTGTGGTCGGAGGGCGACTCTGGGTTGTAGCTCTGAGGACCAAATCCTGCATTGTACTGAGTTCACTGAGGCTCTGTCACTCTCTGTGGGCTCTTGGTGGCCACCTAGTTGGACTTTTTCTAGTGGCAACAATCTCTCCTCATGGCCATCTGTGCCAGTCATTTGCTTATTTGCTCTCAGACCCATTAAATGCCCTCTCTTACTCTGTAACATCAACAAAACTACAGTTCCCAGGCTCCCTTGCCACTTGGCTTCTAGCTGGGCTAGGCCAGTGTGTGTGTGTTGGGGGGGGGGGGGGGGGGAAGGGGGATGGAGGAGGGCCTTAGTGGGAGATTGGAGGGTAGAGGGAAGGAGAAGCCTTGGTTGCCCACTATTGCTCCTCCACCAGTCCAGCTCAAGGCCACCACAGCCCACAGTGGTTTCCAAACTTTTGTGGGATGGACCTCAACTTCTGGGTTCTAGTGCTCTGCCTCCTCCCTTTGTCTCCATCCTGGGTGGTTGGTGATGGGGGAGGGTAGCTGCTTCCTGCTGTGTCAATCTCTCAGTTGTCTCCCTGACCCCTCTTGATATCTTAGTTCTTCCATCCCCTTTGTAATCAATTTCCTGTATAAAATCCCTTCTTTTTATAGGACTGGTTACTGTTTTCCTGACTGTGCCCTGGCTAAATCAACTTCCAGTCAACTTCTAGGTTGCCTATACCATGGACTCTCAAATGCTAGACTGAGAAGTTTGGAATTTAACCCATAAGTTCATCCTTATCATTTTAGAGCACAAAACAACCATTGTACATTTTCTTGGGTCATCTATTTCACCTGTAGATTTGGGACAAACAAAATAGCTCTTATTTTTATACTAAGACAAACATGGATTCATTGTAGTGCAAAAGTCACATGATTTTAAAATAAATCAGGAACTTTAAAGTATTTTTTCACTTGTAAGAAGCCAATGAATAGTCTTTTTGTGTCAAAGTACTACCATGACAAGAGATTGGAAAACTTTTTCCTCTACAGAGCCAGATAGTAAATATTTTATGCTTTGTGGGCCATGCAAGCTCTGTTGCAACTACTCAGCTTGGTGGTTGAAACACCAAAACAGCCATAGACCTTACATGCATGAATGACGATAGCTGTGTGCCAATAAAACTTTATTATAAGAACTGGCAACAGGCTGGACCCTCACCCTGACCCTTATAAAAAGGCAGTGGTGGGTTTATAGGGTGTTCAAGATTCCTAACAGGTTGAAACTGTGGTATGGGAAGGCTGATTACCATGAGCATGTTTACTGGGAAAAGAGAGAGACCAGAAGCAGGGGTTCAGTTAAATGACCACCTTGGTGTTCACATCAAGAGGGCTGACAGATTTAAACCAGGTGCAGGCAGTCAGGTTAGGAGATGTTGACTCACGAACCCAACGATAACTAGAATTTCCCCTCCTTTCCATGAGTATAGGGAACCCTTAGGCTGTATGACTGCATTCTTTTCCCCTTGGTTCTTGCAACCTTTGCCAGAACCGCTTTGTTGATAGAGTGGCTATCAGAGCTTTGCTTCCACTTTCCAGTGCCTGCTACATTCCACCTGGGGCATCCCTGAACAAATGCAACTAATTAATACTTGCAAAGTGATTCCTGTGGTTGAGGTGAGAGCCACCCAGAAGGGCCAGATATAATCACTATTATATCTGTGGCTTACACAATGCCAGGTCCACCCCGGAATGATTTTTTAAGCCTTGGTAATTGGCGAATTACAGTGTGAGTGCTGAAAACCAGCTGTGGTTTTAAGTGCCCCGTCCATTTCTGTAGGTGGTCTAGAGCTGGGCGTAATGTTGATGGATGTGTTAAGGAAATTACAGTCCAGGTTCCTGTGCAGCTGCTATGAGGGAAAATCGGACAAAGGACATTTCTAAGTAGATGCACAGTTAGCAATTAGATGATTTAAAATGTCATCAAGTCAATATTTAAAGCTAGATAAAGGAAGGGTAGTCCTTGAACTTCAGTGATCTGAATGAAATTGTGACACCAATCTGAGCTGCCTGCATTAAGCTCTGGGTCTAGGAGTTACAGGACACAGAGGAGCAAACCAGAAGTCACAATGTCTTGCACCCGATAGATAGGTGCTTAATAAGAGTTTGTAAAAGGGTGAATGGGTGGATGATACTACTGAACCCCTATCTATTGCCAACATCTCTTGCTAGAGAAAAATGTTTTCACTGAGGAGTATTAGACACCAGCAGGGCTCCCTCACTGAGTGGATGTTTGTAGATTACCTACTTCAACAACTCCAAGGCTTTTAAGAGGTCCTTTTGCCTGACTTGTTGAGGGACAGCTCCATAAATACTATTGTCTGCATAATACAAGTGAACTCTTCAGAGCAAAGGAACCTTATCTGCTCCTATATGAGCCAAGGAATGGTGCTGGGCTCATGACAGAAGAGCTCCTGTAACCTCCCCACAGTGCTGTGGTCATTATCATCTCTGTTTGATAACAGAGCGGGAAGCGAATGCTCAGAAGGCAAAGTGATGTTTCCAAAGCCAGGTGGCTACTAAGTGGCAGAGTTGAGGATCAAAGCCCAGGTATCTTTCACACTAAACAGGTATTCGCCACTACCCAGGAACTGCTAACTAGCAGCCTCCGTAAAGTGTTCTGTGGGTGGGTATTTCTGGACAGTAACTCTTATTCAACTTGAATGTGAAAACCTTTTGGAGGGGTGTACAGTCCTCACTTCTGGGCCTTATCACTTGTTATAAGTTTCATTTCCTACACTGGTTGTTTCTATCCAGCCCTGAGGGTATCTTTGACCTTCTATGGAATACAATGTATAAGCTTTTCACTTTTTACACAGAACTTCCCCCCGCCCCCCACCCCTGCACCCCTGTGCTGTCTCTGTACACTAATGGAAGAATCTTCTGTCCTCTCAGGACCTTTCCTAAGACCTCTCTTCGAGGCCAACATGTCTAATAGCACCGTGAGCAGTGGGTAGGAACCTTAACCATCCACACTCCATATTTACGAAAGAAAAATGATTATCCCTCAAATTAAATGGACATGGTGTTCAATCCAGTATACAATTGGGGCTGCAGTGCCAAGATATCCATCAATGCGAAAAATAAAACATTTGTTCAAGGAAAGCTAGCCAATCGAGAGTGGGCTGGGGGTGGAGGTGGGGGCCAGGAACCTGACAGGGTGAAAAAAGGATGTTGATGAATGTGACTTGTAAAGAGATGGAGAGGCAATGAGCCTGAGCTTCCAGCTGGACTGGGCCAGACAGCTGGGACGCTGACAGCATGTCCCCTGTCTTCTCCCCCAGCCCTCCCTCGGGGCAGGGAGGCTGGTGCCCAGAGCTTTGACAGGTGCTGAGAAAGGGCAAGCAATGCTGGAGTTGAAGGAGAGAGCTAGCCTTTTTTGGCATGTTGGCAGTCCACACTTGGATGATTCTTGAGTTTCATGAATAAGGCAGGCTGACACTTGACACATGGAATCGAATAGAAAGCCATTCATGGGCTCTCTCCTTTGGAAGGGCACCATCAAGAGGAAGCAATGGGCGGTGGGAACAAATGGACAGTGTAATCATAGGCCCTCTTGGATTCTAGTCCTTGGATGTTTCTTCCTCCCAAAGTGTGCCCAGCCTTGCACTTACTTGTTCACCTGAACTATTCAGGAGCCCCTGAATAAAGCCCTGGTTAAGAGAATCAGCTTTGTTCTCTATGCAGACATTCTGTCTTAGGGCTGGACATGGACTAATGCCCATGGCAGGACAGGACAATGATGACATTCATGAGCCAGCCTCAGTTCAGTACTGCTGCTGTCAAGGCTCATTATTTGTTGCTTTAGAGAGAGATGCTTGCCTGCAGCAAAGCCGCCTGCACTCATCGTAAAGGGAAATGCATGTGGATTTGCCTTGTGTGTCTGAGTTTTACATCCTGCATTTCTTGGCAGTCTAGGCTGTAAGACTGGGGGCAGGGACTCAACCACAATGCAGCCATCTGCTGCCAAGGCAGGTGCTGAGCCCTTGCCTCGATCTGTAGAAGCAGGTACCTTCCAGTCCTCTCTTAGCCACACCAAGGAGGCTGCTCAGAGCTCAGGCAGAGAGGAAACTGGTCCGGAGTCCTCACGGCTCCCGGTGCTGGGAGGAACCATTAAGGACACATCCAGCAGCGCCAACATTCCCGACCTTATAAAACAGAGTTCTGGCCAGTGCAATCTTTCTAAGAACAATTTTGCAAGAAGTGTCAGATACATTTCCAATGTCAGGGCACTTTGATCCTTTAATCTAATGTCTATTAGATAGAAAAAGTCAAAGCTCCTTCCAAGGTGTAAGGAGGGACAGGGAACCGGCTGAGTCTGCGGATCCTTTTTAGCAAATCTGTACTCTTACGTTTCACAGCTGGGAGTGGTTGGCAGCACAGCCCACCTTTTGAGGTGGGTACGGCACAAGGACTTCTTTAGCAAAAAATACCAATAGTTAAATATTCAGGTGGACTTCAAAGAGAGCTTTACCAATTTGATTTTATAATTGTTCTTCCTCATTACGGGAAATCTCTGTTATAAAACTCTCACAACCAATAAATGAAATAAAATAAGTATTCATCAAAACCACTCTTTCACTATTCTATACAAGCTAGAAAAACAAAAACAATAGCAAAAATCAATATAGCTTGCTCCAATTCGATTCATGACCAAGAACAGTACGTTCATCAACGTGTGCACGTTCAACTGGCTTTGTTCTTGAGCAGCTCCCTTTTGCAGAGGGAAACACTGAGGCAGAAGAATGGCAGGCAGATCTGGGGCCCAGAGCAGGGAAAAGAACAGGGGAAAAGGTGGAAGTCCAGGCTTCATTGGCTCTGATCCTGGTAAACAGCTGTTTGTCAAGTGTTTACATTCTGTAGGGCCTGGAGAAACTTGAGCAATTAAAAACAAAAGACTCTATCCATCCATAGCACTACCAGGGCTTAGCTGGTTTTCAGCTTATAATGTGTTATTTATTTTTGGTTTTAATTGCTGGCAGTTCCAGAAACATTAATGTTATATATAGTGCTGGGCTCAGCAGGAGTAATTAAAAGGCGGGGCCCTCATAGTTGGTAGTAAAATACTAAGTGCAAGCTGTTTAAGAAAAAATGTGCCATTGATTTGCCATCAACAAAACACAGGGTGGTAGGGGAGGAGAGAGGAGAGACACCAGGCAGAAAAATCACACCGAAAGGAAAGGTTTTATACGCAGGCCAATGTGTGCTGAGTTTTAGGAAAAAAATATAACTGATTTGGATCAACCTTCTAAGCAGCACTGTAGCTAGAAAGAAGAGCCAATGTTTATTGAATGCAATGCCAGGTACTTAAATCTGCATAATCTCATTTAAAATTCAGGAGACCCTGTCCCGGCTGGCTGGTGTTCACATTCTTCTTCATCTCCATAACACAAGGCACAGACCCCAGGTCAAGGAGAAAATACAGCACCATATTTTTAGTGGCCCTTTCAGGGAGGTAGGTGACGGGTGAATTTTTTTCTTCTGCTTTTGCTCTGATTCATTGGGGGAGAGAGAGGAGAAAGAAGGGAAACAGGAGGATGAGGGTGACAGAGAATGGGAGTTTGTGTAGAGACCCAGAAAGGGAGGGAAGAGCTGGCAGACACACTAAATGTATTGTCTCGTGAAGTTACTGGTCATTTCACAAATATAGAGAATGAGCTCAAAGAGCTCTAAAGGAGCTTTGCATAGCACATGAAATACGGCCCCATTTCCCTGCCCATGGTGTGCACATTAATACACACATGTGTGATCTGTCCTGTGTATACATGACTCCACTACTGGCACTAAGGTAAAGTAGGAAGGACTGATCCATATTTCCCACTTAAAATTATTTTGTGACTTCCAAAACTCTAATTTTGAACAACTTTCAACCATACATGAATATTGAGGGCACATAGTGAGATAGTTGGGCTTTAAGTATCTCTTATTATAAAACATCTTTCATTGGATAAATTTAATAATAACAGTTAATATTTAGCAGGTAACACGTGCTAAATATTGAATGGGAACATAGACTGTTTAAGAGCTTTTCATGTGCTTAGTTAAAACTCCTAAGTATTGTGGTTAATATTACTATCCTCGCTTTATAGGGGAGATAACTGAGGCACAAATTGCTTGAGCTTGTACAACTAGGACAGGATAGAGCATGAATTGCGACATAGTCTGGCTGCAAAACAAGGTTCTTGACCACTGTACTGTATTGATTATGTGCAAGTATTAACAACCTTTCCAGGATCCTGAATATTAGCATCTTAGGGTACCGGTAGCAAGTCAGTGTGGTGGGCTTGCCCATGGGTGATGATGTTCTCCAGATAGGCCTGCCCAGGGAAGGCAATAGCTAACTGAGTAGAATCCCGGGTCATTTTGAAGGCCAGGGGCATCCTGTTCACGGACTTAGCCAGAGCAAATGTCCAGGAGAGTCTAAAAGAAGTCAAGCGGGGCAGTTGTTCCCAGAAACAGGACCACTGTTTATGGTTGAACAGGTTCTCACTTGTACAAGGACACCCGACTTAGGGGTGAGAGGAACTGAAGTCCAGTCCAGGCTCTGCTTCCTAAGGCATGTGCTTGTGTGTCTATGCTAAAGAAATCCAAAGAATGAGAAGCTGCTCAAGCAGTAGACCCTTGGAGCTCTATCTGCCTGGAGGGGGCGCCTTTTCTAGTTTGCATAATGGATCTTATGGACTCGCCCTCAGCCCAGACATACCAAAGAGAGTAGTGTTCCCTGGAGCTCACAAAGATGCCTAATGCCTATGAATTCCCTCCCTTGATCTTGACTCTTTGGCTCAATCCATCTCTAATAGTAGCTTAAGTGCCTGGCCTTGAGCCAGTGATGGACTCCTAACTAGAGCTGTGGGCATAATGGGAGAACTAAAGAGAGAGAGACTTAAAATATGCCTAGAATTTTAAAAAAATCTATCAGATGTTGAATCTCTCTAAAGCTTGGTGACCTGTGGGAAACCCACAAAGCAAGCTTAGAGTTGGCTCCACCCAGGATCCTGAATATTAGCAAGATGTAAAAGGAGGTAAACATTAAGGCACCAGCACCAACTCAGTGCATCAGCAAAACAGAAATCAAATGTGCAGCAATCACATGTCAGGGAACAGGTCTCCCTGAGAAACTCAGAAAATACCTGGGGTACATGTTAATACATTGCCTGCAGGGGTTCCAAGGTCAGAGGCCTGCTTCTTAAAGGCCAATTCCCCAAAGAATTTAGGTGAATGGAGACCTGGAGTTTAGGATTTTAGCTGGGTGGAGCACTTACTCCCCACCCATGAGTTCTGTGTCTAGATGTTTCATCTCTGTATCCTTTTCTTCTCTTCTTTCTCCAGCCAGTGCTTAGCCTGTCATAGATGAGCTCTCTTTCACTGCCTGCTGCCTGGCTGTCTGTGGATTGTTGGTCTGTAATAGCTCTGTAGGGCTCCATTGTTGTTGGGTCTCCCCGGTGCCAGCCCAGAAAGTGAGGGGTTTGACCAGGAAGAGCTTTGCCCACAGTTGAATATTCAAGGTTTGTCAATCTGGGTCTTAAACAACCCAGTGGGAAAAAAACAAATGTAATTTCTCCTCTTGGTTTTGCCTCCAATATATCACAAATTGGAATAACTTCATGTCTGAAGGCTCATTAGAAAATGTTTCTGAAAAGCAATGCAGCCCATTAAGGCTCATTCTGAAAAGCGATTTCATGTTCTTCACATTTGTGTCTATATTTGTTAAAGATCAAGTTCAATTTTTTGAAATTGCCAGATGTCTTGGTTCAGCTACAGATCTAAGTCAGAACTCTTAGGGGAGAGCCCACTGGTATTAGTAAAGTTTCCCTCCCCTTTTAAAAGCCCACCATTTTAGCCAAGGGAATCATCATTGCTGCTTAAAAACCAGAATTGCAGATTGAATTAATTTCATCAAAACCATTTTCTGTAAAATGACTGATCTCAAATTTCAGTTACTTTTACTCATCTCAGCTGCCTCATTTGGTATTGTGGTAACAGAGTGACTTTCTGGATGTATGCTAATTCTTAGAGTTTATCACTGCAGTTCTCTCCTTCCTCCTCCTCCTCACCTCCCTCCCTTCCTCTTCATCACTTCCAATCACTGGCTTTTTAGTTCCATATTTTAAATCTCAGAGATTTGATCTTTCAAACAAACTAACATGGTACATTATAGTGTCCATTTTTCTATGAGGAAACTAAAGCAGAGTTAAGAAATAAGCCCAAGTCCTGCTTATGTCCAGTGAGTCCTCACCTCTCTTGTAATGGTCAGATTCTCAGGCCTTGGGCAAGTGGTCTCCTGGGGGTCTAAGGCCGCAAGAGGGTGTGTGGCTGCTTGGAGTGGTCAGAAAGAGATGAAGCCAAGGGGTCAAGTGGAAATTGTGTGCAAGAAACAGTTCTGAGGGTCAGAAATATAGAGGGGTAATGTATGCTAAGAACAAATGGCAGGTGAGAGTCTGGGGGAGGATTACCCAGCCAAGACAGTTCAGAAAACAAAAATAGCACAGGAAGGAAGAGAAGGATGCAGGAAGTAGGGTAGAATGTTGCCTGTGTGTGCAGATATTGGGCTAGAACTGTGTGAGGATATCCACAGCAGTTTTATTTTTCAGTCCTGACTTTGGTGATGGGTCTGCCTGGTTTAAATGCTCTTGCTAGATGACTGGCATCACAATTATAGCATTCAGAATAGAAATGAGACTTCCAGGCCCTTAAAGTTTTGGTGCTATAGAGCAGTGATAGCATACATTGTATATGAATTGTTCTCCAATGTTTCATTCAGTGGGTGGATTATTCTATTTGCTATTAGCAGTTGAAATTTCCCAGAAAGGTAATCCCAGAGGCCTTTGAGTCAAACCAACCAAATAAATGAACAAGTGAATAAAGAAAAGGAACAAGCAACATTGCCTATTTTGTGAACAGAAATTCTAGGTATCATAGGGTGTAATTGGACCTTTAGAAATTACTTCCTCCAATTAAGCTCATTTTAATCAGTGGAAGTAACCAAGAGACTCAGTGACACCAGCCAATTGGTGATGCTTCTTGGACCCAAGAGAAGCTCTGCTGCCTATTTTAGTTTTCTTAATCACTGCCTCTTTTAACACCGTTTTAACCCTTACCCCCTTTACATTCGGATGGTGTTTGTTTTTAATGCAAAGTCTCAGTGGAAATGCTCATCAGAAATTCTGTACATTTGGAGCACTGTTTTGTAACCGGCTGTGACGCAGGCAGAATGACCCTTCCTACCCTTTCCAAGTCACAGTCTTAATGCTCACCTGTGTCTGCATGTACCTTCCCTGGAGTTTGGATCTGGTGCTAGAAATGTGTGCCTGAGTTAAATACAGCAGAAGGGCCCAGTGGGCAGTGGTCTTAGAGACAGCTATTTCTTGGCTACATATTTGAAATGTGGCTGACCCCTTACGAAATATGTGAACTATGGATGATTTTCGTAACCTTTCTTCAGTCACTGCAATATAAGGAAACAGTCAGTGACTACATCTAAGTGTTTGGGAGAGGTTTCAATGTAAAACATGCAAAAATGCTTGTCAATGTGACTGGTACCTAATGATTGTTTAGAAGTATTGAATGTGACTGGTACCTAATGACTGTTTAGAAGTATTGACTAGTCCATGTTGTTGTTGTGATTTGTTCAATGGGGGACATTTAAATTTAAGAATTTAAGGTTATTCGTGAGAATATTAAAAAATTGTTTCAAAGTGGTTTCCTTTGAAGGCAAAGATGCAATAGCACCTCATTTGTTCACAACTTGCTATCTGCATAACTTAAGTAAATGTCTTATCTATCTGAGCTTTAGTTTTCTCGACTGTATAATAAGGAAGAGGCTTTCTCTAGTTGATGAGAAGTTTCAATGCTTACTCTGGAGACCCAAGAGTTCTCCTCCCTCCCTTACCTCCTTAAACTTCAAAAATGATTCCCCAAGTGATTTCCACCCCCCATGTCCTCAAAAGATCCCCTCCTAGCAATTTGTCTTTTTCCCTCCCTACTCATGGCCCTGACTCCAGGACAGCCCTGTCTGTCTGCTTCATGACCTCTTGCCTTCTGAGCCGGTCCAGGTTGTTCTCCTCTGCTGTGGCCCAGGCCCGCTATCTTTTGGGAGAGACCCCAGGAAAGCATTGCTATCCCATTACTGAATGGGGCGAGGTGGTGGTAGCCTTGGGACTTCTGTAAAAGGGGTCGTCAGGGATGGCCTCATGGATGGGTGATGCGAGGAAAGGGCTCTTAATTGATTTAATGTTTCATTGACAATGTCTTTAAATTCTTAACAATGTTTAACGTATATTATATTTTTAATACATTTAGGACAAAGGTGTCCACATTTTCATTTTGAACTGGGCCCACAAATTATGTCCTGATCCTGGGTTAGGTGCAATGGGAAGACTAGATGCTGCTTAATTATTTCATCACTCCTGCTTAAGTGGCCTATGCATAGAGATGGATTTGTTGAGGGACATAGAGAAGAAGGATGCTTTAGAGCCCACATTGGAAGACATACCTTGATAGCCATAGTTGGGAACACTTTGAGGTTGAGACTCACAGGGTCAGAGCTCCTCTTAGAAGGACCTTTTGGAAAACAGGGAAGGAGGCAGATCTCTCAGCTTCTAGGACAGCCACATGTTTATCACACCTTGTCCTGTGCTCTTTGGAGCAACTTGAAAGGTTTTCTTTAGGGAAACTTGAGTAATGTCAACCTGGGCCCCAAGAATTTCCCAGATTAGAACCCACATGGTTTCCTGAGTCTGGATAGGTTGCAGATCTGACACTTATCACAGAGGCCAAGGTAGATTGGCCAGTTTAACTGGGGGTAGGTTCTTTGATACTAATGGGAACTCTGGAAGTCTTGGCAGATCACATAACTTCATACTCCACATTCTTGTTGCAGGGGAATCTGTGAATTTGGGAGGACTAGCTGGGCCCATTAAGCATATCAAGGATCATCAAGTCATCTATGGAAACTCTGAGAGGCTGACTACTCCCTAATTTGAGTGGCCCAAGGAGATCACAGGTTCTGCCTTACACAAGAAGGCAGCTGGGGGGGGGGGGGGGGAGGGTGTGTGTGTGGGGGGGAAGGGGAAAGCACGATGTGTACTTACATGAATCAGCTATACCAAGCAGATAGACCTTTCAAACCAGATTTGTTGGGGATGTGTGGTGCCCAGGATGCTGGGCACTTTACCAGTGGTTTTAGTGAAAGTTCTTTATTGAGTTACTACTTTACCTGGTGGTTTAAAACACAGTTTCATTTATAAAAAAATCCCTACTTGACAAAAAGGGATCTTTTGTCCTAACCAGTTTGGTTCAGTGGAAAGAGTGTCAGCCTGCGGACTGAAAGGTCCCAGGTTTGATTCTGGTCAAGGGCATGTACCTTAGTTGCGGGCACATCCCCAGTGGGAGGTGTTTCTCTCTCATCGATGTTTCTAACTGTCTACTCCTCTCTCTTCCTCTCTGTAAAAAAATGAATAAAATATATAAAAAATTTTAAAAAGGGGGTCTTTCTTGGGATTTCTTAATAGCTGGGTTTCAAAATGAGGTTAGGACAAAAAAAAAATAAAACTAGTTACACAAGTATGCCACTGATAGATTTTTGTGGAAAATAGCTGAACAACATAGAAATCTTAGACTAAAGCAGTTTGGAATGTCTTCTTTTAGACCAGTGGTCGGCAAACCGTGGCTCGCGAACCGCGTGTGGTTTGCCGCTCTGTTGACTAATGAGTTTGCCGACCACTGTTTTAGACCATAGTTTTCTGAATCTCAGTTAATGACTACTTCATTCTTTTATTTGCTTTGGAAAAAAAAGAGAAAAATAACCATTTACATACTCCACAGCTAAATCCTATTAACTCTGCCTTAAAAATGCAGCCAGAATCAATCAGTCCCGCCGCCCCCCGTCCCCTGCTATCTATCATGCTGAACCAAGTCACCTGCTTTTTTTGCTGGATCATTGTATTAGCCTCCTAAATGACCTCCTTGCTTCCCATTTCTGCTCCTCAATAATCTATTCTCAACACAGCACCCAGAGTGGCCCAGGTGAAACAGAACTCAGATCTTATCATGTCTCTGCCCAACACTCCATTGGCTTCCTGTCTTATTCAGGACAAAAGCTGGAGTCTTCAGAATGGCCCCAGAGCTCTGCATGAAGTGGCCCCTAGCACCTCTGTGTCTGACATCTGTTGCTCCCCTCTTTACTCATGTTAGCCTTGGCACTACCTGCTCCCTTTGCCTGGAACTTTTTCCTCCAGATAGCCACACCACCCTCACCTCCTTCAGATCTCTGCTTTCTCTGTCACCTTACTCAACTAGCAATGTCCCCTCCCCAGGCAATCCTTTGCCACTGTACTGCTGTATTTTCTCCATGCCTTGCTTAGTGATCTGATATGTGGCTTATTTGTTTCATGTCTGTTTCATCCCACTATATGGAAACTCTGGGAGGGTAAGGACTTTAGCTATTTTGTTCATTGTGGTTGCTCTAACACTCAGGACATTGCTTGGCACATAATAGGAGACTGTTAAATGAATGACTAAGTAAGTGAATGATTTGCACAGAGGAACAATATTTCCTGCCCTTGTGTTTTTTATAGGAACTCGATTATAGCATAGCGATGCTTCTACAACTTGCTCTTTTTTCTGTTTAATAATAGATTTTGATGATCTTTCCATGACAGTACATAAAGAAACACACTATTCTCTTTTAATGGCTGCAATAGGATTTCCCAGTACCGCTATAACAAAATGTGTTCAACTAGTTTTCTACTGATGGACTCGTTTGTAATTTTTCTCTATTACTAACAATGCTGACTCTGTGTACATTCAGAATATTTCTCAGAAGTGAAATTGCTTGGTGAAAGAGGTGAAGTGAATTTTGACAACCTCATTTGCATTTCTATTCTGTTTCCCCTCCTAGGTGAGAATGTTTATAATCCTCTACTTTCTTCTTCCTTCTTGCCTTTTATCCCCCTTATCCTTGGTAGGGAGAAAATGTCAATAACTTGCTGGCGGCAGTACAATTGGTGAGAGCACACTATTCTCATCTGCTCTCTATATGTGAGGCATGAGTTTTGCAGAATTAGCTGTGGTGAATTTTCTCCTTCTCTCAACTCCCTTGGCATTGAAAATCTGTACTGCCCAAATTGGGGCTTGATTGTACATTCTCTCATATTGTTCCACGGAAGTAATCTCATTCTTCAACAAGATGATTACCTCTTTGATGGCAGAAGCAGTGTCTGCTGGTCTTCAAACTTTTGCATTCCCCTCTGGATCTAACTCAGTGCTAATCATGCTGACAGTGTTCACTGGACACTCAAACATTTGTGTCATCAGTGCAAATAAAGCTCTGGAACAATTGAGGGAAGAATTGAAGATTTCCAGATAATTAAATCAGGGTAGAATGTTCCAGACAGAGGGAAAAGAATTTGCAAGCCTGTAGAGTTGTGAACAGGCATGGTGGGGTTGGGGAAACCACAGTGAATTCCACAATAAAAGCTTAAGTGGCAGGTAAGGGACTGGCCAGCAATGAGTTGGGAGGAGAAGACTGAAGCCTGCTATTATTATTATTTTTATCATTATTATTTCCCTCTAGGAACCAATGACCAACATAGAAATATTTAGCAATCTTTCTATGCGAGAATAAATACTGTCATTACACTTTTCATGAACCTTGATTGGCCATGTATATTAAGAATACCTCAAAATCATATGTGCTTCTCGTTTTTCTTTTTCCAACTGATAGTCTTAAAACTTACCTTATAATCATTCAGGACTTGTACAACTTCTTGATTTTTCTCCCCTTCATAGCCAATTTTTCAAAAGAGGTTTAAATATGTAATAACTGACTCTCTAAGAGAATAACATCTGAGTTTGCCAGTGTAAATATTCTCACCATGGCCAATTGCAAGTTACTTCAATGATGTTCCTGATCATAGAATTGGAAAGAGATGAACACAATCCCCTGTGTGAACCGGCTCCATCACACTACTGGTTGTATAAAGGCTGCTTCTGATAAACTGTGACACAATGATAATTAGTGAGGATGCTTTTGATCACAGTGCCAGACACCCAGTGCATGTGGCTGAAGTGAAATAAAAAAAGTTACTTATCCCTATAATCCGGAATGGCTGGAGAACAACTGGAATATCTGGATGCTGGGGCTCTAGGCCACCAAAGCCCTCTTTCCAATTCATATCAATTTCTCAGCTTTATTCTCATCATATAAAAACTCTGTCTTGTCCCAGATTCAGGTAAATGGGTTGCAGGGAAAGAATTGACCTTGGATCATTCCCTTTGTCCATTGTTGGGGTCTAGGTCATGAAACTTTTATTTGAGGCCCACATTTTTGTTGGAGGAAGAAGTTTCTCAAATCAAAGAGGACAAATAATGCAATCTATGAAGATCCTTAATGTTGGGTATGCTATAATTGGTGATGAAAAAATTTAGCTTTCCTTCAATGTTTTGAAGTGAAGATACAGAAGGTCCTAACTTCTTATTCTTCCCTAGAGGACCCCAACAGCTCTAGACACTGATATTTGCAAAAATGAAGCAATTCATGAAAGAGAAGCTCTTCAGTTTCCAAATCACTAAATTAAAAGCCATTTGATATTATTTGACATTATTTAGGATTATGGAGAGCTACTTCTGCCTCCAAGATGTAGCTTAAGTCTTTCTCCTACAAAGCAATTCTTCTGCCCTAGTGTTAGAGTAGGCAGCTAGTTAGATATTAACAAAAGAGAAGGGAGCAGGCATCTAATTAAGCAGAACTAACTTGGAAGAAGCAGCTTCACAGTCATTCCAAGCAGTGGAGTGGACAGGAAAGACAAGCTTTCCAATCTCCTCAGGGACCAACTGGCCTGCTTCCCCAGATTAACTGGGGGAGAGATCAGCAAGGAGGGAGAAATTCCTCTGCTGAGGTGTGTGCAGTGGGAGCCTGGTGACTAAGCAAAACTATGAGGCATGCGCAGTAGGAGCCACATGGCGGCAATAAAGGGGAGGAGTCTTGCCTGGGAAAATAACTGGTATGCTGACAAGGAAGGTGCTGAAATCACTCATTAATAATTAGTCTAATCTTGTAGGTTGGGAAAGAGTGTGATAGTACTGGAAGACATTTGACTGCAGTAACCTCCTGCCATCCTAATAAAATCTTGAGTGGGAAGCGGAGAAGCTGGTATCCACATTTTGTAGACAAGGCAGCATGTGAGAATTGCTTAGCACCTTTGTTTCATTGCCTTTTACATCCGGCCTGTTTAAAAGATAACTCAATGCCCCAAGTGTCACAGCTCCCTAGCAGCAAAATCAATGCAGAAAGTCAGGTTTCTACCCCACATCCAGGGCATTGCATTACTGAATGCTGATGCCTTGTGGCCAATATCTCAAGAGTTAGAAAACAACCCCCATTGAAAGACCTTTATCTTTGGCAGCGCAGAGGGGCGCAAGGAGGCAGGAGGGCGATGGTGGAACACAGCTGCCAGCCTCTGAGTTAAAGTAAAAATCAAAAATGAAATAAGTGACAGCAGAGAACATAATGAAGTATATAAACCTGGGTAAAGCAGTGCAATGGGTAATAAAAAGTGAAATAGGGTGGAGGGGGTGAGTGGATTGCAGTCACATATATCACCAGTGCATTAAGCTGAGTCAGGGAGGCAGGAGGAGGAAGTGAGGCTATCTCCAGGAACTCATTAAAGGTGTTTCCAAGCACTCCCGGGGAGAGCCTAGGGACTGACTGTGGTTTAAGGCTTGGCAGGTTGGCCTTTCTGCTGTTTTCACAAAGCTCTTTGTGCCCTCAGGACGAAGACTAACGCCTGGCTTTATACTAAGGCTATGTAGACATTACTTGATGTCATGGTTACTGCCAATTTGTCTGAGCTTGCTTTGCCTCCCAAGGAGACCTCATGGTACCCTCCACCCTGGGCCTCCCTGAAACCCCAGGCATTTCCTGTGACATTAATAAGTACCAGCACACTGGGCTTAAATTTCTTGGACGTCTCAAATTTGGTACCACACAGAGTTCAACCAAAAGGCCATTTTTCAGTAGTTATTTTTAATGGTTTTTTTGGGGGGGAAATAATCTTTAACCAGGAGACAAAGAGCTCGCACATAAATCTTCCTAAGCAAACCCCATGTAAAGTACTGATGCACTTTATAAGCTGTAAACTAGGCTTTTATTAGCCATTTATGAGCCATTTTTTATGATGCAAGTTTAATATTAAACTATAAAGTTCACAATGCACTTATAAAGACAGATAGACTCATTCACTTTATAATTCTTGACTTGGATGCCTGGCAAAAGCTGAGCGTATCATGTCTTTTCAGCAAACTGGCCCAGTTGGGACTTCGGAAACTGGTGTAGGATTAGGCCTGGGATTTGACAGGCACTGGGGTATGCTGTAGGCTGGAGTGGGAGGGAACAATCAACTGCAGCCATAAAAATAAATGCACAAGCTGGGAGGTAATTTTTCTTCTGACTTTTCTGGAGCGTGGGGCCTTTATAGCCATTTAGGAAAGGAGTATTCTCTAGAGTGGCAATTCTTCTTTAGAGCAGCGGCAATATATTGCCACTTGATTTTGTGCAACCTACCTTCTTCCTAATAGATCAGCATGGCTGGTATTTCTTAATTCAAATGGATGAAAATGAAGTGTTTTTTTTGGAGCTCAATGCCATGTAACTGAAAGGATAGAACATAACTGAAAGTGGGATCAATTTAGGATTGCAAATTTTATTTTCCCTAGGAAAGGAATGTTTGGCATATGGAAAACAGATGGCCCTTCGTGTACCTCATGCTGAATATATGAATTATCAGTGGAGGATTATTCTAATCACAGGCCACACACTGTATTAAATCTCAAGCTTTCTGTCTTTAAGCCATACTTTTGAATACTGGACAGCTTTGGAGGGGGAGGAGTAGAGCACACTTGAAAGGATCAAAAACTCAAAATGACACCAAACAAATTAACAGTAATTATAGCACTTTCACTCCCAGAAAACCACTCGATCCCTCTGGACTATTAAAGTATCCACATTGCTCCACAGTATACTTGGTGGCCCCTCCCTGCTGGGTGACTTTATAACAGAAGTTTATACTTCCAACCTCTCTTGAGGTCAAGTTTTCACATATTTTAGTACCGCTGCAATATTCATTCATTCATTCATTCATTCACTCATCCTTGAGCTTCTGCCATGTGCCCAACTCTCTTCAAGGCACTGGAGATATATTGGGGAACTTGAATTTTGTCTTTGTCATCATTTACTGGAAACCTTTACTCTTAGAAGGCTGTGCTCTGCTATGCACAGTATCAGATTCTGCGTTCATTTTCTCACTGAACTAATACTGTGGAGGATTATTCTAATCACAATGCACATGGTCACTTAAGTTGGAAAAACTTAATTGTACCCGTTGATACGAACACAATAGCATGCTCAGCCTCTCCTCATAGACTATGGGCTTTAGCCTATATTGGTTAAACACTGGACTATGGCCTATATTGATTACCTCCATATTTAAGAAGCTCTGGGGACTGCTCTCATCCTGTCTCACATTCCTGTGGCTCCTGAAAAACCAAGCTCCCCAGACATCCATCATTTCTTGGTGCTTATTTCCATATTATCCTGTGCAACTCATAATTCTCCCCATTTCCCCATGCCTCTCCAAATTTTCTGAATTGTTTTCTGGAACACACATTGAGTGAAGGCTGAGCTCTGTCTGATCCTCAGGGGTGAATATGTCTACCTTTTGCTGAATTGTCACCTCCACACCATTTCTCCTGGGAAGCTCCTGTAATCTGATCAGACTCCTTCCAACCAAGCTCTCACTACTCACCATGCCCTCCCTCCCTTCTTCACTCCCTCCTTCCCAGTCAATTATTCTTGAGCATATTCTCATTCTTATTCTGGTCATCATTATCAGGACATCATGTCCCCCTGGATGGTGAGTGGTCTGATTATTTGGAATCTTGGGAGCTGATTTCCTCACCAGCAATTATTCTTTCCTTCACCACACTGTAGCCACTCTCCCATGTTTATTTCTTTTTCATTAACAACATACCACCTCCGAAATCTCAATGTCAAACATCTGTTCTTGTACTCTAGTAACAACTGCATTGATAATGCCAATTCATTAATTCTAAAACTTTTTCTTGTTCTAACTCTCTGCTCCCTGGAATCTTCCTTTCTCTACCAATCAAGCCTATCTATATATATAAGCCTAAGCGACAGAATGACCAAATGACTGGTCACTATGATGCACACTGACCACCAGGAGGCAGACACTCAATGCAGGAGCTGCCCCTTGGTGGTCAGTGTTTCTCCCACAGCCAACCTCCCATGGTTCCTCTCCCTGTCCAGCCAGCCCTGATCAGTCTGATTGGTACTGGGTGAGATGGCCTTGATTGGCCCCGATGGCTGGCCAGGCCAAGGGACCCCACCCATGCATGAATTCGTGCACCGGACCTCTAGTCTATATATATATATATATATATATATATATATATATATATATATGAAAGGCTAAGCGTCCATCCATCTGACTGGTAGCTATGATGCCAGAAGGCAGATGCTCAATGCAGGAACTGCCATGACGTGCACTGGCCATTTAAAAATAAATAAAACCATGCACCTGGTGCTGACAATCCAACACTCTGCTTCCCCCAAGTGGGACACAGGCCCGTCACCACCCCAGAATGACACCTCACCAAATCGCAGCCAATTCTACCAAGACCCCATGGTGCAAAATGTGGCCCACGGCCCAGCCCAACCCAGAAACGGTCGCTGTGGGCGCTGGGTAATGATGTCACGTATCAATGCCCAGCTTCCTCTCCCTAGCAACTAGCCTCCTTGGTGTTTCTTCAGCCCAGGAACCCAACTTGCTTTATAGCCAGGTGCGAACATTTTACACTTTAACCAAATGTTTGTGAAGCGTTTTCCTGTGCCTCATCTCATTTGATCCTCACAGAAGTCCTGTAGTAAGTAGATAGAAGACTCAGTAGAATCCTATTTTCTTTTCATTTGCAAGACGCAAATAGTGATATTAAAATATTTCTTCTAATTAATTTCCTTTCAAGGTGCACAAATCTGTGCACCAGGACACTAGTATTGTATAATCTGGGACATACCCTTATGTATCTTACCTGGTTTTCTCCCTTGTTTGTTTTGAGTTTAGTTTAATGGGTTTTGTTTTGGGTGTGGTTTTTTTTTCCCAGTCTAGTGTCATAAGTAGAGATCAGGTTATTATTTTGAAACTTTTATTCTTTTGTAATGTACACATTTGTAGCTATACCTTTTTCTCAAACTAAGCACAGATTTGGATTCCTCCAATAAACTTTGGTATGTTGTGTCTTCATTTTCATTCATCTCATAGTGTTCCGTAATTTCCCTTGTGATTTCTTCTTTGAACATTGGGTATATAGAAGAGTGTTGTTTAATTTTCATATATTTATAAACTTCTTAAATTTATTTAGATTATTAATTTCTAATTCTATTGTGATTAGAGAACACACTATATACAATTTTAATTCTTCTAAATTGTTTGAAGCTTTATTTTATGGCCTTGCATATGGTCTCTCCTGGAGCATGTTCTATGTGCACTTAAGAAGAATCTATTCTGCAGTTCGTGGGCAGGATGTTCTGTATATGTTTGTTAGTTCTACTTAATTTATAGTGCTTCCTAAGTCTTTTTATTTCCTTATTTATCTTCTGCCTAGTTGTTCTATTCAATACTGAAAATGGGAATATTGATATCTCCAACTATTACTATTGAATTGTCCATCTGTCCCTTCAGTTCGGCCAGTTTTTGCTTCACATATTTTGGGGCTTATTTGTTAGGTACATATGTATTTATAATTTTTATATCTTCTTGATGAATTGAATTTTGCCTGATATTTAAATAGTTGTCTACAGTTGTTATTTTAATGATATTTCTTTCTTTCCATTCTTCTTTTAAACTTTTTGTATCTTTGAATCTAAAATGTGTTGCCTATAGTCAGCATATTATTGGATCTTGTTTATTTATTCAATCTGACAATCTCTGCCTTTTAATCCAGTAATGTTTAATATTATTATTGATACAGTTTGATTTATGTGTGCCCTTGTAGTTTTGTTTTCTATATGTCTCATATCTCTTTTTTATTCCTCTTTCTTTTTCTGTGCTTTTATTTCCATTAAGTGAATATTTTCTAGTGTAACATTTTAATCCCTTAATTATTTTTAAATAATATATCTTAGTGGTTGTTCTAAGAGTATTCATTAACTATATTTTTTAACTTATTAGAATCTACTTCAGATTTATATGACAATCCCAGGACTATATAGAAATGTTACTCTTATGTAATTACATTCCCTCTTTTATTTTTGTACTATTAGTTATGTATGTATATCATACATATGTTAAAAGTGCAAAAAGTCGTGTTATAATTATTAATTTATATAATTATATAAAAATTAATATATTTTTGTTGATTTCATAGAAGAAGAGAGAGGCAGAAACAGATAGAAACATCAATGTTGAGAGAGAATCACTGATTGGCTGCCTCCTGCATGCCACCTACTAGGGATCGAGCCCACAACCTGGGAATGTGCCCTTGAATGGAATCAAACCCAGGACACTTCAGTCCCCAGGCTAACGCTCTATCCACTGAGCCAATCCAGCTAGGGCAATTATATATGTTTTTAACATGATGAGAGACTAAATGAAAGCACACACATGTATATTTATATAGTTTGTTATATTAACCTTCATATTTACAGTTTTGGTCCTCTTCATAAGCTCCTATGGTTTTTAGAGTTACTATCTAGGATTATTTTCTTACTCAAATACAACTTTACTCCCATCCACAACTTTTGTGCTTTTATTGTAAATATATTACATATCTATATGTTATAGGTCCAATAATAAATTACATGCATATTTTTATACAATTGCTTTTAAAATCAGTTAAGAGAAGAATAAATATGCAAAAATGTTATCATTATCTAATAATTACCTTTCCCAGTGGCTTCTCTGTGTGTGTGTGTGTGTGTGTGTGTGTCTGGAATACTTGCTTCCATTCTGAAGAACTCCCTTTAATATTTCTTACAAATCGGGTGGGTTAGCAACAAACTCTCTGTCTTTTGATTACCTGTAGTGTCTTTATTTAGTTTTTCTTTTATAAAGATTGTTTTGTTGATATATAATTCTTGTTTGACAGTTTTTATTTTTCTCTCTCAGTACTTTGTCTCTGGCCTTCACGATTTCTGATGAGATGTCAGCTGGGTATGATGAGTCAATTTCTTCTTCCTACTCTCAAGATTTTCTTTGTTTTTGTCTTTCTACATTTTTTCCTGTGACGTATCTGGGTGTGGATCACTTTATTATTGTCTTACTTAGAGTTCACTGAGTTTCTTGAAAGTTAGAATAATGGTTTTCTTCAAATTTTGGAAATTCGTATCCATTACCCCTTTAAATCATGTTGCTGTTTCTTTATTAATATTTTCTATTTGATGATATATTGTCACTATGCCTTTCTTTAGTCCTTTAATTATATTTTCCTTTAGTTCTTTGAACATATTTATAAAAACTAATTTTTATCTTTGCCTTCTAATCCAACGTCTGGGACCTCTCAAAGGCTAATTCTGTTACTTGCTTATTTCCCCTGTGTATGGGTTATACTTCCCTTTTTCTTTGGATGGCTCATAATTTTTTGCTGAAAATTGGACATTTAATTAATTTTAATAATATATTATGACAACTTTAGATACTGATATTTCCACCCTCTCCTCCGGGCTTCTTATTTTTGTTCTTTGGGTCTTTATTGTGACTTAACTGGACTATTTTAGTACAACCTATTACCTCCACAGTAGGTGGCCTCTGGTCTAGTCTCAGTTACTAAAATTTTGTTGAATAAGCGAATAAATAAAATATATTTACAATTTCTATTTGTAATCATTGTTGGAAGAAAACTCTCTTTAGATTGCACACACAGGGGGCAAAAGAAAGTTTACAGTTGCTCATATGGAACATAATATAATAATTAATAAATAACAATGAAATAGTAAACTGTTTCATGTACTCACAACTGTAAACCTACTTTTGCCCAATCCTGAATATTTATTTACATTTGGATATCTTTTTTGTTTGTTTAATATGAGTTCATTACTTTGAAAATGCAGAATTGTGTGAAAGCTAAGAGATGGAATAGATGACGGCACTATATCCTGTTCCAGTTCTACCGGTCTGTCTACTATCCTGTTTAACATTTAGTTTCATTGAACATTTTTTCCTCAAGGTGCACATAGTTTAGCTTTGAAAACACTATACTACCAGGTGAAAAACGTGTTTCAAATTCTGCCTCTTGAATTTATTATGTGAGTGGGGCACTAGTTGATTTATTAACAACATGGCATAACCATATTTTTTCCTTATGCATGCCTTAAAAGAATTTTAGGTGCTTAAAATGATGTCATCAGTATACCTTGAACATATTGAAAATGTATCTATATGTAAGGCATTGTTGTTGCTGTTGTTATTAATTAGTAAGTGTTAAATGTTAAAATAATGACAATCATGTTTTTTGGATCCAAATGTAAACAAACACACGTTAAAGAAAATGTCTGACAAGAAGGATCATGACTTCTTTCTATAATTGGAATCTATACCCATGTCTATCTGGGTCCTAAACAAGCCATTCATGCATGTATTAGACATTCCTAAAGTTAAAATTCATCTTTTGTAAGATGTCCTCATTGAGATAAAGTATAGATAAAGTATAGTGAAAAGACACATATTTTAGAAATTAGTAGTAATTTGAAACTAAATCCTAATCCTACCAATCTATTCTGCCTAATCTTTCCCCAGTTGCTTAATCTCTAAGCTTCTTGGTTTCATTCCCAGCTCAATGAGCATCTTCTTTCATGGTATTATGAAAGAGACTAAGCAAAAAAACTCTCATTGTCATCCTGGAACATAGTCAGTGCTCAGTGTTCACCATAGTTCTCATCTCTTGACATGTATCAAGGTCCTTCATCATGAGATAATGCCTTCAGTTCATTTTCAGATTTCCCATGATTCCTAGTGTATTTTGAATAAAGACAGCTCATCTCAAAGATTGGTTGAATTTTATTGTATTCTCCTGATATCTTCATTGTGTTTGTGAGAATAACTAACAGAGCACAGGACTCTAAGGATATGGCACTCTGGAATGGTAAGTATTGAAGAGAAAAATGTATGCAGAATGGGGAACCATCAGAAGGAGCAAGTTGTAAGGGGTTCCCTTGAACATTGGAGATGTTCTGAACATACTGGGTATTTGGAAGTAAGTTGGGGATAAACAACAAGAATGGTACCCTAAGGGAGCAAGATAAGAATACAGGAAGCTTTGTGGAAAAGTGATTTTTCTGATTTATTGTCCAGCATCGGATCTGCTCCAGTGGTCCCTATCCTGCATGGCATCAAGATGCTGTTTTGTTATTTCCTGCTGTAGAAATTATGTCTTGAAAAATTTTATCTACTAAGCACAGTACATCTAAGTAATTTATATTTTCATCTAATATATATATATATATATATATATATATATATGTTCATTTGTCAAAGAGAATTTCTTGTCTTTATGAGATAAAATGTAAATGACTTCTCCATAAATGCTCCCTCTTTTCTGCCTTCCCACAGCACCCACTCCATCTCTTCTTTTGGAGTTTGCCCCCTTTTAACTGATCCCCATTAAAGCTGTGTTTATGAACACACTGTGCAAGGGACAGTCATTAAATGCTACTCTATCCTACTTCTCTGACACTGGTGAGTGGTTGGTTTGTGTTCTGTGTCTACAGCGCAGTCAATCAGCTGTGTTACTGCACCCATGAGGCCTGTGTTGTTTGTCGTGGGCAGGCACTGCTCACTGCTGGCTTCTCAATGAAGGCGATGTGTTCCACACACACTAAATAATTACTGACACTGTCATTAAGATGGTGATTTTATGTGCCTCTGAGAAGAAAAATAGAGAGTATAGATTTGGAGGGCAGTGTGCCTTCTTTTACATACATCATCATGTTGGAATATACATCTTTCTAAAATAAAAGTTGCTATATAATCTACAACTCTCCCAATGAAGCTGTGCAAGATCATGTGACTTTCTGAGTGAAAATGAGGTATGAGTTGTGTTTTCCTCTTAGGTAGTATTTGTCCAGTAAAAAGGGGAAAATATCATCGCATAAAAGTGCCCTGTTGGTCATTGCTTTCACTAGCTTCCATCAAGTGGAGTCAAAATTTTGCATAAGGAGCCTCAACTTTATCTCATCTCTGAGTTGTCTATGGCTAAACTGTGGAGAGCACTAGATGGTGGGGTCTAGAATTAAAGTTACTTATGCTCCTGAGATGGGTTCTGGTCTCAAGTAATTTTTTAACCACTTTTATTACCATGCAATTCTGATTATTTATGGTAAAATGATTTTATATATATCTAAAATCATTTTACCATAAATAATCATTAAATAACCACAGAGTGATTAAATAATTCACTGAAGCTCACATAGCTTGGAAAAAGGAAGAGCTGAAAGTAAAACTACAGTCTTCATGATTTCAAAGCCCAAAGTATTACCATTTCTACTTTATACCTTTTCCTGTACACTCTATTCTGTCTCGATTTCTCTACCATAGCAGCCCCTGAAGAGCCTAGAGCCCTACTTCCTTGTCCATTTAGCTAGAACAATAATGCTCAAAGTTACAGCTGGTACCCCCATCTCTCGGGAGTCCCTTGGGTTCTTTAACTGCATAACAGTGGCATCTGAGACTGATTAGGGTCCTGCTGTGAATAGACTCTTATTGACAAATTCTGAATATGTAATACATATATGATGTATACATAAATATAATAAATAGGTATTGAATGTACTATTTTCTTCCAGTGTGTAGCTATCATTTCATTAAAAACACACACAATGTTTTCTTCTGAGGCATGTTGCATGGCCCAGCATGCAGTCTGATAAGTGACCCATTTGACTTGTAAAAAAAGTGTACCCTGAGGTTGTTGGATATAGTGATAACATAAACTGATGAACAAAAATAGACCCAGCGACAAATGGCAGGGAAGGTAGGGATTGGGGGGTTAGAGATCAACCAAAGGACTTGTATGCATGCATATTAGCATAACCAATGGACATAGACACTGGGGCAGTGAGGGCTTGCCCTCGGGGGTGAGAATGTCTGGGAGGGGTGTCAATGAGGGGTGGCGGAAAGGAGACATATGTAAAACTTTAGACAATAATTAAAAAAAAAGAAAGTGTCCTCTGAGGTTGTTGGATATAGTGCTCTATTGGTATCAATTAAGTCAACGTGGTTGATAATGTTGATTCAATTATTGATATGATTAAGTATGGGTTTGCCATTTTACTTTCAATTTTTTGTTTCCTTAAATTTTTTGTGCATTTCTTTTTTATTCCTTTCCTGTCTTATATTGGAGGGAGAAATATAATTTAGTTATTTTTAGGATCCCACTTTTATTTTCCCATTGTCATTTAGCTTTACATCTTGCATTACATTATAGTGGTCCATTTAGAGATTGCAATGTAAATTCCTAAGTTTTAACACTTCTTTCACAGTTAATATTGTACTATTTCATGGAAAATATGTCAGTGTGGCCACCCTAAAGGTCCATTTTGGGTCTCATGTTTATACTACACACATGTATTACAAATCCACAAGTTTATAATTTTTTAAAGAGTTATATGTATTACAATAAGATTATAAGGAAAATGGTAAAATAGTTTGCTGTTTGCCAAAATATTTACCACTTCTAATGTTATTTCTTTCTTTCTGAGAATTTGACTTTCAATCTGGTATAATTTCCCTTCTGCCTGAAGAGTTTCCTTCAACAATTCTTGTTCTAGTAGATATGTTTTCAACAAATTCTCTTAAGTCTCTTTTTACCTTATTGTGACTTTATTTCCCCTTTATTTATTTAAATATATGTTTATAATGATTTTAGAGAGAGAGGAAGGGAGAAGGATAGAGAGACCCCAGGCATGTGCCTTGACCAGGAATTGAACGGGTGACCTCTTGGTTCAATGGAGCAATGCTCAACTACTGAGCCACACAAGCCAGGCTCCCCTTTATTTTAAAAGAACATTTCCACTGACAAATTTTTCTTTTAGAATTTTAATAAAATGTTTTTTTACTTTCGTCTGGCCTCTGTAGTTTGTGACAAGGAGTTAGCTGTTAATAAAATAGTTGCTTTTTATCATTGGTTTTCAACTATTCAACTATAATATGTGTCATATTTTTATCCTTCTTAGTGTTTTCTGAGCATTTTGAATCTTTAAAAGTATATCTTTCATCAAATTTGGAATATTTTTACATTTTTTTCTGTCACATTTGTTGGGTGCTCTCATTTTGAGACTCCAGTTACACATTGTTAGACAGGTATATGTTACTTACTAGGTTCTAGAAGCCCTATTAATCTTTTTCATTCATTTCTCTTTTTGTTCTTAACATTGAGTAATTTTTATTGATTTTTCTCTCAAGTTCACTTACTCTTTCTTATGTCATTGGCATTCTTCTAAATCCATCCAGTGACTGTGCAAATTTCAGATATTTTATTTTTTAGGTATAGACTTTCCATTTGCTTTTTAATTATTCCATTTGCCTACTGTCATTTCCTGTGTTTTTGTTCATCACCAGCATGTATCCTTTTACTTCTTTAAGTATCTACAATAATAAAATAGTAAGATGCAAATTGACAGTACCTTCACGATGGCCACCAGCCAATCAGGAGTGACCAAAGCTGGTGGGTTAATTTGTATAGCAGGTGCCGAGTGGCCAGGGGTAGGGCGGGATGCTTGTGTCGTCGCCATGGCGACGGTGCAGGTGTTCTGCACCAACCCAGCCATTCTGGGCTTCTGGGCAGCGTGGGAAGGTGGAAAGGCAGCTCCAGCTGGAGCGAAGGCGGAACCAGCAGCCAGGGGAAGGAAGGCCCATTTTTGCATGAATCTTCATGCATCGGGCCACTAGTAGTTATAATAGTTGTTTTAAAATTCATTTTGCACCCTAGCTAGTTTAGCTCAGTGCATACAGCATTGGCCTGAGGACCCAAGGGTCTGGGGCTGGATTTGGTCAAAGGCACATACCTTGTTTGCAGGTTACTCCCTAGCCTGGGCCTTTTTCAAGGTTCTGGCAGGAGGTAACCAATTGATGTGTTTCTCTCACATCAATGTTTCTCTCTGTCTTTCCCTCTCTCTCTAAAAATCAATGAAAAAATATCCTTGGGTGAGGATTAAAAATATAAAATAATCTATATTTTTTATAAATTATAATGAAATTTAAAATAAAATAAAGTAAAATTCATTTTGCTAATTTGAATATCTGAGTTGTATTGAAATTGATTTACAGGTCAATTTTCTCTTGAGAATGTGTTTCATTTTCCTGTTTTTTTTCATATTTTGAATAAAAATTGTCTTATATCCTAGACATTATGGATATTCAGTTATGGAGATGTTGAATTATTTTATTTTTTTTCTGATAAATGTTTGTTGGTTTTGTTTTGGTGGCAATGAACTTAGTTGGACTTGAACTGCAAACTGTTTCTTGATTGGTAGCTCTGCAGTTCAGGTCTTTTCTTTTTTAGTTCACTTGCTTTGATTATTTTTCATGCATACATTATTTGGGGGTGAGCCAGGGTTATGGGAAGACGGGTCTTTTTTAGTTCATCTCTGGTGTTTTGCCTTTCTCTCAGATTTCAACATTACATTTGTCAGTGCAAAAAAGAAAAACCCAGATTGGATGGTTTCCTCAGACAGAAAGGTATGGTTTTTCAAACATGACTCACTTCAGATTACCAGCAGTTTGACCTCAAGCTACAAGTTGTGAAAATGGAAAATAGCTCTGTACAACTCTCCTCTGGACTTTGACCCCTCAATGGAATATGCTTGCTTCTGTATACTCTTTGGTGCCTCTGGGAGGCTTGTTGTTTTGTCTGATATCCACAGTTTATAATTATTATCTCAGGTGGGCGTCTCTGGTTGGATCTTACTCAGCCATTACCCTCCACAAACATACTTTTTTCTTATCAGGTTTGTGCTTGACAGGGCTATACTCAATGCCTTATAAATGATGTTATAATGATCTTTTCAAATTTTTGATAGTCATCATTGGCAAGAAAATTTATTCACATTAGTAGGTGATGAAAATTTAAAACCATTTTTACAACTCTCTAAACTTTGCAGTAGGTAAAAGTGTATTTAAAGGGGTTCACAGCTTTTCTTTTTTGTATTGACAAATTTAATGTTGAAATTTCTTGTGATGAGGCAAATGGGTTTCAAATCCAAGAGAATGCTTTCATATCAAGTACTTCAAAATAATGATGATGTTCTAATTAGTAGAAAACACATGCATTGTTAGAGCCATCACCCTGCAGCTAGCCTGGATGCCACTAAAAGGGCATGTTAGCTGCAAAAGCATTTGATATGTGTGATGGCAGAGAGATTCAGGGCCCCCTGGAGCTGCTCTGCCAGGAACACCTGGTGATATCAGCCTTTTCAACTCCAACTGCTGTTCTTTTGTCTGTGCACCTGCCTGCTTAGGTATTTGGAATAAAACTACACTAGTGGGTCTATGGACCCCTCATTAACAGTGTGCTGAAGAATACCATACAGCTGGCTACAATTTAGATGTTGGAGATGTAGACAAACTCATTGACAGCTATTAGAGAATTGTGGTCAGAACAGATATTGTTAACATGCTCAGTGCTCGCTGAGATATTGGGATCTATTGTTAGACTTACATCTGCTCAGCTCACCTTCTTAGGAACACTAGATTAATCTTTTCATGCTTCTGTACATGGGCTTTAGGTCTCTGTTGACCCGAAGCTGCACTTGGACGCTAAGAAGGCTCAAGGGTTTGTGTCAATATAGAATGCACCTGTAACCCATTCATAGTATTTTAGTATACTCAGAGGTTAATCTTCAGTTTATGACTATTTACAATTGATGCTGTTGTTGAAATAGTGAAATACTTTCACAGGGCTCTTATAGTAAAAAGCCATGTTTTTTTAATCCAACATTGTAACCCCACCCCCGACTTCCCAGCCCTTTCCTGGAATCCCCCTTACCTTCATTCTTCTGTGTGCTTATTACTAATACATTTTGAGTTGTGAAATCTTTCTGTGTTTCTCAAATTCAATGTGCATACTAAACTTTTGAATCCTGTTATAAAGCAGATTGTTCTGATTGGGGGATTGGAGGAGTGAAGAAGAGATTCTGCATTTTTAACAAGCATCTGGTGGTGCTGAAGCTGCTGTTCAGTGGATCACTGTTTGAGTAACAGGGACATATTTTGAATATCACTTCTGAATATACTACAAAAACAGCAATGGAAAAGTTCTGAAAATAACCTAGTGTTGTGTGTGTGGGAGATGGAATTTGACTGCCTGGGTAGGCAGATTGGAGGTAGAGATGTAGAATAATAAATAAAGAGAGCAGAGAGGTGGAATGGTGCCTCAGACAAAACGGACACTGAAAAGACTTTGGCTTCTCATCTCATAAAGTGGGGGCCATTGGAAAGTTTAAATCAAAGTATGAACGTGATATAGCATACGGTTTGAAAAGATAATTCTAGATATGTTTGGAAAGTAAAATGAAAGGGCAAAGGTTGAAGCAGGAAAATCAATTACAATGCAGAGATGATGATGATGACTCAGACCAGTGATGAGGAAAGGTCAGATTCTGAACATAATGAAGAGGTAGAGTCAACAGGATTTGCAAATGGCGTGATTGTGAGATGGGAGAGAAATATAATATGTCATCAAGGTTTTTGACCTGTGTGTATGATACCAATTGAAATGGAGAAGAATTCGGGTAGAATGGTTGAGGTGAGTCAGAGTCAGAGTCCAGCATGAATGTATGATTATATCCAAGTGTAAATGTTGAGTAACAGTTGTATGTACAAGTATGGAGTTCTCCAGTGGTAGAGATTTTTGAGTTGTTGGTACATACATGGTATTTAGAGCTCTGAGGTTGGGAAAAATGTAGAGAAAAGAGAGCAAGGACTGAGATCTGGTGTGGGACACTCTAATCTTAAGAGTTTTGGAAGAAAAAGAATCCAAAACAAAGGAACCTAGAGAGTCTAGTATTCTGGGAGCCAATTGAAGAAAGTGAATTGATGAGGAGGAAGTAAATAACTGTGATAAATGCTATTGACTCAAGAAGTACAATGTCAACTTGAGAATGGGCCATTGAATTTAGCAACATGGAGGTTGTTAATGATTTGGACAGGTTTCTGCAAAATAAGGGAGATCGAAGCCCAATTGGAATAAGTATAAAGAGAGAAATGGAGGTGAGAAATTGCAGCCATGGAGTAAGGTCAACATTTTAGGGGAGTAAGGTCAACATTTTAGGGGATAACTTGGGGGAGAGAGCTCACAGTTGTGTGTCTACTTTTGGGCTCCTGATTCTCTGAGCTTGTTCTGAGATGAGCACATGGACATCATTCCACCAGGTCCAAAGAAACTCTATGGGGATCACTAAGCCCCTGGCTGCCCAGAAGTATCCTCCAGCTAGAGTACCCTTCTCTGGGGTCTTGCTGTCTATCTATAGCAGAAACCATCCTGAGAGTAAGAGAACTCATGCTACATAATGGGGCTCTTGCAGAGTGTGGCTATCTATAAAGCAAGCAGATAACTTTCTAAGTAAATAGCAGCCTTCTATTTAAAAACCGTTCTTATCTTCTGTGGTTGACTGATATTGGACAAACCTATTTGTAACTAGCATTAAGTCTATCAAATTTATCACAATCTTTCTGAAAATGTATTAAGTACTTGTTCTGTACAGCTTTTTTAGAGAAACAAATTGCATCTTTATTATTGACTGTATAAAGAGATGTTCGGTATATTTTTTGGGCCTAATATTTTCTGGCTCCCAATTGAAAACTGGAAAGAAAAGGTGGGGATAGCTGATTTTATAGTTCAGTGAATATCTCCACTATCATTCTGTGAGGCTGAGATACAGAGATTGGAGGAAGCGCCATGCTCTTTGTTCTTTGATGCATTGTTGTGAAAGGTGTTTGTTTTCTTCCAACAGAACATGTTGGTAACTTGGTGTGTCTATTTCCACTCTATCTCTGGAGACAGGTTGTACAAGAACTGGTTGTGAGATCAATTTTTCTGATATGACAAACGAGGTTTGTGATAAATGCTGCGATCTCTAAGGATTTGCTGAGAACAGTAATTCTGATTTTGTCCTTTTGTTTTAGACTGTTAGATGATGTCTTAATGACACCCATTCTTCTGATGAGTTAAGCCTACAAACAGTAGGCCTTTCTGATCAGAGGTGGCTATTTCCCTGGCTCTGCTGTTTTTGGTGCTTCCAAATCTGAATATACTTTAAGGTAGTGTTCGGCAAACTCATTAGTCAACAGAGCCAAATATCAAGAGTACAACAATTGAAATTTCTTTTGAGAGCCAAATTTTTAAAACTTAAACTTCTTCTAACACCACTTCTTCAAAATAGACTCGCCCAGGCCATGGTATTTTGTGGAAGAGCCACACTCAAGGGGCCAAAGAGCTGCATGTGGCTCATGAGCCGCAGTTTGCCGACCACTGCTTTAAGGGGATTATTGGTGTGTAGTCAGTTAGTCTATCCTTCCTCTGCACACCCCCAGCTCCTGGGTACTGTTTCACTATGGGTCAATGCTTTGTTCTGGTGTCTCTTTCTAATCTCCAGACCACGAAATCTGGGAGGTCAAGGTCAGTGACTTAATTTTTACTCATTGTATCCAGCATCTTGTTCACTCAGAGTTCAATACTTAAACTGTCTTGACAAATGCATGATAATATCAGCCACTACTTTACTATGGACAAGTGAGATACTTTTTAAAGAATACCATGGATGTTGAAGTTGTTCCGTTTAGCGAGACTTTTATCACTTGTATGTCACATGCTATCCATGATTCAGAATATACACCATTACTTTAGACTCTAATTGAATAGGGCCATCCAAGAAGCAGTTTCTGAGAGGAGGGTTAGGATGCATAGTTTATTTGGGAGTTGCAGAGACATGGCAGGCTAATGGGTAGACAATACAGAGGGAAAAGAAATAGTCAAAATCCCAGCAACCACTGTAGACAGCTAAGAAGGCATCAGGAAATGCTGTAAACTACATACTTCAGAATTATCCTAGCCAAGGGGTAAAGAAGCTGGGATGGTTATATTCCCTCACCCATCAGTCATTGCTTAAGGGGTGTAACCATCCTGGGAAGATGTTAATTTCCAGTCATTTCACATGAGTCAAGTGGGTTCTGGCAGCCTAAGGCCAGCCACTCAACAACCATGATGTTCTAGCTCTCAAAAGTCAGAGCAGGATGCACAGAAATGGAAATGGCAATGGCAATGAGATCTGAGGGGATATAGGAAAAGCATAGACAGGGACTGCCACAAAGACCACACAGTGCCAATTCATAAATGATCATTTGTTTTGTTTATCCTTCTTACTCTCAAGACCAATCTCTGTTAATTTAGAAAAATGCCCTTCTATGTGTGAGGTAGCATATGGAATGCATTTTATAGACTGTAAAGTGTGATACAAGTACGTTGTTATTAACATTATTATATTCATTATTATTATGGAATTTGATTAAGTTATCAGCACTTGAAAGTGTTAGTTGAATGCATTTCTGAGAAGAAAAGTGAACTATTTAAATACAATTCCAGTTACACATAATCAATAACTGTCCAAACCGAAGCCCAGTGTCTTCAATCAATTTGGAAATGAAAGCAGAAAGATCAGTCATACATTTGCTGATTGTTTCTCCCATGGAGGAAAGTGGCCAGTCTGACCTTTGCCAGGAGCTTATAGGTGTATAAAATATTTTTAATGTTGTGGTCTTGGGGAAGAAGCCATTAGATCTGAGTTTGACAGTTAGCTCTTTACCTTTTTTTCTTTAAACCTCTCTGATCCTGCTTTGCATATTTAGTCTTATTTGAATCCAAACACGGACCTCTGAACCATGGTTTTGACTTCCACTTAATGTTGAATATGACTACTATCTAGGATTATACTTCCTTTTTGTGACCCATTCAACTTAAATTAAACCATTCAAATAAACACGCTGGTTTGGATTCACTTATCTCACATCTGTGACTTTTAGTGACTTAAACTAGCTAGCACCCCATCTCTGGAAAGTTTTGCCTAAATGAGTTTCTGAAGCTCAAGGGGTGTAACCATCCTGGGAAGATGTTAATTATTATCCCCTTGCCACAATTTGTTCTTTCCTCTCCACTGGAAACTCCCAGGATGCCTTTCTGTTAGGGCTGCCCACCCCTGATGGTTCTTGCTGGAGTAAAAGAAATGGCAGAGGAAAGGAGAGGATAGGGTGAATATAAAAGTTATGTGGGTGATAGAATTATCAGGATTTGTGATTGATTGGACATGGACATGAGAGGGAGGTGTCAAAGATGATGGATTAGGTTGACTGCTGGTGCTTTTACCTGAGATAGAACATACTAGGAGAGAGCAAGTCAGAGCAAAAAGATACATTGAGAGACAAATAGATCTCCCCCCATCTTCTGTTGAGTAAAATGCAGCCAAATAGCAAGTTGTGGGTAAAACTGAACCTTACTATTAAATTGCTTAAATTGATTAACAGCACAATTATGGATGAGAGATTATTATTTTTCCTGGTCATACTGCTAATAGAGCTTAAATTTAGTAATAGTCAAATAACTAATAGAGTACATTTCCTATTGATAACATGCCTAGAGTCTTGAGAGGATTCTCATTTGGTGAAAGGCACGGGGGAATCATTTCATTGTTGTGAACCAACCCTATTTAATTATGAACAATAAAACCTCATTGTTGAGCAGAAAAAATACCTAGAAGTATTAGATTGGGTATAATTCAGCCCCATTTCCAAGAACTGAGCCAGGAGACTCATGGAAGGATGTCTGGTGATGCATGCTTTCCATACTAATGGTGCTGGCATTGCTGAGTCAATTTGGATTTAATTTGATTTCTTGCTTGATCCTCTGGGTGGCACATAACTGAAAACCTGTATATTTGTTCATATTACTATTGTCCTCAGACAAAGACCTCTCAAATTCAAGAGCAATCTATAATGTAGCTATCCTTTTCCTATCTGCTCAGCGTGTCCCTTAACTGGCTGCTATTCAGGCATTTATTTTAGATAGCAGTGCCTGTCCTGAACCGAGGGCTCCTTTGAATCTGGGTTTTTGAGATCCAAATTGCTAGCCTTGGAAATTTATTACTTGACAAAGGTCTGTTTAGGGCTCTTCTCATCTGGAAGAAGAGGAAGAAAAAAGAAAGATGCACAAAACCTTCACAACCCTCTTTTATCTACAGAATTGCTAAAAATGTTCTTGAAAGAATTGCCTGTGCAGACTCACCTGACACTTCACTGGTATAAGTAATTTCTGATTATTTCTAGTCTCTCTGTTTGAATCAGTGTGTGACCCAACAGAATCATTTTCCACGGACTGGAGATGATGTGATTTCAAGTGAGATAACAAAAGGGAAAAATGAATACATCAGCTAAGCGCTTCAAAGAATCATCAATTCTGTCTTTGGAAAGGGCAGCCCAGGATGAAGGCAATGGCAGTGGAAAGACAATCTTCAGATATAAATGGCCAGAAAGCTGTGTGTACCATAGTTTTGAGATTAATAGCAGTGAACATTCACAGAGGGATGAACTTGTGCCAGACACAGTTGTAAGTACTCTGTCTTATGCCATGTAATGATATATCTTTTTTATCTCAAATTTATAAACAGTATTATTAGTTGAGGTTCTTCAATTTATGTATGTGATTATGAAGGCTGAGAAATCCCAAGATCTATAGTTGGCAAGCTGAAGCCCCAAGACAATTGATCACATAGTTCCAGTCTGAGGCAGAAAACCGATGCCCCAGCTTGGAGACAGTCAGGCAGAGAGGCGTGAAGGCCCCCTTATCCAGCCTATTGTTTTATTCGTGCCTTCAACTGATCGGATGAGGCCCACCCATGTTGGGAGAAAGCAATTCAAATGGCAGTTTCATCCAGAAACATCCTCATTGACACACCCAGAACAATGCAATGTCTGGGCCCAGTCAAGTTGATACATAAATTTAACCACCATATATAGGGAAACTGGGGCACAGAGGGGTAAGTAACTTCACTAAGGTAATGTAGCAGCCACATAACCATGTATTTGAACCCAAGCTGTCTGACTCCAGCACCGATGCTTTCACCACGAGACATCATTTCTCTATGCCATGATCTAGAACACGTACCAGAGGATATCAGACAGCTCATTTTCCTCAACCCTGCAAAGTGAAATCTCAATGCAGGACATGGAATTGGAAACAAAACATCTAGGAAAAGAGGAAGGCTTTGGTAACACCACAAAAATGTGTAGTGTAAAAATGGAAAAAAATTGATCTTCTAGTATTTAAGCATGGCAAAGTGTTTAATTAATATTTGTCGATTAATGCTTTTTGAGAGAGTAAATGTAATTATCTATTATTGGTAACTTGTTATATTATTACTATAAATATGCCCAACTTCCACAAATAGATAACCCGTGGGCTAGGAACCTATCTCATATTTATCTGTATCTCCCACAAGGCTTACATGTTATATGCGATTATGGAAGGAGCTCAATAAATATTAGTTGACATAGTTATATTGGTGACTAAAGGTGTTAATCAATTGATTAATCATTACAAAGGCTAATAAGTATGTATGTTATTTTTTAAGAACAAGAGGATATAGAAAAGATATTCAATAAATATTCTTATCGAATCAAATTTAAGTAGTTTGCAATGGAAAACATTATTTCTTTTTTTAAAAGCGGGGAAAAAATAGTTTTCCTAAAATTTCATCCTGATTATGGGGATGGGGATGGGCTGAGCCAAAGCAGAATGTAATGAGGAGAATGACTTAAATGGTAGAATGGTCGGCTCTTGTCTACAGGTTTACAGAAATGAAATTAAACTTGGGCTTTCTATTGCAAAACAATAAGCAAATTGAAGGCTAATTATACCAGCTCATCAAAAAAAGCTGGCAAACTGAAAAGGATTTTGCATTTCTGAGTAGAACGAGTTTTCAGATGAAAGAATTTATTATAAGAAATTGGGAACATCTGGGCCATCAAAGGCAGAATGCAGTGAATAATTGGACAATCACAGACTGGCATCCATTTGAATAAGAGGCACTTCCTCGGTTCCCTCTAGAGGAAGTGTTCAAAGTTCCTCATCTAGGGGGAAATGAGGCTCAGCTTTTGAAATGTGATTATCCTACCTGGTTGTTATTTGGCTATGAAAGAAATCTATTTTGGAAACCTGTTCCGGAAAGTTATTCTTGTGATCAAAATTAGTGTAGAATGGCAGAGAAGTGGTTGGCTCCATTCCCTGTATTTCACCTACTAGCTTAAATCTTACTACCCTCATCTGGTCCCGGCAGGCAAACATCATATTCATAATAAGACATAACAACTCTGCCTATCCCCATTCTCTGCTTTCTCTCTCTCTGATGTCTTTGAATCCAGGGGTTACCATGCTGGCATCATTCTGCTGCCAGACAGGGTGCTAATGAAGGGGTTCTTGATGGGGTGAGCCGCTGAGCTGTTGACAGGAGTGGGGCTAAGCGAACTTAGTCCCCATTCTACTCAGAGCCATGCACTCTCCTTACATGTGATAGCAATAATGTCCTATGTTAGTACATCCAGCTTTAGGTTAAACACTGAACGAATTATTTTACACATATACATTATTTCCATTCATTCTAATAGTCCCTCTAGAGCAGGGGTGGAGAAACTCTTTTCTGCCCAGGGCCAGATATTTATAATATCATTCATGGGCCATACAAAATTATCACTTAAAAATTAGCCTACTATATTTGGTCAAACATTTAATTAACTTACCCCTAATGTCTTGGCAGGGCCAGGCCAAATGATTTCTCAGGCCTTATACAGCCCACAGGCCAGATGTTCCCTACTCTGCTCTAAGTAGTAGCAATTATCCAATTTTATGGTCAGGGAAACTGAAGATCAAAAAGATTATAAGGTCAGTCAGATAATATAGTCCAGATTGTATTGTGCAATGACAATACTCAGTGGCTTAAAACCACAAACATTTACTTTTTACTCATGGTCCATGTCTGCTATGAGTGAGCAGGGGGCTCTGCTCATTACAGTCACCTGGAAACTCAGGTTGGCTGAGCAACTTCCATCTCCAATAATGCCAGTCTCAGTGCTTGGGGGACTTGTGGGAGGGTCTCCCACCACAGTTAAATGCTTGCTCCCTCAAAGGACATGCAATACCTATGCTTACAATTCATTGGCCAGGACTGGTTAGAGTAGGGTCGGGGGAGGGATAGAAAATGCAATCATAATCTGCATGCCCAAGTTCAGGAACTAGAAGAATTCATTGAACAGCACTGGTGAGAGAGGCATATGACATGGTGATTAACACTAGGTTTAAATTGTGGTTCTACCCAGAACTTATTTGCTTAGCTGTGGAATCTTTGACCAACTGCTGAATCTCCCCACGCTTCAGCTCCCTCACTTTTTTAAATGAAGAAATAATTATACCTTTATCAAGGAGCTGTTATAAGGATCCAATAAGATAATGCACACACAGACTTAGCTAAGTAAACTTAGCATAGATACCATGAGGCCAGCCCAAGTCCTGCATGCTCAGAGACCATTTGTTCATAGCTTTTGGAAATGCAATAGCCAAAACTGTGCCTGAGGAAGAATGCAGGAGGTTCATATCTAGGTATGTCCAGGAGAACAAGTTGTCCAGAGAAGAGTCAAACCTTGTCAGGAAGTGGCAGTGCAGGAGAAAGATGGCCAAGAAGAGGAGAGGGGCAATTTTAAAACATGGCTACAAATTCTTCCATATTCTTTGTTTGCTCCTCTTGAATCTGGGAAGGCCTATAACTGCTTTGATCCATAGCAGGGGAAGTACAATGGAATGACACATGTTATTTCAATGCTAGACCAACTTGCTTCTAGCTTATTTGCTGAAACACTTGCTTTTGGATGTCTGAGCCACTACTTACTACCCTGATGTCGTCATGCTGCGAGGAAGTCCAAGTACACAAGAGGCCCCAAGTGGATCAACAGTTCCCACTGAGACCCGTTGGAGTCATCCAGACAAGGCACTGTGAGTGAAGAAGCTGCAGATTATTCCAGCCCCCAAACGTCACCCTCAGCCCACTGAGTCTTCTCAAGTGAGGCCCTGGACAGCATGGTGTAGACACAAACCATTCCCACAGTGCCCTGCTATATTTGTGACCCACAGAATCTGTGACCATAATGAAATAGTTATTGTATATATTTTAGCATGGATCATTATGCAGCAACAGATAACCAGAAGCATGAAAGCAAGGGAAGGGTGATTGTAGGTAAATGGGTGCTAGAAATAAAAGCCTGGGTGTTTACTGGAACCTAATAATGTGCTTTTCTGGAGAAAATGGGTCCATGTAAAGGATCAAGGGCAAAGTGTCCGTTTCCTTTTGACTTTGGATTTGGTCACTAAATTGAGCTTGCATACACACTGTGCTGATTTGGTGCCTCCCATTTGCCAGCTTCATTCATAAAACTGTCTATACCTCTGCCTGCTCTCTTCCAAAATCAGAAACCTGATTTTGATAGCCTGTCCATGTTCTTCTGCTCACCCTCTGGTTTCAGCTTTTGATGGTCTCATTTTGCTAACTTGGCATAGCTGGCATAATTGTTCTCTTTCTCCTTTGCTCCCCATTCTTGTCTTCCTTTGTTTCTGAGTTGGCATCCCACAAAGCATTCACTGAACTTTCTCAAAGCTACCTCTGTCACAGCTGCAGTTTTTTTTCAGAATACCCAGGGAATCAGGAATATGTTTACAATCTACACTAGCACTACCCAAGTGCAACCTTCTGAGCAGCTTGGAGGCCTCCCTTCCAGATTTACTCAAACCTTTCAAGAGAGGAGATTTGCCTCTTCTCACAATGAAGCACATTTCTTCCCCTAAACCTGTAGAAGCCCCTCTCCTGACTCATGAGAACATCAAAGGTTGAAACCAGAGGGTGAGCAGAACATCATGGACCAGGCACGTATGACATATCATCAATGAGTGTGACCTACCACAAAGGCATGACACCCCTCTTATAAGTCATCCTCAGTAAGTGAAGGGCTACTTTGTCCATTTTGTAGGTGATTAAGTCCTGATCTTAATATCACATCACTATGTTATTTTCCCCCAGTTCTCTCCCAGGTGTAGTTGGTGGTCAAAAGACTCAGGACTTTTCTAAAAGCTGAGCTTTCCAAGGATATGCCTATTTAATACCTATTTCTTAATGATTTTTACCATTTTTACCACTACCTCCCTGCTTGTGATAATTTCCCCACTGCATTTCCTTTTTCCTGAAAGTCCACTTTCCCACTTCCCATCTCTCGAGAGTTCACACTGCATTGGGAACTCCTGGCTTCTTTCTTTATTCACTCTGAATAATATACCTCTTCAGCAAACACTCCTAAAATGTTGCTAACCTCTGTTGAATAGTTTGCAAAATGTGATCTTATCTAAAAGAAAAGAAAGACAAAAACTTCACTTGCATTTTACATTAGATTCCACAATACCTGACACTTTCCTTTCTGGATAGCAACTGCTTTGATTGGGTTAAGTCAATTGAGAATCTTTCAGAAGTTATGCATTTTGCATTCTCTCTAAACCTGTTTCTTCTACTGTAAACTAGTCACTTTGAGCGCGCATTTAAATGAGATGTTTCAGGTAAAGTACAGCTATTGCATGGCATTAAGTTATCAAGAAGTGCTGATTATTATTGATTGTTCCTAAGGACAAACAACCTGACCTCCTTCAGCGGAGGCCTCAAAGTACCCTTGATTGTTTGGCATTATCTGAAACTCTTCAAAAGCCATAAACTAAATTCTAAGCCCTGAAGTGACAACTGAAGTTTCAGTTGTCACAGGGTGTGACATTAGGCTGGGTCTGTTTTCAAAGACTGATAGAAAAATGGCCTGGGGTAGCTTCCAGAAGTTAGGTCAGGAGACACTTTTACATCTTCCTTTCTGGTGATGAGGCTCTTGTTAACCTTGTGAGAGGCTTTGCCGTCAGCAGATTTATTAGGGGCTCGTTGGAGGCTTGGGAGAATCAGCAATTTTGCTTCACCAGGGTTTCTCTGAGAGCCTGCTTTTGGCTCATTTCATCTGAGTTCACTGGAACAGGATAATTTCAAGGAAACAGCAATTTAGACTCTTGAGTTTCTCATGGCCTTTGGACTAAATCATAAATCAACTTCTGCTCACTTGAAATGGAGCCTCCACCTACATTTTCCAGAAACTTCAGAAGAGTGTAGCAGACACTGATTAGGCCTATGAAATTTCCAGACAGGTTGTTAGTTTCATGCTTCTCTTTTCTCATTTAATACAGGTTAGTGAAGGCTGGGAATAATGAGGCCCTTTATATATCTGTATTTTAGAAGTGAGAAAACTGAGGTTTAGGGAAATGAATTAACTCACTTAAAATTTTAAAAATCTGTTAATGCGGTGGTCAGACCACAACCCAGATCACTTAGCTTGTCTTCCATCTTACCATGCTTCCATTCTTTCAGTAAATACTAATGTTGCATACTATGTACCAGTACAAGGACTTGGAGACTGATTGGCGAGAATGGAAAAACCAGAATTTAAAAATGTATATTAGAGACATATGGTTAAATAATCCTTATTTGATAAAAATAACAGAGTTAGTACTGGATGAAGATTTTAAAGCTGTTGGGTCAAGCAGGTTGGTTCAGACATACGGTCTTCTGGGGAGAAGGCAGGAAGGGAATGACAGTGAGGCTGATCAGGTGCACACAAATGGACAACATGATTAATTTCTTTGTAATGAATTGTGATAATCTTAATATCAGGTAATTTTTATTATCTTAATATTTCCTTCAGGTAACATGGGAATCAGCTCAGGTGATTGATAGTCACTGCCCTCACCAAATGCCTGTCTGTTACTATGGTTCCTCTTCCGGTTCACCTACCAGCTGCCTAGCAGCTAAAAGGTTAATATCTGGCACAGGAGGAAATATCCAGGACCTCTTTCTGTGCTAAAAGTAGCATCTTACAGGAACATTACATTTTAGTATACTATTTTAATATGTATTTTCTTTATGCTGCTTCAAGCCCTTTATAGGATAGGGTTGTATACTAACAGATAAATAAAAATATTTTTGTCCAATTATTTAAAATTATTTCATGAATATTATATGCTTTAGTGTAAAATACTGAAACATTAGAGTCTATTATAATTATCATCATGTCAAAAGATGAAGAAAAAGATTTCCATTACACAAATTTGGCATTTAGTTACTATTCCTTTAACAATTACTGATAATTGAAAAGCCAGCCACCCTACCTTCTGCCAATTCCCTCCCCTCTATTTAACTAATAATAAGGACCAAAGACTTGGAAATATTCATTATATAGCTTACACTCTAGATATCATCTATGATTGAAATATAACCTAATTTAAGCAGAAAACATCAGACTCTTTTCATTTCAGACTCTATCTATTCATTATCAAAGACAGATTCTGAGCACATTGTTTTTAAGGAATCTGCACTGTTACAGGGGTGGGGAACCTTTTCTCTGCCAAGAGCTATTTGGATATTTGTAACATCATTCTCGCGCCATACAAAATTATCAGCTTAAAAATTAGCCTGCTATATTTGGTCAAACATTTAATTAACTCACCCCTAATGCCTTGGCAGAGCCAGACCAAATGATTTCTCTGGCCTTATACACTGAGTGGCCAGGTTATTATGATCTCTGAATGCATAATAATCTGGCCACTCAGTATATATATATTAGAGGCCCAGTGCATGAATTTGTGCATGGGTGGGGTCCGGCCAGCCTGGCCAGGGGGAGTGGACATGGACGGTTGGCCAGCCTACCTGCTGGTCGAACTCCTGGTCGAGGGACAATTTGCATATTAGCCTTTTATTATATAGGATATACACTGAGTGGCCAGATTATTATGCGATTAGAGATCATAATAATCTGGCCACTCAGTGTATAGCCTGAAGGCTGGACGTTCCCCAACCTTGATAGAAGGCTACAACTATCAGCTTTTTTTGTGGCTCTCACACTTGAGTGGGCATCAAAATAACCCAGAGGGCTATTAGAACACAGATGGCTGCTCCCCATCCCCAGAGTTTTTTATCAATAGGTTTGCAATGGGCCCTAAGAATTAGTGTATTTTCAACCAAAGATACAGAAACTGCTGGTCCTGGGACAAAACTTTGAGAACCATTGGTTTACAGACATGTCACTCCTGGATGAGTTACTTGATGGGAAATAGAAAAATCAAGTGTACCTTGGAAGGTGGAGTCTTTATTGTGGAGTAGTCTGAAGACTTCTTTACTGAGGTTTTGGCCAAAGTCCAAAGTTCAGAGGAACGGTAATAAGTCTAAGGGCATCTGGACAATTCTGGTCAAAGTGAAGTTGGACTTCAGTGTAGGGAAATCTAGAGGTCTAAACTGCTATCAGAGGTCAGATGTGGAAGGTGATCACGTGTGCAACTTAGGAGAGCTGCAGGCATTTGGCCCTCCTTGTTGAACACCACCACCATCCTGTAACACCAAAATCTTCTGGTTTCCCCTTTGGCTACACTGGGGTATTGCCTTTTCAATCATGTTTTGGGTTTATTCCCTAAATATAGGGTTTCATGGTTTAAATCATCAGTCTTTCTTATTTACTTTCATGTATTCAGTTATCACCTACCAGTAACCTCACTCTTGAACTTCAGAACAGTTTTTTTTTTCTAAATTCTTCAAATATATTTTCTTTAGGCACTAAAACTTATATGTATCCAATAATTAAAACGTTTAACCCACAATGTATCTTTGGTAGACTTTATCTACCAAATTGCTCAAGCAAAAATGCTAGGCATCCTTCTGAATTCTGTCCTCTCCATCATTCTGTACCATCCACTAATTCTCCAGAACCTGATAACAACTTAATTATCTTCTGCCTCTGTCGCCTCTTCTCCAATTCCACAGCCATACCTAGCATTTAGACCCTTCTCAGTCCCTTCCTAGACTACTGAAATAACCTCTCAGCTTCTTGAGTCACCCCACCACTCTGTCTTCTATAACAGCCACACAACTGCTATCTATACTAATAAAAGGGTAATATGCTAATTAAACCGGGTCGACTGTACATCTTCCTGATGTCCAACTTCCTTCCTGACAGTTAGGGGGTGACCAGGCTGGCAGGGGGGCAGTTAGGGGGCAACCAGGCCAGCAGAGGGGCATTTAGTGGGGGACCAGGCCAGGAGGGATAGTTAGAGGGTGACCAGGCTGGCAGAGGGGCAGTTAGTAGGTGACCAGGCCAGCAGGGGATCAGTTAGGGGGCAACCAGGCAAGCAGGGGATCAGTTAGGGGGTAATCAGGCCAGCAAGCAGAGGCAGTTAGGGGTGATCAGACAAGCAGGTGAGTGGTTAGGAGCCAGCGGTCCTGGATTGTGAGAGGGATGTCTGACTGGCGGTTTAGGCCCCATCCCTCAGGACCCCTTGAGGGGTCCCGGATTGGGGAGGGTTCAGGCCGGGCTGAGGCCCACCCCCCCATGCACAAATTTTGTGCACCTGGCCTCTAGTTTCTATTATTAAAACACTAGTGGCTCAGTGCACAAAATTCATGCACAGATAGGGTCCCTAAGCCTGGCCAGTGATAAGGGCTGATCTGTGGGGCAACTGACAGGGTGATTGGGGCCCCTGCTCGCTCCCTCCTTGGCTGGCCTGGCACCGCCTGCTTGCCAGCCCTGCCCCCTCCCCCCCCACCACCACCACCAGTAGGGGCCTGTGGGCTGAAGGCAGCTCCTGCATTGAGCATCTGCCCCCTGCTGGTCAGTGCACATCATAGCGACCAGTCGTTCGCCTGTCATTCTGCCTTTCAGTTGATTTGCATATTAGGGTTTTATATAGATAGATACTGACAGCTGTCAGAGGGGAGGAGTATTGGAGGACTGGATGAAAGATGATGAAGGGAGTAAGCAAAAAAAAAAAACCAACAACATATATATATATAACATGGATATAGACAACAGTGTGGTGATAGCCAGATAGAAAGTGAGGGGTAAGTGGTTGTGGGCAAAGGTGGGGAGAATAGGGATTTTGCTTAGGACAATGGGCACACTATGTTTGTGCAGCTGAGTTGTATACTTGAACCCTGTATGGTTTTGTGACCCCAATGTTACCCCAATAAATTTAATAAAAACACACATACTTTTCATTTTTTATCTCAAAAATTGTTCCATAACTACTTCATGATAAACCCAAAATTCTTTAGCAAGGCATCCAAGACCTTGCATGAAATAAACCCAAACTATTTTACCAGCCTCCTCTTCCTCACTCCATATGCCCCTAAGTTTCAGTCATAATGAACTAACATTTTTGCCAAATTTGCCATATTTTTCCATTCTACTGGCTTTGACTAGTTAATTTTTCTGCATGGAATGTCTTTCCTACCCTTATCTGCCCCATGAATCTTATTTTCCCTTTCATACCCAGCTGGCTTATCATTGCCTCTATGAACATTTCCTTAACTATGTTATGTTGACTTGGTTATTTTCCCCTCTGTAGTTTCTTGGCAAATCAGAAGTGGCTTGACTATCCTTTATGAATGCCTATAGGGCAGTGTCCACAGTTATTCTGTCCCCAGTATTTAGTATAGTATCTGTCATAGAGTAGATGTCAATAAATGTTGAAGGAATGCTTTCAATTTCATGTTCCAAGAAATACAAGCCAAAGGGATGTCAATATTATTGCCACGGTAATTCTTTGTGTGAATAAGAGACAATTCAATATATAATTTTCACGTTTTTCAGTAGCATAAAGTAAGCAATGTTTGGGCATGACCTAGGAAATGTATTCAATTTTCCTCTTGTCTGGATCATTTCCAACATGTATTTGTGTCAACTAGTCCTCTTGTCTATAATCCTCCTCTTGGAATAAGATGTTCATTTCATACTTTCATTGCATGCTTGTCATGAGTTGTAAGCCCTATAAAAGAAGCTCCCTGAATTTATCATAAAAATGGAAATTGTAATTAGGAAATACACACGTGCATGTGGATAGACCCCAAGCAAGTGACCACCACCAAGAGGCAAAATTGAAGACCTGAAGGGCATTTTGGTTTGAAAGGGAAACAAACATTTCCATCTTATAGGTAGGTAGGTGGGCTCCTAGCAAACAAGGGCCACTGTGAAGAACCATAGAAGACCCTGGTCTGGAACTAGGTATTTATAAGTAAACTTCCAAACCAACATACTTGCTTTGTGCATGACTTCTAACAAGGTAAAGACCATACCACCAATACAATAAACTTTCTCAGGCATTAGATGCCTGTTACCAAAGGCTTAAAAGGTGGCCAAGCAAGAAGGAATGAAGTATTTTATGACTATATTGAGCCTAGGGGTCAACATTAGAATAAATGAGTGAAATTTATTGGGAGATAAGATTTGGGCTCAAGTTGGGAAGATTTTTCTGAAAACTAAATCAATTAAACTCTGCTCTTTTAGGATGCTCCCAAGATTGAAAGGCAGCCCGGATGGTGATTTGCCATGGATAATGTAAAGGTGACTTACATTTGGGAAGAATAAAAAGGGGGTGACCTGGGATTTAGGAGGCAGGTCATGCTGTACAACTCTGATCTCCTTAACCCATTTCTTTGCTTTCAGAAAAATTGTCACTTCCTGAAAGAAATAGGATGGCTGCTGACCATTCTTTGGGTAACCACCATTTTGAATCATGAGCTACTATGGCAAGTCTTCCCCTTTCTCTCTCTTATATAAGGCTTTGTGTGGGTGTTACAGGGATGAGCCTCTTGTAAGAATTCTCCAGGCAGAGATTCGAGGAGGCGGATTCAAAGAGCAGCAGAAATGTTCAGTTTTGTTCTGATTTTCATGGCTTGTTGCACAGCCATTCACATGTTTCTTTGTATAAGCAATATAATAACCAGCTTTCAAAAGGACAGACAGTATAATGAATGGATGGTAAAACATGATCATAAAAACAGCAGAGTGTGTCTAGAAATGTGTGTTATCTGCTTTTGATTTACTGTGCACCCTGTTTTGCATTTGCACATCATTTGCAAGTTTTCCATTAAAAATAAGCATTTAATGGTCATTCAAATAAATTTTTATTTTTCTTTTTCCCCCCCCAAGGTGATAAAAAAAAGTATGTGTGTGTTGGGGGGGGGGCGGGGTGGAGAGAGCATTTAACAGTCGTGACAGAACATTGATATTATAGCCATAGAGTTCATTACAGGGTAATTAATGCATGTTAAGTATCTTGTAAATATTATGTGGTAATAGCTCCAAATAAATACACACTACAGTTGGAAAGATCTGCTCCACCCCTGCCACAGGGACTGAGATGTTCCTAATTAATGCCTTTAGAAAAGGAGCGTGTGTCACCTTGAATAGTCTTGGGAAATTACAGCTTTAGTTTGTGAAAGGCAACAGTGAATGGTTAATTATGGAAATTTGACATGCCTGGTGCCTATCCCACCTGGGCTAAGTGGGTTGGACAGGCCCACCTGGCTTGCTCTCTTCCTCAGCAGCCTTTGTTAGAAAGCAGGATGCACAGCTATAGTTGCATTGCTGGGAGTTATTCCAATCCCAAGAAGAAAAGCTTTCTGGGAGGACCTGCTGGCAAGTGCTGGTTCTCCTTGGACTCTTTACTGAGTTCCTTAAGGCAGGACCTGTGGCTGTCTGGTAAATAGGAGGCACTGCTGTTGGTGGTATTTATAGGTGTGGGTGTAAATTGTATTTCCAGTTTGACCTTCTGCTTGGTTTGCAGATGGGTTTGCAGATGGTCTCTTCCAGGTGTTGGTGTGTGGAGCTTGAGATCTCTTAGCACTTGGCTGCAGTGATTATAATCAGGCCTCTAAGTGTCTCCTGGTCATTTCCCCAGAGACCTTCAGAGGATAGGAAAGTGACAGAAAGGCTCTTGCTTTTCTGATGCATTTCTTTTTTCAAGTCAGCTGGGCTCAGGCTGATGGGTCATAGACCAAGGTCATGGCATCGTGATAGTCCTTGGGGTAAAAGTTTTAGCATAAATGAACTTTTGTTTACACCTAACCACTTCTGCACAGTACATAGTGACTCCCCTTTTCCAAATGTGTTCATATCTCGACTTGTCCAACTATGACTTCTCCATGCATAGCTCTCTAATAGCACAGTGATCAGTGGTAATCACCCATACAGTTTACGTATTGGAGATCAGGTTATCACTATGGAGTGGGCTTTCAAATGCTCTGGCAAGGCTTTTCTCTCCTTTCAAATAATACCTCCCCTAAATCTCTCATCTGGTACTTGGAATTCCTAAAGAAGGAAACCAAGCCTCCACACCCTCAATGAGAGAGGTGGTTTCAAATGTGAACCTCTGGAGTTGAGATTCACACTTATGTAAATGCAGACATGAAACCTATTCTTTAGTCAGAGTTCAACAGTAATGAGATCCTGAAGGCTTGAGATTCTGGGAAGAATGATACTTAGAATAGGAATTAAAAACCTGCTGGTATGGCTGACAGGACCCAAGAAAAACTTGACCCACTTCAATTTGAGGAAGTCCAAGTGCTAGGACATCATGGACATGGATATTCACTTAGCAAGCAATGGTGATGAATTATCTGAGTACCAATATCAAGAGAGAAACCAAATGAGGATATTGAACTCATACATAAGTTGCAGGCATGCTCTACTAAAATTTTGGGTAGAAGTATAGGGCAAGGAGATCATCCTTGTACAATACCTAGGGCAGAGCCTGGTAAAAGTGAACATTCAATATATACTGGTGTTGTCATGATTAAGGAATGTGCCCTCTTCTTTCAGCATGGTAGCGATGCTAGGAAAAGTCACACCTCTTTTTCTGATGGAAACATAAAGAAACCCTCATGGAGACAAGCAAGGGAAGATATTTTTGAGTATTGTTAAAGAAAAATCATTCTGATATATGTTTAAAATGGCAAGAAAGACTTTATTTAAAATGATTGCAATAAAGGAGAGAGATTGACCTCAACTCCAAATACAACAGGAACAAATGGGGATGTATAGACAATGGACTGGGTATGGGAATAGCTGGACAATTATTGGGAAGAACTTAATTAGGTGTCAAGAGTGAACATCTTATGCTGCGGGTATGATTTTTATCAATAATACAAATTAAAGTGACCATATTCTCTGAGTCTACTGAGATGGCATCATCCAGTGATATGGGCAGGTACCTGCCAAGATGGGTCTGCACATGGAATTTGTGCTCTAGGCAAGAGGCTTGATAGCACCTTTTCCCATACAAACCTCTTTTCTTGATCTCTGGCCTGTGTAAAGAAAGCATACCATTCCACAGTGTGCATTTGCATCCCCTCCCACTCAGCTACTCATACCTACAATTGAATTGCCAGGCAATCTGAACCCCTGCTGATTCCACACAATTCAGGCAAAGCACATGGGAGCCCTTTCAAGAGCCAGACATGCTACAATCAAGCCACTCCACGCACAGGTCTCTAATAGTACAGTAATCAGTGGTAATCACCCATACAGTTTATGTACAGGAGAGCCTAATAAGATTCATGCCTCTGTGGTGAATACATTTTCATTTATAGGACTAAATGCAGGCATACATTACCTGTTTAATTAAAAACAAAATTCTCCAGCTAACAATTTGTTCCCTCTCCTGGGTATATGCTATATACATTACCAATGTTTCCTTTAAATCTACTGATTACATATTCCTCAAGTAATGTGTCATTGTGTGTGACTGCCTACCATTTGCTCCTGGTTTCTCTTTATTGAGAAATCAGGGCCCTGGTATGTTCCCTGTGTGCAAATAAGTGATAGAGGTTCAGATAGGTAGACTGGTGCTGACTCCTTGGAAGTGTATATATGTACAGAGGATGCCAGAGGGCAGTAGCTTCCAGGGCAAGCCAGAACAATCACTGGCAGCTCACCATTTACAGGAGCCTTTTAATAACTCTTTCTTCTTTCTCTGGTTCTCCTCTTTTTTTGCCTCATCCTGGGTGCACATAGCTGCCAATATGGGTAAGTTTGGAAGGATTCTCTCATCTAAGGAGAACAGGGCCCTCGAATGAATGGATAACTTATTGTCAGTCTTGCTGAACCCCATACACTTGAGAAGATGGACCGGTGTTGAAGGGAGTAAATTGAAAGCAGGGTCAGGTGAAGAAGGTGACATCACCAGATGTCATCTGCTATCACCAGACCTTAAAAGCCACCCAGACATGCTCCTCCATGTTTTCAGGGCTGTCGGGTGCACTGTGTTTCTGATCTTGGATGCTTTCACTTCACACACGTATGCTGCCATTCATTTATTTGGGTTATGAGGATGAGCGAGATGACAACTTCTACCTTCCAGGTGGCAGTTGGAGGAAGAAGACCAAAGGAATAGTCAAGTTAATTAGTGAATTTTCTACAAACAAGATTGAAGATAATTTAATTTAAAATAATTATTGAAGTACAAGATAAAGTTAATTCAGCATGGAGCATGGGGTAAAATCAGATGAGGGACATGAATGGTGAGCAATTAGGAAAATGGATTTTGGAATCAAAGAGGCCAAGATATAAAACTAACCTTTACTTTTTAAAAAAAATTGTTATTTGTTTGCTTGCTTTTAGCAGTTTCTTAACTTCTCTTAGCTTCTATTTGCATCTATAAACTAAAAACAACAAGCCTGTGGCGATATAATATTTTGAAGTATTAACTGAGATATATCTCTTGGCCTTTCCCTCACCAAAAGTTACATTATCCTGGGCTCTTGGTCCTTCTCCATTTAATTGGTGTCCCGAGTTAATAGAGCAGGCCTACCTACTGTGGCCTGCTTACAAAGCTGGCCTTTGGCTGTCATTTGGTAACTTGAATTTGGGAGGTTCCTACACCCTCACCAAAAAGAGTGACTCACTGTTCCTACACTGTTTGTACAAACAATGCGTTTTATGCTGAATGTCTACCTTATATCTGAGAGTCTGGGATTTTGAAGCATGCAAGGCAGAGAGTGCCTACATGACCAACCCCTCAAAAATTTTAGGTGTTGAATCTCTAATGAGCTTCCATGATAGAAAACACTTCACGTGTTGTCCCATCACACTGTTGTGGAATTAAGCACATCCTGTATGACTCCAATGGGAGGGAACTCCCATAAACTTGCTCCTGATTTCCTTGTACTTCACCACATACACCTTTTGCTTTGTATAGACACTTTCATTATAATAAATCGTAGCCATTAGTATGGCCATATGCTGAGTCCTATCACTGCCCCTAGCAAATCAGTGAGCCTGGAGATGGTCTTAGGGACACTTTCCCCCAGAGTCAACTAGAATATCCTTCACTTATTTGCTCTGAAAAGGGGTGGCACAGCAAATATCAACTGTCAACTTTTGGCTTTTGAGTCTCAGAAGTCTAGGCTGAGAGGAGCAGGTACATTAAATGACAAACATTCATGATCAACCCTTCCCCTCCTCCAAATTAATACTCAAATGTATTTCTAGAAAAAACGCAGAGAATAATGGAAAAGTAGACACTGAGATTAGAGTCCCTGAGAGTGCCCCTCATTTCCTGCCCTCCCTCCAATTGAGCCCTTGGTGGCAGGCAATGAGAAAACAAGTACAGTTTGGGGAGATCTGGAAGTAAAGGGACATGGGCAACCATTCATGGAACCTGAGGAGATGCCAAAACCCAGGAGAGGCTTGGGAGAATGGGAGCTTATGCAGTCTGGCCTGATGCAGTCTGGACTGACAAAGCCTTGTGTGCAAATTGGTGACTGAAAATAGCAACAAAAAAATGATTCCTTAATTGGATACCAGTTGGGAGAGATGGCAGAGGTCCCATCACCAGCCCAGGCTATCTGCTAATGCTTTGGTACCAAGCAAGCCCCTCACAACAATCACCATCCTGGGGAAACAGAGAAGACATGGTAATAAGGAACATTGTGTCTTGTGAACAGCTGAGTTTGTAGCCTACAACTTGTTGCTACTACAACACTAAGTCAGTAGGTTATTTTGAATATTAGGCAAGCCTAAAGAACTTAAAACAAAACCTTGTGCATTGTAAACACAACAAATGTTTACCATTTGTCTTCACATTAAAGAAAGGACTCAATGAACTTCAGCAAATGACAGCTGTTACAACCATGATGGCAAACCATAGTGTTGCTGATCCTTCTATGTCAGGAACCCAAACGAAGGTCCTTCTGCCCAGTGCTGTTCATGCCAATACAATGGACTGAGTTCAGTAAAGCAGAGAAGAAACTTACTACTTTCATCAAGGAATGGAGAAGGGTGAGCTTATGCTCCAAAGCCTCCAAGGCTGAGAAGGAGCCTTCTGTATTTATAGGCAGTGGAGAGGAGTGATTTAGTTATTTTAGGCATGCACAGGATGCCCCATTGCCATCTTGGTTTTTGCACTTGGCACCTTGGTCTTTTGCTTTGCACTTTGGTCTGTGTGCTTGGCCCTCCTTATTTTGGAGTCCAGATCCTTTTCAGTTCTTGCAAGCAGCATAACTTGTGACATAACTTAGATATTGAGAAACGTTAGCATCTTTTGGATGATAGCTCATTGATAGTATAATTGTGCACATGTGCTACAATGGGATTTCAGTGTCCTAGGCAGCCCATGGAAGGGATAACCTCATTAGCTTAAACATCTGCTGGGTTCATTAACAAGTTGCACTGCAATGTCAAAGCTATTCCTGACACTAATAAATGAAAGACATTTCTCAAAAAGATCTTCATGAAGGTAGCCCTGTTAAAAAATACGACTTCTTTTGAACATATATCATTAGGAAACTCTTCATTGTGTCACTTTTTAGGTTCTCTTAGATCTACCAATCTTATAGGCAGCAAAATTCACGTCACTAATCTGGGAAGTAGGGGTGTGAGTGCATGACAGAAAAGCAAGCTAGCATTCATGATGATAAGCTCTGTAGTAAAATTATGCTGAAGGTCATGGGAGAACAAAATGAGGTATTTAGCTTAGGCTGGGAGGGTGAAAGAGTTAGGAAAGGCTTCCTGGAGAGGGTAGATAAGTTGTGAAGGAAAAATGGGGATTATCAAGGTAGATGATTTACAGGAGAGGAAGGGATAGGAAATTGAGCAGTTGCTGCAGAAGTGACATTTATTGAATAAATATCTAATGTGTGCCAGGCATGTGCTGATTTCTAGTGATCTAGAGGTGAATAAGATGAATTCAATTTCAGATACCTCCAAATACAAGGAGAGAGCTAGTCCTGCTCAGAGATGGTGGGACAGGATCCTTTGGAGAGGAAGGGAGGCAGAGAGATGGTCATAGACAGGATCCAGAACACAGAAGGCCTTGAGTGCCGGATGAAGGAGTTTAGTTAAAAAGAAGCCACTGGAAGAGAGTGATCAAGTGTGCATTTTAAAGAGTTCACTTTGGCATCTATGTATAGAATGACTTCATGGGGGACAGGACTGAAGGTAGTGAAGAGTTAGAGGGTCTGATCAATGGACACACTCATAGTGAGAAGGGGTAATATTCTAGAATGGTTAAAAGGTAGATTTGACATTGATTGTTGCTAGATAGAATGGGTATAAGGGAACGAAGAGGCTTTAGGTTTATTTACTGAATTATGGTTTGGATGGTCAACTGCATAGATGGGGTTGCTGTTGATGAAGATTAGAACACATGATCTGGTTTGGGGAAAAAATGATGCTTTCAAAAGGCATTAATTATATTGAGTCCCAGGTATCTCTGGGATGTGGTAAGGTCAGCACAGGTGTAGAGCTCAGGGAAATGATTCAGGCTGGGAGATATAGAAATGGAAGCATTCAGAGTAAATCTGGAAGGTGAGCTTTGCCAAATGGCTAAGTGCTGCCAGGTCTTGAACCCACACCACTTAGAACTGATCTTTTATCTACCACTTACTCACTTTATGGCGTTGGACAAAATATGAATCTCTCTGTGCCTATTGGTTTTCTCAGTTTATAAAATAAGATATTGTTGGTAAATATGTACTTCTCAGGTTGAGGGTTAATGCAGAAAAAGCTTTTAGAACAGTATCTCACTATCATCAGAGATAGGTAAAGAAAAAGGTGAGCAGGAGATCAAATATGAACATTGGGAGTATCTTAGTCCTTAACACGTGGGTGAAGGAAGGGGCAACCCAGACTGTGAACAAGTGGCCATCAAAGAGATGATGAAACCCTTGGAGAGGGTATCACAGAAGCTAAGGAGTGAGAGAAAAAATAAGACTGAGGAAGCAAAAATAGCACCAAATATCTCAGACCTGAATATCACGTGTTTATTGATTCGCTGTACAAATATTCATTAATATCCAAATGCTGGCACTGATCAACTGGACAAAAATCCCAGACCTCATGGAGCTCACATTCTCATCAAGGGATGCAAATGATAGAATAGAAAAGTGAATTGCATACGTTAGAAGTTGATAAGTGCTATGGAGACAAATAAATCAGGAGAGGGGGATGAGAATGCCCAGGAGTGAAGCAACTTGCTATTTTAAATTGCAGTAGGTTGGTATTATAAATTGAGGGGTTAGGGAAGGTCTTCCTGAAAAGGTGGTATTTGAGCAGACTATTAGTGACCTTAGGTTGTAGCTCTTTTAGAGTAAATGAAAGAGAAAGACATGAAAGCAGAAAGTGCAAAATGCTATTTAAAAAACTGGACTCTAGAGAAAGAAAGAGCGATATTGAACTGTAGCTGGAGAGAGACTCAAGGCTGAAGAAGAATTTGTACTTCAGCATGAAAAGAGTTCAGTGCATTTATTAAAATCCCCATTTTAGAGATGAAAAAATTAGTAGGGAGATGAAATGATTTGCTCAAATATCCATTGAGCTAGGACGTGATAGAGCCAGAATACAAAGCCAGGTCTGTAGGATACCAAAGCCTATTAGATTCAAGTGCACAACCACACCTGTTAATGTCTAAAAATGTATTGCTTTTAACCTCAGCTGAGGTGTGAATGTCATTCCACATCTTTCTCAAAGTCTGTTTAGCTACCTCTCTCATTCCCCTAGCAGTTACTCAACATCTGCACTTTTTTCTTCAAAATGATTTGTAGGGCTGTTGGAGGGCATGAATACAGAGTTAAGGAATCCTATCTAATAAAGAGGGAATATTCTAATTAACCATCACTCTGTCACAAAGATGGCTGCACCCACAGCTGAGGCCAAGTTCCCATAAGGAGCCTTAATAAGCAATCAGCAGGGACCTGAGGGTACACCCTCCCCCGCCCCCATGGGGCTTGACAGGGGACCTCAAGGTGCACTTCCTGTCCTGGTGCTGGGCTAGGGGACCTCAAGCTGATCCCCCCGCCCCAGCACCAGGCCAGGGGACCTCAGGCCATGCCCCCCACCTGGTGGGTCTTGACAGGGGACTTCAGGCCACACCCCCCCACCTGTTGGAGTTTGACGGGGACCTCAAGGTATGCTTCCCGTCCTCGTGCTGGGCTAGGGGACTTCTGGCCGCACCCCCCACCCAGCGGGGCTTGACAGGGACCTCAGGCCATGACCCCTGCCCCAGCACCAGGCAGGGAACCAGAGGCCACACCCCCTGCCCGGCAGGGCTTGATGGGGACCTCAAGGTGCGCTTCCTGTCCTGGTGCTAGGCTAGGTGACATCAGGCTGCTTCCCCCACCCAAACGCCAGGCCAGGGGACCTCAGGCCGTGCCCCCCACCAGGTGGGGCTTGACAGGGGACTTCAGGCTGCGCCCCTACTCTGGCACCAGGCCGGGGGACTTCAGGCCGCACCCCCTACCCCAGCAATGGGCCAGGGGACCTGAGGCTGCGCCCTCCTGCCTGGTGGGGCTTGACAGGGGAACCTCCGGCCGTGCTCCCCACCCAGCAGGGCTTGACGGGAGACCTCAAGGTGCACCCCCAGTGCTGGGTCAGGGGAACTCAGACCACACCCCCTGCCCAGAGGGGCTTGATGGGAGACCTGAGGCTACACCCCCCTGCCAGTGGGGCTTGACAGGGGATCTCAGGCCATGTCCCACACCTGGTAGGGCTTGACAGGGGACCTCAAGGCATGCCCCCTGTCCTGGCGCTGGGCCAGGGGACCTGAGGCTATGTCCCCTGCCTGGCGGGCCTTGACAAGGTTGGGACTGGCCGGGTCTGGATCTAGTCCAATGGGGGGCGGGGGGGGGGGGGGGGGCGCGACGAGGCCAGGTCTGGGTCTCACGTGATTTTGAGGCACATGTGGGTGGGCGGGGACTTGACTCTGGGTCCTGTAGTGTGCCCCAGACTCTGACAGGAAGAAAGTTTTCGTATACATTTTACTAATTTTCTTTCATCTCTGACACTTCTATTATAGAGAAAGGGCAAATAGCAATATTAAATTATTTCCTCTAATTAATCCCCTTTTAATGTGTACGAATTTCATGCACCAGGCCACTAGTTAGAATATATTGTCAAGAGAGGGTTTAAAGAAATGGCCCCTTGAATGTGGGCAGCATAGAGACAGTAGCACAGCCATATACATATGGAGGCAGTACAGGTCTCACTTGCAGTCAAGCTTGATCAAGGGCTTCTTAGAACAGTTGCTATTAAATTGGACCATAAGGCATAGGAAGGATATTGCTGAAAGGAAATGATTAGGTAATACTGGAGGGAAAGTTTTGAGCAATGGTGCAAAGGTATTAAACACTAAATTGGCACTTAACTTGTGCATTAAGCTATTTTAGTTGCTCCTATTCTATTTAAATTTCTCTAAAGCTTTCTTCCATTCATCATATTGCTACATCTCCATATTTAGCATCTCTAATTTCTTTTCTTCTCTTTATTTGAGACCTGAAACTTGTCTCCTACATCTCACCTAACCTATATCTCTAAATGTGAGGGGATTTCTATTTCTTCCAAATTCAATCAGAATCAGTAAGAAGTGTCCCCAGAACTCCATTGGAATGAATGGTACAAGTTCATCTTTCCACCTGTCTGTTGGGTCACATATGCAGACATAGCCTCTTTCCATTTGAACTTCATCTAAATACATCATCCTTTATCCAAATAGAAGAGTACTGAAAAAAAAAAAAACACCTCATTAGACTAACTTAAAAAGATAAGTATAGAATTTAATTTGTTTTCTGCCTTTGTAATTATTTTTTATTTTCTGTGTTTGTAATTATGTTTTTTAACTAAAGCATTCTTAATTGATCAGTTTTAAAGAATATATTTTTATTCCCAATCATAAAAGATGAAGAAACCAGTGTACCAATATTACCTTTTAACTTACTTCTTTTTGCTTTTGTTTTTGGTTAATTATATAATTTTTAAGTTATCATTGTTTATAATATTTTGGATGCTTTATACTTAGTCCTGCATTAAATTGGAGTCAGTGTTTAACTCCAGTATTTTTGCCAACATTTCATTATTACTCATTTCTTGGCTGAAGTTTATTCTGTGGCATCTTATTCAAGAAAGGCTCTTATTACCTAAGCTCTTATAGAACCAAAGGTATTAGTGTTTTAAATATTTGAGTGACAGTTTGGCTGGATATGAAATTCTTAAATGATACTCTGTTGATATTTCTCAACTGTTTTCTAGTGATGAATGATGGTATGGAATGATAGGAGGCCAGATGATTTTTTTTCATTTTATAAGAGAAATTTGGTAATTTTTGTTTGTCTTTACTTCTTTATCTTTAACTTTGAAGCCTAGTAACTTTATTGTCTTATTTATACTGGTTTTATATCAAGTTTTTCCAGGGACACAGTGTGCTATTTTACTAGATAAATTCAGGTATTTTATTTCCTACAGTTTTTCTTGAATTATTCCTTTATATTTTATGCTCTTTTGTTTAGTTCTCTTCTCTCAGGCACCGGTACATTAATGATGAGAAGCAATGTAGCCACTTAGTAGCTATATGACCTTAGGCAAGTTGCGCAGTCTCTCAGTGCCTCAGTTTCCTGGTCTGAAGTTTGGAGTACTAAACCTCAGAATGTGGTTGCAAAGATTAAATATGGTAATACATGTGAAGTGTCTGGAACTGTGCCTGGCATGTATTATGTACTGTTAGTGCTCTCTCTCTCTCTCTCAACCTCTCTCTCTCTCTTACTCCCTCCACCTGACTTCAATATCTATCATTTTCTATTTCATCCAATGGTAAATACTTTAGACTTAAATCCAAAGCTGAGGGTTAGGAGGTAACTGGATGTTCATTCTCGGTGGCCCCTGGACTGGACCCTAATTAATAAATAGATTCATTCTTTTTCTTTCTTTTGGCTTAATATGTATTTTTAGAAAGTTTTTTTTCTATATGGCCCCCCAAAATTTATCCATCCTATAATTGTCAAACATTCTTCCTAGTTCAATCAACCAAAAGAATTTATTGAGTATCTACTATGGTCCTATAATTATATTAGGCACTATTAAAAGATAAATTGAGGCATATTAAAATATTGAAGAATTTATTTGAGCACAAATTGATTCAAATAAGGTAGCATCTGATCTAGCAGATTAAAAAAAAAAGAGTTCTGAAGAGCTCACAAAATGACAGACTTACCAGGCAGAAGGGAACAGGAGCAAGGAACCTGTACCAGGCAAAAAAAAGTGTGTTGGTTATTACAAGCTCACTTTCCTTTAGGGGATGACAGAGGTCTATGAGGCAGATTACCTAAGGAGTGGTGATCAAGTGATTATTGATTGACTGGCTTAAGATTCCATTTCTAGGAGAATAAAACTGTAGTTAAGTCCTAGTTTGGTGACATGGGACTTAGCATAAGTGACTATTTTGGCCCTGTTGTCTTGTTTCTTAAACTGACTAAAGGGGATAAACAAGATGTAACCCTGTTTTCAAGAAATTCTAAATCCTGTGGAAAGATATAAAGCAGTAATAAATTATTATTTTAGATCATGTTGTTACTCACTATAATTAAAACAAGAACATAGTTGAAGGGAGAAAAGTGAGGGCAGCTTTATGGAAGTAGTAAATTTGAATGGGAACATGGAGTGTGGGTAAATGAGTAAAAGGAAACAGAAAGAACATGGTGAGGACAGTGAAAATACTTATTGTATTAATTCAGCATTTGCATATGTTAAGGACACTGGGAGCAAATAGGGTTGGCTCTATGTGGACCAGTACAGGAAACTTAAGAAACCAGAAAAACCAGGTAGGCAGTGGTGCCTTGTCTTCACTTGTGGACACAAGTCAAGGCAATACCTTTTTGGAACTTGCACATGAAAGAAGTGAATGATAGAAAGTTCTAGATGTTGAATAAATAAGGCAGGATTGGTTCCTCAAGCTGCTACAGATAATGAAAAGCAGTAACTGAGTGAGAAGAATCCTGTTCATAGCAAGGAAAAGTGAGCTAAGGGCTAAGTGTTGAGGCTGTGATGAAAGCGGGAAAAGAAAAAGTTACACAGCTGGAAGAAACCAGAAGTTAAACACAAGGAGTAGATTGAGGAGAATGGTTCAGAATTAGAGATAAATGTTGAGTTTTCCTTTGATAACTAAGGATCATTTTGTAAGACTTCACACATTCTTACTGAGAAAGGTATCAGAGCTGGAAATGCCTCAGCAACAGCGAGTAGGGACCCACACAATCGCTCCTGTGGGATCCTGTGGAAGCGACAGGTCTCCATACAACCTGCTGATTGCTAGACCGAGTTTGCAACCTAAGAATTGGTTCACCTGTTGGGATGGCATAGATGCATTAATTGTGTTTATTAATGAATTATTCCACTTACTTCCCCCCTTCCCCAACTTGCTTTTGGGCACGAGTTTTCCTGGGTGTTTTATTCTGAGGAATTCAAAGATGCTTTTTCTAGCTCAGCTCTCATGCTAAGATCCACAGAGGAGACAGGAATGAGACAGGATAGAGTTCAAGGATTAGTATTATCCTTGTCTTGCAGCTCTTTGCACAGACACTGAAGGAAAATTCCTGTGGACAGATGGATTGAAAGGGAACCAACGCAGAAATAAACAGTGCCTGTCATCTGCAGTCTGGTTTGTAAGGATTGTTTCTGAAATGAGAAGCCTGAGCTGATGACTTCTAGTAATTGAGGCAATACTTCAAGTGATATACGCATATTCCTACTTGATAGATCTTCCTCTCTAACTAGCCATCATCCTATTTTATAATGTTATCATATTTTTAATTATAGTGTACATGCTTGTTTACAGCTACTTGCTATATATCCAGAGTGACAGTACAGCAAATTAGTTTTTACCCATTGGCTCTGACTGTTTTTTGCTTCAAACCGAACCATAAATACTGTACCTGAGAAAGGCTGTTCAGATTACTTGTCATGCTGGCGTGTGACCACAATAGAAATGCCCTAAGGCAGAGTGTCTTGGGAGCTGACCTACAGAAGCCCTGGGAGGGGAAATGTCTACTACATCCACACAGCAGCATCCCATACTAACACACGCTCACAGAGTTGACTGCCTGCTCGACTATTTGGAAAGGAATTGGTTCTTCTGTGTTTTCATTGACTGTTGTGGAGGTTGGGGTAGGTAGAGTGAAAGGTAGTTATGAAGCCATTAACTAAGAAAATGAAAGTAATAAATACTCAGCATAATGGCTGGTGGATAGCAGATTTCAGGAAATGGGAACGTTCTTTTTTCCTTCTGCATTAGCAGAAGGAATGGACCAGAAAGAGACAACACCAGGATATTGAAATGCCTCGCCTGGACTGCATGTTGGTGAAGCCAGAGTCTATGTTAAACACTCAGCTAGGCGGAAATCTAATTTTGATTCTCTAATTTTTCCAACTGTGGCTTCACTGTGTTAGGAACTGGACTCCTTCCTGTTCCACTGGGGCCAAGGCCCACTTTACAGCATCATTTATAATTGTAAGAGCTGTTTGAATTTATTGAGTATGTTTTATGAGCCAGATGAAGTGCCAAGTGCTTTATATAAAACATGTCATGTAATCCTTATACGAGTCTGTGCGGCTGAGACTGGGAGGTGTTGGGTCTTTTGCTCTAGGTCACCTGTGGAACCTGGATTAGAACCCACGTGGGAATGGCTCCAAATCCCATGCCTCTAACCACATATTACTCTTCCTGTTCTGGCTTTATTTCATGTCATAGAGCAGTGGTTGGCAAACTGCGGCTCGCGAGCCACATGTGGCTCTTTGGCCCCTTGAGTGTGGCTCTTCCACAAAATACCACGTGTGGGCACGCACGTACAGTGCGATTGAAACTTCGTGGCCCATGCGCAGAAGTCGGTTTTCGGCTCTCAAAAGAAATTTCAATCGTTGTACCGTTGATAATTTGGCTCTGTTGACTAAAGAGTTTGCCAACCGCTGTCATAGAGTATCTGCGTAGAGATTGCCTTTCTATCCCTCAATGATAGTGTTGTTTTTCTGTTACCAATACCCCCAGCTCCATCCTCAGCACTTGCAGTTCCAAATGCTACTCCAGGGCTGGCATGGGGGCGAGGACACAAGAAAAGGGTGTCATGTAACTCATGTACTACTGAGAGGTGGCAGAAGGCTACCTTATGACAGCCAAATACACTGGGATGATGCAACTTAGTAAAAGCATGAAAAAGAGAAACAGATATTATAGCAATAATAAAAATGGATGTCTGGAGATCATCATTGGAGAAGTGTAAATACTAGTTTCTGTCTTGGAAAAAGGAGACAGAATGAAGAGACAAAACTATATCCAGCGAAGGATGTTAAAAGCCACTGTGGTTCAGTAGGGTTGGTAACGGGGAAATCAGGAGGGATATCAGAAGCAAACGCGGGGCAGCCTATTACTGCTAATGAATATCGCGGCTCTGGTTGGACTACTTTTATAGGACTAAGAATCTCCCCACTCATAAATGTGACAGTTTTAGGGACCCTCTCAGTTCCTTAAACTCTTGTAACTGGAGGTCTGCATCATTGCCTTTTCTTGTCACAAAGTTTGAGAGCAAGAGCCATGTTCCATAGCCTTCCACAGAGCTTACAACTACCCTACGTACATAGTAGGTGTTTAATAAATACCTAATTTTATGTGGATAAAGAATAGCACCGATTCCATGCCCTCTACCTCCCTCGGAGGAAAATTATAATGTTCACATGGGAGCAGCAGGGCATCAAAGAGATGTTTGACATTTTAAGGGCTGATTTCAGATGCTCAGAGAAATCTGGTAGTGCATTACTTCTCTGGCCCAGCAGTGTCTGTGATAGATTCACAGCAGGTCACCTCCTGCAAAACTCTGCCATCACCTGGGGTATGCTAGTTGAGGGAAGCAGGTAGAAATTCCAACAGAAGTTCTGGCAGAAGAGAAGTGTGGAATACAGAAGCACTTGTTACTGAATCAAATCCCTGGACACAGAGAGGAAGCCACTGAAGGAAGATGTTGATCAAATATAGCAGCATCCAAGCTCAAAGATGTAGAGAGCTGGAAAGAGGCTTGCTCACACTCTTACAAAAGAAAATATCCAAAATACTGAAAATTAATTGCTTTTCTTGAACCCACCAGAATATAAAGGTTGCAGGGCAAACTACTAACCTGAACTCTGGAGAGAGATGAATGTCTTAGGAAGAAATAGGATCTGAGCATTTGCTTACCTGGGCAGATGTCACATAAATGGGTAGGAAGATTCAGCTAGAAAATGTTCAGAACTTGATAAAACGTAGTTCAGGCTAGTGTGTTAATGGAACATGAACAATGACTCAGAAGTTTACTGATAGAAAATGGACATTCAAAAATTACCAAGTTAACCTTTGTTTATAAGCCTTCAGCTTCTCTGATCCGTGAACCTGTAAAGCAAAATTATTCACAGATGTGGGACCTGAGCCACATTTAAAATCCTCATTAGCCAAGTGAACTTCAGGAATACCTTAGCACATGTAGAATTTTAGTGGAATGCTCTATTAAGGCCTCCAAACTCAAAGCATTGGAGATCATGATGATGTTGGTTGCTAGCTTACAGCTCTGCTCTGAGTTGGTTTCACTGAACAGAAGGCTCTTCTTGGAGCTACTTTGCAATGATCAGAAAAGTTGAAACTTTGACCAAAACTCTGTCAGGCCACAGACCACACCTGGATTCTTAAAGGCTCCACACTACTATGCTTCTGCATAGCTAGATTAACTGAAGGGGCCTTTTTGCTGGGAGAAGAGGCTTCTTTGTGTCTTTCACTTTCTGTTCTATTTTTTACTCCCCTTTCCCACCTCATCATCTGGAGCTCTAACCTCCCTCAAGAAGGCATGGTGATTATGGGGAGCCTAGAGAATTTTTCCATCTTAATCTTCCCTTTTTAGAATCCTGGCTTGCCCCACGCATGCCCTTGGGACATTGAAGCATGCTAACTGGGTTGCAAGAGTGGCTTTGGAACTTGAGGATTGCAAATGTGTTTATAAGGCAGGAGCCTGTTCAGATAAACACAGAGGTGGACATAGATGAACAGACAGACACATCAAAGGTAAAACTCTGCCTCACAATTACTTGTTTACACATTTTTTTCTTCACTTGGAAGAAAATTGGTCCACGACAGCAGAATCTGTCCTTTTTTTACATTTTCCCAGCTCTAGCACTTGCATAATGTTTCTAAAGAACAAGAATATAACAAAAGTCTGTGGAATGAATACTAAACACACTCACACATGCACACAAAGGCCACACTGCAGGGACTCTTCCTCCCATTGGTTTAGCCCTACAGGAGGTGCGTGTGCTATTTGGCTGATTCAGTGAGCTTATTGCAGCTATGAAGATTTCTTTATGTAGCACCCATTTTACACATTATTCTATGCATAACTTTGCTATCAAAACAAATAAAGAGCTGGGACAGCTCTTTCCCCAAAGGAGAGAACCAACTCTTCCCCTTCTTTGTCCATATTCAGGACAAGTCTAAAGTATCCTCTCATTGTCAGTCACACACACCTTCCCGCCCCCACCCCCGAACTGGCTTTTCATTCTCCTGATAAAGGGAATCTACCAGGTAAGAGGACTGAGGCTCTTTGTCACTCTTGGGAATTGATGAAACCGTGGTCTGAAGCTTCAGCGTCATGTACCTGGGGACAGATAAGCTGCAGGAGTCCTGTAGCTCACGGACATGGTGGCTCATCAGTGCTTAAGATTTGAAGGTGGCGCCACTGCTTGAAATATTAACTTTGTAGAGTTGTTCCAGGAAGCCCCTTCTGTGTTCCTAGTGTGTAATTGTCTGCAGTGCCACATTCTCTAGGATGTTCACTTATTTTTACCATTGGAGGCTCCACCCTTCTTTATTGTCCCAGTGGCCATCTTCCTTCATATTAATAAACTACCTGGTTGGACCATTTCCTTTGGGACTGTGAGACATTTGCTGCAGCAGCAACATCTTTTATTATTTATTAATTTTTATTTTAATTTTTTTTACCGAGCAGCAATGGCGGCTTCAACCTTCCTTACTGATGCTCATTTCTTGAGCTAGCTCCATAGAAGCAGGGAGGGGCCAGCTATACTGAAACAGCTACTGTGTATAACTGGTCATTCTTGTGGCCAAAGGCATGAACCTGAATATGAGTGTGGCAGACTGCATTCATGCCACCAATCTTCATCCTTCTCTATAGTCATGCCCTTTGCCATGTGACTTTCTAGTTTGTCCCATAAAGAGGCTGAATCTATTCTTGGCTCCTTGACTCCTGGTTTAAACTTCAGCTTTACTTTGGCCAATAGGGTGTTAGCACACATGACACAAGAAGAGGCTTTTTTAAAGTGGCTGTGTATTGCACTTAGACCTCTACAGCCCTGCCATGCCCATAAGAAGGCTTTGCCTAGGCTAGCTTGCAGGTCCCAGGAGGAAGGGGAGAGTCTTGAGAGCACAGCCAAGGCATTCCATTTGAGCCCAGCTAGATGAGCCACAGATGTCAGGGAGCTCAGCCTGCATGAGCCCAGGTCACTCACAGATAGTGAGGCTAGAGGACTCTTGTTTTAAGTCACTGTGTTTTGGGTTTGTTATGTATATAGCACAATTGTGACTTGCTATGGGCTGAATGTTTGTGACCTCCCCCCAAAAATTCCTATGTTAAATCCTAGTCCCAATGTGATGATGTTAGGAGGTAGGGTCTTTGGGGGAAATTATGTCAGGAGGGTGGAGTCTTCATGAGTGGGATGAGAGCTCTTATAAAAGAGACCCCAGAAAGCTCCTCTATCCTTTCACTGTGTGAGGACACAGAAGACAGCCATCTATGAACCAAAAGTGGGCCTTCATCAGACACTGAATCTTCTGGAGCCGTGATCTTAGACTTCTAGCCTCCAGAACTGTGAGAAATAAATGTTTGTTGTTTATAAGCCATCTTGTACTCTGTTATAGTAGGCAGAATGGACTGAGACATAACCCTAGTTAACTGATACAATGAGGGATTTCAGAGCAAGTAAATTCTAAGATTGGGTCTGTAATTGGAGTGTCTGAAGTCTGTGGATCACCTTAGGTCTGTCTGCCTGACCAAGGTTCCTTCAGTCTGGTTATTCTGGGCATAGCGTTCATCTCTTTTGCCTTATGCTGATCTAAACCATCACCACCTCTCACTGGATTTCTACAAGATCCTCCTACCCAATCTAATCACTTTCAGGCTTGCCCCCTTATGACATGCTTACTGCACAACCACCAAAATGATCATTTAAATTCTAAAGCATATCATGACATGTCTCTGCTTAAAACCTCTAATAAGTGAATGAAACCTGAACTCCTACATAATCTGGCCGCCACCTCTCTCTCCTAATGTTCACTTACCTGGTTCTTTCCATTTGTTCCCTCTGCTGCAGGCCTTTGGCTTCCTACTTCCCACTTCCTTTCCTTATGTGCCAAAGCAGATTCCTTCCTATTTCCTATTCTTGGAATACTCTTCTGCTAGATTTCTACCTTGCCAACTCCCCTGCCTCCATCATTCTAAGTTCCCCTCCCCTGAATGTCCCTCCTAAACTCCTTATCTAATTAACACCTCCCGACCCCCTGCCTGATAACTAGTTACTTGCTATCCCATAACACTGCTTTGGTTTCTTCAGTATTTACAGTAGTCCCCACTTATTTACAGTTTTGCTTTCAGTTACATGTAACCATGGTCCAATAATACTAAATGAAAAATTCCAGAAATAAACAATTCATATGTTTTAAATTGTGTGAGGTTCTAAGCAGTGTGATAAAATCTCATGCTGCTCCACTCTGTCCTGGCCAGGACATGAACCATCCCTTTGTCCAGCATCTCTATACTGTAGGTTCTCGCTGCCTATTAGTCACTTAGTGGTGATCTAGGTTATAAGATAAACTGTCATAGTATTGCTATACTTGTAATCACATAACCCTATTTTACTTAATAATATTTTACTTAAACTTCATCACAGCATGCATGTATAGGTAAAAGCACAGCATATAGGATTTGGTACCATCCGTGGCTTTAGACACCCACTGGGGACTTGGAACATGTCCCCTGCAGATAAGGGGAACCTCTATATATTTGTTTCTTATGTTTCTCCACCTGGACTATGTGCTCCCGAAAATCAGAAATCTTGTCTTGTCTTTGTAAACTCAATGCTTAGAATAGTGTCTATTTAATGAATAAATAAAAGAAGGAATAAAACAAGAGGACAAAATTAGAATTTGAATTTGCTCTCAGGATCAAACTATGGACATTTGTAAACATTTGTGTTGAGGATTAGGCCCGAACCTGTGCCCAGCGTTTAAACAAAAGATGAAATAAGAGGGCAAAATAGAAGTTGGGTATTAACAGTCATTTCAAGCTACTTTAAGAAACTTGGGCCTTCTTTTTTAATTAAGATATAATTTACCTAATGTGCAATGCACAGATCTTAAATGTTCAGTTTGATAATTGTATGTCACCCATACAAGATGCATAGCATTTTCATTATGCCAGAAAGTTCCCTTGATCCCCATTCTAGTCTATTTGCTGCCCCTCACTGTGCCCCTTCCCAGAGTCAATTACTTGCTGATTTCCACAGACTCTTGTTCCCTGTTACTGGACTCCACAGAAACAGAATCATGCAATACACTTTCCTGAACCTTCTTATACTCAGCACAATGATATTGAAGTTCATTCAGGTCATTGCTTGTATCAAGTGTTTCTTATTGCTAAGTACTATTCCATAGTTCTGCTGTGGGTGGAACTATTATCTATAATAATAAAAGGGCAATATGCAAATTGGTCAGGATGTCCTCACAGTAATGACTGAACAGCAGGGGGGGGGGCAGTTGGGGGGAACCAGGTCAGCAGGGGGGCCATGAGGGGTGACCAGGCTGGCAGGGGGGCAGTTGGGGGTGACCAGACCAGCAGAGGGGCAGTTGGGGGCAACCAGGCTGACAGAGGGGGGCAGTGAGGGGCTACCAGGCCAGTTTAGGGTATCAGGCCTAAACTGGCAGTCAGACATTCTCCCTCCAGCAGTTAAGAGCCATCAGTCCCAGATTGTGAGAGGGATGTCCTACTGCTGGTTTAGGCCTGATCCCCTAAACTGGCCTAAACCGTCAGTCGGACATCTCCCAAGGGGTCCCAGATTGGAGAAGGTGCAGACTGGGATGAGGGGACCCCCCATGCACAAATTTTGTGCACAAGGCCTCTAGTACATAATAAATAAGGCTGCTATAAAAATTTTGGTATAAATCTTTTTTGTGATCATGTTTTCACTTCTCTTGGGTAATACCCAGAAGTGAAATTGTTGAGTTATGGCCAACAAATGTTTAACTTTTATATAATAATCAATTTGACAGTTCCTAAAAGTGATTCTACTATTAGCAATTCTAGTTGCTTGAAACCCAGTATGGATAAGGTCCATCCTTTTGTTAAATTTTAGTCACTCTAGCATGTGTGAAGTATCTCTATATGTTTTTAATTTGCATTTCCCTGATGACTAATAGACTGATTGGTCATTCTTTATATATATATATATATAATTGATTTTTTTAAAGAGAGGAAAGGAGAGGGATAGAGAGTAAGAAACATTGATGAGAGAAAAACATTAATCAGCTGCCTCCTGCACACCCCCTACTGGGGATGTGCCCGCAACCAAGGTACATGCCCTTGACTGGAATCAAACCTGGCACCCTTGAGTTCACAGGCTGACGCTCTGCCCACTGAGCCAAACCAGTTAGGGCTGATTGGTCAGTCTTATGTCTTCCTTTGTAAACTATCTATTTGAGTCTTTTCCCCATCTCCTATTGGATTGGTTTTCTTTTTGCTGATTTGCATTTTGGATCTGAGTAGTTTGTCAGATATATGTTTTGCAAATATTCTCTGCCATTCCATAGCTTGTTGTTATTTCATGTTTTTAATGTTGTCTTTTTATGAGCCTAATTTTTATATTTTAATGAACTGTTATTTATAAAATCTTTCTATGGTGTTTTTTGTGATCTAAGAAATCTGCCTCGCTGAAGTCATGAAGATATTCTTCTACTAAGGGAACAGCAACATTCCAGGCTATATCCACAATGTGTGTGCACAAAACATTTTATAAAAGGAGTTGCCTGCTAGGCTCCTCGGGGAATTTTCTTCACTGTCTGAGGCTTTGTTCAGAAATAAATACTTTCAATGCCTACTTTGATTGAAACCACAGAGGATAAGAGACAAAGAAGAGCCTCCTAGAAAACAAAACAAAACAAAAAAAAACACAGGAGGAACACATTTAGGTGTGCAGTAAGTTAACTTGTATCACTCCCAAAATATATATTCAAGTCCTAACATCTGGCACCTTAATGCAACCTTAGGTGGAAAAAGGGTCTTTGCAGATGTAGTCAAGTTAAGAGAAGGTCATAGTAGATTAGGGAAAGCCATAAATTCAATGACTAGTGTCCTTATTAGAAGAGAAGAGGACTCAGAAACACAGACACAGAAGAAGCACAGAGAGAAGAAGGCCATGTGAAGGTGGAGGGACAGATCAGAGTTACGCTGCCACAAGTGAAGGGACACTGAGCAGTACTAGAAGCCACCAGAGCTAAGAAGAGGCAAGGAAAGATTATTATTCCCCAGAGTTCTCAGAGGGGGCAAGGTCCTATTAAATGTTGATTTCAGATTTGTCACTTCTAGAACTGTGAGAAAATAAATTATGTTGGTGTAAGCCACAAAGTTGTCGGTAATTTATGGCAGTCCAGGGAAGTGGATACAAGGTGGTTCATCCCAGAGAGAACAGAACTAGAGTTGAAATTGTAGCCTCTTCTAAAATGTATACAGCTTTATTTTTTTAAACAAAGAGATCTGTTGTTTTTGAGATCTCTTTCTCTGTTCCCCAATTTTATCTGAATCTCTTTTTCCTTGCTCCAATTATCTCTGTCCTGCTTAAATTGGGTTTCGCTCCCAGAAATTTCCCATCACTAAGGAGTTTTGACTAGGAAGGGGTTTAGTTTTAAGAGTTTATCGGGCCCCAGCTACTCCAGTAGCTACAGACCTAATCATAGGCTTTCTTCAAACACCCATGAATTGGATCCTTACAAAACTCCCTCCAGTTATAGGTAATGCTCTGAGATTAGTCTGTGGTATTTCTCAATATTTTGAGTTTCTCCTTTTCTTGGAGTCATCTGAAGCTTTGTCACTCTACTTCTGATTCATTTCACAAAGATGCTTAAATTATATTAGTCTGATGACTGCCATTGCTTGTATTTGGGGGGATTATGGGAGTGCTTTATTTTTTATTTTTTTTTATTTTTTTTTTAAATTTTATTTTATTTTTATTGTTTTAAGTATTACAAATAGTAGTACATATGTCTCCTTTTTTTCCCCCCCTTTGATCTCCCCCCGACCTCCCCTACCCCCCAGGACATGCCTTCACCTGCCCACCCTCCCCCCCCACCCCAGTGTCTTATATCCATTGGTTGTGCTTATATGCATGCGTACAAGTCCTTCGGTTGGTCTCTTACAGCCCTCCTCGCCCAACCACCCCTGTCTTCCCAATGTAGTTTGACAGTCTGTTCAATGCTTCTTTGCCTATGTATCTTTTTCCCACCATTTCTTTCCTTTAAAAAGTTTTGCCTTTGCAGACTGGAAATAAACATATAATAACAAAACAAGACAAAACAAAAAAATGTTTGAGTCCCAATTTCAATGTCCAACAGTTCCTTATGTGTACATGTCAGCAGTGATATCTGGATGGTGGGCACATGGTGGCAATGCAGGTCCGACCCTCTCTGGTTTGGTCCTAGGTAACCTGCAGCGGTGCACAGCTGCTGACTGCTCCCATGGCAAGGCGTTGTCAGCGTCTTCCATCTCTGGACTGTTTTTGCCTCTTGTCTTCGTGGTTGGAGCACTCCTGTCAATTCCTCTCTGTTGCAGGAATCCATCTGGTCTTGGGGTTGTTTTCTGAAAATATACAAATATATTCTCGACCACAAGTTAATAAAGGAATCTTTTCTATATAATTGATTTGGGATCCTTTTTATTTTTGTTCAAACGATTTTCCTTTGTCTTATTTAGACACCATGTGTGTTTTTAATGGCCGTCTTGCTGTTAGCATTGCAAATGAACCTTAATTTGGTAAAGTAAAAATTTTCTAGATGTAATTTACTTATAGGATATTTTTCCTTACATGATATTGCCCTACTATCCCCCCCTTTTTTTTTTAATGGAGGTTTTTGTAAATTTTATAATGCAGTCTTGATAACTTTAAATTAAAAAAAAAATTTTTTTTCCCCCACACATATGACTGCTTTAGGTTCATTGCATATTCAGGAATTTTACCATGAGATGAACTACCAATAGAAATTTTAGTTATTACTTTAAGAATAGCTTTTTGTCCAGTACTTGAATATTCACTTATTTCAATTAGCCTATTTAAATTAATCTGAAAACTCGATTACTATTTTACTGTCAAATTTAATACTCTACCAACAATCTTAGTTTACCCTGTAAATATTAGTGGGAAGGATTATTTGCATTCTTGAGTGGGCCCTGAGCATTCCAAATGCTCAGCTGAATTTAGATATAGGGCAACTGCTGTCAGCCAAGTCTCTTGTCTGTTACCTGGGTCCCGATCTGAGCTGGGCCAAGTCTCTGTCTGTCACCTGTATCTCGATGTGAGCTGGGCCGGGTCTCTTTCTGTTGCCTGGGTCCCGATCTGAGCTGGGTGTGGGAAGCGCAAAGCAGCCATGGGGGTAGGAGACCTCCTTTAGAAGGGGGTGAGGGTTCAAGCCCCTGCAATGTTGGGGGCGTGAGGGTCTGTGCCCCACTTCTGTTGCCCCCCCAAGTTCTCTCCTGATGGCCCCTCTGCGACTGTGCCTGTCTTAGGTTGTTCCTTCCTTGAGGAATCTTACCCGTCTCTGGCTAACCAGCCATCCTCCGGGGCCAAGCAGGGTGCTGTGAGGTTCAGTTCTGTCTCCTTGGTAGCCTATGACCCCGTGGCCTCCACACCCAGCACCTGCCTTGGGAACCCCTGGCCTGCTGGCAGGGTCCCGGTGCTGATCACATATCTCGGGGAACTCGGGTTTCTTCTCCAGTGAGGGCCCAGCTCACACAATTGGATGTGAGACAGATCCCTGGTACCAGCCCTATGGGAGTGCTTTAGCAACAAGTCTTTGATTTGCCATCCTAGCTGTTCTGTCTGTTTTTATGGGGCACTCGGGAAGATTAAAACTATGTCACCACTACCACTATCTTCTCAGAATCTTTTTGTGGCTTTAAGTTATCGTTTTATAGAGGGTCACTCCCTCTCTCACCAACCCCAACTCCATGGGATAAGATCACTCACTTTCCAGCTCTGTTGATGTGGGGCTTGGCCAGGTATAATGTGCTTTGGCCAGTGCAACGTGAGTAGAGCCAAGATCTGGCAAGTCTGAGTGTAACTTTACATTTATGACAGTTTAACAGGCATTGCATGCTTTTTGTCACTCCTTTGGAATTCATCATGAGAGCATGCCCTAAGCAGTCACTGCCTCTCTGGTTGGAATCCCAAAATGAGCCATGTGGCTCAGAGCCACCCTAGCCAATCCACAGTTTTGTGGGCACGAACACATATACCTATTGCTGCATGTCATTGAGTTTTAGGATCATTTATTATATATGTTATTTTTGTAACTGTTGACTAATACACTCCCCTTAGTTTTGATGACTGATGTGTGTATTACAAAATAGAATAATGCTTGGCAAACTATAGTACCTGAACCAAACCCAGTTGGCTGTCTGGTTTCATAAGGCCCTAAAGCTAAGAATAACTTTTTACATTTTTAAAGGTTATTATTTTTAAAGAGAAATATATTGTATATGGCCCACAAAGCCTGGAGTGTTTTCTTCTGGCCCTTTAAAGAAAAAAGTTTGCTTGTCCCAGAAGCAGAGGAAAGAGCACGCAATCCATAGTGTGAGACCTGAGTTTTATGTGCACTGACTTAGGTTACTGTGTCACAGATTCCCCTTATGCAAAATGAGCTGGTCAAACTACAGAATCTTTGTGATCCCTTCAGTTCCCAGATTTTACATGAAATAGGAAAGATAATTATATTTGAAATATGTTTGTTTTGATGCTTTCAGCACCCTCATACTTGTGTAAACTCTAACAATAATAATTACATAGATGAGATAGGGTTCCTGTAACAAAAACAAAATTCCCTGGAGAAGATGCAGTGGGAGCTGGGCGCTGGGAAGTGGGGTGAAGGGAAGCAAGCTGAGCGTGGAGAGAACCATGGGTGTTGGATACATACCATGCATTCATTAGCACCGTTCCCTGCCTAAGGGAGCTTTATGACTCAGACTACAAATTTCTCATCTATGACTAACTAGCGAAGAAAGAAAGAAAAAAACAACCACACACCATAGTGTGTATGGATGTACATGTAACATCTGATTGACTATAGCAGCAAGAAGTTGGTCTTTTGTGAATTGATGTGATTTCGCGACACCTAAAAAATTAAAGTATGGTTCTTCAGCAAGAGATGAATAAAATATCAGTGTTTTATTGGAGTGATGCTGTGCAGCTGAAAAATTATTGAGTTTTGGAAATGGAGAAATTACATCTTACAGAGTGCCAGCATGCCAGAGTGTACCCTGGAAGTATGCTATTTGGCTGCACTTCAGTTCCTATTAAAGCATACCTAATATTTTTCTGTCTCCCCTACTCTGCTATTGTGACTGCGAAAGGTAGCTGGGGAAAGCACTCACTAGCAGAGTTGGTGACTTCGCTCTTGGAGTAGAGCACATCCCATTTTACCCTTGATGTGACTCCAAACATGTGATTCTATGTTCTCTCCTCCAGGAGGGGAAACTCAATCCATTTTAATTCTGTGTAAAATGTTGGATGATTGAAATGCTAACTCAGATCCTCCCCAACCAATATGTTATATGAAGAACATCTGCATGGAATTTTTCTCTCTCCAGGTTTTGAAGGGAACAAATGCTGCCTTCGCAGAGAACAAAAGTTTCTCTTTGGAGAAGGTGAATAAATATGGAGATTATTAAGGAGGCCAAGGTACGTTTCCTCTTCCTGAGTGCATAACTCAGAGTAAAATTCTTTCCTCCTTTTACTGGCATTTTACATTTGTATCTGAAATAGTCAAAGTGTAATGTTCCGCGTCAAATCTGTGTGCCAACTAAATTTCTAGTGTAGAAATTACTCACACTGAGACGCAATTTTTAGTAAAAGAGCTCTTTCCAACCTACTTTTCTGATCTGGTCTAGGTTCTCTTTTGCAGCTGAGTAAGACGCAATCTCATGTTATGAGGGAATAACGTCAGAGTTACACAATGTCCCAGTTGTAAGTTGGGAAAGACATAGCCTTTTAGGGTTTCAAAGTCCCGCCGCAACTCTTCTCTCCAGTTATTTGGTTATTTCAGGAAGGGAGGAACATAGATAACAAAAAAAATCTTCAATAGCACTAGACAGGTCATTTCCTTAGTGATGTTTTGGTAACTCATGGTGAACAAACAGAGACATCCTGGAGGGAATAAAAGGTGAGAGAAAATGTAATTTAAATCTATGTCCCATGGAGAGGATGCATGAATAAAGGCTTTGCCAAGTCCCAGTCCCTTGCACAGCCCTTCTGAGAATCATATCATTTAGTCTGACCTCTGGTCACTCCCATGCTGCAGTCTTCAGTGAGCTGTGTTCCCACTGTGCTTGCCGCAGCCCCACAAACAGGACTCCGAAAATAAGAGCAAGGGACATGCCTTTGAAATTTCAGTGTGGGAAGTTTAGGACCACAGACAGAAGTTCCACTTCACAGAGTGAAGAACTCCACTCAAAGAGGTAGAACTGGGGAAATACTTATAAATGTGCCTTTTATGTTTGGCTCAGGGCACTTTGCTGAGCTGGGGGCAAATTTTAAAGCAACTGAGCTTGGCTGGGCAACTTCAATAGTTGGATCATCAATATTATGGCTGGAAGCAAGGAATGGTTTCACATCCCTGCTAGCATAATACCACTTAAGGTGGGCTTGTAGTAGGCAGTTAGAGAGGCATGAGCAGAGTAAGAACATAGGCCAGGTACAGAAGGTCAGCAGGGCAGAGAGCCGGGGTGCCTAGCAATGGGCAAGGCTACAGCCCTTGCAAGACCACTCCCTTAGCGTTAACCTCTGGAAGATAACATCTAGGCTTCAACTGTGTTTCAGCTGCAGGCCCAGCAAAGCAGAAAAATCAGATGGAGTGATGCCATGGGTGACATCAGGACAAGCAGCATTGACTAATGACCCCTGGTATTACCCAATCAGTGGAGACCACGAGGGAGCATGCCCCAAAAGCTGATGAATAGTCTATTGGGATTCCTCCCTAAGGCCTCCAGTTAAAAGCCCTCAGGATAGAGGATCCCACATGGCTCTCTCTACAGAGCACACCCCTGCCTCTCCTTTCTCTTTTGTCCCTTTTTCTCCTAAGCTCCAAGAGTCCTTCTACTACCTCTGTAACTTTCTAAATAAACTTTCTCTTGTGATTTGAGTTACTTGGCTTTGAATTATTTTAAGCCACACTCAAGTATTGAAGTTGCTGAACCAAGGTTGGCCTAACTTGTTACTAAGGCCTGGTGCTGGTTTCCTGCTGCCGACAGACTGATTGAATTGATTCAGGAATTGTGTTGGTTTATGCATAATATAAAACCCTTACCTACAAGAATATCTAAAATGATTAGAGAGGAAAATATTTTGCCCTTCAGAGCTGTGAGTCCTGAGGAAATCACACAAAGACAATAGATATTTTTCGCAGGGGATGAGAGAGGAGAGTTGAGAGAGCTTTGGTGGTGTGGCAAGTGGCTGAAGGTGGTGATACCAGGAGTGGTGGTAGTGAATGTCTAAAGGCACAGACAAAAGGGTAGATAGAATCATCCTTTCCAATATGATCTTGGTGGACCTTGGCTGCCCTCCCTTTATCTCTGCTAATTTCTCCAAGCCTAGTTCTCCAGCCTTCTCAGTATTCTCTGAGTTTTCCAATATCTATTAACAATTTTTATTTCTCCTTACGTTATTTGGAGTTAGTTTCTGTGCTTTGTAGTCACGAATCCTTACTGTTATGACACCAATTAGTGTTTAGGAATAAGAATTGGGCTATTTGTGTCAGGCAATGGCAAAGCACAACTATCACTTGTGGTCACGTAACCTAGGATCTTTGGATGACTAAACGGCTGCTACAATGGATCAGTATGAAGAACCTGAGCAATTCAATGCTTTTTGGAAGGATGACTGCTTCTAACAACAACTTGTTCCTCAAAGAGAACGTCAAGCTCAAGTCCCTAAATTCTTGGTTCAAGGACAGACTAAACAAAGACTCCATGATGGCTGGATTAAAGAAAAGTCAAAACAAAACCTCTAAACTCCTGCAGCTATAGGTTTAAGAGAGCCAAAAACTAGATACAGATTAATAATGTGGTTGCTGTAAGTCAGTGACATTTGAATTAATAGTCTCATGAGGTTTCTTAATGAAAGTTGCTCAATTCAGTTTGGCAAGCCAAATACTGGAATATAAATGTACGGGAGAATTTGGGGTATTCTGAGAATATGCATACTTCATGCCCATGCTTAATATCTCTGACACCCAAAGAGGTCACTTCCCCTAAATTTGAAGAGGCTGTTTATCCTCTTAGTGATGACTCTATAATCTCTTATTCAACTATCCTTTTCCAGAACAATAGAATCAGATCCCACCATGCCCTAAGGTACCAATTACAATGTCAGAACTGTAAGGAGAATGATCACACAAGTTGTATGACAGGAATTTGCTTCTTTATAAAAATAAATAAAATTGAAGAAAATATGTGCACATAGATTCTAAGTAAGCTTGATCTAGGAAGGTGCCCTGCAATATGAGATCAAACTGAATGTACTGATGCAACTAAACTGGATTCAATTTGTTACTTCAAAAACTAGTTCTAGTTCTAGTTTTTTGTTCTTGTTTTTGTTGGTTGATTGAAATGTAGACTCAATATTTTCCCATTCTGAGTGAGGTTCAGATGTGAGAAGCTACTTGATATAATGTAAAGGACTTCAGGGCATAGAAATTTTGCAGTGAGTTTATCATACGGCTTCCAACGAACTCTCTAATGATATCACAAGCAAGAGAAATCTTACTTCTGGCCTTCCACAAGGAGACCTGCAACCATTTACCAAGATAAATGTACAGCTTTCTGGGTGTTATTAAACAGTGGCTTCGAGTTAGTACTAATCCTGGGGACATAGAATGCCACTGTATCCCAGCAATTAGAGTGAAATTTTAACCCAAGTTCATCTTGTAAATGCTCACTGGGCTCCTAAAACTTTACTGAAGGTATTTTTCCAATTCTTATGCATTGGGATAGTTATTCACACACGTTGAAATAATTATCGTCAGCAATGAGAAGAATTGACTAAATAGATGTGCCTGAAGTTTCTCTTGTCTAACCAAATAGCAAATCATTTAAAAAAATAAAAAAGAATAATGTCACTATCAATGCCATATAAACAGTAGAGGTTTGGCATACACCAGGGATGGATGGGGTTCAAAGCATGGTGATAGATTATTATAAACTGAATCCATTCATTCCAATTGTAGTTACTGACCCCGATGGAGTTTTCCTTGTGGACTGGCTATTAGTCTGGCAAATTTTTTATCTCCATCTCATTAAGAAGATCTGAAGCACTTTTATTCCTCGTGTTAGGGTCATCAAGTATATCTTCATAATCTTACCTCAGATTTAAATGATCTATCTGAATCTGTGCTGCACAATTTATTCTTCAAATATACTATCTTACTAACTGGTTTGCTACTCTGATTAATTGAGATTGATGAAAAAACTAAATACAAGGACAGTTTCTTCACGAAGGCAATAAAAAAATCATTGGGAGTGTGTTTGAGGGTCTTAGAGATGTTTGATAGTGACTGTAGGCCAGGGTGGGTGGCAGGGGAACTTGACTTCCTAATATAAAAAGGGACAATGTGATTGGGGCCATGTTTTGTTTTTCAATGGATTGTTCGTTTCATCTTTATCACAATGCTATGAGGTAGCATATTCTATTAGAGTCACTTTATAAGTGGGGAAAATAAGGCACAGAGAGTTTAAGAAACTTCCCTAAGATCACACAGCTGGTGGTACTAGGTTTAAGCCCAGATACTTGGACTCTGAGCCCATGCTTGTCATTCAGTACACCTGCACTTTGCTTCTCAAACTGAACATGAAGATGAATTACCTGGGGATCTTGCTAAAATGGCAAATTTTGGTTTTAACGTTTGTTACAATGTAGATATGCATGTGTGTGTGTGTACCCAATAAAATTCAGATTCTGCATTTCTAACAAACTTCTGAAAGAGGTTCCATGGTGCTGGCCCATGGATCACACTTATTGGTAGAAGGGATCTACAGGATGAACTCTAAAGTCCTATTTGTAGACATGGATTCAAGTCATTCAAACCAGCTTCCAATATCTACCAGGTATTGCCTGCCATTCCTACCCTTGTCCTATGCCACCCATCATCCAGGTGCATTGTCATTCATACATATTTCAAACGGCTTGTGTGATTATTCCATCATGTTTTGTGTTTTAATGCATCCATGCCTTTATCTTGCTCCTTCTGCTTGAGAGGACACCATTCTCAAGATGTTACTATGATAAATGCTTTCCTGACCTTGTTCTATTCAGTGTTAGTAGTGCTTTTCTCGTTGCTCACAGAGCACTATGGACAGACTCTTGTTTTTAACACTGATCATTTCGTACTATACTTATTTAATTGAATTTCTACCTCTCCCGCAAGATGGTAAGCTATTCAAGGGCTAAGACGATGTTCTGTTTATCTACATATCTTTAGTACACAACAAGTTCTTGCCGCATATAAGGTACTCAATAAATATTTGTAAATGGAATAAATAAATGAAAGAATAATTAAATATATGAGTGAATGAACAGGCAAAAGATATGAGACCACATCTTTTAGGCTATAACAATAATTTATAAATTTTTTGGATTGTATACCCCTTCTAAAAAATGAGTATATATAATATACATAAGTATCCACATATTCTATATTAGTTTTGTTTTATTTATTTATTTATTTATTTATTTATTATATTTGTTTTATTTATTTTTCTTTTTTGAGTAGAGAGGTAGGCTCAACTCTTCGGGGCTAGGCTCAGCTCTCAAGAGATGAGCCTAGCCCCGAAGAGCCAAGTGTAGCCCAAAACACCGAGCTAACCCCAATGAGTCCAGTCTATCCTCGAGGGCTGAGCCTAGCCCTCAGAGCTGAAGCTAGTCCCAACGGCAGGACCTTAGTTCCAAAGAGCCGAGCTACCCAAAGAGCTGAGCCCAGCCCCAAAGGTCTGAATCTCGCCCCAAAGGGCCGTACCTAGCCCTAAGAGCCACGCCTAGTCCCAAGAGCCTGGCCTAGTTCCAAAGAGCTGAGCCTCGTCCAAATGGCCTAGCTTCTCTTACGTACATTTTAAAACAAACACAAATAATTTAAGAAAGGGCAAACTAAAATAAATGAAAGATTTATTCCAATGGAATGCCTTGTGTGCCCTACGATGGGGAGTATGTACCTTATCTCCGAGTCCCCTGTGCTAGAACAGTAAGTAAAATTACTAAATTTACTAAGGGGTAAAACTCACTTTAATGATACTCTAATGAATATGGATCAGAAGAAATAAAAAGGGAGAAAAGAAATAGGTCTTTGTAAGTATAGGATTTCCAGGGCTTTTAGATTCCCCCTGAGAAACCCAAAAATTGTACAGGGTGACCTAAAACCCAATGTGAGAAATTTCTGAGGCTTGGTAGCTAAGCGCCTTCTCCCCTGAGGACTAATGGCTGGATCAGGACACGGAAAGTGGAGGGAAGCAAAGCACCAGGGGCCCAACAGGATAATTCAAGACTCACCCAATACACTCTGGCTGAAGATTAAAACACTTTATTTAGATCAGGTAAGTTGAAACCTGAGATTAATAACCATCTTCTGTAGGTAGAAAGAGGCTCCTTTCTTTCATTTTACTTTATTACTGGAATTAAGCATTTCAGTGTTAAAGACTTTTGTGCCTTTGTTGGATGAATAGTAAAACATGTTCAGGACAAGGTCCAACCCAAGAGCAGAAGCAAGAGCCCTTGATGCTCCTGAGGATGAGAGGCCGGGGGGTGGGGGCCCAAGCAAAGGTTCACAGTGGAAATGAATGAAGTTGATGCTCCCCAAAGTGACTTTGCTTGCTCATGTATATTCCACGTGACAGAGCATAGATATGTGCCTTGGCCCTTGGTAATCCATTATTCTGCTTTAGTCATTCTCTCCTTCTCCCCTCCCCACCCCTCCAGCCCTGTCAGTCCACCCTCTGGGAAACACATAGTTCCTTCTGGGATTATATGTACTTAACCCTGGTAAGCAGTAGCTCCTACCACAGCAGTAATTCCCCTTGGAGTACCTGTGGATGAGTTCTTTTTTTTTAAAAAAAAATTAAGTTATTTTTTAAAGTATTACAAATAGAAGTACATATGTCTCCTTTCCCCCCCCCCCCCCAATTAACCTCCCCCTGGCCTCCCCTACCTCCCCTCGGCATATGCTCCCCACCCCTCAGTGTCTTGCATCCATTGGTTATGCTTATATGCATGCATACAAGTTCTTCAGTTGATTTCTTACACCCCTGACCCCGCCCCAACCCTCCATTGAACAGACTGTCAAACTCTAGCGGGGAAGGCAGGGGAGGGTTGTGGGTGAGTTCTTGATGACCTTGGAGAGTAACGATGGCCTCTGAGAAGCTAAATAATGTAGACTCCATAAGAAGGAATCCAAGGTCAACATGTATACCTTGATTTGTTTGCGGGTCACTAAAAGAGACTTCCCAGAGGTGCCTGGTGGTTGTCTCCACGCACTGCCTCCCCTATCCCATAGGCTTACGTATCCTTAGCTCTCTCCTAAACCAGGTCAGAAGATGCAAGACCTCTGGAAGTTTAGACCTCTTGAAACCTTCCCTCACCTGGGAAAGCTGTCCAGGTGAGCCCAAGGTTCAGGTGTAATTTGCACACACTCTCTACTCTTTCACAGGCTGAACTGAGGCATGTACTCCTGCCCTCCATGTTACCTCCCTTCTCTTCCAACTCCCAGTTGATTCTTTAAAATACATCTTTTTCTCAATGAGAGTGCTTGACTGTATCTTCAGAGCTCTTCAAGAAGGAATTGAATTGTAATTAGTCAAAGTTAATTGTTCCAGTTAACTCTTGCTGGATTTCCCCTCTCACTTTGATTTTTACATCCCCCTCCTCCCCCCCCCCCCCCCCATCTAATTTAGATGCTCCACTTCTGAGCTCCACAGGTCCAGAGCATACTGTGTTTCTAGCAGCTGAGTGTGCTGATTAAGAGAACAAACTTGTGTTTATTCTAAAGCTTGGGTTCTAAATCTGCCCAAGCAGAATCAGAGAAACTTTAGGCAAGCTCCTCTACATCTTCTCGCCCACCCCTTCCCGGCTCAGGTTTCTGTGTTTTGTTTTGTTTTGTTTTGTTTTTAATTCATAAAATGGAGATAATAAAAATGCCTTTCTTCCAGAACTATTGTGGGAATTAAGTGAGGTGTATATTAAAAGTGCTTAGGAAAGTGCCTGATAGAGAGGAAGCACTATAGTAAATATTGGTTAATGTTATAATGCTGGACACAATGTCCTCTAGGTCCTTATTTGCTTCAGTGCCTCTCTGACCAGACCAGACTACAATTTTTCTAAGGCAGGAACTGAATCTTACATATATTTGCATTTCCAGCCTGTGCACAGTGGCTGGTACAGAATAGATTTTCAATAAATGCTTGTGGAATGGATCAATGAAACCACAGATTGTTTAGGGAAAGGGGTCTTAAAGGAAATTTTAATTATATAGAGTAAAATATACTCTATAAGTAAATGTTATATACTTATCTGCTCTCCTCTAATCATGCCACAATTCTGATTGGTAATCAATATTACTCATACTTACATTTCTCACATCTAGCTTATAGATCAAATAATCTTACTTTGCTTCTTAGGTGTCTGTAAATATCCTCTAAGTTACAGAATATTTTAAATTGCACTTCAGCTAGTGATTCTGAAGGCAAAACCAAAATGACCACTCTCCTTACTCCACTATATCCCCATATCCTAACCCTCATATTATAGTTGTATTCAAAACTTACAATTCCCAGGCTCTTGTCCTATTGAGGGGTTGGGAGTCCATGGCTGTCCCATGGGTTTGGTTACCCACATTTCCCTTCCTGCTTGCCCAGCCTGTTTTTTCTCTATGTTTATCATCCATGGCTGACAACATTTTCTCAATTCTCTTCCCACTTTTTCATTTCGTTATCACTTATAAAGAATGAGCACATTGTTCTTAAAGGGAAGGAGGGACCAGGTGAACTCTTCTATGGAAACCAGGATAGACAGGATGCAGGAACAAGATGCAATACAGCCAGGTCAACTCTGTAAGCTGGAGCAGTGGGGCCACATTTCACAGGAAGATTTATATATTTAGTGCATGAGAGGCCATAAAAGTCTACTACAGGATAAGGAAAAACTTCAATATATGCAATCAATCCCAAAGAAAAAATATTTAATGCTTAGAGATTTTTTTTAAGTTTCACGACAGTGATGTTTTGTATCAATTAACTCCAAGTTAAATTACTAATGAACAAATCTATCAAATGGAAAGTTTCATTGTTTGAGTGAATAAGTCAGTTCATTGTAATTATCCAATTCTGCTTAAAGAACATGATTAGGTACATTTTAATAGCAGTATCTAGAGGCCTGACTGTAAGCTTATTTCTCATTAATAAAACTTCATGCTTGGCTAGCAGGCCTTGAACTGTGATCATTTGCAGTAAAATACAAAACAAAAAGATTCCACTGTTTTCAGATCTATTAAATCATCAAGACACCAAAATCTTAATTAGACATTTAAACTAAAAGGAGTGTTTAAACAATGAGGTTTCTTTTAACCCTTCTTAATTGTTTTAACCTATAAAACCAAGACATGCTTTTTTTTTCCCCTGAGTCAACACAAAAGGAAAAACGAAATTTGGAGAGAGACCTGGGTGGGGTCATTTAACTCCATCAATCTGCCTGCTATCTTCCAAACCACTGATTGAATTCAGACAAATTGAATTGATAATTAGCACCCAGCTGTTGATTGAGCAGTTTTCATTCTGTTGATCCATCAACTGACCATAAACCCCTCTTTTTTATTCTGGTTCTGCAGTATAGTCCTCTGATTAAGGCACCCTTAAGGATGGTCCAAGTATTGCTTTATTTGTTGATTTTGAGAGAAAGAGAGAAACATCAATTTGTTGTTCCACTTATTTATACACTAGTGGCCCGGTGCATGAAAATTGTGCACAGGGCAGGTGGGGGTGGTTCCCTCAGTCCAGCCTGCACCCTCTCCAATCAGGGACCCCTTGGGGGATGTCCAGCTCTCAGTTTCTATGCCAGTTATTGTCAAAAGCTCTGCTTCCTAGGCAGCCATTTGCTCCTCACAGTTCACCCAGATTGGGTTCTGATTGGTCAGTTTTTATGTCAGTCAGCATCAAAACCTCTGCTCCTAGGCAGCCATTGACTCTTCACGGTTCACCCAGATTTGGTTCTGATTGGTCGGTTTCTATGCCAGTCAGCATCTCTGAGCCTATCTCTGGGCCTGATCAGAGAGGCAGGGCTGATCAGCAGCCCCTGCAGAGGCCTAGAGAGAAAGAGAGGTGCAGCTGCTGGCCAGGCCCAGAGAGAAAGAGAGAGGCAAGGGCTGATCAACAGCTGCCATGGAGGCTATGGATCAGACCCTGCTTCTTTCTCCATGCCTCTCTTCGGGCCTGATTCACAGCCCCCTCAGCAGTTAGTACTAGGTCACCACACCCACAGTGGCAGCAGTCACCGCAGCAACCCAGAACTAACTTCCGGTGTTCGGTCGAGCCTTCAGTTGTTATAGGTTCACTGGTTGATTCTTGTATCTGCCCTGACCTGGGATTGAACCCACAACATTGGCGTATCAGGATGATGCTCTAAACAACTGAACTACTTCTCTAGGACCAACCATAATCTTAAAGATCAGAAAACTGACCTAATAGACTGCATAAAACCATTTATTCTTTCCATACTTTTAGTAAATATCTTATGTCACCACAGTACTCGCAGATTTAATAGCAAGTCATCTCTCTTTTTAATTTTGCTCTGATAGAGGAAAGTTATACAAACATTGGGAGAAATTCCAAGTTTAGATTTCTTAATATTTCAGATAGGGTTTAATGATTACACAAATCTAATAAAATTTATAGACACACATCTTTGCAAAATGTCTCCAAACTTAACTTTCTTTTCTCATATCAAATCTCCTTGTCTTGTTTAATTAATTTAACTAATATTTCAGGCAAATACTTAAATAACTTGTCTCTACACTATCCATTGTGTGTACATATGGGAAACATTCTAGTGAGGGCATAAAGTTACCTGGATTTTATAATCACAAGATAAAAAGACACAAAAGCAAAGGGAGGATTGGTGACTAGCAAAATGGAAGAATGTTAAACTACATTCTTGTAGAAGAAAATACCTGTGAGGACTGAGAGAGAGGGAGATCTATAAAAGCAAGCCAGTTCTTTCTAATGAACCCACAAAGCCTTGGAGTGTGAAGTTACCAGGTGCCTCAAGAGCCCCCAGGGTGCTGGGAGGGAATCATGTTCCTCACCCCATGGGACAGAAGAACCATATTCCGTGGAGAAACTGAACCAGAAAAGCTCTAGTATTGGACGCATCTTTTACAGAGGAGGCATCTGGAGAACTAAGTAATCTTCTCTAAGTAAATCTAATTATTATCTCTCAACAATCTTCAGGAAGCTAGCAGCCAGACATATAAGCCCCCAGCAAAGGAATAAGGCTCTTTCTCTGGGAAAATTGAACTTTCTCAGACAAAAAAGGAATACAGATACCAAAATGGGGAGAGGGGGGTGTTTTGAACAAAAGTATGAGCTGACCACTCAATGTTAAAGTCTATTAGTGGAAAAGCCTCATCCATGCTCACAGAACTTCTAATCTGCTTTCCAATCTGTCATCCTTAAGAACAGATGATCATGGATTAATAGACTTTTAGGGAAACTTCACTATATGCAAAAGAGAAAACTGGAAATAAAAAGAGGAATGAACATGCAGGGAGCAAAAGAAAAGTCCAATATCACCAATGAGATGCCAAGATACAGTATCCTTGAAACCATACAAGGATGGTCTAATAAGGAACAATTAGAGAACCAAGAATGAGCTGGTAGAGATTAAAAATATAAGTAGATTTTAAAATTCTGTTAAAAAAAAAAGAGTTGGGCAATATACTTTAGAGAATTCCAGGAAGGAGTAAGGAAAGATAAAAGAAATAAAATAGGAAACAAAACGTAAGAAAATAAGAGAATCAATTAGGAGATGAAATATTTAAGGTGATCAAAACAGAAACAATGAAGAAAACAGTGCAGGGGAAATGATTAAAGAAAGAATGTAGACAAATCTTCAGAATGTAAAGCAAATCACCAAGATTCAGAACAAAAAAAGAAAGAGGAATATTTTTAAAGCTTCCATAAAGCAAATCAAAGGTACAAGAACAAACAAAGGAACCAGACTTGTAACATGGCACCTTGGAAACTAAGAGACAATGGTTTTATGCCTTCAAAACCTGGATAGAAAATTATATCCAACTTAGAATTCTATATGTGGCGAAACTATTATTCAATTATGGATAACAGAGCACTCAACATACGAGAGGTAAAGGACTTCTGGGAGAATAGCCAAGTTTAGGTCCACAATGACAGTGATGTAGGACGTCTAAAGGAAAATGGGTTCAGTCTGGAGCTGAGGAGGCCCCAGAAGGGCTATCCCCCCATAACAAATGGAACTGAGATGTTATCCAAGATGTGTAAACACTTGTTGAGAAATATATCTCAGAGGTGTTGTAGAGTATGGAAAGACTGGACCTCAGGCTCAATGAAAACTAAGCCAATGGTAAAAGAATAATTATAATATGGAACAAGAGGAGTTGTTACAAGAAAAACAGATGGTGACTGTATACTACTCAGCTCAGCAGTGATAATTATAGACACAATAATAAAAACACTGAATATGCATTTGGATTTCATAAAATTTATACTATGTATTGGAAAGATAAAAAGAATAAAGATCCTTATCTATGAAAATTGTAAGATAGTACATTATGTTTTAAGATGAATTAAGTGGTAGATATATCATATTTAGAAAAAAATGAATTAATAAAAGAAATAGTAAAAAGTTTTAAAAATGGATGCTTTCATGGGGTAGAAGAGAGAAAGGTTTGACAGGGATCTACCATCTACTGTTTTTAACATGAGGTTTTTAATTTTATGACTTTTAAAGCCATGCTTTACTTAATATTTTAGAACAACTTTTAAAACTTAAGAGATATAATAGTAAATGAGTATACAGTGACCCTTGAACAATGTGGGTTCCAACTGCTTGGGTCTACTTATACATGGATTTTTATTTATTTATTTTTTTAGTTGACTCTGATAGTTTAATTGGCCTGAGTTCAAATCCACCTTGTTCCAGAGTCAACTGTAAATCTAAATTGTCAGGTAAAATTGGTGCTCCAGGAACACTTGCCATAATTTTTCTGCATAATTATTCATAAGAGATTCACCCTCCTTGATGGCACATGACCAGATACAATTGGGGTCCACATACCCCAGTTTAAGAAGCTTGGTCTAGACTTTCACGATGGGTAAATATATGGTTCCCATTAGACTTTTTGAAACACTGACAATGGCTGGAGGACACCCCTTTTGCCTCCTCAGATAACTTCTTCAATGCTAAGATGTTGTATCCTCTGTATTAATGATTCCCAGTATGGCCAGGAAGAGTCTGGAGAACTTAGAATTGATCGCATTACCCTTGTTTGTACTAAGAATGAAAGTGAGGCTCAGGTGTGGTTAGCAATTTACTGATGTCATATAGCTAGTGTCATTAAAGTGCTAGTTGCTATGCTGCTCTACTATAATACAAGCCTGAGGTATATCTATTTATATGTTCTTAAATTTTTTTCTCAGCCAGACTGAGCCTATGGAGAGGCTGTGGAGCACCAGCTGTCTACGGTTTATATTGTTAATTCATTAAACTTCATGCTTTATCCTCTCTGGAAATCACTGCCATCCTGCTTACCGGCAAACAATAACACTGAGAAGCTTGCTGTTGCAGTTGCTGACAATATCAATTATTTAGTTTTTTTTGCCAATTCCTATTAGACTTTTTTTTTTTTTTTTTTTTTTACTGGAGAATTTACACTGTGTTATTGAATTGAAAACAGTGGAAAGCTTTGGGGAATGTAAACTAATTAGCTAGCATTTGGAAACCCCTTTGTTAAAGATAATTTGTTTACATGACTAATTCAACCTTTTAATTATGGGGGCCTACACGGGCCATGAAAGGTGCCGCTGCAGCCATCCTTTGCTGGGCACAGGGATGCCAACATGGCAAAACTTATTCTTCTTTCTGATGAGGTATGATGCCCCAGCTCCCTGGCACCAAACCTGCTTATAGTTACACTTGGGACTAGCTTTGGGCTTCCCAGGTTTCCAGTTGTGACATTTTCTGAGCAATTTCTCATCTATGTTAGAAGGGCAGCTACTAACATACCTACTTCATCCATTCTCCACCTTTTATAGTTCCTGCTCCCCTACCCCTATTTGTTCCTTTTAGATTTCTTTGTCTTTCAGAAGTCCTGATTGGATTCTTCAATGTTAAGATGTTTTAATGCCTTCTGTATTCATTATTCCACGTATGAACAGTAATTACTTATTATCCAATCCTTGGGTACTCATCATGTTAACTTCATGGCTTGGGGTAAATACAGCTGAATTTGCCCTGGTAAAGGGGAATAGAGCAGATTGACATCTATTTTTGTCACAGTGAACATGATATGGTTCTAATATATCAAGAGTTAGAAAATAACTAGGTAAATATTTAAATTGTTTCTTTCTGGTCTCTTGATACTGGGATACTTAAATGCAACTTTATTTTTTTAATTGATTTTTAGAGAGAGGAAGAGAGAAAGAGAAACATTGATTGGCTTCATCCCATATTCACCCTAACTGGGAATGGAACCCACAACCTTTTGATGTAATGAATAATATTCAAACTGAATGACCCACACAGTCCAGGGCTAAATGCAACTTTCTTGATAAGAATGGTTGGAATACGGACATGTATTTGTGAGAGTGATTATGAGAAATAATATCAATTTTTGTGATAGCTGTATTTATTTTAATTGACTAGTAGTTAAGATTTAAGGACTGTCTTAACAAATAATTTTAACAAGAGCATTCCAAATATAGCTAACTACAGTTCATGTACATCTTGCATGAGTTTTCTTGGCTGGTGTCTACTCAGATGCTAAACCCTGAAGAAAAGGTGGGTTGATAAATAATTGGATGTGTGAATGAAATATTTTTTTATCTTTTTCCATTTGCTAGGTCCAATTAATAAATGATTGCCTTCAAGATATAAAGAAACATCTATGACAAGTATTTTAAAGCATTTTATGCATACTTATAGGTATGTTTTAGCCTTTCTTAAATAGGGACCCACTTAAGAGTTACTCAGCAATATTGTCTTCCAGGCAGCTTTCTGCAAAGAGGCCATCTCTATTTTGTGGTATTTATACTCGAAGATCTTTGTTCTGTGTTGAAGGTAATTGAGGTCTTCTGTGTCATTCTGTAAAATGGTGGGGCTGGAAGCATGTGGAGGTCTTTAGTTAAAATTCAAGGAAGGTTCTGTTCCCGCTTCCTCCTGATCATATCCAGTGAGAATAATTTACACTTAGTTTCTGCATATTTGTGCTGATGTACACATGAGTGTTATCACGGTAGCTAGCATATATGGCCTCCTTTATAGGATTGCATCATGTATTTTTACATCATCCCTAATGGGCAGTGCAGCCGTAATTTATGCCTGCTGCAAGGTGCAAAAAACAGCTCAAATTAATTTGAGTAAAAAGGCATTTGTGGTTCCCATAGAGGAAACATCTAGAGGTAGATTTGGCTTTAGACTTGCTGGAATCAGGTGCTCAAAGTATTTGCATCATTGCAACTCTCAGCTGTACTTTCCTATAAATTGGCCCAATTTTAGGTAGGCTTTTTTCTAAGGGGGAAAATAGCCCACACATACATGCAAAACATTGGCTGAATCCTCCCATGAGCTGGCATTTTGTTTTGCTGTTTATTTCTATCTCCCCAGAACCTAGGGGATATAGTAGATATTTAATAATACTTATTAAAATTTAAAAAAATGGCTTTCCTTGGCTTTCATGCTCAACCTTAAAGCCTAGGGTTGGAGTCAGCTCTAACTAATTCATCTGACTAAATATGGGTGCTACGGACTGAATATGTGAGCCCCTCCCCCAAGTCATATGTTGAAATCTATTTTCCCCCAATGTGATAGTATTTGGAAGGTGGACCATTAGGAGGTAGTCTCATGCCCTGAGCACTCTGAGAGCTCCCTTCCCCCTACCACCAGGTGAGGAGATAGTACAAAGGACCAGGAAGAGGGCCTTCTCCAGACAAGGAATCTACTGGTGCCTTGATCTTAGACTTTGCAACCTCCAGAACAGTGAGAAATAAATTTCTGTTGTTTATAAACCGCCTAGTCTATGACATTCTGTTACATCAGCCTGAACTGACTAAGACAGTGGTCGGCAAACTGCGGCTCTTTGGCCCCTTGATTGTGGCTCTTCCACAAATACCACGGCCTGGGAGAGTCTATTTTGAAGAAGTGGTGTTAGAAGAAGTTTAAGTTTAAAAAATTTGGCTCTCAAAAGAAATTTCAATTGTTGTACTATTGATATTTGGCTCTGTTGACAATGCGTTTGCCGACCACTGGACTAAGACAATGGAAACACATATTTCCTGAGGAAAAATCAGGAACTGTTGCCAGAATAAGGGAAAATGGATCCTGAACTGGCAAAGCATAATAGATGCCCACTTTACTCTGGTCAACAGCAATCTTCTATATGGAATTAGGGAAGCCACTAAACTATCTGGTGTCATGCAATCCTGGGACTTCATTCCTCTTTTCATATACACTGAGGAATAAGGGAGGGATGGTGCCTTAATTAAAAATCAAGGAACTGTATTATCTTCATTAGACTGAGATGCGAGCAAAAAATAAAAAGCCGTGTGTGTTCAGCCACTGACAGTTTGGGGATTATTTGAATCACCAGATAGCATTAGTTCTTCCTGAATAATCTTATATAATAAAAGCATAGTATGAAAATTGTCCCCTTGACCGGGAGTTAGTCAGGGAGTTCAACCAAGGTGTGGGGCTGGCCAGGGGAAGGGAGGGAGGCCCCGGCCAGCAGTTGGCAGCTGCTAGGGACCCTACCAGTGCATGAATTTCATGCCCTGGGCCTCTAGTCTATGCAGTAAAAGCCTAAGCAACCATTATGGCGGAACAACCAGAATGACCAGTAGCTATGATGTGCACTGACCACCAGGGGGCAGGGGCAGATGCTCAACACAGATGCTCCCTGGTAGTCAGTGCTCTCCAACAGGGGACGCCACTCAGCCAAAAGCCGGGTTGATGGCTGGTGAGCACCGCAGTGGCAGTGGCAGGAGCCTCTCCCACCTCTGTGGCAGTGCTAAGGAGCAGTGAGCCAAGAGGTAAGGAGCGAGGGGTCCTGGACTGTGAGAGAGCGCAGGCAGGGCTGAGGGACTTCTCTCCAGTGCATGAATTTCATGCACCGGGCCTCTAGTCTATGACATAAAGGCAGAAGTAGTGAGACTACACTGAGTGGCCAGATTATTATGTGTTCAGAGATCATAATAATCTGGCCAATCAGTGTAGTTTGAGAGATTATGCCATCATGTGGACTAGAGGGGACTGTGGCTAGAACAAGATGGTAGCACCGGAAGTGATAAAAAATGTTTCGATTCTGAATATATTATGAAAAAAGGGCCATTAGTATTTGCTGGAGGATTCAATGGGAGGATATAAGGGAAAGAGAAACCTCAATGATGACTTGAAGATTGCTGGCCTCAGCGACTGGAAGGATGGAGTTGACATTTACTTAAATGAAGAGGATTGTAAGGAAAGTAAATCTGAGGGATGGGAGAGACAAAGAAATCAAGAGTTCTGTTTCAGACAGATATATTGACCTGGGCCTGTAAGTAGAGATGTCAAGGGGGTAGAGAGATATAAACTTGGAGTTCAGAAAAGATGGCTGAGCTGGAGATAAAGTTTAAGATTCATCAGTGTTTGGAAGTATTTTCAGCCATGAACTCACTAAGGAAATGACTGTATATTGAGGAGAAAATCAGGTCTTACAGCTGAACTCTGTGACAGGTGGGGCAAGTGAGGAAGAACACACATACTTTTATTGTTATGTAATGGTTTTGAGCTTGAAAGACTTTTATTAAGTATCTTATTGTTTTCTTCTGCAGCAAAAAATTGTACTGAAATGCCTTGGAGCCAAAGGTCACCCAGAAAGCACCTGTAGTTGAGCTGAGTAGGTTGGGTTTACTGTTCATTGAAACAAGGGAGAATGCACACTGGGGGGAACCAGGGGCACCCCAGTGAGAGGGTTTTAGAGAGGATCTATTGTAAAATTTGAGTTTTGGTTAGGTAATTTTGAGCACAGTTTATGGAAACTTGGCTTTACTCTGGATTGAATGTTGTCAGGAAGTGTGGGCAATTCTATGGTTCCTTATCTTATTCCATCTTATGTGGGAGGAGTAAAGACAAAAGCAAGGTGGAAGCTTAATGGTAAAGAACAAGCTGTCATTCATGTTGGCTAGGAGGGATGGGGGTTGTGTTTCTGTGATTTGCACAGTGACTTTTTTTTTAATACTTAGACAAAATTATGAAGTGATCTTGGTTAGTGTTTTACTCTCTCATGATCACAGAAGGCTTCATCTGATGGTGGTGCTTTGTGAGACTTGATATCCAGAGGTGAACACCATGGCCCACTGTGAGCACAGCCAGCCCCTGCCTAACACCTCCAGGGCCTGGCTAACTGGCAGACCTGTCCCTGCGTATCAGGGTACGCTTTCCTCTTTCTTGGTCCCCTGTGGTTTAAAGAACATGAGACATTAAGTCATGACAAATTCATGAGAATTTGTGCATCAAGATCAAGAGGGTGTCTCCTGAACCTCTGTAGTTACACTAAGGTCAACCCTCCTCCTCCTCGTAGAATGAATTGTTGGATCATATATGTGACAATGGCTGCACAGGTGTGTTTAAGACTCAGGACCTGATACATTGACCAAATGTAGCACAGGCAATTACCAGAAACCGTATGATTATTAGTCCTTGTAACAGGTCTCCAAGCAAAAGGTGTAGATTATAAAACCCAGGCAATGAAAACATATCCCAGAATTCAGTAGGACCTGTTTCAGAGACCCAGGTGGCTTCTTTTCCCTGGGTTTAGAATTTTTTGCTTGCCCTGTAGTATTTACATAGCTGTTGCAAGCTTAGAAAAAAACAAGTGCTATGTGATTGTCCCAGGCAATGCCAGCTAATGACTTTAAATTTGTTTATTGGGCTTTGGAGCAGATGTTGCATTATTTATGACATCTGCTAGGGTCCACTACAAGGTTCAGATCACTGTGGGAATTGCAACTTAAAGAATTCTCATGAAAAGGGCTTCATTTCTCCTTGCTGTAGTCTCCCCTCCTTGCCTCATTCCTAAGGATCCTGGGAGCAGTGGAAGTTTTAAATATCTGGTAGTCTCTAAGGATTATCCCCAAGCTTACTGGGCACATTAGTGTGAAGCAGGCTAGTATAGCCCGATGACCACTCAAGCAGTGGAATTCGAGTGGGATACAGTGTTGGTAGGGAATGTAAGTATCATTTATCACAATAGTAGTGAGCCAATTCTATGCCCATTTTATAGGGGTTCCTGTAGTGGTCAGGAAACCTTCTTTTGTTTGTTTTTAAGTCATTTAAAAGTCATGAATTAAATCCAAGCCATTTGCTTCTTATAGTATACATATAGGTTCTATCATTTATGAGTTAGTAAGTATTGGACACAGGCAATTAATTTAGGCATTTAAACTGATTGAATTTCTGCCCTGACCTGGTGGCTCAGTCAGTTGAAGTGTCATCCTGATATACCAAATGTTGGGGTTTGATTCCCAGTCAGGGAACATACCTGGGTTGTGGGTTCAATTCCTGGTCAGAGCATGTATGGTTGGGGCAGGTATGGAAGGCAACCGATCAATGTTTCCGTCTCAGATCAATTTTTCCCCCTTCTCTGCCACCTCCTCTCTCTAAAAATCAATAAAAAACATATCCTCAGGTGAGGATTAAACATAATAATAATAATAATAAATAAGTAAGTCAACTGAATTTCTGTGGGAAGCTTACATTTCAAGAGCAAAAAGAAATCTGTATAACAGTCTCTTGGCAATCTTTGTTTATAAGTATGAACCATCAATAAATAATATTACTAGTAAATCAGGAATATCCAAAGAAGTCTCTAGAAGCTCTGAAAAAGGCATGAATAGTTCTCTAACAGAAGTTTTTTTCCTTCAGACAAAAAAGAGAAAACTAGAGTATAGAAAACCAAAAACTGTTTAGCATTTTTACCATGAATACTCATATCATTTTAATAATTTTGAAAGGAAAAATAAATGAAGAAATGTAAATTAAAACTGTACAGTTTGTTAATCTAATTTAAGAAGTAAGGATAAATTTTGTTTTACATATATTTCTTTTTAAATTCATTTTTAGAGAGAGAGGAAGGGAGATAAATAGAAAGATAAAAAAATTGATGAGAGACAAACATCATCAATCGGCTGCCTCCTGTACACCACCTACTGTGGATTGAGCCAGCAACCCAGGCATGTGGCCTGACCAGGGACTGAACCAGTGACCTCTTGGTGCGTGGGTCAATGCTCACCCGTGGAGCCACATCTGCTGGGCGTATATATGTTTCTTATTTAGAAACTGTTCAGGCATCCACAGATAATTTATTAATTAATTTAAATATTTGTTTAAGGTCTTAAAGTTAATTATGGTTCTGAAAATTATAATTTCACTGACACATTAAGTTCTTATTATTTGAATATTGTAAAAACTTCTTAAAATTAAACCCTTTAAAAACAAACCCATGATTATCATTTCATTTAGGGGGATATAATTTTTTACATATAAAATTTTCTTTTTAAACAAGCCATGGAGATAGTGGTAACTTAAGTAACTCATAGAACCATTGTAGGCCATTTAGAAAATTTAAATTACACATTTAATCCTGTACTTACACAAAAGAATTATGGTCTATCAGTATTTTTATAGGTAAACTAACTGAATCGTGTTCCCAACTCTTGTTTTCTCTTGGAGCTAAAGCCATTTTTTTTTTCTGACCTCATAGCTATAGTAGCAAAGGCTGTCATATAAATAAGTTTTTGGGATCCAGAAAAAGAAACATTGTTTAACAATTTTCTGTCTCTTTTCTTTTTTTAGACATTGCTGAGTGTTTATCTGGGCTAGATATTTATAGAGTGCTGACATAACAACTGAACTTTTAAAAACATCTTTAACCTCTCTTTCCCCAAGAAAGGAGCAGCAGGGTGGAGAGGCAGCAGGCTTTAGGCAAATATGAAATTATCACTCTAAAAGGCTAATTGTATCTTCTCTACAGAAGGAGAACAGTTTAGATGTGGAAAAGCAGATTTTGACATACATGCTCACTAAAGAAAGGGGTGTGCAGCTGATTTTGATACACACTTGACAGTTTTATCAGCCCAAACAATTAAAAAGTCAGCAATTGTTAATTCCCAGGTACTAAAACACAAGAGGAAACAGCTCCTGGGTTAAACAAAGTGTTCTCTTTTATAGACAAACAAGACAGATAATGTACTCTTGAGGATATCTTCACATTTTATTCAAAGGCACCTTTCAAATAAATACTCTCATTTCTCTCAGACGCTCCCCAAAGTAGCCATTGCAGTTTGGAATAGGCCCTGATGAAAGTGTGCCAGTTCATGAGATAAGCACACAGTCAGCTTGATAGGGAGAAAATGGGGGGAAGCAGCATCTGGCCTGGGAAAGGCCCAGTGAAGTCAGAGGAGAGCCTGGGAGAACTTCCATGGTCTTTGGAAGGTGCTCCTGCCATATCAAGGCTCTGGGTCCCGGCCAAGGGCCAGTCATCACCCAGCTGTCCACAGAGAGAAGACAAAACCTTCTGACTCTAGGCAGACAAAAATAAACCAAGTTCTCAGGGACACTAAGACAAGATTGGGAGTACATCTTTAAAAGGTTGCAAAATGTTGAGCCGAATCAAAGTTTGTCCTAAAGGAGTCCAGTTTCAGGAGGCACAATGAACTCCTCATCCCGTCCCTGGGCCTGGCTTGAGGACACATTTATCAGACCTGGGCCTCTCCTCTGCCCTGGGTGGTTGATGTTCTGTATCAACTTAGCTAGTCTATAATCGAGTGCCCCAGTTATTCAGTCAAACACTAAACTAGATAATGCTGTGATGGTGTTTTGTAGATATGATTAAAGCCCATAATTTGTAGATACGATTTATATCCATAATCACTTGTTTTACGTACAGGAAATTATCCTAGATCAAGCATGTCAAACTCAAAGGCTAACATGGGCCAAATACACAAGGTTTAAGTTTATGTGGGCCACCAAAAAACAAAAGCTTCAATTTTCATAAAAACATAGGTTTATTTTGATAGACACATGCTCAATACAAAGGGCTGAAATAAATGAGTAATCGTTAACATAAAATAATAAAACATTTTATAAAAATTGATAATTTTTCTTGAACATTCACTTACCAGATGCTGAATAACTGCACAGAATTTATAAGCGTAACACAAATAAACCTATTTTTCTTGTTCTCTGAAAGCGAAATATTTCCTGTTGTGCACACCAAACCAGTCAGTCCAAGACTAATGATGTGGCAATCGGTTGCGAAAATATTCGCTGCTCGTATTAGTGAAGAGAAATGGTGTGCCTGCGAGTAAGGCACATAAGGGAAATGAATGCAACACGATTATAGTAATCAGCCATCAGTGAATGTTGTAGTTCATTATTAATAATTATGTATAACAGGATATTGTAAAAATTAAGTTACAAAATTTTTATTAAAACGTTTATTACATATTGGTTGGGCCGCAAAAATATTCATTGTGGGCCACATGCAGCCCATGGGCCATGAGTTTGATATGCTTGTCCTAGATAATCTGGATGGTTCTGATGCAAAAAGTTGAAAGGTGTCAAAAGCAGAGCTTAGACTTCCTTGAAGAAGAAATTCTGCCTGTGAACAAAAGTTTTAGCTGTGCCTAAGAGTTCCAGCCTTCCTGATGGCCAGTGGTTTTGATTTGGAATTTGCCTAGCTAGCCGCCACAGTTGTATAAGCCAATTCATTGCAATAAATCTCTTAAAAGAGATAGCTTATACAGGTTCTGTTTCTCTGGTTTGATCCTCACTGATACATCTCTCTATGGATGTTTCCTGTTATAGACAAACAACACTCAAGACACCAGACAAGCAGACAGACCACAGGAGCAAGTGTTAGAAGACTACTCAAAATTTTCACCAGAGAGCACTATAAGTCTGATCAGATAAACAAAAATGTCAGACCGGAACATATTCCCAGGAACACAAAATAAACCCAATGCTGATGTATTTAACAGAATACTGGAACTCAATTTAGCATGAACTTCTCTCTCCATCATATGCAGAGGGCATATCAGACAAGTAGAGACAGAAATATGAACACTAGTATTGGGTCCAGGGTTTACATCCAAGGCAATGAGGTCTTCAAATGGATGAATCTTGGGGACATATTCCTTTCTGCCAAAGCCCTCCAGCAAACACCACAGGAGCACATGATGCGAGAAGATGAGAGCTTGGTGAAAGCTGTAATTGGTAATGAAGCAATAATCACTCATATTAGCTGGGAAAGGATGATGTCTGGTACTTCTGTGGTTTTCATGATAAATTTGTGCTATAGATAGTCTGTGTCCTCCCAAATTCTTAAACCCCAATGGGATGGTATTAGGAGGAACCTTTGGAGGATTGATTAGGTCAATCCTAATGAGAGTGGAGCCCTCATGAATGGCTTTGTGTCTTTATAAATGAGATCCTAGAGACCTCCCTCACTTCTCTGCTTTATCAGGATACAACAAGAAGACGGCTGTCCAGAAACTGAGAAGTGGGTCCTCACTAGACATCAAATCTGCCAGTCCTGTGATCTTGGACTTCTCAGAATCCAGAACTGTGAGAAATAAATATTTGCTGTATAAGCCTTCCAGTTGGTAGTAGTTTTTGTTACAGCATCCTGAACTAAGACATCCTTATTTTTGTCTGTGTTTTTGTTTGTTTGTTATTTGTTGTTTTGCCTCATTCATCATAGTCACAGAGCACAGAGTACCAGACCCTCAGTGTGACATCTGTGACAGTGAGACTGTCCATACCCAACAGAAGAACACCATGATCTGGCTGTCAGCTCCATGTAGGCTCTTGATAACTACAAGGCAGTTATAATTCCTGGATGTCAGAAGTTGCTCTTCTCTCCCTTGATATTTAAATTTCAATTGTTTTTAATTTTCTATGACCCTAGTTTTATTTTTTTAATGTGGACTGAGCTACAAAAAGAATAATTATTATATCCAATTTACCCAAATAATATATATAATATATTGTGATCATTACTAAATATACTAGTAAGCATTTTATTAGAAATCACATCTCAATGATAAAAGGAAAGTTTTCATTTAGATCATGCATCTATGAATAAATATTGCTTATTCCTTAAATGGAAATAGTTGGTATAAATTGTATTCCCACTTTCTATTTTTCTTGAAGTGCTAAGAAAACTCATGTCCTTAAATGAGTAAATGGGAGCAGAATTAAAAACAAAAAACTAAAACAAAATACAATGACAACTTTTTAGGTTATCTACAAAACTCTCATTTTGACATACTATCAAAAAACAATTTTAATGATCTGCCTGTTCACAATGTAATTGAGTCTTCAAATTGAAAGCAATTTGAAAAATGATCTGCTTTTCAAAAGGACTTGTTTTTCAGTTGTTAGATCTCATCTTTCCCCAACCCCAAGATGAACATTTAAAATTCTCCCTTGTTCAAAACCCCAGCAGATTTTTTTTACGTAGCATGAGCGGGGATGGATGAGACATTTGTCTTCCTTTTGTAAAATGTGAGAAAGGTGACTATTTAAGGGGAAGTGGGGACTGAGGATCCATGTCCCCTCAACTGCCAGTGCGTTCTCAAGTAAAACAGTTTTAGCAAAAAAATGCAAATGCGAGGTAAGAATCAGGAAACTGTTTTCCTGGAGCTGTATATGCTGAATACCCCTTGAAAAGTCTGTAGGTATCCTCAGGATTACCTGCACTCTGAGGACTCACCAAGCAGATTGTAGAAATGCAGATGGTTTCACTGGGAATATCTGCTGCACCAATATAATAGAAACATTATGGACCATGATAATTTGGTTTATGGTTTAGTAATGTTACTCTTAAGTCTCCTACGGTGCCTAAAACATTGTCTTTGCACATAGGGGGTTCTCTGCAAATATTAGTTGCAGTGGAGGAATCTATTTTATTGCTTTAGGAAGGAAAACACAATTTAAAGTGGCCAACCATTGTATACCACAGAGTACCAGTGCCTGATGTAGTTCCTGACAATTAAGAGGTAGCCTATGATTACTTATTTTACTGAATAATAATAGTTATCATTTATGGAACACCTACAGGGACCTGGCACTTAACAAGTATGAGGGTATGGATACACACACACACACACACACACACACACACACACAAATGAAATGGCCCTACAAGTCAGTTATTGTTACCTCCGTTTTATAAATAAACATTTCAGAAAGGTCTTGTAACTTGCTCAAACCAGAGAGCTAATAAATGGTTGTGCCAAGATTATAACCCAGTTCCAAAACACCTGTGGTTTGTTTTTTTTTATCACGACACAGTACCTCTTCCTCACACCTGAACTTTCTCCCAGGTCTCCTGGAGAGGAGCAAGAGTATCTTTACATAAAATAAGTAAATAAATAAAGCATATCTCTGTTATTTTACACTTAAAATGAGGAAGAGCAGGTCTGTCTTGTACTTGGGAAATAAAATATGTAAAATACCAACACAGTGCATGGAATACTTTAGGTATTTAGTAAATGCTGCTTCCATCTCTCATTTGAAAGGAATACATCTTTAAAACTCAAAATTGATACATTTTGTTTTTGACTTAATTTGGTGACATTTTTGATGAAAGGAAATATTTTACCAATTGACCAAGTCTCAAACCAAGCAGACCAGCTACTGGGCTGTTTTAAAAGCCCTTCGTAATGCAAGCCCATTTTAAAACGATTCAAGAATGATGGATTCAATCCCTACTGCAAAGACTGGAAACGCCACAATTTTCTATCATTTCTAGAAGTAGAACACAACCTGAAAATGGAATATAATTGGGGCATAGAAGCATCTGTGGGCTGCCTATTTTATTCTCATTTCCTCGGGAAGTATTCATATTTGATCTCTCGGTGTCCTGCAAATGGGAATTAGACCTACCCACACTCTGCCTTTGAAATAGGCAAAGGGTATCAGCTGAATGACATGCAGATTGTTGAACCACATCAAACCAAACGGATGATCTGATGTTTAACAGTGCACAGCCCTGGTCTTTTTAAAGGCAGGAGAAATTCTATAACATGAAGACAAAAATGAAGGCAAGCTGATTCCATTCTCTGGAGAATTTCTTGCCTGTAGATTCAGTCTTACAGATCTGCCTACTTTTATTTACCGAAGTTAAAAATTTTGTGATGAGGTAGGCTTAAAACCTTGGGCATTTATATATTCCAATATATCAAAACAGATCTCTAACCAAAAGAAAACACGGATCCCAGAGGCAGCAGGCATCAGATGAGGCAAGTTGGCATTCTACAGAAGTCTGGACATCAGAAAGGTGTGTAAAGGCCTGTCCTCTTCCCTCCCTGCCAGTGTTGAATGGTTGTTTGGTGACTAATGAAAAGATAGGGAACTCCAAACCCTTCCTCTGTTAGCTTAGCCACATGCAGAGCTTTATTCTCTGCCCTGTAAAGGGTTAAAAGAAGAAGCCCTGGTGATGGGGGAAAATAAAATATATATTTCACCTCCAGTCTTGCCTGGTGTTCAATTAAAGGTCCTCTTTTGGTGCTGCACACGGGTGTTGTGTGCTGTAAGTGGGCAAGTTATTGAGGATGAAATGACATTAGCCATACAAGGCTTCCTGTTTACAAAACACTTAGATATTCTCCTGGATATGCCCCTGCCCCACTTTGAGATTTCCTGGTCCCTTTCCATTGGACAACATTCTGAATGGAGCTGTCTTCCTCAAGCTGACATCATGGCAGAAGTCTCTCAGTCACACAGAGTCGCATTTCTAAATCTGCCTGATGATGCACAGACAAAAATAGATGACAAAAAACTTGCCATCAGCGATAATGGGGCTGATATACTGCATTGGTCTCCTGCTGCTGCTATAATAAATGATCACAAATGCAGTGTTTCAAAGCAACACAAATTTATTCTCTTACAGTTCTGGAAGTCAGAAAGTTGAAATGGGTCAGCAGAGTGGCTCCGTTTAATGGAGGCTCTAGGGGACAATCTGTTTCCTTGCCTTTCTTGGGTTCTAGAAGCTCCTTACCTTGGCTGGTGGCCTTGCATCACTCTCCATCATCACACCTTCTCTGATTCTGACCTTCCTGCCTCCCTCTTACAAGCAACCTTGTAATTATATTGGGCCCACCAAGATAATCCATAAAATTGCCCTGTCTCAAGATTCTTAATCACATTTATAAAGTCCCTTTTACCATATAAAGTAACATACCAATAAAGTAAATGAGTCTCAAGGTCAGGAAAGGCTTGTCACAGATTGGAGGGGACTAAGGAGACATGACAAGCAAATGCAATGTGGGATTCTGAATTTGATCTTGGAACAGAAAAAGAACATTTGTACAAAAAATGGGGAACTCTGAATAGTTTAGCTATTAGTATTATATTAGTGGTAATTTCTTAGGTTTGATTATTTTACTATGGTTATACAAAATGTTAGCATTGGGCGACGCTGCATGAAGGTTGTACTGAAACTGTTCCCTAAGTCTAAAATTACCCTAAGATAAATAGTCAAAGCTAAAACAGAGCAGGAAGGGAGTGCTAGCAATTTCTCTGTGCGATTCTAAGTGCTTAAATTGCTATTGTCCTTCAGAAGAAGGCATGATCTCTTTTTAAAGAGTAAGGAGTCTACTTTGCTTGACACTTGGAGTTCTTCAAGTAAAGTCTTTTCACAATAATTTACCCATTTGAGCCTTTCAACAGTGTGAGCCATAGGTATGCAGAGATGCTATTTATTTTTTATTTTTTATTTTTATATTAGAAAGCAGATGCTTGGGGAGAACAAATGACTCAGATAAATAACCAGTGGCTAGAGAGTCCAGGTTTTCTAGTTTCAAGACCAGAGCTCTTACTATGCCAGGAGGCTTGCCAGTATTCCTATTGTCCATGCTTTGTAGCCATTAAGGAATTACCATCTTGGATTTGAAGTCTGACTGTTACTCTTCATTCTCTAAATACATGCTAAAGCATCTGGCTTTCACCTTGGTTAGATTTGCCATGGCCCAATCAGACCCATGTATCTCTATACACTCCCTAATAACTGTGCAGTCATCAGAAAGGATGAGGGCATAGCCTTTACTTATTTGGATGCGACAGTTAACAGAACTCCTAGAGTTCTGCACGTCTGACAGCCTTATATGCATGTACCTAAAAAGCCTTGGCTCATGCTTTCAACTCTACTTGGTCATCCCACTTAGCCACAGCATGACAGGGTCGATTCAAGTTTTGAATTTATCGATGATTCAGGGTTTCTAAGTCTAAAAAGCACCTTTGATGATGGCAGCATTGTGGACAAAGGATATAGCATTGGAACAGATATGAGTATCTGAGGGCTGGAGCTCAACCACCCATATTCATTCCCATATTTTGATGTGGTGAGTTCACTTGCCACAGCTATCTACATATAATTATGGCTATAAAGGTGAGTCTAGTGGCAGTCTGGGTAAAAAAATAAAATAAAATTGTGCTGTAGAGCTTCTAATTCCCTTTCTCAAAATGTGCCTAAAAGAATGAGGAGAAAAGTACCTGTATTAGTCAGTTAGGGCTGCCATGACAAAGTAGCATGCATTTGTGGAGGGGGCGGTTGGCGGGGGGGGGGGGTGCTTAAACAACAAATGTTTGTCTTCTCATAGTTCTGAACCTGATAGAGACATGGGACAAGAAAATCATAGTTAATGTCATGACACAGGGACAGCAAATCAGACAGGGGAATGAAGCTATCCCATCTCAAAACTTGGCATGAGCAGGGCAAATACTGAACTCTCAGGCCCCGACATTGTGCCGAGATTCAGGAGATGGCACTTCCTGAGAAGAGCAGAGCTGTAGTAGTGCATGGACTGTGTGCTGCTGTCAGCTCCCAAACTCATCTAAAAACTAGACACAGGAAGTATGGAGTGAAGTGTAGTCCTGGAACCCTGGGGCATGGAGCCATCAGGAAAAGGCCTCAACTGACAAGGTTCTGAGTCAGGCTTCCTCTGGGTGCCAATACCCTGGGAGGTTGAAGAGAGCTGGGAACACAAGTGTCCTGTGTAGAAGAGAGGTGGTCTGAGCATTACAGAAAGCTTCTGGAGATGTGTATGCCACAGGGATAGTCACACAGTTGTTCATTCATAAATATCAATCAACACTGGCTATATCCTGGTTACTATACCCTGGGCACAGTGATGAGCTAAACACACATGGTCCCTGCCTTTCATCACCAAGCCCTACACTCTCATGTAGAGAGCCTCCTAGCCTCAAATACCACCAGATTGTGGGTGACCGCTCTTGATATCCTGACCTCTCACTGGGTTTAGCAGCATCACTTTTAGAAAGCCCAATGTTTACTCCATACAGCTGGGCCAGAGCTGGGGCCAGAGCAATGTTCTACTCACCAGGACTCACCAAATATCGACTCTGAGCCCATCATTGTGCATCTTTCGCGTCCTTTCATGCCTCCAAACAACCCTGTGAAGTAAGATTACAATTCCATTTTATGGATAGAGGATTACTTCGGTATGGGGAGCAAGTAGCCAAAGGTCACTCAGAAAAAAAATAATAATTGAAACCCAACTCCTCTTGACTTGAAAACTTGTGCTCTTTCTAAGTCATTAAATATCTGGCAACATGTTGTTAATATAAGTGGAAGATAAATCTGAATTGTTAACCTGATTAAATCATCCCATTTGCTAATAGGTGTTACATCTAATTTTGAGGTGCGTAGATACATGCTTCTTAGTAGCATTTTGACTCATAGTTAATTAAATGATATGGATACACCCAAAAGATGAGTGTATAATTTCCAGTTTTTAAAATTTTAATGAATAATTAACAACTCTATTCTTTATTTATCTAGTTTAAAATGTTAATGAATAGCTCCCCTTCTAATTGCAAAGCTGAGCATTTAAGGGAACCTGACACTTCATAAATATCGAACTGTGAGGTTTCATGTGTTGGTTTTATATAAACATAGGAATTGAGTAATTACCATCCCTGCTATTCATTAAAATTCAAAATTAGATAAACAATAAGCAGGAATGTTTTTGTTCATTATTATTCATAGCAAGTACTTTGCTTATAATACTCCTGCTTCTTTTCCTGATTTCTTTTGTGCACTGTCCTTTCTCTTCAAGCACAAAGATGGTCCATTGAGTGGAAAACTCTCTAATTTTCTTTTGGCTTGCTTTCATTATTTTTTTTCCATTTTTTATTTTTGTCAACTGAATCATCATTTTATTTGGAAAGAAAGGCAGCATTAGAGAGAGATCTGGGCTCAGGGTAGTAAGACTCTTAGTCCTGGTCTCAGCTCAGTCACTAACTTGCAGTAGGTTCCTACCTCACTGGGCTTGGGTGTCCTCATCTTCAAGATGAGGGATTTGCACTTGGTGCTCATTCACTCATTCATTTTTTTCTTAAACAAATATTTTTGTGTATCTATTTGCCCAGTTACATACTGAGGTTCTAGAGAGAAACAAGAAATGACTGAAATTTCTGCCCTGATGGAGTTTTGTCAAACAACCACACAAACCATTACAAGATCACAATTATGATCATTACTACAAAGGGGATTATACAATGTGTGCATCATTACAATCGAGGGTTTGGACACAGAAAGGTAAGGGGAAGCTGCCCAGGAAGAAGGGATGCTTCAATGCAGTAAAAAAGAAGGATCTCTTACCCTTTGAGACAGCATGGAGGGACCTGAAGAGTATTAAGCCAAATAAGCCAGTCAGAGAAAGACAAGTATCACATGATCTGACTCATATATGGAATCTAATGAACAAAATAAACTAAGGGACAAAATAGCCCCAGAGACACAGAAACATGGAACAGACTGTTGAATCTCAGAGGGAAGGTAGGGGTGGGTGGGTGGATGAGTGGGAAGAGATCAATCAAAGAACTTGTATGCATATATTCATAACTCATGGACACAGACAATAGCGTGGTGAAGACCTGAGGTGGGGACCAGGAGGTGGAGGTCCACCAGAAGAGGTCAATAGGGGAAAAGGGGGGCCATATGTAATACTTTCAACAATAAAGATTTTTAAAAAAAGAATAATTTTATATATCAAATATGAATAGAAGTTAATTGTATGAAGAAGGAAAAAAGGAAATTTTCAGGAGCTGGTAAGAGCTTGAGCAAATGCCCTGGGGCAGGAGAGGCTAAAAAGGCCCATCTGTCTAAAGAGGAGAGAAGAGAATTAGACTATGAGATAAGAGTGGAGAGGTAATCTGGATTTTCTTCAGACAGGTCTTATAAAGGAGTCTGTCTTCACCCTAAAAGCAATGATGGTGTGCATCAACATATATTTTAATCATATTCCCTTTGAAAGTGGTCTTATCAGATGGAGGTTAGATCCATTTAGTCTGGGTTTCTTGCCTCCTTTTCCTAAATCTGCAGAGCCACCAGAGTGGTTTTGCTTGCAAAGCTCTCTTAGGGTGTAGGATCTAAGGAGACTTTGTAAGTTTATCAGTAAGTACCACGTCATAGGTGTGTGACAATGGCAGACCCTACAGCTGAGAAGTTAGAGAGCCTTCTCCTTGCTTGCTGTTACATGCCTGCTTCTGCTTTGCATGCAGGAAACCCCAGGGAAACACAGCTCTGCACAATCAAAGAATTGTCATGATGTACTCTTCATAAAACAGCTTCATGAACCTGAACGTCAACAGCGATCCTCCAGGTCTATAATTTTACATACACTAATCTGATTCTCCCAGAAATAAACGAAGGCTCTAAGAGCACACCACTTATTCCTTTAATGTATAACAATATATGATTTATATTTTAAGGTTCTCACTTGATATAATCTGCTTACGATTTTTATTTAATTTCTTAAAAAGGAAAGGGATACATACCAGAGACTATGTCCCTGGCAGTCTCCCTGGGGGAACACTGCTGGTGCCATGAATCTTGATCACCAGCCTTTGACCAGAGAGGCTACTTCTCATAAAATGGCAGCGGTGACAGCTCAAAGGGAGACTCACGGGACTTGTTTAGAAGTTGGTCATAAAAACTCTCCAAGCTCAAATGTTACTGAGGTTGGTGAGAAAACTAAGAATATCCCTGAGGCAATGCATGTCTGTGTGCAATACAGCTGAGCTGGGAGGAAAAGTGGTCCCCAGATTATCAGAATCACTTAGAAGCTATTTAAAAATGATATTAAATCTCATTTCTGTGCATCTGTTTGGGTGAATCTGGAAGTGAGGGAGGTCAGGAATCGATAGTTTTAGCAAGCTCCCCCAGGGGATTCAATTTGGGAACTTTTCTATTGCCCCTGGTAAAAGCTATTTTAGCTTCCAGGATTGAAACTCTTTTCTTCTTCCTGGCAATAGGAAAGGAATGGTAGGATACATAAGGACAAGTGGACAAATTCAGAATGCTTGTCATAATGGAGAAGTCCAGAGCACTGCAGTCTATCTCCTCTCTCCCAGAGCGCAGCCCCTGTTTGCTTTGTCAGACAAAGGCCTTCAAGGCCAAACATTTTTCTGAAAGAGAGGGTTTATTGAGCCACATGCTATCCAGAAAAGGGGTATAAAAGGTCGTGGGGATGCAGTTTAAACCACCACCAGCAGGGTTAGATGGAGAAGAGGAACATGCCCATTGTCTCCCGACAAGCTGGGCACTTTTATACAATAAGTTTGGGGAAGAAAGATGTAAGTTGTTTTGAAATCTTTGTATTGGCTTTGGACAAATTGGGCAGGAGAAGGTAAAGTGGGAGCAGGTCTGGCATAGATCATAGCCCATAGGAAGAAGTGCTTGCTGATTTTGAGTTGGTTACAGGCAACAGTCCAGAAAGGTCCTACACAAGCAGGATATGGTGGTGTCTGGTGGTCAGCTATTCTCTCTAGATAATCATGGAAATAGCCACCTGGAAGTTAATTCAAAGCTTAAAACATACATTCAGGGATGTGAGTTAATTGTGTATCTTTTGTTAATTTTGACCCACAGCTCTGTTAACTGATTAACTTCTGCTGTCTCCCCCTCCCACACTCTGGCCTGCTATAATTTAATTTAGGATATCACAGAATTTTTCTCTTGTCATCCTCTAATTCCATCCAGAGTAAGCAGTCAATGGGCTGTCCCTTCTGGGAGATGCTCCCTCCCACGGCGTCCTGGGGACAACACTGGAAGCTTCAGGGTCACGTCAACTGTTGCAATCCTATGTTGGCTTCATCCTCCCAAATTATTTTTATATCAACTTTTTTGAGGTACAATGTATAAATAATAAAATACAGTTATATTAAGTATGAATTTTGATGAGTTTTATCAAATTTATTACTTGCATAACCAGCAACAAAGTCATGATGGAGAACATTTTCATGTCACCCTAAAAAAGTAACCTCCTGGCCTTTGGCCATCACCGCACTCAACACCCAACATTAGTCCACCTTCTGCCACAGGAGATGAGTTTGCCCATTCTGGAATTAATATAAATACAATTACTCAGAATATATTCCTTTACTTTTGGCTTTATTTTTCTTTGCTGCCCAACATATGTTTTTAAAATTCATGCATGTTTGCACGCATCAGCGCTGTTCTTTATTACTGAGTAGCATTCTGCTGGATGGATGCAGCAAGACTGCCTATTCATTCACTGGTTGATGGAGATGTAGGTTAGTTTCTGGCTATAAAGCTGCTAGGAACATTCAAGTACAAATCTCCATGTGGGCATGTGTTTTTATTTCTTTTGGGCAAGTACCCAGAGTGGAATTCTGGGTCATATGAGAAATATATGCTTCGTTCTATAAGAAATGACCAAAATGTTTTCCAGAGTGGCTGTACCATTTCACATTCCCACCAGCAATGGGTGAAAGTTCCCTTTGTATTGCTTTCTCACCAACATGTCCATCTTTTTCATCTCAGTCATTCTAGGAGAAAATTACTTTTAACTTCTCTAAACTTTAAGTTCCTCCCTCCTCCAAAAAACGAAATCCCTCACTAATAGCTGGTTTACCAGTGATACAAGAAAGTCGACAGTATTTGTAGCATGCAGGACCTGGCATATAATAGGCGCTCAACCAGTATTAGCCCCACTTACCAAGGCAGCAGTTCTCAACCCTACTTCACATTATCTCAACCAGGGAGCTTTTAAAGATACAGCTTCCAGGGGCTAGATCAATTAAGTTAGAATCTCTGGGAATATTTGAGAGGCACAGCTTGGTGAGGATGAAGCCTTGTCAATCTCTGCACAGGGCCCAGCCTGGGTCTGGCCAGTATTAAACTGCAGCAAGTCACTGTTTTGACCTTGAGTATTTAAGGTTTGCATGTACGTGAATGAGTGAAGTGACAGTGGGGCCCGGTAGCTGCTGCAGGGCCCTTTCCAGGCAGGCTGGCCCAAGACAGACATGTTTGCAATTTCCGAGGAATCTGTGGGGTGGAAAGGGAACTTGCAATAATAAGGTCTCCAACACAACAGGCTGTGTCAGCAGGCGCCGGCCGCAGGCTGAGTGGAGGAGATCACAGGCAATCAGGCGCAGCCGGCTCAAGAGGCAGCTGCAACCCACTTTGTCGCTTCTTAGGCTGGCTTTGTGTGGTTTAACGAGGCTTTTCTAGGCTCTCCTCTACAGCCAGCTGGCAAAGCAGTGGGATAAGCCAGAGGGTGTTGCCGAGGTTCCCTTTTCAGGACATATTTATGCTCAGAGCCCATCCACTCTCCTCTGAGCATGATGTACAGGGAGGGGACAGGCTCACCCCTCTCCTCTAAAGGAAGAGACCCCCCAACGTGGCAAAATGGTAAAGCGGAAGGTGTGTCTGCCTTCCTGTGGCTCCTATTCTGGAAAGGCTTTCTATAATTCTAAATGGCTTAGCTAAGGTTCAGGGAGACAGTGTACCAGGATGGAGAAGGATTTCCCCAGACTTGAAGTTACAGCATTTTCCTCATTTGTATATTTCCCTCCCACACCTAGCCTCCTGTTTCATGGATACTGGGTACTTATTAGGTGAATAAAACTGAGTTGAAATAATTTCTAGAATATTTTATACCAAAAGCTGCATGGAGCCTGATGTACTTGGGTGATGATATTGACCTTGGCTACTGGCTGCATGATTTACTCCTTCCTATCACTGTGCTAGCCCAGTTTTCTCCTTCTGCACCCACAGACCAAGCCAGGCCTTCTGCTCCAGCATCAGCTGCCAGGGCCCTCTACTGAAGTGCTGCAGTCTTCATCCCTGGGTGCTGCTCTCTGCCTCAAGCCTCCTCTCCACTCAGCTGCTCACCCAAGTGCACCTGCCCTGAGTCCCAAGGTCCCAAGCTTCTCATCCCCTGCCAAAGGACAAAACAATCTGAGCAATAAGATTCCTGGGCTTTTCCCCTCTTGAATCTTTTTGGGGTGGGAGAGCAGCACTTTTTCAAGCACCCAAAAGACAGGAGGAAAAACTCCTTGAGGAAGGCTGAGAGAGGAATTTTATCATCTCCCTTGTGGTTAACTACTGTGCAGGCAACCGTCCCAAATTTGATAGCCTAAAATCACAACCTTCTATTATGCTTTTACGTCTGTGAGGCATACATTTGGACAGATACGGCGAGGATGTCTTGTCTCTGCGCCATAATGTCTGGGCCTCAGCTAAGAGTTTCAGATGGCTGAGAGGGATTCTAAAGGTTGGGGGCTGGAATCATCTGGAGACTTCTGTATTCACAAGTCTGGTGCCTGTGAAAGGATGACTCAGAGGCTGGGCTCAGCTGAGACAGTCAACCAGAACACATGCATATGGCCTCTCCATGTGGCTTGGGCTTCCTAATGACAAGGTGGTCCCTGGTGGTCGAACTTCTCACATGGAGTCTCAGAGTTCTAAGAACAAGTTGAGGTCTTCAGGAGACATGTAAGGTCACTTTTGCCATCCACTGGGAGCCAAAGCAGTCACAAGCCCTCCTCGATTCAAAGTGAGGGCCTGGACCTTACCTCTCAATAGGCCGAGGGTCATAGCATCCATGTGTTTGAATAATTTGTGCTTTAGAACCTTCACTCATTAAATCATATTCCACATGTCATATGCTAGAACCTGGCAGTGAGTTCTAAAGATCTTCCTGTTCCTTGGTCCTCCTGTCCTATATGAAGGAGGGCAGTGAGTTGAGCCTCCCTGGGACCCCTCAGGCGCAGCTCTCACTACATGTGCTGCTGAATTTCAGGGAGAGACAGAGAGGCTGGGCCTTCAACCCCACCATGAGATATATCCCTTTGCTTCTCTTCTTGGCAATTAGAAGGGCCTCCTGCAGTGGGAACTTTGAGAAAATAATTTTCTGGGAAGACCGGAAGTGTGGCAGCGAGCTGGGTAGAGTGGGAGACGGGTCATGGGCAGTGAGACTGATGAGATGACCACTTAAATAAGGCTCAGAACTGGGGTGGGAGCTGTGTACACAGAGAGGAGAGGAGGGCCATATCTCAGAGGCCAAAGAATAAGAAAGTAAGATCATTTGGTTGACAGTCACACTGCCCAAGTGCTGAGCCAGGTTACTGAGCATATGTAAACATCGGTACTCCTCCCCACCAAAGGCCTTTGAATAACAAACTGCAGCATCCCATTCCCTTAGAAATTACATCAAAATGAGTCTGCTGTTCCAAGCTCCTATGGTGAATGAGCTCCGTGTGTGTGTGTGTGTGGGGGGGGGGGGGGCAGTTTCTCACCCCTCCACCTTCATTGTACAAGAAACATGAATTTTTAAACATACAGAAAGCACATTGTTTGTGATTACCATTAGACCTTTGAAAGGAAGCAGGAACATAAATTGTGAAATGAATAGCCCAGTGCTGGAAGCCTGCCTCTCTGCTTGACTTCAATAACTTATCTCAATGAATCCCCAGCAGAAAGCATCTTACATACTCCAGTTCTTTAGAAGATGAGACGTGAATGCTGGGGAATTAGAAGACAGAGGGGCTTTATTGCAACAGTGAACAAGCTGAAAATTACAAGGTAATGGAATCTCAGTAGGAGGTCCTCGTACCCTGCCATTAGCTAACCCAGACAATGATTGCTGTGGAATCCACTAGGGTTTTACAAACAATGCACAGGTTTCTGCATTTTGCTTCTTCATCTGGCTAAGCCCAGACAGAAGCATACTTGAAGGCAGAAGGTACACTTGGCTGCCAGCAACTTTGACCTCATAGGAAAAGTCTACAGCATTACCTGCCTTGGGAATTTTTATTCATTTGGAGATTATTTTATTTTGAGGCTTGCTGATGTCCTGAAGTTAACTAGTGTTCAGAAAAGGTGGAGCAGCTGGGTAGACCTGGGAGGAGATACTAATCTCGTAGGATGTATCTCTGCAGGCTCTGCCTCCTGCCCTTCTGTGGGATCATTGAACCAAATGACAGCCTAGGGCAGAGACCGCAGCTAAGAGAATCTCTTCTGTATTCTGTGCAGTGCAGCCATGAAGATGCAGCTGTGTAGGAAATACAGAGGCAAATGCAAGACTCCTCCCTGCAATTTGGAGCCTTTGGTGTCTGCCCAGTGGCCCATTTTCACTTTATTCTGAGAAACAGCAGGATTACCTGATGTCCCATGCTCTGATTGTGGTATATGCAACCCCAGGTACAATGACAATAATACAATGAGAGGAGGTATTGGGCTAGTGTTCTTCATACCTTTTCTCTGACTCTTCCAGGGGCCTCACCAGGGAGCTTAGCCCCACTGAAGAGAAGAAGAGAGAGAAATTTAATATCCAGTAGTGCATAAGGGAATTTGGATGACGTTGGTCCCATGAAATACTGTTTCATAAAATTTGGTTCTTTGAGGATCATCTTTATTATTTTTGCCTTATGACTGCACCATATTTGGGGGGGTCATTTACTTATTTATCTTTGAATCAATGTACCCATCTTGCCTCCCTTAGCTTAGTTCAGTGGTCGGCAAACTCATTAGTCAACAGAGCCAAATATCAACAGTACACCGATTGAAATTTCTTTTGAGAACCAAATTTTTTAAACTTGAACTTCTTCTAACGCCACTTCTTCAAAATAGACTCGCCCAGGCCATGGTATTTTGTGGAAGAGCCACACTCAAGGGGCCAAAGAGCCGCATGTGGCTTGCGAGCCGCAGTTTGCTGACCATGGGCTTAGTTAAACACAGCAGAGGGGTGGGCCACAGCCCAGGAGGAGCTGGGCACTGGACTAGGTCCAGTCTCACTGGGTGTGGCTGGCCCAGGAAGGAAGTAGAGCTTATCAGGAAAAGCTGGCTCAGGGTGGTGGCCCATAATAAGATATAGACTCTGTTTCTAGAACTGAAACAAGTCAGCAGTGAGCCTGGGACTCTACAGAAGCCCACTGGTCAGCTGCTTGAGGGCAAGCCCTGATCCAGAGCCAGAGTGCCCATGATTTCCCTGTTCCTTGGTCCTCCTTAATCTGGAGAAGTAACTGCAGGTGAGGTCTGCAGTTCTGAGGCCTCCAAACCAGGGAGAGAAAACTGAGAAGCAGGGAGGCAGGCCTGGCTACCCGGGCTCCAGTGGAAGCAGCCTGTGCTTTCTTAGCCTGTGCCCCATGTTAAGAAAATAAAGGTTTCCTTTCACTCCCCAATGGGGAAGAAATGCAGGTCGAGTGCCTGTGCAATGAGCCAATATTACTGAACCCGCCTCAGCTGAGCTCACCTTCCTCTGAGATTCAGAGCAACTGTTAATGGGAAACATTTCCAGTTTGTGCTCATAAGCTTATGCAAACAAGGGCTAGGCTGTCATCCTATGTCAGGGGTTAAAATGCAGCTAATTATGTAAATGGGACAAAACCAAAACAAAACACCAAAACACTAAGTCCAGAACCATTTAAAAGGGAAGAAAGAAAGAGAGGGAGGCTTGGCGGTGGGAGGGCATCAGAAGGATGTCAGGGTTCTTTCTGCCACTTGAGGCCTTTGGTGTCTGCCCTGTGGCCCCTTCTCACTTTGCTCTAAGGAAAAGCCGGTTAGCTGATATCCAAGTATGAAATTTAATCCAGTTTATTGACCATTTTATAGGAGCCTATTTTGCATTAGGAGAGAGAGAGAGAGAGAGAGAGAGAGAGAGAGAGAGAGAGAGAGAGAGAGAAGATGGGGAGGGTTGGAAGGAAGAAAGGAAGGAAAATAAAAATAAATAAATAAGTAGACCCCCAAAACAGAAATTGTGTCAACTACTTTGCATTTAATGCTCTGTACATATTTTCTGATGTGTGATTGTTCTTCTGAGTGGACTTGACCTTCAGGATGGAGTGACTGGTGTTCAAATGTGTGCTATAAATCATTTCCCTTATCCTCATTTTATTACATTTATTGAAATCTACTATGAGCCAGGAACTATGATAGATATTCAATATGTATTATCTGACTTGACTCTTTAATCAGACTGGTTAAGCTAAGTTATGCTGTGGTAACAACTTCTAAACCTCAGGGGCTTAAACATTGAAAGCTTATTTCTTGTTTACTTGACATGTCCACTGCAAGTCAGCAGGTGGGCTCTGCTTCTTGTGAGACTTTCTTTTCCTCCCTCCCTCCCTCCCTCCCTCCCTCTCTTTTTTCCTCCCTCCCTCCCTCCCTCCATTCTTTCCTTCCTTCCTTCCTTCCTTCCTTCCTTCCTTCCTTCCTTCCTTCCTTCCTTCCTTCCTTCCAATCTCTCTTCTTCTCCTCCTCTTCCCTCCCCTCCCCCTTCTTGAATGTCACTGGTGGCCATTCCAGGTAGAAAGATAGCTCTGGAGAGCACACATCAGCAGTAAAGTGCTTTTGCCTGACAGTGACATATGCTCAGTTTCATTCACAACTCATTACATGGTAGTCAATTGGCCCCACCTTGCCCCAAGAGAGCCAGGGCACACAATCCTACTGTGTGCCCAGAAGGCAGAATGGAAACTACTTGGTGAAAAGCACCAGTGACTTTCATAGTTTCTAAAATAATGCCTGCCTGTATTATTTCACTGTACAGTTGAAGTTTCTGAAGCTAGAGGTAAGCGGTTGAAATCAAATGTCTCAGTTTGAAAGCTGATTGCCAATCTCTCTCAAATGACAGCCACTTTGCAAGGTCTGGCCCCGGTGGCCAGCCATTTCACTGGTTTCTTTCCTGTGAACATCTTTTTACTACACAGTTTAAAGTAGGTGAAGTTCCTCAGAAAGAGTCCCAGAAAATGTTAATTCCATTAGATACTAAAAGGTGTTCCATTAAAAATACTTAGGAAAGATATAATTTGGAATATGCTGGTATACACAATGTTAAACGGATTTTATTGCCACAGAAATTTTTTAAAGAATTGATTTTGCTAATATGCCTTGTAACTTCAAAATGGGGACTCTAGCCAGTAATATACTCCAAACCTATTTGCTTTCGTTTTCTGGAAGGTCTATTAAAAGGCAACACTGGACAAAGGTATTAATGAGTGATGATGATGCTTATTGCATTTTAAGAGGTATAGAGTGTAAACTCCTTTCATGCAGTGGCTCTAGTATAGGAAAATCCAGGGACAGGGGCATCAATTACTGCACAAACTGAGTTGGCCCTATATTCCAGGTACTGCAGCTAGAGATTCAGAAAGACATGGGCTCTGCCTTCAAGGATCACATGATTTAAACAAATAATTATCACTTACTAGAGGCCTGGTGCATGAAATTCATGCACAGGTAGGGTCCCTAGGCCTGGCTGGTGATCAGGACTGATCAGGGCCTTCCAGCTGCCAGCCAGGGCCTTCCTTCCCCAGCTGCTGGTTGCTGGCCAGGGCCTTCCTTCATTCCACCCCCTGGTGGTCAGCACATGTCATAGCGAGTGATTGAACTCCAGATCTCCTGGTTGAACTCCCAAGGGGACACTTGCATATTAGCCTTTTATATATACAGACTAGATGCCCAGTGCATGAAATTCATACATGGGGGCTGTCCCTCAGCCCAGCCTGCACCCTCTCCAATCTGGGACCCCTTGGGGGTTGTCCAACTGCTGGTTTAGGCCCCATCCCACAGGACATCCCTCTCAGAATCTGGGACTGCTGGCTCCTAACTGCTCACCTGCCTGCCTGCCTGCCTGATTGCCCCTATCTGCTTCTGCATGCCAGACTAATCACCCCCTAACCACTCCCCTGCTGGCCTGATTTATGCCTAATTGTTTCCCTGCCAACCCGATAACCCCCAACTTCCCTCCCCTGCAGGCCTGGTCCCCTAACTGCCTCCCCTGCTGGCCCAGTCTCACCCAACTGCCCTCCTCTGCTGGCCCAGTCTCACCCAACTGCCCTTCCCTGCTGGCCTGATCGCCTACAACTGCCCTCCCCTGCTGGCCTGATCACCCACAACTGCCCTCCCCTGACAGCCATCTTGTGGTGGCCATCTTGTGGCAGCCATCTTGTAATGATGTTGTGTGTGACACCATCTAGGGTTTTATTATATAGAATTGGTAAATATTATTTGCTAGAGATGGTAAGAATGCAATTGTCAAAAAATCTTTACTCTAGCCCAGCCAGGTCTTTCTCCTTATCTTCACTTACAGGTAATTAAGACTCAGATTAATTTGTCTGGCCAAAATCTCAATGCCCAATAAGAGACCATGCCTGAGGTCTTTCACTCTGCTACCTGGTGATTCTCTGCCTGTTCACCTGTATGGTCTGGAACAGAGACTAGGGGAGCATCAGGGGCACAAGTTTGCAATGCTCAGGGAGCTTTTTCACTTGTAAAATGGACTTTCAAAATTATCTCTTGAAGCACACTGTGCGTAGAGCTCAGCGGTCCTCAACCTTGGCTGCACAGTAGCATCACTTGAGGAGCTTTACAAAATGGCCGTATTTAGCCTGAGCCCTACCCCAGTGAAATCGGAATGTCCAGGGGAGGAAGCTCAGCATCAGTATTCTTTGGAGTGCCGCAGTGAGGCCAGCATGCAGCAGAGATTGAGAACCAGTGGTGCGGACCTGCTTGGCCCCTGGGAAGAACCAGCCTCACTCTTAGCTCCTGTAGTTCTCACCTCCCAGTTGGAGAGTGAGATCACAACTCAGATGTAGAAATCAGGCTCTTTCGAGAGAACTTTTTTTTTTCGTTTTGGAGTTAAGATAAAGTCCTTTATATTTAAGGTATTCCAAATCTGGGCCTCAGTTTTTATTATTATTACTACTACTATTATTACTACTACTACTACTATTATTATTATTATTATTATTATTATTATTATTATTATTATCACATCTATAATACCCTCCACATAGGCTGGTGAAAGGAGGAAGGGAGGAGATGATGTACATGAACTCCTTATGCAGTGCTTGGCATGTAGCAGGTATTCAAACATGATGGTGTCCTTTCTCTTCCTTCACTTTTCCCTCTTCTCCCTATGTTTTAATTTCAAATTAATCAATACTATCAAGAATCTTAAAAATGTCATGACTTGTCCAGAAACTAAGACTGGTGGCATTGCCATGAAATCTTCCCATTGGGACTGGGAAGGACATGGAAAAAATAGCACTTTTGATTGTTTTTTTATTGGCACAGCTACATTATTATTAGAATCATTATGATGACCTTTGTTTAACTTGAGGAATCTGAGTCAAATATTCATTTAAGTCAGTGAATCTCAATGGAGACAAATATGTGCATATAGCCTCCATTCTTAGATGCACTAATTGCTTGCCTGACTCACTAAATTCTAATTAAAATCATTCCACCAGATGATTTTATTTTATTTCTTTCAACTGTAATTAAAGCATTTACTGGCCAACTATCTGAAAGAAATGATTAGATTCTGCCTGAGTATTTGAACAAGACACTGAGATGAAGGCCCCTGAGGTGGTGACTTGGTTTTTGTGGTATAACAAGGTCACCTTCTTGTTGAGTGGAGATGATTTTAGGAGAAGGGTTGACTCTGCTTTTGGATATTCAATTCAGTTATACTACAGCTGAGTTCAAGATTTCAATTCTTCGGGCACTTATTGAATACTAGGACATGCCCATTAGCCGGACCCTTATGTGAATCTAGGGCTCACCAATCCAGGGATTTGTAAATGGCAAACCAAGCCACAGGTGATGGCCCAAACTCTCAGAACTTTCTCAGAATGCTCTATTTTGGTCTTCTCTTCTTTGCTTTCATCTTCCTGATTTTGGTTGACTCTGAGTTCCTCTACATTTTAGTGACTCCCACTTAAAGTCTGTAATCATACCAGGCCCCCAGAGTGCTCTCAGATTACACTCACTGCTCTCTTGCTGGCACTGTCTTCTGTCCTTCTGGACACAGGGGGTCTTCCCTAGAGATAGGGACTGGACAGACAGTTCAGAGATACTGAGTTCTAGGTTAAGTGTTAAATGTACAGAGGTTACCATCCTTAATTTAAAGTTAGTCTTCACAGACTTCTAATAAAAACTCTGAGGCCCCAGCAGATAAACAAAGACAAACCATTATCAAATTGAAAATATACATTGTCCATTATGTTTAAAATGCAGATTAAAGAAAGCATGAGGTATAGTAATCTGCCCCTTATCTGCAATTTCACTTTCTGTGGTTTCAGTTACCTGAGAACAACTGCCATTAGAAATATGAAATGGCTAATTCTAGAAATAAAGAATTTTCAAGTTTTAAATTGTGTGTAGTTCTGAGTAGCATTATAAAATCTCGAGCCATCCCACTCTATCCTACCTGGGATGTGTCAGCAACTCAATGCTGTAGACTTTTCCCACTCATTGGACATTTACTAGTAGAAGTTGCCTCGGTTATGAGATAAACTATATCAGTATCACAGTGCTTGTGTTCCAGTCATCCTTATTTTACTGAATAATGATCCCAAAGCATAAGAGTGGTGATGCTGGCAATTCAGAAATGCCACACACACACACACACACACACACACACACACACACACACACACACACACAGCTGTAGTATGCTTTATTTAAGTGAAAAAGTATGCATACATAGGGAAAATATAGTATATGTAGGGTTCAGTACTATCCAGGGTGTCAAGCATCCACTGGGGGTCTTGGAATGTATCCTCAATGGATACGGGGAGATTGTTTTTTTGCCATCGAAATAAGCAGAGGATAATCATAATTCATAATGCTGGTGAGAAAGCACATTTAAATATGCAGGGAACAGTAAAAATTCGTGCCTGGTTCTCCCCTACCAAGGTCAGGGCCCAGGATAAGAGCATAACTGGAAGCCCACATACCACGTGTCTACATATCTAAAAGTTACAAACAAAGCTGACAAACTGTTAAATATTTTCAATATTCCTAACTTGAGAAATACACCTTCCTAATGACTTGGATGAATTTATAATTCTTCGACTCTCAGGAGTCTTTTGATTGAACTTGGTGATCTAGGGAGAGTGAACCCCAGGCTCCCAGCCCCCGGTGTTCCCTACTACTCTTCCCATCCCTGGCTCCATCAGCACTATGAGGGGGTTTATGCAATGCATGTGGGCAACCTGACTGTATATCCCAGGTCTTCCCAGTGTCCACCCATCTCACAGAGAGGAATAGGGCTATGCACAATGCAATTGAGGTCTGCTCTTGAGAACATGGTCTCAGGAGAGAGACTCTGAAACCCTAGAGGCATATGTGGCTCACTGAGGTAGGCAACTCCAAGACCCCTGGCACTTGCAGCATGATGTAGAAAGTCAGGGGCCATGGGTTCCCCCTTGACTCATGGAGTCTTTGACCTATAGGAAGTGCCGTGGCTTGAGAAAGGCCAGAGAGGCACCCAAGAAAGTGTGGAACCAGGGCAGGACCCTTTTCACAAAGGTCAGTTGTAATAGGTATAATTTTTCTTGGAAACAGTTGAACAATGTGCTTCAATAATTTAAATGTTAATATTCTTTGACCCTGACATCTAGTCCCTAAGAATTAGAACTCTATATAGAAAACTGAACAAAAAAATGAAATAATAGTTGCATATAAAATATAGTTTGATAATGTTATTTATCATACCCCCCCAAAAAAAAATCACAGCCTAAATGTCTAACAAGTCACTTACTAAATTATTTATGGTATCATCCAAATATAGCCTATAATGTTCAGTATCAAAAGAATAACAAATAATTTAATGTATAATGTTAAGTAAAAGATTTAAGTGTTTAATACATAATGGCAAGTGGTTAAAAAGCAAGATGTTCATTTTTGTTATGATTGCTGTTATTTTCATCATCATCATTTGCCATCCTCATTGTCATCTTCATCATTGTCATTGTCATCATCATCATCACTGTCATCATTGTCATCGTCACTGTCATTGATATTGAAATTGTCATCATCATTGTCACCATCAGGTGGAGGTTGCCAAGATGAGGAACTAGGTTCAGGGAGGACAGAAGTTATAGGAACTCAGCAAGGTGGAGTTCAGGATTGGTGCTGACAGCTGCCTCCTATGTTACCAGAGAATTGATTTCCTCAACCTCCCTAAGTCTCAGTGAGGTTTCTGACTCAGAATCTGCCCATCCAGAATTGATAGCACACAGTAAATATCTTCCTGAGGTAATTCATTTGAAGGCAGCATCTTCTTAAGTTGTGGTTGCTGTGGAAACAGGTGCCCCTTAGGGACCAGGAAAATGCTGTCAGAGGTTTGGCTTCTTGGTTCCTGAAAACGAATTGTCTTTTTTTTCCTGTTCTTATTATTCCCAAGAAATGTTTGTAAAAAGAGCACATGCTGTGTGGCCCATCTTCACGCTCACCTTCGCTTTATGGCTGCTGGAGGATCATGCCTTCTGGCCTGCATCTGTTTTTGCAGCCCACGCTGGTGGGCTGGGTTAGGAATGGCACTGACTCTTAGATTTTTTTTGTTTTGTTTTTGCCTAGCCTTGCATTTTCTTGCATCTCTTTGAAAACTCCCTCATATTTTTGGGGACTCCTTATAGGAGCACTGCTACCCTTGTTTACGAAAGTCCAGACTATTGGAGGCTTTAGCAACTCTCCAGGAAGGAAACTATCAAGGAAGGAAGCAATAGCTCACTGAAAAGCTCTATCCTTTGGGGTTTGTCTTCCTTTCAGGCCCGGGCTTCTGTTTGGATGCTCACTGCTGTTACCACACCTCCTCTGAGAGGGAGTTGCGCCCCTTGAATTCATTGGTGTGTGGATATGTTTTTGTGTGGACCCAAATAACTTTTGTTTTCCTTAGAACAACTGAGAGAAGCTGAAATGTTAAAAATAAACAAAAAACCTAACCAAATAGCGAGAAGCAGCAAAAGAGAAACAAGCCAAATAAAGGAGGCTTAGTAACAGTCCAGAGCTCCTGGACAGAAGTTGCGCTCTCTAGTTCCAGGGTTTGATCCTGCTGTGCAGGCTCCTTCTCAGCCCTGTTATCTCCCGGGCCAGGTCTCCTCCCACTCTGAGCCCACTGGTTACCTGGCCATCCCTTGAAGCAAAGGTTCAGAAGAAAAGTTTTAACTCTACTATCCCCCAACCTCAGGGAGACAGAAAACATTCTAGAATAGAGGACATGGAGAAAATGTTGTGTCTTAGCCATCTGGACTCAGAGTTCCCTTTCTCCCTCATAAGTATTTCTACAGAAGGAGACTTACCTCTTTGTGGTGAGTCAAGATGAAGGAAGAGAAAATTGATTGTCAAGATCAACCTCATCTTTCTAAGAACCTTTTCTGCTTTGAAATTAGCCACATTTCCTCCCTCCCTCCCTCCCACTTTCTTTCTTCCTTGCCACCATCTATCCATACAATAACTACTGAGTTCCAACTACGTGCAAAGTGCATTGGTATGGGGCACCAATTTAAAAATGTCTTTTTAATTTCGACCAAACATATTTATTATTTCTAAAATTCTTGAGCTGAATAGCTCTATATGTTGCAAATAATAAAACCTCTTTATAATGTCACCCTCCCTTTCTTGAATACACAACCTTCTGCCACTCTGTACATGTATGTGTTCACGGTCTGTATATATAGGTGTGTGCATGTGTGTGTGTGTGTGTGTGTGTGTGTGTGTGTGTGTATGTTGGTGTTCAGTCAAACAATTTTGCCAAAATGTGCATGCATGTGTGTGCATGTGTTTGGAATCCAGCTCTTTATTCGTGCTTGTTTTATGGACACTGACCCAGATACTTTTTGAAGGTTGAGTTTCCAAGCGCTTTTAGCTGGCCTTTAGCACCTCAAAAACCAACCCACCCTCACCCTCCAACACACCCTGCACCATCCCCTCACAGGGCAGGTTACACAATTCCTAGGCACCTAGGAAAAGGAGCTGACGGGATGCCTAAGGATGGTGCAGCTCAGCTGCTGCTTATGATTCAAGATCCAGAACAGTCCATGCGCCATGGGGAGCTCTGTCTCAGCCAGGTAATGGGAGGGAGGCAGCAGATGGCAACTCTGCTTCTCCGCTAAAACTTCCCCAAACTAAGCCTCACGTAGGCCCAACTCTTGTTTCCTCTCACTGTTCTGGGGACTGTGTGCATATTAAAGAAAGCTTTCTGCCAGCTTTTCCTTTTGAGAAGGAGGGGCTTTCAATTAAGCAGCCACCTGAAAACCGCCATTCTGCTTTCTCTCTTCCTCTGTCTTTTCCCAATATTTACAGCACCAGCTGCCTGACTGCCAGGAGCAAAGACCCCAATGGGTGATGAGAAGCATTCATTTGTATAGAGCATCTTTCTTTCAAAAATCTCCAAGTGCCTTTTAGACAATAATGTTCTTGTTCTAAATGGGGAAACTGAGTACTAAACAAATTTATCTTCTCAGAGAGACTTGAAGAATCCAGCCCATCGCCTTTGCTCATTTTCAACCCTTCCAAAACAATTTACAACCTGAGAAGTGGGGCTAACACAAAATTAGGGAGCTCATTTTTTTTTCTTAGCACTTCTCTTTCCTTGTCTTCCCTCTGATCCCACCAATTCATCATGCCCCTCCCAAGGGCCTGCATGCACCAAGAGTCTTGCTTTCATGCAATGCCAGAAAGTGAGCTCCAGAAATACAGAGCAGAGGACTATTAGAATATGTGAAGGCCAGGATCACTGCCCCCTGCCCCAGAATTTGCTTCTACTTAGCTTAATTCATTCATTTGGAGAATGAGTGCATGTTTACTGTATATGGACACATATAATGTCTTCCATGGGTCAGATCCTACAGATACAATAGAAGACAACATAGATGTGGCTTCTGTCTCCAGAAGCTTTCAGTGACCCCCAGGCTGATATTGTTGTCACCTCCCTATGCACACTTGCAGAGCCAGAGAGAAGGTGGTCTCAATGTCTCTATTATAAACCAAAGCACATAATTACTACTTCCACACACAGAAAAGGTGTGAGTCAAAATTACAAAGAGCATTTCTGTTTATGAAAAAGATCTACTTTGGGACATGGAGGACCCATTACAATGTTGATAGATTTTCCCCCATAATGAAGTCAACATTATAATAATAGTATTAAGTATTCAAATAATAATAGCTAATATTTATGTATATTGAATAAGTAGTGTGTCAGACTTCATTCTAAGCACTGTATGGACATTATCGTTTTATTCCTCATGTTAATTTTCTGAGCCAGGAAATTATCCCCTTGTGTAGATGAGAAAGCTGAGGCACAGAAATGTTATAAAGTTTTCCCAACATTTATTGAGCACCAAATATTGAACTTGGGACTTTAAATAAACGGTCACAGTTCCTTTCTGCAAATCTGAGGAATATTCAGCTTTCCATGGAGAAAGGGAGGTTTAGAGACTAAGTCCATGGCTCAGGACACAGCCTGTGAGGTAAGGCAGGAGGGGAGCCAAGGCTGGCCCTCTGCACAGTTGTCACTCTGTATACCCCAGGCCCCTGGGGTGCCAGCTCATGGGGAACCTGTCCTTATCCTGCAGTCTTTGCAGTGCCTAGAATAGCAGACATTCCATAAACATGTGCTCATTCTTTTTATTAAGCTAATGGGCTCTAAATTAAATACTGATATTAAATTCTCTTATCCACATGCCTGGGAATCATTGCATTGGTAACTCATAGGAGTGAATAATTACTTGATCTTGAGCACTTTGCTTTAAAAATGCATTTATTTATTTATGTTTGAATACAGGTTTGCTATTTATGGGATTCATGTCACTTTTCTTAAAAAATATATTTTATTGATTTTTTACAGAGAGGAAGAGAGAGGGATAGAGTTAGAAACATTAATCAGCTGCCTCCTGCACACCTCCTACTGGCAATGTGCCCGCAACCAAGGTACATGCCCTTGACCAGAATTGAACCTGGGACCCTTCAGTCTGCAGGCCGATGCTCTATCCACTGAGCCAAACCAGTTAGGGTTCATGTCACTTCTTACAAGTGACATGAATAAGAAGCATATGGTGTGATGGTCTGACTCAGGAAAACTTGAGAGTAAATATATCTTTCCCTGCCCAGGGTCCTGCTATTCTCAGCTCTCCAGGGGAGTAAAGGTATCATCTCATCTCACACACTGGGGTAACAAACTGGCCATCCAAGCCATCCTTGTCTTATGAGCAACTTTTCTTTGACTCACCTACAGAATGGACCTGCTAAGTGATTTCCTTCCTTCCTTTCCTTCCTTCCTTCCTTCCTTCCTTCCTTCCTTCCTTCCTTCCTTCCTTCCTTCCTTCCTTCCTTCCTTCCTTCTCCCTCCCCTCCTTTCTTTTCTCCTTCTTTCTTTCCTTTCTTTAATATTTATTATCCTTGTTAACATTCAAAAATGAGAAGATTTTTGCCTAGATTTCTGGCTTCTCCTGAAAAGTTATATCTGGCAACAAAGGCCCACATTTGCACTTGGCAGTTAGCTACAGCTAATTAATGGAAGGCTCCTCTTCCAGGTGAGGTCTGTGCCCTCCATGAGATCTGAGACTTCACTACCCTCTGTTGTCCCCCTGACACGAAGGCTGAGTGTCAGTTGCCTCCAATTCTCATACTTACTCAATTGTTTCCTGACTGCCCAGCCAGTCCCATCCTTCCCTGTTACAGATCTAGCAGCTGAAGGCATCTGAGTTCATGAGCTCTGTCTTAGGCGATGCCAATCCCCCAGGGTATGTGGAAGAGCATGCACAATGTCACTCCAGCTCATCCTTGCCCCGCCTTCCTCGTATCTGTTCTCTAACAGGCACCAGGAAAGTAGTATGAGATGGAATGGCTCTGCCCCTAGTGTCAAGCCCATGGAACTTTCCAGCTTCTCTGAAATAACCCAAAAGAGATAAGCAAATATTAATCTTCAAAATTAACTGCCAAGGAGCTAACCCCTTCATTTCAAACTTTCTAACTAAGAAGACACCCTGTTTATTAAACCACTTAGTAGTAATTAGGTAGTCCTGTTCCAAATAATTTATTTTAGCTTCAGCAGCACTACTTTTTCTACTGTGGTGTGATTACTACCTGACTTACCCCTTTCTGAGATAAAAGTAACAATTGATGTTTTGTTTGAGATAAGGCTGAAAGAACTTGAGTGCTCTGTCTTGCCAAATGGCCACAAGTTAGCAAATTTGGTTATAAATGGTGTCAAGACATTTGACACACTTCTCTTCCAGAATTTTGGCAGAATTTAGCTCTTTTCATGGATGTTGTGGGAGGTTGAAATAGTGTTCCCAACTCTTCCTTCTTGGAGGAGAACTTTCTTTTTCTTATGACTTTGCAGTTCCTTCCATTAGCGTCTGCAGAGTGTATACCTCTACCCATCTTTGAACTTGACCATGCAATTTGCTTTGATAATTGGAATGCAAGTAATGAGTGACGATGTGCCAATTCTAGCTGGGGGTTGATGAAGTCAAGTAAATTCCCACCAGCCCTATTGAGTGCATGCCCTCTGTAATGATAAAAATATGCCCCAGCCAGCTGTTGTTCCTTAAGCGTGGGTCTTGGAATGAAAACACATGGAACAGACCTGCATCCAACTAAGCCGAGTGAGCCCAGCTAAGGTGGACCAAACCACAGGCAAACTTCAACCCAGGCTGGAAACCACTATTTGTTGCTGCAAGCCACTGAGATTTGGTTGTCACACAACATTCTCATAGCAAAACAAACAAAAAAACCAAACCAAACAAAACACACACACACAAGAAAAAAACACAAACCTGACTAATACAGCTAGTAAATGGGAAAAAAAAAACATTACTTGTTCTAGTTTACCAATTATTGAGAATTTTAATTATGCCATAAGATATGTCATTATGATTTTATCTATTTACTCTGCAAATGCGCTTTTTCTAAGACTTGTTTGCCATTTCCAGAATGTTTCTGTGATGCATGGAAGTTTCATTGCACCATTCCACTAGATTGACATTGACACACAACTTTTGTAATAAGTGAACATATCTGCCTGAAAGGGATAATTTAATAGGAACCACACATTTAGATAGAGTAAAGAAAGAAGAGGAGTGCAGTGCAAAAAAACCCAAAAAACACAAAACACGGCATAGGCATTTTGTGGTCTTCCAAGAGCTAAGATAAGCACCTTATATTTCTAACTGAAAAACCGTAAGTGTTTCAATCTACTTAACTCCACCAGCTTCCACTTTTCAGTCTACCTAACTAATCAGCTTCTGTTATCTTGATTCCATGGGCAGCTTCTGGAGAACTAGTCCCATTGGTCCTCTTATCTGTTCATTTACAGTCATCTTGTTGGGGTCACAGATAAGTACCCAACTCATTAGGCGCTGACCCCTACTGGAGTAATCATCATAAACCACCATGAGCTCTTCCCAGTTCAATTGATGTGTAAACTATTTAAGGACAAGATCAAATGAACAGGAAAGATTTTCTGGTTTAGTTTAATTGCTTCTCAGGTGGCCTCTCATTTACCAAGCTCTGCTACAAGTAAGAACCAGAACTACCCTAGTGAAACTAATATAAAAGACCCAAGTACTTTGGGGAATACAACTCGATTCAACAGATCCCAGGGAACTTCATTGCCAGATTGAAAGAAAGTCTACTTGGTGTGCTTGCTGGTGGTGGCCTTTCTCTGCATATACAGAGTTTCAAATTGCATTGTCTCAGATTTAACAAGCAGATTATGTTGTCCACAAATTCCTTGCTCTTTATAAAAAATGATGGCTACTTCAAACATGAATCAACTTGTTTCTATTGGGATGTTTTCATGAGGATGCAGTTTGAAGGTATCAAGAAAAAGGTGCTTAAAATTGTAATAAAAATACAGTGGAGTAGATGAAACAAGATTGGCAGAAATTTCATGGTTGCTGAGGCAACATGATACTTCATTGTACCATTTTCTCTACTTTTGTATGTGTTTGAAATTTTTCATAATAAAAATGAAAGATTTTTTAAGTCTGCAGTCATATCAGCTCAGATCTGAACCACATCTTATTTGGAGACTTGCTTTGTGTCTATACTAGATTTTTTTTTCTTCAAATGAAAAAATGGCTGTCAGGAGACCTCATTTCATAAACACATTGGATTCTGATGTTCTTAAGCTTTCACTGTTTTGTTAAGTATGGAAACAACTGGATCTGGAGTTCCAAGGACTGACTCTCAATTATGCTCAGGTGAAATGGATTCACTTCTTTCAGGCTTCTTTGTGGTCACCTTTCAGTAATCTTCCCTTCTTGCCTCAGTGTGGATGGAATCCAATAGAAATGGTGCTTTGTCCAGAATGAAGCCTCTGATAAGCTGCAAAAGCTCTCTGCCCTTACCTGCTCAGGCTCTGCCTGGTGAAGTTCCTGGGGCTCAGAACCTGATCCACAACTTGCCCCAGATCATGACCAGCCCAGACAGGAACAGGTTGCAGCTTAGGAGGTTGGGCTTCAAACAGGAGTGGGCTTGCAGCCTTTGTGAACGCATCTAGTGTAACCGGTCGGGGAAAGGAGAGGCCTACGGATCTCTGTGCCCACCCAGCTATAGCTATCCTGTAGCCCTCCTGGCGCTCGCCAAGAGTATGTAAACTGTCTCCTATATTGTATCTGCTCGAGAATGGTCTGTGATTTCATTCCCAGTCTTCAGTGTGGGGGCCCTGATGCCCTATTGCTTATTGCCACCTCCATCTCCAGTCACTGGCTCAGGCACTAATCCTGCCACTCTTTTGAGTCTTTTGGGAGGGAGACTTCAGTTTGATGTAAGGCAGAACTTTGTCCACAGGCAAAACTGAACTGCCTCACATCTACATGAGCCTCATGGCAGAAGCTGGCCAGCCACCTGAGCATGTCTGCTCCCCCTTCCCAATAGCACCTTCAAAGATTTGAGGCTCATACCCTGCCAGTTCTTCCTTTTTCCCTGGAAAAAGATTACCAAGTCCTTCAGGCAAACTCACATTCCATGGTGAATGAGAGAGAGCTTGGATTTTTAGACTCAGACAGACCAGTACTAGAATCCCAGCTCAACTTTTACACTTGCATGACTGTGGTATTTAATCTCTCCCAGCCATCTGTATTTGTAAAACTAGGACAATACTTAAAATCTCCTCATGTGGTGAGAGCATTAAAGAAGGTAATATGTGTATATGAAGTTCCTGACATCATTCTCTCAAGGCCACTGTGAACAGCTGCGCAGGTTGTACTTGCTCAAGGATGCCAGTCCAGGGGGCCAGTGTGGATGGAAACCCAGCCGGTGCTCAGATCCCGAGTCTTGCACCCTCACAGGGGCTGCAGCCTGCCATGAAGCAGTGCCTCCTGGTAATTTATGCGCTCAGACTAGACATCATTTCCTACGTCTTAGAAAGGCTCTGAATGCCTTAGGTAGCCCCCGCCTTCTTTCCCATCCCCTCCTTGGTCATTTCCTCTTCGGTGAACATTGGTCATAAAATTGATTACACTGACCCACTCACAACGCTCCATGCTTGCTTGGCCCCCATGTACTGGACTGCAACTGCTTCCAGGCAAATGAGAGGAGGAAGATTTCTTGTTACCTCCAGGGCCTTGACAAGAATTGGTTCTGTCTCTAAATGAAATACCCTTTAAATTGGCCTGAAATTGCATCGCTTGTCTTAGTTAAGTGAAATCCTATGGACTATAAATCTGACTTGAAAGAGCTCAGTTTAATTTGACTAAGATGTTACAAAGAGTTTACCAAAATTTAAAGCATTTGTCTATGGAAAATCAATTATGGTCCAATCCATCTCACTGATGATGAGAGTGTTCTCATTTTTGGATGGCATAGTGCAGAGGCGCATGCGTGCCCATGTACAGGCACACATGCACATACACATGCACACACACATTTGGGGTGCAGTGGCTGGAGTGTTATGTTACAGGAACTCAAGATAGGTTAGGTATGGCTTATTGACTAATGATAAGCAAGTTTTCAATTGCAGTAATTTTAGCATGTTTGCCTCAATGTTTCTAGAATGCTGAATCCTAACACTCCAGCCATTTTAGCTTATTATGCACTGTTAGTAAAAAGACAGAAAATTGCTCCCCATTCCAGGTCCCTCAGTTTCCATTACCCTCCAGTAACATGGGCAGAAGGCCACCCAACTGGGTGAAATAAACATTTGGTTCCAGGCAAATTAGCAAATCACCCAAAGCTCAATATGCTAAAAGAGAATCAAGTCTCCTCATATAATGGGTTGCCAAGGCTGTGTCCGGCTGGCATGTAATAATGATGAATGGTTGAGAAGGTGGAAACATGAACCAAATGGATGAGGAAACTCTCACAAGACTGTGCCACCCTAGCAAGTAAATTATGGAACTACTGCTTCTAAAGTGACCAGCAATGGGCTGACCTGGAGCGGGAGACCAGTGAGAACTTAGAGCCCTGTCAAGGGCAGTGGAGCTGTCTACAGAAAGTGAAGTGGTAGGGGGTGCTCTGCATGGAAGTCTAAACAAAAAGAGGTAGGACCCCACGCTAATATGAGAAATTAGTTGCAAGGAGGGATACCTGGTCATAGTAGAAGTGGTAGTAATGATAGTGATAATAAATAACAATAATAATAACTGACATTTATCAACACCTACTATGTATCAGGAGTGTTCTAAGCACTTCACATTTATTATCTCATTGTCTCACACACACACAAAAAGTCCTTTGAGGTAGGCATCATTATTTTCCTTGAACTAAGGACACATAGCTATGTAACTAATGAAGTTGGAATTCTAACTGAAGCTTGTTTTCTTCATTATTATACAAGATGGCTTTCAAAGACATAAATGAAAAATGAAAGCAATATGCAGAGGTTTGGAGGATTAGAAGGATTCATAACCTGGTGGCAGGAAGCACCAGGCCCTCTCCTCCTCTCACCTGCTAACATAGTGCAGAACTGAGGAGTCAGGGGAGAGAAGGGTGCATAAAGGCTCTCCTTCCTCAAGTTGGAACAACTTCAGGAATTTTGAATGCTCTATGTAAGTCTTCAGATTAAAGAGGAGACCCTTGTTGGGTCTGGGAGGTCCAATGGTTCAAAGGATTATCAGACACTTCCCAGGCATCCCTTCCTCTAGGGTCACAGCCTCATCCCTTGCTTCAGTGGATCAACAGAGCATCCTTAATACTATAGAGAAGCAGAAGAAAAATTCTGGAAGTAAATATTACAGTTGTCAATTATTTCAGAGAAATAGCTGGGAAACCAGAAGAGTTGAGGGGAATGTGGAGTGCTGGGATGTGCCTCTTGCCTGGTTCCCCAGCTCCTCCCTCCCAGTACCATCAGGCAACAGGACTGAGGCTGCACAACAGTCAAGAAACTAGAAAGGATCTGAGAGGAGACACATTTAGGCTCTTTCCATTTAGTTCAGAATCCTGCATTCCCACAAACCCTCAAGCTCTCAATGCCCCCTCCTATGAGGGGCCTCCCACCCCCACAGCACTCTGAAAGGATCAAAAGACACAGTTGAGGAGAAGGCAGTCCTCACAGAGGCTGCTCAGAGCATTTGACTGGCATAGCGTTTGTAACATTAGAAGAGAAGGTTTTTAATGGCATAAAAATGTCTTTAATCACAGGAACTAAGCTGCGTGCAGTGTAGGTTCAAGGTGATGCTCTTGTTCTACATCTGCATTTTCATCTCACTTAGATTAATTCATATTTTAATTGCTTCTCTCCCTGATTGAAGTACTAGAAAGGAGCATTTTCATTCCTTTGATCTCACGTTCTCTCAAGCATGGTCAAGGTCAGGCACAGGCACAGGAGCCTTGTGGGAAAATTTCCAGGAAGAGCACCAAGAGGCAGGCATCTCCTTGTGAGCAGAAGCATTCATCAGAGGGAGGGGAGACTAGTGGGGACCCACAAGGCAAAGCTGGCCAAAGTTGGAGCATGTTGGCTTTTTAAACCAGCTAAGGGCAGCAGAGAAGTGTAAAGGAATTATGTAAAATAATCATTCATTCAACTCATTGTCATGTATCCTATGCTTTAGACCCCTGTTTTACTCATCTTCCATCCATGACATTAATAAGAATGTAGCCCATACTGTCCATCACCTGGTAGAGTCCCCAAGTCTCTAGGCCCTGACTTGTCATCTTGCCCTTTAGTAGGGAAGAAACGTTCCTCTTACAAAATCTCTGGGATTCTGAAAGACTTACATGTCCATGTTTTGTGGCCCTTTCTTGTTCCAATCTCCTGTCCTTGCCCAGGTCTTATCCCAGCAAGCATTCCCTTCTCTCTACCTAGAGAAAGCAAATAATCAATGCAGTGCTCAATTTCCCAACAAGTAATTCTATGTGTATTTGTGTGTAATAGAAGATCCACTGAAGGTTAGTCTCACAGCAGACCCTCTAGAAGCATGTGTTCGACAACACATTTCAGAAAAGCTTGTGTGTCATTCCCACCAGCAGGGACTCTTCACAGGGCAGCTGCTCTTCTGGTTTGACAAGGGCATGCCTGTTTGGGCAGACTATTTCTTGTCCTCCTGTCTCAGGTCCTGGTATTAGTTTTTGAGGCTGCCATACAAATTACCACAAACTGGGTGGCTTAACCAATAGAAATGTACTATCTCTAGAGGGCTGAGATCAAGTTCTTAACAGGGCTATGTTTCTTCTAAAATCTGTAGGGGAGAATCCTTCCTTGCTTCTTCCTAGTTTCTGGCAGTGGCCATCAATCCTTGGTTTTCCTTGACTTACAGCTTTCTTACTTCAATCCCTACCTCTGTCAGGGCATGGCATTCTGCTGCTGTGTTTCGCCTCTGGCTTTACATGGCCATCTTTCTTCTCTGTGCCCAATTTCCCTTGTCTTATAAAGACACCAGTCATTGGATTAGAGGCCAGCCTAATCCAATATGATTTCTTCTTAACTTGATTTGATCTTCAAAGACCCTACTTCCAAATAAGGGCACATTTATAGGTATAGGGGATGAGTACTTGAATATATCTTTCAGGGACACACTTTTCTCATTTTTGGAAACTTAAAATCCCTCCTTCCTTATGTGGCTGAGAAGTTAGTTTTTGTTTTAACTCAAATCCTTTGGAGCCCTGTGGAGTATGGGATAGGGGAACAAGGAACAGAAAAGAGAAGGAATCTTTCTTACAGACATCCAAAGAAGACATAAAAATGTTTTCCCAAACAAAATCACTTCTCTCCAAAAGATGGATCTACTCTACTATTCATCTTTTAAGATAAGTTTATTTTCCCACACTAATCAGCAGCCTTTATTTTTTAATGATCACCCACCATGTGTGAGGCATTTTTCATTTTATTAACTCTTGTACTTCTTACCAAAACCCTGAAAGTTGACTATTACTACTCCCCATCCCCCAAAGATTTGGGATTGAAGCTAGGAATGCCTAGCATCATGGTAAGTAGCAAACCAGAGATGGAATTCTAGCTCTTTAATCCCAAAGCTAATTTTTCTATCATGCAGTTGATGCCAGTTCCCTCACCGTGGCTGTTGGGGTACTTTCCTAGCACTGCCACACACTGGTTCTCCTGGTCAACCCCTCCTGGTTTTATATCTTAGGCACTGCAATGTCTGCCTGTGGTAGTTTCCTATGGCTGCTGTAACAAATCACCATGAAATGCTTAAACCAGCACACATTTATTCACTTACAGTTCAGAAAACCAAATATTAAATCAGTTTCACGGCACCAAAATTGAGGTGTTGGCAGGGCCATCCTCCCATGGGGGGCTCCAGAGAAGGACCCATTCCATGTTTCTTCCAGCTTCTAGCTTCCAGCATTCCTTGGCTTGTGGTCACATCACTAAAATATCTGTCTCTGTGGTCACTTTGCCTTCTCCGTGTGTGTGTGTGTGTGTGTGTGTGTGTGTGTGTGTGTATAATCCCTCTTTGCTTCTCTCTTACAAGGATACATATGATTGTATTTAGGGCTCACCTATATAATTGAAGATAATGCTAATGTCCCCATTTCAAACTCCTTCATATACTCTCATTTGTAAAGATTCTTTTGCCATGAAAGGAAACACTTTGGGGGATTAGGACATGGATGTATCTTTGGGGGCCATGATTTAGCCTACCATACCACCCTTAATGGCTCTCTCCTGACTGCCCTCCATTTGGCTTGTGGCTTGAAGACACTGAGTTTCTTGCCCTCCTGGCTACTCCCAGGAACAGGGGTGGGCGAGGAGGAGGAAAGGAGAGGTTCTTTTGTGTGCCCTGCTGAGAAGAATGCCACACTAGACCACCTCAAAGAGGCACCAGAGAGCCTTCTCTGACTGAGTTTTATAAAGTGGCTGTAATAATGCTTGTTTGAAAAAGGACTGGAGATCCGCTGCTAAAGATGAAAGTGTAGGCTGTTGGAATGGTAGATAGCTGCTTTGAGCCTCCAAGATCTCATAAAATGGAGGTCTTTCAAAGTTGAGATGAGGAAATGATTGTCCTGTTGGGGAAAAGAATTCTTCAGAGTAAGGAGGGGGGCGGGTATCTGTTCATTGACCAATGACAGGACTGAATTTTATGGCTGCTACTTCAGGAGAGGGAATTGGCACCTCCCCACTTGAAGCCTTACAGATGACAGTCATCTTTGCAGATTGGTCACAAGTGCCTGGGTTAAGAAATCCCCAAACATTCATCAGGCTTTTCCACCTGATGTTGAAGCATTTCCACCACTTTCTGTTTTAAGCATTTTGTCTTAAACTGATTTCATCCACATTGGCCTCAAAGAAGAAAGCTTTGTTGCTTTGAACGTTTTAGGGTATGTGGTAACTGGAGACAAATAGTCAAAAGTTAGTGTCAGCTCTCTCAATACGAAGCTCTGATGGTGAGAATGCAGCAGGATTTCTGATTTGGGATAATGGCTGCTAGCACTCTATACAGCTGCCTAACTGCTTTGTATATGTGCATCTCACTCAAATGAGGTGGGCTTCATCTAAGAAAAAAATAAAAGACTGTGAAAGGCTGTTGTATGGCAGAGGCAGGAATGTGACTGTTCTTCTGAGAAACATTCACTCTGAATGGATGAGCATATAATTTTCGATGTGCACTCTCTGACACTTCTGAAAGTGAAGGGAGCATTGCTAATAAAACTGATATCCTAGGCATACATCTGGACAGTCTTGATTTACTCTCTACCTATGGAGAACTTGTACATCCATATGGCTGGCCTTGGACAAAACTATGAAGTAGGTTTGTGTACATTATGCTCTTCTCTCTTTCTCTGTTCCTCTCTGACTCATACTCTGAAAGCTATCATTCTGAAGCTTCATGAGAACCATTTCTCACATCTTATTTTAAAATTGAGGAAGCTAAGAACTCAGTATATAGTGACTTTGGGTTACACATGGGCATGGGGTTAGAACTTGTCTCTTCTTTCTAGAAGAGCATGCTGGTTTAGTCCACAGCCATGCCTGGCCAGCATCTAGCACTATCTGCCCACTCAGCATGGCTCCGTGCAGCAACACCTTCTCTCTCATCTTCTCGGTGACATGACTGATGGATATCTCATGAATCAGCAAACATCAGATGATATCATGTATGATTACATCACCTTTTGGGGGATGACTCACATTGTCATAAAAGGCTTCTGTAGACAGTGTCTTCACACAAGAAGATCTCAAATGTTGGATCTCAAATGTTGGTATTTCATTTACTGGTAGCAGGTCTATCAAGGAAAAGTTTAGATATAAGAAAACACCTTGGGTCACACACAGGGATAATTTTTATAATTATTGTTCAAAAAGGGAGAGTAAGAGAAAGAGCCTAAGCGTAAGTATATCTATAGTGGAGGAAAGAGAGAAAGAGAAGGTACTGAAATAAAGAAAAGTGAAGGGAAAGGAAGTGAGAAAAGAGAAGAAGGGATGAGAAGAAAATAAGAGAAGGGAAGAGGAGGGGGATGAGAGGAGAAGAGGGGAAGGGAGAGAAAGGGAAGGCAGGATTTGGGTATCCCCAGTAGCTCTGTAGACTATAGTTCATGATGTGGTTGACATGCTCTGGAGAAGTAGGACATGTTTGGGATGGAGTACTCACTAAGATATCAGTGACAGTGTTATAATTCCAGCTCTTTGTAAACATTCATTGTCAGATCTGGAAACTACCTGGGATCCTCTGAAGCTAATTCTCTCACTAAGAGGGACCTAAGGTACATAGGTAATTACTTGTGATGACCTCATGCAAGGTCTCTCAACTCCCAGCCTAGTGCTCTTTCCACATTTCTTCACTGCCTCTTTAGTCAGAATAAGAATGGAGGAAAGAAACAAAGCCAACTCTTCCGGTACCTGTACAAGTTATGCACATCAAGTCCTAGCATCAACAAACAAAACCAAATACATCAAGAACCAAAGCAGAACCTGTTGCAACCCAAGAGAACTAAAAACAATGAGGTTTTCCTTGAGCACTTCCTGTATGGTCCAGACTCACAACAAAACAAGCTTATCTCTAATTCTGCTATCTAAGGGCACATTATAACATTTGTGGATGGGATGAATGTGGCAGAAAACCGCTTTCCACTATAGATGGACTAACTTTAATATGGGTCATTTTGTGGGATTTTACTTTAAAGAGCTGTTATATTTCTTATTTGATAAGCGAGAAGTTCTTTGCAAATTAACTTAATGCTTGTCTCTGATTCTTCCTTTCAAAATAAGAATCCATAAAATTTCATTTCATGTCCCAAATAGGAGCTATATTTCTGGTAATTTTTTTCTAATCCTGTCCCCAGGATAAAAGATCTGGGTGGTCAAAAGCATCAGAGTCATTATAGGCTCCTCCTTCACCTTTGCCTTTACAACTAATTTGTTATTCAGCCCTATTGTTCTTTTTTCATCATTTCCCAGACTCAACCTTTCTTTCCTGTTTCTTTGCCCTGTCTTTGTTCCTGTCTTTTATAATTCTTCCCATTTCTCAGTGAATATAACCTTCATCCTAGTCTCCCTTATGATGACTCCAAACAGTCTTTCCTGCAATTTGCTGCCAGAATAACACTCCTATGACATTATTCTCATTCTGTCATCACTTCCGCTCTCAGAAATTATTGCTTTTAGGAAGTAGTCCAAACTTATCACCATGGTATGCCATGCCTTCATGATCCAACCTTATATTCCTTAAGTTCTGAAAGAATGGCTACCATTCCACAAAGACCAACTTCACAAACAAATTGTGAAATCCCTGGTTAAAGCCTTCAGCCTCTCCTCCTTTTTTTGTCCTTTGACCACATAGGCTCCTGTTTGCTCTTTTTTATTCCTCCTCGACTAGTGCTACTCAAAGTGAGGTCCAGGATTGAGCAATATCCAGGTCACTTGGGAGCTGGTTAGAAAGGAAATGCCTGAGTTCTGTTCCGAACTCACTAAATTAGAATTGCTAGGCCTAGGAACCTGAACTTTAACAAGTTGCCAGGTAATTCTTAGGCACACTAATATTTGAAATACACTGTTCTACACACCCTAACATCTCCTAACATTCTTTGGCAGTTTGGGATCTGCTGAAGTTAAATTACTAGTTAGTTATTAATCATTTTGTGGCAGAGCTTGGACTATAACCCAGTGTTCCTAACTACCTTTACTTTTCTTAATCACCTTGACTATTGCATTGCCCCATAAATGCTAACTTAGGAGAAGTGAAGCATGTGGTCTGTTTCTCACTTGAACCCTCAGAGATTACCACAATCCTACCTAGCCCAGTGTGGCCCTGCCCCATGGGCACTGATATGATGTGGCTCCACCTATCCTCTACCCCACAATATTATTCACCATCCATGGGACTGTGACACCTTCCTGCTGTCATGAGATACACTGTGTGCCTTTGCGATCTGAGGTAGAGACACTGAATATGGAACCAGCAGGGACACTGGAAAATTTAGAAGACTCTGTCCAGGCCTTTGTGCTTTGACAAGCTTACACATGGACACGTCTATACATGCTCTTTCTATACCCTCTGATTTCTGTTCACTTCTAGTTTCATATTCCCTGCTCTGGATGAACTTTTCATTCCCATTTGATACCAGATTCATTCCCTCTGAATTACCTCATTATCTTGGTTCAACTTATTTTGGTTTCCATCCAATATTCGTAGTGGAGATCAGTCAAAGCTGACTTATTAGGGCTCCCTACATTAGCCAGTAACTTCCTGGGACTCCATTTGTCTTGGTTCCATCTCTTATCTTCAACTAGCCTTGGCACATGCACAAGACAATGACAGGCCTCAGTGTTGCCATGAAGATGCAAGAAGATTTCCACCTGCAGAGGACAACCTCTACCATTGAAATGACACCAGTTCCCCACTCATTGTCTCTCACACCCCTATTTTGATAACATTGGGTTCTCTAATTCATTGGCTTTTCCAATTTTCTGTTTTCCTTCTTGCATGTTTCCCTGGTCCAGCTTAGATTCCATGCTCCATCCTTATCATCCCTCTCTAGCACACATATTTAACTATGCCAACTCCTCCCTCATCCTAACTGCCTCTAACTCGATTTTCAACTTATCCTCTGTGCTCAGCCAAGATACATAGCCAGCAAAAACCATATTTCATTGAAAAAATAGAAGAAGTGGGAGAACAACCTGACGTTGCCTCCATGTAATCTACTTGCCTGGCAGCATTTCACACACACTCCCTCCCTGCCTCCCCTCTTTATAGAGTGGGTGAAACTACTTGAAAACATTCCCCTCCTGCAATTATTGTGTCCTTTTCATCATTAGTTTTCTCCCTCTTTCTGGAGGCATCACTATCAACTTATGAAGGTATTTCATAACAGCTCATATCTTTTTAAAAATGCTCTTGCTAGCTCTTCCACTCTCCTTCAGCTACCACCCATGTTTCGTTCCCTTTTGTAGCCAAGCTTCTCAACAACATTGTCTCTATGTGCTATCTCACTTATTTGTCTCCCATTCCTTCTTTAACTCACAGCAATCAGGCTTTGTCTTCACCACCCACAGAAATTACTCTTGCCAAAGTCAGCAACAAGTTTCGTTCTGCCAGATTCAATCACCACTTCTCTTTGCTCATTTGACTCAAAGGTTCAGCAGCATGTGGCACAGTTACACGTACATTCTGTCTGGAATGGCTCTCTTCACTGGGGTCCTGGGGAGCTAACTGTGTTCTCCTGGTTTTACTCCAACCTCAGCATGGCTTCTTGGTCCTTTAAGTTTCAGCTTTGCCACCAAAAGCTTTGGTTTTCTGGAAGCTGCCCTGACGGTAATGGGAATAACACTGCAACATCCATCAGTTGGCTTCATTTATTTTATTTGCATATTTATTGAGACATAATTGACCTATAACATTATATTAATTTCAGTTTTATAACACAATGATTCAATATTTATGTATATTATGAAATGATCACCAGACTAAGTCTACTTAACATCTATCACCATACATGGTACAATATTTCTTTTTGAGATTAGAACTTTTAAGATCTTTTAATATTTACTCCCTTAGCAACTTTTACATATAAGATACAGTATTACAAACTATAGTCACATTATTAACTAATATACTATACTGTACATTATATCCTCATGATTTATTTATTTTATAATGGATGTTTGTATCTTCTGACCCCCTTTATACATTACACCCACCCTCCACCTTCCATCTCTGGCAACCACCATACTGTTGCCCCTCATTCTGTATTTACGAGTTTTGGTCTTATTTCATTTAGCACAATGTCCTCAAGTTCCATCCATGTTGTTATACATGGCAAGGGCAGGACAGGTGGGATAGTCTTTACTCTGCCTCTTATGTTGAGGTTTTAGGGTCTTTGTGTGTATCTCCATGGCTCTCAGGTTTTGTGGCTCTCTCCCTCACTTAATTATGGTCTTTACTCAAAGGTCATCATCTCAGAAACCTTGCCTGATTACCTGAATGAGATCAGCACCCTCAGGGCTCCCTGCCTCTCTCAATCTATTTTATTACCCTGATTCTTTTATCTTCAGAGCACCTTTATTACTTTACAGTGTATTACTAGTCAACTCCTCAGCAAGATTGTGAGCTTCCTGCAGGCAGGGACATTGGTTTGTTCATAGTTGTATCTCTGGTACTCACAGTGCTGCCTGACTCATAGTACTTGCTCAAAGAATGAATGAATGAGTGAATATGTGTCATGGTGGTGGCTTTGGAAGCATTTGGGGGTGGGCATGTGTATGGTCCCACATGTCTTCACGTTGAGGGCCACAGAGTTCAGAATGCCTTCCCTGTGTCTTTCTTCTCCTTCCAAGCCTCAAGGCTTGGCACAAGGCAACAGAACATGAGCTCAATCAATAGTAGCTGTATGAGTAAATGAATGCACGGATTTCAGAGAGTCCATTGTCAGTGATTTCAATTGCTTTTAGGCCTGATGACAAGATTTTACAAGCTCTGTATCAACTTGTATGTTCTGATAAATAAAAATGTTTTCATAGGGAAAATAAGGCAATATATTTGACATCAGAATGGCCTCTTACACTGAAGACAAGGGACTGTAATTTTAAAGATGATCTTTTCTGTCCTGACCTTCCCTACATCAGCTTGTCCAACTCTAGATTTGCAGATTCTGCCTCAATTTGATTAGCAACACATGCTATTATCTGAGGAAATCTAAATTGCTTCTTCCTGTGCTAATGAACTACTGTACCAAGTGCATGGGGATTTGAGAACAAGATAGATGTATTAATGAGCACCTAATTAAAGGGACAGTTACAGAGTTCTGGGGGGGTTAGTGGTAGTGGGGGGAATATTTCTATTTCTTATAAAGATTGACACTTTTTTATGACAAAATGAAAATGTTTTACATCTAGTTTAATATTAAATGTCACAATTTAAAAACCGAATGTAGAGTTAAGTTTAATTAAATGCAATGACACCTTCTTTCTGATTGAGAGTGGAGTCTGTGGACCTTTCTGTCACAGCTCTCCCTCAGCCTCCCTGACAACCAGCCCTGCTGCTACCTGCTGCTTTGTTTTGTTTTGTGTGTGTTTCTAATCTAACACTGCCCTGAAGAAAAAATTTCTTTCATACTAAAAGGAAAGCCTGCTTCTGAAGCTCTGGAAAGCACATGGCTTGTAGTGGACACATCATGTATTAATGACTCCCTGCCCCAACTCTCTGCACACAGTGCCTTCTACCCATTGAGGAGTAGAGTAAAAAGGGATTCCATGATTGAGCCTTATTTCCCTCCTGATTTCACTCCTTAGTGTAAAAATGCAAAGCAAGCTGGAAGTAGCTGTGGTTAGACATTGAAAGGCATAAAGGCTGTTGGTGACATTGAGAAATGGAAGTCAATGGCTTGACTTGCTATCCCAAGCCAACCTAATAATCACTAAATGTATTAAAGGAATGACTGATTTCACTGGATGCAGAGGTACCCATTGAGCAGCAGGCAGGAATATGGGAGCCCCCATGCAAGAGAAGAGAAGAGGATGAAGAGACAGGTGCTCTGGAAATGGGTAGGTATACAGCAGCAGAATCAATGCTGAGCTCAGTACAGATTCTACTATTGCCAGCTCTCTTAACACCATATATATATATTTTTTTAAAATAATTTTAATTGATTTTAGAGAGAGAGGAACAGAGAGAGAGAGAGAGAGCATCCCATAGCACCCTGACCAAGGATCGAACCTACCACCTGAGTATGTGCCCAAGGAATTGAACCAGTGACCTTTTGGTGCACAAAATAACACTTAACCAACTGAGTCATACCAGCCAGGGCTTGACACCATATCTTGATTTTTTACAAGCTCTGACATTATCTACACCTGCTACTGACAGCCAGCATCACTGAAAAGCCCACAATGGTGACAATCATAGAGGCTCATGATGACAAGGTGGAGTGAGAAATGTTTTTTGAACCATGTGAGAGGGAAACCGTAGCCTGGCTTGTCTCCACCCAGGTCCCTAGAAATTACTACAGTGATATAAATCAGGCACATAGCAGACATGTCTGTTAGTGTAGGGCAGTGGTCGGCAAACTCATTAGTCAACAGAGCCAAATATCAACAGTACAACAATTGAAATTTCTTTTGAGAGCCAAATTTCTTAAACTTAAACTTCTTCTAATGCCACTTCTTCAAAATAGACTCGCCCAGGCCATGGTATTTTGTGGAAGAACCACACTCAAGGGGCCAAAGAGCCACATGTGGCTCGCGAGCCACATGCGGCTCCGAGCAGTGGTTTGCCGCTCTGTTGACTAATGAGCTTGCTGACCACTGGTGTAGGGCAATGGGCTACAGTAGAGAAAAAGCCAAAATGAGGCTAAAACAATTTCTGCAATAACGAAAATCCATTTATTTTTAAAAGATATTCTTTAAAGTATCTTTAGTATCCCAGTTACCATGGATTGTGAGAAGGGGTTTTGCGTTCTCTTTGCAATTCCATCCATGCGAAGGACTAGGAGGCTGGGTGAGGGAAGATGTTATTCCTTAATTTTTGTGAACCAAAGAACTGTTTAAAGTAATTGGCTCATTTGAAGAGGCCCTGGAGTTAAATGTCCTTAGAAACACTTCCTTATTCTTTGAAGACTCACAAAGATTTCTCATAAAATGTTGTGACTTGGATTACATTTTTTGTAATAGACCCAGAGAACAGAAGAGACATGTTTCCCAGCCATACGCATGAGAATAATTGTATCCATTTATATAATGAATAATAGTCTATTTTATGAAATGTCCCCAGTCAGTCCACTATGTCTCCTTTCATAAAACAAATACAGATGCACAGTAAAACCATCAGCTCCTTCATGCAGAATCCAGTGGAGGTTTAAAATTGGACTCCACTTAGTAAGAAATCATGGCTGCCTTCTTGTGCTGCTGCACTGGAGAAGTTACACACCCTAGAGAAATCACATTTATGCTGGGTTTACCAATAGCAAATATAATGTTAGCATTCCAGGTTTCAAGAGGGAAAAAGACAGGGCCAAACCTGGCAGGGGGTCTCCCAGAAAGTGGTACCAATAGTCCACATAAGTGTTTGAAGATCTGGGGTCCTCTCATGCTTGTAGCAAACAATGTCCATATGGACATAGTTCTACTGTAGCTGGTGAGCCCTGAGACAGAGTCCTCCTGACCTTGCAGATATGTGGGGTGGTATCAGGCAAGAGGCAGTAACTGGCTTAGGCCAATAAACATGGCTGGGGTATAGGTAATAGGCTCACACTTCCTGGGGAGAAGGTCTGGTAAGAGGTGGGGTGACTGGGTCCAAGCAGAGGATTGAGGATTATATCTGGGCTGATCCTAGTGGGAGAACTGCTACCAAACTCTACTGAAAGGAGGAGTCAGAACTGGGGACTAGCTTCTTGATAGACTAGGGTCTGGTATCCAAACCTGGGTTGGTAAAAGCACATGGCCTGCAGGTTCCAAAGTGTAGTCAGGGGAGAGTTAAAAGATAGTGTCTGAAGGTGAACCTGCAGCTGAGATACAATGAGACTAAATCAACCAAAGTGTTGGTTAGGGAGGAAAAACATTATGCAGAAGGCACTAGCAAAGCCGACAGAGGATACCAAGAGAAGACATGAAAGCCCTGTTTGATAGATAGGGAGCATGATGTGAAAATAGTCCTGGAAGTGCCTGCACTTAGAAGTAATTGTTATTACACCTCCCATATTAAGTAAATACCATGTGCACCTTTTAAGACACATTTCTGGTGTTTATACAAACTGCCTGAAATTTATCATCCCAATCCTTCATACTGAGAAATTGAGACCAAGAAATATCTAGGTAGCTTACTCAGGACCTTAGAGCTCAGAATATTATAGCTGGAATTTAAAACACATCCATTTGATTCCAAAACTTGTTCTTTGTCATACTGTCTCTCCTTCATAGAGAAGTCTTCAGTATTACCCACAGTTAAGAGTGATGCCCTGATTTTGAGAAAGCAGAGTAATCATCCACAGAGGAAACTGGAGTGCAAGAATTCAGTGAGCACACATAGGCCTCTTGCATATCCAGGTCTGCCCTTTGCTCCTAGACTTCACCCACCTGTTCTCTGCCAGGATCCTATGACCACAATGGCAGGGTGTGCCAACCTGTTGGTTTTCAAATCTTTTATATGAGTTTGGGTGGGGCTGGAACAGCCAGTGGATGATGGTTTTCACTCCTCTAACTCAAAAGGCAGATGCCCAATGGGTCTTGAGATGCCAGCACATTGTGGTTTCAAAGGATCTGGTTCTAACTGAGAAGTGACATGTTGAGTGATGAAAAATTTGGCTCCTCTAAAGGACAATTTCCTGCCACAGTGGGCAACAGAGTCTGTGCTGTCCTTTGAGTCAGACTCTTTGCTTCAGGGTGATGAGGTGTGAAGGTGACAGTGTGGATAAAGTTTCTCCCCACAGATTTGTAAACTTCAATGTGGCCAGTGTGGAGCCCTATATCAGAGGAGATGGAATCTGTCAGGCATCCCTTTGAAAACAACTGAATAGGGCTGCTATTTGTGTGGAAGAAGTCAGGGTAGAATCAAAGCTGCTTGGGGGATTTGAGATGGTACTGGATGGCTTCTCTAGAAACTATAGATTTCTGTCAATTGTAAGCACCTACATCCCACAAATCTTTATTACATGGCAGGTGCAGACATATGACATCTCCCTGCAAAAGCCAGTGTGTTTCACTAAGCTTCTGATTATAAAGTTAGGAAATGTCAATCTCTTACCATTTACTGGAGGTCCTGGTGAGAAGTCATATCTTTGAATCAAAATCTACCAGGACTAGAGCCTTTTAACTCCAACTTTTGCAAATGGGAAGCCCAGACAAAGAAATTGACTTCTGTAGGAGGACACAGCAATGAATGGAGCACACAGCAATGAAGGAGGACTTGGAATCCAGCCTCTGAGCTCCCTAAATATCAGTGAGGTCTACCATACATACCATATCCCCATGGTTGGCAAACTGCGGCTCACGAGCCACATGCGGCTCTTTGGCCCCTTGAGTGTGGCTCTTCCATAAAATACCACCACCTGGGCAAGTCTATTTTGAAGAAGTGACATTAGAAGAAGTTTAAGTTTAAGAAATTTGGCTCTCAAAAGAAATTTCAATTGTCGTACTGTTGATATTTGGCTCTGTTGACTAATGAGTTTGCCGACCACTGCCATATCCCATTAAGAACTCTACAAGCATAGCTGGGTTGGCTCAGTGGATAGAGTGTTGGCCTGCGGATTGAAGGGTCCCGGGTTCGATTCCAGTCAAGGGCACATACCCGGTTGCAGGCTCAATCTCCAGTAGGGGGGGCATGCAGAAGGCAGCCGATCAATGATTCTCTCTCCTCATTGATATTTCTCTCTTCCTCTCTGATATCAATAAAAATATAAAAAAATAAAAGAACACACACACTAATTTAAAAAAAAAAGAACTCTACAAATGTATCAAGTTAGGAAGGTGAAGCCAGTGAGTTGGGTCCCAGTGTTTGGGTACCACCATTGGTCACCTCTTTCCAGGATCTTGGATTTTACTTTCTTTCTTTCAGATAGAATGGTTGTCTCTCAGTTTAGGTATCTCTAAAAGGAGGTCTTCTCAACTTTTTAATGAAAGCTAAGTGCAGGGTCTTCTTAAACGTCAAGCAAGAATTGGGGTTCCAGTGCCTGAGAGGGGGCTCATATGGATTGACCCTGCCTGCTCCTGACCAGCTTTCACTTTCTGAACAGATGCCTTCTTTGTCATTGGAGGATGTGTTGCCAGGAGAACAAAAAAACTGAAAGTAACATCACTCCCTTACAACTACCCTCTGTGATCAGAGACTGCTCCTGAACTTGCACATAAGAGGACACATTCTAACAGGAATTCAAAGGAAAGGGGAACTAGTATCTCTCCACAACCTCTGGACCCCACCCCGGCACACATAATACTACTTAAATTATAGGCTGAAAGATAGAAAAATTTAAAAAGAAGAAATGGGCATCCCTGCCATATACTGAAAGGTTATGGGTTTGATTCCCTGTCAGGGCACATTCCTAGGTTGTGGGTTCAGTCCCAAGTTAGTGCACATACGGAAAGCAACAAATCAATGCTTCTCTTTCACATTGATGTTTTGCTCTCTCTTTCTCTCCCTAAAATCAATAAAGAACATATCCTCAAATGAGAATTGAAAAACAGAAACACACACACACACACATTGTTTAAAAAAAAAAAAAGGAGGAGGAGGAGAAGGAGGAAGAAGAAGAGAAGACAAAGGAGGAGGATGAGAAATGGGCAGAAATGTCTTCATATGTATCTTCTTCTCCACTCTGGCATTTAAAAAATGTGACCCTTAATAACTGATTTGAAAATGTTTTCATCATAAAGGAAGACGTGAGAACTGCAGCCAGGATTCCCAAACCTCACCTCACTGGACAGCTATCCCCACTGCTTCTCTGTAGGGTTGCTACTATTCCATGGAGAAGATCTGACCAGCAGTTGTTCACATATAGACTTGTGGGTCACTTCTGACAGTGCTCACTTTTGTCCTGCCAGAATGTGTCTTCCATGGACTGGACTCCACCAGCCCTGATGGTAAGAGACAGGAGTATGGATGAGCAAAAGATAAAGCAGAACAGATGGGCTTAGAAAGAGGATGGTTCCTTTTGGATCCAGAGTTCTGGTTTCTTCTTTTATAAAGCCAGATTAGCTGGAATTTTAGTGGTTTTGGTGGAGAAAAATTATAATGGTGTGTGTGTGGGGGGGGGGGATAGGTTAATGGCTTGAATTGGGTTATTAAACCAAAGGACTTGTATGCATGCATATAAGCCTAACCAGTGGTCATGGACAATAGGGGGTGGGGTGGGGGCATGCGTGGGGAGGGGTTTGGGATGGGAATGGGGGGATGAGGACAAATATGTGATACCTTAATCTATAAAGAAATTAATAAAAAAAAGAAATCTTGTCAATAATCTTCAGCCTAACCATTTTAGCAGAATTGATTAGTCATTTAGAAGTGTTTATTTATTGAACCATTGAGTATGCTACAGATATGGTTGGTCCCTACACTCTTGGAGTTTTACAGCCTCACCAGGAGACAGAAAAGAGACAAATATTCCACTTAAAAATCGACATGATGAGTGCTACAACCGAAATGTGCCCTGATTCTGTAAGAGCACACATCCATCGGGCAGGACCTGAGCAGGGCTTTTCGTCTCATGTTTTTTCACAATTCCCCCAAATGACTTAATTATTCAACCCAAGCTTTGAGTCCTAAAGGATTTTAATTTTCCAGAGTGAGCATCGTTGAGATAGAATCATTTTAAGCCCATATAAACTGAAGGATTGGAAATTTGTAACTGAAGGGTTGGAAATTTATCTATCCAAGGGCAAGGCCTTAGAGATGCAGGTCCCAAATTCTTCCAGAGCAGAAGACTGTAGTCAAGTTTATGGACATTAAACTGAGACATCTGTATTAGTCAGGATTCTTCAGAAAAGCAAAACCAGTGGCATGTATGTGAATATCTAATTATATATATTATAAAGTCAATAGTATATCAACATAATAAAATATGGTATAAATATCAATCTAATATACTGATTAATAATATGATATATATTTTAAACATATAGATAGTTAAACAGATGATAGATAGATAGATTTTAAGGAATTGGCTCATGCTATTATGGAGTCTGGCAAGTTCAAAATCTTCAGGTGGGCTTGCAAGCTGGAGACCCAGGGATGAGCTATCTTGTTTTTCAAGTCCAAAGGCAATCTGCTTCAAAATTTCCTCTTGTTCAGGGAGGTCAGTCTTTGTTCTATTAGGACCTTCAAGTGATTGGATGAGGCCTAAACACAATAGGGAGGACTACCTACTTTTCAAAGTCCACTGATGTAAATGTTAATCTCATCTAATAGCACCCTCACAGAAATATCCAGCACAGTGTTTGACCACATATCTGGGCACCATGGCCCAGCCAAGTTGACACATAAAATTAAAGATCACAATTCCCTTTAAATAAGCTTAAATATTGTGTGAAGAGGGAAAAGTCAAGGGGCTCTGTAGTATTTGGAGAAAACTTTTTGGAGAAGACTGGAGTGGAACTGAATGTGGTTAGATGAGAAAGAGCCAAAAAGGAAATAATGAATATAGGATGTTGAGAAGGAGATGGCTCACAAACTCATTTTCCAATATTTCCTAAATCAAGAGCTTTTAGTGCTGTGACTAATAGATGATTATCCTTACTCTGACTAACCATGAGCCATAACCCTAGGGCAGGAGTGAGTACATGAGGGTGTGCAGGTCCCTGGAATATTTTTTACTGGACCACTCCAACCTCAGGAACCTTTAAAAGTTTTTTGTAAGTAGAATAATAAATAGTGCGAAACACTATTCTGGGCTCTGCACTCTCATATCTACCAGTACTTTGTGGAAAATGATAGTACTTATCAGAGTATATTCTAATTTTCTGTTTGCCTAGGCCATAAAACACATTAGGGGGTTAATTCACCAAGGACAAAACCCTCACCTTATCCATCCCTGTGTCTTCGAAACCCAGCATAGTGTTCAATGTTTGTTATGGAATTGGCATGTCTCTAAAGAACAAAAAAGAAAGACGCAAAGGCGGGTGATAAACACCCAGGTCCCCACACTTAGTTCCTCTGCAAAAACTAGATCATTTCCCATTTCTCCAAGTCTAGCTCAGAAAGCACTCCTCATTTTCCTCCCCCTCCTCAACCCAACTCCTACCAGCCACAATAGTACTGTGCAGATTCATATTGAATTTACTATCATTTTGTGGATCGCTTTCTTTTCCTAGCCTTCTGGCAGCAGGGGAATTCTCCTTTATTTGATGCTATAAAATACAGTAACACTGTGTTTCAGCTTGCCAACTTTAAAGGACTCTTACAAATGGGTATATTTCCACAGACCTACACAATAGGCCTAATTGCATAGATTTGCAGTGTAAGCGGAGGTCGTTTGATTACTAGCTGTTTTGTACCATGAAAGTGTGCATTAATTATTTAAGAGATGGACTTATAATTATTGCAAGCCTTAAGTAATTACCTATAATTTTGGCAAGGGTTAGAAAAACTGATAGTCTAGCAAATTCAGGTTTTAGTCATTAGTAAGATCATAATTACATTTAAATTGCAAAATGAAAATTATGCAATTTATCTCCCCAGTAATGCATAAACATTACAGTGATTGTAGGTTTTAATGGACTATAAAAACTAGAGCAGCAATGGGCAGTCAGGGGCAATTTCAACCCATTGCTATTATTTTATATTTTAAGTGCTTCTTCCATACCATTGCTCTGTCCACTAATCCTTGGGTTAACAATGGAGCTGTAGTGGTTTTTTTTTTTTTTTTTTTTTCAACATGAAAGCAATGAGCTCTTTGAAGCAGAAGAATAAAGTGAGACTAAAACACTAGATCATGCTAAATCTTCAATAACAGTAGTATTTGCACCAGGGCAAAGGAAAGGAAGAAGCTATGTAGGGAATATCATCATCTCAAAATACTTTCCTACTTGAATTTTTATGTGAATGAGGTTACCATACCTATTTCACACGTGAGGAAACTAAGGCTCAGAGAGGGCCTGAGACTTTCTTGCAGTTGTAATGCTGGGACTAGAACCCCTGCATTCTAATGATTTGTCTTCACTTCATCATGCTGTGTGCAGGGTTGAGATTTACTCAGTAGCACATAAGGCGTTACATGGGTTGGTTTTGCAAGGCAAACACATCCTATTGTATTTAGGTACAAAATGGTGACATTTTCACAGGAGACCATCAGCCTAAAGTATTTTCTCCTTTGGTTGGCCAGTGCACTTGAAAAAGCAGTTCAAATATCCCCTCTTCTGTGAAGCACTTCCTGGGACAAAATTCCTCACCCCTTCTTTGTTCCCGTATCAGCCCAGTAAATGCTTCATTATGATTCAGAGTCATAAACAACAAACTGCAGGAAATTGCAATCTCTCCTTAACTGGACCGAGAACACTTGAAGAAAATGTTTTGATTCATATATTTTTGGCAATCTGTGAAAGCTGAGGAAGTGATTATTAACTAAATCCATCAATTAATCGATCATGCATTACTTGTCCACTCTGCTTATTATCCTATGTCAGATGTAGTGAAGGTTAAAAAAAAATAAGTAATAATATCTATCTGCTCATGATACTGTGATTGGCACAGCAAAACAAACAGCAGATGAAAGACAAAAAGATAATACAAACATATTTATCATCACTGAACAAACTGTACTGGTGTTATAGTGTTTGCTGAATTGCCATGAATTGTTCTTACATTGGAATGCTGCAAGCTGCCCAGAGACCTATTTGACTTGCTTAATCAGGTTCAATTTTACCTAGATGCAAGAAGATAAATATTTCCTGTTGTCATGATCTAATTATTGGTGGTGCCAACAATAAATATTGACTGAGCACCTAATCTGTGTCAAGCTTAAAGCTGGGAACTAGGGCACGGAAAAGAACAAACTCCAGTCTGTACATTATTGGCAAGACAGACTTGGGCAGTTCAAAGCAGGATGTACACTTTTTATCAATAAGAGCTATAAGAAAGGGAGTACTGATGAGGGGCAGAAGAAGGTGAAAGTGCCCCCAAGTGTGGGTGCAGAAGAATGCTTAAGGGAGTCTTGGGTTTTAAAGGATATCTTGAAAGGTAGGAAAGATCTCAATAGGCAGAGAAGAGGGGTTGGGATCAGCCATTCCAAGAGTGGCCAATAACATGAGTAAAAGTATGGGATATGTTTCATTTGCATTACTGATATTTCAGGCTATGAAACATTGATGATCTCTTCAAGTAGCAATTTATGCAGATTGCTGGGTTTTGTTAGTTTCCATGTCCTAGTTTGATCCTATCTATGATCCTGGCACCAAATTCAGCGAGGAGTATTATTTGGATGGCCCACCAGCAACCTCATTCCATTAGGGGCTGTACATTGAGTGGCCTTGCTGTGGGTATAAAATGTCTCTTTCAGGGAACTGAAACTGATTTTTAGAACAGAGTGTTAGATGAAATTTGCTGGTTAAAAACTTAATTACTTCAGACCTCTGCTGCCTTGGCATGAAGGAATCAGATGGAGATATAACTCAAAAAAGCATTTCTTCTCACATGACAGTCCAGTGCTGTATATTAGGAGGAATAGCAAGAATAATAATTACACAACCTCTGCACTTGGGAAACTTGACAATTAATGCAGGATAAGAGGTAAGCTCAGGCAAGTACATAGATAGCTTAATGATAAGGGGGAATTTAACGGTCACAAAGAAGTGATGAGTGCAATAGAGGAGAAAAGAGTGTGATCACTTGGGCTGGAAATATTGGCTACTAATTAAGGCTTTGTCCTTTAAACTTGGTTTTTAAAGAAAGGTTTGAGTCTGTGAGTTAGAGATGAAGAAATGAAGTCTCAGTGAGGAAACAACACCTACAGAGGTAGGCAAATAGGTGGAAAAGCAACTATCATATGTGCTAATTGGAATTATTTTGATTACAAGTGATTGAAGACTCAACATGCCAAAGCTTAGGTAAAACATTGAAATGAACAAACAGTCAGGCTCACAAAACTGTGTGACAGGCAAAGGTATAGCCAGTTGTAAAGACAAATGATTGGAAAAACATCAGATATCACTGTTATCACCCCATCTCTGATTCTCTCAATGTGTCACTTTCATTCTCCCAGATTATGGGGCAAGTGGAATGCTGGCCTATGAAGTATGATCTTTGTGCTTGAGACAGTATTTAGCACTCATGAGTCTTGATAGATGCTTTTCATCATATTATTTTACCTGGCTTTTCACTAGCTCTCCATTAAATCAAGCCTCTATGGATTAGATTAAAGGAGACTTATTAGATAGAAATGAAGGTTGAGATTTTATCATAAAGACCAGACAGATAAACTGGGTAGGATAGAGATAATAATATAAAGTATTCACTTCAAAAGCATTTACTTAATTAACGTCTAATTTTGATTGTGAATGCACCTGCATGTAAGGCATAGTGGAAGCCGAGGTGGTAGTGCTCAATGGCTTTGCTCCCCTGAAATATACCTTGCTCTCCTGGCCCCACAGGGCTGGCTCAGCAGACCCATCTTGGTGAATAGCAGCTTCCAAGCCTGTATGTTAACTCAGCTGACAGCCAAGTTCTAGTTTTCTTTCTTTTTTTAAATATATTTTATTGATTTTCTATAGAGAGGAAGGGAGAGGGAGAGAGTTAGAAACATTGACAAGAGAGAAACATTAATCAGCTGCCTCCTGCACACCCCCCACTGGGGGGGTGTGCGCAACCAAGGTACATGCCCTTGACCAGAATCGAACCTGGGACCCTTGAGTCTGCAGGCTGATGCTCTATCCACTGAGCCAAACCAGTTAGGGCTCTAGTTTTCTTTTAATAAAATACATCTGCTATGAAGAGTGAAAAATGTTGACTCCACAGGGACTTTCATTATCATTTTCCTTCAGAGAATGAAAACAAACTCTTCTCCTTCCCAAGGACATCATACTTCCTCTAGCATTACAGTTGGAGAAAGCTTTGTGGAATTTCCTAACTGTTGCCATCTAAGCTGTCATATGTAAAAAGAAAACGTTATTTGAACTATCTGCCAGTGATTAAGGGTTTTCAAGCTTTGTCCTGTCCTTCTTCCAGTTATCTTTTTGGAGCTAGATGTACTTACTATGGGACCAAAGGACCCCAGTTGCTAAACTGAGAACTAGCTTTATTTCTTGTGTAGATGAAAATTCCCACCTAGTGAGGTATGGTAACAAGCCCAGTACTGAGAAGCTCACTTGTCAAGAAATGATGACAGATGGGCTGAGTCAGGATTGTGAGAGCAACAAATGAGCTAGAAGGAGTGCCGGTTTTCCTTGCCAGAGGCCTCAAACAACTGCAGGCTTTCGATGTCCTGGCTAGAGAGAAAATAGTTCTTGCTCTAGTCACACAAAGACTGCGTCTTATTCTTCTTGGTCAGGGATTAGGTCTGGGATAGCTGAGATCTTCAAGTGATTGATTGCTACCTATGTGTACCTCAGTGGGACATGAGATACATTGAATGCCAGTGTCTGGGGTCAAAACTAAACAGTTACATTTGTCTACCCATATCTGAGAAGCTTCATATATGTGAGGCATGCTTGGAATGGTGGCCTCTCAAGGTCAGCAAGGAAGAACACTCAAGATTGATCAGTAAGCTGCAGGCAGAAGTTGTAGAGACTGAGCCAGTGTCCAAAGTTTTCTCCAGAGGTTGAGACATGGTGGTTAAAGGTGATCAGAGGCCCAGGTGTGGTTGAACAGACACCTATATGAGCAGCATCTGATCTACCTTCAATGAGGGGGCATGACAAGCTTGAAAGACCAGATAAAGTTGGTCTAAATTAGTCAGATTCTCCCCATTCAGAGAAAAATACAGTAACCTTCCAGGAATGGACCAGGATTGAACAGTATAAATACTCTAAGGGCTGAGTAGGAATGGGGATCTTATTTTGGTGGACTGGCATTTAGGAAGGGTGTGGAGCCCAGAAAAAGACTGGGCCATGAGGCTGGGGAACTGGGGGGAATAGAGTGAGATTCAAGCAGAGGTGAGTGCTTTGGAGTGCTGGTCCTGAAAAGAACGGTGGAAAAGCTATGACTTCCAGGCTATACAGATGCAGGACTCACCCATCCTAGGTCTAGATTCATTTGCTTTTATCTCAAGTGTCTCTGGATACTGAGGCTGAGGCTGCTGAGTGGCATTTCTAGCTTGATCAGATCTGGACCTACCTTGACACCCCTGTGGTGTCCCACAGTATACCAGGCAGTGGGGCTTGGGGAAGACCAACAGAGGGAAATACCTTTGAGCCTATCTTGGGATATTTTCTGATTAGATCCATAAGGCTGGTAATGGCAAATAAACTCTACCGTCTCTCATCACTAGAGTTTCCCTTGAAAGGATCCTTACCTGTCAGGGGTACTACAAAAGTATTCTTGATGACCTAAAATGTCACTTCAAGTCTAAGATATTTTTAAATTATTATTACTTTATTCTAAATAGCTGAGGTTTATGACATGTAATAAAATAGCTTTTTTTACTTTATTATAAATGTAATACATGCTCATCATAGAACATACAGAAAAATGTTAATAAAAAAGCAGTATTTTATTAGGATAACTATTGTCTCTGAAGGATAAATAGCTCAAGTTGGTGAATGAAATAAGACTTTAATAATCTTGGAGTCATTTTTCCCTGGGGTTTTGGTGCTGTTTGGCCAACTGCTTGCGGATGTGGAGAGGTAATCTTTCCATTAACAAATGCAAAGCAGGCAAGGAAGGGCTTAGAGGATCTAAAACAGGAGAAAACCAAAAAAACCTCTTCTTTTTTTATTTTTACATGCATTTTCTTACTTCCATTTGAGCATAGACTTGTCTGCAATTATCTGAAAATTCACTTCAAAGAAAATAATAAAATCTTGGTACAAGAGAAATTGAGATGCTTTCAAATTTCCCATCTTCAAAAAAATGCTCCTCAGTGTGTCTCTGAAAGTCACTCTGGACAGGAAATTGATAGCAATGGTTCATTTCCAAGGTGGTGAGGGAAGGTACCGGGAGGGTGGCACTGAGCTAGGACAGGGATACATACAGGGAAATGGTCTCACAGCCGGGGGTGACAAAATTCCAAAGCTCTATGTGCAAAAAATAATGGCTAATTGTTCTGAAAGATCTGAGGATGGGGGTGTGTTGCTTCTAAAGTTTCTGGCTGCATGATACTTACTATCAAAGAGCTCTCAAAATCATAGACCCAGGAGAGCCACTCCATGGACACAATGGGTGTTGATTGTGGCTGCACTTAAAGAGATTCAGATTATCCATGTGACTCAGTGTAGAGAAGAGCAATGAGGTCAAGCAAGAGCAATCTCCCAGCTTCTGCTTCTGGCATCCTCACAGCTCTCCCATGAGTCCATTTTCCTGAATATCTGATTCATTCTCCCCAGGTCTCTGAGGCTTTCCATTATTCTTTGGCTCTTGATATCCACCTCACACTATGCTTTCATGATAGTCTGGATTTTACAGGTGTCAGGATAGTTGTCTGCCCAGCCTCTTTCCTGGGAGATGCTTTTGCCTGCAGATCCCCATTCACCCTAATCCTTTGGGACATTTCCAAGAAGGTCCATTCCAATAAAGAACAGCAGTAATGTTGGTTGAATGGAAAAGCTTTATTGGAACTAGGACAAAAGAACAGTCAACTAGATGGGGTTCAGGGCTGAGAGCTCTGCACTTTGGGGAAAAGAAGGGTAAATCAGATCCAGAGCAAAAGACAAGGCAGACAAATGCTCCACATGTAGATCATGATTAGTAAATTGCAGACTGGGTCTCAGAGAAGTGTCACAATCTTCATTTTCAAGATGCAGGTTGAGAGCCTGGTCTGAGGTCTCCCAAGATGGAAGTTGCAGACCTGTGTTGAGACCCCAGGCATTCACTGTCATTATCCTCATTACACAGAGAGAGACCGGAGATCCAACTTAGAAAAGGTTGTTTCCCAAAAGGAGCACAGAAAAAGGTGGAATGGGTGCTTTGAAGCCAGAATCTAACAATTGTCCACCACAGTGCAATATCTACAGCCACAATTCTTCCGCTACATAGCTTATTTCTCAAAATACTATCACTTAACAGCATTCAATATTCCAGGTACAACTGAAAATACTCCCACATCTTTACAAAAAAAGAGCAAATTAAACTCCTGTCAATCATGTCTCCAGCTCCACATTCAGAATCTCTGCTTGATATTTACTTTGCCTCTACTTCTCCGTGAGCCTGTCTGGATATTTGGCAGTCTATGAAGTAGACAGTTAATTAAACTGCCACCCACCCACTCTACACACCATGTGAGGCAAAAAGAAGAGAAAAGAGGAGGAAATTAATTTAAATACAAAAATGCATATTTGACATCAGCCACATGCCTAATTTATACCCACCTGCTCCTACCTCCATTTGTATGTCCCAAATGAGCTCTTGATCTTCCCTTAAAATCTGTGCAACCTTCCCATCTCAGTGGCTTAGACAAAAAACTTGGGGACATCCTTGACCCCTCTTATATCATATCAAATCTATCAGCAAGTCTCATTGGTTTTACTTTCAAAGTGTGTCCAGAATCTAACCATTTCACACCCCTTTCCTGTTATAATCCAGATGTAAACACCTCTGGCTCTTGCTAGGATTGATGCCATAGCCTCCTAACTCATGTCTGATCCTTATCTTGCCACATTACAGTCTATTCTTAACACAGTATCCAGAATGAACCTGTTGAAAGGTTGTCAGATCAATATATACCATCCTGCCCTAACCCCCAATGGCCTCCAGCACTCTGCAGCTAGAAGGCAAACTCCTCATCATGCCTGCAGGGTATCCATGGCTGGTTCCAGTGACTCCCTGACAGTGACCATATTCCTCTCATTCACTCTACTCCAGCCACCCTGGCCTCTTCACTCTTCCTCCCACATGGCTGGCTTGTCCCCACCACAGAATGTGTGCACTGGTTATCTCTTCTACTTGGGAATATCCACAGAATTCCCTCAAAATTGCTTCAATTTCGTATTCAAATGTCACCTTCTCAAGAGATCTGCCCTGACACATGTTTTGTTTTGTTTTTAATAATTCTTTACTGTTGAAAATATTACATATGTCTCCCTTTTTTCCCCATTAACACCCTCCAGCTCACCCCCACGCCCCCACCCCAGGCCTTTAGCACCCTATTATTTGTGTCCATGGGTTATGCATGTGCATACAGGGCCTTTGGTTTCACCCACCCACCCTCCCCTGCCTTCCCTCTGAGATTCCATGTCTCTGGATCCACTCCGTTCATCAGTTTATTTTGTTACTTAGACTACATGTTTTAAATCCTCCTCCAACACTCAGATCTCTTTTTCTACCTTCACTTCCCCTTGCGTTCCTTATCATTATTCTAGAATAATATATGTTTTATTTGTTTATGCGTTTTATTATCTGCATAAACTCAAGGAAGAAAATCTTGTGTGTTTTATTCATGGCTTTGTCCCTTTTGTCCAGATAGTGTTTGACACATAGGAGGCACTCAATAAATATTGGTTGAATCAATAAGTGAATGCTTGAACTGCTCATGGGGCCGTAGCTAGTGTGCCATCAATCTCTAATGGTTCTCTCTTCCTGTACCCATTCCACTTCCCTTGACTTTTTGCAGCATTCAGTCAATGGGGGCTGGCAGGCAGGTTAAGATGACCTAAATCTGCATCCTCTGGGCTCTGAGCCCTTGGTGCACCTGCTGTGCAGAGTTACTGTCATCGCCCATTAACTTTTATTATAGGTCAGAGTGGTATGACTATCCCAGGGATCCCCTGAACTCCATCTGAACTTTCCCTACTTGTTACAATGTAAAAGCAGCCCAATTTCCCCTTGATACTTCAGTAATTCCAGCCCACAGGGTAATAAACAGCAGAAAATATCTGAGTGGCCATCTAAGCTTCCAATTCCACTCTCTCCCAATGGGTCCAAGAAGTAAAATATTTATAAATGGGCATAGATATGTTCATGAGACATGCCTTTCTCACTTTCTCCTTGGTACTGGACCCTGTGCTCTAGCTATGGGGGAAGCAGCACCATAGTCTGGACCTTGGTGCACAGAAAGACAGCACCCAACCATGAAGGTATTGTCCCCCAGCTGGCACTGTAATTGAGCCATCAGTAAGCCATTCCACTGATCTATGAAGTCAGATGCTTGCAGGTGATAGGATTCATGGTAAGAGTGGATTTCATGGCCATCAGCTCGCTTCCTCTTTCCTCTTCCTGGGAAGTACATTTTTTGGTCAGAAGCAATGTTGTATGAGGCAGTGAATAACGTATTCAGTAACTTGACAGATGACAATGCGGGCAGAGGCCTGAGAAGCCTGGAAGTCGAAACAAAATCAAATCGAGAATAATGATTTGCTACAACAGGACAAATTGCAGAGCCCACCATTACAGGAAGGGCCCAGTGTAATTAACCTGCCACCAGCTAGCTGGTTGGCCTCCAAGGAATATGTTATCATATCTGTTCTCCCTCATGCCCAAGGCTGGTTACTGATGTCAGGTCACTGGTCAGTTTAGAATGACAGCTGCTTACAAGAGGGACTTAGTGGGAGGAAGTTCATATTGCTCAGCCTGTTCCCAGCCTCCATCCTTCGTGCCATAGCTGCCATTTTGTTCACTGGGACCTTTCATGAGTACTTGGGTATTTGTAGAGGAAGATGAATAATATTGAAGAAAGGGTCTATCTGTCCATCTGATTATTAAGAGCATCCTCAGTATTGGGGGCCTTTTGGCAAGCATTTACATTGAATACAAATATTCTCATACTCTGACACAATGTGAAATTTCTATCTACATATTTCTTCCCCAAACTACCTTGTAATCAATAATGTGGTCTTAATCATTCCAAATCCCTGTTCCTTCTAGCCACCCTAGCCTGCTGTCTTGGAATTCTTCATTTGCTTTATGTTGTCTATACTAGCCAGCAGCCTGGCTAATCTGCAGTGATTGCATGATTCTAGGTGATCATGGACAATTGTATAATTAGCTGCCTTTGACAGCACTTATAATGATTTGGAGAGGGAGAGCTCCAATAAATGATAGGAATACAGAGAGAGAGAGAGAGAGAGAGAGAGAGAGAGAGAGAGAGAGAGAGAGAGAGAGAGAGAGAGAAGAAGAAGAAGAAGAAGAAGAAGAAGAAGAAGAAGAAGAAGAAGAAGAAGAAGGAGGAGGAGGAGGAGGAGGAGGAGGAGGAGGAGGAGGAGGAGGAGGAGGAGGAGGAGGAGGAGGAGGAGGAGAGGAAGGAAGGAAGGAAGAAAGACATTAAAAATAAACAAGGAACAAGGAAACTCAACCGTGTAGGTAGCATGAATTCTGATTGTTCCGCCAGAGCACAGTGGTTAGAATAAATGAGCAAGGACCATCCTCATGCTCATTGTCTGCTCCAGCGTCACATTCTACAGAGGATGCTCTGATTGATCCTGCTTAGGTGCCATCCGTACCTTGGCCTCTTGGCTATTCCCAATGACACCTCATAGGAGAGAAGCAATTTCGCAAAAAAATATCAAGATGCTAATATCGCCCAGCTTGTATGGCTCCGTGGTTGAGTGTCAGTCTATGCATCAGGAGGTCATGGTTCGATTCCCAGTCAGGGCACATGTGGGTTCCATCCCCAATAGGGGGCATGCAGGAGGAAGCCAATCAATGATTTTTGAAACATTGATGTTTCTATCTCTCTTTCCCTCTCCCTTCCTCTCTGAAACCAATAAAAAAAAGTATTTTTAAAAAGATGCTAATATCAAAAGAAAAATGAACACTAAATAGTCATAAACTACAAATGCTCACTATACTGGATCCTTTGGTCTACAAATGTTTGAGGTGGCAGAGGTCTTTGGTGGAGACAGTTGTAGTGCTTGGTGGAGTGAAGTGACTATTATTCATGAACTTACTTAAAGAGTTGGTACATAAACAAATATTAGATTCTTGCCATCACCTACCTTGCTCTTCAATCCATTCATCTCCCTGTCCAGTCTGAGCTGCTGATCCTACTGTTTGATAAGTCACAACCACTCACATGCAGCTCAGATGTGACCTTTGCCCCACTGACCTATGCTCTGGCTTTTAAAGAACCATCCTGACCTCAAGCATGCACATCAGACCACACAGCTCGCTTTGGGCTGGGAAGGTAGGACTGTAGTCATTCTGGGATGTTGGCTCCAGCCTCTGACTCTGGTTAGGTTCAATATCAGCTTTCCAGACATAGACTCAGATAAGAGGCTTCCACAAAAGAAAAAGGGGAAAAAAATCATAAGTGCCTTGCTCAGCTTCATGGCAGGGTTTCATTAGGTCTTAATGGAGCTTGGGCCTGCAGTCCCGAGGTCCTTTTTAATTTCCACTTCATCTGGCTCAGCCAGCTCCTTATCCCTGAGGACTCCCTGGAGAGCTGAGCAATTCCTGGGCTCAGGTGTCATCCAGAACTAAGGCTAGGACTGGAGAGCAGAAAGAACTGGAAAAATACTTTCTCTTATTTCCAAGAGTAACAGCACTGGGTCTCCTAGACATTTTTTCTGCGTGATGAACTCCAACCTCTTGAAAGAAGCCCAGAAGGGAACGCAGCTGTCATACCAGGGAGCCTGGACTCCTGCTCCAGCTCTAGCTGCTCACATATTTATTTTCTGAGCCTCAGTTTCCTCTTCTGTGGAGAATTGTAAAGAATAGAATCTGCATAAATATGGGTATGCACATGCATGCATATTTATCATCCATACAAAAAAACTTTGCATTTTTGCGAAGCAGTTTATCTACATTATTTTATTTAATAGCCATATCTAACTTTGGGGCTTCATTATTGTTAAACTGATTTTATCAATGAGAAAACTGAGGGTCATAGCAGGTACCAGATAACAGACAATTAGCTGGCCTCAAAATCCTGCCTGTCTGACTTGGAAGCGTGTGCTTGACAGCCTTACTGCCTCTGTACCTACATTATGAATACTGTGTCTGGGGCAGAGTGGCCACTCCATAATCATTGCTACTTTATTTGAACATATGCTTAATTTCCGTCCATACGAGTCTAGCTGACTCTATGCACATGGGTCTGGCTGCCACAAGCAATATTTCAGCAGTGCTTGTCACTGAGAGCATTTTCATATGCTAATAAGAATTAATAATTCATGTTCCGTAATCTGCCTGGTGTTTTTCCCATCCCCGTTTCTCGCTGGGGGACAAAGTGGACGAGAGATGATGCTTCCCTGGAGGGAAGGCCAGGCCATCTGCATAGCTATCTCTACAGCGGGCTGGGAGGGCCTGCTTCACTCCTGCTGAAGGCGGGAGGATGACTGAGGGGGATTAGGAGGCAATGCCAGCCTTTCCTTCGGGAATCCTTTGGGCTCTGTGCCGGCAGCTGGGGAGCTGCTGGGAGCTGATCTGTCTGCACAGGGAATGCGCTCTGCTGCTGAGCATTTCTGTCTCGTCTGACTTTTCACAGCAATTGTTTTAAATTAGGCGCCCTGTGATTTTCTGGACTCTGTCGAGCCTGAATAAGCTCTCTCAGGGAAGCAGGCCTCACAGGACATGAAGGCTTTTCCTATTTAGGCTAATGTCTGTGTTACCCTCGAGCTCAGAGGAATTTTCCAAGCCACTAATTTGTACTTTGCCAGGAGACCAGAGTGATGTGTGTTATTATATTTTAGGCTTTCTAAGTCAGAGCACTGCTTTTGGGTACTAGATGTGCTCAATTTCTTATTTCCTTCAACTCAAAAATCCAGCAGTCTTTGTTGTGCTACTTAAAAAGGCAGCTGGGTTTTTCAGAGAAGTCCTTGTGGCCTCTTTCCTCAACCTGCCAAATGATAACTTTTGGTTCTTAAATTTAACTGAACACGTACTTATCATGTGCCCACCAGATGCCAGGCTCCCAGGAAAGTGCTGCAGAGGGTATAAAGATTAGTGGCTCATTTATTCATTCATGCATCCATCTAGTCATTCATTCAACAAGCATTTTTGAGCATCTGTTATTGACCAGTTACTGACAGGTGCTAGAACGAAGTCAATTAGGACTGTGTTTTGCTTCAAAATATCAGAAAACCTAACAATAGTGCCTTAAATAAATAAGGGTTTCCTTTTTCTTATATATCAAGAAGCCTGGACTCAGGTAATTACTGGTATTAGAGTTAATAGGCTCTTTGACTTTGGGGGTGATATTTCTGTTAGTCACTGAGCCTCTTCCTCATAGCTCATAATGGCTGCTGTAGCTCCAGCCATAACTTCTACTTCAGGCAGGAAGCAAGGTTGAGTCAGCCGCGTTAGAATATTTTTACCAAGAAAACATAAACTTTCACCACATCACTCACCCTCCGCTAATTCCCCCTTATATCTCATTGGTCAAGACCAAGTACTGGTCACTCCCTAGGTACCAAGGAATCTGGGCAGGGCTGTCATGATTCGCTTTGATTGGCCATGCTCCCTCTTGGGTTTCTGTTAGGAAGGAAGGATGATATTGTATAAACAAATAGTGGTTGCGAAAATACTAAATGAAAGAGTCCATGTCCTTGCCTTCAGGGAAATGATCACCTGGCAGCGGAGGCAGGGGAGGGGGTGATAGGAAAGGGGATCAGTGGAGGGAAAGACCAGTTACAAAGCCCTTCACATGCTCGAGTTCATTTGCTTCTCAATATAAACCTGTGACATAGGCTGAACAATCATCAGTAGTCCCATTTTTTAGATGCCCTTATCTAGAATAGTGAGGCACAAAGAGGTTAAATGATGGTATTCTGGGGGCCATAGGTGATATATACTAATCCAAGGGACAAAATCTAGGTTGGCTTGAAACCTGGCCCTAGTCTTTTGCCTTTCAGGAGGTAACAGTAGGCCTCCTCACAGCTTCTCTAGACGACCTTTCCAAGCCAGATAAGACAGGGGCCCAGAGGGTTACACAGGAGCAGAAAGCCCATGGATGAACTCCAAGTAACCCTGATGGGTGGCTGGAACCAAAATTCTGCCCTCGCCAGAAACTTTGTGGGCAGACGGTATCCAGAAGCAAGGGGTGTCTAGTAACTTATGCTCAGCTGGGCACCTAGATCTCACCTAGTCAGATCTTGCCAACTTGGAGTTCCTTTTTATTCTCTCTTGTCATTCCCATTCTTTACCTTAGATAGCTTACAAGAGTGCCCAATCAAAACTTCTGAATTAGAATTAATATGTATGATTTCTCCTTACCAGTATTCTTTAAATTTGCAGGGAAACTGATCTGAGCCTTGTCGCCAATCTCCTCCTTTGGCTGGCCCAATGAATCTGCTCTCTTCCTCTCTCTCTCTTCCTCTCTCTCTCTCTCTTCCTCTCTCTCTCTCTTCCTCTCTCTCTCTCTCTCTCTCTCTCTCTCTCTCTGAAAACCTGTGGCCTTAAACTTTGGCTCCTCTGTGCACCACGGGCTTTGATTCACCGATTTTGTTCAATAACATGCTGACACTTCTCCAGTGCTCTCACCCTATTCTGATCATCTAGAGTTGAACACGTGCGGCTTTTGTCATTTTACCTTTTTATATTGTAAATCAGCAAGTGGCCAAGGCACTTGCATCGTGGCCTTAGACAACTGTCCAAACCTTACCTGCTAACCTACCTAACCACCAAACCACCATTCTACCCGCCCACCACCTTCTCACTCCTCACCCACACCCATATTTCCAAAATACCATTGATGTGATAAATGTTAAAGCAAACATTGAACAAATGAGTGGTTGATTAATCCTAAGAGGTAGATATTTTTTAAAAAAATACCAACCATATTTTAATAGTTATTATTTTTCTCATTTTCACTTGGATATCTGGCAGAAATCCCAAGTTGCTGGCTTTGCTGCTGGTGGGTATTTCTACCCAGATGAAAATGTTGCTAAGTTCCTGACCTCCTGTGCTGTTTACCTTTCAGAAATGAAAGGTCTCAAATTGACTTGGCGAAGAAAGCCTGCCAGTTAAGAACTTACTCCCAAATGCATCAGGTCCACCCCTCACTGTGCAAAGCCTCTCAGGCAAGACCCTTATTTTCAGCTTCCAGATGTCTCACTTAACAAAATAACCTGCTCTCCCTACATCACAATGCACTCCAACTACTAAGCATACACGTGTTGACATCTGAGATTAGCACTTTCCATATCACATCTCATTTAATTTTTACAATTTATCCTGTAAGTGCTACTATCTCCATATAACAGATGAGAGCCTTGAAGCTCAGAGAAAGTACAAAACTTGCCCAGGGTCACACAGTTATGAGTGAGACAGGGTTGTAATTCGAACCCAGGCTTGCCGGATCCCAAACCTGTGCTCTTAAGCACCAGGCAAATTGCCCCTATGCAAACTTAGCTGTGGACCTCATCAGAGCTTCAGCACCAGGCAGTGGATATTTTTGTGAAGGTGGAAATATTACATACATGTGCCTTCCAGTGTGGTAGCCACCAGACACTTTAGATGTGGCTGGCGCAACTGAGAAACTGAATTTTTAGTTTTATTGTATTTTTAATCTGTTTACTTTAAATAGCCCCATGAGGACATTGGACATCACAACTCTGGAACATTAGCAACTACTGGGGAAACTGAGGCCAAATAAAATGACCGATTTCCCTAAGGTAGCAGACTCTAAAGGCTCCTAGCTCTCACACACACACACACACACACACACACACAAAGTTCTGAGGAATGAAATGTCATTACAAACTTTTGACCCCAAATTTACTACAGAAACATGCCCACCTTTACCCCCATCCATAGAAATGCCAATAAATTTGATATTGACACTATGACACCAACTTTTGTGAAAATGAAGAGAACTGCAAAAAAGCAGTTTGTTGGGGTTGATAAAAAGGTCATCTGCCTGTACCATTCTCTTCCATGTAACATTATAGAGAAGAAGTAAACATTTAGTCAACTAATGATTGTTTAGCAACAGTTGGCAACAAGACAAACTGAGCTTAAGAAAATAAACTCAAAGTAGAGGGTGGCAGACAGCATGTAAAGAGATATGTTTGCAATTGAGCCTTTTGACAAAGGGGCCTGGTTGTTGTTGTTTAGGTGATTCAGTAGATAAAGAAGACTGGGGCCAATCAGGCCAGCATGCCCTGCAGCGTGTCCAGGTGTTGCCAGGCACTGCCAAAGGTACAGGAATGCCAGGTACTGGGAAGGAGGCTGCAAACGCCTCCCTGCCTTCCAGATGAGTCAATCTTATCCACTGGGTAAGGAAGTTAGCAAAGGTTACCTAGACCTTGTCCTGTCTCAGGCTTCCTAGTTGCTTTCTCCTGTAGGGGTTCCTTAAGGACTCTGAGTTGACTTTCTTAATGAAGTTATCATTACTTCATTCCCAGGAAATCCAAGGCTGGTGTTGCCATGGGAGAAGAGGAGAAAGTGTCCTCTGTGTTCCCTCCCTCCCAGGGAACAGGACACTAATCCAGTTGAATTAGGCTCTACTTAACCTCAATTACTCATTTAACCTTAATGACTTCCTTAGAGGCCTCATCTCCAAATATGGCCACAGGGTCGCGTTAGACTTTAGCTCATAAATTTTGGAGGATCAGATATATTCAGTCCATAACAATAACCTTATTCATCCTGAGAGGGTAAGAATTCAAAGCATCATTCACCATTTCTCCAATAAAAGGTTCTAAAGAGGCCAATCAGGTGGCATAAAAGAGATATTCATGTTTGTCCATGTAAAAGGATTTTTTCCCCACTTGAAGAGCACATCTAGTTATAAGTATCATGTTTGTCCCTTAGTAGGAGCTCACAAATGTTTATTAAATGAATATGTAGCATTGGGCCCATAACATTGCTTGGACTGTTAAGGCTCAAATGAAGTGGTAAATGAAATGCTGTGTGGTGGCATGATTTCAGAGCTGGAGACACTTGTAAGTCAGCAGAGAAGTGTTCTGAATAGTGTACTTTATACAGATTTATACAGATTTATCCAGGGGAGATGTTCTCCATATCCACCTGCACTTTGTCAGTTTGAAAAGGGGGCAATCATTTGCTGACTAATCAGATTGTCACATCTGGTACACGTTGATTTCATAATTGCATCAGTGTTTGAGAAAATGGGTCCTCTGACATTCATTATTAGTTTCAAATAAAATGTAAAATATACCAAGGATTATTTTCTAGGGTCAAAACCTGGCTTCAACTTTCTCTCCACATTCCCCCCACCACCACCCCCAACCCGAATTATTAAGGGCTAGTGAAAGATGAGGCAGTGGTAGGGAATGAGGGAAAATGGGATCTCTGGGAGGATTCAGTGGTAGGAAGCAGCAGTGGCAGTCACTGAGGAATTCAATTTGCATTGAATTGCTGTTCCACCATTTACCATTTTCATGACCCTGGTCAAGGAATTAAACTTCTATGAGACTCATTTTGTAAAAGCTAACATTGCCTTCTACACCAGGCTGTGGTAAGGATCAAGTCGGATAATTTTTCTACATTATTTAGCATCATGCCTGGAACTTAATAAACAACCTACACATGTTAGTTCTCTCTGAATGTGTAATAACACACATCATTTGGCATACTTTTCAGAACATGGCTGTCCAGGTCATGCAAATCGGGATGCTGAAAGGGCAATTTGCTCATTAGGTGATCAGTGGGAACATTTGTCCCAAAATGTGTTATTTTGAAATAAATTAGTAAGTTTTTAATCTATGTAAGTGAGCCAGTTAGGTTTGTTGTTGTGATTTTAGGCAGAGACCCAGAAACCACTCTAGATACTGTCAGGAAGGGATTTAATGTGAGAAATTAGGTGCTGAATAGGAAAGCCTCCTGAGTCCTCTCCTTAACCCTCATCCTGCCACTCATGATACAGGGTGGGGCAAAAGTAGCTTTACAGTTGTAAGTCTGCCAAACACAGACTTTATTCTTGTATTATTATTGATTACTTATTGTATTATTTTTCCATACAAACAACTGTAAGCCTACTTTTGCCCCACCCTGCACTTTTGATACTAGATATGTGGGAGTTTTTCCCACCCCAAGCAATTCTTCGCAACCCCAGCTGGGTATTCCTACAATTTAACTCAATTCTGACACTATCTGCCTGGAGACAGCATCAGATCCCACTTCAGATGTCAATTATAAGTCCAGGTTGACACCCCTGCTTCTAACCAATGGGCTACAAATCATAGAAGGTTACTACTATGCCCTCCTCGGGTTTGGTTAATTTGCTAGAGTGGCTCACAGAACTCAGGAAAACAGTTACTCACCTTGACCAGTTTATTGAAGGACACGATAAAGGGTGCAGATAAACAGCCAGATGAAGAAGTACATATGGCAAGGTGTGAGAGGGTCTTGGGTGCAGGAGCTTCTGTTCCTGTGGAGTTGGGGTATGGCACCCTCTTGATATATGGATGTGTTCACCAACCCATACTATTGGTATTTTATGGAGGTTTCATCACATAAGTGTGATCAATGACATTTCCAGCACCCATCCCCTTTCTGGAGAATGGGGGGGGGGGGGGGGGGCCGCGGAGCGTGAGGCTGAAAATTTCAAGCTTCTAATCATGGCTTTATCTTTCTGGTAAACAGCCCCCATCCAGGAGCCATTCAGGAACCCATCCAGAGTCATATCATTAGAACGAAAGATGTTCCTAGTGCTCTCATCACAGGAATGTATAAGGGTTTTGGGAACTCTGGGGCCAGGAATGGGGCTGAAGACCAAATATATGGTTTTACTATAAATCACAAGATCACAAATGCTCCACAGCATTTTTGGCAAAGCTGGGTGTGCAAACATCAGGAGAAATCTTCAATGATTCCAGGAAATCAGGCAGTTTCAGGAATTACAGGAAACGGCCATCCAAAGCAGGTAATTCACCGGAGAATGCTAAAAGAGCATCATAAAACATTACACAGCCTTCTGCTGAAACCCACACACCTGCCCACCAATGGCCAAGTATTATAATTGTTCCTGCTTCCTGCCACCTTCCACATCTGATGTGAGTGCCTGTCACTGGCAGAATCTAAATTAGAGTCCACGGAGAAGGGGCCTGCTAATAAATGTAGTTTTCAGGTGCTTAGCAGTGGCAGTACAGGGGATAGCTTAGAAGGGGTTGTGTTTGCTGCTGAATACCAAGACACACTGTGGATCCTTATTATCTGCTGATTCCCACACTCACTAAAATTTATTTGTAACCCCAAAATCAATATTTATGGTATTTTTGTGGTCCTTCACAGTCACATGCAGAGCAGTGAAAGTTTGAATTGCCCAACATACACATTTCCAGCTAAAGTCAAACAAGGAGACACTCTGCTTTCTTGTTTTGTCCTTTTTTTAAATAAAAAACATGTTTTTATCAATTTTTTTTCAGAGAGAGAGAAGGTAGAGGGAGAGAGAGAAATATCGATGGTTGCCTCCAGTACACAGACTAGGGATTGAACCCTCAACTTGGGTATGTGCCCTGACTGGGAATCAAACCAGTGACCTTTTAGTGTATGGGAAAATGCTCATCAACTGAGCCACTCAGACCAGGGCTGAACAAGTGTTCTTTTCACAGTCTACTTAGTGCTACCTTTTTTTTTGGGGGGGGGGGGGGGAGGGGTGGTGCTTATTGTTGTTTTGGTGGTGGTGGGATTTTGCTAAATAAAATGGTCCTAAACACAAGTGCTGACATGCTGTCTAGTGTTCCTAAGTGCAAGGAGACTGTGATATGTTAGGTAACTTGGTTCAGACATGAGTTATAATGCTGTTCTATGGTCATGAATCAATACATATTAACTAAGGGGTCATTAAACAGAAGCACATATAATACAAGGTTACTAGTATGTAATGATAGGTTGATGGACATATGACCAGAGGCTTGCAGGAACCTAACTTTGCATGTACTGTAGGAACAGTAATTCAGTACTAGTTAATTCAGTGCTTGCAGTGACTTTGTAGCCTGCAACTACCATGAATAATGAAAATCAACTATAATATTTAGATCCTGATCAGAGATGCTACAAGTGAATCTCTGATACATTTCTAAGCTGTGGTCCTCTTCTCTGTGGTGGTGAGGATAAAAGGCCCATCCTTTGATATCTTAGAATCTCCTCTTGAGAAGATCCAGTTAGGAAGAGAAGTGATTCAGCATGCTTTTGTTAAGGATAAAATGGTAACCTCAGTTCTGCAACCTTGGTTCTTGAGTTCAGCCAAGAAAGAACTCAGAGCCAAGGAACTCAAATACAAAGAGAAAGTTTATTTAGCAAGTCATGGAGGTAGAAATGAGCCATAAAAGTGGGCTCAGAAAACAAGTTACAGAGGTGGGAGAGAGAATACTTGCCGAGTCCTATGTCTTAAGGTGTTTTATTTGTTTCCCAAAGGCAGAGATTTTAGGGAAGGTCCTGGTCTCCACTGATTGGACAGCATCAGGGCAGTTGGTCATTCATCCTCAAAGCTGGTCCTGATGTCAGCTATGGTGTTGCCACGCCTGGCTTTGCTGCTTTTCTGGACCTGGAGCTGAAACACAACTGAAGCAGGAATTTTGGGGGAACATAAGCAGGCTTAAGGATTTTTTAGAATTGGGATCCATGGAAAAGTGCAGGGCTGCAGACTGGGAGAAGGTACATTTCCATAACACAAGGAAGCCAGGTGCAGTTACATTTCAGTAAGACAAGGGAACAGCAATAATTGCATTTACATAAGACAAGGGAACTGGAAGTAGACAAGAAAGGTCTATATTTACAAAATAATGAGAAGGAAGCTGTTCATTCAGATGGAAAAGAAGAAAGCCCAGAGGGACTAAGGGAACAATGGGGACCAATGCCCCATGTGAGGTTCAACCTTTGAGCCCAAGAGTTACTATAGTAACCAACTGGAAGGGGCATATTAACCAATCAGAAGGGATATCAGGCACAAGGATCCTCAGCCTTTATAAGCCATAGGGAGAGCAACCCAGTGGGACCCTTTTCCCTCTCCCTGCTTGGGAGTCCATTCAGTGAGACTCTTCCCTCTCCCCACGTGGGAGTCTGTACTTGTTCTTCAATAAATCTTCACCTTTGCTATACCACTTTCTGTCCGTGGATTCATTCTTCGATTCCTGTGGGCAAAGAATCTGGGTTCCAGTCCAAAAATTCAGTATCACAACTAGGCCTAGATGTTATCTCTAGGGCTTAATGCTTAAGAGAGTGGTCACACAAGGGCTTGTATGGGAGCCAGTGTGAGACTATTGCCCAGTCCCCTTTGTTCCTCCTCCAAGGTGGTCTACTGCATGGCTGGGGACATGCCAAAGGAGAGGTTCTGAACCAGATGACCAGCGATATGGGGAGGAAAGGTCACCTTGGAGGCAAGGTCCCACCCTAGTTTTGCTCATTGCTAGGTACCCAGGGCTTTCCCCTTTGGTGACCTTCAGTGGCTGGCCTATCTCTCCTACTCTGTTCATGCCTGTCTAACGGCCTACAACACTTTGACATAGTCAAGGTCACCCCAAATTCATATGCATGAGTTGGCTTTGAAATTAAGATTCTAGAATTTCCAGCATGGTTTTTCCAACTTCTTTGATCTTCTCTTGTAGATTTTTTTTGGGGGGTGGGGTGGAAATTCATAAAATTAAGCAACCTTTGTCCCAAACTTTCAATGTTCTTCAAAATTTAAGAAGAGGAAGATATAAGAATTTATGCTATCACCTAGAGTGTGGAGGACACCAGTTCAACTAACCCACAGTCCGTAGGCAGCAAGTTTGCCCTTGTTTGACATATAAAACACCTGAAGCCCCCCCCAAAAGGTTAAGAGGTTTGCCTTGAGACCACATAAGTCAAAAACCTGCCTCCTACTTTGGTGTCTTTCCTTTTTGCTTGGTTGTTTTAAAATATAATTCAATTGCTTATAAAATAGGGAAGTGGAACTAGCTGATCTCCGAGATCTTTTCATAACCTAAAATTCCATGACTGTGACTTTGGCATTCATTTAAGGCTGAAACTATTCAGCATTATTCTGGGGTCAGGGCTGAGCTGAAGAGGGAAGAATTCGCATGAGAACATACTGAATATGTCACAGAGTTTGTGTGTGAAAACAGGTCACAGAGACATAAACATTTAAATGACAGTGCATTGCATTTTTTTGTGCATTTGAACAAGTGACACCTCCTCTAAAAAGCCAGCCTTGATTTCTGCCATCTTCTCACTTTGAAACGATTCTATGATTTTAACTGCTATTGCATTAGCCTGAATGTCTCATTAGTCCTAATGACTAACATTTATTGATTGTGTATTATAATTATTGTAAGTACAGAAAAAGGCCTTTCCTTTTCTTTGCTGTGGCCTTCCACAATTTTTGAGAAGCACTTCGTCATTAAAACCCAAGACTTTTGGTTCACCTGATTCAAACAGCCTCTCTGTTCAAACTGCTGGACAAGATAAGCTACTCTCAAGGCTACATTCTTGCATCTATTTTTGTATCCCCTTCATCCCTGTTTAAACAACTCTGGGATAACTGGAACCAAGGAGTCTCTAGCTAGTAGAAAGTTCCCTATCCCCTCCCCTTCAGACAAGCCTCTTTTAAACTCTTCATAACTTTTTCTCTAAGCATGTTTTACAGGCTTGGAAAAAATACTAATAAGACATCTCCTTAGGACAATTGCCCGACTGTCTCCTGGAAAGCAAACAAACTGTAACTTTTCAAGACAACCCCCTTGGTATCTGCTGAACTTCAACACAAACCCTTTTTTTTTGGTCTCTTAGCAACTGCAATTGCTTGCTCTTTAACAGCAGAAGCCACTCTTTGTTCCCCATCCTGTATTGACCAGCAACACACAGGCCCTTTCCTCCCTTGAAAATTAAAATAAACTTCCTCTCTGCTACTCTTCTCCTAGTGGTGAATTCTTTCACAGCCTGCCTCAGGCCCAAACCCTAACAATGATTGTACTTTACATTAAGAGTTACAATTAATCCTCCCAAAAGCCCTATAAAAGCAATGTTCTTACTGGCTTCATTTTACACATGAAAACATGATCTTTCCTCTTCTGACTCTGAAGTCTTTTTGTGATCAAAATAGGTCATTATCCCTTTCCCTCCATTTCCTGAGGAAGGAGGGGGGATGTGGACCAGAGCAAGTGTGGGAGGGAGAAAGAAATTTTTATAGGTGAAAAACCAAGCCTGATTAGCCAGTGTCCTGGGACACTGTCTGCCCTAAGCCAATTCAAAGATGTTCATGAATGACATTTGACTGGAGGGTAGGGAGTGCTCTGAGGATAGATTTGTGGCTTTTGGAGAAGAGATAGAAGATTTTCCTGAAGGACTGACAGAGGAGGAACTCTGGACATCTTAGAGACACTGTTTATAGGTATTGTCTTACCTATGGAAGAGGAAATGCAGCTAAAAATTGATAACTTCCCTACTATTACTAGGATTCCACTGGCCCTTGGTACATGACAGTTCTCCCCTCAAGCTGCTACTCGAGTGATAAGCTTAAAAATCCAAATATGGTCACATTACTATCTAACCTGTAAATGGACTACCTATGAAATAAAGTATCTGTACCTTTAGCATGACTTACAAGGCCTTTGACATTCTCTTTCCAAACTACCTGTCCAAGTCCTTGTTCCATTGCTTTCCAAGCACACCCAATGTGGCAGAAGTACCGACACTTCTGACATTCAGAAAACAATACACCTTCTCTCCCAGCCTCATTGCCTTTGTCATGCTTTCCCCCCTCTTTTTGTCTCTCTCCTTTCATAGTCTCAGGTTTAGTGTTACATTAATCTTGCTTTCACTTGTTACACACTATCATCTCGCATGGGTAACCTCTAACTCCCCAGAACTCCAAATGATGCTGTAATAGAGTTATAAGAGAATTTCCTTGAGAGATAGGTACTCAGAAGTTGACTTGCTGGCTAGAAAGCATTAATGTATCTAATTTGACTAAATATTGACAGATTGCTTTATGAGATGCCTGTCAATATCTACATCCTCTGCATCTCAGGAACATAGCATTATCCAGCTTTCTAAATTTCCCAGTCTGATAGGAATCACTTATCATGATGTTTAGCATATTTTCATACACTCCTTGGTTTTAGAAATTTCTTCTGTCAGTTTACTGTTTATGCCCTTTGCTTCCTTTTCTTTTGCTTTATCTTTTTCACCTAATATCACCTTCTGTGTTGCTCATGTGGGACCCAGTTCAAATGCCACTACCTTTCTGAAATTGTCCCTCATTACTTAGACAGATTTAAAATCTCCCTCTTCTGGGTATCTATGGCACTTTGCTTATACCCATGTTATATGTATCATATACACTGTCATCATGCATTTCCTGTCTTTGTCTCTTCTATCAGAAAATGATACATAGATAACAGCACTTTAAAAAAAAATCACAAGACATAACACATGGCTTGGCACAAAGCTAGATCTCAATAATGTTTAGTGAAAGGAAAGGAAGAATTGTATATCTTTCATGTGGGTAACATGATTAAAAATATCCCCAGAAGAAATTAATCTATGACGTCTGAGAGAATGGCACATAGAAATGTAGATTATCTAATAGCATTCATCATGTTGGAAATAAAGGGCAATTATGTTTAGAGGACACTCCTATGTCCAATTCTTAGTGCAAACATCTGTTTCTTTTGATCTACATCTAACCATACTGGGTAAACTCCTGCTCTACAACCACATGAATCCACAGTGTGTGCTGACATTGGGCCACAAGGTATCACAATGAATTCAGATGATTGGAAGGACAGTTCGTTAACTCAGCATTTCAAGAGGCTGCCAAGTACATTCACTTCAATTTGCAAAGCTACCATTCTGGTTAGAGGTGTCATCTTGAGGGGCTGCACTTGAAGCTCCAGAACTTCTTAAAACAAAACAAACACAAGAGCTTAAATGTCAAAGGTTGAAAAGTTAAATAGCCCTTTGCTGACAAAGAAGAAGGATGTTTCTATTCCCAGTGCCCAGTGAATGCGGTCAGGGTCAGCCTTTGAGCATAAAATTTAGCCTCAGAGTGCTTGTGAGAAAGGTCTTCTGAGAGTTCCTATGAATGGACAGGCCTGACCAAAGGAATTAAAATCCAGTCCTTTGTTTTGCAGCCCTGTAATAGTGAGTTCTTTAGGCTCTAAGGAATGGCCAGTAAATCAGGGCTGAATAGTGGTTTGGGGCACCCATATCCCAGCTGCTGCATGGGAAATGGGGAGGTGGCATTTGAATGAACAAGAGATTGCTACTAACTTGAGCAGGCAGTGTTTCCTTGTGGCTACCTAGAACTGATATAACATTTGCTGAGGTTTGGCCATAAGATATGCCAGACATCGGATGATGACCAAAGAGGAGGAAATTGGGGTTGAAGGGAGTCAGGTATTGGATTGGTCCTTAGAAATTAATTACTCAGTCTTAATAACGAGCTTTGAATGCTTGGGCGAGGCATTGATTTCTAGTTTGTCTATTATGGGTAAAAAATTTTTGGTGAAGATGAATATAAAGTTAGGCTAGTAGGTACACCTTAGTACCCGTGTCAGTCCAGGTGCTGTACTGTAGAATTCCAATTTTTCACATGACACCTCTAAGAAGGCAAGAATGATTATGATACCTTACCCATTTTACAGAATGTATAACTAAGAACCAGAAAGGATAATTTTTCTTGCCAAACATCCTTCATTCATTCACTCATCTGGTGAATAGTAAGTAAGTGCCTACGATGTGTCAATCCCTTTGCAGTCTTTGGAGACAGAGTGAAAAACAGGACAGAATGGATTCCTGCATTCACTCAGTATATACACTTAGTTATCAAAGATATTATCTATATATATAAAAGCCTAAGCTTCCATTATGACTGGAAACCGGATGACCAGTCAGTAGCTATGACACACACTGACCACCAGTGGGCAGACACTCAACACAGGAGCTGCCTCTTCATGGTCAGTGCGCTTCCACAGCCAACCTCCCTTGGCTGGCCAACCTCCCAAGGTCTCTCCCCCCAGCTGACCAACCTCCTACATTCCCTCCCCCTGGCCAGCCCCAAGTGGGACTGGGTGAGATGGCCCCAATCTGCCCAATTGCTGGCCAGGCTGAAGGACCCCACCTGTGCACGAATTATTTGTGCACCAGGCTTCTAGTGTAATTATAACCATGATAAAATGCTCTGAAGGAAAATAGTGACAGGCTAAGAAGGTGTAAAATGGGACACTGACTAGTCTTTCAGAGGCTGGCAGAGGTAGTGAGCTTGTCCTAGAGGGAATGGTATCCCTGGGGAAGATATGATACTTGAGATCAGATGAGTGGCATTTTCAAGAATGGAGGTTGGGGAGGTTTTGAAGAGCATTCCAGGCAGAGAGGTCAGCATGTGCCAGTGAATTTGAAGAACAGAGAAAAGGCTGGTATGTCTGCCTGTGAATAATGGGAATAAAGAGAAAAGGATCAACCATATTCTTCAAGTTTAGGAGACTGTATTAAGAAATTTTTCCATTGATCCTCCAAGAATGGGAAGCCATTAAAATCCTTCAAGAATGAAATGGCATAATCTAATTTGTGTTTGTAAAAATTCATTCTGGCTGCAGCCTGGGGAATGATAGTGGAGGCTAAAGGAGATGTGTATGGACCAGTAGGTAGGCCATTGCAGTGGTCCAGTTGAGAGAAGATTGTGACTTGGATTAGGATGGACATCTTTCAAATATATTATGAAGCAGATACGTGTAGGAGGATGTCAGTAAAAAAATAAAGAGGCAAAGCATGAAGGGGAACGGACATGAAAGAAGGTAAGAACAAGCCTTTAGTCTTCTGTTGCAAATCCAACATTCAGGAGTAAATGGTTGAGAGAAAGAGTCAAGGTGCAAGAGATATGGGCAAATCCTGACACATCAGCATGTGACTGTCACTTCTCTGTGGCCTATGCTGTCACTCTCATAGCTGCTGTCATGGAGTCTGGTAGACAGGGGTCTGTGCTCTGGGGGACAACAGAGAGAGAGGACCAGTCAGAGAGACAGCCAGGAGCAGAACAGACATGGTTGGAGGATGCTACTGCCAGTCAACATCCCTCCTGAACAGTAGAACATCATTGCAAGTCACCTTGTAATGGACTGACAAAGTGTTCACTTCTCAGGCCACCGTGAGCAAGGTCATGTTGTCCTGAGGACAGGAGAGAGGCAACCCTGCCACATCCCTGTATCAGTGTCCACCCACTTTATTTGTGCTTGGATGTCTCAGTTTATAAAATTATGTGGTAGAGAGAATTTCCTTTGCTCCTACCAAAATAACTATAGAAATCATTGTCATAATGTTAAGTCAAGAATATCCATCACAGTCTCGTTCTTGGGAAGTTAACAAAAAGACAGCATACGAGCTTTTATTTAGCACTCACACATTTCTGGGATCCTATCTATTTATCTTCCAGAGATGAAAGGAATGGCATTTTGCAGCTAAGAACCCCTGAGCCTTGAGGAGGTTTCTATCACCTGCCTCAAACTCATAACAAAACAAAAAATTGGCAGAGCCAAGATTTACAGAAGTCTCTAAAATCAAGCAAGTTAAATTGTTGACTCTCCTTTGGACCTAAAACCCTTGAGTCCCAGACCTTTACTAAGGAAATCTCATGATTGCAGCATTGATGTGGGGTGGATATCGCACTGAAAGGAGTGCTGGGGAGCTGGGTGCCTGGCAGGTGCCCATGTCCCTGGCTCTTCCCCTCTTATGCTGCCAGGGACTAGGGTCGAAAGTATCCTCCTTCCTCTATTTGAAGTGAACTGAAAACCCCTTGTCCTTTTCCTGCCCTACACACACTAACACACACTCGGGGAGGAAAATACAAGATATTTTCCCACTGTGCCATCACACAGGTAAAGGGTTCTCTGAGGTGTTCAAGTATTATGTCTAACTAGCTCTAATGAGACCTGCAGGAGAGAGTATGTGTGGTCCAAGCTCAATAGTTCCCTCACAGGGTCATTGAAGTTTCAACCACTCGGGAGTCCCTGAGGTCCCAGAGAAGCCCAGGCTGCTTCCCAGAGATGGGGCAGAACGTCTGGGCTGACCACCCATTTGTCCATGCAAATAAAGAGCAATTCCAAGGTGTCGTGGCCACCGATCCATTACTCTGATGGAAGTGAATAAATATCTTCAAGAACAATTGTTTCATGCAGTGGCTAACTGATGAATTATGCTCCAATCATTGCTCTTTGCAGGTCTAGCCCTTGGTCTGATGGAGCCATGCCTACTCCAGAGCTGCTGTCTGCAGCTGGAACCCCATAGCTTGCCTCCTTTCCCCAGTCTGCTCCATCCCATGGATCCTGGACTGCAGACTGTACTTCCCAATGGAGGAGTCAGTGAGAAATGAAGGCAGTAAACTAGAAGGCACCAGAGTACTGCTCTGTGTCTGTCCCTCCCACACCTACATCCATCATCTCTAGCTATCAGTCTTTTTCAAGGCTTTCCTTTTCTCTCTTTCCTCCCTCCCCTCTGTCTCTGTCTCTCTTTTATCCCCTTCCCTTATGTCTGTGGGAAACCTAGCCTTTGATCCACAAAACCATCAACAAAGAGTTGTCACTTCCTAAGATACTTGATTGCTTATTTTGTAAGTGAGCACATATCTCACTTACAAAAGTGAGGTAATCTTAGAAACCATAGTACTAGTCAACACTCTGTCCCATTTTGGGGATGGTGCTGGCCTATGCTGGGCTTTCCTAGGCATCCTAAATCTCTCAGGTTAATTAATAATGCATAGCACTTAGGGCATTTGGCTAGTAACATGATGGTCCATTTCATAAATTCAACACACTAGATATTCCATTATAACATTTAGCTGTGAAGTGACCACAAGATTTTGGCTTGTTGTTAGGGCCTTGAAATTCCTGTGGATTCCAGATTTGACCCCAAAGTATTTTCAGGGAGTGGGCTTTTTGTTTTTCTTTTTATGCATTTGTCTATTTATTTTCCTTGTAGGGCCCAAGGTTTGTAGACCTCTGCCCCAGGTTATTCTTTGATAATACTGACTATGGTGTGAGAGCCACCTTAAACACAGGTGCATCACAGGGAGCTATTTGTAAAGAGGCCATGTGTTCATGTCAAAAAGCAACAAAAGAAATCCATGTGTATTACTCAAAGCCTGTAGAGAAAAAATAAAGTATTTATCCCTCCCTGAAAAAATTTGGCTTTGAAGAATGGTATTTCATAGACCATGTGGGAAAGAAACAACACTTTCTCACCTGCTGTGCTCCTATTGTGCTATCAGTTAACATGCTGGGTGCTGGAAATTTAGACATTCATGAGGCTTAGCTCAGACATCTCAGGATAGAAGGGGTAATGAAAGTAGCAAGTAAATATGTAATTAGTAAAATTAATGTGAAATGTGCTGGGGCCAAATCATACACTCAGACTGAGCAAGTTGGGGAAGGCTCCATCAAAGGCAGTGTACTGTGAGACAGATGTGGCCCAAGGGAGGCACTTGGTCACATTTGTTGACTGAATGCATTAACCTGTGAATGCTGAACAAAGTTGATTTTTATCACCTAGAACAGTAGGAATCAACCAGGTAAACTGTGTATTCAAATGCATCAGGAAAGAACATGTCTGATCTAAACTACAGCACTAGCATGTCCTTTTGTAATCATTTTCCTGGCTGTCTCTGAATTGGAATTTGTAATCCTGGAATTTATGGGCTTCAGAGTAAGTATTCTGACAGCTGTGAAGAGAGTGTACCTCTCTCATGGCCCACATCCCAGACTTCAGAGGGCCTCCTAGGAATGTATTGGGAAGAAGAAGAGAAAAGGCCCTGTAGCTGAGCCATGGCCTACTACTGCAGTCAGAGCTCAGGACTTGAGGTCAGAGCTGGCGGTTCCTTTACCCCATCTCCCAAGCTCTGAATGGGCCTCACAATGCATTCATCATGCTCACCTTCTGTCCTGCAAGTCTGTTAACATGGAGGGTGATAAGGACCAGGGAGGCCAGTGCCTTTGCTGTTATAAATAGCAGAGAAGTCCCACTGGTGGCAGCACTTGCTATTCAGAGGCATTCCACTCAGTACTGGAGTGCCTGTCCATCCATTATTCATTCATTTAGTCAGCAGGCATTCACAGAACACACATGCACTTCCTGCTACCTTAGGTCTCAGATGTGAAATAGTTTGGGTCTCTGCACTAACATAGATCCTATTTTCACGGGAAAGCCAGGAAAGGATATAGACAGTTACACTAGAGTTTGCTCAGAGCTGCAGCATATGCAAGGGCTGAAAGCAAACTCTGCCCAGGAGGTGAGGGCTGGAGGAATTCCACAGGGGAGGTGCTATGGAAAGTAAAATGTTATCTCTTGTTATGTTCACAGTTGAGAATATTGTGTGTGTGTGTGTGTGTGTGTGTGTGTGTGTGTGTGTACTTTCTGCCAACAAGTGATAAAATTTAAAAAGATACAAAAAAGACACCCACCAAAACCTGCTTTTAGTCCATGGCTCTAATCTATAGCTAGCAACCTGGAACCATGCTATGCCTTCATGAAAAAATAATAATATGGGAATTTCCTGTGGGGATGCTGAGGGAGGAGGAGATGAAAGGTTAATTTTGAAAACAGGCCGTCAAAGAATTTGGCATCTGAATATGGTTGTGTAATATGCATTGTGTGCTTTTGTTCTACCTTATTTTAGCAGAGGCCTCGGGATCAGAAACAAGGAGCTGATTTTAAAATCAAGGTTATAAGAAATGCTAAGATTCTAGAGACATTTTACATAAATTTTCAAAGCCAAGAAATTGTCAACTGGGGCCATGGGTCAGTGTTGGGTTTCAGGGACAAGCTTGCTTATTTTTTTCCAAGTAAAATTGGGAATTATTTAAAAAATATATATTTCCTGAGCTAAAGTGGTTCAAGTCACTGTTGAGATCTCATTTGTCCATCAAGTCCTAGTGACCAGCTGTGAAAATGTGAAAAATAGATTAAAGACAGCTCTTTTGGCTATTTTTATGGGGTGCCAATGAACTGAGTCCAGCTTTGCTGCCAACTAAATCAAAAAGTGATCCTGGCTTCTGTGGACTGAATGCTTTTGTTTTCTTAAAATTCATGTGTTAAAACTCCTAATCCCCATTGTGATGGTATGCGGATGTGGGGTCTTTGGGAAGTAATTATTAAGTCATGAGGGTGGACCCCAATGATGATATTAATGTCCTTCTATGGAGACTAGAGAGCTTATTCTCTCTCTTTCCCTCCTCTCCCACCCCTCTGTCCACTAAGGAAAGGAAAGATCATGTGAGGCTGCAGCAAGAAGGCAACTGTCTACAAGACAGGGAGAGACCCACACTGAGTAGTCACTTTGCCCCCACCTTGATCTTGGAATTCCCAGCCTCCAGAACTAAGAGAAATAAATTTCCATTGTTTATAGTTGCCCAATCTATGACATTTTTGTAACAGCAGGCCAAGCAGACTAAAACACAAGCTAACTTATTCAAATGTTTTAAGCATGCCCCAAACTTAAAATTAGCAGCTTGCTCCCTTAATCAGTTGTTTCTTAATTGGTAGAATTGCCCACTTGCCCAGCCTAGAGATTATTGAGTTACATGTGTCTTTACTCATCAGACACACAGAATTTCACTCCCTGACCCTCCAAGACATCCATCCTCTTTTTCACAGACTGTCACTGCAGCTTCCTACCAGATTCATTCTAGTTTTAGCCTTTCTCTTCCAAGACACTGTTCTATACCACTTTATCAGTGATCCCTTAAAAACAATACTAAAACTATTTGCTCCCCCTTTGTCTATGATAAAGAACAGTATATAAGACCCTTCTCAATTTAGCTGTAGCTTACCCTGCTAGTCTTCTCTACCCTCTCCCCTTTCACCTCTGCATCCTTTGCTGAGATTAAAAGGACATGCTTCTTTCTCCTTCTTTACCTACATCTGCCTCTCTATCTCTGGTCCTTGGTCCTTGTCATATACTCTTTCCGATGCTTAGAAGGCCTCCTCCATCCTTCTTTGCCTATAATATCCCACATTCAAGACCAGGAGTAGGCCATCATGCATCTGTGGCACAGCTGTGAGCTGCTCCTTCTCAAGCTCATGTAAGTGTCTGAGAACAAGTGTCTCCTTCATTTTATTCCCTCAGCCCTCAATTTTCTCAGCCTTGTCCCAGTTCCAGCTCTTCCTCATACCTCAATCCAGCCTCATGCTGCCTCCGAAGAAACCCTGCTTCGGCTCTCCAAGGCAGAGACAGTATTGCCCTCCTTTTCAGCTTCCTGAACTATGGCAAGTAATTCCCTCACATCTATTTGTATTGTCTTTGGTGCACAAGTCTGTTCCAATATATATTCAATTTGATCCATCAGACATCTATTCAGAATTTGTCATGTTGTATAAATAAACAAATTGCACTGTAGTCATTTTGCTGTTACTTACAAACCTCCCAATACAGCTTCTTAAACTGACTGTAGAGTGAGTGCTGATCAATATATCTATCATATCTACTTTGTGGAATAGTTATTAACCCATTGGCATCAAACTTGTTCTCTGTATCTGTGACTGTGGATGGTTCTAGAGGAAGATCATAAAACATAGACATGATAATTTTGCATGTCCCTCAAAATTCATTCTTTCATTATAGAATAAACAGATGTAATAGAGTCAACTATTTGGGAAATAATTTATCAAGAACAGTAGATAATTTTCCTTTTTAGTCATACAAATAATTGTGTCAAATTACCCAAAAAATCAATGGTAGGCAAGTAGGGATCTATTTGAAATCCATCCAGCTTTAGATTCTACGTATGTAAATAGTCAGTGTTTCCATGATGTGGGAAGAGAGGGTTAATACTCCTAAATGCAAAGTCATAGCCATGCACATTGAATAAGTAGTCTGGGGGAAAAGTAAAGGATCCTCTTAAGAGAAATAGCCAAGAGGGAACTGCTGATAATTGAGAGCACACCTTGGGGGCTTACTAATATGTTATGTAGAAATTAGAGAGCACAATGTTTTCATAAACAATGTTCATCAATTGTGAAGAGTTGAAGGCAGCTCCCTATATCATTTCTGGTTTATGAGTTTGCAAGGATTTCTCATGGTACAAGGGAATGAGTCAGAAATTAGAAACAAACTCATTTAATGGCTGTATTTTATTTCAACCAATATTATGGATTGTTTGGAAAATAATTTGTTTGTTAATTGTGTTAGTCAGGTCTCTTTTGGCTGAAAATGATAGAAACCAAAAGAGGAGATTTTTTTTTTAATAACTACAAAGTATATATATTTCAAGCATGCATGGATGCAAATAGTTAAAATGATGACATCAGAAACATGTTTACATTTTTCAGCTTTGCTTTTTCTATGTTTTGTTCATCACCAAAAGGGCAAAAATGGCCAACAGAAGATGTAGGTTTATATTTGACAAGCTTAGAAACTTGTGAGAAATGAGCTTCTCTTTCCCAGTATTCCAGCTAATGCATTGGCTATAACTCATTAATGTATCTTGGGCCATATGCCAGTTTCTTCATCAGGGAGAAATTATGCTCTGAATGTCCGGATCTGGCTTACATGCCCAGTTTTGGCGCCAAGAGTGGGGTTAGAACCACCATTATATTGTGTGAACTGAAAGTGGGTATTAATAGCTCCTAAATGGTTTCTAGTAATGACAGAATAATTCATTAACCCAAATTTGTTCCATTTTTTCACAAGATAATTTGTTCATTTGTTTATTCATTCATCTATCCTTTTTATAATTCCAGTCTGCCATATTTTTTTTTTTTTTTTGCTTCTTAATATGAGTGCTTTTTAAATTTGCATGTAATGTATTAATTGATATAGTTGATTTAGGTCAATAACTATTTTGCTATTTGTTTTATATTTTCCTCATCTGTTTTATTTTACTCTGTCCCTTCTCTCCTTAACCTATTTGAATTAATTAAATATTTTTAATATTTCATTTTAATTCACTAAATCATCTTTTAAGCTATAATTTTTCATATTGGTTTTGTAGTGGTTGATGAAGGAATTATAATACACATCCTCATCATAATCTACTTGGATTTAATATTGCACCACTTCCCATAAAATGTAAGACTCCTAACAACAGTACAATATAATTCCATTCAATGTACCCCTATGCTTTTTATTTTTGGCATATATATTTTATATCTACTTAAACCCACAAAACAATATTAACACTTGTGCAGTAAATAGCTATCTGACTTTAAAGAGCCTAAAAAGAAATAATTGACTTCTCTGTTTACTTATATACAGTTGATACTCCATTATTCATGGTAGTGTTCTATAAAGTCACTGTGACTACTGAGTTAGTGAATGCTAAACTCTTGTTCCTAAAGGAAATACAGAGTTGGGTTCCTGTGAGACCTTGGTCATGTTTTCATCAAGTGATCAACACCTAACCTTGCTTTATGTGTATTTATGGTTAAACACACCTTAGTTAATACATATTGTTGAATCATTCTCATTGAAATCATAGCCAACAGTACTGGAACTCATGCCTGAACAAAGTGCACCTATACCCATAGTTTCACATAAGGCACCTTACAGCCTGCTCACACTTAGGAACACTAGACAGCACTTCAGCACTACATGAGGAGCCATTTTAAACAGTAAAATTACCACCACCAACAAAAAAAAAGCACAAAATGTGAAAAATATGGCACTAAATAAAACACAGAAAGATCACTTATTTATAGTGTGAGAACTGAACTAGGAAGGCAGTGAGTGGCCTCAGCTGGGAACACACACATCAGGCAACTTTAATTTGTTTCTACTCTGCACATGTCTGTGAAGGTAAAAGAAATACTTAGACTTTGGCACAAGGAAATAGAACTTTATTTCTATTCCAGTTAAATTTCAGGTCAGCTTGGATAAAGGGAATTCCATAGAGCCACTCAGGCTGACAAGTCTGTTATTTTTTTATCTTCCCTCATCTTGTACTTCCAGTGTCACATTGGGTATTGACATTGCAGGTGTTAATGTTTAGTCCCTTCAAGAATGAAGGCTCAGATCACCACACAAGGTTAAGAACCATGACCACCTTGGGACCTGACTGGAAACAATGGGAACATAGAATTGTAGTGGAAGAGGAAAGTTGTAAATATCAATCGTGACCAGTGCCACAAGAGTAACTGTTTGCTTGCATGAATTCTGAATAATAGATCCAGAAGAAAGGGATACTGATTTGGGTAAATGTCTAGCAGTCTCTACCACGCTGCAGTAGGGACACTTGGTCTTACATAATTAGTGGTCATGGTGGAAGTGAATATGGACATGGTTCATTCCCAAATCAGTGTCATTTGGCCTTCAACCTGTTTTGATTCCACCCATGGACCTGGGCATGTGGGAAGTTCTGGAATTCCTTTCTAACAGCAAGGAGACAAGTCTGAAGATCTGGCTCCAGTGAAGCTAGACATGTGTCCAGACTTACATTCTGCTTAGTATTTGTGTCTCCCCTGAAACCAGATTATAAACTGTTCTAGGATTCTAAGTGACTCAAAATGGAAGAGAACATGACCTCTACAACTGTGAACATGCCCTCTCCCATTGTCTCAGAACAGCAACAAAAGTTAAAAATTCAGAATTCACTTTTTTCCAGAGAGAATGCAGATAGCTTGAAAATTGTCAGTGGAGGGAGAGAGCAAAGTCAGGCAGCAGCTAATAAAGCAGAGTAGATGCCAACTGTCAATAAGCTTAAAAACATGATTTACTGAGTTGATATATAATGAAAAATAGAATCTGCTGATCCAGAGCCAGCCACTGTCCATCAAGCCTATGTCCCTGGCTAAGGCAATTATTATCTCTCTGTAAGAGGATCCCACTTAATGTGAACAAAAGACGAGCTAAGGCATGGTGCGCCATCCATTGCTGAAGCCTCTGAAAGCTGCAGCTGGCCAGGAATCCTCGCTAAATCTCCGGGCCTGAAATGGCAAGCGGTGGCCTTTCCTTCCACTCCCTCTGAATGACCTCCTTGAAGGCAAATCAACAGGAGTGACAGGGGAAGAGAGGGCCATGCGCTGAGCTGTCTGCCAGCCAGAAGGGGGAATTCAATAGCTCTCTTCTCCGAACTGAGCCCCGAGTCAACCTGTCTGAGATCTGGTGACATTTCTGCCTATTAGTGAATGGAAACACATGCTTTCATCCCTGAGTGGAGCGGTGGTGTTTTGTCTGCAGTGCCCTTGCTCTCCCAGCTTGATTGTTTGCTGAGAAAAAAACAATTAAAGCTTCCATTCAATTATGGCCTGTTTGGGTCTGAAGAGCTGTTTAAAACCAGAGAGCCTTATCATATTAATGAGCACTACTGCCAAGATTAATACCTCAGAAAGGGATTCCCTGGAGAACTGAGAAGCAGAGCTGAGAATATTAGGATGTTATGATCTTCACATGATAGAAAACTACTGATAAAATGGCACATTACCCCCAGCGATAGGGGCTTTTGTGTTAAATAGGCATGCAAATGAGCATATATACTTCACATAACCTGATAGAAAATATAAACTTAGATGGAATGTGCAAACATTCATAACTCTAATTATCTGCCTAATATCCTCTTTGCAGGAGCCCCAATGTTGGCTTTCTCTGGATGTTAGGTGTCAGAACCAGGACACGAAGAAGAAGAGAGGCAGAGAGGGAAGCCAACTCAGAGTGGGTGACGACTGTTTACATCCAATGCCAGGAGAAACCAAGGAGAATCCCAAGTTTAAGAGCCTGAAGCAGGGTTGAAGACAGGCTACAACTTCAGGAGCTCAGAGTGGAGCTGGAGCAATAGGATTTGGGGGAGAGCAGGCCAGCAGAAAGGGAGGTCCAGTCCAGGCAATAGCAATGAAGGCCTTTGCAGCTTTGGGCACTCTGCTTGATCACGTGACTGGAGATGTGTTGCATGGACTCGTCTGATTTGAAGGCCCCAAGGTGGAACACCTTTTCAGATCCTCACAAACTGAGTTGTTGTTTTGTTGTTGTTTTTATATATACTCATAATAGCTCAAAATGGAATGTGGCCAATCCTCCCAAGTGCGGAATGATTTGGAAGAATGCAAGATGATTGATAATGCTTTTTTTAAAAAATATATTTTATTGATTTTTTACAGAGAGGAAGGGAGAGGGAGAGAGAGTTAGAAACATTGATGAGAGAGAAACATCAATCAGCTGCCTCCTGCACACCCCCCACTGGGGATGTGCCTGCAACCAAGGTACATGCCCTGGCCCGGAATCGAAACCGGGACCCTTGAGTCTGCAGGCTGACGCTCTATCCACTGAGCCAAACCATTTAGGGCAATAATGATGTTTTAAATAGCCATTGTGGCTCGGTTAGTTGGGTGTCACCCTGTGCGCCAAAGGGTGGCAGGTTTGATTCCTGATCAGGGCACACGCCCGGGTTGCAGGCTTGACCCCCAGTTGGGGGCATGCAGGAGACAGCCTATTGATGTTTCTCACATAGATGTTTCTCTCTTCCTCTCTCTAAAATCAATTTTTTTAAAAAAAATTGGGTGTGTTTAGGGAAACATTTGCAAGTACTTACTATCATTTCAAGAACAAAAATTGTGAAAATATAAAAGTTCTATTGATTCTGCTTGAATGGCTTCAGGTTATTGATGATTTGTTTATTAATTACCATTGAAGTTCATTGGTGTTTAACTGTTTAGTTTTGTTCAGTTATGTAAATGCCTTTCACCTTTGAATAAAGGTTGTGGGTAAATAACGACCTCAGGCCTTATATTCTTGTGTCTCTGAACCTTAGGAAGGCCCAGGCAACGGGAGAGCCAACTGAAGAAGTACCACAGACCAAGTTCATTGTTATTAGTGAATTATGAATTGGGAATGAGAGTCACAATAATAATAAAAAGCTACCCCGTTAAAAAGATTCTTAAGAATCAAGGCATTGTGGTATCAGTGGAGGAGAGGTCCAACTAAACCTGAAGTCACTGGGTCAGTGGGCTCTTACTAGCTGTGTAGCCTTGGGCAAATTTGTTAACCTCTGTGAACACAAGCATTATCCGGAGGAAGAATGCAATAACTACTTTAAAGACAGTTTTGAGAATTAAAGGAGATTTAAGGAGGTATGTCATGCAAAGAACTCAGCAAAATGTCCAGAATACAATAAATTCATATTAAAAGGCAGTAGCTGTGGCATGCCTAGTTACCTTGAAACCTGGTGGCAGGGGATAAGAAAAGAATTATATCTTTATGTTTCTCACTGGGTTGGTTTGCCCTAGAAAAGAGAGTTGGGAAACTTCAGACTCCTCTAAAATGAACTGGCTTCAACAAGCCCACATTTTGGAATTAACTTCCCTCTCTGCCGCTTTACACTCCCCTACCTCCTCCTCTTTCCTCTGGTAATCACCATACTGTTGTTTGTTTGTTTTGTTTTCTTAATCCTATAAGGGTGTTTAAAATCTCTGCTCTACACTACCCTCTCAGAGCAAACCGAGGGCCATCCCTATGTGGAGAAACCTTAGCGGAACCAATATCTACAGCAAGGATAGCAAGCACACAGGGGTCATTTCATAAGAGGAAATCGGGAGGGAGTTTTAGAAGCATCAATGGATTTTAGAGGTACTGGGTATCTTTTTTATTTTGAATGCTAAGTTCAAGTTATTTTTGCTTACATATGTACTTCAAACCTGTATACAGAGATACCCTCAAGGCAAATTTGTGTGCACTAAATAACTTAGCTAACACTGCTCTTCTAGAAAGACCAACTTCAGCTTTTGATCAAGATGAATAAAACTTAGATTATTAAACTTGATCAGACATTACCATTCTGTTGCATCATATTTAGGACTGTAACATGAATTCTATTTACTGACTCAAATGCTGGCTCTGTGCTGGCATTTTGATGCATTATGGATTTTCTAGGACATTTTTAGCTTTACATATTCTGTCTGCTAAATGCATTCACTTCTTAAAACAGCTTCATTGGTTTGTAATTGACATACAATAAAGTACACATATTGAAATGTAAAATTTGATGTTTTAATGCCCATAGAACCATCATTTCAACCAGGGTAATGAACATATTCATTGCCTACAAAAGTTGCTTGTGCCCCTTAGTAACCTCTCCTTCACTTCTCTACCCTCATCCGATTCCCCGGCAACTACTTTATCTGCTTTCTGTCACGATGGATTAGTTTGCATTTTCAAGAGTTTTATATAAATGGAATCATATAGTATGTACTCTTGTGTCATCCACCATCATTCACTCAGCATAGTTACTCTGACATTCATCCATGGTGTTGCCTGGCTTCATAGTTCACCCCTGTCTGTAGCGGTGTAGTATTCCATTAGAAGGATATACTATACCACGTTCTGTTTATCCATTTACCTGTGAATGGGCATTTGGGTTATTTACAGTGTTGAGCTATTACACATATAGCTGATAATTTATGTGTCAGTCTTTGAATGGAAATGTATTTTTATTTCTCTTGGGTAATTACGTAGGAGTGGAGTGACTGGCGAAATTAGGGGTGATTGATATATAGTGATTCTGAGCTATTTTCCCATTGATGTGACTTAATGAAACAGTTGTGATGTAAAAATAGACAATGTGATTCTGTGTAATCCACCAGAAATGTTTGTTGCCAAACTACCCAGGGAGAGAAAAACATAATCTGTGAACACCTTCGGTTTCAGTGACTAGATTTAGATTTAGTCATCCAGCAGAAATTTAGGAAATACAAATATCTCTCCTGGGAAGGTGATAATACTGTATGCTCTGCTCCATTGGCTTAAAATTCGCAACATTACCCAGTAACATATTGCTAAGTAAAAGGCATGCCTACTGCTTTTGCTGTAGCTTTCAGCTCTCCATCCTAGCTCTTAGAATATAAGAAACAGGACAACAGGAACGTATTCACCTGTTGTATAGCTGCCAACAAAAGGACATTTCATACAAATATAGTTCAGTGGAGATCTAATCTCAGTATCTTTGAATTTTTTTCCCCAGTCATTATTTTCTAATCAGTGATGGCCTTTACCAAAAGAATCCCTCTGAGATTCTCAGAGTGAACAAATCTATAAATTAAACACAATGGAATTTGTTATTGTTTTTCTCCTTTCCTCCCCTCATAGCTGCACATCTCCACTGACTTGGAAAGAAGATGAGATATGCAATGTGGAGGCTAGTGCCTAACACTTGTCTAAATGTGTAACATTTGTCTGGGAACATTTTAGCCAATATTGTGTAGAAGCATTGAGACTAGAGAACTCTGCCCCATCCAATGCAATCGTTATTTCATTTTTCTTAGAACTTCTCTGGGGTATTTTATCAATAAGACCTTTGGCTACACCATGAAGACTGGCATCAGAAGCCAGTTACAGAAACTGGATATGAAAGATATGGAACTTAGGATTTCTGAATCTGATACAGCCTGTCTCCTCTCATAAACACCCCTATTTCTAGATAAAACCTATTGGCTTACAAAAACAAAAACGTGTTTCTAAGCATATTAATTGTATAAACACAAGCCTCAGGAAAATGATTAAACTACTTAAGAGATGAACAAGTCTTTAAGCTTTGGAAAAGTACCCCTTCTATAAAAAAAAAAGTCATGATTATCACAGATGTCTTATCTATTCATTAAAAGCAGGTCCCCTAAGGATCTTTGTTAGACAATGTGTTTTTTTTTTTTTTTGACCCAATTCTAATTACTGCATTTGGGAGAAACAAAATTACCTTTATTTTTGAAATATTCTGCAATCCATAATCCCAGAAAAACAATTTTATTGAGTTGGTTTTGACATGATAGCCTCAACTTTTATTGAGAGACTAGAGGTCTGGTGCATGAAATCGTGCACAGGTGGGGTTCAGCTGGCCTGCCTTGATGGGGGTTGATCAGGGAGGTTGGTGGGCCCTGCCCCTGATGGAGGGAGGGCCAATCAGGGGAGAGGCTGAAGGGGAAGGCCCACCTCTGATCAGGCTTGTTGGCCAGTTGCAGTGGGCATCATAGCCACTAGTGGTTCCAGTCGTTCCAGTGTTCTAGTCGCTGGCTTATTACATATAGAGATGCTATAAGAAACAGCTTATTACTTACTGTCAGGATTTTGTCATAGAGATGATACATTTATTTTATAATTAATTGATGATAAAAATGTTGTTCCCTGATGGGTGTATATCAAGCTTTGTTGTGGACAGTGAACGGTATATAGCCAGCATGTTTTTTACTACAATATTTTCTTTACTATTCTTAGGAGCAATAATTTGGCAATTCCAATTTGATGTGCTCATGTCATTATCTTTTAATGCTGTAGACTGAGTTTTTGTGACCCTCTATAGTTCATATATTGAAGCCATAACCCTCAAGGTGGTTGTATTTGGAGAACTTTCTTCTCTCTCTCTCTCCTCCTATTCTTCGCCCCCTGCACACAAAGAGGCCATGTGAAGACACAGCAAGACAGTGACTGTCTACCAGCTAAAGCTATGAGAAGAGTCTTCAGAATGAAACTTACCTTTCTGGCACCTTGATACCCTAATCTTGGACTTCCAACCTCCAAAACTGTGAGAAATAAATTTCTGTTGTTTAAGCTACTCAGTCTGTAGTATTTTGTCATGGCAACCAACTCAAGCAGATTAATGTACTATAGTACATTAAATCCACTCCATCATGGACAATAACAAGCTAACTATTAGAATATGAAGATTTTGTTTTTATTTTTAGATTATTGTTTTACTATTTAACTTTAAATCCACTTTTCCACCTCATTCACCTCAATGACTAGCAAGCTATCTGAATTAGGTAAATAAACTTAGAAGTTTATTTCTTTCAAGTATATAAATTCTTCAGGGTTGGAATAGAGATTAATAATCAGCCAGTAAAAACATTTCATTTTATAAATGAGAAAATTCAAGTCCAGAGTGTTCCTTGGTCATAGGACCAAAACCAAACCTGATATTCTTGTACGCTCAGGGATTATTAACTATTGTTGATTATTTCTTGATGCCAATATAGAGCACCAGCTCCAAGTTCTTCATTGCCTACAAGCTAGCTGGTTAGAATGCCGCTGTATTCAAAGCCATTTTGTAGAACTTGTTTGATGTGGAAGCTAACCACAATGTAATTGCACTGCAATTTATATATTAAAAGACATAGGAAGATAGATGGACCTAAGTTTAAAATTGGCACCGTCCCATAATAACAGTGACAAGGACAGGTGTTATGAAGTTCAGTTTCTTATCTATAATAGAGAGGGAGCAATACCTGTATCATGAGCTGCTTGTGGATATTTAGTAGATCATTCATTGAAAGCACCCAGCATCATTTTTGGAGTGCTCAATAGAAGTTGGCAGTCTGGACCATGTATCTTCTTTTCCCATACAATCAACTACTTGTGAGAAGTAAGCTTTTACTTGAGTTCTCAGCTGGTCACCTTCTTTGCCATCACTGTGGTTTGGTAGGGCATCACTTGAAGTAAAAGAAGAACAGAGAATGTAAGATGGACCTGCCAATGACTGCAACAGGTGAGAGTGGGCAGTCAGGGAGCAGAAAGAAGGGGAATTAAAAGTCTGATTGGGAAGCCTCTGTATGAGATGAACTCATACACTATCTATCTGAAGGCCAATAGCTTACATGGAAAAAGAACAGGAGCAAGGAAATAAAATTCTCTTAAAAGATGGGGCTCCGGGTGTGATTTATGTGGGAGATCCAATTGAGGGTTATTTGATCAGCTGACTGCACGGTGCCTTGGACCTTTGATGACCATTGTGATTCATACCTTCAGGGGGACAGAAGGTAAAAGGAAAGCATGTGAATCAATGTTGCCTTTTTATTAATTTATGAAAATTCAAGTTATGTAAAATTAAAGGTTCTCAGGTTTGGTCTAAAGCAAATAAGTGTTTTCTGGAGGTGAGTTACAATTTCCCAGGAGTGAACGTCACTCTTGAGTTATTGTTTTCATTTTCTAGAATGATGTTTTATTTTTTAATTTAAATTTTAATCAAAGTATTATATGCCAATGTAAAAAAATCAAATAGTTCAAAAGTTATTTATCAAAAAAGAAACAGGCTCCTCCTTCTGATCCCCACTCCTAACCACAGGGGCCACACCTTTTAACTCCTCCTGTTTTTGTTTTTCTTCCAGATAATGTGCCTCTAACAACATCTCCTAATTTATCAGTTATATATACTCACTTGCTAATATAAAAAAGAAAAAAATATCAGTCACATATTCTTTCCCTCCCCTTCCCTTCAGGCTCACTGTAATTTACTTCATGCCATACTAGCAGTCAGCAGCTGTGCATCGCTGCAGGTTGCCCAGGACCAAACCAGAGAGGGTCAGACCTGCATTACCACCATTTGTCCACCATCCAGAACTGAAATATCATTGCTGACATGTACTCGTAAGGAACTGTTTGACATTGAAATTGGGACTCAAAAGAACTGTTGGCCCAGAAAGAAACTCACTACAGACTGATTCATTTGCCTCTCAGCATAACCATTATTGCTTATCTCATTTTCGGTTCTTATAAGTGTATTTCTAGTATCACATGATCTCACTCATCTAGGGGAAATAATGAACAACATAAACTGATGAACAAAAACAGACCCAGAGACAGGGAAGCATCGATCAGACTGTCAAACCTCAGAGGGAAGGTAGGGGAGGGTGGGGGTAAAGGGGAAGAGATCAACCAAAGGACTTGTATGCATGCATATAAGCCTAACCAGTGGTCACGGATAACAGGGGGATGGAGGCATGCGTGGGGAGGGGTTTGGGATGGGAATGGAGATGGGGGGGGGGGGGGCGCGGGGGGTTAGGACAAATATGTGATACCTTAATCAATAAAGAAATTAAAAAAGAAAGAATACAATAGGACCTCCTTTGATCCCTATTTTTTATATTTATGACTTGTATGTTTTCTCATGCTTATGTTTATAATTTTAAGTAACATATTTAAACCTCTGTTTCTTCTTGCACTGATTTTAGCAGATTCCTGACTTCATATCATCAAAGCTGAGCCTTTCAGCAATGACAGTCTTTTCTCTATCTCCTTTCTACGCCTCCCCCACCATCCAAACTTCATAAGCTATAACATCCTTTTTATTTGAGCAAGATTAAAAATATATTCACATCCAAAATGAAGACTTCTTTAGTTTTTCTGCAAATGAATTCTAAAACTTGAAAACAGAGCCAAACAAAATCATTGGCCTTATTGTGACTAAGTACAACTTTCAGTCTTCAGAGCCCATTTCCATCTTGAGAATCATGCCACTGAAGAGAAAAGTTTCCTAGCATGTAGATTAAAACTATTTATCTTTCCTTTTTATGTACACCCTATTAATGGCTCAGAAGTGTTTAATTTTACTTTATATTTGGATCCTGAGTTTCTTCCCCCGACTTTGAGTTCCTCCCTCCCTCCCTTTCTCCCTGTTTCCTTCCTTTCTTCCTTCCTTCCTTCCTTCCTTCCTTCCTTCCTTCCTTCCTTCCTTCCTTTTTTTCTTCCTCCCTCCCTCTCTCTTTCTCTCCCTCCTTCTCTCTTCCTTTCTCCCCTTCCCTTTTTCCTGTTGATAAAATGTTAATATATCTTTACCACATCCTCAGAATTATCCCATTGATCAATGATTCCATCTATTAGAGTGTCTAGTTTATTGGAAACATACTTTTTTGGATCCCCTCAAATTCCTTTTTCAATCTCAGCCAGCTGCATCTTGACTTCCATCTTGGAACTTCTCTCATTTTTACTCTACAAGGACAAGTGTAGATGAGAATGTTAAATGGTATATCTGTCCGGAGGACAAATACATGCACAGTTAAGTTATTTTTGTGTCTGTTCCTCTCACTGCTGACCTCTATTCTTCCAGACCTCTAGACTAGAGTCTGTCCTGGGTTAGTCTCAGAAGACCAGCCTCTTCACCACTTGATCCCCTTTTTAGTGTATTCTGGGTGGTGCTTTTTCTGTTTTATCCATCTGTGTACTTTTATCTGATTTTCACCCTTTTGCAATGTGTTGAAATATCTCAACCACTAAAGACAGCATCCCACATCCCTTCCCTTAATTTTGAGTGGGCATTTTATTTATTTATTTATTTATTTATTTATTTATTTAGTATTCCTCTGGGGTCTAACGGACAGAGTTGGTGGCGATCATTTTGTTTCCTTGGCAGAGAGAAAGGAGAAGCCAAGACAGTGACAGGTGTTGAATAAAGGTGAATGAGCTTGGCAGGTGAGGAGCTGGTCGGATCTTGCTTGGTTCATTGATTTTGAATGTTACCAAACCAAAGTCCATGTTCCTGATGTTTAGAAGAACCAAACACAAAACATCAGAGTTTGGAATAAGGAAAGTTTTATTGATTGAGAAGATGCCAACTGAGAAGATGGGAGACCTAGTGGTGCCTCAAAGCCAAGGGCTTTTAAGGGACCAGGGAGAACAAGAATGAGAAAGTGCTGGTGGGGCAAATTTTAGTGGGAGGAGCTTAGAGCTTGGCCATGTATGGTAAGGAGGTATCAACACTGGATCTTCCTGGACAACAAACTCTTGGCTTCTGACAGAGTTCTGGTAGTCAACTTCCAGTTATGTCCTGGTCTTTGGGTTCCATGTGGGGGTGGGGGAGACTTTGGTTCCATGTGCATTTGGAGGCCAAAGTTCTCTCCTCTGCTTATGCCCCAGATGCATGATTTCTGGTCTTGGTCTGTTGTCTCTGAAAAGCAACTCAGTGTCTTGTTAAACAAGGTAGGACCATTTTGACTGGTTCTGCAGCTACATGAACTCCTTTTGCTGTTTCTGGCTTATCTACAGCCCTCCACTGGCCATTTTTTCTAGTCAATTGTTCATTAAATAGATGGAATATGAAGTAAGCAGAAGTTGGGGAATCCCTCTTGCCATGGTTGTTATTATATTTTCTATTTTCAAAGTTAGCATTCCATTGATGATGGGAAGTTGGTGATTAATAAAAATCATCTTGCCTCCTGCAAGTACAGTTAAACATTTGTATTAATTTAAATAGTCACTAGAGACACTTGAAAAAGTGGGCCATTTTGTTGCTTTGCATGGTAATAAGTAGAGTATGGTTTATAAACTGTTTCTCAAGAACACATATAATTGTGTATGAAATTGAACTTTTCTAGAACAGGGAAGGAAGAGGAAGCAGGTGGACTAGGGCTGCTTTTCTGTGCAGAATCCTAACAATCAAAGCGGAGATTCACCTGTGATGGAAAAAACAAAAGAACCATGAAGATGTATGTGGTGAGAAAGCAGGCATCTTGGTGGCAGTTGTGTGATCCCTTTGATGGGCACGTTGGACAAATATATGGAAGTCACGATAGAGTAGGAGGTTCAAAGTTCCTGGAGTCACTGACTGTGTTTTCCCCTCTGGTACTTCCCTGCTTCTGCTGTGTTTGAGTACACAAGTGGGGGCATCTTACAGTGAACAGATTTCAGGCCCTGGTTCCTAGATCTTTCTTAGTTGTCTTCATTCATTGTTTTATCTTGGGCAACTCATTGAAATTCTCTGTGCTTCAGGTCCCTCATCTGTGAAACAGAGAATGAGGATGAAATAATGAGGGGAAATAATGGCCATTAGAAATAGTACCTAATGTTCAAGTGTATTGTTAGAATAGGGAAATAAATAAAAAGAAAAGGCATGGTCTGTAATTTAAAGAAAAAAATCATTCAAAAAAGATTCTGCATCTCCATTTTTAAGTTTCCTAGAGTGATTTTCTAATGACTTTTGGCCTGTCTTTCTCTACCAAGAACATGTGATGCCTGGGTCCAGCTGGCTTTAGGCACTAGATTTGAACTTGCTCTCTAGAGGCCTCTTCTCAAGGCATCAGCTTTAGGTCTTTGTATCTTTAAGGCAATGGGGTTACATAGTTTCTACCTTGTAGTATCTCTCTCACACGTGGCTGTGAGTAGCATAAGATGGGTAGGGCATGCGAGGGGCCAAATGTAAGGAGGCACTCACAGAGTTGTACTCTAGTCCAAGCCCAGTATCCCTCAGTGAGGATGCCCCAATTCCCCTCCTTCTCAGCACACTAAGGTTTTTGTTCTTGTCATCCTATCTAATAAAAGCATAATATGCAAATTAACCATCACTCCGTGACCAAAATGGTGGTGCCCATAGCCACAAGATGGCGGCGCCCAGTCCTCTCAGGCCCACCAGAGTCCCCCAGTCCCAGAGGGGGCTGCTTCTGAGAGCCAGCAGCATAAGCGACCTGGCAGAATGCTGCCCAGAGGCCCTCCTGACCCTTTATAAAAAAACAAAAACAAATTCACTCCCCACAGAGTGATCCCACATACACACACCTACAGCCTCGGGTCTTAGCCTTGCAAGCGCCCGCACCCCCATGGAGCGATCTGCTCCCAGCCACAGCCTGGGCTGTCGGCCTGGGAGGTGCCCGCCCCCGCCCCCCCAGCGATCCCCTCCCAGCAGCAGCCTGGGGTCTCAGCCTCAAAAGCGCCTACACCCCATGGAGTGATCCCCCACACACACACCTATAGCCTCAGGGTCTCAGCCTCAGAAGCGCCTGCATCCAGGCAAGTGATAATGCCCCACTGGCAGTCTAGGGGAGTCCACCTTGGAACTTCCCTTGCCCCCAGCCCAGTGATTGGAGATGGGGTTGCGGGGGGGGGGCGGGGGGGGTGGTATCTGGGTGAGGCTGCCCAGCAAACCTCTCCCACTGGGTAGAAACTTCTGACCAGGTTAGGGAGGTAAATGGATTTTGTTTAAAATCTTTACAAACTGCAAAGGAAATGTCTGAGGTAGGGTTTCACATCGGAAGTGACTTACAACTAATTTCTGAAGGCAAATTGTGACATTGTAGTTACAAGGGAGAGTACCCCGTGGTCTGCAAGGGCGGTGGCGGGTGCTCCCCGCCCTGGTTCCTCAGCACCTCGGGCAGGGCTTGAGCCCACCCTGGAAGGCCTTTTCCTCTACAGTTTCCACCAAGGCAGGGAGGTTTTGTAGTCATGAATAAGAAGTGCCCACGCACAAGTCCTGAATATGCCGGGGCCAGCAGAAATGACAAACAAACCGGGAAAAGAGTAAAACCAGAAACATCTTTTTCTTCAGATGACGGTGTGTTTCCCTCTTCTTTGTCTCCTGGAAGCAAGACAGATTCAAGTACTGATGATTCTACCAACTGAAAAGTTAAGAGAAAGAGAGGACAGAAAAGGAATAAAAGGAGAAAAGAAAGAAAGGACAAAAGATGAAAAAGAAAGAGAAGGAAAAAAGGAAAAAACAACCACATGATATCACCTTTCCAAGGTCTCATGAAGTTCCTGTTTAAGGAGTTTATTTTATGATACTTTTAGTTTGGATTTACATTTTTATGGGTTTGTCAAGACCACGGCAGGTACACTGTCCAATATGTGTGTTTTTTAAATATATTTTATTGAATTTTTTACAGAGAGGAAGGGATAGGGATAGAGATCTAGAAAGATCTATGAGAGAGAAACATTGATCAGCTGCCTCCTGCACACTCCCCACTGGTACATGTGCCCCCAACCAAGGTACATGCTCTTGACCAGAATCGAACCTGGAACCCTTGAGTCTGCAGGCCGATGCTCCATCCACTGAGCCAAACCATTTAGGGCTGTCCAATATGTTAAAGAAAAAACCCTATCTAATAAAGAGGGAATATGCAGGGGAGGGCATTTGGGGGTGACCAGGCTGTCAGGGGAGGGCAGTTGGGGATGATCAGGTTGGCAGGGGAGCAGTTAGGCATCAATCAGGCTGGCAGGGGAGTGGTTAGGGGGTGATCAGGCTGGCAGGCGAGCAGTTGGGAACCAGCAGTCCCTAAACAGGCAGTCGGACATCCCCCTGAGGGGTTCCAGATTGGAGAGAGTGCAGGTTGGGCTGAGGGACACTCCCCACCCCAGTGAACGAATTTGTTATAAGCTTCTTATGGAAGGATCTTTGTACAGATATGCTCAGGACACTAATGTCTAATGTTTATGAAGCCTTGTCTATTTATTCAAGTTTTTAGGCAACTTAAAAATGAATTCTGGCTTGGCTGGTGTGGCTCAGTGATTGAACATTGAACTATGAACCAGAAGGCCGTGGTTCGATTCCTAGTCAGGGCACATGCCTAATTATAGGGAGCATGCAGGAGGCAGCTAGTCCATAACTGCCTCTCATCATTGATGTTTCTGTATCTACCTCTCCCTGTCCCTGTCCCTCTCCCTCTCTCTGAAATCAATAAAAACATATTTAGAAAAACACATGAATTCTAGGTTCAGCACTGACTAAGCTGTGAGGACTTTGGGTGAGTTGTTTAATTCTTTTGTGCCTTGACTGCTTCACCTATAAAATGGGAATATCAGCGGTGAGGCTTACCTGAGTAAGTGCATGGGAAGTGCTTAGAATGGTGCCTGGCACTAGCAAACACTCAGAACTGTTAGCTGCCTTTACTAAAATTCAACCATTTTTTCTTTTAATAGAATTAGGTTTCCAACCCTGATGCTTAGGATTCCTGGATTCTATAAAGCCATACATTGAGAGTCATGAAGAAGCTGATGTTTATTGTCCATATACTTTGTGATGAGCAGTATCTAGACATTTTGCCTGTGCCAACCTGCCTCCTTTTCCTAAGAGTTAAGGCTGATGCTTCTTATGATGACCTCAGGTTTTGAGGGTTAACCCAACTTTCCAGATCTCAGTTTTATAAACCCAGAGTCACAGAAGGGCAAGGAATTATCCAAGGTCACAAGTGTTTGCCCATGTATTTGGTCTGACAAATTTCCTCGGTCACATTTTGGAAAATAAATCTATTGAAAGAGATTGGGGGAGCAAGAAGCCTGGTTGGTTGGCAGAATGTGGGGGAATATTTCCCATTTTCACTAATAATTGGCATCCCCTTTGGAGACTTCTACAGTCCAAGACGGATGGCCTGTCTTTCCTACAGGACCTAGGCAAGGTCTTCAGCCTCTATGAAAATTAGACATTTGTGTGCACAACTGTGTGTGTGTGTGTGTGTGTGTGTGAGAGAGAGAGAGAGAGAGAGAGAGAGAGAGAGATGAGTCATTAAAGAAGTGAAGTGGTTCAGCTAAATAAAGGATCTCATTATGTGTGCTATTTTTATTCCTCAAATGTCTGCCTTCCTCTCCCCCCTTGAGGTTCCTACTGAAATCTGACAATCAGGGTTGAACTTCACTGTCAGCTTCCATTAGGCAAATCAAGCAGGAAAAAAGGGAGTGTGAGTCTGGCCTTGGCAGGGAGCTGATTCAGCAGTGATAATCTGCTTGAGCTGGTGGGGGCCAGCTACCAAAGAGTTTAATTAGTCAGCAGAGGTGCTGTCTCTGCCCCTGCCCCCTTCCCCTTTCCTTCATCCACAGCCTCTGAGACAAGTCTGTTCTTGCCTTCTCCGCCTCTGATTCCTGGGAAAGAAACAACACATACAGCCTGCTGGCCCCCAGCACAGGCTGCCCCTGTCAAGGGCATTTCCTCTGAGGCAGACTGATGAGCTTGCATCCTCTGTCTCCTTCCTTCCACCTCTTAGCTCACTCACTGGGAGAAAGACTTGGCCCCTCCTGGGAAAACGAAGCTGCAATGGGGCCAAAGCCAAAGGGATGTCTTTCCCAGAGGACGAAAATCACCCATCTCTCTCCCTGATCCAATCTCCATGTTTCCTCCTTCATTAGATAGTCACTCACTCAAAAACAAAATCACCATGTCAGTAGTGTGTGAAGCATTCAGAGCAGAGGTCTCTTCCCCCAGTGAGTGCAGGATCTAGAAGCAGATGTTGAATGTAAAGAGGGGAGAGGAACATGAAGCAGGTGATTGTGGTCTAGAAAAATTAATTGGGGCAAATGGACAGCTGAAGTACAAGATGGAAAATAATATGTGCAATAAGGTTAAGAGCTCTGGGAGCTCTGAGAGTTTAGAGGAGGATGACCCACTTCTAGAAAAGAGCACTTGAAGAAGTGTCCTTGGAACTGGGTGTTAAAGGTTGAGTAAGATATAATCAGGCAGAGAGGAGGAGCTGCTGATCTCTTATGGTATCCTCTCAGAGCGTCTCCCTCTCCATCTTGAAGGTCACTGAAGTTCTCCAGCTACAGCAGCTCCCCTGAGCTCCGTCCTGCCTCCTCACCTTAGCTACTACTGCCAGCAGCTCACCTGAGCTCTGTCCCACCTCCACGCCTTAGCTACTCCTGCCTTTTCAGTTGCTCCAGTGCCACAGGCGGACAGTGCCATGGTGTTCCTTCCCTTCTTCTCATCCTTGCCCATGCAAGGTCACGAGAGGACTTCACTATGGAAGCTGAGCTGAGGTCACTCCTATTTGCTTCTCGCAGCTTCTCCATACCACGTACTCACACTGGGGTTGGGGATGGTCCTCCCCAGAGCTGTGTTGCACATCGCCTTTTGTGTTGCACATCATTTGCAGCATATGGCTTTGCTCACTCAGTGTCTCACAGCACCCGGAGATACCTAGCATTTTACAGTCTCTCTTTAAGATTTGGGATCAAATCCCTCAAGATGACATTCAAAAAGTGATAAATGCAACACCAGTCTGAAAATGCTTCTGCCTTATTACCCATCAACCATCATCTTAGGTCTGTGTCTCACACCTATTAGGTGTTCTATGAGAAGAGGTTGGGGAAGGCGATCTGATCCCCAATTGATTTGAGAATCTCAGTCTTGGGTGATCATTGTCCCAAGGACTCTTATCTCTCCCTACCTGCAAAGCTTATAAAATATGCAGGCAATTAGTGCCCTTGGTGGAAAGTTGCTTGGTCAGCCACTACCAGTTCTCATGATAAGCCCTGCTCAGGGCTTCTATCTCTGTATTTTTTATTTTTATCTAACAGAGCTGGGGATTGACTAGGACTCATCAAGGACCCAATCAGAGGCTGAATTCTCTAATTTTTTATATGCCTTCTGGGAAACACACACACACACACACACACACACACACACACACACACACACACACCCCAAGGCTGCTGCTTCTTCCTCATGGCAATTTTCAACTTTTCAAAGGCAACAATGCTTTCTTCCCAGTCCTATCTAATCAATCATATCAGGCTAGATTTTCCACTTTCTGCTGGTTGAAGTTGTGTGTCAATGTGCACAGATGATAAAGTGAGGCACCCAGGCACCTCCTGATTTCTCAGGTCACTTCCCTCCCACCATGCTGATACTTATTCTCTGGGGGTTCAATGCCTTTCTCCATACTAACCTAGCTCTCCATGTCTTATGATATATCCTTGAGCATTAAGTGATATGAGATGGGATTAAGAGTTTAAAAAATAAAGCTCTAACAAGCATGAGGTATTAATGCTATTATTCAAAAGTCAACACTCTTTGGGGTGAAGGTGGATATGCCACTACTTAGGGAACCTGGAGGGTGCCCCTAAAGGATTCTGACCTTGAATTACTATTGTCACCAACAATGCAGAAGAAAGAGTAGACTTGGATAGAATCTTAACTATGCTCCCAACTAGCTGCTAGCCTCCATTTCCCTGCTTGTCAATTGGGGACAAGTGGATCCTCCTACATTGTACTCATGAGAGGCTTCAAGAAAAATGATATGCGAACATGCCCAACACAGAGCAGTTGAGCAGCTATTTCATTGGAGAATGACCCCGGTTCTCAGCAACTCAATGTTGAAGGGGAGGGAGAGAACAAAACCCCAGAGAAAGCCCTGTCTGTATTTCCAGAATAATCACCCAACTTAGGCACTAATCAGACCAGCCAGGCTCTGCTGTGGTCTTTCATCTCATGCAAAAGTCTGTGACCCAGGATGTCATTATTACTCCTAGCTCATCAGAGTAAATTCAGCTTCGTGGGCAAACAGGACAGATGACGAGTGGCCCTTGGAGGAGGATGCCCAGAAGTACTCAATACAGATGAGGTGGTGGAAGTGGGTCACACATCTGCCAGGCTGCCTCAGCCACCCAAGCCTGTGCCGAGTGGGACATGGCCATTTTCTTTCTCTGCAGGAATCCGGATTTTGGCTGCCCTGGGCAGGCATGCAGAGGGAGACAGAAGGGTGAGATGCGCCTCCACACAGCAGTGTGCTAGCAAGAGCCGGGGACATTTTTACCCTGCCATCCCATTAGTTGCTCTGGCTATACAAAACGAGTGTGAATTACGGGGGCCCGCTGAGCCTTTGATTTCCCTCAGCTGCCATCCCAGCAGCCACTTTTCTGAAAATTAAGTGCACGTTTCATCCGCTTGCAGAGGGAAGAGTTGTTCCATGTTTGCCTGTTGCTTTGCCACCAGCAGACCATCCCTGCTCTTCTTCCTCCCCAGTTCCAAAGTAGCACTTTCCAAGGACACACACTCCTCCTTAGGAGCTGACAGGCATCCTGGGGTCTGGAGGCTTCCAATTAGAGATGCCTCCACTTCTTTCACGAGACAGGACTCAGGTGGAAGCAGGCAGGGAGGGAAAAGGCTGTTTGTCTATTTCACTTGTCTGAGTCATTATTTTTCCTTCTTCTTTCATTCCCTCTCTCCTTCCTCCTTTCCTCTCCCTTTTTTCCTCTCCTTCCCACCTTACTTGTTTGGTGGGAATTAAAAGAACAACAGCTATTTTTTTTTCTCTCTGCCAACACTGGGAACTTTCTAAAGCTGCTGGACTTAAACATGCATACGAATCACCTGGGGGGTCTTGATGAAATGCAGGCTATGACTCAGTGTGTCTGGGGTTGGACCTCAGATTCTCTAGTTCTTATAAAAACACAGGTGATGCTGATGCCCATGAACTACATGTGGCGAGGCAAGGGTCTAATCACTGACATGTCATCACATTTGCCCTCGCAAAACCAAGGTGGCTCCCTGTTGCCTAAAGAATAAAATCTAGACTCTAGAAATCATGCGAGGCCTTTCAGCTTCTGCTCATTCATTCGTTCATTCATTCATGCATTCAGTTAGTCAGGCCAGAGTGCTGATATTCCTTTCAGCAGCATCCCCTACCACTCCCAACTGCAGACTCCATGTCCTGCCCAGCACCGTCTCCAAACATCATGACTTCTGCCCCTGGGTCTTGGCCTTGAGCTCTGCTCTCCTTTTCAAATTACTTCTCACCCTTCAAGGTGATTTTTAAATGTTGGCTCTGCCAGAAGTTTTCCCTGAGTCCTCCAAACATTTCTTCGAGTCTCTCATGGCATCATGCACACAATCCTGCCACAGCACTTACCACCTTGCAGGGCAATTTTGGTGTTTTGTGTCTACAACCTCCATTTAACTGGGATTTTCCTAAGAGTGGGGCTGGCATTTTTCTTTCTTTTTATCTGCCCCAACACTGGGTCAGACAGAGTCATATGCTCAATAAACAAACAAACATTAGGAAAGGTAAGTACCAACTTCTCCATTTGTCTTCTCTGGAAGTACACATACCTAAAGTGAAAAAACCCAGGAGCACTAAAATGAGTAGGTTGCTCTGAAAGTTAATTTTATAAAATAAACTTTCATTTTTGAAGATTTACAGCAAAGTTATAAAAAAAAGTACAGAGAGTTCCCATATACTTCACACCCAGTTCCCTATTGCTAACATTTACATTAGTACGGTACATTTATCACAATTAATGAACAAATATTGCTCTCTTTTTATTATTAACTAAATTCCATGCTGTGCTTGGATTTCCTTAGTGTTTACCTAATGCCCCTTTCTGTTTCAGGATCCCATTGTAATAACCAGTCTTGATAGCATATAATTGATGATTGACATCTTGAAATCATGGGATAGGTGTGCATGTGTGGGGCCATCCCTGTGGTTTTGCAGGTACACAGAGATCATATTATGAGACTTCCAACCACAAACTCCAACATCTGTGTTTTGCTTCCTGCCCAATGGATGTCCCACATAACAACTCCCAGACATTATAGGAATAAAGACTCTTGCCTACACCTTTCCCTCAGTCCTCTTGCCTCCTGTCTGACCTGCTGCTTCCCTGTATGGCCCTGCATGACATGGCATGCCCCCTCCTCTTGGGCACTGTAAATAATAGACTCTTCTTTCTAAGCCATTATCTCCATGTCTGTCATCGTACCGCACCTGATTAAGACAAATTCCAGGTACATTTAAAAAACAGCTGGCACACTGAGCCAGGTGGTTCAGTGGCAGACACTGAGGACATGCCTCTAAACTGCGCCTGGCTCCCTAACTGAATTCAGGGAATGGCATGCTCTGCCTAGAAAGACACCGCAGCCCAGTGACACACTTGCATAGCCACCGCTGCTTTTGCTGTGTCTGCTAAAGTCTACCAATTGATTTGCCTCCCTCCATTGCTGTGGGACCTGTGTCCAGGACCCCTGCACAGCTTAGTGTAGCTGTATGGTGTCTTCAGTTGGCACCTCTATGATGCTTAAGATGTACCTAATGTCTGGGCAAAGGACCCTTGATTAACAAGCAAGGCAAAGAATCTGCTCAAGGGAGGAGGACAGGATTCTTCAAAGTGTTAGACGCGGGTCTCATTCACAAACTGAGCAGCACCTGGAAGGCCAGGGCCTCCCCAAAGGATTGCTATAGGCTGGGCATTGGGTCCTCGCTGCTTCAAAATTAGCCCCATTTCCCCTTACATCCTTTCACTAAGGCTGTTTCACATATTTATAATTTCATTTGATCTTTTTCATCACATATTCCAGTACCACTACACACCTATTAGAATGCCAAAACCCAACACAATAACTACACCAAGGACTGGGAGGATGTGGAACAAAAGGAATTCTCATTCATTGCTTGTGAGAATGCAAAATGGAATAGCCACTTAGGAAGATAGTTTAGTAGTTTCTTAAAAAACTACACAGACTCTTACCTCATGAAGCAGCAATCAAGCTCCTTGGTAAATACCCAAAGGAGTTGAAAACTTATGTCCACACAAAAGCCTGACCATGAATTTTTATAGAAGCTTTATTCATGATGGTCAAAACTTGGAAGCAACTACAGTATCCTTCACTAGGTGAATGGATAAAGTCTGGTACATCTAGACAATAGAATATTATTCTGCAATAAAAAGAAATAAGCTATCAAGCCATAAAAAGACATGGAGGAAACTTAAATGCATACCAGTAAGTGAAAGAAGCCAGTGTGAATAGTCTATATGCTGTATGATTATAACTATATCACATTGTTAAAAATAGAAAACTATGGAGACAGTAAAAAGAGCAGTGGTTGTTAGGGGGTGAAAAGGCAGGGAGGGGTGAAGAGGTGTAACCCAGAGTATTTTCAGGGCAGTGATTACTCTCTATGATTCTATAATGGTGGATACATGACACCTGTACTTTTGTCCAAACCAATAGAATGTGCAGCACCAAGAATGAACCCCAATGTAAACTATGGACTTTGGGTGATTGTGATGTGTTCATCTGTGGGGAAGCACAAGACTTGGTTAAAATGTCTTTAAGGAGGATTCTCTGAAAGGTCATGGGCTCCGGGGGAACCTTGCCAAAGGCTGCAGCTCCTACCTTGACTTTTCCAAACAAGTCCAGTCTCCTGGGGTGTTTGACTAGAATCTCTATGTTTAGTCTTTAAAGACCTGACCTTGTAGAAGCATGAACTTTCTCAAGGATGCTTACCTTGCTAATAGTAGCTAATAGTTAATTTTAGTTTAAGCTGTTATGACAATAAAAGCCAAAGGAGGCAGGCAAACAGGGCTACTTGGAGGTGATAGCCAGTAGTGCCTTAGCCCTCTCTTTCACAGAAACGTGTGTTAGAGTAATCTGTTTAGCCATTGCTCGAGGTCTGCCAGTCAGCCCGGCATTCATCAACTGGTTCATCAAATGTAACAAATGTACCACACTGGTGGCAGGAGAGGTTGTTAAAGGGATAGGTGTGCATGTGTGGGGCCAGAGGGTATGTGGAAAAATCTCTGTACTTTACTCTTATTGTGCTTTGAATCTAAAACTTCTCTAAAAAATAGTCTTAAAAAAGTAACCAACCCCCTGCATTTAAAGTCTCTCCAGCAATACACCCTGATCCATATATCTGAGGTATGCTTGACTCATCTCACAGGAACCGGGTGTCCCACTTCACCTTGTTTCTGGAAGGATTTTTCCTGCTGCTTTGTGGTAATTTTCAACCCTTTTTTAGCATTTTCCTTGGAGTATATTCCATGTACATGGTGCTGGAGTGGGTGAAGACATATACATATTTTTATTTATCAATTCTAACATGCCCTATTTATTTAAGCTGTGCTGACTGTCCCGTGGCCTCTGAGAATGTGTGTAATTCTCAGAGGCAATGTTTAAACTAAATCAAACTGAAAAATTTTAAGTAGCAACTTACAGATCTAATAACCAAGGTAGGCTACACTGTACTGAGATGTTGCATATCTATTATTCTAAGTACTAGTGTCTGCTGCCCTGACATGATTTTCCGTAACGCCTAAAGCATCTGAAACATTAAATCTCTGCCAGCAAGCACATATAAATTCCCAAACTGGTTTGATGGATTTTTTTTTCACAGTTTTTCCATGAGTCCTATGACATGCTAGGAATACTCTACGAGGAGAAGGCCATGAATGGGGTGAGCCTATTAAGCCAGATTGTGTGAATCACAAGATCTGGGGTTTTGGAGAGGTTCAGCCTGATGCGGACAGCCAAGTTTGTGGGTGTGGGAGAGTCTAATGCAAGTGTAGGCACAAGAAGTTTGGTAAGGTTATCAGAGTCTTCTTAGAAGTGCCTACCATAGTGCAGAAACATCTTTTTGGATCATGTTGGAAACAGCCACAATATCTGGGCTATATCAGAAGTGATGTCCAGTCTTGGGGCTTTGGGTATATGGAACTATGTGGGCTATGTCTAATCTACTATGAAACTATTATAAGTAGTATTATGTTTAGCCATTATATTATTTTCTGTTCTAGAATGTCTATGTGGCTATTGTTATATATTCCAATTCTCTGTTGAAATTCTTTATATTGTAATCTGTTTTCTTAAATATATTAATCAGAGTGATTTCAAAGTCCTTGCCTTAATATCTGTCTCATCTATAGCTCTGTTTCTTTCTTCTGTTTTATTTTATTTTTTCCTCTGTGCTTTCGGTCACTTGCTCCTGTCTCCTGATATATTTTTTTATTTGAATGACAGACATTTTGTATGAAAATTTGTAGAGTTCTGGATAACTTTATATTTTTTCCAGGAAGGAACTTGAAATTATTTTGGCTATTGGGTACAAATTTCTTCACTCAATTTGAAACTGTGAAGATTGGAGGTTAGATGTAAAGATGTATGGGCTTGTCTATTTTGGGTTCATAGAGTAGTCCCCCTGTATCCATGGTTTTACTTCCCCTGGTTTTACCTGTGGTCAACGGCAGTCTGAAAATATTAAATTAAATTTCCCAACCATCATCATCATTTGTTTCTGACATTCAACCATTAATATCATCCTGGCTTGATGATCCAGAATCACTGGAAGGAGATGATTCTCCTTCTGACATCAGAAGGTCAATAGAAGCCTAACGCTACATCACAATGCCTATGTCATTCACATCACTTCAGTCATTGCATAAGCATCGTATCACTTCACATCATCACAATAAGGGAAAATACAGCACAGTAATATATTTTGAGGAAGAGAGCACATTCACAAAACTTTTATTACAGTACTAGAGGCCAGTGCATGAAACTCGTGCACTGGTAGGGTCCCTAGTGGCTGGCAGCAGCTGACTGGGGCCTCCCTCGCTTCCCCTGGCCAGCCCCACCCCCTGGTTGAACTCCCAGAAGAACTCCCAGTCAAGGGAACAATTTGCATACTATGCTTTTATTATATAGGAGATTGTTATAATTGTTTTTTATTATTGTTGTTAATCATTTACTGTACCTAATTTATAAATTAAACTTTGTCATAGGCATATACGTAGAGTAAAACATAGTATGCATAGGGTTCAGGACTATTTGCAGTTTTAGGCATCCATGGGGATGCCATAGATAAGGAGGCCTACTGAACTTACTCCTGGAGCATAGCCCTTTAGAGATGAGCCTGGTCATAATGGTGCAGTTGGTTGAACACTGTCCCATGCACCAAAAGGTTGCTGGTTCAATTCTTGGTCAGGGTACATTTCTCTCTCTCAGTCTCCCCCCCCCCCCCCACCCCACCCCATTTGTCTCTCTAAGCATGTCCTTAGGTGAGGATTAAAAAATAAAAAATAAATAAAAAGCTTACCCATGAGTCCTTAGCAAACTTCTTGATTCTTCTGAGGTCCAATTTTGTTTTCCTAGCACCACAAGACTGCTAAGAGTTCTGTTTGTGTATATTTTCCCTGAGCTGTCATTTTCTGCTTATTGGCCTTTTGACCAGCTCAGCTTTGGATTCAGCAAATACCACAAGGAAAAAATGGCACAGAATGTCTCTGCAGACTCTGTTCTCCAGGTCTTGACCCCTCACATATTGAAGATACTGGAAGCTATGAACCCTCCTTTCTACCCCATCCCATGACGGCGTGGAAAGCTCTAGGCTGTCACTTTCTACTGGCCATGTAGCTCCAGCTAGGACTGAGCAAATGCCCTCAGGAAGGGGAAGCATTGCTCACTTGGTTTCTCAAAACCGGGCTGCCTTGGTTGTGCTCTGATGACATCAAAAAGATTTTTTTTTATTTGCTTGTTTCTAGATTTCAGCAGGAATTCATAGTTGCTTTCAATGAGATGATAGTTTTTTAAAAAATATATTTTTATTGATTTTAGAGAGAAAGGGAGAGGGATAGAGAGTAGAAACATCAATGATGAGAGAAAATCATTGATTGGCTGCCTCCTGCATGCCCCATACTGTGGATAGAGCCCACAACCTAGACATGTGCCCTTGTCCGGAATTGAACCTGGAACCCTTCAGTCTGCAGGCCTACACTCCTATCCACTGAATCAAACCAGCTAGGGCTGAGATGATAGTTTTAAGAGAAGATGCCCACTATAAATGGAAGCAGAGCACTCAATAGTTTATATTGACTGCTCTGCTTAATTGGATAGAGGATTAGGAACAATGTTTATTGCAGCATAAGTTATAAGCAGTGGTGTGTTCATAAATGTTTAATAATTGGCTCTCTGAAAAAAATTTCATTGATTGTGTTTTCCAATTTCTATGGTATTAATGCTCTATTCTGCCAACTTTCTAGCTACCAACATGGTGTCACTTTACACAAGTTGGAAAGAAGTGCAGAGTGACTTCTGGGAGCTGGTGCAAGCTGGCTGTAGCATACCACAGTCAACATGGCACTACTCTTCAAAGTCCAATTTACCATGGGTGGCAATTCAACTACATTGGACTTCCTTCATCCATGAAAGGCCAAGAGATCCTCCTTGTAGGGATGTATATCTAGACCAGTTGTGAGGATTGTTTGTTTATTTTTTCCATGGAGCTCCCATTAGTCCCCTATCTGGAGGCTTACAAATGACTGATCCACAGATATAAAATCTCATACAACGTAGTATCCAGCCAGGGGCCCACTTCATAGTAAAGAAGATTTGGGTATGGACATATTGTCTGCCATTGTCATATGATACATTACACCATCCATAAAGAAATGGTCTCACAGAATGCGGAAATAACCTTCTAAGGGCACATCTGAAGTATAATCTAGGAGGCAATCCCCTGCAAGGATAGAGTAGCCTCTTTCAGGAAGTACCATATACAGCAAATCAGAGACCTTTATGTGATACTGTGCCCCAAGTAGGAAGACTATGTGGGTCTTGGAATAAAAGGTGGAAGCAGGCTTGTCTCTACTTGTAATCATAACCAATGACCCACTGGTAGGCTTTGTATTTCCTATTTCTGAAATTCTGGGCTCTGCAGACTGGTCCCCAAAAATGACATACTTACCAGAGGACACAGTAAGGTTCCCACTGAACCTACACATGCTACCAAGGTCCTTTGGACTCCTTGTGTCTAGGAATCAGCAGATAGAAAGAGGAGTCACTTACTTGGTACCAAACCTATATCATGATAGATAGTTGTTGGCACTCAACCTTGCATTGAAGATCAAAGAGCATTGAGGGGAGTGTAGTAACTATAGAGGAACAGATAGGTCCTGTCTCAGGGATATGGAGGCTGTGCAGGCTCATCTGTTTGTTGTATTTGTCTCAGTGTTTAGAAACCTTCCAATTTTTCCAAAGAATCCATAAATCTGTAGGTCGGCATATGTCCTCTATTTTTCAAAGTTGCCTACTGAACTTGAATCTGGGATTCACACTGTAGAGCTGAATGAAAGATAGTGAAACTCTGTCTCCTAGAGGAAACACATTTTGTTATGGTGCAGACCTGGCTCCCTGGGAAACAAACACTGATATAGATGGTGTAAGAAGTTTATTAGAGAGAGCTCTTGGAAAGGAGAAAGAAGGAAGTGCCAGTAGAAGGAGGTAGAGTGGGGAAAGAAGCAACACTGGGCAGAGGGAGACATTGAATGGTGATGCACTCTGAACAGAAGCCTCAGCCAATATCATGGGGAGTTCTCAAAATAGAATAACCCTCAGAGCTGTCCCAAGTTGGGGTGAGAAGACCCAGCTATCACCACTACATTTATCTGTCATTGGATGTAGGTTCTTCCAGGAAGGTGTGCAGACTGTGATTAAGTGGCTCCCTGTTGCTAAGACCATCCCTAAAGGGAGCTAAGAGCTGATGACTGTCGGCTGGCAGTGCTCCCAGCAGCGATGTCACAAGTCCTTTATTCCCATATTATAACATCCACTACAGATCAGGAGTTCAGAGGGGACCTGAGAAAGATAAGGATCACCTTTCTCTTTGGATTCAAGAGGGAGAGTGTTGTATTTAGTTAGAAGCACTGATTATCAGGAAGTATCCAGGATGATATCTGTGGGACCCATGATGATCTTTACAACCTTGTTGAAATAGAATGTCACTCCTCTCCCAAGAGTGGAGACTTGAACACAAGTTTGACATAGCCACTCTGGAGAATATTTGCAGAACTACCACACACAGAATCTTGATGACCCCATCAACCAACCTGCTTATTTTACAAATAAGAACACTTGGGCTCAGAGAAGTTGGATGAATTGCCTGACATCATACATGGCTAATCTCTGGTAGGCTGAGAACCAGAAACAAAATTCCTCACTAAATCCAGGGCTCTCATACTCTCTGCACCATTATGTCCCTGCTCCTCTGTCCCATCGACCATCTCAGCCTTGCAATCTGGAGGCCTAGGTCTTTAATACACATTGCAACTGCGACTCACACAGATACTGGTGAGTCACACACTGCACACCTCCTAATGAGTGTGACCCAATTAAAGTATTATATTGAAGTAATATATGGGCTGTGTCAAGGCAAAAATGAGAAATTCGATTTGCATAGAGCACTATTGATTAGCATGCTGTATCACTGCTCTGAACACCATTCAGGATGGCATTCAAGGGACTCTGAGATGAGGGGGAGACAGATGCACGAGCACAGAACATCTCTATTTGTGAGCCAACTAAAACATATCGCCAACCCCAGCTGCCTCCGTCACCCCTCCCCATTCCCCCAGCACTATAACACTGACAGATCTAAATATGAAGAAGAAAAATGTCTCCGGCAGGCTGTTATTTTGCTGCCTGAGTTGTGTCAGGGAAGTGTAAATATAATCACATTTTATCCGCCAATCTGAAATGGATTTCAGAAGAAGGGATCACAATGTTAGGAGAAATCTTTTTCGTGGTAGCATGGCTTGATTGAAAATAACTCCCTTGTTACCATCAGTAATGTGTTCAAGGGAGAAAAAAGCAGTGCAGTTCATGACAGAATTACTAGACAATTCAATCAAAACCCCTTTGCAGGTTATAAGGGGAACAGGTAGGCCCAAGATTTGCCTCAAGAGCATGGAGATTGTTCTGAAAACCTTCATTTAAACATCTGCATCCCTATTGGTGACAGTGAGTACCACTGGGAAACACTGGCCTCTCCCACTGCAGCCATTGAATCTCTTCACTTGGCCAGGCCTTTACCCTTTCAGGAGAGCCTTTTAATTCTAGAGCAGGATGAACTGCATTTCTTGTGCCCCCTGGGTTCTAAACACACTGCTTTTTAGCCTAATTATTACTTTGCCCTTACTTTTTTTTTTTTATAAAACAAATACATATACAATTGCCAATCAAATCTATTCAACAGGATGAGTTGAAATAATTAAATCTCAAAAAAAAGGTATCTGATGTTTAATTGGACTATGGAGACTTAGTGTGTATGTGTGTGTACGCAAATATATCATATATTCACTCAACTATTTAAAATATTTAAAATCAATCCTCATGCTCCACCGGTATAGCCTTTAGAGCATATCAACTGCCCCCAGAGAATAAGCAACCCTCTAAAGATGATAAAATGCATGGAGGACCATTCAGCTTGTCCTGTGGCAGCCAGCAACCAGAGATCAAGCAGTCTGTTTCAAACTGTTCACTATTGTCACAGCACATGTAATGTTGCTTGAATACGAGCAGGAGAAAGCAGCAAAGATCACCTTAGGTGTCTGCCAATAATGTGACTTGACATTTTAAGCTGGTCTCCTATTACTTTTGCTCTTTTCACTGAGAAATATCCACATGACACCTCCTCAAAATTGTCAAGGCACAAATGTAGCCCTAACCTCCCTGCTCTGGTATTAAAAGAGAAGGAAAGCCAGGAGTATTCACACACAGTTGCATTCTTGGGTGAAATTACTGATCTAAATTTAGAACTAGGCCAGGCTTTGAGGCCTGCCCTTCGTTTGAGGTCTAGTGCATGAAAGACCTTGTGTTGGGGAATTTTCAGGCTTACTGGGAAGGGGGCATTTAACCCAGTTTGCTCTCCAGTGACTGCATCGGTGCTGACTCTGCCATGGCAAGAGAACTATGCTGCCCGTCCTGTGGTTTCTCTGCACTTTGAGAGAGATTCTATTTGATGTCAGTGGGAGCTCTATTTCCAAAAAGAAGCCAAAACACCATAAGCTGCTTAGAGAAATGGAAAGCCAGGGTCTCTCTTTCAGAAAATCTCTCCCCTGGATCATGAGCCAGTAATACCCCTGTGCTGAGGGCAGCTGCCATTGCATTGCTTGGAGAGTGCTGGGTGGAATGATATTATCTCATGATGAGAGAATTAGAGTGGGGACATTTAGCCTGTATATTTTAAGGCAGAACCTCTTTTGGTAGTGAACAATTAGTAAAGTCATCACTTGAGGCCATGTTGATTTGTCTATTATCTCAGCTACTACTCTAATGAAAAAAGAACTTTTCCTTTAAGCACACAAAGTCATGGCTGTCCATCAGTAAAAGAGAATGAATTTAAATTCAAAACATCTTTTTTAACCTGAACCATACCCTCGGTTAGCATAGCTTCTATTTTTCCTGTAAATGCCCATAATCAAGGCCCTGGTAGGACGTAATTAACAAATTATTGTCTTTGATAATATTATCATAAGCAGAACTCCAGCATTTTCAGGTTTTTCTCTGCTGTGTCAAGTTGTATCAATTAGCTTTTGCTGCATAAAAAAACTTGCCCCTTTATTATTATTTTTTTTTACAATTGGGCCCACCCAATTTTTAACTTTGGGCCCACTCAAATGGTCCAGTATAATCTCCTTATCTCAAGGTCAACTGAAAACATAATTTCATTGGCAACCTTAATTCCCACTTTGTCATATAATGGAACATATTTAGAGGTTCTGGGGATTGGAATGTGGATATCATCAGAGGGCCGTTATTCTGTCTACCTCATCTGTCCTACTTAAGATCACACTGGAATGTTGGATATCAAATTCATAAATGATGTTCTTCATACACTTGCAATATTTTTTCTGGGAATAAAGAACAAGATGATTTATAAATATCTAGCGGCCATCTCCTCCTTCCAGCAGCTAAAGTTCACTCACATCTGAATTTTGAAAGGTCGGGGCCTACATGAGTCAAGACTGAATTTTTTTTCTACTGAAATCACCATTTGGTCCTAAAAGTTAATATAGCTTAAGGGAAGTTTACATTGAACTTTGGAAACAAGTCAGAGAATCATGCAAAATGAAGTAGGGTTTTAGGTGGGAATAGCAAGCTGTATTGGAAGGAAGGAAGGAAGGAAGGAAGGAAGGAAGGAAGGAAGGAAGGAAGGAAGGAAGGAAGGAAGGAAGGAAGGAAGGAAGGAGGGAAGGAAGGAAGGAAGAAAGGAAGGAAGGAAGGGAGGGAAATTAATATATATTGAACACCTACTCTGTTTCACACAGTGAGACAAGCCTATATATTTTATCATTCAACAAATATCTATTGAACTCCTTTTTTATTAATAGCATGTGTCAGAGTCTAGGTTCTGGGGATATAACCCTAGAGAAGGTAAACAGAATTCTTGCCCATAAATGTAGCAGAAAATTTAGGCAAAAAAAACAAATACATAAACAAATAATGTCATATGGTGACAAATGCCATAAACATATTAAGGAGGGCAGGGGGAAAGGGAGTGATGGAAGATAGATGGCATTGCACTACTGTCTCCATGGCTCTGAGGGCTCAGTGTGCCAGACAGAGAGATGTGCAGTGAGGAGAGCTGTGCAGTTCTGGCAATGACACTGTCTAGTGTCACATGGTCTTTCTACGTAAAAAGTCCTACACACACTACTTATCTTGCCCCTACTGCCAGCCCACAGACACATTAGGATGGCCTCAAAAACAAGAGAGCTTTGCCTCGCATGTGCTGCCTTCTCCAGTGAGCTCATGGGAGCCCACCTCTCTGTTCTTCTCGTGTAACCTGAAGTCACTTTTACCTGCAAGGTCAGAGGTATGCAAATAAAGGGGCTCAAGATCTTAAGTTACTCTCTGCTCATCCATTCCGTTTGCATCTCCAGACTGCCCAAATCTATTAAAACCCTGTGAGCAGCCAGTTTGAAGAATTCAACAGTATCAAACAACCCAATCTTTGGAAAGGAGGCAGGAAACGAGTGCAGAGATACTTGAAGGTCATTCCAAAGGGAGAAGTTGAACCATCTGTCATGGCCTGACTCCTCCCTTGAGGGAAAGGATAACAAGCAGCCACAACGGCACAGAGGGGAAGACTACTGTGCTTCTCTGCTGCTTCTCTGCCTCTATACAGCCTTCTTTTCCTGGTGCTCTGCAGCCCAGGTGTAATGGATAGTAATACTATTCCTTCTCCTCTCCTTTCCTATCCACAACCTTTGCCATGTGAGCTTGCAGTCCCTCCCTCTCCACCAGGGGTAAAGTATATTTCTGGCCTCGTTGATAGTCTACTTTTTCATTGCAAGAGCGTTAGCCATAGTGATTTTAGCAGACATATACAAAGGCTTGAAGTATGCATGTGTAGTTAGATTTTCCTTCTTGTATTTCTACCATTGCCATGAGAGCATCTCTGAATGGCCTGTTGGTCCAGTATGACTGAGAGGTAGGGGGTCAGCAGGAGCAAATGCACTATTTGGAGCCAAGAGTAACCAGACTGAGTCCAGATCAGTTGACCCCCAACCAAGTCCAGTCACATAAAAGAGAATAAACGTTTATTGCTTTAAGCCACTGAGTTTTGAGGTGGTTTCTTACACAGCATTATTGTTGCAATTAGCTGATTGATACACAGGGGAGCAGAGTTTCCCCTGGTATAAATCTTGGTAGCAATAACAAATATTCAAATAAGATCCTTGAAGCTATCAGAGGGAATATTTTTTTGAGAGCAGCAGCTGAACATGGGGCCAAGGCCAGCCTGAAACATCAGCATGAAAACATCACTGAGGAAAGAGCGGACTTACTTGGTGACTCCAAAGATTAGGAGTCACACTTCCTCTAAAGCAGTGGTTCTCAACCTTTCTAATGCCGCGACCCTTTAATACAGTTCCTCATGTTGTGGTGACCCCCAACCATAAAATTATTTTCATTGCTACTTCATAACTGTAATTTTGCTACTGTTAATGATTATAATGTAAGTATTTGTGTTTTCCAATGGTCTTAGGCTCTACAGCAGCAGTTCTCAACCTGTGAGTCATGACCCACAGGTTGAGAACCGCTAGCAGGGTCACCTAAGACCATCGGAAAACACAGATATTTACATTACGATTCATAACAGTAGCAAAATTACAGTTATGAAGTAGCAATGAAAATAATTTTATGGTTGGGGGTCACCACAACATGAGGAACTGTATTAAAGGGTCGCGGCATTAGAAAGGTTGAGAACCACTGCCCTAAAGCCAGCACTCTGCTCTGCATTTGACCCCTGCTGGACTGAGTTATTTTGGATCTGTTTTCATGACTCTGGGGCTTAAAATAGTCACTGCTGAGCCATCTGTCTTGGGATCCATCTCACTTCTGAAACGTATAGCAGCTGTGGCTGAATTGAAAGCAGCTCCTGTTAAGAAAGTGAACAATCTCTCGGCTTTTCTCCATCTATGAGAGTGCCCTGGAGAGAAAATAAAATAGAGGGAATTTGGCTGCCAAAGAAGGATAAGAGCTTCAGAAGGGAAGCCGGGAGATGCCGAGCAGATAGAAAATGAGAACAGGGAGGGCTGCCAGAGGGCCTGGAAAGGAGCCAGGTTACATGAAGTTCAGACAAGGATGCTGCCAGCTGGAGGTGCAGGAGTAAGGAGAACAGTGCAGACTGTGGCTCTGGGACAGCAGAGCAGCAAGGTGTGGTGGAAAGGACGCCCAGTCAGGTCAGAGTTCCTGAGCCGAAGACTCAGCTCCACCATCAAAGCTGTCACGGCCTAAGTTTTTGCACCCTTAAACTAGGGTTAATATTAGCTAGCTCAGGTTGTGCGTGTCGATCAGAACAATGCAGATAAGGACTAAATAAACTATATGGACCTCAGCCAATCATGCCCAGGCCTAGATGATCATTTCAATAGGACAGAAACAGGGTCTGTCTTTTGTGCTGTCGTATAGCGCATTTCCAGGACTTAGCTGGAAAATACATGCACATGCACACACACGTGTGCACACACTCTACAATTTAATTATTAAATTACTAAAGGCCATTAATATGTACAGTAAAAATATTACTCAAATTCTTGGCAAAGTAAGAAATAGCTGTTGTGTTTACCCAGAAGCCTTCTGGACGTTGCATCCTAATACAGAATTGTTAGCAATAGCTGACCTGCCTGCCTGACACTCACATCAGAGCAATGAGAGCTCCTGCCATTCTGAACATAGGACCTGCGGAGAGGCTTGTAATCATGAAGATGGGGTAGGTCTCTGGGAAAGTGCCCGTCTTCCATCTCCCTCTTCCTAAGGGACTGTCTTAGCTGTTTGCAAGCATTTCCAGTATTGACAGCTGTTGACACGGGCACTGAAATTGGACACACCCTTAAAACTTGTATGATCTTTGCAAAGTTGATTAATCTTTTTTCTCTATTGTAAAATGAGTATTACTAGCATACTTCAAAGGGTTGTTTAGAACCGGGGTGGGTAAACTACAGCCTGTAGGTCAAAACCTGCCAACTGTCTAAATGAAGTCTTATTGGCCCAGAGCCAGGCTCGTTTGCTTCCATATTGTCTATGCTTGTTTTATGCTACAGCGGCAGAGTTGAGTAGCTGCGACAGAGCTACAGAAACCTAAAAAGAGTTACTCTCTGGCCCTTTATAGAAACAGTGTTCTAACTCCTGGTTTAAGGACTAAATGAGGTCACAAACAGAAAACCTTTAATGTAGAATCATGGCTACAGTCATAAAATGCTGTGGTAAAATGGGAATACATAGAAATAGCCACTTTGGGTTTTTAAAGAGAAAGGCTGTTGACAGAAACAAGTTGAGGGAAGGTATGTGGACCACAGGCTCAACAAGAGTCAACAGAGGTGCCATAGGAGTCAATGGAAACCCAGCCACGTTGACACAGCCTGGCATCCATGGCAGAGGACCAGGAAGAGAGGAACATGGAAAAGCTTGTGAGACTCCAGGAGAGAGAGAGAGATCAAGGCAAAAAGGACACAAAATCTTGACACTGAGTCTGGAGATGATCATTGGTAGGTGTTCCAGTGAGTTTATTTAGAGAGAGCTCTTGGCAGAGAAGCGGTTAACCCATTCCATAAAGAGTATCTTAGGGACTAAAAGGGAGAAAATGTGCTCTCCCAGCTGGAAAGCTTGTGTGTGTGTGAGGTGCTTGAGCTCCCCTGCAAACAGCAGGCTCCGCCACAATGCCGCAGTACCTTTCAGTGGCCACTCTCCTTAACGCTCACGTGTAATTTTATCTCTTTCAGTCCACAGCAATTTATCTTTTTAATACCCTCTGTTAGTCAAGCTGTGCTTTGCCCACTCAGGTGTTTCCAGTGTTGCCTTAAAAATTTCAGTGGCTCATTCAACAAAGCTTTCAACAGGAAAAAGAAAACCAGAAGTAGGAGAGTGTATAAGTAGGCTGGCTGCCAGGCCAAGGGGAGTGGAATGGTGAAAAAGGAACTTTCAAAACTCTTTCTTCAAATAAAAGAAAAGGGAAAATATGACCATGTGAGCATTCTGAAATGTACTGGATATTCATTTTTCTCAGTGCAATTGCACTCAATGCTACCCGTTTTATACTTCCTGGACATCAAGTGATTTCAGGATTGACTGTCCAATGCAAAGCCACTGCATCCTATCCAAGAATTATGTCTTACTTTGTGATGATGATATCTTAGCAGAGAACTTCCAGAGTCATTATTTATTATAAAAATAGATTTAAAAGGACAACTATCATCCATCGAAGGCCTGCTGTGTGCCAAGCATCGTGCAAAAGGTTTTCACCCACATCGCTTCATTTAATCCTCTGAAGAAGCCTTCAAGGTGGTAGAGACTTTGCAGAGAATCAGCACTATCAGGCAATATGTCATAGGGCTGGTGGCAGAGTCAAAATGTGAACCAAGTCTATCAGATTCTCATCTCACTATCCTTTCAAGTTCACAGAGCCACTGTGTGAAAGACACTGTCCAGAGTTGCCCGTAACACAGCAGGGCAGGTGGAAACACATGCCTCTTGGGATGGAGTGGAGGTCTCTAGGAAGCAGGGAATTCTGGGGCTTGGGCTACACCAGACGTGCCTGCCCATTCACCCTGCAGTTCGAACAGCAGCCCCTAGAAATGAGTCGAACCACACACTGCTTATCAGTAAATCCAGACATTGTCACTACATTTCTGATCAATGCCATTGACCTGTTTTCCAACTTAAGTCAAATCTTCTCCCAAGTGAGATGGGGGTTGACATTGTTTCATGTGGTAGCTCTGAGTGAGGGGTAGAGGACACTTTAAAGGAAAATAAACCAAAAGCACATTTTCCTCTATTTAACAGATACTCTTGAAGACAACCTGCCTTTTAATGATGCTTTCCACTCAACAAGATTTAATAGTTTATGTATTTTCAACCTGCTTTTCCAGCCAAATTTACAGCTAAAGTAAACAACCTGATGATGCTGTATAGTCACATTAAAAGTTTGTGTGCACAGTGAACCAAAGTAATACTCCATCTGAACATGACCTTCACCTGGTTCAGCTTGTGTGCTTTCTGCCTGAGTCCTGGAGCCTCCTGGGAAAGTCTGATACAAGTGTAATCGGGTTCCCTCCTGGGAGCCTGCGTGGGAATAGTCCAGGTATTCACCACAGGAAGAGGAGCATCTCCACAAGGAGTCCTGTATGTCACCTCCTTCTTAGGATGCTCTCATTCCAACTGTGGCTGAAACCATGACCCTATCCCTTGAGGCCATCCCCATTCATCCTCTGCCTTCTTTTCCAAGCTCCAGTCCAAGTGTGAACTCCAGTCCCTTTCTTCAGTTTATCATTTTCATGTATCACAGAGAACAATGTGGACTTCGCAAAAGGCAATTCAGGAAGCATAGTCATAACGTATAAGTCTCTGCTGTTTTCTCCCACCCCGTTCCTCTCATACAGTAAATCCTCACTTAACATTGTCAATAGGTTCTGCGACTTGAAGCTAAACAAAACCAATTTATCAAAGTCTAATTGTTATAAACAGGAGTGAAGTTCCTAAGGCATCTCATCAATGTCTAAGGTAATGAACAAAACGACATTATTCAAGAACCTGCTATAACATGTTGGCAGACCCATCGATTGTGATCATGCGACAGCTTCATTCCGTCTTTCACTGTCCCCTTTAAACTTGATTTCCTGAGGTTAGTTTCACCCTCTGTGACGTTCTCCTCACTGTGAAATCCTTGCTTCCTCTTCTCACTCTTAGACAACAGAACACCTAGAACTTACCTAAAATCACAAGCACAGGTCGACCCAGAAAGGAGAATGCTCACACCACTATTCAAATAGAGGCTCTGGACTTGGCTGGAAGCCTGCGGTAAGAAAGGAGGCAGGATTGTCAGTCTTCCCAAGTTTCTCTTACTGTTGCATCTCCTCCTTACCCACCTCCAACCCTCTGCCAGGTCCCTGCCACCCTCACAGCTTCATCCTCTAGGGGCGGATACGTGGAGGAGGAAGGGACAGGAAAGGTGTTTCTTAAATTAGTCCTGGCTTTTTGTTCTAAGGAGCTATTCAAATGTTTAAAGTTGTTGCTTTCTCTTTGGAATGCTTTGGGACACTGTGCAGCTCCCTTGATCTGGGGACCCGGGTGGACGTGGAGACTTACAAGTCTTTCTTCAGGCCCTGGGCTCCAGCCTCATCCTCTCTGAAAAGGACCCAAGATGACCCACAGCTGCTCTCTCTGCAATGCCTCCCCCCCAAGTCTACTCCATGGGGACTCTCACATCCCCCACACCCTTGCAGACCCTTTACTAGGCAGTCCCAATGCCATCCTCCCTGGCACCATCACCAAAGCAGGATGTCAGCCCTCCCAGTATCCTCCACCTGGGATGCCTTGGGTCCAGAGTCTGGCGCAGTCCACAACCCACTTTCCCATTCTCAGGCATCTGTCTCCTGAAAACAAGAAATGCATTTGGAAGAAGTCAATGGCATTGTGAATCCCCTGCCCTTACCTGCTCTGACACAGTGACCAGACTTACAGCTGCCCCAGTGTAAGGACATTTCTCCAGGTATTCCCCCTCACACCTCACTCTGTACAGCTGAATCTTTGAAGCCATAAAACAGGTTCTCCCTGTTGCCTTTTAAATAGCTACATATTCAGACTTACCTCTCCTTAATTTAGAATGGGAAGCTAACAATTGGCACAAAGTGGAAACCAAGGCAGGAGCCACACTCTACCTTCCTTCTTCCCATTTTCCCAGGAAGGTTGCTATCCTGCCTTGCACGATGAAAAGTTCTCCAGACACTGAATCCATTGGGAAAGAGTCCAAAAGAAAATTCTAACCTAAGTCCCCAGCCAGACCTCCCCATCAATCCATGTCCCCATCTGAGCTGCAAGCCTCTCCCAGGAATTTGGGGATGATGCTATGGAACTCCCATCTTCAGTGGAGAGCCTGCCTGCTTGCCTCCATGGGCAAGCCACAGCCTGCAGCTGGGAAAGGAACAGAAGCTAACTTTCAGGAAGAAGGAATTTCTGAGAGATGAAATGCCACAAATGAAGGAGCCTGACATGATAGTCCAACCTGATCACTGAGGCCTGAGGTACCAAGGAAAGAAGAGCTTCAGGACCATATGAGACATTGTGTTTAACAGTCAGCACAACTCAGCCATGGGGTTCCACCTGCCTCTCTCTTCACCCCATCATCAAAATAAGTAAACAAGAAGGGCCATTTCCCTGCAAGTCAATGAGGATGGTCAGTGTCAGGATCTGGAGGTACGTGGAGGTACAGAGCAGGTGGAAAAATCAGGTAAGAAGTAGATCAGCATTCCCTTGTAGTGGCCAAAGTTTGGGGGGAGGGGGGAGGGTGAACCAGCCAGACCTATAGGCACAGCAGAAGTTACATGTGAGACAGCCATCCCCACTCCAGTGTGCATCAGGAACATACAAGAGGGCCTGTGGGAAGGCCACGCTGCTTGACGAGTGAGGGTTATTGTTCCAGCAGAATTAGGGACAAACATTGAAAAGTACCTTCATTAGCATCCATAAACTTGTAGGCCTTGAAGGAGAAATACCTCCTAACCTCAGCATAACCTCTGCAAAGATACCATTCATTTTATGAGAGTTATATTGAGAGAGTAATACGAGTGTGGGTGGTCAGGAATGGGCCCAGGCTCAGCTATTCAAGGGCTGGCGATCTCATTCAGTGGGTTTCAAACCACAAGTGACATCCTGAGATTCTCAAAAATAAATGCTTTTAAATGAAGTTCTGATTCAATGGTTTGGGATGAATCCTGGGCAGACAGAGATTATGAAAAGCTATGTAAATGATGCTGGTTCACACTCCTGGTTAAGAACCACTAAATTAAGTCTTCAACAGGTTTAGATTTCTTTTCTACCTTCTCCTTCTGCTTCTATCTAATTTGTAACCATTTCATTTTCCTTCAACACATCAGTGAGACAAGGCTGGGGAACAGAAAATGCTAAAAACAGCAGGTGATCCTGAGATTCTGGTAAGTGGGGCAGGTAAAGTTTCAATGGTTGGGGATGCTGAAACCAATGATTCTAGGACCTGTGTCTTGTGAGTACATGTGCATAGTCCATTTCCCAAATATAACCTTCACTCTACAAGTGCATGAGAGTGGTTGATAAAATAAAAAAGTGTTGAATTCAAATTACTGTGATATTTAGAAATGCCAATTGATGAGTAATGCGTTACTGAGATTATTTCAGAAATAAAAAAAAAAGAAGGTATATACTTTTTTTTTCTCTATCTCACTTAGACAAGGAGAAATATTCTAGGAGTTTTCTGGAACTGGAGCACCAGTAGCGAGATTTGCGTTCTGTTTTTGTAAGGGAGCGCTTGCTCAGAAAGCTGGGGGAGCAAGCCATTTTGGAAAAGCAGGCTTGGGTTGGGACCACCACTAGAATATCTTCCCAGGTGGCAAGGACATCTCCCAACAAAAATCTACTGGCACTTGGATTTTGACAGCTAGAAATCTGTGCCACAGCAGAATGATAAAGGCCAGCTCCTTGGTGTCACCTGGGGCCCTGCCAACTTGCTACTCCTGTGGTTCTGGAAAGAGTCCTTCTGCCTGGGAGTCAACTCACTGGAATTTGATATTTATATGACATGGCATCCTGGTTCTATTTACTCAGTCTATTCAAAGCTAGAGGAAAGCAGATCTCTACAGAGACCAAATATTTGGCTCCATGAAGACATGAGATATAAACAGGCCAAAAAGACAAATTGGATGTAACACACTCTGGAGTCGACACGCTATGATTCACTTCCTTAACACCTGGCCAAGTTACTTACCCAAGAGTCTTAGTTTCCCTCATGAGGATAGAAGGACTGCTCACAAAGTCCCATATATTCTCCCAGATACTTGACAGAGTGGCACTACTGCCCTCCCTTGCCCTTGGATATTAGGCATGGCCAGGTGACTTGGTTGGCCAATGGCATATGAGCAATGAGAGAGCCATGTTCCTTCTGGATGGCAGCTAACAGCCAGTTTGAAAATCACCCAGCACTTTCCTTGTGCTCCTGAGACTGGCAACAGTGGCTGCTCTCTTACCTGGATCCTGGAGTGAGGAAGCTTGGAAGCAAAGCTGCCAGCTGAACAATGAGCCTTGTAGTATGAGTAAGAAACTGCTGTTCAATAAACGACTAAGATTGGGGGAGAGGGGTGTTTGTTATCATAGCACAACCTAGCCAATCTTGACTGATACAAGTGTCAGTTAGCATCAAAAGAAACAAAGTCCACAAAGCTCCTCACACGATGTTTGGCACATAGCAAATGATTAATTTATTCAATCTAAAAATGTATATTAATATCGTATCAAGTAGTAGATGCTAGAGACTCACTGATGCAGGCAACAAAAGATGGCTTTTGCTCTCTTCTGCTTGCCATCTAGAGTAGATTCTAACTGGTATACTTTGTCATTGCTTTGTGTTGATAAGATGCTCGGTTTCCATAAATGCTGGAGCAGGGAGTTTGTCTGCACTGTTGGAGAGAGGATCTAAGAAGACATTAATGTGCACTGTGGCCGCCACATCCATTCTTCAGAAGTAAAATCACATTGTGTAAGGCACAATATTTTTGTGGGGAATTGTGAAAATACTGCATTTTACAAAAGCATATTGATAATAGCTGCTATTTACTTTGTACTTGCTATGTCCCAAACTCTGCAATAAATGTTTTCCACACATTATCTCATTTAATAGAATCCTTGCAAAGATGCTATGAGATTGGTATTATGATGCCCAGATTTTTTGTTGTTATTATTAATCTTCACCAAAGGATTTTTTTTATTGATTTTTAGAGACAGTGGAAGAGAGAGGGAGAGACAGAAACATCGACGTGAGAGAGACAAATTGATTGGTTGCCTCCAGCATGAATCCTGACCAGAGCCAGGGCTTGACCCTGCAACCAAGGTAGGTGCCCTTGACAGGAATCAAACCTGGAACCCTTCAGTCCATGGGCCAATGCTCTATCCACTGAGCAAAACCAGAGCTAGGGCATGATGCCCATTTTATTATGAGAAAAATTGAGGTTTAGATACTAAATTACTAATACAGGGGCACAGAACTGAAATGTAGTTGAGTCTGAATTTGAATTCAAATCTAATACAAAAACAAAAGGTTACACTTATAAGCTTATGATACCATCTCAACTGGAAAGAAAAAGAAATATAGGCCCCAGCTGGTGTGGCTCAGTTGGTTGAGCATTTCCCTGTCCAGTGCACTGAGAGGTTGCTGGTTCTATTCCCAGTCATGGTTTCAGGCTCAATCATCCCCAGCAGGAGGCAGCCGATTGACCTTTATCTCCCTCATTGATGTTTCTCTCTTTCTTTCCCTCTCCATTCTTTTTTCTCTAAAGTCAATAAAAATATATTTTAAGGGATATATATATATATATATATATATATATATATATATATATATATCTCCTAATATATAAAAACCCTGGGTTGTAATGACCAGTAACAACCAGAGGCTGACCAACTGGAAGTCAGTGCTGGCCCCACCCCCAAGTAAGCAGTAAGGGGCAATCACACAGGCAGGCAGAGGAGTTAGGGGTGATCAGGTAGGCAGACCAGCAGTTAGGGTGATCAGGTAGGCAGGTAAGTGGTTAGGGGCAATCAGGTAGGCAGGCCAGCAGTTAGAGGAGATCAGATAGGCAGAGGGCCCCTCACCTGGCTGGCCCTGCCCCCAAGCAAGCACTTAGAGGCAATCAGGCAGGCAGGCAGAGCGGTTAGGGATGATCAGGTAGGCAAGCAAGTGGTTATGTGAGAGCAGGTAGACAGGCCAGCGGTTAGGGGTGATCAGATAGGCAGACAGCCCCTTGCAGGACTGGCCCCACCCCCCAGCAAAGAAAGAGGGAGGCCCAGGCCCAGCAAGCCTTGCACCCCAGCCTTTCACTTGCAGAGGGAGGCCACCAGTGGCAGGGGAGGGTGGGCAGTGCTGCACAGATGGCAAGCAGTGGCAGTGGCGGGGGTGGGGCCAGCTGCCTGCCAGCCTGATCACCCCCTAACCACTGCCCTGCCAGCCTGATTGATGCCTAACTGCTCCCCTGCCAGCCTGTTTGCCCCTAACTGCCCTCCCCTGCAGGCCTGGCCACCCCCAACTGCTCTCCCCTGCAGGTCTGGGTCTCCCCCAACTGTGCTTCCCTGCAGGCCCGGTTGCCCCTAACTTTCCTCCTCTGCAGGCCTGGTTACCCCTAACTGCCCTCCTTTGTAGGCTTGATTGCCCCCAACTGCCCTCCTTTGCAGGCCTGGTCCCTCCCAACTGCCCTCCCCTGCTGGCCATCTTGTGGTGGCCATCTTGTGTCCACATGGGGGCAGCCATCTTATTTGTTGGAGTGATGGTCAATCTGCATATTACTCTTTTATTATATAGGATAGAGGCCTGGTGCATGGGTGGGGGTGGGGGTCAGCTGGTTTGCCCTGAAGGGTGTCCCAGATCAGGGTGGGGGTTCCCTTGGAGCATGAGGCAGCCTGGGCAGGGGGCCTGTAGTGGTTTGCAGGCCGGACATGACCCCTGGCAACCCAAGCAGAGGCCCTGGTATCTGGGATTTCTTTATCTTCTATAATTGAAACTTTGTAGCCTTGAGTGGAGGCCTGGGCCCACCAGGGTGTGTGCAGAAAGCTTGGCTTCCTCCATTGGTGAGGAAACCCAAGCCTCCTACTCACTTTGTGGCTGCAGCCATCTTGGCTGGGTTGATTTGCATACTCTCTCCTGATTGGCTGGTGGGCATGGCTTGTGGGTGTAGCAGAGTGGTGGTTGATTTGCATATTACTCTTCTGTTAGATAGGATATATGACCATTGTTATCCACACATGCACACTTTAGGCTGGAAATTTAACAACTGCCTCTTTTGCAAAAGGTTTATGACACACAGGTTGTGTTCATTTGGCTGGTGTATTGCTATTGTTGTTTTGTTGTTGTTGGAACCCTCAATGTCAGTCTTGGCAAACTGGTCTATGCACAAAGGCAGTATGGTTCTGGATGCAGTGCCTGTCAGTTTTAAAGGGAAAACTTGGCTCTGGTAAAAATCAACCGAGACCAGTTGCCTAGGAAAAGGTGAATCACTGAAGTTCCAGAATTGTTCAATAAGGCTGTCCCTGTTTCCCCACTCCCTCTGCCCCTAATGTGTCTGGAATGCCCCACCCAAGAGCCTGGAGCAGGTTAGATGCTGAGAAATGAACCTGATGACGAGACAGACTCCTGATTCTATTTGGCCCATGGATGACTCAGAGCAGTCGCTGTCACAGCCTGTCTTCTTGAGATCCCATTGTCATCTGTGCTAGGTAGTTTCATTCTGGGAGAAAGACAGCCACCAGCAGGGTTCTAGAAACATTATTTTCTTTCCTTATTTGACTGACAGGAGTGAGGTGACAGGAACAGTGGGCTTTCACATAAAATGATGCCTCTGCCTCCATGTTATTCCAACAGTGGAGCTGTGAGAGCTACACTCACAATAACTCATCATGTCCAAAACGCAGTCATTATCTCTCCCTGCAAGCTGCCGCCTCTTTTCCCCCTGGCAGTCCTTCCCTTGGTTAACAGCATCACCATACACCAACTCACCCAGTGGGAGAGCTAATAAGTAGGCAGGAAGGACAGGAAAGGCCTCGGGAGGTGGAATTAGAAGAGCAGGGATTAATGGGCACAATGGAAGGACTTTTGGGCAATTTACTTGACCCCTTGGAGCTTTGGTTTCCCCTTCCGTAGGAACGGTGATGATTATCACAGTAATCGGAATGCACAGGATTTCCCCTTGTCTGGCCTTGCTTGGGGTGCTTTTCCTGCTTAACCTGGTGATTTATTTAACTGTAGTGGCCCATATTGCCTTGCCAGGTCTGAGCCCGATGACCTCCTCAATAGGCCTGTCATTAGCTATTAGTCTGGGGCACTTCAGAGGTAGCAGCATGTAAATCCAGCTTTTCCACTCACCCATGTCTTCCTTTCATTCCACTGTAATCGTGTAAATCTTCTACTTTTTAATAAAATGCATTGATTTTATGATCTTATAAATAACATACATTTCTGTTAAAAGTGAAATGATAGAAAAGTACAAAGAACAAAATAAAAGCATCACATGGCACTGCATCTCAACCAGAACCGCAGATGCTACTTTATTAGACTCCCTTCTTGTAAATGCTTATGAATATTTAAAAATGAACAACACTGAGACAGGTGCCTCCTGGTTTCAGGAAGCAGTCAGTCAGAAGGGAGAGTGAGTGAAAGGGATTGAAATGGAGGCACATATCTGTTGGCTCACATGGGTAACAAAGAGTCTTGAGCAACTTCACAGGCCAGCCAAGACAATTACTTCTGGACCTAATAATTCTGCCCTTCCCAACACAGAATTCTCATGCATATTGTATGTCCAGAATAAACTCACGTTAGTCAAAGACAAAGTGTAATATAAAAGGGACCAAAACAGGAACTATATGGAAACTATACAACAAAAAAAGGAGGGAAAAAAGCAAAAGAAAATGATAAAGTGCCTGGAGGAAAAGATGGACCCTGAACAGGGGAGTAGTGTCTCCAAAGTGTCATACATTAAAGAAGACTTTAATAAAGGATTTTAAAAAATAAAGCTCAAGGCAGAAATAGAAGCACAGAAAGAATAAATAGCAGGACAACAGGGTGAAATGAAACATAAGCAGAAAGAAGTGAATAAGAAGAAAGTAGAAGAGAAACAAAACTTCAGAGAAATAGAAGTTAAAAGACAAGACAAAGAATTAGTATGGTTGAAAAGGCACAGTAATTATTATGAAGGGCAGGGTTGAGAAAATAAAGCAAAATGAAAGAAATGAACATAAAAGAGTAAAAGTATATACACAGTCCATAAATGCATATATAGGTCTATATTTATATCTATCATCTCATCTACCTATGTTATCTATCTATCTATCTATCTATCTATCTATCTATCTATCATCTATGGAGAACATAAAATCAAGAGTTCTAACTTTTCATAACTGTTGTCCCCAAAGAAGAGACTAAAGTAATGAAACAAACAATACCAATCATATTTTATAGAAAGTGTTTTTGAAATAAATCACTTTCTATAAAAACAAAGATCAAATCCACATAATGAAAGCACACCATGTTTTCAAGAAACACTGACTTGGAACTATTAGCACTGAGAGATATTCTAAGAAGTAGTGAACATAACAGATAAAGAGACAATCCTTTGGGAATTGAATCAAAACATCAAGTTGGCTCTAAGGATAAAATTACTGGATGGGCCTCAGTCTTCTCCATATTTGGTGCTAGAGAGAGTGAATCTAAATTCCCATTAGAATAGACATATAGACCAATGGAAAAGAATTGATAGTGTGGACATATACTCTCACATTCAATTGATTTTTAACAGGGTATCAAAACAATTCAATGGCAGACAGAACAGTCTTTTGAACAAATGGTGCTGGGAAAATAGGGTATCAACATGGAAAAAATGATGCTGGACTCCTAACTCATAGCATATTAAAAAATTAATTCAAATTATATCAAAACCTTAAATGTAACCACTAAAATTATAAAACTGTTAAAGGAAAACATAAAATTAAATCTTTGTGACCTTGGATTAGGGAATAATTTCTTAGTATGACACCAAAACCATAGGTAAAAAAGAAAAAAATTAGATAAATTGAACTGCATTTAAAATATTTATGCTTCAAAAGGCACTATGAAGAGAGTGAAAAGACAGCCAACAAATGGGAGAAAGTTTTTGCAAATCATAGATCTAAGAAGCAAAATAAATTTAGAATATGTAAATAAACTTTAACATAATAATAAAAAGTGGACAACCCAATTTAAAAACAAAGCAGAGGATATGATTAGACATTCTCCAAAAAAGATATACAAATGGACAATGAGTGCAAGAACTGATATTCAACAGGATTAGCCATCAGGTAAATTCAAATCAAAACCACAGTGAGATACCACTTCATAGTCACTAGGATATCTATAATAAAAAAGAAAGATAATAAGTGTTGGTGAGGTGGAGAAATTGGAACTCTCGTGCATTGCTGGTGGGGCAGCCATTATGGAAAACAGTTTGGTATTTCCTCAGAATGTTAACATGGAATTACCATATGGCCCAGCGATTCCAATTGCTAGGTATATACCCAAGAGAAACGAAATGTTATGTCCACACCAAACTTTGTACATGAATGCTCATAACAGCATTATTCATAACAGCTGTAAGTAGAACAATAAAATGTAACCAATGGAATATTACTCAATATAAAGAGAAATGTAGCTTATGATATATGCTACAACATTGATAAACCTTTAATAAAACATTTTACTTAGTGAAAGAAGCTATCACAAGAGACCATATATTGTATGATTGAATTTATGTGGAATGGCCAGAATAGGCAACTCTATGTAGACAGAAAATACATCAGTTGTTGCCTAGGGCCAGGGGTGAAGGCAAGGTAAGAACAATTTCTTACCTTGAATACTAATGGCTACTAGATTCCTTTCTGAAGTGATAAACATTTTTCTAAAATTATGGTAATAGTTGTGCAACTCTAGATATATTATAAATCATTGAATTATACAACTTAAATTAGTGAATTATATGGTATGTGAATTAGAAATAAATAAAGCTGTTGAAGGAAAAGAAAACATTTTAAAGTGTGTTAAAACTTAGAGAATATAAATCCCATAGGGTCTTATTAAAAAAATACTAGATGATAAACCTCAGCCAACCAAGACATGAACAGTAACACTATGGTAAACAGACTGACTGTAAACATTGAATCAATCTAAGTATGGGAGTAAGCTAAAAAAATTGTGGTTTCAAAACATTAAGTATTATGGACTATAATATAGTTAATAAAATAAGAATCTTTCAGTCCAAACTGATATAAATAAATGGAGAAGAAAAAGTTCTACCTTATAATAAAATTCAAACTAGTAAGTGTAAAAAAGAATGATGGAAACAAAACAAAATTACCACTTGGCCCAGCCAGTGTGGCTCGATGGTTGAGCATCAAACCATGAATCAAGAGGTCACTGGTATGATTCCTAGTCAGGGCATATGCCTGGGTTATAGGCTCAATTCTCAATAGGGGGCATGCAGGAGGCAGCCAATCAAGATTCTCTCTCATCATTGATGTTTCTATCTCTCTCCCTCTCCCTTCCTCTCTGAAATCAATAAACACACACACACACACACACACACACACACACGCGCGTGTGTGTGTGTATGTGTGTGTGTGTATATATATATATATATATATATATATATATATATATATTTTTTTTTTTTTTTAAGCCCTCCCCTTCCCCTTGGCTTCTGCTGATGTTTCTCCTCCAATCACAAGAGACCAAAAACCAACCAACAAACCAATCAACCAATATACCCCCCCAAATTTAACATTGTATTCATATCTTACCTCTTATTTTTGGAAATAATATCATTGTATTAATTTCCTAACTAGAATATAATCTAAAATGTAAGGATAACATATATCTTGAGACCAACCTTTTTTCCCATTGGATAATATCTCTAATTGGTCCGCTAGTTCCTGGCCTTAGTCTTCAAAAGCCACAGATAAACACTGGTTGGTATTACTGGCAACCACCTGAGGTGGCAGGTCCTATTGTTATTTTCTTTCCAGCTTTATTGAGATACTAGAGGCCCGGTGCACAAAATTCATGCACAGGGATCGGGTCTAAACTGGCAGTCAGACATCCCTCTCACAATCCAGGACAACTGGCTCCTAACCACTCACCTGCCTGCCTGCCTGACTTCATGATCACCCCTAACCCCTCTGCCTGCTGGTCTGATCGCCCCTACCTTGCCCCCCTGCCTGCCTGATCACCCCTAACTGCCTCTGCCTGCCTGAACTTGCCCCCAGCTGCCCTCGCCTGCTGGCCTGATCTCACCCCCTAAACTTCCCTCCCCTGCTGGCCTGATCACCCCTAACTGCCTCTGCCTTGGCCCCCACTACCATGGCTTTGTCCAGAAGGAAGTCGGACATCTGAAAGATGGCTGGTCAACCTGGTCTAATTAACATATTACCCTTTTATTAGTATAGATAACTGACATATAGTGCTGTGGAAGTGTATTCCTGGGTCCTAGGGGATAGTAGAGTCTGGGTCACAGAATGATCCTACTCACTCATACTGGGCTGTAATCTGGATAAGAAATAACCTTTTATGGGTTTAAGCCACTGAGATTGGGAGCTTGTTTGCTATAGCACTTAGCCGGACCTGGCTGAGCAGTGCATAGCAATTGGCAAAGGAAGGAGTTGAGGAAAAACAGTTGAGGGAGGGGGATGAAGGGTCAGCCTTGGACAAAAGAAGTTCAGACTGATTGAAACATGGACATGGAAGAAAACCTTACAATAGTTTGATAGCTGGGCTTGGGGAACTGTTGATGCGAAGAGGAGAAGTACTTTAAAGGGAAAATAGAAAGGCTACAGGAGTGGAAAATACCTGCAAACATCTGAGCTGATGGGAACAGCCTGGAGGTCAGCTATAGAAACCACTTCAGGTTTCTACATTAGTCGTCTATGCCAAGACTGGAAAGTCCCATCATGCATGTAGCTCCAACGAGCCTGATTCCTAAAGCCTGATTCAGTGTGTTGTGGTGACCACTCAGGGATTTAACCTACAATTGTGTTTGCCCCCTTCTTCTGTCGGTACCAGCTTCAAAAAGTACATTAATGAATCTAAGAGCTGTTATCTATTCCCAGCCACAAATATTTATTGATCACTTTCTGTGTGAGAGGCACTGTTCTTGGTTTTTGAGAAAACAGAAAAAGTGTAAGAAGTATTTTTAGACTTTGAGAATCTCACATTCTAGCAGAAAGACAGCACTCACAGATGGGAGAGTAAAGCAAAAAAGAATAAAAGAACAATGCTTGTGTGTGCCACATGCTAAGGGCAATATATTGTATTTACTATTAGTGAGGGGTTCTATTAATCATGCCCACCTCAAAATTGTGGCAGGCTAGAACAGGTCATTTTCACTGCGATTTCTGTAACCGCAGAACAGCTCAAAATGGTCCAAACTGTTTCACAAGCCACTGAGTTGTTTTTCAGAGACAACAGATCAAAACTGCAAGACACCCAGCCAAAGCATGGACAGAGGAGAAAACAAAGTTGACCTCCAGCTGCACTGGGAACCAAAGTCTCACCTCCCCCGAGTGGGAACTTGAACACCAGAACAGAACCCTTTCAGAAGCGAAGGACCCATTGTCCAAGAAGATCTGGTTCTGTAGCCCTTACCACAAATGGCCAACCTCCAAGGTCCTCCAATTAAAACTTGCCCTACCAGCGCTTCTGTGAACGTGTTCCCCCTACCCCCTTTAAAAGCCCTCCCCAAACCTGGATCAGGGAGTTCAGGCTTTTGAGCCTTGACTTTCCTGTTCTCCCACTTATCGCTCTGTAAATAAAGCGACCCTAATTTCTCCATTGCAATTCTTGGCATTTAGTGTTTAACTGCTAGCGCCAGGTGGACGAACTCTGTTTGATAACATGTGAAAGAGGACCTGCTAAATCTCAGCTGGGTGATAGTGAGAGATTTGCAATGATGGCTGAACTGTGTGTCTGCCCTAGAAAAGGTTCTGTTCCATGTCAATAGCGGAAAACAATAAATAAGGATAGGTCACATGGGGTTGCTCAATGCAGTCTCAGAAACTTGTCTCAGTTTCTTTGGTATAGGTAACTATTTATGGAAAAAGTCAAGCTTCCCTTTGGAGTTATTAATCAACTGAAACCATAATTAATAGAATGTCTCTCACCATTTTAGCAAAAGTAGATAAAAGATGGAAAAAGCAGAATTTTTTTTAAGAAAGGACATATGATAAAGTCATAAAGCTGGATGATGCGTTCAGGAGCAAAGCAAACAAACAAACAAAAAACTGTGACAGCTGCCAATGAGCCTTCTCCAACTACCTAGACCCAGACAGAGAAAGGGAAAGGACTTGGGAGTTTGGGCTCCCGGAGACTTTGTGGGCCGGGCTCCATGTCCAGGGCACTGTGAACATTGCACACATACCAGCCCTCTCTTCTCAGAGGCTGGGATTCTTGGGGTTTACAAATCTTCTTAGAGAACAGAAGGAACTCCAATCAACAAGCTGAAGGGATATGAATTTCAAAGGAAGCTGGGGAAAGGTAAAGATGGATCAAATTAAAATGAAGGGGGAACCAGTTAGGGTGGATGATGGAGGTACAAGGACAGAAGGGCCAGGAACAACAGGAGAGCAAGACTGGCCTTAACTCTATAGCCACAGACAAAGTATGTGGGTGGGTTCAATGAGTTAATGATGGCTGGATAGATTTTCTCAAGTCCCAAGGAAAGTTTTTGGAAAAGCAAAGATCATGATTGCTCAAGTATTACCCAAGTCTTGACTTTCCCTTCTTCTCTCTAAAGCTTATGAAAGTGGGGTTGATGGTCATTTCCCACCTCCCGTTATTTTAATGGGAATCCTTTTGTTCAAGTCCCAAAATGTTTCTTGAGAACCTACAGTGTTTAAGGCACTATTCTAGGCTCCAAGGGTACAGCAATGAACAGAATAGATAATGTCTGTGCTGTCATGGAGTTTATATTCTTCCTGATAGGAGACAGATAACAAAGTAATTTATAACTAAATGATATGCCAGGTGGTAATTATTGCTAAGGAAGAAAAGAAAGAAACCAGAGTAAAGTGAATAAAGAGGCATATAGATAATAGAGGACCATGCAAATAGTGACAAAACAGGTATGTAACAGAGTGGGCAGATACTTTGAAGAAGTTAGGCTAAGTAGAACTCTGCACTTGGGTAAGAAGTTAAATGCTGAGCTTCATGACAAGCAAAAAAAAAAAAAGTATATATATATATATATATATATATATATATATATATATATATATATAATTTTTTCAGATAAAATGGTTTTCCAGCACCAAACTCCAAAAGAAATTAATCTCAATAAACCTTTCAAATACTTTCAGTTCAGAGAATGGGAAAAGCATTAACGTTCACAGTTGTGGGCAAAGACTTTATGGATGAGGTGAGACAGAAAGCGGGACTTCCCTGGAGGAGCGGGGGACTTTGTGTGATGTCCAGCTGGCTTTGACCTGCTCTCTGCCTCAGTGACCAGTTATGACTTCCGCAGCCGAGCTTTTCTAACGCACAGGCTGTTAAACCCTATTGTGCTGCTTTGACATCTGGAACAAATCCTTTTGTCATACACCATCAGACTTTAAACAAATAAGAGCTAATGAGTTATCCAGACGCCATGATTTTGCCTCCACCAATAATTACTTTGTTCACTCAAGGATAGGAGAGAGACAGGAAGATCTCTCCCATCCCACCTCGCATTAGAATTCAATTACTTTGACAAACATCTGACTTGCCTGATATTTACAAGGTAACATATTTATTTTGCCAGATCTGTTCTGTGCATCATCCTGCCCAGAAGCTCTGCACCCTAATGGTGTGGAAAGAGTCTCTGTTTTGGAGCCAAGCCCAGCAGAGCTTCAACCCCTATTCTCTCAATCACTATCTGAGTGCGCAAGGGCAAGCTGTGACCCTCCATGGGCCTCAGTTTCCTCGTGTATAAACTGGAGGTAAAAACATGTACTCCATAGGGTGGGATTAGCCAAGAGCATAACACATTGTCTGGCACACAGTAGGAAATTAATAAATGTTTGTTACCATCCTGTCCTCAAATCACTTTTAATTAGTGTGTCCTTTGAGAATAAGGTCAGTGATATACATTTTTAAATAGGACATATCTAGGTAAATTCACTTTGAGAATAGTGATTTGTTATTTTTAATTTAAAGTTAATTAATTAGTGTAGTGAGGCCTTCTTACCTCTACCTGATGTCTCTCCACATCTTATGGCATCTAAAGAAGAGATATCTGAAGTCTGGAATAAAAGAAAGTTGACAAAATAGAGAAAGCACTATTTCGGATAAAAGGACATACACACTGCCTCTCAGGCTGACTTCCACAGGAATATTAGGCCAGTGGATGATAGCTAAGTGTTCCATCTCTGGGAACAAGCAACCTAGGGAAGGGGAGACCACGGCTCTGGGGATTTGTATAGAGGACAAAGCAGGCTTATCTCCAGCTGCAGGAGCTACAGCTGCTGGGAGCTATTGGCACCTGTATGAGAGCAAGTACTTCAAGGATGAAGCACCTGGAGAAACACATGAGCACGGGTGGAATGTCAAAGCATCATCTTCAAAGGAAATCTGAGATAAAGATTGGGGAGCACTCAGGACTAAGTGGTGTGTGTGGGAGAGAGAGAGGTGATTGGGTCAGGGGGCGTCAGCATGAGCCGGAGCCACACCAGAGAGAAATGGCCAGCATGTAATCTGTCCAGACCAACCTCCATAGACAGTGGCTGGAGGACTTTGTTAAACCTTGCTTTTATTAAATTCATCAAGTATAAATTTTATATAGAAAACTACAAAAACCAAAATTATATAAACAATGATTTGTTAACATGCAAAACATTCATAAGCACAATCTAGCACCCAACACCCCAGAAACCAACCTCTATCCTCTCCTTCCTCCAGGAGAGTAGCCATTATCCTAAGTACTACTTCCACCATCCTAATAACTTTCTTGCTTTTCCTTATAGTTATACCATATAAACATACTCAAACATAATAGACTAGAGGCCCAATGCATGAAATTCGTGCAAGAGTAGGCCTTCTTCCGCTGGCTGCCAGGACCGACTTCCCTCTAGCACCTGAGACTTGGCTTGTCCAGAAGGACGGAAGGACGTCCTGGAAGGACATCTAGTCTAATTAGCATATTATGCTTTTATTATTATAGATTAGTTTTCCTATTTCTTGAACTTCATATAAGAGAATCATACACCTTGTGTGTGTGTGTTTTGTTTTGTTTGTGTGTGTGTGTAGGGGGGTGGGGGGTGGGTGTGTATGTATCTGGCTTACTTTGCCCAATATGGTATTTGAAAGATTCATTCATGTTGCTACATGTATAAATACATCATTTATTTCCGTTGCTGTGTGGAATCTCATCTATAAATATTCCATGATGGATTTATTCATTCTAAAGTTGATAGACATTTATATTGTTTATAATTTATAACCCCAAATGCAGCTATGAAAATTCTTGGTTTTTTTTTACATTGGTTAATAAAATTATATAGCTTTCAGGTGTTCAATTCTATAATAAATCATCTGAATATCATATTGTGTGCTCACCAACCCAAGCCAAGTCTCCTTTTGTCACCATTTATCTACCCTTTACCCTTTTCTACCTCCCCGCAACCCTTTTTCCCTCTAGTAATCACCAAACTGTTGTCTGTGTCCATGAGGGGTTTTTTTTGTTTGTTTGTTTTGTTTTTTGCTTCTTCGTTTCTTTTTGCTTAATCCCTTCACCTTTTTCACCTAGCCCCATTTAGACTATTTACAACTTATAACCCCCAAAAGCAGCTATCAACATTCTTATATACATCTTTTGGTGCATGCAAACACATTTGTATTGAGTGTGTGTGTGTGTGTGTGTGTGTGTGTGTGTGTGTGTGTGTGTGTGTTACCTAGGAGTGGAATTGCTGGTACATAGGATATTAGTATATTCATGATTAGTAGATAATGCCTAACTCTTTTCCAAAGTGGTAAAACAGGGGGACTTTTCCTACAAAGTATATTTATCTCATGAAGTGAAGAAAACCAGAAATGGAATAATTGATCTCAGTATTTCTTCCACAAATAGTTCTTTGAAAAAGGTCTCAGGGCTCCCTCATGTCTTCAAGAGAAATAGTTTCCAGACCTAATGCACACAATCCTATTTATTTTAGCAGCCCTATCAAATTGTAGGATACACACATATAGGGTGTCCCAAAAATTATATACACACCTTGAATAGTTATAAAGGCAGTATTTATTAAAATACTTTTTCAAAATTGAGCTACCAGTATTAAAGAATATAGGTATAATTTTGGAGGACACCCTGTATATTCAAAGAGTAATATTGCTTTTGGATCAGAATATAAAACTACTTCTACCTGGAATCAGCTTGACCAATATATACATGTACCAAATATATATATATAATACAATCTTTGGTGTCATATATGTCCTACGACGAGGCTATGTTCCAATATGACCTACGATGGGGTTATGTTCCAATAAACCCATCGTAAATTGAAATATCATTAAGTTAAAATATATTTAATACATCTAGCCTACCTTAAACATGCTCAGAGCACAGTGTTCGCAAAACACTATAGAGTACACTGTAGAATATTGGGTGTGTACCCTGGTGATGGCGCAGCTGACTGGGAGCTGTAGCTCACTGCCTCTGCCCAGCATCAGGAGAAAGTATCAAACCACACATTGCTAGCCTGGACCATGATCAAAATTCAAAGTACTGTTTCTATTGAAGGCATATCACCTTTGCACCATAGTAAAGTTAAAATATGCTAAGTTGGGAACTGTCTATATACATGCATAGCATTGGCAGTCTAGGTCTTTCTCACTTTCTCATTATGAGAAAATGCTGGCAAAGTCCCATGGAATATTACTGAATACCCCTTCTTAAACCCTACCCCTAGCCAATGTTAAGAAACAAAAACATATGTTTAGCGGCATCTAATAGAAGTTGCTGCCTGCCCCAAACCCGGAGAAGGCCTCTTTCTGTTCAACCAGCTTACCAGCTGACTCTCACTTTGCCTTGTCCAGCAGGTAGGAAGGTACTCAACTGCTCAGACCGAAATCTCAGAAATTTGTAGTTATCCCTCTACCAGACATATTTCTTGGGCTGAGAGAAGCATGTTCAGGTTTAGAGAGAGGAGGTAAGTTTTTAAGGTGGGCTGGAAAAGCATGAGGACAGTAAAAATAAGAGCTATGATCACGAGCACACAGAAAGAAAATGCATGAGGCTTTTGGAAGAATTCTGCATCATGACAACTGAGCATGAAATACATGACGACAGGGTATGGGGGTTTTTCCTACAAAGTATATTTATCCTATGAAGTGAAGAAAATCAGAAATAAATAACTGCTTTTTTCTTAAATTAGAACCAAGTGGATAGTTATTAAGCAATAGCAAAAGATAAATAGAAAGTAACTAAAATGAAACATTATATTGGAAATATATTGGCTACAAATATTCAGGCTCTGGACCTTCTCCCAAGAGAAATGAGAACTAATAATAAACACAACATTTTATATTCAATTTTATGAGATTTTGAGACTCTCATAAACTTCTGCTTGGAATGTAAAATGGTAGGACCACTCTGGAAAGCAATTTGGCAGTCTGTGAAAAAATTAAAAATACCCATGTCATATGATCCATAGATATTTACCAAAGAGAAATGAAACCATATGAGCATACAAAGATTTGTATGCAAATGTTTATAACAGCTTTATTTGTAATAGCCCAACACTCCAATTAACCCAAATGTCCAACAACAGATGAATGGATGAACAAGCTGTGATTTACCCATATAATGGAAAATACTCAGCAATACAAGAGTCTGTAAAATGCAAGAATTTCAAAATAATTATAATGAACAAACTATACTGTCTGTTTTCATTTATATAAAATTCTTTAAAAAATCTAACTAATATATAGTGACCAAAAGACCAGTGGTTTCCTGCAAAGGGGCAGGGTTTGGAAATGAGAAATTATAAAAGAGACACAGGAAATTTTATGGGTGATGAAGATGTTCTCTATGTCAATCATGGTCATGTTTTCATGGATCTATACACGTGTCAAAACTTATCAAATTGTACACTTTAAATATGTGCAGCTTATTATATGCCAATTATTCCTCAATATCGCTATTAAGAACACAACCCTACATAACACTGACCAGTGGGGAATATAACCTGCCTAATCATATACTTCTGATAATAGTGCACATATTTATCACTTGTAGGGAAAGCAATTTTGCCAGATGTGAGGTAAATTGTTACTATTGTTATTATAGTGTGAATGAAATGCAAAAGAATGAGCCCAAATAGGCAATGATCAGGTAGCTTATGGCAGGTGGTGTTTACCCTGACTTGTCTTTTAGAAAAATGCATGCTTGGAGATGTGACAGACTCACCTATCAGAAAGCATCCAGAGCTGTTAGTGCACCATCTGATGTCAATCATTTGGCTAATGTTCATCCAGATTTGCACTTTGTGCTTCACCCTTTTTTGTTTGTGTTTGCAATAGCACAGCTAAGTTCTTTAATTACTCCTTTAGGGACAGTTAATACATTCTAAGTGTTTACTAAGCCTGGGAAAGTGATTGATTGCCTCTGGTTAATACTTTTATACTCAGGTTAATTATTGTTTCCTGATAATTTTTTTTTTACTCATTAGCATCCTTTAATGAAGTTGGCAACCATTGGTTAGTCAAGTGGACAAACCATTAATATGAGAGCTAATGTGTCAAGAAAGGGTCAACCTACTGATTTCATGGTCCTAGATAGCATGGACAGACCTCATAAAATAAAAATGCTCACCTGGATCATCTTCTCTTTAACTAAAGGAGACAGTAAATATTCTGTAAACAGCTTAGTATTTCAGCAAGGCTGTGTAACTCTGAAGAAGGCAGAGTAATGGATGCTGTGTACAAAGAAGATGAAGAGTGATGAGAGGGCAGCACAACTGATTTTTCATTGAATGGATCAGGCACAAAAATTTATAGTAAGGGAACGAGGATAGAAAATGCAGAGATTTCTGGCACTTCTAAGCCTTCTTTGAACCTTAAATTTTAATAACTTATCTTTAAAAGATGATGTGTCCCTTGTTATGAAAGGGGTATGAAAACATGAGAACATACAACTTCACAGAGGCCTAGACTGGCTTTCTGCTGATTGAATTCTACAGAAATCAATAGAGATACATTTTACAGTCTGGAGCTATTTCAGGGAGCCCTTCAATAGGAAGACGAGCAGAGACCTAGTGCATCCCTTGAAGAGGATTAAAAGGGAGCAAAGCATAGCTACAGACATTAAACTGGATTCAGGTAAGAATGTTTGAGACCATAACTCAAAGCAATGGATGCTGTTAATAAAGAATGAAAATCATGCAAATCCTATCAGTATCTTCAGAACTGTGAGGATGATGATAACACCATTTCACATGGCTCCTTCCTATCTTGCTTTAAACAGTTATTTACAAAACACTGACAGTGATCACAGCATGACATTAGGTAGCAAAGTGTGGGAACAGAGAGAGAGAAGAAAAAAGTATTAAACAATCATAGTTCTTTTTGTCACTCTCCTACTGAAAAACGGTTACTGGCCTTTTATTGCTTAAAATCCTATCTAATAAAAGAGTAATATGCAAATTGACCATCACTCCAACACACAAGATGGCTGTCCCCATGTGGTCAAAGATGGCTGCCCCCATGTGGACACAAGATGGCCACCACAAGATGGCCAGCAGGGGAGGGCAGTTGGGAGGCACCAGGCCTGCAAGGGAGGGCATTTGGGGGCAATTAAGCCTGCAGGGGAGGGCAGTTAGGGGTGACCAGGCTTGCAGAGGAGGAAAGTTGGAGGCAACTGAGCCTACAGGGGAGAGCAGTAGGGCGGGACCAGGCCTGCAGGGGAGGGCAGTTAGGGGTGACCAGGCCTGCAGGGGAGGGCAGTTAGGGACAAACAAGCTGGCAGGGGAGCAGTTAGGCATCAATCAGGCTGGCAGGGGAGTGGTTAGGGGGTGATCAGGCTGGCAGGCAGAAGCAGTTAGGGGCAATCAGGAAGGCAGGCAGGCGAGCAGTTGGGAGCTAGCAGTCCTGGATTGTGAGAGGGATGTCTGACTGCCCCTTTAGGCCCAATACTACCAGGATTTGCCCTAAATGGGCAGTCAGACATCCCTTGAGGGGTCCCAGATTGGAGAGGGTGCAGGCTGGGTTGAGGGATACACACCCCCATGCACGAATTTCATGCACTGGGCCTCTAGTAATGAATAAATACCTTAGCAAGTGCAAAAACTTGTTTGTATTCTGTCACCCAATTCAACCGTTTCTCAACATCTATCCTTTCTCAGTATCCAGTCTATAGATTTGGTATACATAGTATCAGATTAAGCATGGTACTTAACGATTCACCTAGTACCAATTATTGGTAGCAACACCAACATTAGTGTCATTAATGCTATTTCCTATGACAAAAAGCAGCATACAATATTTTAGTGACTGATGTAAAAAATCACCCTGCCACTTGATCACTTCATTCACTCAAAGCCCAGCAAGGATACTCCTGGTTGAGTGGCTCTCTAGACAGCTGTCCTTTTAGTAACTGGACTCATGCTTCTTCCATTTGGGTTGTCCACTGTGTTCCAGAGTCTTCTTATAGAACCTCTCCTCTCTCTTGCCTCACAGATTTGCAGATTTTAGCGGTCAGACGTGGAGGTGGTATACATCACTCTTATCCACATTCCAGGGATCAAAACTAGTTGCATGAACCTACTAGATGTGAGAGAATATATCAGTTATGTGTTACTATATAAGAAACCATCCCAAAGCTTAGCTCATGTAGTTAGCTCACAATTCTGTAGGTTGGCAATTTATGCTGAACTTCACTGTGCTGACTCATACATCTTTAGGTTAGATTCTACTTCTGGTGGCTGACTGGCTGTTGGCTGGAAAAACAGGGGTGACTTGGCCATGAAATTTCACCATCCAGCAGGCTAGTACATGTAATGTGTAATGGCTTAAGATTACCATATCCCCCTTTGGGGACCTTGAGATAGGTTGAATGTGCTTTATATGTGAGACTTAGATCTTTAGAGGCAGGAGGGTGGACTGTGATAGGCAGAATAATGGCTCCCTGAATATGTGCACACCTCAATCCGTGTAATGTATTAAAATGTTATGTTATGTGGCAAGGGAAAATTAAAGTTGCTAATCAGCTGACCTTAAAAATAGGAAATCATTATGGGCCCAATCTGTACTAATAAAAGGATAATATGCTAATTAGACCAGATAGACCGAGTGTCTTCTGAACATCCTTCCTGACAAAACTGGGAACGTGGCTGGCCTGCAAACTACCCGCAGCCCCTCACCCAGGCTGGCCCCGCCCCCAGCAGGGACCCCCACCCTGATCCGGGGCCCCCTTCAGGGCAGGCCAGCAGGCCACCACCCATGCACCAGGCCTCTAACCTATATAATAAAAGGGTAATATGCAAATTGACCCTAACAGCAGAATGACCAGAACGACCACTGGACTAGTCACTATGAGGCAACTGACTACCTCTTGGTCCCTTCCCCCAGCTGTCAGGCACCCATCACCCAATGGTGGTGAATGGATTACCAGAGGTGGGTGATGCTGGGGGACGGGACCAGCTGCGGGCAACTGGGGAAGATGGCCCTGATCACAGGCCAGGCCTAGGGACCTAACTGGTGCATGAAATTCATGCACCGGGCCTCTAGTGTAATTTTAAGAGTCTTTCCATGGGAAAGAGGAGACAGAAGAGTTAAAATAAGAGAGATGACATCATGAGAAAGACTTGACCAGCCATAAAACTGGAAAGGGACATGAGCCAAGAAATCCAGGAATTATCTGGAAACTAGAAAAGGCCAGGAAATGGGTCATTCCCTGGAGCCCCCAGAAAGGAACACAGCTCTGGTCTTTGCCCAGTGAGACTCATCCTGGACTTCTGGTCTGCAGAACTGGAAAACAATAAATTTATGTCACTTTCATCCACTAAGTTGTGGTGATTTGTTATAGAAGTATAAGAAACTGATAGAACAAGGACCTGTGAAAGGAACTACCAGGACATAGAAAGAGGAAGATATGAGCCAATTGGGCCATTCTAGGGCTGCTAGGAAATACAGTATTCCCGAGTGTCCCAGGAGAAGATGATGTGGTTCAATGAACACATGAATTTGTCTCTGCTACTATCTATTTTCATAAACAACCCAGGGGACGCTGATCTGCAGTCACTTTCGTGGACCACTTACCTACCTCACAGCCAAATGATGCTTTCCCAAACATCTTGGCTACAATTTGACCAGTGCTATTTCCTTCAGCTTTTCATAATGCTTTTCCAACTTTCCATCCCTCTCCATCATCAAACTCTCTCCCACTCCACTCTCCATCTGCAGATTCCTCTCCTCTTGGTAAAAATTTTCATCCTTCAAATTTAAATACAAATTATTTTTCCCTGACCAGGACTTCCCTGATTCTCCCAAATACATTCTTGATCTTTCCTTTGTCCTCACATTGTCTTAGCAAATTTTCAAACTCAGTCCTATGAGCTAGTAAAAAAGACAATTTGTTTAAATTACCCAATTTAAAAAATGGGCAAAGGACCTGAAGAGATATTTTTCAAAAGGAGATATACAAATCCTCAATAGGCACATGAAAAAAGGTGCTAAATGTTTCTAATGATCATTAGAAAAATGCAAATCAAAATACAATGAGATGTCAACTCACACCTTTTAGAATGGCTATCATCAAAAAGACAACAAATAGCAAATGCTGGTGACAATGTAGAGAAAAAGGAATCCTGTACACTGTTGGTGGGATTGTAAATTTTACAGCTATTGTAGAAAATAGTATGGAGATACCTCAAGAAATAAAAATAAAACTGTGATATAATCCAGCAATCCCACTTCTGGGTATTTATCTGAAGGAAACAAAATTACTCTCTCAAAAAAAAGTTATCTGTATTCCCATGTTTATTTACAATATAGAAACAACCTAAGTGTCCTTTGACAGATAAATGGATAAAGAAAATGGATAATATTCTGTCATTTGAGAGAACATGGATGAACCTGGAGGGCATTAAGCTAAATGAAATTGGCCAGACAGAGAAAGACAAGTACTGTAATGATATTCCACACTTATGTATGAAATACAAAAAAAGAAGAAAAGAAAAGTCAAATTCGTAGACACAGAGTAGAATAGCAATTGCTGGGGCTGGGGAGAGGGTGGTAGAAATGCGGAGATCTGGTAAAATGAGTAAGTTTAGAGGATCTAATGTACAGCATGGTGATTATAGTTAACAACACTGTATTGCATACTTGAAATGTGCTTAGAGAGCAGGTAAGTGTTCTCACGCACGCAAAAAAGGGAACTATGTGAGAAGATGAATATATTACCTGGATGGTGGGAAACCTTTCACTATGCATATGTATATCAAATCATGAGGTTGTACACTTTAAATATACTAACAATTTTATTTGTCAATTATACCTTAGTAAAGATGAGGGGAAAGTGTATTTGTTTAGTAAAAGAATAGAAATCTCTAGCCTTGAGAAGCTAACACCTGATCTGAGAAATTAATATAAATGTAAAAATATATCTGGAGTCTGCCTGCTGCTCCCTTCTCAGTGGCCAGTGGAACAATCCATCAGTCAAATCCCAAATCAATGATTACAAACTGTTCTACTCATCCACTCTTCCCACCTACAACACATTCTTCACCTTGAAGCCAGCTTCACATTTTACAAAGAGCTTTATTGAAATATAGTGCACATGCCATACAACTCACTCATTTAAAGTATACAATTCAAATGCTTTTAGGATCTTTACAGAGTTGTGCATCCATCACCACAATCCATTTTAGGACATTTTTTTTCATTACTCTGAAAAGAAATCTCATACCATTTAGTCATCATCCCCAATTCCCTCTGTCTGCACCCCCAGCCCCTTTAGAACACACAAATATCATGTTATTTTCCTGCCTATCACCCCACTGCACTTAGGATAACACTACAAATCCTTGTTATTTGTTCCAAACTTACCTGTCCAACCTCATCTTGTGTTTGCTCCTCTTGCTCTTTGCCTTCTGGACACAATGATGTCCTTTCAGCTCCCTACATACTAAGACCCATTTGTGCTTAGGGCCTTTGCACGTGCTATGTCCTCTGCATGTACAATGCTTTGCCCCACTCTTAGTTTGGCTAACTCTACTGCACCATTAGATTTTAGCTGAAGTGATGTCTTTAGAGAAGCTTTCTCTAACCTACTTCCTATCTCAATTAGACTCCTCTGTTTTACTTTCTCAAAGCATCTTCTGTTTATCACCACTTTAAACTATACATTCATTTGTTTGATTATTAAACTGAAGTTTTCCTCTGCTAAATTTACTCTGTTCATAGACATAGAGATTGTGATTTTTCCCCCCTTACTGAACACCCAGTTCCCAGTACAGTATCTGGAGCATAGTGAATATGCAATAAGTATTTACAAAAAATAAGAATGAATGAAGCAATCTGAATGTTAAAAGCTAATGTATACTTCTCAAGAACCTCAAAATACTCATGGTCTTTAGCCAAGAAATAGCATTTCTGGGATTCTAAATTGAAGGAATAATCCAAAATAAGAGACTAAGTATAATTTTTAACGGTAAAAGTTCAGGACCCCATGAATGCTCAATATAATGCAAAAGTTATGTAGCACATGGTATAATCATTCAATGGAAATTGGAAAAACATGTAAAATTGATGTAACACATTGAGTGATGTAATAGCATCAAAACACTTATGATTTAATAGAAAGTTATAAAGCAAGATAGTATGTAATTATAGCAATGTAAAAAATGTGTCCATATATAGAAGAGTTATTAAAAAGCTGAGAACAAAACCCAAACAAATATTAACAGTGCTTCCAGGCAGAAATTATTTATTTTTGTTTTAATCTTCATTTTTCTTATTTTTCTAAATTTTAATAAGCAATTATTGTTTTTATGATGAAAATATACTTTTTTCATATGGTTAAATAATCCCATGTGTGTTTTTTTTTTTTCAAATGAAGGTACTAAATAAAGTGTTTGCTACTGTGAGAACAGTCATGGGGATGCGGGGGGAGAGAGGAAGGGGGGGGGGGTGTGGCTGAAGGCCTGGGGCAGGATAGGAAGGAGGCAGATGTGCCAGTGACCCCCCCTTCCCCCTGACTGAGGAGCTACATGTGTGACGAACTCCATCTTTTTAAAAAAATATATTTTATTGATTTTTTAAAGAGAGGGAGAGAGATAGAGTTAGAAACATCGATGAAAGAGAAACATCAATCAGCTGCCTCCTGCACACTCCCTACTGGGTATGTGCCCACAACCAAGGTACATGCCCTTGACCAGAATCGAACCTGGAACCCTTGAGTCCGCAGGCTGACACTATCCACTGAGCCAAACAAGTTAGGGCAATCAACTCCATTTTTACAACCTTCCTGTGTAGTGATGGATTTCCAGGTTCTGCCCCCCCGCCACCAGCACCACCACTCCAAGCTCAGAGATGCCTTCTCAGAAGTGGTGGCACATTTCCCCTGAATCAGTCATGCTGTCTCTCTGTCTCCTGCTATTAAAGTGACCGGCTTTCTGACTGAAATGAGGGCACCAGGCTACCTAGGGCCGCCACTAGCACAGACAGCGAACAGCCAGGAGGTGAATGTGGTGAGCAGATTCAGCCTGGCTTTCAGCATAATCTCTCCCCTGGTGTGTGTGTGTGTGTGTGTGTGTGTACGAATTGGCTGGTTTCCTGTTTGTAACCCCATTTATGGACACTTATAATTCAGCTTTTTCTCCTTATTAAAGCAGGTGTCATTTCCCCTATAATGTTCATTTTCAAAAAATTTGCTGTTACCTCTTGACATCTACTGCTTCCTCTCTTCCTCTAGTTGCCCCTTGAGTTTATAACCTTCAAAAAACTTCTTTGTTGACATTTTTTTAGTTGGGACTTGGAAGACATGAAGATAGCATATAACTTCAATCCATCTGGTTTGACCAAATTTAACAGATGGAGAGTCATCAAAGACAGCTGACTTCTGCAAGTGACTGTAAAGGAAAGCCTATTCCAAGCCATGACCGTTGTCTGAGCATTGCAGGACCTGCCAGCTGGATCCGCAGAACAGGGATTGCTCCTGCTAAATGCCTGAGTCTCTATTGAGGCCTCCCCTGTGACACAGTGTGCTGATTTCTGCTGGGTCCTAAAACCCGGGGCAAGCATGATGGGGGGTTTTCTCTTATCTAGGGTGGATCATGCCACAGTATCCCATCCATCCTTCCCTGTCCTGTATAACCCCTGAGCGCCTGATGTCTGGTGCTGAGGATATGGCTATTTGCCATAGTCAGGGAGGCACCTCGTAGGTAGGTTCCCCCAATAAACTCTTAATGTAATGGTAGAGTTGTCAGCCTCTTCCTCTGGTCTCTCTGCCCTGGGAAATTTTCTCCCAAGACTGACTAATGGCGGTGAAGGCAGGAGCTGCTGAACGGGTCATCAATCATTGTTTCATGGTTCAAATCTGTGGCAAACTTGCTGAGGTCCAAACGTTGCCGTGGACCCCTTCAGTGAGACACGGTCCAGATGACAATCCTTTCTGAAGGCCAAGCAGTGGCAGCATGCTCTCACTGCAGATGTCATGAGTGGCCTGTGTGCAGGGGAAGCTGGACTTCCTGAGGACCCCACAGCCTCCCCTGGTTGCTTTGAACATGGGCGTTGTTCACCTGGGCACGCTGCGGGTAATGGGTGGAACTGACAAACTGTGTGCAGGAATCAGAGCCAGTAACAGGGCACACTGTTTGGTCCGTAACATCTTGACTCTCTCTCTCTTGCAACCTGGAGTAGTGCCCAGATCCCAGCCCACCAGCCTGCCCCTTAATCCCTAGCCCTGAGGCCAGGACTTTTTTCTCCTCTTCCTGGCCTCCTTGAGATTTTCCTGGATAGTCTGTGACTCTGAATCTGGTAGTAATGATGACAATAGGCAGCAGTTTATGGAGTGTTTACTTAGCACCTGGTCTCTAATTCGCATTCCACTGCCCTGATAGAGGGCTGTTATCTCCACTCTGTCCTTCCCACCCAATCAATTCAATTAAAAAAAAAAAAAGTTTTATTGAGTGTTTACTCTGTGTCACATCCAGATGATTTTCTCCTTCAAAATATTTATTAACCTGTCGTCTACTTTTCATCTATTTTTTACCACCCTGGTCCAGCCCTTACCTCCTCGCTGTCACCTCGACAACAGGTCAGGACTTCCTAAACTTTCAGGGTGACTCCACTTCTGTTCCACCTGCCTCAGAGCACCCTCCAGTCCAGCAGATCTTCCAGAACAACAGTCCTTGGCAAAACAGCCTCTTGTCCAATACTTTCCAGTGACTCCCATCACCAGCAGGACAAATTCTGCTCATTCCCTGGGCTCTGAATGCCCCACTTGGTGAGCCCTGTCTGGATCCCCAGCCTCCTAGAGCACCACCTACCACTCTGATCTTATGGAAATACTACAGGGCTGCATGCATCATGCTGTCTCCCTTCCAGAGGAAATTGCCTTTGTCTTTTTCCTTCTTGCTAGCTCCTTCCCACCTTATTCCAACTTACAATTATGTGTTATCGTGATCTTTTGGTGTGTCCTTACTAGACTATGAACTGCTAAAGGCAGGTCTTTTTCTTAATTATCTTTGAATTACTACCTTTAGGAAGTAGCTAAGCACACATTACATGCTTTGTAAAAACCTCTTATCACAGGTATTATGTGTCTGACACTGCTCACCACCTTGCAAACATTTCTATAATCTCCGTAATGAATGTGCACCTAACATATGGCATACACTGTTTTATATGCAAACCTTTACTCTCTAGAGTGATTTTTAAAAACAGAAACCAGATCCCACCTGCCCCTCTCCTGGCCCTCTCTCTGCTCACTCACTATGCCTGACTCCTCTGCACCCTGCAAGCTCCTTTGCACCCCAGTACAATGCCCAAGCTATTCCCTCACCTTGGAGCTCACTGCCCTCAGAGCTGCACCTGCTGGACTCCGCTCTGTCATGCAGGTGACATTGCATCTTTCACATCCTCAGAGAGGCCTTCTCCTCTCTGGCATAGCCTCCTCCTTCCACCCCTGGGTCGGGAGTGAACTGCCACATGAGCCCTTTTAATTTCCATTGTAGCATGTCTCTAAACCTGAAGATACCTCGTTCCTCTGTGTGAAGACTCAAGGGCTGCCTCCCACTGGAATGGAAGTGCCACAGAGTAGGGCCTTGTGGGCCTTATTCCCTGTCCCTTGAGTTCAGAATGCTTGCTGGCACACAGTCTATACAATTTCATAGAGGCCTGGTACATGAAATTCATGTAGGGGGGGTTGGGGGTTAGGAAGGGTTGTCCTTCAGCCCAGCCTGCACCCTCTCCAATCTGGGATTCCTCGGACATCCCTCTCACAATCTGGGACCACTGGCTCCTAACTGCTCACCTGCCTGCCTGCCTGATCACCCCTAACCACTCTGCCTTCCGGCCTGATCGCCCACAACTGCCTCCCCCTGCCGGCCTGTTTGCCTCCAACTGCCACCCCCGCCCCCCCAGCCGGCCTGATCACCCCCAACTGTCCTCCCCTCCTGGCCTGATTGCCCCTAACCGCCTCTGCCTTGGCCCTGCCACCATGGCTTTGTCCAGAAGGACATCCAAAAGGTCTCCCGATCGAATTAGTATATTACCCTTTCATTAGTATAGATTTTACAGATGAGGGAAGAAAAACTCAGAAAGGTTCATTGAGTAGATTGTACCACTGTTCAGCTGAGAAGCCAGGCCTGTTTGATGTTACAGCCAGCATTCTTTGTCTGACTCCTTACACATCTGAGATGACATCTCCATCTGGTCCCAAGCTGCACAATGTCTTGCCCTCTCCTTGCCTGTTCCTGAGCTGTCTACTTCTCTGCCCCAGTGCTCAGGTTTTCTCTCTCTCCTCTACTACCTGGCTTGGCTATGTGCTCTCACAGCTGTCTCAGGACACTTCATGGTTCCGTCAGACTTCCTGTTGGAGTCAGGTAGAATGACAGCCATGATGCCACCTATCTACCAGTGCCTAGACCACTGTATCCCCTGCCAGCACTAGCATTTCATAATGCCCTGTGTTTTTGAGTTTTATTACTCTTTTAAAATGAAATGTACTTTTGAAAGGGCAAGTGACATTCTAGAGGCTAAGCTTGGCATGTATTTAGGGTGATTGAGATGGCATTTGCATTGGCAATCAACTCCCTTCTTGCACAGAATGGTTTGAGGTCACAATATCAATCCCAAATTTGGTCTCTATATCACAGACTGCAATATGGTTTTCCTCTAGGGACTGAGGTCTCAATTTTCATGATGTTTCCCAGATTTCTCACCATATAGAAGACAGTATAAAATGTATTCCTTCATCCATTTATTCATTTCACACAAATTTCTAGCCCAGCACTATGTACCAAGCGCTATGCTAAGGGCTGAAGCAACATAGATGCCTAAGACCTGGCCAGTCCCTCCTCCCTGCCATGGTCACCAGGGGCTGGAAAATATATGAATGCTTCCCTAGGGGAGTAATAATTTTTACTTCCACCCTTATACCAGATCCCGCACTCCACCATCCCGACCTCTTAAATTCAAAAGAGCTTCCCTCTGACCATGAAAAAGCACTGAGGTCACACGAGAAACATTAGCTGGTGCATAAAACTGTCAAACTCCTGAAAGGAAGGAGCCCACACCAGACACTCTAAAGACCAAGATTGAGGAGCACATGGGAGATTAAAGGAAGCATTTTTCACCTCCCAATGTGGAAGAATACCTAGTATCAGAGCTGGAAAAAGACCCAAAGAGGTCACTTGCGATGACCTGACATCCAAGTCAGATAAATCAGGTGGAGGTGAGAGAATAAGAAAGAAGGGAATGTAGGTTAAAAACAAACAAACAAACAAACAAAAAACCTGTCAACTCCCATACCTTAGAATAGTGACCGCATCTTAGGGGCTTCAGAGATTGCTCCTTCTCCCCTATAACTTTGGGGTATGAGGGAGTGGTGAGAACAACCAGGTAGTGAGGATCTGGGGTGTATTCAGCTAATTTGGGGGCTTTCCTGTTCCTGAAGCCTATGCCTTAACTTGCTCAGATGTGCTCATTTGGGCTCTGCTTGGACCAGCTGGCTTGCATCAGAACAGAGCATAAAGCTGTCAACGCCACATGATCAAGCTCTGTAATTTTACAGACTTTTTCTTCCCAGGTTTTTCCACCTTCAATTCATGTTTTCACTCTATGAGGCAAAGATAGGAGAATGTGGGAGCCATGAAAGAGCCCCAAAGAATCACAGACCTAACCCATGAGGATCAGACAAGAATCCTGAGACTGTATTTTATTTTATTTTAATTTTTAAATATATTTTTATTGATTTCAGATAGGAAGGGAGAGGGAGAGATAGAAACATCAATGATGACAGAGAATCATTGATTGGCTGCCTCCTGCACATCCACTACTGGGGATTGAGACAACAACCAGGCATGTGCCCTTGACCAGAATCGAACCTGGGACACTTCAGTCCACAGGCCTGCACTCTATCCACTGAGCCAAACTGGCTAGGGCAGTGGTCAGCAAACTCATTAGTCAACAGAGCCAAATATCAACAGTACAACAAAAAATTGAAATTTCTTTTGAGAGCCAAATTTTTTAAACTTAAACTTCTTCTAACGCCACTTCTTTTTTTTTTTAACCTATCAATAATAACTTTATTTTTTTATTAATTTCTTTATTGATTAAGGTATCACATATTTGTCCTCATCCCCCCATTCTCATCCCAAACCCCTCCCCACGCATGCCCCCATCCCCCTGTTATCCGTGACCACTGGTTAGGCTTATATGCATGCATACAAGTCCTTTGGTTGATCTCTTCCCCTTACCCCCACCCTCCCCTACCTTCCCTCTGAGGTTTGACAGTCTGATCAATGCTTCCCTGTCTCTGGGTCTGTTTTTGTTCATCAGTTTATGTTGTTCATTATTTCCCCTAAATGAGTGAGATCATGTGATACTAGAAATACACTTATAAGAACTGAAAATGAGACAAGCAATAATGGTTATGCTGAGAGGCAAATGAACCAGTCTATAGTGAGTTTCTTTCTGGGCCAATAGTTCTTTTGAGTCCCAATTTCAATGTCAAACAGTTCCTTACGTGTACATGTCAGCAATGATATTTCAGTTCTGGATAGTGGACAAATGGTGGTAATGCAGGTCCGACCCTCTCTGGTTTGATCCTGGGCAACCTGCAGCGATGCACAGCTGCTGACTGCTAGTATGGCAAGGTGTCGTCAGCGTCTTCCATCTCTGGACTGTTTCTCTTCTGTCTTCATGGCTGGAGCAGTCCTGTCAATTCCTCTTTGTTGCAGGAATCCACATGGTCTTGGAGTTATTTTCTGAAAATATACAAACATATTCTTGACCAAAAGTTAATAAAAGAATCTTTTCTATAAATTTGACTTGGGATTCTTTTTCATTTTTGCCCAAACGATTTTCCTTTGGCTTGTTTTGACACCATGTGTGTTTTTCATGGGTGTCTTGCTGTTAGCATTACAAATGAAAGTTAATTTTCTAAAGTAAAAATTTTCTAGATGTAATTTACTTACAGGATATTTTTCCTTACATGATATTCTTCCACTATCCCCCCCTTTTTTATTTAAATATTAGGAGGCTTTTGGAAATTTTATAATGTAGTGGTACATTATAAATGTATGCATGATAGCTTTTAAATTTTAATTTTTTGCACTAAAATATGACTGCTTTAGGTTCATTACATGTTATGCAATGTTACCATGAGATGAACTACCAATAAAAATTTTAGTTAATGCTTTAGGAACAGCTTTTTGTCCAGTACCATTGATTTTTCTAGAATATTCGCTTATTTCACTTAGCCAATTTAAATTAGTCTGAGAACTTGGCTACTATTTTACTGTCAAATTTAATACTCTAATAACAATCTTATTTTACCCTGTAAATATTAGTGGAAAGGATTATTTGCCTTCTTGAGTAGGCCCTGAGCATTTCTGGTGCTAGGCTGGATTTAGATATCAAAAAAAAACCACTTCCCCACACCATGGCTACAAGACAACTCAAACAAGTCTTATTGCAGTGAGAGGGCAGCTGCTGTCGGCCAAGTCTCTGTCTGTTACCTGGGTCCCGATCTGAGCTGGGCATGGGAAGCGAAGCAGCCATGGGGGCAGGAGACCTCCCTCAGAAGGGGTGAGGGTTCAGGCCCCTGCAAAGTTGGTGGGGGCGGGGTAGGGTCTGTGCCCTACCTCTGTTGATCCCCAAGTTCTTTCCTGATGGCCCCTCTGCAACTGTGCCTGTCTTAGGTTGTTCCTCCCCTGAGGAATCTTACCCACTGAGACTGTATTTTAAATGTTCATGGGCTTTCTTTCTTGTGTTGGATGCTCATCTTGTTAGGGAAGGACTCTGCCCTTCTTGATGAGTAATTGATCTGGGATCCAAAAATGTTTTGATAGCTTTGATTACATACAAGTTTATACATGGATCCTATTACGAGAAGCAATTATTCCTTTTGAAAAGTCCACTTTCACATTGTGCTGTTGGTTTGAAGGCAGAACCATAGCCCAAAAGAAAAGAAGAGAAAGACAAATGCTTCTTTTTCAACCCCCTTCTTCCAGCCCAAGCCTCCAGAACAGCACTGTCCACAAGGGAGATGAGCTCCCAAGACTGGGCTTTTCCCCTCCAAGGAGCCATTAGCAAGTGGCAGCAGCAGAGGGCTGCGGCTGGTCCCTTGCTTCTGGGTGTCCTGCCTCTAACTGTCACTAATGCAAATTCATTAGCTATTTCATTAGCTAGGCCAAAAACCTATATCCTGATCTTTAGCTGAAAACATCTCTGAATTAGATCATGAAAATTAGAATAAAACTTATTTGCCGGTGGCAATTAATGAGTCATGACTAAGTAAGGAAGAGGGAGGGGATGCAAAGAGGAGCTCTCCTTCCATGCTGCTGGTGGCTAAGTGGAAGGGAAATTAGTCTGCGTTTTGTGAGTTCACCGAAGCATGGAGTCATCACTGCTGAGAGCCGCCAGGCTTCCTGACTTAGCCCCTTGGCTTCCGGAGCCTTCTGTTCCACACCTAAGGGGAAGAACATGAAATATGGGTAGTGAAGGCCAGTCTTCAGGATGAAGACCAGCCCTCAGTTGGAGGTGTGCCACACAGAAGGCTCTTTTTACCTTCTGTTAGCTTTGGTGGAGACAATCAAAGAAGTCTTGTCTCCGATGTACATTTCCCACACAAAGGAAACTGAGGTTGCAAAAGGTTAGGTCGCTTGTTTCTGGTCACACGGGAACAATGGAAGGATAGGGACCCAATTCAGTCTCCTGACTCCATGTACAATGTTCTTTCCTCTGAACCACTGTGCCTGCCAAGTACTTGGCAACCATGCACTTATCACTTAATACCCACTCTAAGGGGGATAGTGGGGTGGAATAAACAGAAAGAATGGTAACGTATGGTCCCTGCCTTCCTGAGATAAAGTATAGTGGGGAGACACTTTCAGGCAAACAGGCTTTCAGAAAACAGTGTAGCATGTGCCCTGACAGAGGTGCACAGTCAGTGCCCTTGGCTGATGGAGGTCACAGCGCTTTACTGCCTGGAAAGTCTTAGGAGAAGATGATATTTCAGTGGAGACATTAAGTATGAGACCAGTAGTTTGTGTCTGAGATTGGATTCACCTTATAAATAGAATCTGAAACAAGGATTTGAGGGCAAAATGTTTATTCTGGAGGTATGTGAACACCAGAAAGAGAATAAGAAATAGAGAAAGGGAATCCATAAGACAGCTATCACACTTTGTGGAGAAACTCTGGGAACAGTCACCAAACACATGTCTCAGAATTATGTCACCTGAAGGGCAAGGGAACTGGGGTATTTATACACCAAGTCATAGTTGAGTTCTGCTCCTGGTGGGGAATGTTGGGTGCCTGGCATTTGTGGGGCGACAGGATGGCCATCTCTGGCTTGATGGAATCCCTCAGGTATAGAAGCACAGATGCTTGCAGTTGCAAGGCTGTGGACACCATAACATGTGAAGGTATGAGGGCACTGGCAACATTTGTTCTAGTGGGCAGAGGGGAAGCCATTGCCAACAATGCAGAGGCATGGAGTCTGGAGAAAAAGCATGGTGTGTCAAGAGCAAAAGAACTAGAAAAATAGTTGAAGCCTAAACTGTAGGAGCGGGAATAGGGAACAATAAGGATAAAGATGTAGTCTGTTGAGACCATGGGGCTTTTTTGTGCCTTATTACATAATCTAAATAATCACATTTTGTTGCCCTGGTTGATTACATATATAACAGAAGAAAGGGAGAAGTCTAAGATGACTCAAATTTCTGCAAAAGGGTTTAGAGAAAGAGTGCACCCAAATCCTGAGCCAGCACAAATCAAGACTCAGTTCCTGGAGGTGTGGTGGGATCTGGGTTCCTTCCGAAGGATTTCAGGGACCCCAGGCAACAGGAGGAGGGAGCAGGTGCAGAGTACTCTCCAGAGCCTCTGGCCTGACCAGACAGCAGGTCTCTTCTAATTCACTCAGACTGGGACTCAGAGTTAGCTTGGGGCCTGAAACAGGACAATGTCAGTTGGTGGAGCTGCTGCAGCTATCTTGCCATTTCTGCAGCCCCTCCCAAACAGCTCTTGACCTCTCCAGACTTGCAAGTTTATGATTTGGGGTTTCTATGGATACTTTGAAAACAAGTAAATAAAAATCTTTAACTAATTGCTCTCATAACTGCCTGTGCTAAGGAGGTTAGCAGGTGACAATGACATCATTTCCATCACTCAATAGCCCTAGCCTCTGTCACACCTGAGTCCTGCTCTCAGCAATGAGAAACAAGGAATAGTTGTTCTTAACCATCAATGAGTTAAGTTGCATGCAGTGATGTAGATTAGACAGGACTCCTGTCTGCGGGGTTTAGTCCACCTGACATTTAGTAAGTATTCAATAAATCCCAGATGTTGACTGCAACAATACTTTTTTTATTGTTGACATGATTACAGATGTCTTCCACTTTGAAATAATATTAATGGCTCACAGAATTTTATTTTCTGGAAATTTATGAAAATAAAGGAGATGCTCGCCTCTATAAAATGATGCAGAAGAGTCCTGCCTAGAGCTGGGAGCTGGACTTTCCAAACTACAGAACTCAATTCAATCAGAATAGAAAGGAAGGGGGTAGGCTGAGGGAGGGAAGAAGGAAAGGAGAGAGTAAAGCGGGGCGGGGGGGCGTAGAGAGAAATTCTCTGGAGTTCCAGAGTAACCGAGTCAAAAGACTAGGTGTCATTAAATCTGTTATTTGAGAGGAAGAGTGGACCAAGGAGTTAAACAATAAATGTGGGGACAGTAAAATTTGACTCCCAGGCCTTGATCTGCTAGCAATAAGAGTTGTCACCTTAGCCAAGTTATTCAGCTTCTCTGAGCATGAAGATGCATGCCCATATGGTCTGAAGAAACAGAAACATGTCAGGAGGGTGCGTGCAAGGATTTGCCCTCCACCTCCATACACAGAGCCAGCTTATTCTATTTATTCTTGAGTGAGTGTCCACCTTACAGCATAACAACCTGCCAACCAGGTCAGAAACCTTGCCCAAATTGTTGCTCTCTGTTCCTTGTAGAGGTAATAGAGACTGGAGCTCTTCTTTAACATGCCTGGCATTGTACATTAAGAAGCTTTTGCTTCCTTCTGGCTTAACCCCCAGGTTACTTGCCTTGTCTGAGAGATGGATGGCAAACCATTTCAGCTGGTTTTGCTGCCAAGTCCCTGAGACACAGCCTCTGTAGCACAAGGTGATTGAACTGGGGAGGCTGTACCTCCAGACTTGCCTAGAGGAAGCCCTCTTTCATTTACATTTCTAATTTCTAGACTTGTCAACAGTTTCTGTCTCTTTTTGTCAAGAAGAACAGAAACTCAAAAACCAAAGTTTGCTTGTTTTGTTTGTTCATAGACGCCATGGTTGCTCTTAGAACTGCCTGTGGTAAGGAGGTTAGCAGGTGATAATAACATCATTTCCATCACTTCAAGAGCTCCAGGACAGGACAAAGAGGGTAAAGGGGAACAAATATATGGGGATGGAAGGAGACTAGACTTCAGATGGTGAGCACACACTGGGATATAAGATGATGTCTTATAGAATTGTACACCTGAACTTATATGATGCTATTAACCAGTGTCATCCCAATAACTTTACATTTTTTAAAGGTAATTTCCATTTTAAACTTCCTGGGGCACTCAGCATCCCTAGTTGTGAGACTCTTATTTGACAAGAGTGACAACCTCCTGTGCTTTGTCACCATGTTCTCAGGGTGAAATCTCAGGGAATGAGAATAGACCCCCCTTTTGAGGTATATCCTGGCCTAACTGTCCCTCCTTCAATTGACCATTCAGAGCACCCTGGGTCTATGCCACTTTTTAAAAAAATTTGAGATGTAATTCACATACTGTAAAATTCACCTTTTTATTCATTACCTCCAAGGGAAACTGTACTCTTTGAGCAGTCACTCCCGATTCCCTGCTACCCAAGCTCCTGGCAACCACTAATCTTTCTGTCTCTATAGATTTGCCTATTTTGAACATTTCATACGAATGGAATCATATAATATGCAGTCTTTCTGTCTGGCTTCTTTCACTTAGCATAATGTTTTCAAGGCTCATCTATGTTATAGCAACTATCAGTGTGTCATTCTCTTTTATGACTAAATAATTCTCTATTGCATGAATATGCCACATTTTATTTACCCACTCCTTAGTTGATGAACATCTGGATTGTTTCCCCCTTTTGAGTATGATGAGTAATGCTGATGTGAACATTTGTGTGGCAAGTTTTTGCGTGAGCATATTTCAGTTCTCTTAGCTATAATCTAAGAGTTTAATTGCCATTTTATACAATAACTCTATTTAAAAATTTTTGAGGAACTGACAAATGTTTTTCCAAACTGGTTGTACCATACACATTCCCAACAGCACTGTAAGATTCCAATTTTTTCATCTTCTCGCCAACACTTGTTGTTTCTGCCCTTTTTTATTATAACCACTCTAATGGGTATGAAGTGATATTCACTGTGGTTTTGATTTGCATTTCCCTGATGATCAGTGATGTTTTAGCATCTTTCCATTGGCCATTCGTGTATCTTCTTTGGAACTATGTCTATTCAAGCCCTTTGACCATTTGTAAATTGGGTTGTGTTTTCTTTCTGAGTTGTGTTCTTTGTATATTCTGTATACTAGACTTTTATCAAATATATTATTTGAATACATTTTCTTCAATTCTGTAGGTATCCTCTGAAGTACAAGTTTTTAACTTTGATGAAGTTCATTTTTTTTTTTTGCTTGTTTGCATTTGTTTTAGGTGTCACAGCTAAGAAACCATTGCCTAATTCAAGGTCATAAAGATTTACATCTATATTTATAGTTTTAGCTCTTATACTTAGATCTTTGATCCACCTTGAGCTAATTTTGTATATGATGTAAACTAAAGGACTGACTTCATTCTTTTTCATGTGTATATCCAGTTGTCTCCCACTCTTTATTGAAGAGACTATTGTTTCCCCATGAATTATTGTGCTACTCATAACTTCTAGTAGATCCTGTCTCCTGTGATTCACCTGCTTGTATTAAGTTTCTCCTCTCTCAAGGCTGCACGGTCAGCCAACTGAAGGCAGAAACTGGGGACAAATTTTTTACTCCCCTATGAGGTTGGGTACAGGATTATTCAAAGCTTCCCAATGCATACATTAATTGAATCACTCTGGAAATTGCTATAGACTCTTCCCTTCTGAAAGCATTTTTCACCTAGAGGTCCTAAGTTTTCCTGTATAGCCTGCACCAATATTTAGTTTAACAAAATTTAATGAAGTCAGAACCAGAAGCCGGCATGGGGGAGTAGAGTACAGTTGCTTCAAATGAATTTATGCTCCAAAGCCTATGAGTTCTTCTTGGGGAAGCCCTGGCAACCTCGTGCCTTCACCATTACCCAGCTTCTCAAAATGACCCTGCAGCATGGAGGACTTCTCACTCAGCCAGTGAGATCCAGGAGGGAGGGGAGTTTAGAGCCAGATAAGCAAGGGGGATGAAAAGGTGTTTAGAGGAAGAAGGGCCTTCCTTAGAAAGGCCTTGGGAGCAGAGATATGGAGGGAAGATGGGGCCAGAGAACTAGGGACTAGAAAGGTAATCATTTATGAGCTACTCATTGAGGGTAGGTCTCCAGACCACAACTCACCCAAAAAGAGAACATAGGCAGCCTTTGCTTAGTCCTGGCAAAAAATTGTTAAAATAATGGGTTTCTGTTTCAAAGGCTTTTCCCCCCTTTGTTTGATCAATAAAATGTTCTTTAGATCAATACAAATGTAATTTGGCTGCTGGCAGCCATTTATAGCATACAATGGAGGGGCCACTGCCTGGCAAGCCTGGCTCATGAGCATCATGCGAGCATCCTGCTCTGCTAGCCATGGCTGTGCTTGAGAACAGAGGGCAAACTGATGAGATTACCCACCAATAAGTTCAAGGTTGGCACCAATGCCCTGGTGCCTGCATTAATCTCTCTAACTCAAGGCCTCCAGGAGGAAGAATCTGGCTCGCCTTAATTCATTTTTTTTAACTAGATAATAAAAACAGTGTGGAATTGATGGTGTTTATTTAGTATTTTTCCTGTGCCAGAAACTGTTCTGAGTGCTTTTTTCATGAATTAATTCATTTAAATGTGACATAACCCCACTATAATTCTCCTCTTTTTGATAAGGCCATTGAGGCACAGAGAGGTTGAATAACTGGTAGCCAGGCACATGGCTGATGAGGAGCTAAACTGGGACTTGAACCCAGGAAGTCTAATGGCAAAGGCTCTAAGCACAGCACTGAATCATCCCTCCATCTGAGTATCACCTGTAGCCCCTGACATTTATTTATTAGATGCTAAACACATGCCAAGCACTGTTATTCATACTTTCATGTGTTTCATGTACTTGATTCCCCTAATCCTTTTTTTATAGATGAGAAACTGAGGCCTAGAGAAGATCAGAACTTCCTTACATTTCATTGCCAGGAAGTGGCAGAGCCAACATTTAAGTCTGGGCACCGTGAGCCTGTGCTGTGTTATACACTCACCTTCAGGGAGGCAGCCAAGTGGTCTGTGTGTTTTCTTCCACTCCAGCAGCTGCCCAGGTAAAAGACAAAAGATTCCTGCTCAGGAAGCTAGCTCAAAATAAGGAAGAGGCCCCTGGGAGTGCAGAACAAGTGACCCAGAGGCTCCTGGGGTGCCTAGCAGTGAGAGCAGTGGGCCATCAGGGTAGGACTGCTCAGAGAGAAAGGCTATTGAGCTGAAGTCCCTGTCCTGGTGTGGCCCTCTGCTCTGCAGCTGATGCAGGGCCCAAGAATCCCACAGGCTGAGAAACAGTTCAGCCTGAGTTCAGTTCTCAGGCGTTTGCTGGGCCTTCACTCTCATTGCCCAGCCCAAGCAGGGCTCCTAGCAAATGTGACTCTGGATGCCTGACCTGCTTTCTATGTGGTAAGCTTCATGAAGACGGGGCAGGTAGAGTCGGAATCCATGTGTTTGGGTTCCAACTCAGCAGTGTATCACTTTCCTTTATGTGATACAATGAACTGGGCCAATTCATCTCTAAACTCCCAGTTCAAACACTACACAAATCAGTGGAAAGGAAGAAGGCCAGGGCTGCTAAGACATAGATTAATCTTTCATTTAGTCAGCAATATTTATTGAATTCTCATCATGTACCAGCCAGGGAATTCAGCAGTGAGCAACAAAGACAGTGTTCCTTGTTGTCCTTGTGAAGCTTAAATTTCATTGATTTGTGAGGTGTCAGGTTCATTCACTAATCTACTCATTTATTCATTAGTTCATTCATTCATTCATTCAACAAGCACTGCTTGTTAACAGGTGCAGTGACAGGTGCTGAGGATTCAAAGACTAGAAAAACAAGGCCCTGCCCTGGAGGCACTGAAATGTCAGCAGGAAAGTGAGGAGTGTCAATAAACACATCTCCATCTTGACATCCGGACCAAAGCCATGCTTATTCTGAATCTGTCCCCAGCATTACATAAGAACTCGCCAGAGAGTAGGATTTAAGAGCTAGCCCCAAAGTGGGGCAGGAGAGCAGGGAAGCTAGGGAGGAAGACAGGAGGCAGCCTGCCAGAGTGCCTTGGGCCAGGGCAGACACCCACAGAAGCCATCCTTGAACAAACTCTCATGGACATGTCAGATGAATGAGGGGGGCCAGGAAGGGCAGACCTCAGTGAGGGCCCTGCTGCCTACTAGTCCCTACACTGCTGTCTCCAGGGCATGCAACATTGTGCAGGTGCACTCTGCCCCTTCTCGGAGCCCATCAGGAGATCCAGGATGCTCAGGCTAAAGTTAGGTGATGGCCCATCTCTGCGCCTGCCTCCACTTCTAGTAGGGCCTCTGAGTCTGCTGGGTCTCCCCAGAGCATCGGTCTCTTGGGAAGTGGAGCCCAGACAGTGTAGGTACCTTTGCCCATGGCACCTCACTTCCTGGAAGTCAGACTTTGTTCATGTGCCCCCCTTAATTCTTCAAGGGATGGCTGTACCTACCATTCCACCTTCTCAGCATCCATGCCAGCTTTCCTCCAATTCCCCCTTCCATGAGGTTCAATATTCCTTTGGGTCTTGACTGCCACAAACTCTGACACTATCATTTTATTAAGGGTCACAACCTTTGACAGGTCACTTCCCTCCTCCAAATCCCATTTCCCCATCTATGAGTGGAGAAAAATGTCACCTATCTTGATGACTTGACAGAGCTGTGTTGAAAATCACAGGAGATAAACAGAAAATAATAAATGGTTAAGTGTTATGTATAGAGGTAGCAATAATGATGAGGATATTTATGACACACACCAGAGTGACAAAAGGTAGAGATGTGGAACCATTTCTTTCCCCATTGAAAGATTCAGATTCCATTAGCCATCCCTGAGCTCCTCATGTGTGCCAGGCACTGGGACAGTTGCTTTTGTGTTCTGAACCTCGTTTAAACACCACATCATTCCTTTCCATTTACAAATTAAGAAGCTAAGGTCCTGAGAAGTATGTTTTCCCCAAGGACCCAGATCCTTAAGCAACTGGGTTTCCCAAAGAAGTCATCTGGCTCTTTAATCCACAGTTCCACAGAACACTACACTTGTATCCATGTGGTTTCTGGAAAAATACAAAGTGTGCTCTACTCCTACCTTTAAATACAAACCCTCTGCTTTCAGACCCAATTAGGAGCAGGTAATTACCTGTGGGAAGTGGGGAGTTAGGCAGTCTGCTGGATGGAACAGAGATTCTAGAGTTAATCTTTTCTAGTTGTCAATAAAAGTCTACAAGAAAATCATTATTTGGCAATGTGTTTATTTAATATTTCATCCCATGGCGCCAGGATGGAAAGTAGCCACAGTTACCCTCCTATGATAACATTTTCTGTTGGTGCCCTTGGGTTCTCTGCCCGTGTTTGGCAGAGGTGTGTCCTACTATAGGATGACCCAATTTGCCCAGACTTCATAAAGAGCGTTGTATAGTCTCATACACCTCAGCTTTCCCACCTGGAGCCCTTGATCTCACCCCTAGAGTCTCAGCCTTGAATGGCCCCTGAGATGATCCTGACTGAAGCATGCACAATGTCAACTGCATGAGCCCTGCTGCTGTAGGCAAGAGAGATTAACTGAGCTGCTGTCGCCAGGTGTCAGGTGCACTAGAGTGAGCCCTTGGCATCCTGTGCTCACAGGATCTCACCAGAACAGACATGCACCTGGGCTTTCAGCTCAGCTTTCCTCTCCAGCCCTCCAGGCACCTGCTAGGAGTACTGTATATGCACAGTCTGCTTAAGCTCTTCCCCAGGGGACTGAAATCTGCTCCCAGCCCACCTGTGACAATCATTATCCTGCTGCCTTCTGATTCTGAGTATTGTTTGTCTCCTGGTCATGGACACCTGCCTGAACTGCACTTGAGCTTCTTGACCCCGCTGATCTCCATGGAGCAGCTGCTGACTATGCACATAAGTGTCACTTAGTCCTTCCTTCCTCCTGATATGCCAACTTGCACCACCAGGGTCCTGGCATGCTTCCTGTAAGAGCTAGCAGCCCTTCCAGGCCTCTTCACCCTGTTTTGCTGCCTGTTTGAAGGACATTTGAAAGTCACTGAGTGAGTAAAGAACCATTTGATGTTCTCTGGTCCTTTCTCCCCTGGGGTTCTCTAGGTCTTGGAAACGTCCTATCTTTTTGCTTGATCCTGGAAAGAGAATATAATTGCAGAGTGAGCCGACATGATGACAGAGTCCTTGGTATTGTATGAAACAGCTAGCTATAATTTTGGGACTTTCCCTGAAGAGCAAGAGGAATTGGTTCTTATTAGCCTTAAATATGGGGATGTTCCCAATTTACTCTGAGCAGGGAAAGAGTCAGAATGTAGTTTGCCATTAGCAGGGAGTTTTCCATTTTGGGTTCCACCTTATTAATTGCAAGGCATGATGGGCCAGGAGAACTTCTTGTCAACCCCTGACTAGCACACATTGCTCAGGCTTCATTCCCTCGCTTGTCCAAATAGAAGCATCAATCACACTTAATTTATACCAGGTTACCTGTGATAGATATAGTTATGAGGTTGACAAGGTCCCTGAACTCACAGATTCCCCAGCTCAGCATCCATGAAATAGTAGTGTTTGGGTGGCCAATGCTGAGGGTACCCGGGCACTCCAGCCTTCTTTCTTAACTTCAACAGCTGGTCATCAATTCTATTTTTTTCCTTCAGTTTGGCCAATACTGGTGAGGCCAGATGTCTCTAAATTCCAGATGAATGTGTGTCAAAGCAGAAGAGTAATTCCACAGATGATCCAGTGAGCCAGTGAGACACTTGGAAGTTTTACAAATTCTATCAGATCATTTCTTTCAGAGTGGACGACTGGGGATCTACACTATTTCTATCAAGAAAAACATTTTCCAAGCACAGTGGTCACCTTGTCTGCATAGTGTCAACAACTAATCCAATAGCCAGTTATTTTGGAGAGATGTAGACACAGCCCCCATGGAATTTGGGCCGAAGAGTGTCATCATGGAAACTGAATATCTTGGTCTCTTGCCCAAAGGCAGACACACGTGAACTCAGCTTTCCTTCTTTTATGTGGTTTAACCAAAATCTTGCTATGATCCTAACGACAGTGATCCAAACTACAGGATTAGTGCCTTCTGACAATCATGGTGTTAGTGTGTCCTTTAGGTGATCTAATCCCAGTTCACATTTGGCAATATTCCTTCTCAGAATGATCCTTCTAATTTGGTTTGCACACCTCCTGCAACAGGAAGCTCACTCCACAATAGGTCATCCCCTTCCACTGTGAAGTTATTCCAAGTGCCAGAAAGTTCTTCCTCAGAATGAGCTGAAAGATGCCTCCAGGAGCTTTCACCCCGCTGCTCCTATTCTGCACCATATGGAATAAGTCTACTTCTTCTTCCTCATGAAAGCTCTTAAACTTCCTGAAGATGCTCAGTCTGTCTTTCCTGAAACTCCAGCTTGCAGACCATGCGATTTCTCAGCCTCCATCATTGCATGAGCCAATTCTTATTCTCTCTCTCTCTCTCTCTCTCTCTCTTCCCCCCCTCCCCCTTGGTTTTGTTTCTCTAGATAATATACCCCATATGTTTGAGGGCTTTATTTACCATGGCTGCTATCCCATTACCCAAGCATCTGAGATCATCCTCAGGGGACTTTCTCTGAGGAGGAATTTGTCCTCATAAAGCAATTGGAAAATTGTGGGCTTTGTGGTCTGGCTCTGTACTCACACCCCACTGAGCCTGCGGGAATTCTCAACCTAAGGATGTTTGCAAGGCTGCTACTTTTCCGCCCTGAACCTCACTACAGAGGCAGGGAGGAGAAAATGAGAAAACAGAAAGTTCTGCACAACAGGAAACCACGTTAGAAAGCTGTGAAAATCATGTATCCTTTTGAGTCGTAATGGTTTTAATTTTCTCAGGCCCTGATCTCCCTGGCAACAATTTAGAAGTGCATAGGCATTTATGAATCAAAGTTGGGCATGTCTGTATGTTTAATTATATGTCATTGGATGGAAACCTTCCTTTTGATCTTAGCATTTAAAGGGATTTATGCTTTTACATTTATATTTTTTTCTCCTCCCAAAGTCAGTGTGGGTTATTGAATAGTATCAGCATATTTGTGGTGGGGAGGATGCTGAGAAAGCCATAGAGATTTCTGTTCGGCTTGAAATGTAGTGAAGTGCTGCCTGCATGCTCCTGTTCTTGAGATATGAGTGAGCTGCTGGGACTGCTCCACTGTACTGTGAGCATCCCTATCAATAATGTTCCTCACCCAGTCCAGAGGATGCTGGGCCAGCAGAGACCAGGGCTTAGATCTAAGATAGGATAGGGTCTCCTTACCTTGTACAAAAGTGACCCCTGATGAGCCTCCAAATCTCCCCAAAGACAGATTGATTGTAGATTTATTCCACTTTCAGAATAGATGTCAGTGGGTTGCCTAATGGATATCAAATATCAGAGGGACATATCAGAGATAAATAGAAGACTATCCTCAGTAGAATTTAAATTGTTTTTCCTTCTTTTTCTAAAACGTCTCGTTCGTCCCTTTCTACATCTCCAATCCTTCCTTCTCCCCCTCTCCTTATTTATTCCCTCCACCTTCCCTCCCACACATAATATATTTCAATGATTCTTCTGAGTCAGACGTTAGGAACACACATTGAAGGAACTGATCTGAACTATTTATTCAGCTCTATATTCACTCAGACAGGTATCCATCTATTTAAATATTATTTATTGAGGCAGTATACCAATGTCATAAGGTTGTGAGGCAAGCCTGGGTTCCCTCCTGACTCCAGCATGTATGAATTACTCTTCCTCACTATGCCTCAATTTTCTCATCTGTAAAATGGGCATGTTAAATTCTCACTGGATTAAAGTGAAAATTAGTGCCTAATAATTTAGACCGCTTGGCTTAGTTCCTGGAGGTCACAAACCACTCCCAAACTTAGAGATTAGAACAGTTGCAAATTTTTTCCTGTAAAGGGACACAAAGTGAATATTTTAAGCTTTGCAGGCTATGCAGTCTGTTGCAGCTACCAACTTTGCTGTGCTAGTGTGATTTACAATAAGTATATGTTTTGACTTTCCTCCACATTGACTCTGAGCTTCCCAAACCTTGTGATTTCCTATGCTAACTGGAAAGAACAATGGAATAAACTTTCGTTATAATATTTGGTATTTTGTCCTCAGTTCCCAGAAGTTCTTCTGAGCCACAAAATTGAAATGGATGTCTTATTATTCATAACAATCCCTTTTCAACCATACCTGGTGAGCTAGTAACTAAACTAGTTTCCTGAGTTCTATGAGCTGCTCCAGCAAATTAATTTAACCTAAGGGGTGGTTATGAGAACTTCCAATTCACAGTTGGTTGGTCAGAAGCACAGGTGAAAATCTGTACTTGCAATTGGCATCTGAAGAGGAGGTGGTCTTGTGGGGCTGAGCCCTTACCCATGGGCTCCGACACTAATGCCATGTAGATAGTGTCAAGATTGAGTTAGATTTGTAGGCCATCCAGCTGGTGTCACAGAATTCCTTGCTATTTAAAAAAAACCCACACATCTGATTGATGTCAAAAGTGTTGTGAGTGTGACAATCATGTAAAAGTAAATGGAACACATGGAAATGAGTTTTTCCTTTAGAGCAGCTATAGACAATACATAAACAAATGAATGAGGCTGTTTTCCAAGAACTATATTTACAAAATCAGGATGCAGGCCAGATTTGGCCAACAGGACATAGTTTGCCAAGCCCTGACTTAAAACCACAACCATTTATTTGCCTCACAGTTCTATGGGTTGACAATTTTGATGAGGATCCACTGTGTATTTTTCCTGGCCTTGGCTAGGCTTATACATGTGTCTACAGTCAGCTGCCAGGCCAGCTGGGGCTGGCTCGTCTAGGATGGCCTCAGCTGCTCCATGTGGTCTCCCATCCTTGAGCAGGCTAGCCTGGGATTGTTCAAACGGAGGCTGGCCAGGGCTCCAAGAGACCCAGCAGAAATATGCAAGGTCTATTGAGAGCTAGGTGTGCCACAAACACAATGTCTGTGACTTTAGCCACATTCTATTGGTCAAGGTAAGCCACAAGGCCGACCCAAAGTCAATGGTGAGGGAAACCAACTCTATCATTGGATACAAGAACCACAAGTTGTACCATAAAGGAAAATGCATACAGGAGGGAGTTTATCACAGGCATTTTTTTTTTTTTTTTTTGCAAACGATCAACTCATTGGCACATAAGTGCTCCATACATGATAACTGTTAGCTTGTAGTTCTTCTGTGGTAGAAATAGAAGAGATTATAAAGCTGTCCTAGCTTTGAGATACAGCCTAAAATGTGAAATAATGTTTGTTCACAAATAGCTACAACAAAGAATAAAAATAAGAAGTGGTTCTTCAGCTTGGGTTTTAGAACTCTGGAGATAAAAACATCTAACATTTAGGAGATAAAAGTTCTGGGAAGTTTATGTACCACTTAAGGACTATATCTCAGAGTTCTTTATGACAAAACAGTTTTATATAATACTAGAGACCCAGTGCATGAAATTCATGCATGGGGGGGGGGTGGAAGGGTCCCCTCAGCCCATCCTGCACCCTCTCGCAATCCAGGATGTCCCACTGCTGGTTTAGGCCTGATCCCACAGGGATTGGGATAGGGCCTAAAGTGGCAGTTGGACATCCCTCTTGCAATCCAGGACTGCTGGCTCCTAACCACTCACCTATCTGCCTGCCTGATTGTCCCTAACCACTCTGCCTTCCTGCTTGATTGCCCCTAACCACCTCTGCCTTGGCCCCCACCACCACGGCTTCATCTGGAATGTCATCCCGAAGGACGTCCAGAAGGTCGTTCGGTTGTCCGGTCTAATTAGCATATTACGCTTTTATTATTATAGATTCTAGACCCAGACATCTGAGTTGATAGTGATATAGCCCTCAGGCTCATGATTACCCTTCACAGTCACCCTTCTAATCTCTGTAGGTGAGAGAGTCCCAGCATTATCTAACCCATTGGTTTCCTTATTTTAATTACACTAACAGAAAAAAAACATATAGGAGGTTGTAAGATGTTAGCCCTGTAGGTGGAAGAGATAAAGTGAAATCAGGGACAGCATTTCAGATAGAGAGGTCAGTAAGTGCAAAGGCCCTGAGATGGGAGCATGCCTGGTGTGTCTAAGGAACAGTTAAGAGACTGGTATAGCTGGATCAGAGTTAGAAAGTAGGACAGTGGTGATAATGGAGCTAGAGGATACCACTAGCTGAACCAGATTATGCTATAAGGTGATAGACTGTAAGAGACAAGAGTGAAAGCAGGAAGACCAATTAGGAGAAGTGCTAATGGCTTGGTCTAGGATGGTTGAGGTTGGGATGAGCTGTCCGATGTAGATATATTTTGCATGTGAAATACACAGGATTTGTCAATATATTAGTTGAACAGAGTGATAGAATGGTGTTGGAAGCCGCCCATTGTCTTCACTAGCAGAGAGGTGTTGACAAGGAACCCGGAAGGCTAGAGACCTTGAGCTCTGAAAGGTCAGAGCTCTGCACCCACTGTTTAGTTGAGACAATGGTAGCTGAAACAACTTCCACCTTTTAGTTTTATGTAAATCCTTGCTGTTTGGCTATTATTGGAATTGCCTGCCAAAGGCTATGGGTGTATCCCAAAACCTGAATAAAAGGGATAGCAAGGCCAGAGCAAAGTGGAGTCCTTCCTCTTGAGCTGGGCTCCCACCTGGCCCCCAATTCCCAAATTTATATTTTCTTGTCTAGTCTCTTTCATTTGTGTGCGGCCTCCTCCAGAACCCGAACCCTGAACCTGAACCCTGAACTACGCAGGACGTTGCGAGGACACTCACAGAAAAGGATCAAGGACTATCCCAACGTTGTTGACTTGAACATCTATAAAGTCAGAGGTGCCCTTCTCTGAGATGGAGTAGACTGGAGCAGGAGTTAAGTTGGACAAGAAAATCCCAATACTTATTTTTGGCATAAGAGAATACTATGTAAATGGTGATGTTGAATAAGCACTTGGTGTGTAGGAGGGTTGGTTTGAAGTCATGAATTTAGAATCCATCAATGCATATATGGAATTTAAAGGCTCAGGAAAAAAAAATAAGAAGAAAAAATAAAGGCTCAGAATATATGAGATCTCCTGGAGAAGGAGTGAGGATGGAGGAGAGGGAGCGAGGTGAGGTCTGAGCCCTGTGCCCTGCAGTGTTCTGAAGTCTGGAAGACAAGAGGGCTCTAAAGGTTAAAAGGAACAGCATTGAGGTAGGTAAGAGAACCAAGAGAGAGTGGTGCCCTGAAATCCAAGAAGAATAGAACAGTCTATTCAATTTATGGAACATTGCTAATAGGTTACAATAATTAGATTACTAGTACCTATGGAAAACATCGGTAACTTGACAAAGGTCGTTTTGGTGCCATTGTGGGGAAGAAAAACTAGGAATAGTGTATCTAAGAGAAAATAAGAGAGGAATTGGAATTTTAAAAAGTTAGTAAGGATTTTTCTTTAAAGGAGAGCAGATAAATGGTCTAACAGTTAAAGGAATGTGTGACCTCAAGTGAGGGGTTTTCCTAAAAAGAAGATATCTCAGCATGTTTGCATGTTTGGGAGAAAACAAAAGGGCCATTGCAAGAGCAAAGTTCTCATCTTGTTGGCAAGAGAGGATAAGACTAGTACCTTGAAGGTTGGCCTTAGGTAGGGGCAGGGACAGGTCATCCACTATTATAAGAGGGAAGGTAGGTACACATGAAGATAATATAGGCTTGGTAGTAGTAGGAATTCTTCCAGGTGATGTACACTGGAAGAGAAAGAGAGAAGGTATCAGAGGTTAGAGGAAATAAAATGTAAAATTGTCTCTCCAGAGAGTGGAGGAGTAAATTGATTTGAGAATTGTTGAATTGCTAAGCAGTGCTGAGGCCTCACTTATGTGGTCATTAATTTAAAGTGAGACCAACTAATAAGATTGGGTGTTCCTATCCTTCCACGTTCAGCTGCTTAGAGGAAAGAGTGGAGTGTGCAGGATCGAATTTTAACTAGGCTTGGTGTTTTGCAATTCAAGTGAGAAAAACAAAGGGCAGCAAGAACATGGAGAATGTGTACTTGGGAGTTGAAGGTACATGAAAGAGAGTGAGAATAATGATGGGCCAGAGTGTAATGATGCAAGTGAGTGTAATGATTCAGTGAGTGTAATAATGCAAGGAGGACGCTGTGGTCTGAGGATTGATGGGTTGGGTGTCCGAGTGGAATAAAAGGACTCCTGGAGGGTTGGTATTAGAGGGAATGGGACAGAAAGGTGAGATGTTATGGTCAGACAGTGAGAAGTTTGAAACCCAGATGTCAGACAATGATGGCATCTTGGATTTGACCATGGCTGAGGTGGCTCAAGGACAATCATTGGAGAGGAGATGGTCAAGAGACTGTGAAGTTAAATTATTACAAGGATCATTTGCATAGTTGCATAAATTACTAAACAATATATTGGGAATAATGGTGGAGAAGATGGTGTTAAATCTTCCATGAATGTAAAAGAAAGCCCGCAAAGCTGTAGATAGTTGCAATAAGGAGAAGTAGTGGGCACTATGGTATGGTCTTACAGAATGAGCTTCTGAGGAGCTATGTCTTCAGGGAGAGGACAGCAAGAGTAGCCTGGAAGCAGCAATGAAGAATAGGTAGGATGCTGGATGGGGAGTGGGTGTTGTTATTTGATAGGGTTGCACAGGCTTCTCTCAATGGCCAGCTTAAATTCTGTAAGAGCAATAAGATAATATTGGAGAAAGTATTTAATCTAAAGGGCTATAGTCTGGTGACATATCATAAATTTCAAAGGAAACCTTAGAAAGATTTAGGAAGTTGGTGGGATTTTACGGGTTTTCATCACATAAGAATTGCTGATGTTGATATGGATATCTTAGCTTCTTCTAGTGACCAAAGTAAACAAAGAAGTAAACAGATGATATAATGATGTTGGTCCTGGTCGTCTCTTATGGATAGATAGGTGAAGATAGATAGATAGATAGATAGATAGATAGATAGATAGATAGATAGATAGATAGGAAAATGGCACATGGGACAGTACCAAACTCATTAAGGATATTTCGGTCAGACAGTGGGAAGTTTTAATCATAGTGGGTAAAGTTTAGGAGCACAAGCCCATGGCCAGAATAGAGAGCTGAAAATCAGGACACCTGAGATTTATTCCCTTTCTCTCGTTGAGACTCAGTTTGAGTGTGTGGTTGTATGGTTGTGTGGGAGTATGGGTGCGTGGTTGTATGGGTGTTGGGTGTTTGCATGTGGGTGTTTGGGTGTATGGCTGTGCGGTTATATGGGTGTGTGGGTATTTGGGTGTGTGGGAATGTGCTGGTGGGGAGAAGGAGTGTGGCTCAGATAATCTCTAAAGTCTGTTCTAAGTTGGGTGATCTGTGATATGGTCCACCTGCCTATTTAAGTTTGATGTGCTTCTTTACAGAAAGTCTCAGTATCTGTGAGCAGAAGCCTGGCTAACACTGTCTTTCATTTCACCAACTTGAGCATTAAACTATCATTGAATTAATGTGTGGCCCTGACACCTCTTTATCTATACTATTAGCAGACTATGCAGCATAGAAGAGAAGCAGCCCCTTCCACCGGATCCCCTCTCCTGAATCTCAGGGCAGACTCAGGGATGCCACAGTCAAAACAGCTTCCCCTGTGCCTTTCCTCCACAGCACCCTTACCTTTAGCTAATTATTTCCTCTTCTGTATTTTCTAGGACAAAATCATCTCCAGGAAAGCAGGAACCATAACCACTTTTTAATCACTGTATGCTCACTAAATATTTGTCCAATAAATGTACAACAAAAAAAGTGTATGGGAGGGAAGTTAGAATCATTTTGGTGTCACCAAAAGATCCAGGTGAAAAGAAGGAATAAGATAGCCCTAAGAAGAATTTGTTAATAATTATGGTGGTACAGTCAGAGGACTGCCTGTCCCCCCAGAGAATGAACTCTTGCCCATTTTTCAAATTACAGCTATGTGTTCAGGCCACTGATCATGTGGTTTTCTGCACTGGGTCAAAAGTTGGGTAAGATGAGTTATTAATAACCCTAACAGTTCTATAACTCAATGATACCAAAGCCCTAACATATCACCTGTCACTAGCCTCAGATCTTCATTCTCTATGAAAAAAGTACCCAGTGAGAAATAGTCATGTTCTGGGGTTAGTAGGTTGTTTAATCAGATGAATTTGAATTTATCCATCCATTTATTCGTCCATCTGTTCAACCACCCATCCAACTATCCATCCATCTATCATTCAGCCAACCATCATCAAACAAGTAGTCAAAGCCATGCCAGAACCTGTGGAAATATAGGTGTGGGGTGGGGGGGGGCAATGTGTATATATATATATATATATATATATATATATATATATATATATATAGAGAGAGAGAGAGAGAGAGAGAGAGAGAGAGAGAGAGAGAAAGAGAGATGTAATAAGCAAATTGTCTGGGACTCTGTAACGTCACAACCGCTCAGGAGGAGGCTGCATGTGCAGGTAGGCTGGAGGGAACTGCGTGCGAGGTGAGGCAAGTCAAGAATGCTGTGATGGCTTGAGCAGGCCCGGAGCAGAGACAGGGGGGCCTGACAGCGCTGCCACCATAGCCTGGGCAGGCCCAGAGTGGAGACAGGGGGGTCTGCCAGCTGCGATGTGCCAGCAGTCCCGCCTCTGCGTGTGAGCTGCAGAGGAAACACCTTTTCGGACTGCTCATTGGCTAAGCTCCTGGTATGCCACTCACAGTGTTCTTGGTAACTTGTGTAATAAGAATCCAAGAAGGTGATCTAGGATTTTTTCACCTCACTCCTGGAGGATAAAACAAAGGTCCATTCCTAGAGGGGCAAAGAAATGTCATATCTTGCCCTAGCCAGTCTGGCTCACTGGGTAGAGCCTCAGCCTGCGGACTGCAGGGTCCAGGTTCATTTCTGATCAAGGGCATGTACCTAGGTTGCAGGCTCCTCCCTGGTTGGGGCTTAGGTCAGGGCTCATGCAGGAGGCAACCAATCGAAGTGTCCCTCTTACAATGATGTTTCTCTCTGTCTTTCCCTCTCTTCCATGCTCTCTAAAAATCAATGGAAAAATATCCTCAGGTGAAAATAAAAAAAAAAATTAAAAAAAGAAAGAAAGAAATGTCATATCGTATAAAAGAGACATCTTGAAAATGCCTAAAGAAAGTTGTCATTTTTTCGTGGTGAATGGACTGGAGTCCGTGTTGATGAAAACACCTTGATGGCTGTGGCAGCCAGCAGTGACAGCAGCAGCAGGGTGATGGGGGTGGTGCCTTCCCCTGATCAGCCCAGTTGCCTCCTGCAGAGAGAGGCCAGACTGTGGCTTAGGCTTGCTCCCCACAGGGAGCGGGCCTAAGCTGTCAGTAGGACATCCCCTGAGGGCTCCCAGACTGTGTGAGAGAGGGCAGGCTGGGCTGAGGGACCACCCTGTCAGTGCATGAATTTTGTGCACTGGGCCTCTAAAAAAAAATATATATATATATATATATATATATATATATATATATATATATATATATTTTTTTTTTTTTCCTCTGAAGGGTTCACATTTTATTTATTCTTATTATTAGGATATAGAAACACATACATACTACAATTAATATATGATATTCATAAAGTATTTTCTATGTGATAGGCATTGTCTAAATGTTCTACAAATATTAATTCTTTGTCCTCACAACAACCCTAGAAGGTAGATACTTTATAATCCCTGTTTCATATGTGAGAAAACTGTACTTAGAGCCTCCACTCAATTTACTTTTTGTTTTAATATTATGAAAATAGCCCTGGTTTTGGTTATAGCCACATAGATTTCAAACAAATATTCCTAAAAATAAACTTTTTTGAGTAAAAATATTTCTTTCAGGCAGGTTGATAGAAAAGAAATAGCATTGGTTTAAAATTCAATACCCTGGGTTCTGTGGTTAGCTGCGTGATTTTGGGGCAGCTACCTTGCCCTCCCTGGGCCTCACTATCCTCCTCTTTAAAGGATTGCATATCTGTGGTGGTAGTGGTGGTAATGATTGGATTTAGCAGGATCAATGATTACAATCATGCAAGCTGTACACTGCACACCTCCTGAGGCCACCACATACAGAGGCCAAATGTGAATGGGGCCACCTGATTCTGTTCAACACATGACCAGTCTCCCAGGTGCCTTCTGTTTCTATTGATTTTGTATCTCAGTAATGGTTTTTCCCCATTTAGATGAAACATAATTCTTTGCATGGTGGGGCGGGTGGTATTTTTCTCCTCAAATAGTTTCTCGCTTACCCAATTTTGGGTAAAACTTAAGTGCACTCAGAACAGTCCACATAGAAAACAATCTTCTCCAAACTCCTTCAACATCTCTACTTGCTTTCAAAATTTCCCCAGAGAAATCTCCCTGTGGTGCAGGAATTTGTGCATACTGAAACCGGAAAACCAATTGGAAGTTCTGTGTTTTCACAGTTGAGTAATTTCAAGCCAAATCCAAAGTACATTAGCAGAGGAGCAGAAGAATCCTCCATGGAGACATGGCAGCAGCCTTAAGCACAGCAAAGTGGGTGGTCCTGTTGTGCTACAAGTTCCAAGAACCCAGAAAGGTATAGTAACATGTACCACCATCCCCATTCTCATCTCTCTGGAACTCACTGGTGCTTGAATTGATATTGGTTTCCTTCCTATTGAGCTCTACGCCTATCTAATTACATTAATGAATTCTAAAAATCTGAGTGGGCAAAAGTATCTATTTTAATAAAGTTAATTTGTCCTATTATGTGAGTTTAATGTGCTCATTTTAGAAAATTGGGAAAATAAAATTTTATTATAGTGTCTTGTTTTCCTTTGGCTTTCTCCTTTCTTCTTTAATTTTAAATTTTATACACTTTTTGCTTTGACTTTCTTTGGATCTATTTGATAAAATCATTCTACATATAAATTTTATGATGTTTTTACTTTTTATATCTTGTGATTTTGTTATAAGCAATTTAGCTCATCACACTCTCTTTGTAAACACAATTTTTAATTAAAAGTTTTACTGAGATACTAATAGGTATACATACAGTTGTGAGAAAACAGAGTACTCTTTATCCAGTTTCCCCCAATGGTGACATCGTGCAAAACTATAGTTCAATATTACAGCCAGGATATTGACATTGACATAATCCACTAATCTTACTCAGATTTTGCAAGTTCTACTTATAACTCTGTGTGTGTGCATTTAGTTTTACACAATTTTATCAGATGTATAGACTCCTGTGTAGATCACCATCAAGATAATGAACAATTCCATCACCACAAGAATCCCTTACTTTCTTTGATAATCACAACAACCCCCCTCATCTCTCCAGCACCAGTCTCTAACTCTTGGCATTCACTAATCTGCTCTTCATTTCTAAAATTTTGTCGTTTTGAAAATATTATATAAATAGAATCATGTAGTATGAAACATTTTAAAGTTGACTTCTTTACTTAGCATAATTCCTGGAGATTCATCTAACTTTTTCTGTGTGTCAATAATTTGTTCCTGTGGAGACATTATGGAGGTTCCTCAGTGAAAAACAGAACTACCAGGTAATTCAGCAATTCTACTGCTAGGTATATATCCGAAGGAAATGAAATCAGTGTCTTGAAGAGCTACCCACACCTCAGTGTTCATTGCAGCATTACTCACAAACAAGATATGGAAACACCAACAGATAAAAGGATAAAGAAAATGTAGTACGTATGTACAATGCAATGTTATTCAGCTGTAAGTCAAAAGGAAATCCTGCCATTGGCAATAACATGGGTGGACCTTAAGGGCATCATGCTAAGTGAAATAAGCCAGACAAAGAAAAGAAGTCAGACTCATAGAAACAGAGGGTAGTGATGTGGTTGCCCAGGGCTGTTGGTAGGAGAGGAAAAATAGAAAATGTTGGTAAAGGGTACAAATTTTCAGCTCTAAGACGAATAACAGCAATTTTTTATATTGAGGTAATAATAGTATTCCATGGCAAGTATATACCACAGTCTTGGGCTATTATTAATAGTGCTTCTATGTGCAGGATATTTTGTGGAGATACGTTTTCATTTCTCTGAGATAAATGCCCAAGAGCCCAAATGCTGGATCATGTGGTACTTGTGTATTTACCTTTATAAAAAGCTGTCACATTGTTTTCCAGCATGGTTGTTCTATTTTACATTCCCACCAATGACTGAGTGATCCAGTTTCTCTACATTCTCACCCGCATTTTAACATTGTCACTATTTTTTTCTTTTTGGTCATTCTGACAGATCTGTCATGGTGTCTATTGTGGTTCATTTTGGGGGAGCTTTATATATTTCAAATTTAATTTATTTAATGGTCATAGGACAATTGAGATTTATGTACTCATCTTGGTTGGATTTTAGCAGTATGTAGTTTTTGAGAAATTGTTTTATTTCTCTTAAGTTATTGAATTTATAAGTATAAAAGTCACTTTTAATATTCGCTTATAACTTTTTAATGGTCACAGAATCTGCAGTGATATTCCAGAATATTACATGTATATAATATTATAAGAATGTAACATATTACAATCTTGATACTGGTGATTTGTGTCTTCTGTCCTCTTATTTTTTCTGGCTTCCTAGAGATTTATCCAATTTATTATTTTGAAGAACCAGTTTCTTGTCATTGATTTTCCCTGTTGTTCAGTTCTTCTTAATTTAATTGATATCTCCTCTTATATTTATCATTTTATTTCTTATGCTTGCTTTGGGTTTATTTTCATCTTCATTTTCTAGCTTCATGAGGTAAGAATTTATATTATTCATTGAGATTTTTCCTCTGTTGTAATGTAAGCATTTAATGTTGTAAATTTCCCTGTCAGCTTTGCTTTAGCTGCATTCCACATATTTTGATATTTTTATTTCATCTTTTATCTACTTGTATAAATTTTTATTTCCTTTGAGACTTCCTATTTAAACCATGGCTTACTTGGGAGTGTGTTGCTTAATTTTTATTGCTCAGAGCTTTTCCTGTCTTTCTTTTATTGATTTACTAGAGGCTCAATGCACAAAATTCTTGCAAAAGTAGGCCTTTACAGCCTTGGTGGCTGCCCCGATCCCTCCCTAGCAGCTGCAGCCCCAGTTTTGTTCAGAAGGTTGTCTGGAAGGACATCCAGAAGGGCATTTGATCAATTTGCATATTACACTTTTATTATTATAGACTAGTGGCCCAGTGAACAAAATTTGTGCACATTAAAAGGTAATTAATTAGAGGAAATAATTTAATATTACTATTTGCCCTTTCTCTATAATAGAAGTGTCAGAGATGAAAGAAAATTAGTAAAATGTATATGAAAACATTCCTCCTGTCATAGTCAGGGGTGAACCTTGGGGCCCAGAGTCAAGTCCCCACCCACCCACATGCGTCTCAAAATTGAGTGAGACCCAGACCCAGCCAGCCCCTACCCCCATTGGGCTAGATCCAGACCCGGCCAGTCCCACTCTTGTCAAGCCCCGCTGGGCAGGGGACATAGCCTCAGGTCCCCTGGCCCAGCACCAGGACAAGGGAGTGGCCTGAGGTCCCCCAGCCCAGACCAGGGTGGGGAATGTGCCTTGAGGTCCACCATCAAGCCCTGCTGGGTTGGGGGCATGGCCTGAGGTCCCCCGTCAAGCCCCGCCAGGCAGGGGGTGGGGGGAGTGCACAGCCTGAGTTCCCCCAACCCAGAACTGGGAGTGCACCTTGAGGTCCCCCGGGCAAGCCCCGCTGGGTGAGTATCATGGCCTGAGATCCCCTGTCAAGCCCCACCAGGCAGGGGGTGCAGCCTCAGGTCCCCTGGCCCAGTGCTGGGGCAGGGGTGTGGCCTGAGGTCCCTCTGCCTGGTGCTGAGGTGGAGGGCATGGCCTGAAGTCCCCTGTCAAGCCCCACTTGGTGGGGGGCGCAGCCTGAAGTCCCCTGGCTTGGTGCTGGGGCAGGGGGAACAGCCTGAAGTCCCCTACCCCAGCACCAGGACAGGAAGCGCACCTTGAGGTCCCCCATCAAGCCCCGCTGGGCGGGGGGTATGGCCTGAGTTCCCCTGACCCAGCACTGGGGGTGTACCTTGAGGTCCCCCATCAAGCCCCGCTGGGCAGGGGGTGCAGTCTGAGGTCCCCTGTCAAGCCCAGCCAGGCAGAGGGGCACAGCCTCAGGTCCCCTGACCTGGTGCTGGGGCGGGGGGTGTGGTCTGAGGTCCCCTGGCCTGGTGCCGGGGTGGCAGCGCTGCCTGAGGTCCCTTGTCAAGCCCTACGGGGTCAGGGGAGGGCTTAGCTTCAGGTCCCTGCTGATTGCTCATTAAGGCTCCTTATGGGAACTTGGCTTCAGCTGTGGGTGCAGCCATCTTTTGTGATGGAGTGATGGTCAATTAGCATATTCCCTCTTTATTAGATAGGATAGTTTGAATCCATAATCAGAGAACACACGTTATATGATTTTAACTATTTTAAATTTGTTGAGTTCTGCTTCATGGCCCAGAACATAGTCTATCTTAGTGACTATTCCATTGGTGCATCAGAAAATTAAGTATGTTCTTCTGCTGCTTCTTAGAGTGTTCTATATATAACATTTAGTACCTGTTGGTTGATTGTAGATCTGTGACATATGATTCCAGGTATATAAAGACGAAACAGAAGAGCCTCAAAATATGTGAAACTAGAACTGATAGAGCTGAAAGGAGAAGTAGACAAAATCCACAATTACTAGTATAGTTCAAGGCTTTAACACTCCCCTTCTAACAATTGAATTACTAGATGCAATCCCTCTTTGTAGTAATTTTCTTTGCTAGGAAGTCTACTTTAGCTGATACAAATATAACAACATTGTTAATGTTTTCTTGTTATTTTTTTCCATTTGTTTACTTTAAACTTATCTATATAATTGAATTTGAAGTAAGTTCTGGTAATCAGTATAGAATTGTGTCTTATTTATATATACTCCGCCAATCTCTGTCTTTTTATTGGTGTATTAAGACCACTTACAATTAAAGTAATTTTGTTATACTAGGTCGTAAGTCTTTTATTTCCGTTTGTTTCTTCTGTTTCTCTTTTCCTGGATTTCTGTGAATTAATTAATTAAGCATTTTTAGGAGTCTATCTTCATTTATTTCTAGTGTTTTTGAGTATATTTCTTTGTATAGAGTTTTAGTGGTTACTCGGGGTATTACAATATACACAATGTGACTTATCACAGTATTTTACTACTTTGAGTGAAGTATGGAAAGCTTACTTCTATTTAGACACACCCTCCACCCCCTTATGGTCCAAGAGTACCTTCTGGACCAGAAGCACCTATGGTGGTGAAATCCACCTACTGGTGTCTACAGTCCCCAGTGTATCTGTGAGATGAACTTCGTCTCAGGTCTATGGGACAAAGAGGCTTCCTGACCAGGCTGTTTGTTGTGGAAGGCCCCTCCTGCCAGTGCCACTTTTCTGCCCCAATACCTCTCAGTGGGGGAGTGAAATATGCGGCCCAAAGGGAAAGGAGAATGCCTGTCTTGACCACTATTCATCTTCATTGCAGTTGAGTCAACCTCTGCTTGTGTGATAGGTAAGACTCTCATTGATGTCGGGGAAGAATGATCCTATCTAGGCTACCATCTGTTGCTGGCTTGGGGATTGGGAAACATGGAGCTGGGTTGCATTCTGTTGGTTGCATAAGACACTTTCCTACTGTGTTCTTCCTCCAGAGCTGGGGTCCCAAACCAGTATGCCTTCCTCTTACTAACTCTCAAAGTTTTCCTGTAGCTGCATTATTTCCAGACTTTATAGTTGTATTAGGCAGGGAATAACAGGAAGTTATGAGTATGTCATTTGTCTAGATGTTTTCTCCCAGTATTTTACTATTTTTAAAAAAGCATTCTTTGCATAAAGGTTATTTCCATATTTTGGATTCTAAATCAGAGTATATTACCAGAATGGAAACAGTGCTTGAAAGAGTACACACATTTTTAAAGGTCCACTAGTAGGGCATTTTGATAGTGTTCTTATTATCTCTAGTTGTGCCATAGAACACCCTATGCTTTGTGGCATAAAAATAGCAACTGCATAGTACTATCTCTCATGGGACTGTGTTTAGTTGAGTGATTCTCACTGGGGGTCTCTCATGTGGCTGTAGTCAGACCATGACTGAGGCTACAGTCATGTTGAAGGTTTCCTCGCTCACATGCCTACCTAGGGGTTGTTGCTGATTGCGACCTGGGGCTTCAGCCATGCCATTGGCCAGAACACTGACATAAGGTTTCTCTATGTGTCCTGGAATCCAGCATGGTGGTTGAATTCCAACAGCCAGAGTCCCAAGAGAGAGTTCAGGCTAGTGCTGTATTGCCTTTTGTAACCTACCCTGGTTATCACACAGCATCACTTCTGCCACATTTTATTGGTGAGAAGTGAATCTCTAAGACCAGATCATATTCCAGGGGAAGAGAATTAGACTCGATGGGTGAAGTATCAAGAGATTGGAAAACATGCTTTAAAGTCACCACATATAGGAAAAGAGGAAGGAGTGGCTGGCCAGAAAGGGAAACACACACCAGTTAGAGATATTAAAGTCAGTGGCCAACTCTGTAGACAAGAGAAGAAAAGTTGAGGTGAAGCTCATCCATTGCAGGAGAGGGTTTGGCAGGTGAGCTAAAGGAGTAACTATCTGCCATTTGTGTAATAACAGCCCAGAATCAGAAAATCTCTTGACATGAAAAAGTGGCTTCTCTCAACCATTGGGGTAAATTCCACATTTTTTGTTAAGTAGAAAGACTATGTTTCTGTAGAAATTCTAGGCTACAAGAAGAAAAACATGGCCATGGTGAGTATTCTCATACATCAGTGTTTTGATAAGCTCTGCTCCATGTAAAATCTTATTATATTCTTAGAGAAATCAATGACAGGGTATTGATTGTAACTCCCTGAACAGAACATTTCCAGTGGTATTTAGTATTGTAAGAGCACAACGGGGACATTATGAGACTCTGACTACAGTGGCCTAAGTGTTCAGATAGAATATTTCATCCACACGGTGACTCAGGAAGAGGGAGGCATGAGCTTGTGCTGTTTTTCTCATATATTATAAACTTCATGTCTTAAGTTTCAGTTCTATGATCGATGTAGCTTCCTCATTGGTGATACACTTATTTATTATTTTGTTCTAAAGTCTTCTTCCTTTTAGGAGAACACTGCATTAGTTTTAATAATTAAACTAGACAGGTATAGAGAGAAAACAACATATTCTATCTGCTACTGACTTCAAATTTTGACTCTCCCCTTGTCCTCCATCTGCACTCATGCTACATGAAATTTCAATTAGTTGCTTCAGCTTTTCAGGTCAGTGTAGGGTAATAAAACATCCCTCAATCATTTTCAGGCAAATATAAAAAAGAGAGAGAGAGAGACATAATAATAAAGAATGTCATTTTCTAGGTGTTTTAAAAATCCAGTCCACGGGCATATCCAGAGCTAAATTATCATACACTTAAAATGTCTTCCCTGAGCTGGGAAACCTTCAGTGGGCAGGGTAGTTAGGGGGCAGTTGTCTCCTTCCTCCTTTTCACTCCACCACTTTCTGGCTGAACTTCGGGTGCCTCCAGAGTTGGAAAGGATTAGGGAAGAGAGACAAGGGGCAGCAAAGTTCTTACTTTATTAATACCGTTGGTTGTCATCGAGTCTTCTGTGCGCAGAAATTCGCTTTTTCATGGAGGAGTTGTGAGAGTTCTTTGGAGATCCCTTCCCCATCACTTCTGCACTTCCCTTCAGTGGGCAATGCCTGCTCCCCCAGGCTATTCACTCCCAGCCTGCAGTACACCAGCTGTTGGGGTCACCTTGCCCTATTGGGGGGAGTCCCTTTAGCAGGTCTACATCTGTCACACAGAGGCCTCCCCAGACTCTGCCCTACTCACTCGAGACATACTGGCCATTACAGTGCAGTCCTGTCAGCCTTGGGGTGAAGCGTGAGAGTTCAAACCTCTCCCCACAGCCCTTCTAGTCAAGCACCTACTTCCCTCTGTCCCTAACTCCAGGGCCAAAAGGAATGCCCCCTGGTGGTTCTCTTCCAGCCCCTTTCTCCTGACCTGAAGCCCCCATGGGGAGGGGAGGCAGGACGCACTGATGACTCTCTCCAGAGAAATCCTCCACATCATCCTTAATCAACCCCTCCGTGGACAGCCTATGCTGTGGGGCTACTGCTGGCTGAAGTAGTTTCACAATCGCTGAGCATGTCCTGCAGGTGTCCTGGGACCTTAATTAAGGGTACTTGGCACCTCTCATGCTGTTCTTTTGGCCTGTGTGGTCGCTGCCAAAAGTCTGAGTAACATGGTAACATCTATTTAAAATTTTTATTTGACACTTCATTTCACTGGAGATATTGTCTAGGAAGCATGAAAAAGAAGACACTCATAGAAAGGGACTTGGCAAGTGGCTAACATGGAGAGATGTTAAGGAAACCTTACTATGTATTTCAAACCCCAGACAAACCATTTTGTGTATTAATCTTTTTGTTTTATTGCTTATTTGTTTCAAATTATATTTATTTTATTATTAGTAGAACTAAACTTCTTTTCAAATATTATTACTCATTTTTATTTTCTTACAAATTGCCCATTCATGTCTCAAGCCCATTTTTTATTGGTTAATAAGAACTCTTTGTATCTTAAGGACCTAAACCAACCTTTTATTAGAGCCATTTTGATTTATCCATTAAAATAAAATTTCCAAGTTAGAAGTTTGAATTTTATTTAATGTGTAATGGGAAGCCAGTAGAAATTTTCATGTATGAGAATGACATAATCTTATATTTTCTTATTTAAATTGTTTTTAAAAATATCAACTTTCTAAAGGCACAATTCACCTAAAACTATATGTACCTATTTTTAGGTGCAGTTTGATGTGTTTTGACACATGTATATTTCTATGAAACCACCATCACAATAATGGCCGGCATTCCTATATCGCCACCTGCCCCTTTGCAGTGAATCCTCCCATCCCCACCCCAATCCCAGCCTTGGTTTCTGTAGACCCTTCACCCAGCTTCCCCTAACGTAACCACCTTATATAACCAATTATACCCCAAAAAAGCTGGGGGAAATTAACTAATTAACATAACAAATGCAATCTTGAATTGGATCTTGAAACAGCAAAAGGACATTAGTGAGAAAATCTGATTAGAGTTTATAATTTGGTTAATAGTTTTATGTGATGATCTTACACACTTAAGGGCCCTGTGTAGGCTCTTTGCTGGACATGGCTGCTTCCTGGGATCCAGCACTTAGTGGCTATGACAGATTCTGCAACTTTCTTCTGTAGTTAGGACTGGGGTGAGTCTGCCCAGCCTGGACTTGAGAGTTGAAATACAATAGCAGTCCCTTCAATTACAAATGTAAATGAATTGCTTTGAAAGGGTGTTTCAAGTACTCTGTCCTCATGACAAATAGATTCCAACAGGAAAAAATAAAAATAAAAACTGTGCCTTGGGCCAGGCAGGGAGAGTCCAAGCCCCTTCAGTCAATTGTGATTGATTGTCCCATGGGGATAACTGGTGTTACAAAAACAAAACAAAACAAAACAAAACAAAACAAAACAAAAAAAAACCACACAACTCCTGGAAGCTAAAGTATTATTTTTTAATATTTTTACTAAGGAAACTTGCAAAGCTGTAGCCTGGAAACTCAAGGTCTGACCCTATGGTTGGCAACAGGCAGACAGGCACTTAACCTGGTTGTAAAGAAAAGAGGAGAAATTGTTGATGTGCTGGCAGGGGCCAGCACCCTGGCCAGGCTCTGCTCTGGAAGGCTCTGACTGGCACCTTTACCAGGTGCAGCCAAGAGACCTGGAGAGGGGCCAGCGGTTGCTAGGAGAAGACGGGGTAGACAGAGCTTTGCCCCCACCTGCCGCTTCCTGACATCCTTTCTGCAGATGCAGTTTCAAATGGACTGATAGATCCTAGATTTTTTTTCCCCCTCTGTCTGGCAGAGCCAGCCAAGTAGTTTAGACATTTCTATTAGATTAGAAACCAGGAAATGAGAAAACCCTGCCTCACAGGGGAGTTGCTCTCAGGTCACATGCCTGCCTGGTAGAAATGCAGAGAAATAAACAGAAATGTTTTGTTGGGGGGAACCAAATAAATGATCACCTTTGTCATTTCTCTGTTCTTCCTATCACCTCCCAATCTCACTCCCCTTCCCACCCACCCTACTCTTCCCACCCATGCTGCGGAGTCTGGAACACTGCAATTTTAGAATCACTCTGTCACAGGATCACCGAAGCCCAGAATCTTAGAACCCCAGAATGTTAAAGGCTCGATGGAGTAGAAACAATGTGAACTTCTGAGTTTGGCAGAACAAAGGTGCGAATCCTAGTTTGCTGTCATTAGCTATATGACTACTTAGTTGAAACTAAGTCCAGGTGGTCCTCTCTTCCCTGTTATGCTCCTATGATGCAGCCAGGTACAGATGGTACCAGCAAACTTAATGACTAATGTCCTCTGACTGATACTCTTGGGATTGGCCAGTGTAGGGGACTGGACTCTAATCTGAAGGTGTTTGTGCCTAAAAACTGTAGATAAATGCTACTTCATGCTGCCAGAGCTCTTAATTGGGCTCCAGGGGGCCTGAGACCAGTGAGCATTAGTCATTTTGCTTTTTTGTTTGCCCCAGAGAGTACATCTCCTTTAGATACTCATCATGGTGAGTACTAGAGTGCTGCTCAGGATTTGAGCATGCTCAGGCTTCACGATACCACATTAACATCCTCAAGTTTCCTAATATTTCAAGTCATCAATGATGGGCAAAGTCTTTATTTTTCTTTTTATTTATTGATTTGAGAGAGAAAAAAACATTGATTTGTTGTTCCACTTATTTATGCATTTGTTGGTTGATTTTTGTATGTGCCCTGATCGGGGAATGAACCTGCATTCTTGGCATATCAGGATGATGCCCTAACCAACTGAGCTACCTGGCCAGAGCATGGCCAAAGTCTTTACCCACCAGTCCTCAACCACTGACATAAGCAATGGCTAAAACCATAGAGTATTCTGATCCCCAGCTCCCCTGTGTCCCAAAAAAGTTCAAGAGCATAGGACTTATGGTCAGCATCTTGAACTTGGTTAGCATCCTGGTCTTTAGCAAACACTGAACACTTCCAGTGTTCCACACATGGTGCTTCAGGGGACAGTGCGTGTGGGGGGGGGGGGGAGAAGAGGGCGCAGGGCAAAATAGATGTCACCAAGAAAGTCCTTGTCCCACAGTACAGAGGTTCTGGTCCTGGACACGGACATGGAAATAAACGTGTCATGCACAGAGCAACAAAACCCAAAATGGAGACATATTGCCTGACAATATTTTTTTTCTGAACTGTAACTTTACTTACATAAAAAGTCTGTGGTAGACACTATTTGTTACCTCTCTTATAAGCACTTCTCACTCTTTTTTTTATTCTTAATAAAATCTTCATTTAGAATGCAGGTGGCGGTACTACATCCTTTGATCTCAAGAATATCCCTCAGCCAGAATGAGGAATGAATCCCAATTTGTCTAAGCCTGTCATGGTGTGGTAGAGATGCAGGCTACAACCCAAATCTGTTCTGCCAATCTATTGCTGCAACTGTTGCCGACCCAAGTCCAACCCGAGATGCATTTTCCAGCTGTGTTTGGCTGGGATGACCATGAGACTATGCTTCCACCCATTCAACTTGAGCGTAACCGATATATGGAACTTCTATCTCACTTGCTGAAGAAGGAATCCGGACTGTGCACTTCTGTTCTTTCTATCTTCCCACTAACAGGAAGGGCAATGCTCAGAGCAACTTTGAAATCCATCAACCTGGATTTGTGAGTTACTGTATGGAACAAAGTGGCCTGTCATCCTGAAATGCTCAACTGGGAAATTCTACTTGAAAATAAAAAAAATAAAAAACTTTTCTATTTATTGAGTAATAGAACTTCTAGGTGTGTGGTTTTTTGTTTTTTGTTTTAGATTACTTTATTTTGGAGTCCTTTTTACAGCAGTTTGTCACTACCCAAGTAATTTATATGGAATTTCCTTTCTCTTTGATAGATTTTAACTTTCTAAGTTTCTCTTTTAGATAGAGATGGACATGTGATACAATAAAATAGAAGAGTAAGATTCCTTGGAAAATTTCCTTCTCTGAATTAGAAGAAAGGGAAGTAGAAAAGAAATCTGAGGGTATCAGAAGACAGGCCTGTCATAAACAGAAATTTATTTTTTGTTTTTAATGCTTTTTTCCTACTAATGATTCTCATGTGTGGTCTTGATGACTGGAGCTGCTGCAGCTATTTTGTGACTATATGGAAAAGCCAAGAGAATTCAAAGATTCCAGGCCAGTGTTCTGACACCACTGAGCTGAGGAACCCACCCAGGCAGCACCTACCTGCAATGTTCTATATGTGAAAAAGTATAATCACTTTCTTGCTTAGGCTTCTGTTAGTTTGACTTTATATTTCATACCATTCCTACAAGATGCAAAGTCTTACAAAGGTGAAGAATTGACATTTCTTTTTTGTGATATATTAAATGAATTGCCTTTCATTTAAAAATCACATATTGATAAACATTGATTACTTGTACAGGCAAATAAAGAATGTGCATAGCCCCTTTTATCATTCATTTCTGTTGAGGATTGAGAGTAGCATTGCACTTGTTATTGGAAAATCTCAGCTTGCTCAGTTATTAGCACTGTAGAATGGATTCACTCAGTCAGTATTTCCAGAAATACCTCATTTCCAAGAAAGGGAAAGTATATGAGAAAATATAATTGGATATGAGATTATCCTAAACCATCAAGCATACATGACCAATCTAGAACATGTGTATTTTGTGTTACATGTGTCTAGCTCACATGCAAAGTTGTCTGAGTTCCCATGCCAATGGCTGCTCATGAAGAACTCAAATGCCTCCTGCTTACCCACCAACCCACCTACTGTGGGAGCAGCAGACCCAGTACAAGGCTCCTGGCCAATTACAGACCTTCCTTATAGAGCCCTGGGAGCTTAAAGAGGAGGCCTGCAGACATTTTATTACTAGTTTAAGGGGCCATTTCTTTAAGTACCCCAAATATATATAAAGGGGGGTTAGGATAAAAAAAATGGTTTGCATCTAGACACATGCTAATAGATTTCCTGTTACTTAGAATCCCTAGGACATCTTATTCCCTGAAAACAATAAAGAATATCTTACGTTCATGACATCGTCCTCTGTGGACTTTTGTCTCATGATGATTTGAAAGTAGTCATTTTCCCCCTAAGAGTGTGTTTTCCCTAGTGCTTCTTAATAATACAGTCATTTTATTTACTGAAGTGCAGAAAAGGGATTTAAGTTTTTTCTCAAATAGAAAATGCCTCTCTATGAACCCACGTGCATTCTTGTTACCTAAGAACAGTTTCAGGCACACTCCACAAGGCAAAGAATTTACACATTCATAGCTTCTGTTGCAGGTATAACCAACCCCGGTGGGAAGGTCCTGAGTAATCCTTTGGAAGAAGCTTCTGCTGACTTTGGAAATGCTGCAATTCTGCGGGGGCAGGCAGAGAGAGAAATCTGAGTCAGGCTGTGTGCCATCGGCTGCAGAAATTGCAGCTCAGTAAGTGAGGTCCTGATGTGCTGGAAACAGGTTAGCAGGTGAGAGCACATGGAACAACTCTGGGATCCAGGAGGGTATCAGAAGACAGGGTTCAGGTTGCAGAAAGGGGTGTAATGTTGAAAGAAAAGGATGAGAGATTACCAGGCTGGCTTTCAGCCCCAAAGCTCAGCCATAGTGCCAACCGTTTGATGAAAGATTTTCCTGAGTTTCTGATGGGAGTAAAATCAGAGGGTGAAGCCCAGGATCAGATCAGACAGATGGTGAGCCAGGTTGAATATAATAGATAAGCATGCAGCAAAAAGGATGCATCAAGTATGTGAGTATTTATTATAAAGTGCAAGTCTTAGAGCAATTGATAAGGTGGGAATGGGTGCGCACCCCAGGGCCCAGTTAGAGGCAGGGCCAGAATCCAATGCTGGTATTTACTGAGGCCTGAATCAAGGTGTGAACATGGATTCATGACAGGCCTGTCGTGTAAAGTCGAGCAGACAGAACTGGGTCACAAAAGGACAGCTTGACTCGGGTATACTGGCGTAGAGCCCAGGCAGAATTCCTTGGCATATGATGGCCTTGTCACAGGTACCCTTTATCCACCTGATTCCTCCTTGCTGCTAGTTTACTCTCTGTTCCTGTTTCCTCTGCATCTTCTGGTGTCATATCATTAGCTTCTCTATCTAAAAAACACCCCAAAGTTAGTAAGTTAGAACAATTACACTTCTGTGCATTGCATAGGAGGTCACTTTGCTGATTCCCTCAGGGCTCCTATACACATGGCTGTACATTATGGGAAGTAGTTCTGGCTGCAGCCAGTAGTTTTAAGAAGTGCAGTGCCTCCGCTTCCAGGAAAAATGCAGGCATGACCATCTCCTATAGTGAGACCATATGAGTGGAATTATGAGTAAAGCAAGACCATTGCTTCAATGGGCCCAAAGTCCTCCTGAAGAAATAGAGTGTATTCTGACGGGTCTCAACAATAATCACAACCAGAAGGTGCTGCTCCCATTTCCATGAACTGAGTCTGTGATGAGCAGCCAGTTCTTAGTTATCTTCTGCTGAGCTCAGCTGAGCTCCTGCAGCTTCAGAAAAAGTCATTATCCCCAGCCAGCCCTTCTAGTTGACCTGTCAAGATGAAGGTCCTCGGTTCCCCCAGCATTTCAGTCTCCTCCCAAAGGGGTTCAATGTTCCCCTGCCTGGGCCACCTGCTCTAGAGTTCTGTGGAGCCCACAGCCCTCTTCTGCCCCCTGCTGGGTTAGTATCCATGATGCTCCCTGCTGTGTTTCCAGCATCCATGCTTCATTTCCCTTATCACCAATTCAGATCTTCCTGTCTGTCCTCTCCACTTTCCAGGATCCTAGGGAGAGGGGGCTGAAATAAGTGACCCCACCCCCAGATTTTATATTTCATACCTAAATGAGAAGGTGGGTCATTTGATCATATTTCTATCTGTTGTCTAGTTTCCTCATCAAAGGTGTTCCCATTTAGATTGTCTTTCCTTCTATAACCTATTGCTCTATCTCAGTGGTCGGCAAACTGCAGCTCACGAGCCACATGTGGCTCTTTGGCCCCTTGAATGTGGCTCTTCCACAAAATACCATGTCCTGGGAGAGTCTGTTTTGAAGAAGTGGCATTAGAAGTTTAAGTTTAAAAAATTTGGCTCTCAAAAGAAATTTCAATCATTGTACTGTTGATATTTGGCTCTGTTGACTAATGAATTTGCCGACCACTACTCTACCTGATCATTCATTTTCTGGACCCTTATTCAGCCCTACTTTGGTTTATGGAGATTGTCTCCTAACACCAGCCTGGCATCCCATGTTGGGGTGAACCATAGGCCCACCTCAGCACAGGTGCAGTGTTGGCTCAAGGAGGACATTGGAGCCTGAGGGGTTGCCTGCCCTCATGTGTGGGGGAAATGCAGCACATCCCCAAGGCAATCAATCTCTGGGGTCCCCCAACTATGTCTTGTACTTTGCTTAATTTTCATATCATATTTCCCCTGGTTCCATTTTCATAGTTCTTATCTGGGGAGCTTGAAGAGGAGGCAGATGACTAGCATAAGAGTTGGTTCGCAGAAGAAGTAAAGGAAACAGCATGCCTGGGGAAGCCAGCTGATGAGGGCAGGCACAGCCCACCCTCTTTCCTTGACTAGAGAAGCAGAAGAGTCCATGGCGGCATAGAGCCCATGTCTCGCCAGAGTCAGAGGCTCCAGAATTCCTACACAGGAAGAGCTTCAACCCTGAATAGGTGCATGAGGCGGTGAAGGTGAGTTTACAGAGCACTCTCTATAAGACTGAGACAATGTCAGGCAGAGGTCCACATCGAAGACTGGGGACAGGGTTCCCTCTGGAAAGGACTGCTTGATGGCTTTTCTATGCAGCATCTAATCCACTCCCTATGGGTACCATTCTGTCTTTTAACTTCATTTCCAATATCAAGTGTTCTATCTTGTTTTACTGTGACTGAGACTGCTTTTTGCTTCCTATCCATTTCCTCAGATATCCTGAAATAAGGCCCTCTTCTATCCCCCCAATTCTGCCAAATCCAGTCTCTGTGGCTGAATTCTGCATAGTATAGTTTTTCATATTAATGTCCAGCTTCCTGATTCTACCTCTGCCAATCATTTGATATCTTAGAATCCTTGTTCAACCCTCCATCCATCAATGAGGCATTTAATGAGCAAAGCACTGGAAACCCAGGCATAACCTCCTAACACTGTCTGAATCATCTGCAGAGACCTTTCAATACTCCTAATGTCAATGGCCTCCCTTCTTGCCAGTTGACAAAACCTGCCCTGCCTGTGTGTTCTTCCCACCTGGGTGTGTGACTTCTGTTTCCTCATATGTCTGAATGTGGTTTGGATTGAGCAGGGCAGGAAGAAAAGGAGGAACATGGTTGGTATAAAGAACTGCACCCATTTTGTAGCTTTATCCCATACACAAGGGATAGATAAGCACAACTCTTCTTTATATGCAAATTGTCACTGTCTATTGCCTGGGACCTTCTTTCTCCAATATCTACAGCACCTGCCATCACCACTTAAGGTCTTTACTCAAAGGCCATCCTCTCCAGGAGGCCTTCCCCAATGGCACATTTAAATGGCAAACACCTGTCCCCCACCCACACGCTCTGTTTTCTTCCCTTTTATATTTTCCTCTATGGCAGCTATCCCCATGTCATGTCACATTCTGTGTATCATACTTAGTTGCTGTTGTCACCAGTACTAGAATATCAGTTCCATGAGAGCAGGGTTTTGTCTGTTTTATTTGGTGCTATCACCCCACCGTCTAGAAGTGGGGCTGGCAGAGAAGGTATGCAAAGAATTATTATTGAATGAAGAAAGAAAGTCTGCAATCTATGATTCATTGTCCCAGAGACTCTCTCTCTAGTATCTCATTCAACCTTTTCTCCACCCTGTTGTTATCCTTCATCTAAGAGAGTCAGAATGTCATAGAATGTGTGTGGGGTTGCTCAACTTGCAAGTGACAGGCCTGGGATGTCACATGCCTGCCTCCAAATTTACTGCATTCCCCGGTAACATGTGTGGCCTCATTATGAAGATAAAGAGAGAAGAAAGGAGAGAGGTAGGAAGAAGAAGGAGACAGCTAGGAGGTGGCAACAATACTGGTATACACCTAAACCCTGGTGTATAAACGCAGCACCTGCTAGTCTGCCTGAGGGGAGAAGGAGAAGGCGGCCCAGCCAATTGCCCTCTTAAAATCTCTTGAGGAAATGCCTGATGTATGAGACGTATAAGCCATTCAGAACACAGCACTGCCTCCATGTCTGCTAAGTGAGTGCTGCATAGAAGCAACAGTTGCTGGAGCCAAGATGCAAGGAGGGGGAGGGGGGGGCACCTCTGGGCATGGAGCATGGAACATGGAGCCCTTTTTTATATTTTTAACAGAGAAGGATAGGAAGCCAGTCTTTGGGCTAAAGATGGCCTGGGAAATAGAGATTGCTTTCAGAGAAATATGATTCGACCTTCCTGCAATGAAATTTGAATACTTCCAGGTTTATAGTTTTCATGTTTGATAGATACACTGAATCTTACCACAATACACAGAGAACTCACAATGAAACATGGAAAGCTAACAAGACTGTGACGGTGTACTTACCCACAAGAGCAGATATACTGTTAGCACCATGTGTTGCTTTGAAATCCACCTCATCCCTAGACAAAGAAGCCTCCTCTGAGGAGACCCTGCAGGATTCTCCCTTCCGGGGCACGTGGGCTGTTGCTGATGGTAAGTCTGCATGTCTGCTAACCAGCAAATGACCTGTCATCTACAAGTTAAATTCTCAGGACTGTTCCACTAAAACGTTCTTTGTTCTCATGACACTGTGGTTAAAATATGATGTTATTTTGACTGCTCGGTAGTCCTGACTGTCCTTCATCCACACTTACTCTGAATGAGAATTTCTCCCTTCTCTAACTTACCTGAAACATTAGCTTGGCTGATTATCAGACACGTCTGAGAAGGATGAATACATTAGTATTGACTGAGGTAAGGCCACTTGCTACATTTCCAAAGTACCTTTTCTAATCTCTCTGGGTCTCAGTGCTGGCAAGGCTTGGCTATTTACAGGTTAAAAAAAAAAGTTGCTCAAGAATGGGTGATGTAACAAATAACTGGGACTCATAATCAGACATTATATTTCTTGAGATTTAAATAGATATGAAACAACTGAACTCTAAGTAGCAGTTAGAAGTTATTCCAAGTCAAGCTCTTTTGGTATGGAGCCACGACTCTGGGTTAGTGGCTGGCGGCTCCGCAGGGTGAGCTGCCCTGTCATTTGTTTCCCATGTCCTTCCTCAGAACAATAAACTGCACTGTGAGCATCCCACCGCTGCTACAGCTATTACCAGCACGCTAATTGAGTTTGCTGGCCTTGAAAATGCATCAGTGTAGGTAATGTGATGATGTAATGCTGTGTTCCTGTCCTCTGGATTCCCTCCCTGCCATTACTGGGGCCTTATTTATGAGACTGGAAAGAAAAACAGAAAGCAGGGTGGCCTTTCGACGTGACTTGGACGAAGCTGGAGCAGAGCACAGCTTAGCTTTCCTTTGTCCTTCTGTGCATCTGAGATGCAGGGGTTCAAGTTAAGGATGGGGTCTCCAGGAGGCAGGGGGTTGTGTCCCCTATGGAGGGCTAAGGAGATCTGCTGGTCATAGCTTCAAGGAGGACAGGAGCACACAGGCAGGGTATGTTGCAGCTGGGGATGACACCTGGAAGAGGGGGGAGCAGACTGCGAAAATGCTGGAGCTATAGACAGCAGACCTGGATGGATACACAACCACCAATGACACATAGAGTCAGAATGGGACGAGACAAGGTCAAATTAACCCAGAACACAAGGAGATCGGTTTGAAGAAAGGGGATGGAGGGAGCCCCTCCAAGCCAAAGTTAAAGGAGGAGAAACACCTCAGTTAGGCTGACTTTGAAGGCAGCTTGCCTGTCACAGGCAAAGCAGGAGCCATGCAAAAGAGTCCATCTGGGCTGCGAAAGGAAGAACTAGAAACAATCCCAGCCAGCCAGTTGTCAGAAATTCACAGAACCCCTCTGGGCCAAGGGCTTGGCTGTAGGAAGCCAGGCCTAGCACCCACCCTTAAAGGTAGTTTTCTTCTGCCCTAGCTGGTTTTTCTGCGTAGATAGAGCATCAGCCTGCGGACTGAAGGATCCCAGTTCGATTCCAGTCAAGGGCACATACCTCAGTTGCAGGCCTCTCCCCGGCCTGGGGCCCTGGTTAGGATTCATGCAGGAGGCAACCAATCAGTGAGTTTTTCTCACATCAATATTTCTCTCTGTTTTTCCTTTTCTCTTCCACTCTCTCTGAAAATGGAAAAATATCCTTAAGTAAGGATTTAAAAAAAAAGATATTTTTCTTCAAGTGGTGAAAAATGATGGAGCATAAAGACAGCCATATAGACCAATGGAATAAAAGAGAGACCATAGAAATAAGCCCTCATCATGGGCAAATAATTTTCAACAAGGGTGCCAAGCAATAGGAAGCAACCTTTTTTTTAAATGCTGGGTACTGGGAAACTAAGGAATGATGATGGACCTTTATCTTATAGCGTATAAAAAAAAATTGACTCAAAATGAATCAAAGACCTAAATGTAAGGGCTAAAACTATAAGACTCTTAGGTGAAAACATAGGGGAAAGATTGTTTCTGGGACACACATGCAACAAAGAAGGTTCAATAAAGAACTGTGTCGGAGATGGAGGGGGTGGTCAGCATTGGTGTCAGGAAAGTTGTCTCAGAGGGCAGAATTGGGGTAATGACAGGGGATGGCAGAACTGAATGAGTAGGATGAGCCAATCCCTCCATGATCTGTGGAAGTGCTCCAGGCAGGAGGGAAATAAGCCACAGAGGCCCTAACAAAAAGTGGGCTTGACACCTTGAGGAACAGGAAGATAGTCAGTGTGCCAGGGTGTAGGTAATGAGCGGGATGAGCTGGGAGACAGAAATGGGGTCCAGAAGATGCAGGGTCCATTTGCATTTTGCTCTCAGGAAACCATTGGAGGGTTTAATCGGGAATGATGTAATGTCACTTAAGACTGCAGAAGGTCCCTTCCCTGCTGTGAGGCGTGTGGATGGGAGGAGCGCTTGGAGGCCGGCCGGGAGCCCAGCCAGCAGTTTGCTTGGAGCAGGGCTGCAGCAAAGTTGATGGTGAGCTGCATTCTGGATAGATTTAGGGCTGAGTAATGGATGGGATGAAAAGTGTGGGGGGAAGAAAGAAAAATTGAATTTCCAGATTTGGGGCCTGAGATGATGGTGGTGCCATTTAAGGAAATACCAAAGTTTGAGGTGGGGATTGATATGGTATTTTTCAGAGAAATACAGTAGTTCTGTTTGGGCCATATTGAGTTTGAGCTTTCCATTAACTTCCTACGGAGAATTTGAGTAGACAGCTGGATTTATGAGCCTGGAATTTAGGAAGAGATCCAGCATGAAAATAAAAGTTCAAGGTGTGTGTGTGTGTGTGTGTGGTGAATACATACATACATATATGACTTTGAATAACATAATGCATGCATGTAAGCATTTATTGTATGTCTATATGTTTATATACAACACATGGCTTTGAATAATATATATGTGTATGTGTGTATAATATTTGTTACTATATGATACTATTATTTTATTCAATGGTGAGTGAGATCCCTAGGACCAAAGCTTGAGCTGCAGAGAGCAGCCTCGGATGGGGGGTTAGGGGGGCCTGGTAAAAGGAAGGGCAGCATGAGGTGGCGAAGTGGCAGTGAGTGCAGGAGCCGGGTAGGAGGAAGAGCAGATGAGTGTGGAGGTCCAGAGGAGAAAGGGAATGCATGGAAGTTTAGAAGAGACCATTTCCAGGATACATAGCTCCTCTCTACTGTCTACTATAGGCTCTGGAAGTTGAAAGCCCAACAGACCTGCGCAGAGAGAGCCAGAGCCTCGTCCCTGCTGATGTGGGCTGTAGTCCCAGACCTCCCAGCAGGTGGATTTGCACACTCTCCCTGCTCCATCCTTCAGAATGATGCAGAAAACAGCCTCTTCCTAACCTCACCAGCGCCATAGCTTGCCAAGCTGGTTTAATACACTGTTTGGGCCAGGAGCCTTCAGGTGCCCAGACACTTACAGTGGGTGGCCAAGAAGCGGCAAGGACTGGGAAGACTCTCCCAGAAGAGTTCAAGCACAGGAAGCATTGGCCACTTTTTTGCTGGCAAAACTGGACTGGCTGGCCCGCACGGGTCCACTCTCAACATCCCAGGCATTCTCCCATGTTGTCAAGAGACCAGAGAGAGAAATCAAGCTCTGCTACTTTTTGAAAATCACTCAATGGCTGTGCACCTCGGCTCCTCATACCTTATTCAGGCTACTGGAGACCAAAGGAGAGTGTGTACATGGCAACTGGTAGATACAGGGACTCTAAGAAGATATCCATTTACTTCAGTTGGTTATTTTTTCCCCAGAAAGCCTCCTGATAAAAGTAATAATGAGGTATAAATGTTCATTATGAATTTTACACTTTTCTCTCCAAATGCAAGGAACAGAGCTTTTAAATTTGCCCTTGAAACATCTCACCGTTTTGCTCTTTAACTTCTGCACCATAATTAATGGTTGTTTATGCAGCCTCTTCTCTAGCTGCCTGCTTGGTGAGGTAGCTACCTACTTCATATCTTCGTGAATGCAAAGATGCTAGCAGGTACTCACAGATATTCCCCCAAGGGAATGAATGATGGTGATATTTGCAATCCACCCCACCCCTCCTTCCTGCCTACCCCCCCCCCACACACACACACATATTTCCAAAGAATGTGATAATTAAAATCTTTTTTTAAACCCACTACTTGACAAAATGGGGGGAAGGGAGTGTCACTGAATTGGACTGTGAGAGCTGAGCATAAACACGCCGAGGATGAAAGTCCTGCTTGCTCCATTTCTAATGGAAGAGAAATTTCTGCGGAAGGAAAACTAAAAGGCAACCTGAAACAAAAGCAAGACGAATCGCTTTGGCTCTGAAAGGAACACAGTGAAACAATGGTGCTAAATGAGATACAATTCCTGACAAAGATCTGCTCTGTTCTCCAAGGGCTTTTATGGTGCTGCGTGTACGAGAGTTATGTTTTATCTTCCTGAAAAGAGTCGGTGTACTTTATTTTATGCGTGCTACCTTTCTTTGCCTCGCCTCCCCACTTGCTGAGATTTAAATAGGCTGCTGCAGCGCTCTATCTCTGATCAGCCTTAAAGATCTGAAAAGCCCAGAGTTGGCGAGAATAAAAGAAGGCCTTTGCGTGTGACAGTGATAGATCCTGCTTGTCCCCTCCGGATGACATTCCCGCGTGATGAAGACCACAGATCCTCCGGATAACAAGCTGCCGCTCTTGCTTGCTGGTGCCTTTGTGGAGAGGTCAGGGCGCCTGCAGGGTGAAAGGAATTGCCAGTGAGCTCTGGGTACTCTCACCCAGCACAGTGGGGGCAGCTCCATATAAGATATGACAAGTGTGGGGTGAAAGAGAAGGCAGAGATAGTCTCCGAATCTAAAGATGGAAAACAGGTTTAAAATGTAAAAACAATCCTTTACCCTCAAACCTAAATGCCTACTCAGTTACTTTCTAGATGTGCACCTTCGCCTCCTTAAACTCAGTTTCCTCATCTCTAAAATGGGCTAATAGCAGCATCTGTTGCGAAGGTTGTTGCTAGGAGTAAATGGGATCATATGTGTGAGGCCCTTATCGCTGTGGTGAGGGCTAGAAAGGTACCACTTGTTAATACTTTCACAGACTGTGAGGTTTTGATACCTCTACCATTTCTTGGCTTAGTCAGGGCTTAATATCTTTTTATTTTTAACAAATGAACCATTAGAACACAATTCGGCAAAGAGATGTTGCATTCCTCTTCTTATTAAAAGCCCAAAGGATGAAGTTCAAACTCTTTAGCATGACTTCAGCATGGCCTTCTGTCTGTCCCCAAGCTCTCCTGCCAGCCTTCTCCCCACCAGTACAAGCTCTGAAGAGCCACCCAATTATCCACGCCCACTGAGCCACTCACCACACCTGAACTCATGTGCTCCATCTTTCCCTCGATAACCATGAGTGAGTTGGCGACCTCCTTTAAACCTTCCATGCTTACCCAAGAGCTACTGTCCCTATGAAGGCTTCTCTTAACTGCCACAGAGCACTGACAGCTTCTCTCTCCTCTGGCCTCACACCGTGTTCTACAACAGTGATTCTCAAAGTGTAGTTTCTGGACCAGCAGCGTCAGCATCAGCTGAAAACTTACTAGAAATGAAATCCTTAGGCTCCATCGCAGACCTACTGAAACAGGAACTCTTAGGGAGGGGCCCAGCCACCTGTGTTTGAATAAGTCCTCCAGGTGCTTCTGACTCCCACTCAAATTCAAGAACTATCACTTCATGCAACCTTCTATCTATATTGCCTCAACTAGAGTGTCCTCCTTGGCTCTTAGCCATGCTATTTCTTTCCCGCGTCCCAACTTTTCTCATCTGTAAAAATGGGCATGATCATATTACTTTGCAGAAATGGTTAAGGATTAAAAATAATAAATATAAAGTGGGAGATGTGGTACCCCAAGTACTAATCTATTACTGACCTCTCCACCCCCATCAACTCCTAGCTGTTTGTTGATATTGACTAGCATATTGGTTATTATATAAAACTTCCCACTGTCTTATAAAGGAGACCCAGTTCACAGGTCTATTGCTAGGTGGAAAAGACTGTTAGGCTTTTGGGAATTGGGGGTCTGTCCCAAGCATCGACAAGGAGCACTCAAACCATCACTAATTAGTTAGTTAGAAGTTAATAGAAACTTTTTCAGCACAAAACTGAGAATTGGGGAGAAAGAAGGAAGAGTACTTATGCCTACACACAGGTGGGGATGAGTCAAGCTGGGACCAGGTAAGGACCAGTTAGGAGGATGGATGTGTGGCTATGGGATGCACAAGACTTTGGTGCTTTTGGCTGGACTGCCTTGCCTGGAGATGTCTCTCTATCAGTAAATGAGTATGCAAAAGGATCCCAGATTGCACTGTTTTCCCAGGAGCCTGGTTCTAAAACCATGGAAGCACCTGAATGATGGGATTACTGAAGACTTGGTGGCCACAGCCACATCACTGATGCAGCACACACACCAGGATAGATGTTCAGTGAAGCTTGCTGGCTGGAAGAGTCATGTGTGTTTGTTGATGCACATGGTAATGCCGTGGCATTATCAAACACAGGGGCCTGCAGGAATGTAGGAAGACGTCCCAGATGTGAGCCGTAGGGTTAAGAGAGCTGAAAGTGATGTGAAATTTATGCAATATATTTCAAGTGCGATGAAGGAACCAGGCTGACTGACCCAGAGGGTCTATGCTGATGAAGCAGCAGCTGGTGATCAGGTAATATGGGGCCTAATTCTACAAGGTTCTGAAATTTTTGCTGGAACATTTGAACTTGACTCCATGGTGAATAGAGAATTGTGAGCATCTAGAAAACAAGAATGATTCCCCACTAATTTAGCACATTTATTGAGTACCTAAATGGTCCCAGACATCATGCAAAGTTAAATCAGAGAGCACCCCCACATTAAAAAAGACCAGACTCTGGATGGGAGCCATCATTGGCCATAAGCAAAGATGGCAAAGGACAGGGATGATGAGTGCAAGTGGAGAAGCAGCTGTATGGTGCTGGAGGGCTCCAAGGGAGATGTCAGCTTCCCAGGGAGCACAAAGTGTCTGAGCTGGATGTGGAAGGAGTATCACTCAGGCATAGAGAGCTGGGCAGTCAGTGAAGAGGCAGCTGATGAGGAGCTAGGGAGGCTGGGAGACAGCAGGTGTTTGAGTTTGGCTAACTTATCTTTGCCTCCCCACAAAGTTTAGCATAATGCATTGCACATTGCTGGTATTTAATGAACATGATGTCTGTTGCATTTTCACTCTACATCCTTGAGCAGGACAGTGACAGGGGAAACTGCAAACATTTAATATGCCACTTCATCAGAACTGTAACTAATTTTTGCCTACCCAAAATACAATTCAACTTGCAGTGGTCCATCCAGAGGCAAAAGGTTGGTCTATCCAGAGGCAAAAGGTGTGTGTGAGATATGAGTAATTTCCCACAGCCAGAGAATTCATATGGGAGCTATAAAGGGGGGCAATGACAGCCCACAGCTTACACTGTGTTAAGAGTTTTTTTTTCCTAAGAGCAGCAGAGAGCGTCTGGAGAGTTTTCAGCCAGGGGCATGTGATCAGAGATGCATTTTCAGAAGATCACATGCACGCTTGGGAAGGATGGGCTGTAGCATTGGGGTACCCTGTCTCCATGATCCCATGGTAACTGCCCTTCTCTCCTCCCTCATCATGGGATCAGAATTATTTGCATATTTGTCCTTCTGTTCCACTAGAGAAAGGGAAATTTCTTGAGGTCATGGAGTAGATTTTATTTATTCACAAGTGGCTGTTGAATAGAAAGCACTCATTATTAAGTTATTTAGCAAGATTGTAAGGAGGGAGAACAAATGGGAAACATTTGCAGTAATTCAGACAAGAAATGACAGCATCCTGAGCCTGGGTGGTATTGGAAAGGATGGAGCAGGAGAGACAGATGTCAAATACACTGAAGTGCTGAACTATAAAAGGCTTGTGACAGATGGGGTGGGGTGGGGTGAGGGAGAGGGCAGAATTAGGGATTTGAATGACTTAGGCAAACTAGTGGATGACGGGTGGCCCTTTGGGACAGGAAACAGGGAAATCACATTTAGAGAAGCACAGCACAAGTTCCATTTGGACATGTATTTAATAAACCAATGGAAGATTGAAATAGAGACGTCTAAAAATGTGTTGGATTTGCAGTTATGGGGCTCAGAGACAGACCTCAGCTAAGTCATCTAATGGAGTAATAGATGGAGACATGGAAAGACATGAAATCACACATATCCTAACATTTGGTATTATTTACCTTTCTAATTTTGCCATCTGGATGATAATAAAGTGGTATTTCAATGTTGTTCTAATTTCCATTTATTTGATTGCTGGTGAATATGAGCATTTGTTTGTATATTTATTGCCTACCAGGACTTCCCCTTCTGTGAATTGTCTTGGGATATCTTTGGCCCATTTTTCCATTGGCTTTCCTTGTCCTTTTGTGTTGGTTTGAAGGATTTGTTTGTATATTCTAGAAATTATTCCCCTGACTGCTTTAGGCATTGGCAATATCTTCCCCCGGTCTGCTATCTATTAAATTCTTATTTGAGATTCCTAGTCCATGCAAGGGAAAGAAATACATTAACGGAGCCCCAGAAATAGTAGAAGAAGCATATTTTGAAGTAAGATAATGAGTGAAATACTGGACTAGGTGATGGAGGAGGGGAGGATTTTGATAGGCAGGGCTGGGAGAGAGAGACGTGCCCCTAGGCATGCTCAAGGAGGCACAGTGTCAGAAAGGCCCAGGTGGGTGAGAAGCAGTAGAGAGCAGGATTTAGCCTGAGTGAGATATTTACATTGACAAAAAGCTGAGGGCTGGGGTGAAAGGATCTTGGGCCATATCTACAGGGCAGTGAAGAACTTGGCCTTCATCTAGCAGTGAACTTCAAGCATAGGAGAGACCTGTAGATTTGTACTTTAGTGAGCTGTGTCTGGAAATGGCATAGAGGGGGCTTAGAGCAGGGACAGACTGGTAGCCAGGATATCAATTAGGAAACCTGGCAATAGGATACTGTGATGGTGAATGTTATGTATCAACTTGGTTAGGCTACAGTATCAATAATCAAACACTAATTTAGGCCCTTGCTGTAAGGGTATCTTGCCGATGTGGTTAACATCTACAATCAGTTGACTTTTAATAAAGGAGTTTACCCTTGATATGGTGGGTGAACCTTATCCAATCAGTTGAAGGCCTTAGGAGAAAAACTGAAGTTTCCCAGAGAAGAAATTCTGCCTCAAAACTGTTAACACAGAAATCCTATGAGTTTTCAGCCTGCCCTACAGCATTAGAAGTTGCCAACCCCCACAATTGCGTGGGCCAATTTCTTAACAAAAAAAAAAAACCTCTGTGTGTATGAGATATACATTTCCTGATGGTTCTACTTCTCTGAGGACCCTTGATTGATACTGGATGTGGATTATTGGCCTCTGAAGCTTTTTGTGCCTGCCTGCCATTAATTAAAATGAACATGCACTTCAATAACTGTATGTATTTATTTATTTACTAGAGGTCTAGTGCACGAAATTTATGTGCGGGCGTGGGGGGCAGTTCCCTCAGCCCAGCCTGCACCCTTTCCAATCTGGGACCCCTGCAGGATTGGGCTTAAACCAGCAGTCGGACATCCCTCTCACAATCCAGAACAACTGGCTCCTTACCGCTCAGCTGTCTGCATGCCTTATGGCCCCTAACCACTCTGCCAGCCTGACTGATCGCCCCTAACCACCTCTGCCTGCCTGCCTGCCTGATCACCCCTAACCGCGCTCCCCCACCAGCATGATCACCCCTAACTGCCTCTGCCTCAGCCCCCGCCACTGTGGGTTTGTCTGGAAGGAGGATCGGATGACCAGAAGATGTCCATCTGGTCAACCCAGTCTAATTAGCATATTACCATTTTATTAGTATAGATAATTTATTTACATGTACCCAAGTGTTAATAGGTTGTATATATTACAAAATACAAAACATGGAAGGATTTTAAAGAATAAGCTAGAAAAAGACCTGGAAATCAAACCTATTGCATATCTTCCTGCATCTGCAGAGGGACATCCTCAGTCCTTGGGAATCAACTGGCCAAGACAAAAGATGACAAAGACTCAACTACAGTGTACTAAGGACAGAACTAGGACTCTCTGAGACAAGCTAAATGCTTTCTATTCAACATTTACTTATCCGTATTTAAAACAAAAAAGATTTTACCCAAATACATTCTTTCAATGAATTTTTCTACTTCTCCTCAAAATTATACACAATTAGAATCCTGGGCATCCAAAAATAACCAGGCTGTTAGACCTTTTAAGCCAAATGCCAGATTTACGTCAAGATTATCCTTACACACCCTCATGAGGCTGGCTCTGGTTGGCAATAATATCTGACATTTCAAAAATAATGTAGTTTCCAAAGAAGTTTCATAGAACTCAACTCAACGTAGCCTCACAATGAAGACTGAAGACAGGAAATGTTAGAAGGATGTTTCTCTCTTTGCAGGGTGGTGGTGCTAATAGTAGAAAAAAAATAGTCAAACTCAGAAACAGAAAGTAGAACAGTGAGTGGTTGCTAGGGCCTGGAGTTCAGGGTGAGGAAGGGAGCTGTGGGTATAGAGTTTCAGTTTTATAAGATGAAGTTCTAGAGATCTGCTATACAACAAGGCACATATTGTCAGCACTATTGTACCATACACTTTCAAATGTGTATGGTGGTAAGTATTATATTATGTGCTTTTATAGCACAATTTAAAAAATAAGCCAACTCGAGTTTGGGGAGGTTAAATGACTTGATTGAGGTCACACATCAATCAGTGGACCAATTCCGATTAGGTTCAATGTCTTTTGATGGCCAGCCCAGTGTTCTTCCCATTAAATGGACTATGCAATATATACATAGGAATTTTCCCACCCTTTCTGCCCATGGCAGTGTAAATTTGGAGGAGTCAAGACTGTCTTTGAGATAACAGTTACTTAAGTGATTCCAAATATTTCTGTTTTTAATCCTCCCTGTAAAACATTGACTTATCCAATCAATCATTAAAATAAATCTCAAGGATTTGCTGGATTATTTGTGCAGTGCAGTAGGGAGCTCTTCAACTTATCAGTAAGTAAACAGGTATAAATTGAAAGGTAGACAAGATGAGAGCAAGTCCCCATAGCTGGCCACCATCCAGGTATGTGATTTAACTTTCAAATGACAAACCATTGACACGTGGGAATTAAGTAGCTGGGGAAGCTCTGCCATCACTCCCTCAGAGCAGAAGACACATCTGCTGCAGACCCACCAGGTGAGATCCACAGACTGCAAAATACTCAGGCTGTTGTGACTGGGGAGCAAAAGTTCAGAGGAGGCTGCTTTCCAGCTGTTCTGCCTGTCAGTCTCAGACTGGTAAGCAAGTCCCCATCATCCTTTGAAATAGGTGTTTTATTTGATCCTTTTAAAATTTTTTACCATTTCATTTAACTCTTCCCAAGTTCAGATAAAGAAATGTTTACTGAATACATACTACCAACAGAGTGAGATCAAATCTTGAAATACTCATTGTATTAGGCTGCTAAGGCTGCCATAACATAATACCATAAACTCTATGTCCATAGACTTGGGAGCTTAAACAATAGTCACTTGTTGTCTCAAAGTTCTGAAGGTGCCAACAGGTGTGGTTTCCCCTGAGGCCTCTGTCCCTGACTTGCAGGTGGCTACCTTCTCCCTGTGTCTGCAGATGACCTTTCTTCTGTGTGCACAGAGAGGGTGAACTCTGGTGTCTCTTCCTCTTCTTATAAGGACACCAGTCCTGCTGGATTAGGGCCCCACCCTTATGACCTCATTTAACCCTAATTACCTCCTTAAAGGCCCTATGTCCAAATATAGTCACCTTGGAGGTTAAGGTATCAACACCTGAGTTGGGGAGGGGAGGGACATAATTCGGTTCATACACTCATATTTTTTGTTCTTATTTTTTACCCTTTGTTGTATATGTCTTATAGTAATCATTTAAACTCATCTACATTGCCTTGAGGCAAATTAGATTGTTTTAACAAAAATGTAAATTAAATCCAAGACCAACTATAATTTTATAAAAGAAAATTTTTAATTTGTGTGTAGGAAAGGAGAGAGAGAGAGAGGAAGAGAGAGAGAGAGAGAGAGAAAATGCAAGGGGATTGTTGATAGCAAATAACCCTCCTGAGAGTTTGATTCCTGAGAATCAAAAGGAAATTGCTTTCCAGACTTCTAAGTGCCTTTCTCAAGAAGTTACTAAATGACATGTTCTGCCAACATGAGGGAGTGCACTAAGAAAGAGGACGGTCTGGCATCCAGAAACACAGGATGTAACCTCAGAGAGGGAGTGTTTTGGCTGGAAGATAATGAGGGGAGAACTCTGAAGGGGAGCTGGGCAGCAGTCCCAGAGACTGGCTAATCCCAATGGGAGCAGTTCAGCAGGGTGGATTCCAGGCCTGTGAAGTAGGAAGGTACCCAAAAAGCTAAGTCAGTTGTGGGGGTTCCCACAGCTGCCATGTTAAACATGCGGAAAGCCACATAGATGCTCATGTTAAGAATATTTCACTAGATGACATTGGTAGAAGACAAAGAGCCCCTAGGGTCCCTGAAAAAGAGATGGTTTGGTTCCAAAACGTGGGAAGAAAATTAGCAAATGAAACATTATTAAGTGTCTAATTAAATGTTGACAAAACTCAAAATGACAAATTAATCAACTGCAACCCACTCAATCTGTAATGATATACATGCATGTGTGTGTGAGCGTGTGCGTATGTGCACACATATGTGTGTTTATTGTGGGATATGAGTACATCTTTATATATTGTAGGATGGAGCCTTCAAAAATAAGTTTGTGCAGGGCTTACAAATATCTGAAAACAGAGTAGCCTAATAAGCTAATGATCTGCATGCCCCAAGGGTAAATGACCAACTGGAGTTACATCACAGGGATCAAGTCTTCCGAACTGAAGCTAGTGGTACCCACATCTTCAGGGCCTGGTGAGCCGGAAGATTCTGGACTCCATCTCCATCAAATATCCACTCTACTCCATGCTGTCTGGAAAATTTTCCTGTCCAGAGTTCACCCAGGACTAGATCAGACCAATCAGCAGGTGGGGGCCAGTAAAAGCCCAGTTTGCAGTAGCTCTGAACCCTTAGAAAGCGTTGTTATTTCCTCTGCCAGGATTGCTGGACTATGGAGGGGCCAGTTAATTTAGAGCATTTGCCTACAATGTTCACCTTCAAAGAAAAGTGCTAAGGGGTTATTTTATTCTATCTGGTGACCCATACTCCTTAATGTTTCAATGACAAGAGGAGATAAAATATAGACATAAAGGTCAACAGTTTATAGAGATAGCCTCCAAATATTTTAGAAGAATAGACAGAATTATAGTCTGAGTCAGTGGGTAAGGCATTCAAAACCTTCGCTGTCACCATCTGAATCAAACCATCTGATGCTGTCCTCCTTGTCTCCACTCCTCCACCCGCTTTGGGTCACACTGACTGGGGTATGTAGTAGATTGATAGTGGCACTAAACTGTTGGTATAGAAAATTGATCAGGGTGTAAATACAGTGCTTCTTCTTAAGGGTCCTGTAGGAAGCTTTGGTTACCTGTCTGCCAGCCGCTACCTACACACACACACACACACACACACACACACACACACACGCACATACACACTTCCTCTCCTAGGAGCAATGGACTGGGACCTAAGGCTGTCAGATCATGAGCCAGAATTTATCTAAAATTACACTCCCTTGTCCTTGAAAGTATTCTGTTACTGTCATTCAGAATTGTGCCTCAAATAATACCTCAAGACTTTTGTCTGCAACTTCAGAGTTTTGGGCTTTAAGAAGAGAAGACCAAGAATTTCAAAGTATACATTATAATTTTGTTTTAGGAAGGAATAGTTCCTGGTCTCTGTCCTCAGGTGCCACATGCCACACATATTACATGCATTCACATATTGACTTATTCATCCACTCAACCAATGCTTACTGAATGCCAGCACTGAGGCTGCAAAGATGAATGAGGCAGTGTTCCCACCCCTGGCTCATAGTCAAGTACAGGACATAGTCACACAACCGTCACTAGAAAGTGCTGAACGACCTGGACACTGAGGACAAGGAGGGATGAGTTGGGTCTTAGATAATGAATAGGATTCTTTCAAGTGAGAGGAGAACACCGGGCATTAAATCAGGGAAAGCAGGATGTGCACACAGGCACTGAACCCTGGGGAAGGAGGGGAGGTGGAGGCCTGAGTGCCCAGGGCTGCAGAGTGGCTGTTAGGGAATAGAGCTGGAGGTATAAGAAGGTCCAGATCTGTGACCTGCTGTAGCAGCCAGCGAGTAATGAAATGTTGGATTTGTCTTGATCTATACCTAGATTCTAAACATTACTTGTGCTTATGGTAGGAGGAATGGGGTCATGGGAACCACTCATAGGCTGTTAGGAGAGCCCAGACCAGATAGGATGAGAGTCTGGATTGAGGCAATACCAGAAGATGGAGAAAATGAACTTGGCACTGGAGATTGCAGAGGTGGACACTATAGGATCTCGAGACTGATTAGGAGTACTGGGTTGATGGGAGGGGCTTGATGCCACAGTAAGACCCATGGACACAGGCAGAACAGGACCAAGATGCTGATTGATTTGTCCAACATCCCCACAGCTATTATGTTAAACCATACAAAACTGCCAACGTTGATCTATGAATTATCAATTATACATAGTTCAACCTAATCATAAAAAGTAAGGCTTGATGCTTTCAGATTTCAAATTGATTAACAAATTAAGTTTTTATTCACTGGAAAACAGTAGGGCAAAGGCAAAACTGTGGCTACAGTAGATTAGTGGTTGCCAGGGGCTGAGGGGTGTGTGAGATGAAGAGGTAGAGCACAGAGGACTTCTAGAGCAGTGACTACTCTGTGATACTCTGATGGAGCATACATGCCATTGTACATTTGTCCAAACCCACAGAAAGTACACCACCAAAGTGAACCCTAATGTAAACGGTGGACTTTGGGTGATGATGACGTGTCAGTGCCATCAACTATAACAAATTCAACCCTCTTGTAGGGAAGTTGATATAGGAGCTGTGCATGTGAGAGTACATGGAAAATGTCTGCACCTCATAGCTGCTTTTGCTGAGAACCTAAAACTGCTCTAAAAAAAAATGAATCCATTAATTTAAAAATAAGTATGGCCAAAACTGGAATCCAGTTTTACTAAATCAAAATATTTTTATTCCTTCAATGTTGCCCAAGATTGAACATTTTCCAAAGCACTGCCAATCTCAGGAAGTCAATCTGGTAGCTCTCTTTAAATAGTCACTCAAGAATTTAGCCCTTAAAGGGTACATCTTGGGGGGGAAAAACAACGATGTATTGAAGGGAGAGAATCCTTGGGAGAAAGAAAAAAAAAGTCCATATGAGCTTACAGACTTTGCAAAGACATGTATGTCCAATTAGGCTTACTGCTGTCCACATGCCTGCCCCCAAATGTTCCCATTGGCCCCCTGAGGGCCATGGGGCTACATTTCCCCCAAACACTGTGGCTTCATGTGACCTTCCCTTTCCTAGAGTCATTCCCACTTCATGAACCCACCATCACACAGCATTCAGGGTGACAACTTTATGGAAGCCACAAGCAAGCAACTGATAATACAAGAGGGAGAGAGTGGCATCCACAAAGACAGAAGGGCAGAAGCTGGAAATAGACACAGGAGAGATTGCAAGAGCCAGGGGCAGACTCCAGCTCCCTTTCCTTTTCCCCTTCAGCCTCTTGCAGTGATAACTGTGGACACGGTCTCTGGCCAGCACTTGACTCCCTTCCATCTCGTACCCACGCAGCGATTCTATCTCCAATGCTTCCTCCTCCCACTCCCCCATGAAGCGGAGGGTACTTTCCTACAGACCCTTCCATGTAGTGGTTCCACCTACAGCCTTGTCTCCCATCTCTATCCTATCCCCTGAGCCAACAGACCCCACTCCACAGGGCTAGCCATGCCCCAGCCTGAGCAATCCCTTGCATGATGTGGAAGGCACACCAGGCTGGGTGGATTTTGTGCCTCTTCTTTCTCTTGGCTAATTTCAGGCCAGCCACAGCCTGAGCAGGAGTCATTAGGCAGGATGACAGCCTGACACAACCAGCTCCAACCCCAGGCTCTGCCAGTGAGCAGAAGGAAAAGGAAGGAAGCCTGCAGATGGCCAAGTCTGCAAACTCCCCTTGGAAGAGGAGTGCTCAGCTTGGACTTGGGCTTGAGCCATGGTCACCATCCTGTCTGCCCTGGGGGCCCTCCAGAATGTGAGTGCATGTTCCAGGGCTTCATGCTGGTCAGCAGATGCACACAGGTGTGATGGTGATGGCCAGACCTTGACCTTGAGCACAGCATGGAATGACTCAGCTCAGAAAAAAATGGGGTAGTTCTGGCTGCTGTATAATTCCTATTGGCCAGAACAGTTTTCGTGTACTATTTTCTAGTCTTATCCTAAGGTGGGGGTGGGGGTGGGGGGTTGGGAAATCCACTGCCCAGGAAAGGAGTGAGAGGAAAGTTGTCAAGAGAGCTGCCCAGGTGTTGAAGGGGGTCTGTGCCTCAGTCTGAGGCCGGGATGTGCCAGTGGCTCTGTGGGATCTGTGCCAGCACCAGACTGCTCTGTTTCTTCCTCTGATAATTCCTGCCGTCTCTATCTCCAGAGGGTGTGAGGAAGCTCCAGTGAGATAATGAGTGGAGAAGTGCTTTGAAAAGGGCAACGTGCTATGCCCAAGTGCATGGCGTTAGTCCGGCTGCACTAAACCCCCCGCACAGGGTTCTTGGAGGACTGGATGGGATAATGGATGTGGAATCCCCTTGTAAATTATAAAACGTGAACTAGAAGAATGATTAGTCGTAAGGCATGATTACCTATGTGGTTCTGATAACAACACCATTTTGCCACCTGCTGCCCAGATATTTCTGTAACTGCATGACTTTGCAAAGACATGAACTTTGCATGCTGGGGTTTGCCCAGCTGTAAAATGAGATCCCTCCGGGAATGGCAAACACAGCCGGCTCTTAAGGATCCTCCGGGACAGCCAGGAGATGAAATGAGGAGGGGTGGGGGCACGGGCTTCAGAGAGGCCTGCTAAATGAAAGAGGGTTGCCTCAGAGGACAGCAGTTTTGGCTCAGGGCAACATTAACTAACACCTAATTATCTCCTTAAACACCTTCTGTCCTTGAACCAATTTAACCCTGTCAGCTGCCCTGTGTAATCAGTTTCCTTATCATTCCCATTTTACAAATGAAGAAACTGAGACTTGAAGGTTATGTCCAAGGTCACACAGCTTTGAACTTGAAACAAACAGGATTTACTGGCATGAAGCCATGACTGCACAGCCCATGCTTTTACAAGAATGTCAAGCTATTTATAACTATGGTAAGAGCCACGGTTGTTGAGGCATTGCTTTCTACATGCTGTCATAAATGGGTGTTTCCCGTTGTGCAGAATGTGTAATTCTGGGCCAGCCCAGCCCCTCTGGGATTGTTGCAGAAGTGTGAAGGGGTGAGCCACATTAAAAACACCATAAAAAGTGGTGAGAATACAGAGTCCCAGGCCCCACTCCCGGTGGATCTGGGGAGTAGCTAAGGGTGTACATTCTGAAACTTCCCCAGGGGAATGGACCCATTCCTCACTGAGACACCCCCACAAGGCAATTTTGAGAGCCTGTCCGAGGTCAGATTGTTACCAGGAAACCCCCGGTTGGGCTCAGGCTGCCTGTTGCTGTGTCCAACAAGAAAGGCAGGGTTGAATCATATTAGGTGTTATTGAGAAGGCTAGCCAACCAAGAAGACAGGGCGCTTACAAGCATCAAATCCTGCCTTCCCAGCAAGGTGTAGGGGATAGGAATATATAAGGGAAGGGGCAAGGGTGAGGCCAAGAACAGATGTCAGCTATTGTCCTTAGTCATCAGGTGATGAGGTGATGGTTTGACTCCTGGTGGATCTGCCTGACCATGCTTACCAACTCTGCTTGCTGGATTCACAGCTGAGTCACCTCCCCAATCACTTTGTACAGGCCTTGAAAAGGAAATTTTAAGAAAAACTTAACCTCCTATTCATATATAAGAAACATAACCCCCCATTTACATAAGTATATGTGTACTAAGATTTAAAATAATATGATTACTTTTCAGATTAATTCAGGTGCTCTATCTATCAGATTGTATGCCCTCCACCCCGATCAAAATATGCAACTCCAGAGATTTAGTTTTATGAGATAGGCTGGCCATGGTTAAGTTCTGAGTGTCCCCTGATCTTTAAAGAGGATACTGGCTTGGCCAGTGTCATTTCTTCCTTGTCCTTGTCAGAACAGCCTTTGACTGTCATCCTGAGGAAAGCAAAAGGAATGAGGGACAATAAAGGATGAAAGGAAGGATGAGGGAGAGAGATTCTGTTCTGAGAAGAAAGCTGATGAGAGACTAAAAGCAGCGTGCTGGAGCCATAGGATTTTCCTGTCATAATCGTAGGAGAAAAATGAGTTTTGCACAGTTATTCTTGGTTGTGTGAACTGCCTGGGTCTGAATGACGTGGACGATCACGTTAGCATTCTTACACAGCTTTATAAGCATCAGGCCCTGGCACACAGGCCTTGAGCCACACCTGGACACATACCACTACTTAGCATGCCCATAGCAAAACAACTTCAGTAACCCCAAAAGGCAAAAGGCTCATCTTCAACTGGCATTCCACACTAGCCAGAGTCCAGCTCTAGGCCACCTGCCCCCACACCAGATAGCTCCTGACTCCCCATCTCCTGAGGCAGCTGGCTTATCTATCTTCACATGCCTCCCTTCCTTCTCCTTTTTTACGCAAAGATGCTATGGCTTATGGCCTCTGAAGCCTTCCTTATCAGCCCAACTATGAGAAATTTCCCCCTTGAGCTCACTCTCTGCCCCACCATTAAGCTCTTATGCAATGAAGGGCACAAGCCAGGACTGAGTTCAGGAGCTTAACCTTACCTTCTCAAATACATTTAGAACTCTCACAGACTAGGACTAAGGAGAAACTTTCTCTGCAGCCATGACCCCCAAACTTAGTTGATCATCAGAATTATGTGGGAGTTAAGAAACAGATGCCCTCGTCCCAGCCCAGACCTGCAGCATCAGAATTTTAGAGGTAGGAGCCCTGGAATCTATTTTTAAAATGTTCCCTGGGTGATTCTGCTGAATAGTCATAACGAAGAACCACTGCCCTCCAGCATCTATTTAGCACACTGTGAAACACCTGGACCATTTCTTAGACTATTTGTTTCCTAGTGATTGATGAATCAATCCAGCAGCAGCTCACATTTCCTCAGGCCAGTCACACCTGCCTTGGAGTTGAATCGTGGTGCCACCAGCCAAGGTTCTGGAAGCCAGAAAGAGCCCACCCATCCTGCAAACAACCACCACATGAGCTCAAGGTTGCCCCTCCCCCCCCCTTGGTGGCTGCAGGGTGATCTTTCCAGATTATTCTCAGCAAGGCTGGGGAGCAGCCCACTCACCCTGGAGCTTCTACTGCCCCTCCAGAAACAGCTGTGTGACTCAGCACCAAGTTGCTGTGGGACAAGCACGCCACTCATTCTCAGAAGCCATAACAGCAAGGTCTGCTACAGCTTTCTCTGCCTTGCATGCTAAGTCAAGGGTATCTGCTCCATATGGCAATGCATAATTTACAACACAATTTACTTCCTGCTTATATAGCCTATTTCATACAAAGCTTCCATTTGCATATTTATTAATTTACAAACTTAATGCCATTTTCTTAGTCCCTTACAGGATGTGTCGCTGGTCCCTGTCTTTGAATTAATTTTCATCTAAGGTGGAAACATTTGTTAAGGGAGTTGGCTCATGCCAAAGTAATCAAATGCATTTACTGAGAGCCTAACTATGCTAGGCTCCAAGAAAATTAATGGTGCAGAATGTGGGTCTCCATAAACATCCGGGTAATGACATAGTGTTTCTGTTTTATAATAAGGAAACTGAGACTCAGAGAGAGTCAGTAGCTGGCCCATTGTCACAAAAATCAAAGAACTAGGGTTTTCATCTGCACTGATTTCTATAAGTGAAAAAGACCATTCCTCTACATAATTAATGTCATTTTTTTAGAGAGAACACTCAACACTCCAGATAGTTCAATGCTCACAGAGATTCTCGCTACATAACATGACACGTTGGGTAGATAGGAGTGGTAGATACTGACTGAAAATCTTACTCTGCCTGTTGCTGCCAAACCAACTCAAACAAATGTTTTGGTACATTCCCATCTGGTGGCACTGAACTTTTTTCAACAGGAAGGCAAGTCCATTTTCATTGTTTGAAAAAATCTCCTGCCTTAATCCTCTCTGCCCCTGAAGCCACTAACCTAAGCCTCCTCTCCATTACCTAACTTCTTGAAGGTATGGTTCTCCAAAGTTCCTGTGCTCCCCCACTGACTCCTCAATCTGTGGCAATATGGTCTCTGGCCCATTAATAGCAAGGACAGAGTCACCACTGAGCCTTCCAATGTCCTTTCTACCTGTCTTTAGGTCAGATCACTCCATGGAACTTGTTACTTTTAACTACTCCTTCTTCTACGGCAGTGGTCAGCAAACTCATTAGTCAACAGAGCCAAATATCAACAGTACAACGATTGAAATTTCTTTTGAGAGCCAAATTTTTTAAACTTAAACTATATAGGTAGGTACATTGTTATTAACTTAATTAGGGTACGCCTTCAATCGCACCCTATGTGCGCGCCCGCACGTGTTATTTTGTGGAAGAGCCACACTCAAGGGGCCAAAGAGCCGCATGTAGCTCTCGAGCCATGGTTTGCCGACCACTGCTCTACGGCTAAGCTGCCACGCCATTAAGAAATGGTCTAAGAAAATATCCAGGTGTTTCACATTGTGCCAAACAGATGCTGGAGCGGTTCTCCCTCATGACTATTCAGACTTTATTTACCGTTGAGCCCCTCTTCAGTTGGCACCTATCTTTCTAAAGAGGGATGATAGCAGGGTGAAGAGTGCCTTTGTCTCCACCCAAATCAAAGGACAACTTAAACTTAGGGCTCCTAGAGCCAAACATGAAGCAAAGAAGAGAGAATCCCCCAAAATGTAAACTTTTAATTAAGAAAAAGTCTTAAGAAGCCAAGCTTTGCCCTTATCCCTGAAACCCATTCCTCCATGCATCTATTTCTTCATTCAGCAAATAATTATTGAGCATTTGTTAATTGGCTCACTCTGTGCCTCTCAATATCTTTGACTTTGACCCAGACCAGCAAGGATGATGAAGTCTTGCGCTCCCCCTAGAGGCCAATAGTAAAGCCAGGAAGGGAAAGCGAGAATTCTCTGCAGGCCAATATAAATGACAATTATTAGATCCCTTCCCGCAAAGGAACAGTAACATCCACAGGGACACCCAGAAGTGAAGGGAGCACACCCAAGGGCACCAGCCCAGGAGGCCCGTTCACAATCCATTCTGCAGGCAGAAGGGTGTTGTAAAGATATTTCAGCAAAGCAAGCAATTAGAGCTGTGGATTGTGAATTTCAGCCTTAGAAGGCACCCTGGAGAAGGGAGAAAGGAGATTGCCCTCTTCTGGGTTTTTGCTTTCTGCTGTTGTGTGCAGTATGTTTTTAATCCATAAATCATAATTCAAATGATTGCTGCTTTTAATCCCCACAATAAAACTGCTGGCCAGGTATTGTTTTCCTCATTTTGCAGTTGAGAAAAATCAAGAGCCCAAGTTTACACTAATATTCGGTGTGAAATGGAATTGGAACCCTAAATTATTATACTCTAAAGCCCACACTCTTTGTATTTGCCATGCTGCCTTTGAGAGAAGGAAAGTCTTAGCTGTAGCCACTACTTAGGATTGTACGGTGTATGTTTGATAAGCCGACACAGGCACTTTCATTGCCTTAACAACCATCCTGGCCTCTGTGTGCCAAGACCTTCATATATATTTTACTTCAGTTCTCACCAAAAAAAAAAAAAAAAAAAAAAAAAAAAAAAGCTGTGGAGTGAGTATTATCATTATCCCATTTCCAAAATACTGAATTACCCAAGGTCATATCTAAGAAGTAGTGAAGGTAAATTTGAACACAAGAGATAACCTAGAGCTTTGAATTGTAATGAGAAAGCAGCCACACACAATACATAAACAGTGGGCATGGTTTTTTTCCGATGAAAATTTATTTATAAAAAGAGGCAAAGGGATGGATTTGGGCCACTGGACACAGCTAGTACTCTTGTACTAGACTCCTCTTTGTTTGATTCACAGATAGTCTGGAGGAGGGTGGATCCAGAAGAGCCTCACAGGTAGTGGTCTCAGACATTCCAGGCACGGGCATTTGATGCACAAAGGCACGAAGGTGCAAATGAGTTTGCATGTGGTGAATGTTGGGTAGAGATGTCCCTGCCTGAACAGATGGACTGCATGGAGGAGGGACAGAACTGCAAGGAGATGGAGCCACTTGGAGAAGACACTGTAAACTATGCCAGGGAGTGACAAAGGTCCAAAGACCAACAGATTTTAAATAGGGGAGTGGCCTGGTCATCTTAGAAAGAGCCCTCTGTGGGCTGAGGCAAGTGTAAGGAATCCTAAGATTGGGGCTGGAAGACCAGTTGAGAGGCATCACATGCACAGAAGAGTTAAAAGTGTTGTCAAATGGAATGATCCATCTACACGATGGGATGTTATTCAGCCTTAAAAGAAAAGGAAATCCTGACATATGCTACAAAAGAGATGAACCTTGAGGACATTATGCTACGTGAAATGAACGAGCCACAAAAGGACAAATACAATATGATACTACGTATATTCTAGGGAGAAGGGCTGAGTGAAGAATTATTGTCTAATGAGTACAGAGTTTCAGTTTTGCAAGATGAAAAAAATTCTGGAGATCTGTTGCACAACAGTGTGAATATATCAACACTACTGAGCTGTACACTTGAAAATGGTTAAGAGAGTGAAGTCTGTGGTGTGTGTGTGTGTGTGTGTGTGTGTGTGTGTGTGTGTGTTTACAATTAGAAATAAAATAAAAGAGCTAATGAGTTGTGAACTACGCCAGCAGCAGAGAGGAAGGTGAAGAGGGGCAGACATGAGAGGGAATGGAGAGGCAGAGAGAAAGATGACTTGGCCCCAGACAGGCACACACTCTGTTTCAGATGCAGCACTGAGCCTCCTGCTGGCCTGGCTCCCTTGACTCCTTCCTCCTCCTCATTCCTGCCTCCTGGCATCATTAGACTCCTATCATCGTGAATATTGTCCTAACACTCTGCCCTGGACCCTCAGCCCTGAGGCTGGGCGCCTCTCACCCGAGTCCACTCAGTGTGGTGTCTCCTGCCATATGTCGGGCCACCCTGTTCATTCATCATGCCTCCTGAAAAGTCTCTTAATTACATTATGTTCACAATCCATAAAACATAATTAAAATATGTAAATCCATTATATTCTTTAATGAACACATTGAGACCTCAAATTTTTAAATTAGATATAAAATTGATGTGGACCTACTACTATTGATTACACATAGTAATAAATCACACTCAATTTGGATTGAGATAGCTTCCCTCCTCCCACTGGATTTTTTTTCTCTTAGTGTTTCCGAAGACTATTTGAAATTACTTGTGCTCTTTAAAGGGTGGCAATGCCTGGCTTGCTCTAGCTTGACAATACCAGTAGCAATAACTGATGTTTGGGTTGGTATTCTGGAGCTCACAGAGGGATCGCACAAAACATTTTCTCCTTTTCTCCTTTATGCTTCAGCAATATTTTCGTTTTCATTTCAATATAAATATACTGATTTTTCACTCCTATGGAAGATATCAGAAGCATCACCAGGCCTTGTCTCTCTTTGTCCTCACTTGCTGCTCATCCCCTGGCCACATCCCACACTTCAACTCTAACAAGCCAATTACTATTCACCAGATAACCTGTGTTGCTACATGCCCCCACGTCTCTGCAGGGGCTGGTCCTTCTCAGCGTGAAAGAGTGTCCTCTCCTCTGTCTGTGAAATTTATATGAATTTCCAAGAGCAGCTCAAAGATCTCCTTTCCTGAGCCATCCTGACAATGGTAGTGACTTTTCTTAAGGCCTGCAGCACCTCTCTACTTTCTAAGAATGCCTTCCATGGCAGCATTTTTATGTGCACTATCACTTTTTTCATTGGACCCTCATAATGGCCATGGAAGACAGTCATGAAGATATCGCGCTCATTTTACTTTTATAGATATCGCCCCTTATGCCTGTAAAGCTCATAAAGGATAATTGATTTGTCCTGGGTCTTGCAGCCTTGAGGGAGGGCCTCTGCCAGGTCCCAGGCCCTCAAATGCCCAGGCCTTGCTCTGTCTGAAAGAGAAGCTGCCTCCTTCTTGCAAATCTTTTCCAAAGGGCCTCTCTCTCACCACCACCCCCACACATCTGCTATCAATATGCTACAGAAGCTTTAATAAAGTACATTCTTCCCCTTTTGATCCATTTTCTTCCCACCAGAGCCTGAGGGTTTACTTTTATTTTCATAAGCTTAAAGTTGGTTTCACAGTTCAAGCTAGAAGTTAAGCACACACAGGTTTAGAGCCACACAAAGCCTGAGCTTAAATTCCAATTTGCCCACTTATTAAACATGTGCCCTTGGCCAATTTGTTGAACCTCCAGTCTTAGTACCTTCATCTCTAACTGGGAATAAACAATAGTAACGACCTCAAAAGTTGCAGGATTCTCTCAAACAACACATATAAAATGCTTGCCTCTTAGTCAGTGATCACTGATAATTAACTTTGATAATTATTCCCATTATCATCATTATCAACTCCTAACTTAGAGAATCCTCTTTCTTTGTGGGTAGGGCCTGCTCCAGAATATTTTTTAAACATTTCTGTAACTATAGACACCACAGAGAGCCAAGAATGCTACCCACCAAGGGAGGTTTTTCCCTACATACTAAAGGTGCATTATGCTAGAATACATCTGGAGAGGGCTCAAGAGATTAATTTGAATGTCTAATTCCTTGTTTTTCAATATCAGAATCACAGGAAGTTAATGCTTCTCTCATTCTTCATTTCTTTTGATAAACATCTATAAATCACTTAACATGTAAGTACCCAGGTAAGCCAAGAAAAGCCTATTTAATACAAAATACCTGAAGTAGGGCCATAATAGGCTACCATCTTGATCATCAGTGTACTTATCCCCAGTGCCTACCATACAGTACAAACTTAATAAATATGTATTGAATAATGGTATAATTACCATTACTACAGCATCTAATATCTCATAATAACATTATTTCTTTGCAATAAATTCCACTCAAATCATCAAAATTACATCTTAGAAATGTGGTTCTAAATTTTTAGAGTTTATCAGACTCACCTGAAGGGTTTGTTAAACTACAGATGGCTGGGCCCCACCCCCAGAATTTCTAAGTCAGTAGGTCTGGTTCAGGACCCAGGTTTTGCATTTCTTACCTATTCCCAGGTGATGCTGATGCTACTGGACCACAGAATACACATAAGCATCTACTGGTCTCAAAGTTGGATGGAAGGAGCTTGGATCCCTGAGTCACTGCACCCACCCTGGACCATGAAAGATAAGCCAACTTAATAGTGTTAAATCACTAAGAGTCAGGGTTTGTTGGTATTACCTAACTTACACAGGACCAAAGGTAGTTGTTTCTGTGAAGGAGAGAAAGGTATAATACATTTAGTCTTCTAATTATTATTTCTTGGATTAAAATGGGGTATATGGAGTATAACTTTCCTTATCCCCAAGTCTCCAGTCAACCCTCATGCTTTCTAAATCCTAGGTCCACTGTGTTCTTGGAGGTATATGGAGGAAAAGAGACCAAGAGTCACCCTAGTTAGCCAAAAGAGAGCCTTCTGAAAGTTCAGATACAAAATCGGATTACAGGGAACTCCATAACTCATTCATTCTGTAAGAGATATTTTCTGAGTGCCAACTGTGGATAGGCACTATTTTAGGATGTATAGATAAAGAGATGAACAAGAGAGCTGAATGCTCAGAGCAAAGACACACAGAGGTGTGGTTTTTTGGGGGGGAGGGGTACTGATCACTTCCAGATGAAAACAAGACATAACCATGATTTCAATTAACGGGTTACAAATTTCAAGCCATTAGAAATCTATTTTCAAACCAAAGGGTCCGTTGTTGGCGAGTGTGGCAAAAATTCAGGGAGGTATCCTTTGGCCCCAGTGACGCCCCTGTCCAAGAGAGAAAAAGCACTGGAGCCCCTTTGTCTCTTCTTATTAAGGAAGAATAAGTGTTCCTCAAACTGTCTTACGAGAGAAGCCATCTTCTGTGCACCTGTGTATAGGGGCTTGGGTGCTGATGTGCTGGTGGAAGCACCCCATCCTTACTGTTAGTTAGGTTTCTCAATGGAAAGTGACACAAGCTTTCCGGTTATAAACCAGTCTACAAGAGCTGGGCTAATGTGAGTTCCCTTGAAAATGGAATCCCCTCACAGCACACTGACAAAAAATGAAGTTTCAAGGCTTGCTCAGCCTAAAGGACAGTTTTATAGGCCATGACCCCATGTGAAGCCTCATGACACCTAGTCAGCCACACTTCCCTATTGACTTTCCACCTTTACCACATGCCTTATTTTAGACATGGACCCAAACCGGCTGCAGTTTTGTTCTTTTCAGACTGTGTGCTTCTCTCTCTGCCTGCAATTGTCAGTCTGTCTTAGCCACCTGGTACACTCCTACATTTCCTCAAAACCCAGTTCAGCTATCCCCTCTTTGTGATGACTCTTCCTGTTAGGTGTCTTCTGAATTTCCATTGTACTTTGGACACGCCTTTGTTTCTAATGACTTATTAAATGTCTACAAGACAGGCCCTGATGTTACTCTAAGGTATTTAATCCTAATGGAAACTCCTCAGTAATAAATGCTGTTATCTGTATATCCCAACTTAATATGATGGATTTAAGCCTCAAGATCACAAAGTTAGTGTGTTCCCTACACTGGGATTCTAACCTGGGTGTGTCCATTGCAAAGCTATAGTCATAGCTTCTATTATTTATTTACTCGTCTGCTCCTCCTTTAGACGACAGGAATCACGACTTTGCATTCATATCATACACACCTCTCACTGATGGCACAGGACATGACATGTGTGTGTTGAATGAATGAGTGGATGAATGAATAAATGATTCTTTCATATGTCAGGGATATAGTCATTTGAAGATTTTATACAAATATTTTCTTTTACTGTCTTTAGCTTCTGCCTTGCTTAGCTGATATCATCTATTTTTCTCCCCCATCCCATTATAAATGATTCCACTGAGATATTCATGGAAAGATGCTCCTCCTGGCCCTTTTAGGTGAATTGTCCAACCACACAATGCTAATTTCATACAACTTAAATGGCCCGGACGTTTAGCTTACCTCTCTCATTTGTGCTTGTTTAAGAGACAGAGACAGCCTCTAATCTACACATGATTTCTTCTCAACTACTCTCTCTCTAGAATGGCAGATGGTTCACAGGCCCTTCTGGGAATGTTATGATACTTAATGCATAGGAAGAGTCTAGTGGGGAAGGAAGAGAGATAAAGATAAGATCAGGGACGATTACCATTTGTTTATACTTCAAATCCCATTTGCAGGAGGAGTTGCTGCTCAAAAATGGAGGGTGGAGATGGGGTGAGAAAGCCAGTTAAGAACAAGATAAAATCTGGAGAATTAGGCAAATACAGTTAACTGAGAGCAAAGATGTTTATTTCATGCAAGTACAGACCTGGTTTCTTCTAATCTGTTTAATTAAGTATCAGGGCTTCTCTAAGACACACTCCATTTCTTGCATGAAAATTTCAGTTAAATAAAATGATTAGTAAAATGTTTTACAACAAATATGACAAATGATTAATGCCCTTAATAGCTAATTACCTTCTATAGATCAGATCAATAATTTAACAAAAAAATACTTAGATCCTCCCATAGAACAAAAAGAAAGTAATTCGTAATAAACTTTTAAAACAATGTACAGCCACATTTCTGATTGCAACAGAGGCCAATTTTTTTTTTGTACAAATTAGTAAAGACATGAAAATGATGATTTGACCCAAATTTTACTAAATATATAAGCAATGTGCATCCTCATATACTTCTGGTGAGGATATCAGTTGATTATATATTTTCATAAATATCTGTAAAGAATATTAAAAATATACATAAACATTATTCCTAAATTCTACCTCTGAAAATTCTCTTAAAGAAATAATTCAATATCAGAAAGAAAGGGAATGTTTATACAAAAAGATGTTCATCACAGTATTGTTATTAATAAGGTAAAATCAGGAGCAAATCAAATGCCTCCTAAATCTGAAAGTATAGTTTAGTCCCAGTATAACCCCATAATAAAATATTCTTTCACCCATTACCTTTGTTGACACCTAGAAGTAAGGAAATACCCATGTATATTTTCTTCCAGTTTTTTTTTTTTTTTGTGTGTGTGTGTGTGTGTGTGTGTGTGTGTGTGTGTTCTCATTCTTCCATTTAACCCTTTATTCTATATAGACTCTATTTTTATTGAGCTGTGAAGAGTCAGAGGATATGGGCCTAAATTCTGTCATTACCATCAGCTGTGATACTTTGGGCAAATAACTGAATGTCTTTGGGTCTTAGTTAACTGGCCCATGGAAAGCAAAAATGATCAGTTATCTTACAGATTGGTTGTGAATCTGAAGTGTGTTTATGCATATTGAAATAGTGAGCATTGTTTCAATTGGCAACCGGGCTCAGGGGTGAGGGTCTAATGGGTAATCACTCCATCTTCTGGATCCAGACAGAGAATAACAACTGGATTAGCTGGGGAGATCTTTCTAGAAAACCCTGAATCTAATATTAAATATAGGAAAAAAGACTCCTATTTCCAGCCATGGGGGAATAACAGGGACTAGAGTTCTGATCTAATCTAGAAAATCAGATAAAATAAACCAGGAGTCCTCAGAAATTGAACAATAGGCAGCACAGGGCAATGATCCCTGCAAGAAAGGAAATAAATGAGAGGAGCCCTAGGCGTACCCCAACTCACCGCCTGCAGAGAGGTTCATTGGCTAGGCATGTGGCCCAGGACAAAACAAAGTCTTGAGGAGATAAGAGTGTGGAGTCTGGGCTGAAGGGTGAGAGACCAGTATATGCATGGGAGGTACTGGAGAGGAGAAAGCAAAGAGAGACCCAGAGGTCCAAGGAGGGTGGTTCTCGTGCCCTTGGCTGAATACTGATGAGCGCATGTATGGGAGGAGACTAACCAGTCTGGGAAAGAACCTCTGGCAAGCCAGCAGAGTAACTCCTAGGAATCACAGGCTGGGTGTAACTCATAGTTCCTCCATGCAGAGTGAAAAGATCTAACATACCGAAAACAGATTGTAGTCCTCAGGACTCTGTTACTATCTCAGAGCTGGTCTGCCTCAGGCCAGCCTGTAGTGTGTGGGTTCTTGACTTCATGCAGGAAAGGTTTCACAATATGAGTTCAGGTGATTTTGAGAGTACATTTATTAAAGCTGGAGAAAGTGACACATGGAAGGGCTTAGTAGAAGAGACAACAGGAGAGAGTCTAGATGGAGCTCTGCTTTGGCTCCCTAGAGATGTTATAGGAAAGAAGTGAGCCATGGCGGGCTGCTGTCAGTTCACTGGAAAGTCAGAGAATTAAAAAAAAAAAAAAACTATAAGATTACATAAATTATAAAAAAACATTTGATCATTCAACATTCATTAAGAATTTTTAAAAAACTAATTTCTAAGCCTCAGCAAAGTAAGCTTAAAAGGGAACTTACGCACCCAATAAAGGGCTTCTAGAACAATGAAATGGTTTCACCCTAAGACTGGGAACAAGGCAAGATAGCTGCTCTCACCATTGTTATATAGCACAGAGCTGTAGGTCTGTGCTATATAGGAAAAGAAAGTGAAATAAAGGCAGATAGATTGGAAATAAATAAGTATTATGGGTTACACAAGTATCTATACAGAAAATCACAGGGAATCTGAAAAAAGAAATATTCTAGAGCTCAAATGAGTTTAGCAAATCTGTAAAAATAAAAATAAGCCAATGTTCAAAACTAAATTATCCTATATAATAAAGAGGTAATATGCAAATTAACCCTCACACCCTCACAAAGATGGCTGCCTACAACCAGGCTGGCAGGGGGGTTAGTGAGGGATAACCAAACAACTGAACAAGCAGGCTGCGTGGGCCAACCAGGTTGGTGGGGGGCTATGAGGGGCGACCAGGCTGGCGGGCAGGGCAGTTAGGGATGACCAGGTCGGCAGGAGAGTGCAGTTAGGGGCAACCAGGCTGGCAGGGGTGGGGGGCAGTGAGAGGCGATTAGGCTGGCGGGGGGAAGGTGCAGTTAGGGGCGACCAGGCTTGCAGGCAGGTGAGCGATTAGGAGCCAGCGGTCCAGGATTGTGAGAGGGATATCTGACTGCCAGTTTAGGCCCAATCTCTGGGATCCAGCCTAAACTGGCAGCCGGACATCCCCCGAGGGGTCCCGGATTGGAGAGGGTGCAGGCTGGGCTGAAGGGACGCTGCCCCCATGCACAAATTTTGTGCACCAGGCCTCTAGTATTTTAATAACTAGCAATGAAGAATTGTAAAATAAGAAACACATTTAGGTCTAAATCTAAAAAAAAAAAAAAATGTGTATGGTATCTGAAAACTACAAAACACTAAGATAATAAATCAAAAAGAACATAAATAAATGTGGAACCATATCTTATTCATAGATTGGAAGGACCAATATTGTTAAGATGTCAGTGCTACTCAAACTAATCTCTAGATTTAATATCGAAGTCCCGACAGGAATTTAGAAATTCGTAAGCTGATTCTAAAATGTATATGTAAAGGAAAAGAACCTAGAATGGCCAAAACATTTTTGAAATAGAAGAATAATATTGAAGAATTTTATACCTTATTTTTTCATATTTGTTACAAACCTAGAGTAAGTAAGACATTGATGTTGACACAAAGAGAGACATATAGGTTAATGGAATAGAATACAGTGTCCATAGATAAGCTTACTTGTATGTAACTAATTTATTTCCAACAAAGTTGTCAAGACAATTTAACAAATGTTTCTGAAACAATTGTATATACATTTTCCAAAAAATTGAACCTTATCTATGACCTCACACTACACATAGAAATGAACTCAAGCTTTGGTAGGTAGCTCAGTTGGTTGGAGCATAGTCCCATACACCAAAAGGTTTTGTTCGATTCCTGGTCAGGGCACATACTGGGTTTTGAGATCGATCCCCATTTGGGGCCTGTGCAGGAGGTGCATGGGTGAAGGGTATGCAGAACTCTCAGTGCAATTTTTGTGACTTTCCTGCAAATCAAGTTATTTCAAAATAGAAAGTAAAAATAAAAATACTGTTAGCAAAAATTAAAAGTATGCCACAAACTAGAACAAATATTTGAAAAATATACATCTTATAAAGGACTTATAGCCAGACTATATAAGGAACTCTTACAATCCAATAATAAAAAGACAGCCTCTTTTGTTTAAATGCACAAAATATTTGGACAGATACCTCACCAAAGAAGATATACAAATAGTCAATAAGGTCAAGAAGAATGTCCAACCTCATTAATCATTTGGGAAATCTAAACTAAATCCACATTGAGATACCATTACATACCTATTAGAGTAACCTAAAAAAGAAAAAGAAAAAGAAACAAAAGTCTGGCAATACCAAATGCTGGCAAGATTGTGGAATAATTGTAACTCACACATTGCTGTAGGAAATTTAAAATTATACAGCCACTTTGAAAAATAATTTAGAGGAGTTTCTTATGAAAATAAATGTATGCTTCTGATATGACCCTGTAATATCCACTCCTAGATTTTATCTAAGGGAAATAAAACCATGATTCACATACAGATTGGTATATGAATTTTCATGGGAGTTATTTGTAATAGCAGATAACTGAGACCAACCACCTGGTAAATGGATAAAAAAATTGTGGTCTATCCATACAATGGGTTCAGCAAAAACAAGCTAACTGGAACACAGGAACACAGGTAGATTTACCTAAATGGAAGAAGCTAGACAGAGGAGGCTACATACTTTATGGTTCCATTTATATCCTTTTTCATAAAAGGATAGTATGATAAAATAAAAAAGGGGAATGGCCAAGAGCTAGTGAGTCCTAGGAAGGAGACTGACTATAAAGAGACACATGAGAACTGCTTGAGGTGATGGAAGTGTTCTATATAATGATGATGGTGACATGACTGCATGCATTTGAAAAAACTCATTGAATTGTATTTTATGTAGATTATACCTCAGTAACCCTAACTGAAAACAGGACAAATAAGATAAACTAAAAAAACAACAGCCATTTATTAAAAATGAAAGAATCCCTGGTCGGTGTGGCTCAGTTGATTGTAGCATTGTCCCATGCACAGAAAGGTTGCCAGTTCTATTCTGGTCAGAGAACATGCCTTGGTTGTTGGTTCAATCCCTGGGGAGGGGTGTGGTTGGGAGGCAACAAACCCATGTTTCTCTCATACATTTCTCTCTCTCTCTCTCTCTCTCTCTCTCTCTCTCTCTCTCTCTCACACACACACACACACACACACACACACACACACACACACACACACACACACCCTTATTCTCTCTCTAAAATCAGTAAAACATATCCTTGGGTGAGGATTAAATGTATATATGGCTTCACTGATACAATAAGAATTTTAAAAAGAGGTAGGATTTAGACAGGTGGAATGAAAAGCAGATAAATTCCTGATTCTTCTCATCCTCTGAGTGAGCAGAGCTGCTAAGGGCAACCTGGAATTTTAAATGCAATGAGATCCTCATCAAAGGCATTGCCCAAATGCTCATACCTTGTAATGCCTGTTGTTCCCCAGCTTCTTCTTCCTCACCTGTTTTCATACTTGTGTTCCCTTTAATTATTTAAATTTTCTGAGTTTTCTCCTAGGACAGTGGTCGGCAAACTCATTAGTCAACAGAGCGGCAAACCGCAGCTCGCAAGCCACATGTGGCTTGCGAGCCGTAGTTTGCCGACCACTGTCCTAGGAGGTTACATACATATCTTTCTAAAGAAAATTTCTGCCCAGTGGAATAAATAAGCTGCACTTCCCAAATCTACACAGTCCCCAACTATCTAGTTTATTTTGTATTAGCATGTACAGATAATGTTGATACGGGCTGCCCAACCCAAATAACTCTAAACTTAGGCCTTGGTTGGCTATCCTTGGAAGTTTTATTCATCATGGGTTGACCCAAGAAATGCAGATTCCCATACTTACCACATGGGTACCATTCTAAAGATGGTAGAAGGCTTGGGTAGGCAATTGTCCGGTAACAATTAAGTCATAAGTAGAGCCCACCTTAAGGTGTTCTCCTTTGGTATTACCAACCTGGCCCCCAACCCACTGTCAAATTTTCGTTTACCTGGGACACATATCTTTGCACGAATACGTGCCTTCTGAGACATGCTGTAGTTCAAACATACCGTCTTTCCCAGCAAATGCAGAACATAAACATATGTTCCTCCCAAAGGTCACATCCTGGCCACAGATACACAAAGACCACTATCAGCACAACTCTATAATTCTCCTTTCACTAGAGAGGACTGAAATTCGTTGACATAAATATTTTCCCCACCCAGCCTCTGCTCCTGGTCCTTTAGGGATATCTTCAGCAAGCATACCCAGCACAATTCCTCCAGGTCCTCATCATTAACTAAAGACCTGGAAAATCAGAAACTAGCCTTTCTGTGCTTGACACCAAACTTGGCAACAGAGGCCTGATCTCTTGAGTCAGGATTCAGTTTAAAAAGCTACATGTATTACAATCTGGATCTCTGGGGAATACAACTTTGCTTCCACATTAAAATACGTTCTGACAGCAAAACCATATTCCAAGTGATATATAGGACAGCCAAATATTGAAAAAAATTGTTAAGAACATAGCTGTTAAACCCGGGTTTGAGGGCTGGTTCTGCTATTCACTTGTTCAGAGACTTTGAAGAAGCTATTAAATATCTTGCAGCCTTGATTTACTCATCTATAAAATGAGAACTACAGTACCCAACTCTGTAGGATAATTGTGAGAATTAAATGAGGTATTTTAGGTAAATGTGTTTTCCGTGACTATCGCGAGCGCTAAAAACACCATTAAATGCACACTTATGCCTGTCAAGCAATTCAATACCATTAGGCTCCAATATATTATTGACAATTTTTCTGTAACTTGTTAGCTTTCTAAACTATCACTTCTTTGATGACATGATCCACTTATGTGACTTAATGAGTAGGAGGATTTAGTTCAAATCTTCCTAAACAGTCTTCATCATCATTAGCTCATAAAGTTCAAAATATGTGAATTCAGCCAAGAAAAGTTGCCGTGCCTTCTCCCCACAGGGAATGTAAATATGCCATGGAACATTTCTGAAGGAAATTCTAAAGGAATGTTAGCTTTTCCTTCTCGGGGTGAAGTCTAACTGCCTGTTTCTTCTCTACTTTTCCACATAGACATTTTCCCTTAATGGATCTCCTAAAAAAATACCTTTTGATTCTCTTAATAACCAAAAGTCAAGAAAACCTTAATTGCGCATGCAGGCTCAATATGGCAGTGAAAGTGTTCTTATTCTAGGTGTCCTAGACCCTACCTTCACTAGATAACTGCCCAAATAACTGAAACTAATGACCCAAAATAAGAAAAAATCAAGAGTAATGACAAAACGTATTTTCCACAAGAAATCATGTATTATTTTTATAATAAAATCACAACAATCATCAGCTTATGTGAACATCTCATGTCAGCCATAGCTAAACATCTACAACTTACAGCTGTGCATTCTGTTCTGAAACGTGAACCACTAGAACAAACATCACATTTCCTGTCCTTTTCCTACTTAAATTTTAGTCCGATTGAATGATTTCTGCAATTCAATCTAGTCATAAAAATCTGAGGCTCTCTCAGAGGAATATTCAGTCAGATTCAAGTTTTTTTCATCCTCTCAGCACTTTTCTACTTCAGATACTTTCTCCACCACTGTGCCTAGCTAACTCTGAAGACTGGGAGCATTTCGCCCTCCTCTCTAACAACTGCTCTGTAGAGGCCTGTGTCCTGGAAAGGCAGCACACCCAGCTACCAATCAGCACACTCTCCTCTGAGCTCAGTTCCCTACAAGTCATCTTTCCTAGCTCCCAGAGAGGCAGACAACCAGATAAGTTTGCTTCTAGCATGGAAGTTGGCTGACCTTCCACATTAAGAACCAGGGCCCTGCCCTAGCTGGTTTGGCTCAGTGGATAGAGCGTCAGCCTGCGGACTGAAGGGTCCCAAGTTTAATTCAGGTCAAAGGCACATGCCCAGGTTGTGGGCTCAGTCCCTAATAGGGGGCATGCAGGAGGCAGCCAATCAATGATTCTCATCATTGATCTCTCTCTTCCTTTCCCTTCCCCTCCAAAATCAATAAAAATATATTTTAAAATAAAAAGTACCAGGCCCCTTTAAATTTGGCATTTGCATGGTTAGCAATACGTTCTCAAAATCATACTGTTTCCACTATAAGTCCTTCAATAATCCCTGATTGAGAGGGATGGGAAAAATATTTTATCTTTATGGGGCACTTATTTTCATATCTTTGTGACCTTTAACCTATTAGTTTAGGACAGCTTCTCATCTCAAACCATTGTAAGTCTAACTACCTATTCCAAGTACTAGTATAACTGCCGGTTCATTCTCTATGTCTCACATATTTCATCCAAGACATAGCCTCAAGGTCTCCTCTAGCTTCTTTTTAAAATCAAAATTGGTTTGGCTATTCAGGATCTCTTGAGATTCCATATTAATTTTAGCATGTTTTATTGAATTTAGGAAAAAATGCCATTGAATTTTGAAAGGGATTGCATTGAATCTATAGGGTAGTGTTAATATTTTAACAATATCAAGTTTTCTAGTCCATGTGTCTTTCCACATATTTGTGAATTTTAAAGTTTTCCTTTTTTCATTGATTTAAAATTTCATTATATTGTGATCAAAAAAAGATTCTTGGTATAATTTAAAATCTTCTTACATTTATTAAATTTTGTTCTGTGGCCTAAAAGGTGGTCTACACTGAAGAATGGACCATGTGCCCTTGAGAAGAATGTGTATTTTAATGTTTTCAGCTGAGTGTTCTGTACCTGTCAGGAACAATTGTCTATAGTGTTGTTCAAGTCCTATATTTTCTTATCAATTTTCTGTCCAGTAATTCTATACATTATTAAAAGTGGGGTATTGAAATCTCCTATTATTATTGTGTTACTGTCTATTTTTTTCTTCAGTTCTGTCAATGTTTGCTTCATATATTTGACTGCTCTGTTATTGATGTATATATATTTATAATTATTATATGTTTCTGGTTAATTGACCCTTTTGTCATTATATAGTATTCTTTTTTGGCTCTTGTGACAGTTTTTTACTTAAGGTTTATTGTGTCTGAAATAAATATGGCCACTCCTGCTATCTTTTCATTACCATTTGCATGGAATATCTTTTTCCATTCTTTCACTTCCAGCATGTGTATCCTTATAGCTAAAGCAAGTCTCTTATAAACACTAGGGGCCCAGTGCATGAATTTGTGCACCTTGAAAGGAACTGTGGGCTGCGAGGCTGCAGTGGGCAAAGGGGCAGGTCTCAGCCCATCCTCCATGACTCTGCCCAGCCCCTCCTGCCACGGCCCCTGGTTCCCTGTGTGCCGGCAGCTCCGCTCCTGCTCCCACACACTGATAACGCTGGCCCCGTTCACACCCGCTGACACCGTGAATCGATTGGGGCCAGTGCCAGCAGCGGGTGTGAGCCAAGCCAGCACCATCAGTGAGTGCAAGCAGGGCCGGCGATGGCAGCAGGTGCAAGCATCTGGCAGGACCATGGCACACGGAAGCAAAGAATTTTCAGTAACCATCAGAGGCTCGCCCTGATGACAGTGACTGGCACCCAGCCTTGGTCTAGTGCCCCCACTCACCTACTCCACCATCCCGCTGTTGCCGATGCCCACCATGTTCTGCACACATCTTCTCATGATCAGTGCAGGTCATAGCAACTGGTTGTTCGGTGGTTCTACCATTCCATCTATTAGCATATTAGGGTTTTATATATATATAGATATAGTTGTATCTTGGATTTTTTTTATCTATTAAGCTACTCTATATCTTTTGATTGGGGAGTTTAATCTGTTTGCATTTAAGTAAATACTGAGAAAAGGACTTGCTGTTGCCATTTTGCTCATTGCTTTATGTGTCTTGTAGTTATTTTGTTCTTTATTTCCTCTCTTTATGCCTTCCTTTTTGTTTCATTAACTTATTTTAGTTACATAGTTAAGTCCTTTCTCATTTTCTTTTGTGTACTTTCTATAGGTTTTTTTTGTGGTTGCATAAAACAACTTATAGTTATAACAATATATTTTAAGATAATAACAATTTAAGTTTTGTTTGTCTGGGAAGGAATTTACTTCTCTATCTTTGTAGGATGGTTTTGCCAGATATAGTATTCTCAGTTGGCAGTTTTCTCTTTATATCAGCACTTTTAATATTATTTCATCCCCTTCTGCTTTGTAATGTTTCTGCTTCAAAATCCTCTGATAATCTTTAGGAACTCTTTTTTACATTGTGTGTTGCTTTTCTCTTGTTAATTTCAAGATTCTACCTTTGTATTTGACTTTTGACAGTTTGATTATAATGTACCTCAGTATGGGCCTCTTTAGGTTCATTCTAGTTGGAGTCTATTGAGCTTCTTGAATTTGGATGTCCATTTAGAGTCCTGTTTTGGTGTAGGGCAATGCTATTTTTTTTTTTGAAAGTTTAGACAGTCTCCACTTTCAAAAAATGGGAAATGTTGGGGGGGAGGGAACCTCTTTGCTTTGAAATACACATTAAAAAATTCTTAGGTTACAGGAGGTAAGGCCTGGGCTAAAATGGTTGGTTATGTAGGAAGCAGGGTGACTTTCATAATACATGGATTACCACTTTTTCCCATTGCAGGCTTAAGTAATACATCAAAGGACCAGCAGACCCTTTGATCTTAGAGAAGGAAGGAGATGAGGAAGTCTGAAAGCAAGGACCAGCTTGGCCATAGGCCAGTAGGACAGACGCCTCAGAATGGAGACAGCTGTGAAGATAAGACTACACGATGGCAGAGATGGCTGTGAAATTTTAGAAATGGTGATGTATAAAATTTAGTTTTGAGTTATTATTTTTTATGGCATTAACTGCCACTACCACTGTCAAATCTTCAGAAAACTTTTGTCACTGTCAATAGCATTTACCCATTAATTCACTGAGTATGACTTTACGTGCTGAAGGTACCATGCTATATAGGACAGGAAAAAAATACCTGGTCTCATAGGGTGTTTCATGTTTGTAATTACTTGAGAAATGGAGGAAGTGGACTGGGACAGCAGAAGTTTCCACACACAAAAATAAATAAATAAAAGCATATGAACCCTGAACGTCCTTTGGATTTGTGAGTTGGGACTCTGGTTACTATATTTGGATACTAAAGGAAAATAAATGGGAGGATTTGGAAACACTCATGTTACATCTGTAATAATCCACATTTTATTAATGTTTAGTGTCTTTAATCATCCATATAATAACTATATTTCAGTGACCATCTGTTGTTCTTTAAAAGTTACAATCACTGTTCAAAGTATTTTCCTGTGATTTTTTTTTCAAAAAAGCATTTGGACAACATATATCTGAGACTCTACAGATTTGAAAATGCCTTTCTGGGCTTCAACATATGCTCACTAACTAGACATTTAGGTATTGATTATGGCAGAAAGAAAATCTGAATCTAACTTTAACTACTCTGAAAATAAATGTTCTTTTTGAAGCTCACAGGATTATCTTTTTATCTTTTACATTTTAAATCTTCACAAGGGATTTGTCTTGTTTATTTTAACTATTTTTGGCATTTCAGTTTCTGATTTTTGGGTCTTTTCCAAGTTCTAGATTTTTCTCTTCCATATTAGTTTTGGAGAAAAATATTTTATTTTAAAGAGATAAAATATTATGGTACTATGGTACTCTTTTGTGTGTGTGTATATGTGCAGATTTTCATAATAATCCCCATTTGTTTGTGCATCCTCTGCCACCTCCCATTCATTGTTGACTCAAAAGACCCAATTGAAAAACTTTACTAATATTCAACTTTGTTCAGTCTGGGTTTTCCTATAACAATAAAGCAGGTGGCTGTCATATACTATAAACAGATCTAGCAAGCACTACAGCACAGAATTCTATTGTTTCACTAGCAAAACACAAAATGTAGCATTATTTCAGTAGCTACATAAGAAACTGGAAGAACCTACTCTTCTATCTCTCTATGCCATTATGTCCTTGGCCTTGATCATTGATGCCAGACTTGAGATAGTTTATCACAATGTGCATCCTTTCATTTTGGCTTATAAACTGTGATGTTAGACTTTGTTGTGCTTATGGAGAGATTTATTCTGTGACTATGACTATACCTGATTAATAACAGTTTCTGTAATATGCCTGTATATCCTAAAAATCCAGCAGATCCCATACTCAGAACTCAGTTTAATTTCATAAGGGGGTGAAGCGTTAATTTTATAAGGGATGGAACATTGTTATCTTCTCTCTATGTATCACATTTCCTTGTTTTCTTGTCATCAACTTCTCTTTTTCTTACTGTATTAGTCTCCTGAGGCTACTATAACAAGTTATAAACTTGGTGGCTTAACACAGCAAAAATTACTCTCATACAGTTCCAGAGGCCCCAAATCCGAATTTAGATTTACTGGGCCAAAATCATGGTTTCCTCAGTGACACTCTCCCTTCAGAGGCTCTACAAGGAAATCCATTTCTTCTCTCGTCCATCTTCTGGTGGCTGCCAGTATTTTTTGGCTTCTGGTCACATCACTCCAATCTTTAAGACCATCATTTTTAAAGCTCTATGCTCCATCTTCACATGGCCTTCTCCTCTGTGTATGTACTGAATTATCCTCTTTCTCTTATAAGAATAGTTATGATGGCATTTTGGCCCACCGGGTAATCCAGGATAACCTCTCCATCTCAAAACCCTTAACTTAATCACATGTACAACCTCCCCTCCCCCCCTTTTTTTTTTTCAAACAAGACATCATTTACAGGTTTAAGTATTAAGACCATTGTTCTGTCTAACTCATTAAGAATCACTCTCCCATGCCCTGGCTGGTGTGGCTCAGTTAGTTAGGCATTGTTCCATGCACTGAAAGGTTGTTGATTTGATTGCTAGTCAAAGTACATGCCTGGGTTGTGAGCTCAATCCCCGGTAGGGGGTGTGCAGGAGGCAGCTGATCGGTGTTCTGCTCTCACATAGATGTTTCTACCTCCTTCTCTCTCTAAAAATCAATAAAATTTCTTTTTGGAAAAAAAAAAAAGAATCACTCGACCAATACCCAATACCCAACTCTGGCCAACTATTTCTCCAAAGCTCTCCCCTGAACTATCTATATCCTTTGTCCTGCTAGCTTTGTTCGAAAAACAGATTTCCTTGAGTTGCGTTGGGGAATTTTAGTTTGAGTTTTAGTTTGAGTTGAGAGAAGGGCAATTTGGTTATAGAGGTAGTTGCTGAGACCAGGAGCACATGTGTAGTTAAGCATAAAGAAAAATGCTCATGTCTAGAGCCATCAGATGAGTCATGGGTTGACCCTCTGCTACTTGTTTTTCCTGGGCTCTGGCTGGAGAATAAGTCACAGAGCGGGGCTGGTCCTTATTCCTCCCTCGGGAGCTTGTATCTTGGTATTGTTACCTCTGAGGCAGATCACCAACTGGTTTTGGAAATATAAAATATAATCCAAAAGGATTACTACTATCAAGATTTAATGAATGGGAAAGTTGCAATTTCATCCTGATTGGTGGCATCTTATAAATGTTTCTTATGTTCCCTGAGCTAAGAAAAACATATGGGGTATTTCTATCATTTAATCTTATGATATTGACAGTTATTATGCCACTTTTACAAAAACAACAATGAAGCCACAGAGAGGTTGTTAATTTTCCCCCAAGTGATAGAGTTTGAACTTAAATCTAGATTTAAGAAATATTTTAAGAAGTCACAAAGCTGTCAGGTTTCAACTCTCCCTTCCAATAAGCAATAGGGACAAGTCAATGTTGTGTTTCTAAAGGCTTGTGGCAGGAGGAGACCTTCACAGAGAGCAGAAAAGGGCTGGAGGAAAGGACTTGAAAAATAACACACAACTGGCCAAACTGAAGCAGGAGAAACTTCTCCAAGATTGTGGAGAGAGTTACTGCTGTACTAACTGGCAACTTGGCAGACCTCAGAGATGAATGGGCCAGAGTCACATCTAGGTAATGAGGCCTAGGCATGTGGGTCTCTAGTCTCATCGAAGATTCTGCTCCAAGTATAACACGCAGTGGTGGACATGCACTCATGAAAGGGATTCCTTGTGCTTAGAAAATATCATGACCATATCATGAATTTCCAGCATAGACCTGCATTCCAGAATCCTTTCCAAATTCCATCCTAGGCTTGGTGGAATTCCGAGTTTCTCTCACACAGTCATGAATTTAAGGGCAAGGAATTCCAACAATGACAATGATTGAATTTCTCAGCACTTTGTTGGCGGAGAGCTCAGGGTGAGATTGACTTTGATTTGGCGTGAATAAAAATGTCTAATGCTTCTCTGCTTATCACATTCAAATTTGGCAGTGAGAAAATCATAATGGCTGGCCAAAAGACTGAATGTAAATATGGTGACATTTCGGAGACAGGCCAGATTCTGTGTTTAGTGTAGCCATTGTTAATAAGAGTGGACTTTACCTGCCTGGAAGAATGGACCTGTGGTTGCCCCTCATGTTTCTGTGGTTGCCCCTCATGCCGCCACTTTCACTAAAATCGATTTGTTGCAATTAGTAAACAGGGAAGAAAATTTGTGCCAATAAATTTTCTGAATCTCTAAAAACAACAGTGTTTAAACTTTTTATAAATTCAAGCAATTACAATTTTTTTGTTTTTTGGCTTTTTTTCATCTGTATTATTTTATGATCCTAAAGGTCCTAATGGCTCCTCCTGAAGTCTCCTTGTAAGTCGTACATTTTCCTGAAAATCCAAGATGTCTGGGGTACAAATTCTCTTATCTTTACGTTTTTCAGCTGCCTCTCATATCTCTAGTAATTCTAGGACCTATTATCTTTTTGGTTTTTATACCTCAGTAGCCACTTAAGTGCTAGAGTAACAAGATATAAAACATTTTAAACAATAAAATACTCTAAAATGAACCCACAGTCATTACTCTTATATTCTCTGTTGTTTTGCCCACCATTGAGACTCATCCTCTAAAAATCCTGTGTCTGAAAGAAACACCTAGAAAACTCAATTATGCCCAAACAAGAGAAGTTATCATTTTAAGGCTGCTAAAGTGTATTTGGCATTTCCAAATGAATCTCCTTTATCTCAATAAGCAACAATTACTCCAAGTTCTTATTTTAATTCTAACGCTACAAAGGGCTGCCTCTGAGCCTGGAAACAAGTTTGCAATGTTGAGGTCTCTGTGAAATATTTCCTTCTGAGTTTCAATCGCCTATTTTCTGAGACAGAGATTGAGTGACAGCTTAAAAGAGTACAGATTATAAACCCATTTAAGAGTGCTGCATTTTTTGAATTTGTCAGAAATGGAAGGAAAAACCAGGGTGACACAGGCAAGGCTCAAGTGCCAACATGTGTCTTTCTGTTTATTCATTATTCAAGGGTCAGGCCCTCAACCAGGGCCAGAGAGAAATGACGAAAATAAATATATATCAGTGCAACAATCTGCAATTTAAAATAATGAAAAGCAAGATTCCTATTCATTTTTATGGCGCAAACCTGACATCATTTCACTCCAATTTTCTATAATGGAACCAGCTGGGCTCTGGGAAGGAACTAGTAATAGGTTTTAATGGATAAAATCTGCCATCGAAACTGGCCATTTTCTAACGCGATCTCAGTGCTTGGCACCCAGCCCATCATACAGCATCATGCTTTCTGAAATGCTGCACCAGCTTGTGAGCCGAGAGAGCTGTGTGCACAGAACCACAGAGCTTGGAGGAGCCTTCCCCTCTTCACCAGGGAGAGTTCCAGACCCCCGTTCAGGGTGCCATAGCCCCAGCTGAACAGAACACTGGGAAAGAATCAGGGAAATGTCACTGTCTTCAATACTAGAGGTTTGCAGAGCTCATGGAAACAAGGTTCTAGAGAGAGGCAGAGAGGGCCAGAGTGGATGAGGGCACTGCCTTATGCATTGGCAGGCCCCCCAGTTGATGTCCAATTGTATGTGGTTACAATAGACACAACTGGGTTTTGCTGGATCTGAATTAATAGTCAGTGAGTATTTTTCTCTCTCGCCCCCTCTCATCCTATTAAACCATTCCTCCTCTCCTCCTATTCAGCTCTCAAACTGCTGTGAACATATGAAAATAGCATGCAGAGAATGGAATGGGCTGACTGCCATGGAGATAAAAATGGGATGTGCATTCTGATTTATTGCATGGCATCACGCCTTCTCGCTGCCTCTGTTTTCTTTGTTAAGCAGCTTGATTGCCTCTTTGAGAACATGACTGGTCTGGCCCTCAGACTTGTGTTTGAGCCATGGTTGAGGTTAAATAAGTAGCCAGCCTCTGGAGGTTGGACAAAAATCTGACCAGTCACCATGCTCAGGTATACTGGGTACAGGAGAGTTAGGCTTAAAACAAAACAAAACAAAACAAAACAAAACAAAACACTTGCAGCAGATTTCAGACTGAACAGTCTCTAAGGTTCATTTTGGTGAAATCTATAGGATCTAAAAATGAATGATGTTTTCAAATAATGTATACTCACTTACCTGAAGCATATTCTACAACGCCTGTTCCAACTACCTCATGGCAATCATCCATAGCACAGGTTCAAAATTCAAAAACAAACGTAAAATGCTTTTTAGATGATAAGTCATGACCCAAACAGAAAATGTAAACACACTCAGGATACTCACTTCCTAAGCACCCATGGATCTTTGCGAACATTACCTGATTTTGGGACCATGTATCTTCTCAGTGCTGCCTCCCTCGAATAACTGTGGCCATGCTCTCAGCACCAGGTTTTGTCACCATAGGAAAGAATAGGAGAAAGGCGCAAGGAAACTGGGTTGTGGAAGCATTATCTTCACCAATACATTGGAGACTCTCAATTGTAATCCAGGGCCAACAGCCTCTGCTTTGAGTCTAGCACAGAATACAGCTACTATTCTTTCTTTCCCCTCCTGCTTATGACGCCATGGATGCTGCAGCTTCTGTGTTCAACTGAAAGTGCTGCATGATGTCTCTGACCTCCCCAGAGCCTCCCTTTCCACCACGCCCATCATTCATGCTGCCGTCTAATCTAACTGTAGATATTCTTTGATCTTTTGGGTCTCCCTACAGTTAGCAGCCCTGGTGAGTTTCTGCTCCTTCTTTCCACAAGCTGTAGCGCAGCTGCCCCAAGCAGAGCTGCTTTCTCTGTTCTCACAACATGTTTATATTTCTAATTATCAGCTGCCCACACTGCTACCTAGTGAGCATCTGAAAGGCTAATTATCCCATGTAAAGAACATATTCTGACATGTAGAGGGTGTTTAAGAAGCATTTGTTACATGAATGGATGAAAAGTGAATGGAAAGTAAAAGACCCTTAAAGCCCCCAAACCAATGGCATTCTTTTCCTCTAGAATCTAGAGTCTAGATGTTCCAGAGATACAGGAATCAGAGCTTGGTTCCCCACTTGGTGCCGGTTTCTGATTGTAGATCTTTCCAGGACAGTCAATTCTATTGTGCATACTAAAGGAAGATGACAATGGTATGAATAATAACAAAATAGGTATTTCAAAGATAATTTATCTTTGATAGTCCTAATAATATGTTGTAAAGCAGTTTTTCTTTCCAACTCAACTTAGGGGAAATGTAATAGAAAGCACTCTGAACCTTAATATAAGTGATGCAATGTGTGTCTCTTGCTTTGCTGACAACTTGCTTTATGGCTGTGGTCAAATCCTTTCTTCTCTTTGAGCCTTAGCTTCCTAACCTCTAGAAGTCAGTTGATTTTGAACCAAAATGAGTAGGATCAGATGACTTCTGAGGCCCCTTTCAGCTCTGTGATATATTTTCTCCTCCTCTTGAATTAGGAGTATAAGAACTCTTTTTAAGACCTCTGAAAGATTTAAAGTAGAGCTAGCAGACCTTCACAGCTAAACAATAGGGTGTCTAAGACTCTTTCTGTCCCACATCAGTCCAACAAGTAGAGAGAAGCATGTCTCAGACTATTTGGATGAGACTGATGATCTCTGCAGTGGTTGGTTGAAATTTTCACAAACTGTTGTGTCTGTAGAGCAGACTGTGATAGCTTATCTGCTTGTGGCTATAAATAACTCCTTCCATGTCCCATTTCTGTATGTATATACAACTCTTTCTATTGAAAGATGGACTCTGTTTCTCCTTCCCTTGAATCTTGGCTAGACTTTAATTTGTTTTACCAACACTATGCCAGTTCTGGGCCTAGCCCTTAAGAGTTATGTAAGGCTCTGTCTATCTTGATGGAGAGAGAGGACCTGCCAATCACCACCATTCCAGCTACCCTATATGAGCTCTCACGTATGTGAGTAAAGTCATCGTGGACTTTCTAATCCCAGTCAAGCTCCAAACTGAATGCCACTGTGTAAGTGACTTCAGCCAACAATGCATGGAGCAAATGAAATGTCCAGCTGATCCACCAAATGGTGATAAATAATAAATCATTGTTGTTTTAGGTCATTGAGCTTTGGGATTATTTGTTACACAGCAATAAATAACTAATACACACCCCAACAACTGATTGTCTGAAATTGTATTGACTGTTCAGACTCATAACTCATGGTTCAGGCAGACAGTCTAAAAGTAAAAAGAAGACAGAGTACCTGGTTGGTACTAAGCACAAGTTGCAGATAATCTCACATAAATGGCTAAGAGTTTATTGTATTTTATTTTTTACCCTTATTTATCTCTGTCTTATTCTGTATTTACTAGAGGCCCAGTGCACAAAATTCATGCACTTAGGGGGGAGGGAGGTCCCTCAGCCTGGCCTGCACCCTCTCACAGTCTGGGAACCCCACAATTGATTGCCCCAAAGAGGTAGGCCCTGCCTACCTGGTCAGGGCTCCATGATGGATCACCCCCACAGAGGGAGGCCCAGGCTATGCCTGCAGCACTGCCAGCCAGGTAGCTTGGGCCTCCCTCTGCGGGGCGATCATGAGGCAATGGCGGGGGCCCCAACCAGTTGCATCACACCTGCCTTGGCTGGCCTGGTGCCAGTGGGTGTCATAGCATGGTCGTCCGGAAGGTCATTCCGCTATTTGGCCTTTCAGTCAATTTGCATATCACACTTTTATTATTATAGATATTCTGCCAGGGCATCTAAATTCAAGTGGAAACATTTGGCCAATTAGCTGCTCCTTATTCTGTGTGGAGCAAAATACTAATTTGTGGAATTTTGGAGTTGGAGGACAGTCAAGAGCAGGCCCCTCCCAAGGACTATAAGGTACAGAGTGTTGCAGTGAGAAGTTCATGTTTGTAGAGCAAGCTATTGGCATTTGGGGATAGAATAAAGAAATGATTGACCAGATGTTTCTCTTTTCATTCCAGATACTTGGAAGAAAATAGAGAGTACCTTAATTCTATTGCTTATGAAAGGCACCTAGCAAAAAAGCACACATTACTTCATTAGGTGTTTGGTAGACCCACTGGGCAATCCATCAGTGTGAAATACTAGGAAACCTCATAATGAATTATATTTGACACAATGCCAGATTTATTATGGAGTAGGTCCTATTTGAATTTAAATTCCACACAAGAAGGTTTCATTAGAGAATTTTTTTTTAATTTTCAGCATAACATACTCTCATCTATAAGGTATTACCAAAATCTTGATTCAGGAGACAATGAGGAAGAGTTATCATTACTTTGAATGAAATTGAAAGGATGGACAATATGGTATATATGAATGACCAAAAGACAATTTTATAAATATATATATTTTTTATTGTTTCGAGTCCTTTCCCTCTCTCCAGAAGTGTGACCCTCAGTCAGCCTTTAGTACCTCCAAACTTTTGACAAAGTTTATAGCTGAGCTCTTGCTGTTGAGGTGTATTTGAGAAATAGTTTCACTTCTGGGTTTCCATGGAGACCATTTCCCAACTTGTGGCTGAAAGTAACCTCTGTTGACCATGGCTAGGGGTAGTTATCAAGCTGTCATTGGCAATTTTCCCCCTCATTTACCAGAAGCAACATTCCAGAAAGAAAATAACGGGATGATATGGCAAGAACACACTTTCACTTTGAGACTGCAATTTTGGGAAGACTTATGCTATCAGCTGCAAGCTCCTGGTCCCAGGGGAGTATGGCCAACCCCTAATCTGGGCAGCAGAGTGAGTAAGGAAAATAGCTCTGGACTTGTGGTCAGACCAAATAAGAGTTCTGGCCCTGCAGTGCTAGCTGTAAGAACTTGGGCATGTCAGGTCAACAATAGGAGTATTTGTTTCTTCCTTCCTTTCTTACGAAGACAGAAAATACTGTTTTTGCCTTGCTTACTTCAAAAAATTCTTGAAACAATCAAATGAAATAATAGCATTAAATGTGCTTTGTAAACTGTGATGTGCTATACAGATGTGAGGCTTTGTTCTTATTTCTGACTTTTAAGTTTCTGTGTTTCAGAGATCACTGGGCCATTTGGATTACAGCACCCTATATTATTTTATTTCCTGAAAATAAAGCCTAGGTGTGTGCACCAAAACTGAGCTGAAAGATATTGTGTGTTAGATTTAAGAGCAGCTAGGAAAAAATGAGAAAGTAATTCATGGTGTTTTTCAGGTTAGAATCCATAGATACCCACATGGAGTCTATTAATTGTATGAACATCTGTTAAAGAAATGAACTTGCTAAAAGTTGCTTTCCTTCACATAGAGAAATTGCTATAATATTTTAAACTGCAAAGGACAGGTTTAATTTATGCATGTTTTCTGAAAACACAGGCACTACGTATATTTTAAATGCAGCTAAGATTTGGCAAGTGATTGTAGAAGAAACAATCATACAACTGAATAAGGTCTTTTTTGAAAGAGGCTCTGTACTTTTAATGGCTTACGATTCTCGACTATTTGGGCTGAATGAGCAGGTGAAACTGGATATTAGACATTTGCAGCTGACTTTTTATTCAGTAATCTCACTCTACCCTCTACTTCTTTTCTGTTGCTGAGGAAATGAGATACCTTGGTGTTTTACATAAAACTGAATCCAAAGAATACTCACTGAATTGGAAAAAAGGGTCAATTAAATAATGAAAATTTTCATCTACTTAATATCAATTAAATAATTCAATGACATATCATTAAAAAGGCATTTATTAAGTGACATTCTATCCCAGGTAAGGTGGCAAGTGCTGGAGAAACAAACAAATTGTCATGAATTTGTCCTCAAAAAAACTGACAGTTCAGAGAGTAATTGTGATGTAGTGTTATCAGAGCAATAATAAAACCACATTCAGGAAGTAAAAATAACCAAATGAAAGAAGTTATTGATTTCTGGGATTAGACAAGAAAAATCCTTGGAGGATGTCTTGGTTTTGTCTTAAAATCTCCTAAAGGGTATGGTAGTTATACAAGTTTACAAGAAGCAGACATTTAAGCCAAGGGAATAGCTTGTACACATAGTAGCATTTGTCTGATAAAGCATATTTGGAGAGTGACAAGGTATTTGCTATTACTAAAAATGTAAGGCAGGGAACAGTGGTGGCTGGGACTGGGGAGGTAGTCAGGAGCAGGTGATGGAGGCCCTTGTGTGCCATGCTAAGCAACTTTGACTTTATTCCATAGGCTCATAGCATCCAATGTGGATGACCCTAGCCATTTGTGACTATTTCAATTGAAATTTTAAGAAATAAATTCAGTGTCTTAATCTCACCAGCCACTCTTGATGTGCTCTATGGCTACATGTGGCTAAAGGCCACCATCTTGTTGCAAAATATCCCCATATCACTGTCTACTGCATAACACTGCTATAGATATTTGGGAGACTTTGAAATGACATAAGTGGGGAAATCCTATGCTACTATTTGCATTTTAGAAAAAAATAGCTTTGGTAGGAAGATAATTTGGGGAGGAGTAAGAAAAATTAGTATGCTAATCCCAACAAGATTACACAAAACTACAAGGGCAGTAGGATGAAATAGAGGTAACAGATTTGAGAGGTTGAGTCAGTGCAAGGTAAGTGTTATCACTGAGTTGATTTGTTGTATGATGAAACTGATCAGGGATCACAATCAATGTGGTCATTGAATAAGTAAGAGAGAGAGAGAGAGAGAGAGAGAGAGAGAGAGAGTGTGTGTGTGTGTTCTAAAGGACCCAGCTAATTTTGTATGTGTATGGAAAGTGGAGTAGGCGATCGCTGGAGATAATAGGATGGCAAGAATCAGCTAAACAGGTTCCATAGGTCCATGTAGACCATGAAGTTGACAGCCTGAAATTTTCATTTTCAAGCAATGTTTTTGACATTTCTGAAACCACGGGCATATAAATCCTTGCGAGGTTGAGAGGCAAGTTTAGAGAATGAAGTTCTCATGAAAATCTTACAAGGAAGCACGGCTCAATGTTTCCAGTGTTCTGGTCTTTTAGCAATGTCTTTGTCCAAATGTGACATCTTTCTACTGTGCCTTCTGATAGGACAGATCAGCTATAGCCCATTTGATGAGTGGCCCCATTAGCCAAAGTAATGTTTGAGGTTTCTGTTGATTATGCCACTTATAGACAGAAGGAAGCTAACAATTCAAGCTTTAGTATTTGCAAAATTATAAAGTTGAGAGGTTAAGTCCCCTAATACCCTTGACCCCCTTCCTCTCAACATTCTCCTTCTCTTCACTATTTCTTCCCATATGCCAAAGTATTAATCTACACTATTACTACCAATAATAACCATGCTATTATTAATTGAGCACATGTTATGTGCCAGCCCTGTATTTAGTTCTTTGAACATTGTGTCTCCATGCTACCTCAGCTATGAGTGGTTGAGTTAAATCTCCAATCTAGGTCTCTTTGATTCCAAAACCATGGTGTAACTTGCTCCATGCTGTTCCTTCTCTTGAGAATGCTGTGGGTCCCATTGGGTCCTCCATCAAGGAAATGCCAACAGAGCTTGGAACTTGGCATCATTTCCATAGCCATAGGAGTGTGTATGTGTTTTTTCCTTAATGAATCTGACAAAAAAAAGCAGAGCCTTAGCCAGTTTGACTCAGTGGATGGAGTGTCAGCCCTCAGACTGAGAAGTCTTGCATTCGATTTCAGTCAAGGACATGTACCTCAGTTGCAGGCTCCCCCCCGGCTCCAGTTGAGGCATGTGTGAGAGGCAACCAATGAATGTGTCTCCCTCACGTAGCAGAAAACCTGGCCTGCAATGGTGGAGAGAAGAGATGGTAATTGGCCTTGTGACTCTGAGAAGGCTTGTTTTTCTTTTCCTCTAGGATACGGTGGACATAGTGTGACAAGACAAATCTGGGAAAGTGGTAAAAAAAACTAAAATATGTGGATCCAGAATGAAGTGTGGTATTCAGCTGGGACACCTGGGGTCAGCAAGGAAGCTGGAAACATACAATGACAACAGGAGCAGGCCAAGGTAGATTACATATCCCTCAACCACTACAGTCGTTGGGGGGTTAAAGGTCATTCAAGACAACTGCAAGGAAAAAATCTACTAGACAGAGATTATAAATATCTACTAAACATGTGAAAAACATGCAAACCTACCAAACATTAACCACATACCATGTTGTGCCTTCCCAAGTGTCTAGAACTTTTTTTGATAAGGGTATGCTGAAATGGGCTATCACATATATTGCTGATAGGTGGGTAAATATGAACAATTTTCTAAGAAAGCAATTTTGCAATGTTTGAAAAGGTTAAATGTGATTTTCTTTCATTCTCAGTTCTACCTCAAGAAATATATTCTAAAGAATGAACTCAAATACAAATAGGGAGAAAGCAAAATGAACTTCAGGAGAGAGATGAGAAAGTGAATTCTGGAGTGTTCATAAACTGAATTTTTTACAGTCAATTAAAACATATTCCAACAATATAAAGTGTGCATTAATAAAGACTGAGGGCAATTCAATAAAAAGCCATTTGTGATGGTTCTAGATTTGGGGATTATCATGCTTTCTTCCTCGTTTTCTCTATAATTCCTAAGTATTTGACAAAAACACTATAATTACAATTAGAACATACTAGAGAAGTAATTAGATGTAGTGGAAAGAGCACTGGTTTTGGGATCAGATTTCCTGGGTTCAAATACCAGTTCTATACTCATTAACCATGTGACTTTGTACAATTTGTTTAACCATTCTGTGTATGAAATGATGATTATATATAGCTCACAGAACCATCCTATGAAATGGAATGTTGATTGAATATACCTCATGGAGATTAAATGAGTTACTATATGTAAACTGCATTTTGAAAAGAGTGCCTGGCACAAAGAAGATTTATTACTGTTATTCATATTAATATTATGACTTACTAAGGAAGATCTGCATTTCAGTCAAAGCCTGGCTGTGTATTAACTGTTTGACATTCAATAAGCTATCAATCCTTACTGAAATGCAGGTTTTTCATTTATAAAAATAGAGGCCGGGTGCACGAATTCGTGCACAGGTGGGGTCCAGCGGGCCCGCCCCACTCGGGGCTAATAGGGTCGGGTCAGCCAGGGGGAGGGGCCGCGGGAACTTGGTAGGCCAGAGCCACCCCCCAATCAGGGTGTGGGGGTTAATCAGGGACAGGCTGGCTGGGGGAGGGGCCACAGGTAGTTGGTGGGCTGGCCCCGCCCCCTGGTCAAACTCCCAGTTGAACTCCTGGTGCAACTCCTGGTCAAGGGGACAATTTGCATATTAGGCTTTTATTATATAGGATGGGTGTAATAGTGTCAACCTTGTGGTTTTTGTGCAAAATTATGATTATGAATAATATATATTTATAATATGCATAGTATGATAATATGATAGGTGATATATAAATGGTTGCAAAGATTATTATCTATAGTATAACCTACATATACAAAGTTTGTATATATAACATATACTAGGACATTCATAGTATAAACAAAATACAGAAATCACTTGTGCACATATTATAAACTAAGTAAATTATAGCTGTTCAGTTTAGAATCAGAAAATATGTTATAAACCTGAGAAGCACATATGTAAAGAACATTTGGGGTCATCATTCTGTTTTAATATCTTATTTGTGTTCTGTAGTCTTTCTAATGAACAGATTTCTTGATATAATTCTGTGCTGAGTACTTATTTAGTACATTGTGTGAGAAAAAGAAATACTACTTGGTTCAATATCCTAGTAAGTATTCCCAAATGTCCAATCACATGTAATAGCAACAGAAGTCACAATTTAGCCCTTTGAGATAATAATAGCCACTTGGAAATGATGACTCTTTTTAAGGGACTGATGATGAATAAACATACAGCTAAGGGATCACCCATTGAGGGAATTTACAATTTAAAGAAGGCTGTTTCAGAGTTAGAGAGAGAGAAGCTAAGCAGAGTGTGTCCTTGGGGAGTGGAAAGTGTGTGTGTGTGTGTGTGTGTGTGTGTGTGTCCTAAAGTGTAGAGGGGGGCTTTCCTAACACCCTTTTTCTCTAAAACACATAGTCAGTGATCTGGTCTTCTGGTCTTTGCCTGATTTCTCACTGTGGAGGTGGTTGGCTCTTGATAAAACATCTCACAGAGAAGATCTAGAAGTATGTGTGGCTGTCCCCAGAAGCCTCAGCTCAATTGTGACTTCCCAAGTAGCTGCCAGGCGCCTTCCTCTGTAGCGGACGCAGTGCATCCCTGTGTCCCCTGACACATTAGCATCAGGTCTCTGTGCCCTGTACGTTCACTTCTAAGTCATTGGCACCTATTACGTACAAATTATCCCCCTGAATAAGAAAGCTCCATACTCAGATGGGCACTATTGATTTCCAATCCACCACCTAAAAGACTATCATTAGGCTACATTAGGTAATTTGCTTCAATTTTGACTTTGGGATTTAGGCCTGAAATTCATTGTCAGGTGGTAGCATTGTGTTGTTTAATTAATTTAAAAAAATAAAAAAGTAAAAGAACTGCTGTAAACCAGTACGTTTATTCAGGTTTCTAGGATCACCTTGCCTCTCCTGTTCCTTGCATGTTCAACTCTTATCAAGAGTGTGTTAAGGAACTTAACATCTGATTCTTACTGGCGAATCAGGAAAATCATTAACTCTGCCTCCAGTCTGGAAAAACCACCTGTGCTCCTCCTGAAAATTAACACTTTATTGGACGCCTCTGCCTTAAAAATGCCATTCCCCCAAATTTTAGCATATGATAGACAAAGGATGAATTTCCTAACTACATAATGAGCCTTTATAAATCAGTCTGAACAAAAATCAGTAACCAATCTCAGTTGGCCAGTACAGAAGCCTTGTCTGTTTTGATAACCACTGCTCTTCTATTGCTCAGAGACCATGCCCAACATTTATGCAAATAATGTAAAGAAAAAACCGTGTAAGCATCATAAATAAGACAAAGGACATGTAAGTATGCTTAATCTCACTAATAAATAAGGAAATGTAATTAAAATAAAATGCAACTTTTATATTGACAAAAATGGAAAAGGTTGATAACACCCTGTTTGTGGCAGAGGTTTGAAGAAAACCGATATTTTCAAACATTGTCTGTGAGGGGTTTAAAGTGATACAATTCTTGGGTTGGAATTGAGTGATATAAATCAAAATATTAGATGTCCATACCTCCATGATTTTAGTCTGCAGACAAATGATTATCATATAACAATACGTATGTAAGTATGCTCATTTAAGGAATATTTTGTAAGAGTAAAATATAGGGAAACACTCACATGAATACATATTTTTTATAACTATAGACAATATTTGATGAGCACTCATCTGGTACTTACCTCTTCAGTATGTGTTTCACAGGCAATATTTTAGTTAATACATTCAGTAAACTTAGGAAATTGATTCTATTAACATTCTTTAGTCTCAGATGAAGACAAAACCAAAGGCAGATGATGACATAGAAAAGTCTTAGGGCTTAATTTTTTCTCCTCTTTCTTTTAATACCTAGTGCAGCATACCATTCTAAATGTTCTATGGCTTTCAAAGCATTTAATTTTTTGTAAGGTAGGCTTCTTACCATTTTTCTCATTTTCAGTGGCTGCACCAGTTTACAATTCCACCAACAATGCATGAGGGTCCCTTTTTCCTCACATCTTTTACCAAAATGTGTTCTTTGTTTTTATTGTTGTTTAGTAATTCTGACAGGTGAGGGGTGATGTCTCATTGTGTTTTTAATTTGCATGCCTCTGATGATTAGTAAGGTTTAGCATCATGGGAGGGGTGGTGATGGGGCCTGGGCAAAAAAGGTGAAGGGGATTAAGAAGTACTAACTGCCAGATATAAAATTAGTCATGCGGACGTAAAGTGCAGCATAGGTAATATAGAAAATAATAGAACAATGTATGGTGCCGGTGGTGACTAGACTTAGTGTGGTGATCACTTTGTAAGGAAGATAAATATCTAATCACAGTGTTATTCACCTGAAACTAAAAAATACAGTACTATAATTTCAAGTACAATTTAAAAATAAATTTTAAAACAATTTCATTGTATGGATGTAACACAATTTGTTTATCCATTAACCTGTTGGTGGACATTTAAATTGTTAACCTATTTTGGCTATTACAAATAAAGCCTATATAAATATTAATCTAATTTTTTTAAAACTGATTCTCTAAAATAATAAATATAATTTATAAACCCCTAACTAGGCTAACCAAGAAAAAAGAAAAAAGACAAATTGGCAACATCAGAAATAAAGAAGGGTTATCACTACTCATCTTATAGTTGTTAAAAGAATAATAAAGGAATACTATGAACAATTCAATGGCCACAAATTTGACAACTTAAATAAAATTGATCCATTGCTTGAGAGACACTGGTTACCAAAACTCACACAAGAAGAAATAGATCATTTTAATAGGCCAATATCTATTTTTAAAATTAAGTTATAATTAACAATCTTCCAAAAATTACCAGGTCCAGATGGTTTCAGCAGTAAATTCTAGCAAATATTTAAAGAAGAAATAAAAGTCAAGGCTTCACAACCTCTTGCACAATTAGAACTAGAGGAAACACTTCCTAACTCATTCTATGAAACCAGCATTACCTAAATAATAACACAAAATAATGACACTGCAAGAAAGAAAAGCTACAGACCAACATCTCTAATGAAGATGGATGTAAAAATTTCCCACAAAATATTAGCAAATTGAACAATGTATAAAGAGCATTATACCTCATGATCAAGTGAGGTCATTTGCAAGGCAACCAAATATGTGAAAATCAATCAATGTAATACACCACATCAACAAGCTAGAAAAAGAAAATGATATAATCATATCAATTGATGCAGAAGAGCTTTTACATTTTGTTGACAAAATTTAACACCCATTCATGATACAAAACTCTCATTAAACTGGAAGTAGAGTAAACTTCAATTTGATAAAGAACATTTACGAAGAACCTATGGCTGACATCAGTGAGAAACTGAATTGTTCCCCTTAAGATGGAGAACAAGGCAAGCATGTGCTTTCTCATCATTCAATTCAGCATCATACTGGAAGTCCTGCCTAGTGCAATAAGATAAGAGAAAGAAATATAATTTCTAGAAATATAATTCCTGGCTAGTACAGTAAGATATATATGACTGACAGGAAAAAACAAAATCGTCTTTATACACAGATATGATTATCTATGTAGAAAATACAAAAGGATTCACCAAAAACTTCCTGGAACTAGTGAGTGTCACAGGTTGCAAGTTATGAGGCAAACGTGCAATAGTCAATTGTGTTTCTATTTTTCTGCACAAACAATAGAAATTTAAAATTTAAAAAAGGACTACTTTAATAGCTCCCCCAAAACTAAAATACTTGGGTGTAATACTAGGTATAAATCTAGTAAAATATGTATAAGATATATGTTCATGTCCTTTAATTGGCAAATTGATAAACGAGTATATGTATACAATACAATATTTTTCAATGATAAAAAGAAATGAGCTATCAAGACACAAAGAGACATGGATGAATATTAAATGCATATTGGTAAGTGAAAAAAAAGCTAGTCTGTTACAGTTACATAATGTATGATTCCTATTATGTGCCATTCTGGAGAAGATAAAACTGTAGAGACAATAAAAACAAATCAGTGGTTGCCAGGAGCAGGGGTTCCAGGGGAGAGAGAAAGTTTGAGTCAGTGAAACACAAGGAATTCTTTTTTTTTTCTTGTAGGATTGTAAAACATTCACTATGATACTGCGATGGCAGATGCAAGACACTAAGCATTTGTCAAAGCCCGTAAAACTTTTCAGCACAAAGCCTGAACCTTAAAATATGTACATTAAAAAAATAATTTAGTAGTACAGAAGATCCCAGATGGAATTCAGAATACAACAAAGCAACCTAAGTGTGTTACAAATGTATAAAATGACCTCACTGAAGAAGGTTGTGGGGAAATGTGCTGAAAATAAATTAAAGACATAAGAAACTATCCATAAGTGATGTACTCTAGTTCATAAATGTGTATACTACAGAGTATATAAATGCACTATTCTGATACCGCTCTACACTTGTATTTGAAACCAACAATGAGGTAAATGGGTGGAGCATGGTGGGAGCCAGATTTATCATGGTTGGGAGTGGCACGTGCATATCTGCAAGGAGAGGAGTCTAGAATAACCACGGTGGTAATGGATTAGAGTTGGAGATATTTCTAAGAACTTGCACTTACATTAATATAGATAACAGATGGTTACACACAAAAACATGTAATAATATGTACTAGTACATACACTGAGTGGCCAGATTATTATGATCTCCGAACACATAATAATCTGGCCACTCAGTATATATATATATATTAGAGGCCTGGTGCATGAATTTGTGCATGGGTGGGGTCTGGCCAGCCTGGCCAGGGAGAGGGGACATGGGCGGTTGGCTGGCCTGCCTGCTAGTAGAACTCCTGGTCTAGGGGACAATTTGCATATTAGCCTTTTATTACATAGGATATACACTGAGTGGCCAGATTATTATGTGTTCAGAGATCATAATAATCTGGCCACTCAGTGTGTGTGTGTGTGTGTGTGTGTGTGTGTGTGTGTGTGTGTGTGTGTGTGTGTCAGTTAGCATACACTCATACATTTCCTTGTTCTTTCATCACAAGGATCAGAAAGAGGGTCAAGAAGCAACCACACCACAGTAGCAATGAGCACACCTAGCATCCAGATCTTGGTTATTCAATACTCCTCTGTAGGAGAATGAAGCTCCTTAGAGAAGTGGTTGATTCTAAGACTAGCACAGAAAATGTGTAAGATGACCTGGGGCATCCTGTAGGGCGAGAAGGTAAGAAATACCCCCCATAAAAAAAATAAAAACAGCCCTAGCTGCCTTGGCTCAGTGGATAGAGCATCAGTCTGTGGACTGAAAGGTCCTGGGTTCGATTCCAGTCAAGGGCACATGCCCAGGTTGCGGGCTCATTCCCAGTGTACAAGAGGCAGGAGAACCAATGATTCTCTCTCATCATTGCTGTTTCTATATATATATTTCTCTCTCTCCCCCTTCCTCTCTGAAATTAATAAAAATATATTTTTAAAATAAAATTTAATTAATTAATTAAAAACAAACAAATGAAAAAACAAGCCAAAAAAGAAGCGTGCACACACACACACACACAATGATGGGGATATGTCAAAAAAACACAGAAGTGGACTGAAAGGATTCCCAATGGCTGATGCTGAAACAGTCTGAGCAACAAAATAAATAAAATAGTATTCAATTAAAACCCAAAGTATGAAATAAATATTCATGAGCCTAAGCTAATATAAATAATTGAATGAGCAAATAAATGGGGGAATATAGACAAATCTTCCATGCAGAAGAATTCCAAATAATTTATATAGCTACTCCATTTTCCAGGAGGGGGAGAAAACCCCCACTCCTTAAGTGTGGGCTGTGCGTAGTGATTTCTTTCCAATGGAAGGGAGAAAAAGAAAAGTCAATTTACAGAGGAGAAACCTGATAAATACTACTTTAGCCAGGTGATCAAGGTCATCTTCAACAATCATAAATCATGTTGGTAGTATACACCCTTGATTATGTGAAGACAAGGGCACTTTAGCCCTGTGCTCTTCCTCCCAAAAACTTGTAAAAATAAAGAAGTCTAATCATAAAAAAAATATCAGATAAATTCCTACATTTTACCAGGACTCCTCAAAATCATCAAGGTCATCAAAGACAAGGAAGGCCTGAGAAATCACCTCAGCCCAGAGAAGTGGTCAGCAAACTGCAGCTCGCGAGCCACATGCGGCTCACGAGCCACGGTTTGCCACTCTGTTGACTAATGAGTTTGCCGACCACTGGGATAGGAGCTTAATCATAAGGAACAATAATAGCCTGTAATTATTGGAATTGAGAGTCTAGGTCAGTGGTCGGCAAACTCATTAGTCAACAGAGCGGCAAACCGCGGCTCGTGAGCCGCATGTGGCTTGCGAGCTGCAGTTTGCTGACCACTGGCCCAGAGGAACCTAAGGAGACATGACGACTAAGCATAATGTGGCACCTTGGATGGGATCCTGAAATAGAAGGACAATAGGTAAAAACTCCTAAAGAAAGCATGGACTTTAGTAAAAGTATTAGTTTATTGTAACTATACCAAATAGATTAGGACCTCATTGATCGTTTGCCTCCTGTACACCCCCCACTGGGAATGAGCCCGCAACCTGGGCATGTGCCCTGACTGGAATCGAATCCAGGACCTTGTTGCTATTGTATATTGTTAATAGTTGGGGGAAATGCAGATGAGGTACATGAGAACTCTGTACTGTCTTCTCAATGTTTCTATAAATACAAAACTCTTGAGATAAAATTTTAAAAACCCACATTTATATAAAAATATTGTTCTGACTTAACTCCCACGTGATTTGTAAGAAATCGCTCAAGCTGCCCACAAAATGCCTTGGCACATTCTGCCGACTCTCAAGAGGCATCTCTAATGTCCCTTTATCTACTAGTAGGACTTCTCCCCTCTCGTGGGCTCTTCCCACAGTTGCCCATGGCAGTATCCCCTGCTGAGATATTTTTCCCAAATAACAACTCTTCCGTCCATGTTTGCTGAAGACACTGCCACTGCTTCCCACTGGAGGAAGCACCTCCACAGTGTCCACTGATCTCCCACCAAAGCTACAAAAGCTGCAGGTATTTAGTTCTTTGTTTGCAACCCCTTTGCCTTGTGTCTTCCATCGGAGCCATGGGGCCTGGCCGGGATTTAGGCACAGAGACTGTCTATGCTCAGACCTTCCTCTCCAGCACAGCCTCAGTAGCTTTGCCCCAAAGCTGCAGTTTCTCATTCTCTTTCCTTTGCACAAGTTCTTTCTGCAGAAACACCTCTCCTGGCCTCAGAGCGAAGCAGCAGCATTGACTGCTGGAGTGAACTCAGTTTAGCCTGTGGACCTGAGGTTTGGAATATTTGAAAGCAATACTGAACTGATGGATGTGGAGGTTCTTAGTACAATCCCTAGTGCATTATAAATGCTCAGAAGTCTCTGAGTGTGCAAGTTCCCCATATGCCTTCTTTTTTGATTGCCAGGAGGTATTCACAATAAAGTGGAAATGAAAACAATTAGTATCTAAAGACTGAAACCTGGGACTTTTTAGCAAGGAGTTACCTCTGCTTAGGAAAACACCTTTATGAGCCATACAGAGTAGAAGACCAGTCCCTGTGGAGGTGGGAAGGCAATTGTGCTACAAAAGAAACAGATAAATTCTCCTGTAACAAAATGGATAGAAATTAGGAGGGAACAGAGAAAGAAGAGAGAAGAGAAAAAGGGTCTGACTTAGGGAAGGTTCAATGGACTTAGAACAGAATGCAGGACATTCTATTTTGAAATGTTTGCATTTGAATACCCAGAATAGTTGGCTACAAATAAGAAGGCCTTTTATAAGTGGGGAGGGCTTGTGGGAAATCAAGCTTGAGAAGAGATGGTATCCCTGTCTGTATGAGGTAAAGCAGCATCAAAAAGTATCACTGAAAGAATAAACACCAAAGCTTGGAGCCAGGGTGGTCAGGGAATAGACAGCCACTCAGAATCTTCAGACGTCTTTAGGAGAGACATTGGGCTACTCACAATTCACCAGATGGGGTTGCAAACAAAAATTAAAATCTAAAGTTGAAGGGGAAGAATAATTCCAGCTGACATCTGAGTTACAATACTATCCATTTGAGACTGAGTAAACTGAACTTCAGGGTATTTAAGTAAACTGCTGATGTTCAGGAGACTGGATCAGATTGGAAGAGGGATTCAGCTCACCTCATTGGTGAGTGTCTGTGAAAGTGGCCACTTGGAAACCTTAAAAATGACTGAAAGTCCACTAAACTTCTTCATCTCGTGCCCTTTAAATGAATTATTTCTGCCTGTCATGTACCAGATGCTCCTTTTAGGACATCAAGGCATAAGAACTGACTTGAAGAGCCTCCAGAAAGCAATTCAGACCATGTCAGACATCTTTAGCTGGTATCTTAATGCCACTCCCACTTTCCTATTCCACTACTTTGCCTGGGATTCTTTGTTCCTGGCCTATGGTTCACACTCAGGGTTATTCCTTTGAGAACCTGCCTCTGCCTAAGTCTTGGTTTCCAATTTCCCAGCTGTGTTTGAAAATTTTTAGTTTTTAGGACTTGGCTACCTTGCCTAACCATGCCTCTCAAGTCATCAGCTAAACCTACCTCCCAAAAATTGATATTTTTGAACTAAATTTTTAAATTTCTGGTTTCCATCTGGTTTCTAGATCCAAAAATTTGTAATTAGAATATTAAGCATTTATTGACCTTGTACTATAATGCCGACATAAGCACAAAATTCAACTACTTAAAGACTCCCAAAGTGAGAGCCTGGGTAGGTGAGATTACTACATAGAGCTGTGGGTTGGAGTTAGGAAGTAACTGCAGTGAAGATATTCCCTGATTTCACAGAAGAAGTAGAAGGAAGAGGAGGGAGAGGGAGAGGATGCAGAAATCCAGTCTGAATCTGACCCAATTTCTTGCATAGCTGTTTGAGAACAACTAGGAATATGAAACACTGGTAGCAATTGAAGTTGAATTGGGGAAACGGGAAGACAGAAGTGTAAATATTGGGCAAACTCAAGCATCAGAATGAGAATGGGAACAGGTTAGAGACAGAATGAGAGGGTCTGTTAGGAACATGCCTGTAGAAGCTGGGTTCACTTTGTTAGTAACTGGCTGGCAAAATATCTCCAGGCCACAGGGTGAGAGTGGCTGGAACTCTTTTTCTTTGGGCAACCTCAGAATTAATGCAATCTAGCAACTTTGTGAGATGTTTTCCCAAGGGGCTGCCTGCAAATTGAAATGGACTCTGAGATTGTATTGTGGCTCAAGTCAGTGAAATGATTCCTGCACCCGGGGGAGAAAAGCTCTTACAGACTTCTCACATCTCTGGCTCTCAGAATGCAGATCATCTCTCCAGGTTGTATACTATGGGATGGCCTCTCTTCACTTCTGTCCCAGGCCACTAACCTCAGAGCTCTTCTTCCATAGCTGCTTCTCACTTCCTTCAGCTATTGCTTTATTGGAAATAAAGCATGACCTCCCTCCTCAGGACTTGGCATTTAATGGTTCTGTTATGGTTAACTTTATGTGTCAACTGGCTGGGCTCTGGTGCCCAGCTATGTGATCCAATAGTCCAACACTAGCCTGTACATGTACACATATATATGGATATGAATATATAGGGTATATATGTGTATATGCTCCTCTGGAGACACCTAACTGATTGACTGATACATATTCCAAACCCAACTCAGTGAGAAAATTAATGATAGTGAATGAGCAAAGGTGATTTATTGCCTTGAGTTCCACTGAGTCATTCAGTGGGAAGAAATAATGATAATAGTAGGAAGAAAGAGAAGGAGGAGAAAAAGCAAAGTGGAAAGGGGAGCAGGAATTAGAGGAATTGCCCTGAGGTATACATGGAACTTGTTTTTCTGATTGAAAGGAAAATGAAGTTTATGTGCTATTCTCTATTTGTACTATGGACACTAGTCACTGTTTTGTCTCAAGCCACAAAAGGTGGATAAAGATAGAGGTAAAGATAGAGATGAGAGAGAACCAGTGGGATCTACAGCATGAGCTTGTCTTCTAGCATCATTAAGAGGAGAAAAGGGACAGGAGCACCCTCTGCTCAGAGCAGTGGCACTCCAGCTCTCTCATCTCTGCTTGCTAATGGACCAGCAACCTGGGCATGTGTCCTGACCTAGGATCGAACTGTGATCTCCTGGTTCATAGGTTGACACTCAACCACTGAGCCATGCCAGATGGGCAAAAATATATTTTAAAAAGGGAAAAGAAAAACCAGTCAACTCTTTTAGAAATTATTAAATAAATCTCAAAGAACCACTTTTGTTCACATTTAAATTAGAAAATGCCTTTTTGTTACATGACAACCATTTCAGAAGACATTTTTTAATTTGGTTTTCAATTAACACATTTTAGAATTTCCAGATTTTGGTTTGTGTTTTTTTTTTAACATAATATACTTTTTTGTTCAATTTAGTGGTAAACAAATGTTTAAATGTAGTTTTCTATATTTAATGATCATTTCAGTTCAAATTCTTGCTTTTTGAAATTTTTGCAATTTAGTAGTGAGATCATTTTTGCATGTTTTTTCAATTTATATTTTGTCAGGCCCTTTGATATATAAATTTCTTTGATTAAAGTTTAACAAATGTACCCTCATTTAAAGAATATTTAAGTAGTCTTCACTTATTTATTCATTTATTATTTTTTTAGTATCTACTATTAAAAACAAAATGTTTTTTTAAGAGTTTCATTTCCTCTATTAATCCAAAACAGAGTTCTCAAGGTCTTAATGTAATCCATGCCACTCTGATCATGTAGAAAATGCCCTGTTATTGCCAAAGGGATGCTTTCATGGGGACAAGCAAAAATGTCAGGGCACTTACATTTTTGCCCAAGACTGATCCATTTATAGCTTGGACTAGTAGGAGGATATTATTCTTTCTGCCAAAAGGGGTTTGAAATGTCTATTCCTTATTTTCACAGACAAGGAAGAAAATGCAGACTCGCTCCAAGATATAGATCTAGTGATGAGGTTAAAGAGACACCTGAAAAATCACGTAGCTATTTTTGCTAAGATGTAAAATTCTGCTAGCATTTGCAGAGCATATTGAAGTAGGGAAAGTTTCCATACAATGTAAGAATGATGGATTCATGGATGATGATTGCATTATTAAGACATACTAATTAACAAATAAATAATTAAGCAACCCAAAGACTGTGCATAGACCAAGAATGCATGTGCTATGAATCAGGGATTATGATTAATCCATTCTGTGCACCTGAGCTCACTTCCACACAAAGCAAAACAAAACCTCAGTGGTTTTTGTTTCAAACTGAGCTGAAACAATTGCTAAGACCTTCTGACATGCATAAGACAGGCTCTGAGGCTGATGCACAGTGTGGACACATGAGGTCTCCCAGAACCAGTGGGCTCTGCACAAAATTTAGAATGTTAGCCATAAGGCCAGTGAGTCTTGCAGTTCTCACAGAGGATAACCTGGAGCTCCGTGGTTCTTTTTTTCTGGTTCATTCTTTGTGTTTCATTCTTTGTAGTTCATTGCATATACTTATGGAGAGAAAAGTATATGTTGTGCATTCTAGCAAGTATTTGTTTAGTAATTCTCAAAATATTGTTTTGCCATCACTTTATTATAAACCTGAATTAAGATATCCTTCAATTTTTTATCTTTGTTTTAAAATGCACAGGGTAAACCCCACCTGATAATTATAGTCTTGATGTTTGGTACCCAGAAGTGTCAAAACCTGGTCATTTTTATCATGGGAAAAGAGATCCATAAGAACTTTAGAAAATATAAAGCATGTAAATCAAAATTCCACTGAGAAGCCATGGCAGGTATTTCAAGTAGGAGAGGCTTTAACAGAGGGCAGTAAAAGCTTAGTAATCATTGGAAGGCCTGCAAGTGCAAATGTTAGGGAAGCTTGGAGAAGGAGGTCACAGCTGCCTAAGGTACCACCAACAGGTGTTGTCATGCAAAATCGCATGTCTGCCCAAACCCTTGGTTCTACTGATCACAATGAAAACGGCTTCCTTCAAAATCTTGCATGTGAGCAGAATATACACCAGAATCCTATTGGCAAGTGATGGGAGGAAACAGGCTCCCATGCTTTTGGCACGTACCATATGCAAAGAGTATATAAGAAATCAGAAATGATGCAGAGTGCCAACAGATGAGTGTTTAGCCCACCAGGGTACACTTTCCTTCTATTCATTTATCCTTGTTGGTACTGTTCACATGATGATGGAATTTCCTCTAAGTTCATTTGTCTTGCTGTAAACTCAATACCTGGTCCATGGCCTAATGCTTAGTTAGGGCTTAATAAACATTGGGCATCAGAGGATGAGTACCTGGGTTCATAACTGTGGAAGCCAACCTCTCCCGCTTTATTCCACTCTTTACGAGAGGAAAGGAATCATTCCATTTCTGCTACCCATCAGATCGGAGAAGACAGAAACTGCTTTTAGTACTCCTTTCCTGCATGAAGAAGTGACTTGATCGTGTGGCCCAGCCAACTCACAGGAAAGTCAACTCTCAGGTCTGTCAAACTGTATTTACTTCACTGGGAGGAAGGAGGAAGAGAAGCCTTTATGAATACAGGGAAGCCAACCTTATCAGCTGCTATAATTTCCCCTGGTTTTTAAAGGCCTCATTACAGAGATGGAGGCCATGATTCCATAGGGATTTATACACTCACCAGAGAAATGGCAGGGAGGGAGATAACAGGGACCATGAACTATTAGCTGAGTTATCACTGAAGCCACACTGTATATAGCTGTAAGCACTGTATATCGTGGCTTAATTAGAAACACTGGTTAACCTAGAGTCAGACTGAGATTTTATCTCCCAGTCATACTTCTATTTCTCAAATGGAATATGTGGTAGCAGCCAAGAAATTGAACCTTGACATTGCATATGTGAGCCCAAAAGAAATCATGCAAGAGGCCTAAAAGATGAGAAAATAGCATTTACACCCATTTACTCATTTTTTTAACACATGTGTTCATTCATTTAACAAACAGGCATTGTGCTGGGCACTCTAGAGGAGATTTTTATAAGAGATGTGGTCCTGGAGGTCTAGAAGGCTTCTAGAAGGGCAAGGCGGGGGAGGTCACTTAGTCTCCCTGAATCTCTTGGAGAAGTTGAGGGTAACAATAGTACATACCCGAGTATTTTGGGAGCAGTAAGAGGTAAATGCCACAAAAGCCTGCTGCAGAGAACATATATTCAGAGACATCTATAATAATAAAAGGGTAATATGCTAATTAGTCCAGACATCATTCCAGACGTCCTTCTGGACGAAGCCAGGGCCGGAGGGAAGCCCCGGTCCTGGGTGCCTGCTGGCAGCTGGAGTGAAGCCTAGGTCCCAGGTGCCAGAGAGAAGCCAGTGCCAGCAGCCGGGGGAAGGAAGGCCTACTCTTGCATGAATTTTATGCATTGGGCCTCTAGTATACACATATGCACATATATGTGTGCAAGCATCAGGGCTGACAATGACTCTAGGAGTTCCAGCAGAAAGAAGAAGCTGAGGCAGACATGAAGACTGCCATAATTTTCTTTTCTTTTTTTAAAAATATATTTTATTGATTTTTTTACAGAGAAGAAGGGAGAGGAATAGAGAGTTAGAAACATCGGTGAGAGAGAAACACCGATCAGCTGCCTCCTGCGACACTCCCTACTGGGGATGTGCCCACAACTAAGGTACATGCCCTTGACCTGAATTGAACCTGGGACCCTCAGTCCGCAGGCTGACGCTCTATCCACTGAGCCAAACCAGTTAGGGCCATAGTTTTCTATATGTTCTCTGAGCCACACAGATCCATGACACATTGTAAGACGTTGTCACCCTAGAAGCTTTGTGAAGCACATGTAGGATAGAAGGAGAAATAGATCTGTGGGAAAGGCATTTCGGTGGCAGCAGGTGGAAATAGGCACTGTGCATAGCCCTAATGAGCTGCAGGCCCCATCTGGCTTGAGCAAAAAGTACTCCAACAGAGAGAACTGGATGTGGCTGGGCATGGACGGCAAAGAATGGTAATGCAAGGCATTAGCCAACCAGGAATCCTGGGAAGCCAGCAGAGCCTAGAAAGTTTAGGCCACGGTCATCAGCTGGTAAGTAGAGGCAGTGAGCCTGAGGGTCCTGGTCCATGCTGTGGAACCTCTGGGGAGAGTGATGAACAGATATTTAGAAATAGCACCATATTGTTATTACTGCAAATTAAGTCTCAAGGAGTAATCATAAGGAAGGTGCCCGACTTACAGTATTTCCAAGTGCCACCAGGCCTCTTCCAGGGCCTGTAGGAGTGCCACTGGCAGCTAACCTTGAAACCAATATGGGCCTGGCCAGCGAGATAACCCTATGGGAAAGGCGGCAGTCCCTATCGTGCTTCAGGAACTGTCTCTAGCGGAGTGGTGGCAACACTCCAGCAGAGGGGAGCCGAGGGCTGCAGGGCAGAAAACACCCAGGGCAATGGCTTCATGGCATTGTGCAGAGGAAAGCCTCCTGGATAAGTAAGGAAAGAAAACAGAAATCAGACTGGAGCAGCCAGATCAGGCCTCGTGGGGAGGCGGTTGACAGGCATGCAGCAGGAGGTCAAACACAGGAACCAGAGTGGAAAGAGTTCCTAAAGAGCTGCATGCCAGCTGTCAAAACTGGCCGTCCTCCTGCTGCTCAAGGCCGGCCCCACCTGGCTGGAATTTCCAGAGACAAATGATGAAGCGAAGCCTGCAAGTGCAAGTGAAGGTTTCAGCCCAGGTGCATCCTCTGGGCAAGTATAAACCCTGCCTGCCCAGTCTCTTGCTCATTAGTAGGCACAGAGCAGGTGGGTAAGAAATACTCTTGCAATTGCGTGCGAGGGGAGGAGCTGTGCCACGCTCAGTTTCAATATCAGAGAGTGGTTCCCAAGGAAAGTACTCTTAGCTGGGGACCAGGAGGTCAGTGCCATGGTGCAGAATTCAGCCTAAAGAATCAGCAAATTTGGATTCCAAACCAAACACTGTCTCAGAACCAGATTATGACACATAGGTCCAAGGGTGTGCCAACCTGTCAGACTAAATCACATATGTGGTCTCCATTGTCATGGTAGACTATTCTCCTTAAATAAATTATTTTAGAAGGATGCAAAAGTTATACACTTATTCTATTAGAATAAAAGATAAAAATAAGGATAAAAAATTATAACCTTGTCCTGGGTGCCATGCCTGTCTGTCTCTACCTTCTTTTCCCCTATCATCTGAGGCGGTTGTATGTCTGCAGCTTCCAATTCCTGGCCTGCACTTTGCCCATAGAGCTGTTTGAAGAGGAAGTGGCATGTTCAGCAAATGGGGGGTTTTTCTGAGTTCTGCCAGTGGGTGTTTCCTCTAAAGGAGCTCACCTCTCCTGTCTGAAAGTCAAGGTTCTTACATATAAAACGAGGGGTTTGGACTAGAGAGCCCCTACAGAATCCAGTAGAGCTTTCTGTTTTCTGCTGCTGCATGTCCCAGAGCAGCACCAGATGAGGAACAAGCATTGCTCCTGGTAGCACCTGGCAGCAGGGAGAAGTGATTGTCCCCAGGTTATTTAGAGTCCTGGACATAAACTATAATGCAACACATTACTTGTACATGTTTATTATGGACTCTGAGATGTTTTCCTTGGAATAGACATCAGGCAAGAAGTAGCTGGTCACATGTGTACACATTTACAATTTGCATGGGTGGTGTCACATGACTCTCCACAATTGCAGTACTAGCCCATCCTTCCATCATCAGGGCATGTGCCCACGCATAACCCCACATCCCTGCCAGTGCTAATGCTAATATTACCCAGCTCTCTAAAATTCACCAGTTTAGTAGGCATAAAGGGGTAGCTCCCTAATATCTGATTACCAATACTCTTGGACTCTCACCTTATGCTCAAAACTTTGGTGGGTTCCTTTTCTATAAATGTCCTTCTTGCTGCTTCTCTTCACTGTTCTATTGGAACTGCTGTCTTTTTTTTTTTTTTTCACTGATATGTGGGAGTTTCCTGTATGAGAATGTTAATGTGTGCGTGTCAGGGGCGCTTTCTCCTAATGCTTCCCAAACCACAAATCCTCAAAGTGCCAGTCATATGCTACATTCTGAGTCAAGAAGGGGAAACTGATTCTCCAACTGACTCTGCCTCACACTCTGCCACCAGCAGCCTAAGCAGCTGCGTTTGTGCCCAGCTTGTCTAAAATCTCTCAATGAAACACTTCTAATGGCTGCTGTCCTCACGCCCTGGCTGAACAATGGAGTTGCAACCAAAAACTGCCGGGGTGGCAGAACTGGAGGAAAGAGGTATTATTTCGTTTTCTTTAGTGAGCCAAACAATATTTATCATTTAGATTTATCACCTAAAACAATTCCTCATTAGGAGAGGTACCTCCATTAATGTCAGTGATTTTCACTAATTTCTTTTTACCACGAATTTTTCATCGGTGACAACTTTCTTGGCCTCAGCATTCTGTGATGTCATAATAGGCAGCTGGTGGAGAAAGAGCCCAATGCTCAAAGAAGATGGAGAAATCTGGGCCAAGCAAAGCACACATATTTTCAATGAAGAGTTTCTTGTTATGTGCATTAGAGATTTCAAAAAGGTCTATGTCGTATCCACTATAAAGTGAGAGTCCTCTCATTCATATAAGGTTGCAGCTTGGTGTGACAGTCAGTCATTCTGAAGCTTCCATTTCTGAATCTGTACTACGGGGACAACATACTGTGTGCATAAAGATAGGGAGCTTAACAAGATGTTTGATTGATTTTCTGCTTCAGCCTAGAATTTATTTATGTCTAAACCCTTCATGCCCTGATCCTTCAACCTCCCCACCCAACCCTTGTGAGAAATATCTCATAGGAACAGCCATGATTACTGACTCAGCAGCTGTGGTCAGTAATGCTGGAAATGAAGTCTTTGTTGATTGAGTTGTGCTTCTGTAAACCTGGAACGGGCTGCTGTTGGAAGCCCAGTAGTAATTGTGCATCTGGACTATCCCTCTCCTGCTCCAACAGGCTGTCACTGGCAGAAAAACATGCTCCATTGGTAAAGACACGCTTCCAGTCACAGCTTTCCTGAGCAGTATTTAAAGTCCAGAGCTGTGATTTGCAGCTCAGTACAGAGAGACCAAATAACCGGGATCTGTGGATAAGACTCAAGCTGCAAAAATGACTCACAGTGAGTGACAGGGTTTGAGATGCATATGGAGAGGAGACAAGTGCTTTCAAGATCTCTAATGCCTCAAAAGTCTGTTCCTCTCTTCCCCTGGAAAGCTTCCCTGATGAATACAGCCTACATTGATTTCTTCCCTCCCTGATTAGCTGTATTAGTCTGTGTTCTCCAGGGAACCATAGATAGTCAGGGTTTTGTATATCTATCTATCGTCTAGATATATTTATCTATAATATTTATCTACCTATAGATAGATAGTTATTAGAATCCTGACTAACACAGTTGGTGTATAGATGGATTTGTTATGAGGAATTGGCTCACGTACTTATGGGAGCTGAGAAGATGCACAATCTGCCATCTGTCAGCTGGAGATCTAGGAAGTCTGGTGGTATAATTCAATCCGAATCCAAAGACCTAAGAAGCAGGGGAGCTGATGGTGTAACTCCCAGTCCAAGGTCAGGAGAAGATGAGCTGAGCTGTCCCAGCTCAAGCATTGAGGCAAGGGAGGAAAAAGGCCTGTGTGGGGGAATGAATTCTTCCTTCCTCTGCCTTTTGTTCTATTCAGATTCTGCCCATCCACATCTGCTTTCCTGAGTGCTCAATAGAATGCTAGTCTCATCCAGAAACACTCTCAAAGACACACCCAGAAATAGTGCTTAATCTGAGCACCTCGTGTCCAGTGAAGTTGACACATAAAATTAACCATCACACCAAACCCATCCCACATTAGGGTGACCAATTCATTTTGGTCTCCCTGGGATTGTCCTGGGTTTCAAGCTGCAAGTCCAGTCTCCTAGGGAACTCCTCAGTACGTGGCACCACCCTGCCCATAATGCCTGTATTAAGCATGTTTTCACTTGATAATATTGGATTTAAAAATTTAGCCACAGTACCAACAAACTCTTATTGGGTGTCTAGAGAGTCAGGCGAGCTAAGCTCTGAGGACTCCCTGCCCCCATATGGCTTTATGCCTCTTTATTTTCCCATAACATTTTACAAAGTGCTTTTTCCATATCTCACACTCAGACCTTGTTTACTACATACCATTGTACAAGATAAGGAACCAGAGATCTTTGGAGAAGTGGTAGAATCCAGGACTGGGCCAGGGAATATTTTCCCTGGATCCAGATGATCCTGGAACCACTTGTGATGCCATAAAATTCTAAAGTATGTGTGTTTTTTAGAGTGTAGTACAGGAGCATGTGGGAAGAGCACAGAAGACAATAGGAAGGAGCCCCTAATGACCAAATCTGAGACAATTTTAGCAACAAAATGAATAATAATGATCCGTTTTAACTCTTGAAATACAGTAAATGCCCATGCTGAGATAGATGATAGATAGATAGATAGATAGATAGATAGATAGATAGATAGATAGATCTAAAAAGATAAATAATAAATGAACATAAATTATTATAGCAAAATTACAATCAGTGGAAAATTTGAGGTGAGTCGGGCTCTTCTGGGGCATTCCCCAGCCACAGCAGGCATGCTATGGGATGTCCTGGGCATTGCTGTCCAATCAGACCCCTCAATGGACAGTGTTTGTTTTGGAGTCCCCCATTGGGTTTGCCAAGACTGTATCAACACCACATCAAGATCCTTGCTTATCTTGCTCCCTCTCCCTTTTCCTGTCACAGGTGTTGGGTCTGCACTGTGGACTGAGACTTTTCCTATCCAATTCTGTGCTTCCTCCTCCTTTGTGTCTCATGGGCATTACTCCCCAATATTCCTCTTGCACTCCTCTGTCTGTCTCTGTATCTGCTTCCCAGAGAAGCCCATGCATCATAAGAAAGCAAATAATTATATCAGTGATGTCTGGGATTTTTTCTAAATAAAAATCCCCTTCTCTTCTGCCTGCAATACTACCCTAAAACTCTCTTCCAAGTTACTTAACTCTTTGAGTTTCAGTTCTCTGATCTATATAAAAAGAGACAACATCCACCATAGTATTAAGAAAAGCATATTGATGAATATCAAAGCATTTTTATAAAATACCGTGTAAATGCTGGGAGAAAAACACAAAGTAAGTCCAGAATAGTGTTCCCCTCTCATCATATTATTGCACATTAGTTAAATGAGAAAACAAACAAACAAAGTGCCTGGCTCATAATAAGTGGAATGGGAGAATAGACAAAAAAAATGAACAACTCTGAGAGTAAATATGATAGATACATCAAATCTACACAAGACATGGAGATCTTATATGCTGATAGTGGAGGTAAAAAAAAAACAGATTTTGGAAAACAGTTTGGCATTAACCCTCAATTGAAATAGTTTAGTGATTCAGCTTATTTAATAATTATGCAAATATTCAGGCTTTCATATTTCTTCTTCTCTTGGTTTTGATAAGTTAAATTTTCCTAGAAACTAATCCTTTTCACCTAATTTCCAAGCTAGCATGAAATTGCTCCTATGTATTTATTATCTTATTTTTAATTGCTGATTATATCTGTAATTATACCTCTTTTACTCCAGATACCATTTGTGTCCCTTCTATTCTCTTATTCTTCTTTTATATGTGTTTATTCTTGACCAAGTTTTGTCAATATTGACAGTTTGTTTCAATGATCCAAACTTTGGGTTTGTTGATGGCCCTTTTGGCTGTTTTCTAGTTCATTGATTTTTTTCATTCTTATTTTATCCTCTTGCTTTCTAGCTTCTTTGAATTTGCTGGGTGTTTTGTGTGTGTGTGTGTGTGTGTGTGTGTGTATGTGTGTGTGTTTGTTTTTTGTTGTTTTCAACTTTTTCATTTGGACACTTACATTGATGCTTTAGCCTTTCTTTTTTAACATAAATATTTAGGTTATCAATTTCCCTCAAAGCATTCTTTTTTCTGCATCCCACTAGTATATCATCAGCAGTGAAGAAACGCACCATCAACAACCCCATCCTCCTCTCCAGAGGTAACCATGATGCTGATTCTAACACCATAAATTACTCTGGCCTATTTAGAATGTTTATCTAAAACATTGAAATTATGTCATTTTCTGTGCCTGTTTTTTTTTCTTGCCTATATTTTCTATAATCCTTAACTTTTCTTTTCATATATTCTATTTCCTCATTTTTGCTTTTTCTATAGGGAAGAATTCAGCAATTTGGGAATTAGTTCCTCAGCTTTGTCAGTTCTACTCAATCTCAACTCTGGCGATCTTGTTCATCCTCACCTGAGGTTGTTTTTTCCATTAATTTTTAGCGAGAAAGGACGGGGAGAGACAGAGAGATAAACATTGATTTGTTGCCTCCCACGCGTGCCCTGACCGGGGCAGGGGATCAAGCCTGCAACTAGGTAGATGCCCTTGGCCGGAATCAAACCCGGGACCCCTCAGTCTGTGGGCCTATGCTCTATCCATTGAGCCAAACCAGCCAGGGCCTATTGCAATCTATTTCAATAATTATACTTGCACATCTAATATTTCCACTTCGTTGTGTGTGTATGGTGTCGGTGTTCTTGTTTTGTGTTGGTATTTTCTTCCATACCTCTCTCTGCATGTCTGTTATGCTCACTTAGTTTGAATGTTCATTCTGTCTCCTCTAATACCTCTGACGCCAATGGGATCTGTACTCATTTGTTATTTTTCTCTTGATACAGTTGTGCTCTTCAGATGTCTCATTATTTTAGCCTATGAGCTTGTCTTCCCCTCGAGGTATGGCGACTCCAAGAGGCAATGCAAATTGGGAAGAAACAGGCCAGACCATCACTTCATATGAGTTTAAGGAGTCAGGAAAGAGGGAGGGTGAGCCCTAAGACAAAGAGAGCTTGCTCTGCACACCCCAAACACCTTCTCAGGCCAGGGCTTTTCTCTCAGTCTGCATGGAGAAGTAACAAGTGGAGGCTGTTCTCATAATGCAAGCCACATCCTTGAGGTCTGAAAGTGGGGAGTAAAAAAGTAAGTATCTGAGGCTATTCTGTCCCCACTTATTTCCTACAGTTCTTCACCCATTTGGGCATTTGTGCTGCATAATCATCCATGAGAATACCTGCCCAGGTTCTTGGGTGAAGAGGAGCAACAGTGAAATTCCAAAATTTGTCCTCTCCCTGCCACACTGTACACAGATAATCTCAGCTGACAATAGCTCTCTGTTTTCCATGGGATCAATGGTTGCTCCCTCCTTGACAGTTTCTCATCACAGATTCTCCAGGTTGTTTGGGGGAGATGAAACCAGGCAAATTAAAAGTGGCCAGGAGACCACTTTATTACTCGGACTCAAATAATTGGCTAAAGATTTTGGACAAGATAAATCAAGTAATGGGGATTAAACTTAATGTGTTTGAGGAGGGGAAGGCCATAATACTCACAGCACACTATACACATAGTCATAATTCCTGAGTGGTTTACACAAGGGCCAACATTTTCCTCATTCAAATTCTAGTTCCACTTCTTAGTAACTTGAGACTTTTGGGTGACTTAATTGGTCACTTTAATTCTCATTGTTTTCATCCTATATAATAAAAGCCTAATATGCAAATTGACTGAATGGTGGAACAACTGGTTGGTAGGAGGTGGGGCCAATGAGCAGGTGGCACCAGGCCAGCCAAGACAGGTGCCAGTGAGCAGAGGGAGGGGACGACAATCAGGGCAAGGCAGTGGCAACCGGCGGTGGTAGAGGGGTGATCAGGGGGCAGGGCTGGCTGCTCGCCAGCCAGGTGTGTCCCCTGATCGGCCTGCGGGTCACCTCCCACAGAGGGAAGCCAGACTGTGGCTTAGGCCCACTCCCTGGGAGGATCGGGCCTAAGCCATCAGTCAGACATCCCCCAAGGGCTCCTGGTCTGCAAGAGGGTGCAGGCCAGGCAGAGAACCCCCCCCCCCCAGAGTGCACGAATTTTCATGCACTGGGACTCTAGCCTATAATATAAAAGTCATCACTGTACACCAGATTGTACTAAATATGTGAATGAATACAAAGCACTCAGAATAGTGCTCAAGATTTTATTTATTATTATAGTCTAATTGCCTTTTTTTAAGGAATCTTCATCAATGAAATTATGACAAAGGATCTAAGACTAAATAATAGGGAAAGGATGATCTCTTCAATAAGTGATACTGGAAAAATTGGACAGCCACATTGTGGCTGAACCAGTATCTTATCTCACATACAAAATATTAACTCAAAGAGGATTAAAGACTTGAATGGAAGCCCTGAAACTCCTAGAAGAAAACATAGGCAGTAAGTTCCTTGACATTGGTCTTGGTTGTGGTTTTTTGGCTCTGACACCAAAAGCAAAGGGAACAAATGCAAATATAAACAAATGGGACTACATCAAACTAAAAAGCTTCTGCACAGAAAAGAAAACCATTCTATCTAATAAAAGAGTAATATGCAAATTAACCATCACTCCACCACACCCACAAGCCACACCCACCAGCCAATCAGGAGCAAGTATGCAAATTAACCCAACCAAGATGGCTGCGGCCCAGCAATGGAGGAAGCCAAACTTCCACTCAAGGCTACAAAGTTTCAATTATCCTATATAATAAAAGCCTAATGTGCTAAGTGTCCGGTGGTCGTTCAACCAATCAAAACGTAGTATGCTAATGATATGCTAAGGCTGCTCAACGGTTTGCTATGACGTGTATTGACCACCAGGGGGCAGACAGTCAACCAGTTGACCAGTTGCTATAACGTGTACTGACCACTAGGGGGCAGATGCTCCAACTGATTGGTTAGCTTGTTGCTAGGGGTCCAGCCATGGAGCCCTCCTGCAGTCTCTTCCTGGCTGGCCAACCTCCAACATCCCTCCCTGGCCCCAATTGTGCACTGGTGGGGTCCCTAGGCCTGGCCTTTGCCCTCTCACAATCTAGGACCCCTCAGGGGATGTCAGAATACCAATTTCGGCCTGATCCCTCAGGCCAGGCCGAGGGACCCCACTGGTGCATGAATTTGTGCACTGGGCCTCTAGTAAAGATAAATAAATCCCAACAAAAATGGTGGCAGCCAAGGAGCTGGAGAGATCAGGAGGCTTGGATTGCCCCCGGTGATGGAGGAAGCCAAGTTCCCACAGCCCTGGCCTGCTTTGGCCTCCACTACAAAGTTTCAATTATAGAAGATAAATAAATTCCAAAAAAATGGCTGTGGCCAGGGAGCAAGCAGGAGGCTTGACTCCGCTCAAGGCTACAAAGTTTCAATTATAGAAGATAAATAAATCCCAGATACCAGGACCTCTGCTTGGGTCACTGGGGGGCATGGCCAGCCTGCAAACCACCACAGGCCCCTCTCCCAGGCCACCCCACACCCCAAGGGAACCCTACCCTGCTCCGGGACATCCTTCAGGGCAAACCAGCTGGCCCCCACCCGTGTACCAGGCCTCTATCCTAATAAAAGCATAATATGGTTGCCCCCATGTGGTCAAAGATGGATGCCCCCATGTGGACACAAGATGGCCAGCAAGGGAGGGCAATTGGGAGGGACCAGGCATGCAAGGGAGGGCAGTTGTGGGCGAACAAGCCAGCAGGGGAGGACAGTTGGGAGGGACCAGGCCTGCAAGGGAGGGCAGTTGGGGGTGATCAAGCCTACAGGGGAGGGCAGTTAGGGGTGACCAGGCCAGCAGAGGAGGGCAGTTAGGGGCAAACAGGCTGGCAGGGGAGCAGTTAGGCATCAATCAGGCTGTCAGGGGAGTGGTTAGGGGGTGACCAGGCTGGCAGGCAAAAGCTGTTAGGGGCAATCAGGAAGGCAGGCAGGTGAGCAGTTGGTAGCCAGCAGTCCTGGATTGTGAGAGGGATGTCCAACTGCCTGTTTAGGCCCAGTCCCACTGGTATCAGGCCTAAACGTGCAGTCAGACATCCCTCGAGGGGTCCCAGATTTGGAAAGGGTGCAGGCTGGGCTGAGGGACACCTTCCCCGACACGTGCACGAATTTCGTGCACCAGACCTCTAGTCAACAAAATAAAAAGGCAACCTACCAAATGAAAGAAAGTATTTGCCATCATACATTCAATAAATAACTCACATTAATCAACAGCAGAAACAAATTAAAAGTAATGATCTGATTAAAAAGAGGGCAGAGGACCTGAATAGACATTTCTCCAAAGAAGGCTTACAATACAGATGGCCAAAAGGCACATGAAAAGGTGCTCAACCTCACTAATCATCAGGAAATGCAAATCAAAACCACAATGAACAGCTATTATAAAAAAGACAAGAAATAACAAGTGTTGGAGAGGATATATTGAAAAGACAACCCTTGTGCATTGTTGGTGGGGAATGTTAAGTTGATGCAGCTTCTATGGGGGTTGTCTGAGGTTTGAGTGAGGTGGGTGAAATGGGGAAAGCAAGTCAAAAGGTTAAAATTTCCAGTTATAAAATGAGTAAGTCATGAGGAGGTAATGTACAGCATAGTGACTAATTAATAATACTGTATTAACATATTTGAAAGTAACTAAGAGAGTACATCTTGAAAGTTCTCATCATAAGAAAAATACATTGTAACTATGTATGGTGCTGGGTATTAACTGGACTATTGTGGTGATCATTTCAAAATGTATCCAAATACTAAATTATTATATTGTAAACCTAAAACTAACATAATATTATATGTCAATTACCTACCTAATAAAAGAGAAATATGCAAATTGACCGTACCTCCCCTATGCCCACAAGCCATGCCCACAAGCCAATCAGGAGCGAGTATGCAAATTAACCCAACCAAGATGGCGGTTAATTTGCATATCCAGATGCAGAGCAAAGACTGAAGACAGCATAGAAGGAAGCCAAGCGCTGCAGAAGGAAGTGAAGCTGTGGAGAAGCAAGCAAGTCGGGCAGCGGAGAAGGGCGGGAAGTAGGCAGGGCTGTGGAGACCACCAAAGGAAGCCCTATTCTTGCAGGAATCTTCCTGCAATGGGCCTCCAGTACCTCAATAAAAGCTAAAGTATTATATTACAATTTTCCTAATGGAAATGCAAAAGAATAATATAAAAAGTTATAACACAATAGTTTTATTTATTTTTGTTAACAGTACAAAGATCCTTTTCTGATTTCACCCAAAACTGTTATTAATAAAAGTTCAGAGAATGCAGTTAAAAACAAAGGAATATTATAAACTGCTTCAAATGAAAAAGGAAGGGTTGTCTAGAATCTAGGAGACCATTCTGTAAGGTGCTGAAGACCAAGAGCTGACCATTGATCTTAGTTGTCTTTTTCTTTGTTTCTTGCATCTTTTTCCCCTCTTTCATAGCCCTCTAAGATTGCTGGAGTTCAATATCTGTTTAACTCATGTTCTTGACTTTCTGATTCAGAAAATATAGAGTAGCCAATATTTTTTTTTTAGGTTTAGAAATTAAAATTGCTTTGCTCATTTCTGCAAACAACTGAGGAAGAATATTCTAGAAATGTATTGCACTGGAATAAATGTGTTCTTGGTGAATCACTGAAAACATAATAAACATAAACATGGAAAGCCCTGCTGTGTGCAAGAGTTCCTCCCCCTGCTGCTCCACTAGATGCAGAAACCTCCTAGGCTGGGGTGTGTCTGCATGAGAGCAGGAAAGGGGAGGCTGCAGCCCCTCCTGCAAGCAGTGAAACTGGAATCTGTGCAACACTATTGTTTGTGCCTCAAATCCCACAAAATCCCCTCACAGTCCTCTGGAGTCTGACTGCAACTTCCATCTCTCTTCTGTGTCCACCCTTGTTTCTGGGGTCAGGCTAAGCACCGGCGTACTTAGGGCCTCCAATTCTCTACTTTCAACAGCATCCTCCCAGGAAGCTATGTGCAGAATGATGCTTCTTTTTGCCATTATCCAAACAACATTAACAAATAACTAAGAATTCAGACTTCACCTGCATATCAGTAATAATAAACATAGAGGTGAGGGTCAGAGGCCCCTATTCTCCAGTCTCCACTTAAATTCACCTGGGATTGAGCTCTACAAATTGAAATCCTTGGAAAATTCTTAGCTTTGCTAAGAAAAAATATATATTTTATCCTCTTTTTCTTTCAGTGGTCATCTTCTCCTTCTTCATATTTCTCCTCTCTAAACTTACTGTTTATTTTTGTTTTCTGTTTGTTTTTCCATCAAACACATTACTCCCAGCATCCTTTCTGGCCAGTGGGCAACTACAAAGGCTGTGGCAGATGTCTGGGTCCTGTCTATGCCAGGTCACAAGATGAGATAAACACAGAGTGCATGGCACAGAATTTTGGGTAAGAGACTGAATGGATAAACTCACAAACAGAATCCTTTCAAACGTGTGGGTCACATTCCCACAATGTGGTTGAACTCATGCTATTCTGTGCCAAGGGCAGATAATATAATTGGACATTTGGTGCTCCCCTTACCATGGGCCAAGCACTGTTCTAAGGAATGGCACATCTCATTAGATGCACATATTAAGTTCCCAGCCCAGTACCATGAGCAAATGGCATAGACAGTATCCAAAATCATATAGTCCGTGTGAATCCAATCTCGAGCATGCCACCACTGTGCCACATAGGGAATTAAGCTGCAGGCTGTTACCTTAAGACCTGCTCTTTTTCTGTGCACAATGTCCTCCTTAATTAAACTCATGGTAGGCCTCCCTCATCTTTCAAGGGAGAAGAAATCATCCTCCTCCACCCTGCAGAGGAAGGGTAATGCCCTGTGTCCAATTTTCTTTTCATTGCTATTTTTATTATGGAAACACAAATGTTCAGTGACTTCAAAATGAAAACAGGGAAAGTTAATTTTGTCATCCTTATCTAATAAAATTCTTAATGGGTTTCTCACCCATTATCATAAATACTTTTATTGTTTCTAATTTTTTTTCTCAACTTCACAGTAGTATATCTTGCCTTCAAGAAATATTAAAAATTTTTAAAAGAGACATGTTCCTTTGGTTTTTAGATTTCTTAAGTATCATTTGCTATTTGGGATTTAATTTTATTTTCTCTCAATTTAGATCAGAATTGTGAGTTCCAAAGGTGGAGTTAGCATTTTTAGCACAAATTTTATGAGTGAAAATTTGGGCTATTTGACATGAATCATGAGCATGACTTAGGACCAGTCTTTTGACTTATCTGAGCTCCATTTGCCCATCTCTAAAAATATATCCTGGACTCTTTCTTTCCCTTACTCTTCCCTTCATCAATAAGAATAACATATGGTTAATTTAATTGAAGAGTTAATAGTTTTGTTTCAAATCTCAGAGTTGTCAGTTCTAGATAAGTTTACTGTGTAGGTGGTACTGGGTGTGTGGGGGTGATGGTGGAGGCTTTTGTATTGAAACAGGTATCTCTTTGGTAGAACAGTTGTTCTCAAAGCAACCAGTAGCATCAACATTGCTTGGGAGCCTGTTAGAATGTCAATTCGTAGGCTCCACCCATTCCCTACAAGGTCAGAAATGCTGAGGATGAAACCCTGCAGGCAACCCTATATAATAAAAGGCTAATATGCAAATTGTCCCCTTGGGAGTTCGACCTGGAGACCAGGAGTTCAATCACTCGCTATGATGTGCGCTGGCCACCTTGGGGCGGCATGGAACATGGCGGGTGACTGACCAGTGGTAGTGGCGGTGCATAGGTGGTGATGGAAGGAGGAGGCGGGGAGGTGGGGAACCTAATTGGCCTGGATCACTGGCCAGGCCTAGGGACCCTTCCTGTGCACAAATTTCATACACCAGGCCTCTAGTGTATTAATAAGCCTTACAGGTGATTCTGATGCATGTTAAAGTTAGAGAATCACTGTTGTAAAAAACAAACAAAAAAAACTCTGTGGTCAGTGTCTCTTTCCCAGGCCTATTAACCCCAAGTCTGCTTCCTCTCTCATTCTTAGCCACAGGAAGAATTTATTCCTTCAACAAATATTCATTAAGTGCTTGGTGTATGGCAGGTGATGTTCCAGGCACTGAGGATATGATGCTGAAAACAACAGACAAAAATCCCTGCTACATGAAACTAACATTCTGACAGGGGATGACAGATAATAAACAAGTAAACATATATTGTATTTAATATAAATTTAAAAATTATATATCCATATAATGTCAAAGAGTGACAAATGCAATAAGACGAATAATACAGGAGGTAGAATAGTGGATACATAGAAAATATCAGCTTGACTCCACAACCTAATTTGGATACAAGAAGAAGAAAAATCTATAGTAAAAAAAAAAGTATGCCATGAATTCTAAGTAAAATAAAATAACTTTGTGTTTATCCTCTAAACAGTACTCACTTTTAGTATGATATATCTTTGGGGAATTATATACAAACTTGTAAAATAGACTGCTATATTTCTACCACCATCACAAACAAGAATGTCACCTGACATTCAGGTCAACATCTCATATCCAAAAGCTTCTTGGATCAGAACCAAAGACTTAGAGTCCCAGTTAATATAGGGATCATGTAAGTTCAGTTGTTGTTGTTTTCTTCACTTATTTGTTCACATGTCAGATGACACTAGTATGTTTTGATCTCCACAAGGGGATTATATATATTTTCATGTTCCTCAAAACAATTATTTGAAACTCAAGGAGAAATAAAAACATACTAATCTTTGCTGTCTTAGTGCAATGCCCAACATGCACCAAGTACTTGACAAATGCTTATTTTTTTTAAATATATTTTATTGATTTTTTACAGAGAGAAAGAGAGAGGGATAGAGAGTTAGAAACATCGATGAGAGAGAAACATCGATCAGCTGCCTCCTGCACAACTCCTATTGGGGATGTGCCCGCAAGCAAGGTACATGCCGTTGACCGGAATCGAACCTGGGACCTTTCAGTCTGCAGGCCGACGCTCTATCCACTGAGCCAGACTGGTCAGGGCAACAAATGCTTATTGACAGTGATGATGAGTGTGCTCAGTTTACTAGATTCTCATATACTGAAATATTTTCTGTACTTGTGCTTGAAATAAAGTATCTACTGTTGGACCCTAATGCAATCACCAAGTTAATAACCAGAAGCTGTTTCATCCTGGTATTCCAGTGAAGGTGATAGTCTTATTGCTATAATATAAAACTACTAAATATATTTTAAAATATGCCTCATATGAGCTGGGTAGTTTTCAAACTTTACCTGATTTAATGATCACAAAAATCCCATAAGTGTAGATTTAGTAAGGCTTATTTTGGGTACCAGTAACAGAAGTACACTTCAAATAAACTTTTTATTAAAAAATGTTTAATGTTGACATTATTGCAGGAGTTTTCCTTTCACCCTCCTTTGCCCACCTCCACATACAATTTATTGTAATATAATATATTTGAAGATTATTTATGTATTCAACAAAATTCAAATAAGAGTTTTATAATAAATAGAAGAATCCCTTTCTTTTTTAAGAGTTCTCGCATCCCAACCCCTAAATAATGAGAGGATAGATCAGAAACCCCTCCCACAGATAGGGCCCTAGATATATGAAACCCTCAATACATAAACTAAATAAAATTCCTATTCTAGAGGGAGAAATATTAGAAAAATTGCTGTTCTCTTTTTTTAGCTTGGAGTGGAGTGGATGAAAAGAAGGTTTTTTTGCCCAGCTGGGTGTGGGTCAGTGATTGAGCATAGACCTACAAACCAGGAGGTCATGATTCAATTCCCAATCAGAGCACATGCCCTGGTTGCAGGCTGGATCCCCAGGGGGGTAGGGGGGGGGATGGGGAGCGGGGGAGGAAACGTGCAGGAGGCAGGCAATCAATGATTCTCTCTCATCATTAATGTTTTTATCTCTCCCTCTCCCTTCCTTTCAGAAATAAATAAAAATATATTTTTAAAAAAGGAAGTTTTTTGAAAATGCCTAATTAAAATATGTACAATGAGGATTTGGGAGAAAATTAATACCATCTATGTGTCCTGGAAAAATCCAAATCACTTTTTGGTTAAAGAAGACTCAGATGGGTGAATCGTGAATTTCTCTGTGATCTGATATAAGCAAGTATAGTCTCTGAAGGAAACAATCACTAATAGTAAGAGTCCACAGAAACAATGACTGTAGGATCAGACTTACAAAGACTATAGATACTGGAATTACTAACAACACTATAGAAATACAGTGTGTTTGACACATTTAAATGGATAAAAATGATGAAGTAATAAGAGAATATAAAAGTAGCCCTGGCCAGTTGCTCGGTGTTAAAGTTTTGGACTGTGGAACCAAGGGTCTCAGGTTCAATTCTTGCCCTAGCCATATTGGCTCAGTTGATAGAGCGTTGGCCTGCAGACTGAGGGTCCCAGGTTCGATTGTAGCCAAGGGCACATACCTGGGTTACAGGCTCGGTCCCCAGTAGGGGGCATGCAAGAGGCAGCCAATCAATGATTCTCTCTCATCACTGATGTTTCTCTCTCTCTCTCCCTCTTCCTGCTTCTCTGAAATCAATAAAGAAATATATATATATATATATATATATATATTTTTTTTTTTTTAAAGAGGCCCGTACTTTGGTTGTGGATTCACTCCCACCCCCAGTCGGGGTGTATAAGGGAGGCAACCAGTCATTGTGTCTCTGTCACATCAATGTTTCTCTCTCTCTTTCTCCTTTCTTCCTCCCTGCACCCACTGGACACATGCCTGGAGTTTTCATTCCTTTGAAGAACTCTAATATGAGTTCTTATATTACAGGTTAATCAGCCTGCCCCTGATTAAACCCCCACCCTGATTGGGGGGTGGCTCTGGCCTACCAAGTTCCCGCGGCCCTTCCCCCTGGCTGACCCAACCCTATTAGCCCCGAGCGGGGTGGGCCCGCTGGACCCCACCTGTGCACGAATTCGTGCACCAGGCCTCTAGTTTAATAAATGAAAAACCTGCATTTCAGTAAGGATTGATAGCTTGTTGAGCCTTTCCCACACTGGTGCTGGCTTGTTCCCCCTGACAGCTGGACAACAATGGAAAGAATTCAAAGGTATTTTGAGACTGAAAATAAAAAGAACAGTAATTGCCTCTTCTGGCAGCTTACACACAGAATCAAAAGACCTAGTTGTGCAGGTTCCTTGGAACAAATAACATTTGCCTTCAGTAACTGTCTAATGCTCCATACCTTTCTACGAAGGTTATTATTATTCCTGTGTGTTTATCTAAGACTAGTAGGAATCTTTTCACATCTACAAATTAATAGAGGGGTTATATCATGGGTTTTGTCTACCTTTTAAAAATAACTTCAGCTTAAAGTAAATCTCACATTTGGGAAGAAATTCTGGTCTGCTTCCCAGAGAGTTAGATAATAAACTCTCAGGAGCACATAATTTACTCAGTGCATTTTCTGCAGTACATCTGTAAGGCTGTCTATTGGAGAGACTATTTGGGCTGAATTGATTAATGATGAGAAAAATCATAGAATATTGTACCTGGGAAGAGCCGTTGTTTGACAGATGATGGGATGAAAGCCCACTACACAACTAGCTTGGGGCACCAGGAAGGTTGGGACAGAGTCTAACTCCCTACTTAGGATGTCTGTGACTCCACGTGTTTGGCCACTATTAAGGAGCTGTTACAGTAACCCCAGGTCTCAGAGACAGGTCACGGTCTTATGTGGGTTCTTTAATAGCGAGGGACACATAATCACTAGTCACCCAAAGGAATAAAGGAGATATATGTGTAAGAGTGTATCAGCAGCTCTCTGTGGAGCCCCTCTCTCAGTTACGTCTTGTTGTCCCCACTGGTGGTCCTGCTGAGACCTCTCCAAAGGATGCTGCTGTGGCCACAACACTGAGGCTGCTCTGAGGGGTGTGAGGTCAGGGTCTAAAGGCAGACCCAATGCCGAGATCAGAGTGGAGACCCTACAGTAACTTTACTTGGGTCCTTCCTGGTCTTGTTTTGTGGATTTGGCTGGAAGGGAGATGTTTATGGGTTGTATCATGTTCCCCTAAAAAAGATATGTGTTTATATGTAGGATAGACTGTGGCCTTATAAAGAGAGGATATTTGGACATAGAAAAACACCCATAGAGGGAGATGATGGGAAGACACAGAGAGGACTGTAAGCCAGGGAATGCCTGAGGCCACCAAAAGCTAGGAGAGAGGCCTGGGACAGAGTTTCCCTTGAATCGAGGTAATCAATCCTGCTGATGCCTTCATTTCAGATTTACAGCTGCTGGAACTGTGAGACATAAGCCCAGTCTGTGGTCCAGCAGCCCAAGCAGACCAATACAAGGGGCATCATTGGACCTTACAACCTCTCATTGTCAAGCTCTCCCTACTGGCAAGCCCTTCTTACTTCTGTCTATCACGTCAGATTCTTTAGAAAAAGAATCTATTTGGTCTAGTTCTTTTTCTCATACAGGATGAGTCTACAGATAGCTACCTTCGGGTAAGGCCCTGCACCTGGTTCAATCAGCTGTTTTTGAAAACAAATTGTGTCCCTTCAGCGAGGCCACAGCTCAGGCAATGTCAATGACTCTGTAAGGGTGCGAGACCATTAGGCACATTTTGTAGCATCGTAAGGAAAACCACATGCAATGTGTCATGTTGACAATTTGTGAAGCTGTGCTAGGGGACAGAGAACCTCCAAGCCACAACAGTAAGAAGAGGGCCTCAAATTAAATATGTTGCATAGCAAAGGAAGCTATAGTCTAACCAATTACAATAAAAGATATGTGTACTTTGGGAAGCTATTTAGAAAAATCTAGGAAAACAAGAGCAATGAGCAAGTGTTTTGTGTCAGTCTCAACACAAATGATGTTATTGGCTAGAAATGACTGAGGACACTCACCTGGGCCCATGTGCCACCCTCACTCCCAGACATTTCCCCTTTACAAATCAGTGTTGTTATTGGACCAGCCCTTGTGGTTTTTGTTTTTATTATTATTGCAAGACACTCTTGGCAATATTCATCAGAAAACTTTGAATAAATGAAGTTTACTATTCATAAGTCCTGGAGAGTACGTGGCACAGCCAGAGCCACCCAGTGAGGTTGCAGGGAGAGACAGATAGAGGGTGATGTGAGCCTGGGGTTCCACTTTAATTGGGGTTGAAGGTGGGGTACTAGTATTTTGTGGGCTCACTCTTTTTTCTTTTTTTATCCTCATCCGAGGATTTTTTTTTCCCCATTGATTTTTAGAAAGAGAGAGTGGGAGAGAGAGGGAAAGACAGAAATATCAAGATGAGAGAGACATGTCTATTGGTTGCCTCCTGCATGAGCCCCATCCAGGGCCTGGGCTGGGGAGGAGCCTGTAACCAAGATATATGACCTTGACCAGAATCAAACCCTGGACCCTTCAGTCTACAAGCCAACACTCTATCAACTGAGCCAAACTGGGAAGGGCTGGGTTCACCCTTTATTGGCAATTTAAGACATAAGAAAGGGAATTAAAGCAGTAAGAAGGAAGAAGCAATCAGTCAAATGGTCACTTCTCTCACTCAACCAGAGATCACTAAAGCAAAGGGAACTTCAGGGGTGAGGCAGCCTGGCTTTTTACCTAGTCATGTGAGTGGCAATGTGTTTATTTGAGCTGGATGTCTTTGAAGTGAATGCCTTGGCAATCAAAAGCTTAATGTAAGACACTTGCATTACAATACAAAAAGGCCAATTGTCAAGGCTCACACTACAGCAAGACATGACATGCCTTTACTCAGCTATGTTTAAAGAAGAGAGACACTAAGATATTCTCCTCACACAAGAGAGGAGACCACAAAAGAGTCATCCATGAGTTGTGTGTAGGATTAGTCAAAGCTGCCTTTCAGCTACTTGGGCTCTGATTTTATGCTTAATCAGGCAACCTTCTACTTAGTAATTCAACCTATCAGGCTCCCGGGAAGAAGATGCCCTAGAGCAGTGGTTGGCAAACTCATTAGTCAATAGAGCGACAAACCACGGCCGGTTCCTGAGCCACAGTTTGCCGACCACTGCCCTAGAGGATGGACATGGAAATTTTGACCATTCTTTTGCAAAGAATTAGATTGTCATTCAGATGTATACATCAGTCTCTTGTGAGTTTAATCAATATGAATCAGTTCCCCTGAGACTCCAATACCTCCCTATGGCCTGAAACAATTAGCCAGCAGAACCAAAGCTAAGACTAAACTCTGACCAATAGCAAGTTCTACTGTTGGTGAGACCTCTCTGAACACTCTTATGGCTTTCCTTTCTACCCCTTCTTATTCCTATCTCCTAATTGCCAATAGGGGTCTAAGACAGTGGTCAGCAAACTCATTAGTCAACAGAGCCAAATATCAACAGTACGATTGAAATTTCTTTTGAGAGCTAAATTTTTTAAACTTAAACTTCTTCTAACGCCACTTCTTCAAAATAGACTCACCCAGGCCATGGTATTTTGTGGAAGAGCCACACTCAAGGGGCCAAAGAGCCACATGTGGCTCGCTAGCCGCAGTTTGCCGACCACTGGTCTAAGAGAATGTTGAACTGAAAGTAACTCCATGTAGGATAAAAGAGAACTAAACTTGAACTTGGGCAGCTACAACTTAAGTTCTGTCTTGCCACTGATTTCACATGTAATGAAGCATCCATCTTATATAAAAACTGCTGTTTCCCATTTTAACCCTGTTATTTTGGCTTCTATAAACGCTTGCTTGCTTAAATAATAAGGAAAACAAGACTACTCCCATTCCAGAGAGGCTGTGGACTATGCCCCAGAGTTGTCAGTACTGACACCAGGCCAAGCCTTGAGATCTGGTCTCATGGCACCTTCCCAGCACGTAGGCCTTCTTTCCCAGAAGGCCCGGAAGTCTCATTCCAAATTTGGGAGACAAAAGAGCTAGGAAAAGTATAAATAGAAAAGGTTTCCTCCATGTGGTGGGGGGGGGAGGGGGCAGAGTTTGAAAGGTACATTTCTCTCTGGCCCTGCCCTTAATAAAATGTAACTCCCTTTCTCTAAGCATGGCTTGGTTTTTTTTCCAGTCTTCTGTAACATCATGTTCCCTGACCAGAAACAAGGTCAAACATGCTGGCCTTTTGGCCTCCGGTGGATGGACCGGGTTTGGGGCCCAGGGGAGCTGGACAGGCCTCCAGGAGGCACCACTCTGCTGATTTAGCAGAATTGAACCAGGGGACTCCGGGCACTCCCGGACCTCAGCCTAGGACCCAGCTGGCATCTGGAGAGAGTGGACTGACACTTCTGGACCTGTCGACAGAATCGGTAAGGTAAGGGCCCTAACAGTCAGGCCCACTCCAAGTGAGTGAAAGGGGGAGCTTGATCACCTCCCCTGAAGTCAAGGACTTCCTCAGGCAATTAATCAGGAATCAGGTGGACTGTTTAAACTCTGAGTAAATATCTGGTAGAAGTAAAAAACTCAGACTGCCTGGTGTATAAATGTAAGTGTGAGAGTCTGTGTGAAAGACAGTGCAAACCCTGCTTTAGAGGGAAGACAGTAGAGAACTTTTAATTGCTTTTCTTGGATTATAATTTTGCTGTGTTAGTTTAAATTTTTGGAATTCTAGGGTTAATTTAAGGGTGTAAAATGTGTAAAGGTTGCCAATCCAGAGAAGTTTAAAACCAAGGTTTGTGGGGTTAAGATTAGTCATAATTAACTGCTTTGTAGGCTGCCTTTTCAGCCCTGCTAGCAAACAAAGAATCATGTGGTCCCAAGAACTGTGACCTGCCTGCCCTTCCTGATAGATTTACAGTGGGTCTCTGGAGGAGGAAGAGAGCTGAAAACTGTTCCGGAGCAGGTGTGAGAAAGGGTAGAGGCGGTGGAATTCACTCTCAGCCTGCTGAGATAGAGAAGCCCTAGGCTGGGGGACAGGGGAATGGTTGGAGATATCAGAAGTGGTGAAGGGGGAGGAGTATTTGAGATCCTCTGGGACCTTGGAGTAAAGAAGGAAAATCTGGGAGGGAGAGCAGCTGTTCCTTAAGTGTAAAAAGCCTGGTTATACAAGATCTCAGACTGCTTGCCTTATTTCCCCTGCTAAGGACAGAGTAAATGGTTAATGCAGAAAAGAGGGGGGCATCAGCAGGGAGAGCAGAGAGAGATAGGTTTTTGTTGATTTTTCTGACTACAACCCGCTCTGCTGGTGTCCTTGGTTTCTTGCTTATCTGAACTATGCTAGACTCAAAGCTTTCTACAAAATACAGTGGATCTTCCTCTGCCCCGTTTTATTCTTTTCAACCCTTCCAATACACATAAAGAAAATCTCATTGTCCAAGCCTAGCAGGGAAGGGTTACTGGGTACTTCTTGGGTGGTGGTGGAATATTCAGCAAAGGAACTTTAAGATATAATATCTTTAATGCTACAACTAGTTTAAGTTTTAAAAATCTCTGTCTCTCAAAAAGAAATATTTTTACCTACTCTTAGTTTTATCACAGAAGGTCTAAGTTATAAATGTTAATCTAAGAAATTCTAGCTATTTACTTTTTAGGAATCGTTAAAGGATTGAGGTTTCAAAGAATAAGGAATACTGAGTAGAAGGTCTGAGGCATGGTTATGCATTTTTAAAGGACATAGAAAGAAGGTTTGAAGGCTAATTTGGAAGTGTAAAATTTATAAAGGTTGTGTATGTAATAAGAAGGAGAAGAGAAATGTTGAAAGTAAATCAAATAATACAGTCCAGTAAGCCAGGAAGAGTAAATACTTTATATTCTGCCTCCCTAAAGAGAGGGTAAATAGTTATGCCAAAGTACTTAGGGAGGGACTGATAAAAGAAATCTAACAGTTACTGTTTGTTATAGTACATTCAGAAAATGTTACTTTAGAAAGTCCATAAAAAGGACTGGCAAGGAAAATTCTATCTTAAAGCAGGTCAGTATATTTTTCTCCTTATACAATTCCTCCAAAATTTGGCAATACTTAATAAATGAATCATGGCAATACATTTCTTTGCATAAACTCAATAAGACCGGTTTTCAATAGTGGTTTTATTAACCAGAAACTTTGACTGGAGTATCATGTTTTAAAGAGCCCTGCCTGAACTCTGAAGACTTGAAGCCAATAAGAGCGCCATGGAGAAAGTCTGGTATCCTGCTTGGTAGCCCTGAAAATAGCTGGTACTGGAGCATCAGGCCCATACCCTACCATCACTGGCAGTTGGTCAGAGTACAAGGGGAGCAATAAGGGTGCCTCTGCATCCCTGCGGGACCCCCACGCACTCTGAGCCACGATGAGTAGGAGGGCTGAGATGGGCCTTAAAGCCTAGGGCATGAGCCTTGGTAGAGCCACTACAGGTGAGGACTTCACCTAACTCAGCAGATACTTCAGGCAGGCCTGACAGCAGCTGTATGGCTTGGCTTCCTGACCCTACGGGGCACATTAAGATTCAATTATGAAATTCTGGCAAAGGTAGTCAGTTACCATTCTTGTTATGTTTATGCAAACAATCAGGCCAATTTAAATACAATAGATAGATTAGTCTTGATTTGGCTCTTTTGATAAACTTGGGGGTAATTTTGAGGAGAAAAATTCTATTTCAATAGAAGTTATTAAAGCTGAAAGGTTTTCTTTCCCTTCCACCAGACCATTTGTTACAGTTTGTCCCCACCAGGTCACAAGCCCACCTCCTTCTTGCCCAGGCCTCATTGTCCCTCTGACAGACAGCAAGGATCTCTTGGCTCTGAGAGAAACCTCTGACCCGTCTCAGCAGGAAGTAGCTAGAAGAGCCCACCAACGTCCATTTTCCCTAAAAGAATTCAAAGCGAGGATCCTTGAGGTAATATATTAGGCAGTTAGACAGATATGAGTAGAGCAAGGATGATGGGCTAACTAGCACTACCAGATGTAATTAAGTCTTTCTATCTCTACCTATGTGAGACAATGGGACTCCCCAGAAGCAAGAGGGAATGAGGCTGCAGATAAAGCAGCCCTGGAGGCTTCCCTAAAACCAGTGGGGCCTCTACAGATTCTAGTGACTCTTCCAAACCCTGACCTACCCACCTCACCAGCTTACATAGAAACCCAATCTAGAAAAGCTGAAATCCATAACCAATCTTTACTCAAGTTCTTCCAAAGTACTCTGCCTATACCAACTTCTGATCCGGTCCATCCTTCCACCCTGGTGACTCTGTTTGGGTAAAGAAATTTGCCACACAAGGACTGACTCCTACCTGGAAAGGACCACCCCCACAGCAGTCAAAGTCGAAGGGATCCCGATGTGGCTTCATCACACCTGGCTTAAGACAGCCCAGGCAAAATAGAGAGTCCAGGTCTCTTTGGACCCTCTAAAGATTAGTCCTGGCCCTCATTCTGGGCCCTTATCTTATAAACAGGCCCACTGATTTATTCAGCAGAGAATCTTATAGTCCTCATGGGTCAATATAACTCCTTCGCCAACAATGACACAAAAGGGTCAATGATTTGACTCATGTATATAAAACCAGTGGGGAATGAAGCATCCATCTTATATAAAAACTGCTGTTTCAAATTTTAACCCTGCTATTTTGGCTTCTATAAATGCTTGTTTGCTTAAATAATAAGGAAAATAAGACTACTCTCATTCCAAAAAGGCCATGGACTATGCCCCAGACAGAGTTGTCAGTGCTGACACCAGGCCAGGCCTTGAGATATGATCTCATGGCCCCTTCCCAGCACATAGGCCTTCTTTCCCAGAAGGCCCGAAAGTCTCATTCCAAATTTGGGAGACAAAAGAGCTAGGAAAATATAAATAGAAAAATTTTTCCTGTGTGTGTGTGTGTGTGTGGCGCCGGGGGGGGGGGGGGGGGGCAGGGGGGCAGAATTTGAAAGGCACATTTTTCTCTGGCCCTGCCCTTAATAAAATGTAACTCCCTTTCTCTAAGCATGGCTTGGGTTTTTTCCGGTCTTCTGTAACAGTAATTCTGAGCAAGTTGCTTAACCTTTGTGACCTCCATTGTCTCGGCTTTAGAATGGGAATATTAAAATCTATCTCACAGGGCTGGGAGAGAGGAGGTATCTTGTACAGAGGATAGCACAGAATGCATGTGTAACAGGTGACGGCTTCTGGCCTTGGCCTGCAGATCGTACCTGATACTGGATGTATTTACCACTCACTTTTCCCAGTTATCTCCTCTTACCAGTAGCTGGTGGCTGTTCAGGGATTGAAAATTAATTTTTACATTAGCCCAAGCAAAACATAATTAGGAAGTCAAATCTGTTACTGTAGCTGCCACAACAGTAAAAATAGGAATGTGCATCATAGATAATGGCATCTTTAGCAGCCTGCAGTGTCCTTGCAAGCCCGTCCCTCACACAGATGGCTGAATTTATGGAGATTTGAATCCCAGCAAAGAGCACTGGGCTTCAAAATTTAAAACCTTCATTTTAGTCCTGCTTCTGTCATTTTGTGGAGACCTTGGGTATATCACCTCTCTGTGTGTGCTTCCATTTCCTCATCTTAATGTGGCAATACTCCCAGCTTGACCAGAACATATGCTTATCATAGGAGTCAGGAAAGCTTGGAAGGATGAGGAACTGTAAAATAGATATTCTTAGGATCTCTTTAAAAAAAAGAGAGAGAATGTGGCAGCTCAGATCTCTTTTCAATGGAACCTAATGTGAGGAGTAGTCAGTGGTCACCCCCCAGCTGCTGCCCCTTCCTGATCTTCTCTGAGTCATCTTCTGTGAATGTCTTTACATCATTCACATGGAAGCCATGTTTCCCTCCCAGCTGCTCCCATCCAAAGGCTGGACACAGTGAGGGTGCTGGAGCCAGGCTACTTCTGCCCACTCTGGGTTCCTCTAGCAAACAATCTTTGTTTTGGGAGGGTGGTAGCCAATCACCAAGATAGCCCAATGATCCTCCAATGAGCATGGGACATTGAACCCTGTGTAGACCCCTTTGACAATGGGCTGACCAGTAGGAGTCCACAGAACTAGTAGTGTGTGACTTCCAAAGCTAGAGTGTAAAAGACATCATAGCTGCTGTCTTGTGTCCTCCCGGGTCATTTACTCTGGGGGACGCAGTTCTTTGGAAATGCCTATGTGGTAGGTAAATGGAGGCCTCTTGCTAATAACCAGCATCAATTTGCCAGCCATGTGAGTGAGCCACTTTGAAAGTACACCCCCCCACACACATACACCCAAATCAAATCTTCAAATAACTGTAGTCAACATCTTGACTGCAACCTCATGGGAGACTGAGCTAGAATTACCCAGCTAAGTTGCTCCAGAATTCCTGACCCACAGGAAATATGAGGTCAAGAAAGTTTGCTGTTGTTTTAAAGCATTAAGTTTTGGGGTAATTTGTAGCACAGTAATAGATAACTAATTCAGGGATTCCCAATGGACCTTGCCAAGACTCTCAGAGCTGCGCTGCAGTCCAGTGCTCTTCCTGCCTGGTTCCTTTCCTTCCCTCTCTCCTTACACCAGTGCCTGACCTGCACAGTGATTGATCTGAAGGTTCTCCCCACCCACTCATGCTGCTCTCTTCTTTATCCTTTAGAGGCATTTCCCCCTATAAATCGTCCTGTCTAACTCCTTCTTGACTTCTGTTTCTCTGGAGTCTTGAAATGATACGGTAGGGGTGGAGGTGGAAAAAAGAGAGACACAGAGTGATATGAGGTGCCCAAGTTTGTCTTAAAACTGCCATTGTTTATAGATGAAATATCAGTATTTCCAAGGACAGCAAAGTATTGGTTCTCCAGTTTGCTTCTATAACTGAGTATGAGGATGAAGAGAGTACAGGTAGATGAGCTCCTTTACACTTTGCTTGTTGTCCCTCTGTTGCTCTCTCCCTTTATCTCCAGTGCTCTGGAAGGAATTGTACCTGGACCTCCTCCCTCAATCAAGACCCTTATCCTAGCTATTTTCTATTTGGGACTCAACTCCCCGCTCTGACCATCTGGTCAACACCCAATAGTACCTTCCCAGGTGCAGCAGCCTCCTCTGAACCCACAAAGCACAGACTCTATGGTTGTCTGTAGGACCAGCTTGTACTGTGTGAAGTTATAGATGACATCTGACATTTTCACACAGGCATCCTTGGCAGGAGCATTTGTTTAGCACATAGTAGGCTTGGTATTTATTTATTGAACAAATGAATGAGTGAATGCCTCCTGGTGAAGGTGGGGCGGGGAAGAAGCAACAGTTATTTTAGCTGGGGAGACTGGGGCCAGCAGAGCCTGCTATCCCCAAGAGTTTTCAATATCTAGAGGGCTGAAGATAATTAAATGGAAACCATCTATTCAACTGTTCACCATGACAACTGCCCTTGATTGATGAGCCCTGAGGAATAGCCTGGAAAGATTTCAATCTATCTGAGAGGATCACCACCAACCAGGGATTTTTCTGAGCTGATTTTTCTAAGATCTGCAGATAATGTTGTCACTAAGTTTGACGGAACGACAATTTTCAATTCATCCCACTAGCACCTCACAGTTTTATCTGGCAGCCCACATGCTAGCTAAATGGCATTTTAGTGTTAATGCAGTGGCATTATGGTCCTGTATATCTCTTTCCTCTCATCTGGTTTAAGGGTATCTCTTTAAGGGAGCAAAAACTAAGAAAGCACCGAATCCTCACATGATAATATTTGCAACTGAGAACTGCATAATGGTGCTGTGTTATTATGAAAAAGCCAGTAATGCATTTGAAGAATGTGCATCTTATTAGATTTTTGTTGAATAACACTCACAATACCATCTTTTACTAAGTAGGTTTACTGGCAATGTTTCATCTCAAGATGGATAGAAATATGTGGGCTTTTTGTTCTAACTCCGAGCACAGTCCATCCCTCACCTCTGCCTCAGGAGTCTGTGGCACACAGATTGGAAATTGACTCATCTTTTACTCATCTTTCTCAAGTTCACAGTTCAAAACTGACAGCCCCTACTGAGTGCAATTCAAGGAACTCAGCCACCGTGGGCTCCCTGAGTGTGTCTAGCTGCTAGGGAGTTACAACTAACTTCCTGAGTCATTTGTACTTTCCCTCCTACAGCCCAGAACATTCACCTGGAAGTGTCCCAGCATGTTGAGGACCCCACCAGTGAGAGTAAACATGCTCTGGATGGTGTAGAAGATGTCTCTCTACCAAGTGAAGAATGAGAACCAAACTTTACACACTATCCTGAGGATGAGGCTCCTCTGTACCCTCTGGTGACTCCATTATCATTTTCCCATCCCAAGGCCTCCAGCATTTCCCTGCATCATGACACAGCTGCCTGGATATCCTCATCCCCTATCCCACGCCTAGCCCCAAGCACAGTTCCAGCTGCCCTGCTCTTGTAGAGCTAAGATTCCTCAAATTGTTTAGGTTAAAAATCCTATGGCTGCCATTAGTCCTAAGAGCAATCTCATTTCAATAGTTAATATGCCAGGAGGATGTCAAGTCCAAACTCCAAACTGTGTATAAAATTGAACTTTTCTGTTCTCCAGGTGTATTTGCTTCAAAATGGAAAGTTGGGAGGGGCTGCAGCAGAGTAGCAGCCTGTGAATTCTTCTCCATTTCCCTGCCAGATGATGCTACTTTCCCTCTACCATCTATAGGCTGCCTTTGGTTCCTTCTGCTTGAGAAAATGAGTCGAACACCAGGGAGAGGAGGGGCAGGACTGATCAGAGCCCCTGTGTTGCCTGGTGGTCTCCAATGCCCATCACAGACATTTACTGACACCTCTTCTCACGGATCATTTGTGGATCCCTTGAGCTCCCCCTGGGGACCCACCTGATTCTATTCCTTTTGCAGAGCAGGGCCTCCTTCAGCAGGCAGTTTATAGCCAACCCCACCCCCAAACTTCCTTCTGCGGAAATTACCCCTCTCTTAGGAGGGTCTGCTTCCCAGGGCCTCCCACCACTTCAAGGAAACCTGTGCCTTTGCCCTGCAATCAGAACAGGTGGTCAGCTTCCGATGTGGCCACTTCTCTTCATGCTCAGCCACCTGAGAAACTGCACTCCAGGAGACCCATAAGGAGCCTCCCAAGTGGTGACCTCCCTTAGGATCCTCTCCATAAACACCCCACCCATTCTCCATGGAACTGGGGGCTGGACTCACTCAACCCTGTCCTGGACTCTGCGAGTGGCGGGCTAAGAAGCACGGGATCTGGTGTCAGCCACCTTTAAGGTTCTAAGCTATTCTCACATGGTGTGGAACCTCACTCAGGAATGCAAAGTGCTCGCCACCTATGGTTTTGTTCTTGGTTTTTGAGGCTTCAGCTGAAACTGCGACACAAACTGTCCCATTTTAATATCCCATGGCACACAAAACACAGACCAATTTACAACAGTACTTACAAATGTATCTTAACTTACACAGATATACAGCAAGGCCCCAAAGGACTTTATTATTAAACTACTAGAGCTGAATATATGCATTTTCATGAGCCAGCAATTTCATTCCTAAGTATATACCCCAAAGAAATATGCATATATTCCCCAAAACACTCAAAAGAATGCTTTCACCAACATGATCCATTTGTGTCTCAAACTGCAAACTACTCAAATGAACAAAAACAGAAGCTAAAAGTGCTTGTGGTTTATTTGTCTATGGGAACACTAGGCAGCGAAGAGAATGGACAGTGACACGAAAGATGGATGAAGCTGACAAGCATGATGCTGAGCAAAACAGAAGGCTAAAAGGAGGACATACTATGGGGCTCCATTTCCTTAAAGGTCAGAAACAAGTAAAAACTAACATGTGGTATTAGAAATCAGAGTAGAAATAGTGACTGACAAAAGATATGACAGGGCTCCAGGATGCCAGTAAGATTCTGCTTTGATCTGGGAGCATGGTGTGTTCGCTTGTAAGACCACATCACACTGCACATGCATGATGTGTGCACTTCTCAACATGCATGTAAGACTTTAATATACAAGTTGCTTCAAAGAAAGAGTTGGTTCCGGGCAGAGCACACTGCAAGGGGTTGTGAAACTTGAGAAGCAATGATGGCAGCCACACTGAGCAGGCGTGGCAGCCCAGCCAGGGCCTTTGGTGAGGAGGCTGTGAGCCCCCGCAGCCTCCACCGACTGATGCCTTGTTTTGCCTGCTCTGCTTTTCCCACCATAGTGTCTGATTAATATCCACTCTCTTCCATCTTCTTAAATGTCAACAGCCTTGCTTCTCCTGTAGGGTGATAACAAGGAGAAAGCCTGGGATATTTTTAAGACTTTATTCTTTTTAGAGATGTTCTAGAATCTAGATTCACAGCAAAATTAAAAGGAAAGTACAGAGATCTTTCATCAACCCTCAACCTCACACATGCACAGCCTCCCTCATCATCAACGTCTCTCAGCAGAGTGGGACATTTGCTACAATCGATGAACTTACACTGACAGGTCATTATCACACAAAGTCCACACTTTACATCAGAGTTCATGATTGGTGTACATTCTACAGATTTGGATGAATGTATAATAACATACATTCACCTTATCATGTCATACCCAGTATATTCACTGCCCTAAACATCTTCTGTGTTCTGTCTATTTATTCTGTCCCTGCTAATGTCTAGCAGCTACTGATTTTTTTACTGCCTCCATTCTTTTGCCTTTTCCTGAATGTTCTATGGTTGGAATCATACAGTATGTAGCCTTTACATATTGGCTTATTTTACCTACTAATATGCATTTAACATTTCTCTATGTCTTTTCATGGCTTGATAACTCATTTACTTTTCGTGCTGAATTATACTTCACTGTCTGGATGTCCCAAAGTTTACTTAGCCATTCACCTTCTGAAGGATGTCTTGGTTGCTTCCAAGTTTGGGCAATGATGAATAAAGCTGCTATAAACATCCATTTGTATGTTTTTGTGTAGGGAGCATGGGATTTTAAAACAGAATAGCTCACTTGGAAGCCTCGTTTCTCCACCTGCTGGTTTGGTTTCTTGAGCAAGTTACAAAATTTCTCCAAGCCTCAGTTTTTTAATTCTGTAAAATGGGAATAATAATGCATAGTTCATGGGAGATTAAAAGAGTTAAAGGCTCTGAAATCATTCTGTACAGTATAAGGTGATGCACACATTCTAGGTCACTATTACTGGTCTTTGCTTTTAGGCAGGGAGTTGGCCCAGGGCAGGGTCACCTGGCAAGCAGGTGGAGGCCTGTGGTCACTGAGAGAGGGTTTGGAAGCCACTGACAGCCGGTCTCGCTCATCTCTGAGCAGCATGTCAGGCCCCTGCAGAATGTCTTCACTCCAGGGCCTCTCAGTCCTTCCTCTTCTCTGCCCCCTAAGAGAGATGGGGCGCCGTGGGGAAATGAATTGCCACCGCTTGCCACTCCCGACAGGAGGAAAGGCACGGCTGCTCTCTCTGGCAGTCCCTGCACTTTTTCAACTGGTGATTAATAGAGTTCACTCTAGGCACAGTCAAGCAATGGAGCAGTAGATAAATAACAGGCAGAGTTTAAGAAGATGCATGTTCTTTGAGTTAATAATTTTAACAGCCAGAGAAATGCTGTGGTTCTCATGGTAACGGGGACCTGCGAGTTAGTCTCTAATTTGAAAGCCTCGGGCTAATATGTACAGATAGTGATCCTACAGGAACCTCTTCCCTTCCCTTAATTGGAGCATTTCTAATGGCGCAATGATCTGATGCAATTTGGAGAAACCATGTAGAATAGACTAATTTCCTCTAAATATGTCAATGAAATGCATACTTGCAAACATTTTCTAAGGTGATGTGGGGAGCTTATGGCACTGGCCTCAGAGCTTTAGTATGAACCTGTGTTCCTTGCAGAATTTCCTAAGCCTAAATCTGCTGTTTGCTCCTTTAAATCCCAGACATTTCAAGTGACCAACGATCCTCTTTTACAATAAGGATTTAGAAAATTCATTTGCTGTAGCTGACAATGTCTGGGATGGGATTTGCCTTCCAACATATATAGTGAGAGAGAGTCAGAGCAGGAAATATCACCCTTACCCTACAAATGGGGATGGGAAAGACTGTTCTTGAAAGAGTCTTGCTGATTTCCTTGATACAAACTAAACCAAACAAACAAGTCTTGAAAGTTGGAAATGTACGGATAGCTGCCTTTTGGAGACAGTCAACTGGGCCGCTCAGCCCTGAATGTCTCTTGTAAGCTGCCTCTTGCTTAATCAGTTTCTGGCTTGTAAGGAAATTTTTCCTAGCTGGGTGGTTTCCTGTATTTGCACTTGTCACTTCCCTCCAAACATTCACAGCATGCCAACCACTTCTCTTCCTGGAGTGATTTAACTGCCCTTTGATCATGCTGAAAACATCTTCTTCTGTTGTCGCACCTCTTCTCAGGTGTTTGGAAGCCTGACAACACCTTCCCTGAGGCTGAGCGGTACTTGGCTCACAGCTGCTGAAAGCTGCATTCAATCATGTGCACATCCAAGCATTGCATTTTCTTCATTCTACTGGCCGCAGTGTGCGCACGTGGCTTTGTACTTGCAGTGGTCACAGTCATGACAGGGTTCTAGGGATGAGTTCTGGATAATAATAAAGTTTGAGGAGGGGAAGATGGCAAGCCAAGCCACACCAAGGGAACTGGGCAATTCTTTTTATGTTAACATCCCCTTTTCCACGTCACTCTCTTTCATGTTACCACTGATGGCACCATGCTTGAAAAGTGGGGGTGCAGGGAACTCCTGGAATACAAAATCCAACTGTGGGAACCATGCCAGGTCCCCGGATAATCAAGGCCGGTGGGAGCACAGATTTCTTGTTATCAATACACCAACCAGAATGACCAAAGGCTGCTCTGGGCCTGTGCCTAAACAGGATGTTCAAGGACTCTGAGCCTGAGAATCCTAATCAGGACAAGATACCATGAGCGGATGCAAGGCCACAGCACTCTCATGGTACACTGTGCCCTTCAATAGCCAATATGATTGATGTAACTATTGGCATGAAGCCTTCTTTGTATAAATAGTATAAAAGTAGGTGACTGGCCAGCTAGTAGGCTGGAGTATGGAGAGAGAGCAGCTAGGATGGAGTGTGTGAAGAAGTCTGCTAGAGAGAGCAGCTGGGCAGAGAGACAGGAGAAGCTGCTGAGCCAGAGAGCTCAGGTACCACTACGATGTGAGGTGGTGAGTCTATGAGGCATCATGCGGCTGCTCAGATAATAGCTGTGGGTACAGAGACTGATGCTGCTTTATGGGAAAGCTATACGTTCATCAGCCGGTATCCGGCTGCCTGCCTGTATGGACTTTGCTGTGAGGACTATTCTTGTCTAATGGCTATATGGCCATTGGTTTCAGCAATAAAGACTCATTCTTATATACCCACAACCTCTCATGGCTTCTCCGTCTAAGACTGGGTGTCCTAAGAGGTCCAGCCCCAAGCAGAGGGGCTTGGACCCAACACCTGTTACTATGAGCAGAGGATAAAGGAGGAACTTGGACTAAGTTCCCAACAGTTAGTACAGTGGGCAGGGTTCAAGCAGCAACCAGCCCTGGAGTAGTTGAATGGGAGAATTTAGAAGAATAAATGGACTCAGAGCCAGTCAGACCAGCAGAGCTGTGCGGTGCTCTTGCTGCTGGCTCTAACACCAACCCCAGACACATAAATTCCTCATTAATAACTCATAGTGCAGCGGTCTGCCAAACCTGAGTCACATGCACAAGGCTTTGCCAAAGGTGTTAAATCACAGACAAGGAAGAACAGAATCCCGAGAAGCTAAAAGCCTCGTTTATAGTGCAGTTTGTTTCCTGAGCCTCTCAGGCCCTTCTTCAGTCTTGGAAAACCCCAAAAATAGAAGGGATATGGCCCAGAACCCTCCTTTTTTAAAAATATTTTTTTATTGATTTCAGAGAGGAACAGAGAGGGAGAGAGAAATAGAAACATCAACGATAAGAGGGAGTCATTGATTGGCTGCCTCCTGCAGGCCCCATATGGGGAACTGAGCCCATAACCCAGGCATGTGCCCTGACCGGGAATTGAACCCTTAGCAGAAATCAAACCCTGTCCTCCTAGTTCATAGATGGACGCTCAGCTACTGAACCATGCTGGCTGGGTTTTTATTCCCCCTTCTCTTTGGTCCTCACCACCCTGTCTGGCAGGGCTGCCCCATGTGCATCAGGCAATCACCGAAGCAACATATGACCTCAAATCGGGGTGCTGCTCACAAAGCAAAAGTTTAACCTCATACTTGGGGTAGGGAGCTGCTGTCCCAAGCCTTTCCCAGCTGCTGTCCAGTTCAATGTCTGCCTAGAGAGTGCAAAGAACTTTCAGACAGCCATGGAAAATCATTTTTAAACATGGTAAAAACCTAAATTAGCAATTAAAAAATAAATAAATCACAACCCATTAAAAATCAACATGGTTTGGAATCTTCTGCTGTCTTGCTTTATCTATAATATAGTCTTCCTATGACAACATCATGGTGTGAATATTCAAGAGTTACTAGGTTTAAATAGATGAGATATGGCTTACTTTCTGGCAGTAGACATATATCGTACATATCTATGTTAGAGTACAAGCCATAATTTTTGAAGTAGCAAAAAAATGATCCTAAGTGTGACCATTGAACATGCTGCCAAACTTCTAGTTCTAGATGATCTTTTAAATTTAATAACATGACCACTTGCCCCAGACCTTACAAGCAGCTTCTAGCGAGGGGAAAGAACCTGAAGCCCTGCTCCAAGATGATATTTTGTTGTCTCAAGATGTGCACCTCCTCTCTCTGTTTTTGGAGCTAAAACAACTGGCCTCACCGGAGTCTCCAGAATATTTGGCACGACAGGCTGTTATCGTGCATTAGGATGGCTCTCTTTGACAGTTCTGTCAAAGCTTTTTGTAGATGTAATTGGTTATAGTTTCCATGTCCTTAGAGCTGCTAAGCTAGCAGTTTAATTTATCCTAATTCAGAACCTAATTGTCTTGCACTGCTGGCTAATTAAATGTTCAAAGAAGTGATAAATTAGGCAGGTTGATCATTACAGCACAAGTAATTAGCCAGTTGATCTGAAGCCAGCCAGGTTTTTAGGACAGGACTCGGAAGGGGGGCCATGTAGAGTGATAAAGCTCTTATGTCACACTGATTTGTGATAAGGAGGGTCAGTTGGTACGTGTTGGGCCTGCCACCCCAACCTCAGGTAAGGGCTTTATCTTTCCAGGCTAAGAATTTGCCCAAGTGTTGGGTAGGCCTAAGTTAAGCTACATTAGCCAGCTAGGGTTCCCTGTGGGCATGTCAGCATCCATTGAGGTTTGGCCTGGGGCCGGTCAGAGACACTGTCTCTGGGGAATCCATACAGCTGAAGCAGGTGGGAATTGACCCTGAAAATTAGAAGCACATTTATGGACAAGGGCAGGATGATATGCTTGAAGAAAAGCTCAATTAGCTTGGCCCAAAGCCTCAGGATCCCAGAAAATGTTTGCTGAAAGCAGCATGACTGAAATTGAATGGGAAAGAACACCAGATTGAGACAGGCTGAAATATGTCAGGTGGGGCTGGGCAGTGGTCAGGTGAGACAGATCTGAAGAAGCAGAGGTGACCACTATCTTGGCCTTAAGGAAACAAAGCCTATGTAGGAGCATGAGGAGCAAGAAGGGAAGGTTCTAGTTTCCCTGATGTTGGCCTGAGAGTCTCCTGCAAGACTCCCAGTAAAATTGAAAAGAGTTCTATCACACACACAAACAGCCCTTGAGGTTGGAAAGCCACAGCTCTGCTCAGCCTGGCTCCTGAGCTATGAGTTTCCTCCTCTGCTCAACCTTGTATCTCCACACGAAGCATATCTGTTCCTCACAGCGCCCCCTGCTGTAAGCTGAGGATCCCTTTACTCTCTGAAATATCCACTCAATGCTTGCTTGGATGCCCCAGATTTCACTGAATGCTTGGAGCAGTGCTGTTTCATAGAAACAAAAGGTGAGCTACAACATATGTAATTTGAAATTTTCTCATAGCCACATTAACGAAAAGTTTTGAAAAAGGTAAAATTTGTCTTAATGATGTATTTTATTTAACCCAGTATATCTAAAATACTATAACTTCAACTGTAGCCAAATATTAAAAAAACTAGAGGCCCAGTGCCTGGCTTCATGCACCGGTGAGGTCCCTCAGCCTGGCCTGTGCCCTCTCGCAATCCAGGACCCCTCGGGGGATGTCGAACTGCCAGTTTCAGCCCAATCCCCACAGGCCCTGCAGGGATCGGGATGTAGTAGCGCATGAAGTGGCAGGCAGCCAGGGAAGAACCTGAGCCTAGGCTGGGCACCTCATTGCTCCTGCTCATCCTGGCCCCACTGCACCTGCCACCACTGCTGCTGGATAGTACTGCTGCGGAGACAGGAGCGGCTTACGCCACCACAGCTGTGCTCACCAGCCTTGAGCCCAGAGTCTGGCACCCATCAGCTAAGCGGCGCTCCCGCTGTGGGAGCACACTGACCACCAGGGGGCAGCTCCTGCATTGAACGTCTGCCTCCTGGTGAACGGTGCGCATCATAGCAATCGGTCAAATGGTCGACTGGTCAAATGGTCAACCAGTCACTTAGGGTTTTATATATACAGACTAGAGGCCCAGTGCATGAAATTTTGTGCACTGGATGGAGGGGGGGTGGCTCCCTCAGCGTGGCCTGCACCTTCTTGCAGTCCGGGACCCCTCGCTCCTTACCACCCTCCTGCAGTGGAGGCGGGAGAGGCTCCTGCCACCACTGCTGCACTCGCAAGCCCTGAGCCCAGCTTCTGACTGAGCAGTGCTCCCCCTGTGGGAGCTCAATGACCACCAGAGGGCAGCTCCTGCATTGAGCATCTGCCCCCTGGAGGTCAGTGTGCATCATAGCAACCGGTCAATTTGCATATTAGGGTTTTATTATATAGGATTATTAATGAGATATTTACATTTCTCATTTTATCTTAAGTCTTCTAAATCGAGTGTATATTTTATATTGACAAGACATCTCAATTTGGATTAGCCCCATTTCTAGGATTCAGTAGCCACATGTGCCTAGTGGCCACCATATTGGACAGCGCAGGTCTAGAGAAATGGAAGGAAGCTTATTTCATAGGGCATATGGGAGGCAACAACCTCCCACCCCCAAAATGTTCACATCCTAATCCCTGGAAGCTGTGAATATGTCACATTATGTGGCAAAAGGGATTAAGGAAGCAGATGGAATTAAGGTTGCTGTTTAGCTGACCTTGGATGGGAAGATTATCCTGGATTACTTAGATATAGAAGAGGGAGGCACTGTCAGAATGGTGTGATCTGAGACTTAATTGACTTGCTGGCTTGGGAAATGGAGGAAGAGGCCATAGTCCATGGAATGTGGACATCCTCTCAAAGCTGGAAAAAGCAAGAAAACAGATTCTCCCTTAGAGCCTCCACAACAATCACAACCCTACCCATACCTTGATTTTAACCCAGTTAATACACATTCCAGACTTTTAACCTCCAGAAATGTAAGATAATACATTTGTGTTTCTTTAATTCACTAACTTCATGGTAATTTGTTATAGCAGTCATAAATACAGGCAGGGCAACAAATAGCTTAACTTTGGATATCAGACATTTCTACTTAACAGCTGTAGACTCTGGTCTTGGTCCCTGCATGCAGATCTCTGGCGAGATGAGAATTGAGCTCCCTGTGTTTCTTCTTTGAACTGAATAGTGCTGAGTAGTGCTACAATGTGAAAATGGCAATTCCCAGCTCTATTGCTCCCAACTCACTTCCCATTTGGACCCCTGACCATCTTCCTAGACCCGTGGTCAGCAAACTGTGGCTCTTTGGCCCCTTGAGTATGGCTCTTACACAAAATACCATGGCCTGGGCGAGTTTATTTTGAAAAAGTGGCATTAGAAGAAGTTTAAGTTTAAAAAATTTGGCTCTCAAAAGAAATTTCAATCATTGTACTGTTGATATTTGGCTCTGTGGACTAATGAGTTTGCTGTGCCTCTGCCAGTCCCCTGCTAGCGCCAATCATGCCACTCTACAAGTTGTATCTCAGAACACATATATTTCAAATCAGCTTTCCATATACAAAAACTAGAGGCCCGGTGCACGAAATTCATGTTCACGGGGTGGGGGGTGTCCCTCAGCCCAGCCTGCACCCTCTCCAATCTGGGACCCCTCGAGGGATGTCCAACTGTCCATTTAGGTCCAATCCTAAACAGGCAGTCGGACATCCCTCTCATAATCCAGGATTGCTAGCTCCCAACTGCTCACCTGCCTGTCTTTCTGATTGCCCCTAACAACTTCTGCCTGCCAGCCTGATCACTTCCTAACCACCCCCTGCCAGCCTGATTGATGCCTAACTACTCCCCTGCCAGCCTGTTTACCCCTAACTGCCCTCCCCTGCAGGCCTGGTCACCCCTAACTGATCTCCCCTGCAGGCCTGGGTCCCCTCCAACTGCCCTTCCCTGCAGGCCAGGTTTCCCCTAACTTCCCTTTTCTGCCGGCCTGGTCACCCCTAACTGCCCTCCTCTGCTGGCCTGATCGCCCACAACTACCCTCCCTTGCAGGTCTGGTCCCTCCCAAATGCCCTCCCCTGCTGGCCATCTTGTGGTGGCCATCTTGTCTCCACAGGGGGCAGTCATCTTTGACCACATGGGGGCAGCCATCTGTGTGTTGGAATGATGGTCAATTTGCATATTATTCTTTTATTAGATAGGATTAGATAAGATAGAGGCCTGGTGCATGGGTGGGGGCCAGCTGGTTTGCCCTGAAGGATGTCCCGGATCAGGGTGGGGGTTCCTTTGGGGCATGGGGTGGCCTGGGTGAGGAGCCTGTGGTGGTTTGCAAGCCAGCCACGCCCCCCAGTGATCCAAGCACAGGCCCTGGTATCTGGGATTTATTTATCTTCTACAATTGAAACTTTGTAGCCTTAAGCGGAGGCCAAGGCAGGCCAGGGCTGCAGAAGCTTGGCTTCCTCCATCACTGGGGGCAACCCTAGCCTCCTGCTCTCTCCAGCTCTGTGGCTGCCGCCATTTTTGTTGGGATTTATTTATCTTCTATCATTGAAACTTTGTAGCATTGAGTGGAGGCCTGGGCCAGCAAGGGCAGGCGGAAAGCTTGGCTTCCTCCATTGCCGGGGAAACCCAAGCCTCCCTCCTGCTCTCTCTGTGGCCGCAGCCATCTTGGTTGGGTTTATTTGCATATTCGCTTCTGATTAGCTGGTGGGCGTGGCTTGTGGGTGTTGGCTTGTGGGCATAGCGGAGGTACAGTCGATTTGCATAATACTCTTTTATTAGATAGGATATGGAGAAATGTATCTTAGGAAGATCCTATTTCTTAAGTGGAAGGAAAGTTTTAATTAGCCCATTGGGTAAAAGTTGGGATCCCAAAGGGCAGGGATGCAACCCAGCTCCTAGACTTCAGGAAAAGAGGTAAAATTGCTCCTTGTGCCACCAGGAGAAGACTCTGCTTTGCTTCTGCTACACAGAGCCAGGAAGCTTATAAGAGCTTGTGTCACATAGGATGAGGCGACAAATAAATGAACATAATGTTTGCTGAATATTTATGTTCATAAGGACATATGTCCTATGAACATAAATATTCAGCAAGCCTACTAATTCTATAGAAGGTTTGGTGGGAGTGGATTTGTGAGTAGGAAAAAGTAAAGAGTTCAAGAGAATGAATTAAACAGGGACAATGTAGGTTGAAGCAGAAACTATCTATAAGGATGCTACTCCAGCTGGTAGGGAGACCTCGGCTGTCAATGCTAGAAAGCCCAGAACGGGCTGCCCTGTGGGTGTGCCAGCCACAGGTGGCTCAGGGATGTGCTCGGAGTGGATGGCCCCAGGTGTCAGTGGCTGAGCTGAAGTGAGACTAGTCATTGGACACTGCCCTGCCATTCCATTTCTCCTGTAGCCAGAAATCCCCTTGCATGCTGGGCTCACATTCACATCTCCCTGTCTCTGCTCCTGTCTCGCCCTCTGAGGCCTTTCTCTTCCTCCCTGACACTCCTGGTCATTCAGTTCCTTACAGCCCCTGTCTGCCTCAGGAAAACAGTCTCTAAAGAACACCACCCATTGCAGCACTTCCCTTCCTATTCCTGGAACAGATCACATTTAGGAAAATACCATATTGGGCACATTAAGAAAATAATAATAACTGCAGAGATCTGCTGGGCTGGCCACAGAAGTATCACTTGAGGAGTTGACTAAACATAAGATACCAGGACCCCACTACAACTTACTCTGACCTAATGACCTAATGACCTTCTCCGGGGAGGGGTGGGAGAACATAGAGCCGGGCTTCTTGGTTTGCTGTGAGGATGAACTGCACCTGGAGCCCCAGCCCAGCTCCTCTGCATCAACAGAGTTCCTTTCAAACTCCCAAGCGATTCCAGCCGGGTCTACGGTCCTGCTCCTCCCCCAGCGGCTATGACCTCTCCCACCATGTCCTCCCTAGATGAGCTTCCCTTTGATTGGCACCGGAGCTGCAAGGTTCAGAGATCAGGCACAGAGGATCAGAGGGCCTCAAACCAAGCAGGATGCTCTTTCATCGCCACATCTTTGGAGATCATTTTCTTGGCCAGCCCATCCTGTGCCACAGTCCCCCATAGAAAGGTATTTATTCATTTTTGGTTTCCAACACTGTGCAGAAGCGGGTTGCGGAGCAGCCTTTCTAATGGACTGGATCTAACTTCTAAGCCCTGTAATGAGCTGGGTGTTGGAGCAGTTCTTTCTCGTGGCCCTAACTCCATGGTGCCTGCGGGGATCATGGAGCTGCTGTCACCTCCTTCAGGCGGGCTCACAGGCTGCAGAGGGAACAAAAGATGACCCCATACACAATGCTGGGTCTGGCAAAGCTGAAATGTCACACATGCTTGAGGCCATGCTCCTCCATATGGCTTTCCCAGAACCCCCAAGCACTTGTTCCTCTGTGCATCTGCAGGTCAGAGGTCAGAGCAGGAGGCCCTGTGACTGCTGGACTGGCCATGGGCCAGGCTGGGTGGCTGCATGGCTCAGGGGCCTGTGCATCCATTCAACAGCCATTTCCTGTCCCAGGTCTTGGCCGGGAAACAGTCTGACACGTTTCAGAGAACCCAGAAGATGATCAGGAGAAGGAGATCTGGAAACAGTCCAACGCAAAAAAACAGTCAGGTCCTGTATGTTCTCCTTGAAAATTTTTTTAAAGTTAAAAATAGATGAACGGCCGTGGGGCAAGAAGTCTGAGGAAGAGATAAACAGACTGGGTGTATTAGTTTCCAAACAAGTGCCACAAACTGGGTGGCTCAAACCCACAGAAATGTATTCTCTCATAGCTGTAGCAGCTAGAAATTCAAAATCACAGTGTTAGCAGGCTCATGCTCCCTCAGAAGGCTCCAGAGGAGAGTCCTTCCCAGATGTTTCTCAGTTTTCGACTGTATGACTCCAGTACCTGCCTCCATCTCCACGTGGCATTCTCTCTGTATCTCTCTTGTCATATCACCTTCCCTCTACTATATGGTCATTGGTCATTGGATTAGGGGCCCACTAGACTCCACTATGACCTCCTCTTAACTAATTATAGCTGCAATGACCTACTTTTAAATTAGATCACATTTGCGGTAGTGGGGGATATAAATCAACCCATAACCTGGGTCATAATAGGTTTGTTCAAACATCTGAGGAGTGTTTTCATGAGAGAGCAGTTAAGACAGCGTAGCTCCAGAGGGAGAGCTAAGGCCATGGGTGTTGTGGAGGGAGTGGCTTTGGCTGATCCAGAAGGAGAACCCTGGAAGCAGGGACAGCTGTTCAGCCACTGCATGGACTGCCCTGTGTGTAGAGTTTGTACTCACCCGGGCCAGCATCACTTCTTTCATGGTTTATGTATGAGTCCTGTTCATTTTTACAACACCCTACAATGACATTATTTACCCTTTTTTACTTGTAAGATAACTGAAGCTCAGAGGGGTTCAATAATGTGCCCAAGATTGCACAGTTAGTAAATGTAAAACTGGGTTTTGAACCTAATGTATGTGACCTCCAGATCTGACTCCTCCCCACCAGGCCACACTGCCTCTCAAGCAGATTTCACGAAATGCCACTTCCAACCCAGGTTGTTGCAGAAGTGGAGGTTGGAGTTCCATTTAATCATTCAAATAATATGTTAGGCACTGTGCTGGATCTCAAGAGCAATACTGGCCAAGACATGCACAGTTCTTGTCTCCAAGGTTTCAACTAATTTGAGCCACTACATTCTGCCAAGCACTATCATAGTCAAAGAACAATTATTCTACAAAGTGTTGGAATGTGTTTAGTTCCAAATATTTCAGCTGATGTTCTCCTATATTTATGTGCCTCAAGATATTGTTGGATAAGAGAGAGAGAGAGAGAGAGAGAGAGAGAGAGAGAGAGAGAGAGAGAGAGAGAGAATGGAACCACAAAACAGAAGAGTCACCTGTCTTTTTAGGGCAGGAACTTAGTTGATTTTCATTCACTACAAACTGTTGAAACAATTACGATGACAGTATCATGATTTTGACAAACATAAAACATGAAAAAATTCTGAATTAAACTTTACTTTGATGTGGAGAAGCTGCTGTGGGCATCACTGATCATTGGGGAAAATGTACTCACTGACAGGACAGGGTCTGGGGGCCAAGGAGAGATGGGTTTAGGACATACATGCAGCTGGCAGATACAAGGGTTCAGGTTGAAGAGAGAAATGATAGAAGGAGGATTGATTGGGGCACACAAAAAAATGGCAAATGCGCTTTCACCATCTCCTTCATTTTTCCTTCTCTCTATTCCAATATTCCCAATGCCCAAAGCATGAGGAAGACAGAATCTTACAGGTATTCCAGAATCCATGCATTTTCCTGCTCCTGGTCAGCCATACTCGAAACTTTGGCCTTGTTTTCATAGGCTGAGTCAACTGTACAAAAAATCTTTAAATTGATGCTGCCTTTACAAATCATCAGTGAAAGCAATGCCATTAGTAGCTTTCAAGTTCTTGTATGTCTGTGAGATTGGACTCTAAGCACTTCATTTATTTCTAATAGTAAAGTGTTCATCAAGCTACATTTTCTTTTTCATTGAGCTAATATTTTCACACCTGTTGTCTTGGTGGAATCACACCAGCTATAACCTGATCACATCTGCTTGGACAAACTCTGAAGTAACAAGTGGTACCATAGTAGGAATAGCAGCAGAATTAGCATGGGAGGGTCTGTTCCTGCTCTGTCACCTACTTGCGGGGTGTCTCTCAGCAAGTCACCCAACCTTGCTGGGCTGGGTTTATCTTACACAAAATGGGGGAAATGTCTTTCTTATAGGTCAATATGTTAAAGGGGCATGCAGTAAGTGATAAACAAATGCAGTTTGACTTTATTTCCAACTACAGGCCTGGTGCATGGATTCGTGCACCAGTGGGGTCCCTTGGCCTGGCCTGCGGGGATCGGGCTGAAACCAGCTCTCCAACATCCCCCAAGGGGTCCCAGATTATGAGAGGGTGGTTCTCGGGTGACACATCCTGGAATTGGGCTCCCTCCTCTCTGGTTCCAGGTCCATCACCTGAGAAACGCAGCTGCCAAGTCACCACAGCTTGGCAGCTCCTGCATTGAGCGTCTGCCCCCTGATGGCCAATGCATGTTATATCTACTGGCTGGTCAGCTGGTCAGCTGGTTGGCTGGTCACTTAGGCTTTTATATATATAGATTAAGTGTGTGCCAATATGACCCCTCCAACTTGTAATATTCCTTGGTCACTCCCCATGCATTTAATGAAGTCTTGCTTCTCCTTCTGATCCTGGAAAGGATCATTCTTATTTTACAAAATTAGCAAATACCAAAAAGTGCTTCCATTTACATAATGTTCCATACTTGGAATACTACTCAGCAATGAAAAGGAACAAACTCTTGATACAACAACCTGAGTGAATCTCTAGAGAATTTTTCTACTCTGCTGAGTAGCAAAAGCTAATTCCCAAAAGGTCACATATTCTATAATTCCATTTACATAAAACTTGAAAAGACAAAATTATAGAAATGGAGATTATATTAGTGATTTCTAGAGGCGAATGACATAGAGATGGGAGGAGTGGGAAGTGAGGGTGTCAATAAAAGGACACATGAGGGATCCTTGTGGTAATTAATATGTTTTGTATCTTGACTACATCAATAGAAATGATGATATTGGCTTGCAAGATGTTACCATTGGGTAACATGGAGAAAAGAGCACATGGGATCTCTCAGCATTATTTCTTATACCTTCGGTGTAAATCTACAATTATTTCAAAATAGGAAAAATAATTTAAAAATAAAAATCAAAGCAACAAAAAGATTATTCTTTTGCCTATTAAATGGATGAAGAAATAAATTATTTATACTAATAAAAGGGTAATATGCTAATTAGATTGGACATCTTCTAGATGTCCTTCCAGACAAAGCCATGGTGGCAGGGGCTGAAGCAGAGATGGTTAGGGGCGATCAGGCCATCAGGAGAGGGCAGTTAGGAGCAATCAGACTGGCAGGGGAGGGCAGTTAGGGGGTGATCAGGCTGGCAGTCAGAGGCGGTTAGGGACCATCAAGCCGGCAAGGGAGCAGTTAGGGGCATCAGGCCGGCAGATAGAGGTAGTTAGGGGCGATCGGGCAGGCAGCCAGGTGAGCGGTTAGGAGCCAACGGTCCCGGAGTGCAAGAGCCATGTCCAACTGCTGGTTTAGGCCCAATCCCACAGGGAAGGACAGGGATCAGGCCTAAACTGGCAGTTGGACATCCCCGGAGAGGTCCGGATTGGAGATGATGCAGGCTGGGCTGAGGGAACCCCCTCCATGCACAGATTTCACCATTCTAGTAGATGATAATGGTGGGTGGTGTACTAGTATGATGATATCTGAGTTCTCCAAACAGCTGATGGGAATATGAATTGATACCTATTCTGAACAGCTTTCTGGCACTTACATATGTATCCTTGACACAGAGAGAGGAAGGGAGAGTGAGAGAAAGAGAGAAAGAGAAAAAAAAACAAAAACATCCATTGGTTGCCTCCTGCATGCCTTCTACTGGGGCATGTGCTCTGAACAGGAATCCAACCAGCAACACTTCCATGCAATGGACAATGCCCAACCAATGGAACTACATCAATCAGGGCAATTATTATTATTATTTTTTTTTAGCTGTTATATAGGTGTTCAGGGATATCTCGTTGGGTTTTAATTTGCATTTTCTAATGTTAAATAATGTTTTTATTTTTTTCAGATAAACTTTAAAATCATGATCCAAAAGTTCTCCCCCCAAAAAATCCCATTAATATTTTTCTTATATTATGCTTAAATGCACCTTAAATTGAGAATAATTTACTTTTTAGAATATTCAGTCTTCCAATCAAGAGATATATTATCTTTTTCCATTATTCATTAGTATTTTTCTCAGTAAAGTTTTATATTTCTCTTCCTATAGGTCTTACACATTTCATTTTATATTTGCTACTAAATTTTTCTTCGCTCTATTCTGCTTTGTTTCATTTTTGCAACTTCCCCGGATAGGATTTTCTCACTCTATCTTTAAGCATATTGGTAGAGGATAGTAAATATATTTATTTTTGTCTATTTGCTTTTTATTCAGTCACCTTACTGAACTCTATTATTAACTGTAATAGCTTTACAGTTTTTCTATAGACACAAATATATGAAAAGAAAAATCGTGGTCTAATAGTTAATATTCATTGAGCATTTGGGTTGTGCAGCTAGGTACTGCACTTTACAAGCATTAATTTACTTAAATCCATTTGTCATCTTAGAAAGGCTCATCAGCTAGATATGCCTCTTTGCTTGAATTAATTGTGCCTGGGGTTGGTGTCTACTATTAATTGTAATTACAGGTTGTTCTGGAATGTGAGTGTACACACATTGGGCAGTTAGTCAGATTGGAAGCCCCCTCTGAATAATCCTCCCTCAGCCTGGCATGTGTAGTAGGAAGGGATTGCAAAAAGATAGAAAGTTCCCACTGAATAAAGAAGTGAGAGAAGCAGGGGTTTTGTTGGGCAAACATAAAGGACCAGGAGTTTTATGTAAACAATCTGAGATTTCCCCGTTCCTCTCTTACACCCATCTTTGCAGACTCCATGGACCAATTACAGAAAGCAGTTAGATTCTAGCCCTGGCTGTCCACCCCTTTCCTTCTTTCCTCCCCCAGACCTCCTTGCCCAGAAGGGGAGTTTCTGATTGCTTGAACTGAACATTAGATCATTTCTTCAATTGAAGCAAAAATTTGTTTATTTACATCCTTTCTTGTTTAAAATGTAAGTACATGGATGTACACATTTATCTCTCACTTCTACTTTAAATGCATTCCATGAGAGTTGAAAGGCATTGCTTTATTGTCATTATTTTTTAAATGACTTATAATTATGATTGTGATTTCCTCTTTGACTCAAAACCTTATTACAGTTTTTAATTTCCATGTAAGTGGGCCTTTTAAGCATTTATAATTATCATTGTTATTATTTGCTTTGTGATCAGAAATATGAACCCTACAACTTCTGTTTTTGAAAATTTATTAGTTTCTTCCAAGGCCTGGTACATGCTTAATAAGGAGGTGGGTTATCTGTAGCTTAGATTAAAAAGGACTATAGATACAAAGATATGATAGAAGTGGATAGTTGGATACATATATATCCTAATGTATCTAATCTTAATTTTTTAATTATTCAAATGTTTAATCATTAAAACACATAGATCCTTAAGGAATTATGTTTTCTCTCACACTAATTGTTTTCTGTTAACTTTTCCTATTTCTAATAGCTGTGTTTTTTAAGAAAGTATACTTTAACGATCTCAAATGTTATACCTACTACTAAAATAAAATGTCTTTTTATAATATTTAACGCATTTTTTTCCTTGAAATCTACTGTTTCTAGGGCCCTTCACATTGAGTTCTGCTGTTTCAAATTACCTTCCTCACTCTTGCTTTTGTTTTGTTTTCATTTGATCCATAATGACTCATATATCTTTTCCTGTCCTTGAAAAGGCGGAACGGACAAGAAGTGTGGTGAGAAAAATTAGTCTTGCCATCCACAGATGGATAGTCAGATAACCCCATTCTAGCACATTCCCTTGTCTTCTGCCTGGTCTACCCCTCTAGGCACAGACTTGACTAATATATTCTTTAATATTTTATGGAAAATAAAAATGATACTCATACTTTTCCTTAAGATCAATCCAATATGGCAGAGATTGTCTTTCTTTAGTTTTTATGCTTAGTAAATGCCAACTGGTAACCAAGAGGAAAAAAGTTAGGGCTAGATAAAGATGGCCTGCCCCATGCTGGTTTTCTTTTCAAGGCCTTCTTACCTTCTGACTGAGGCCACTCAAACCTTGTATCCACCTGAACTCTGTGCTTGCTGGACCCTGAAGGAGAAAGCAAGGCAAGGCTTTCCATAGTGGACTTGGAGTCCTTTTACTGACATGCAGTTATGGTCTAGCCAATCATAGCTAAACAAATAGCAAGGCGGCAGTAATTTATACAGGGTTAGAGGAACAATTTAGAATTCCTAGAAATGTAACTATGGCAACAAATTAAGAAAGTTAGCTACAATTTGTCATTCCTTAAAGTCATGCATATTGCATTATCCTAATAATTTACGTAGTAATTACTTAACAAACCCAAATGAGAGGAATAAGTAATCATGCGAGCCTAAGGCTGAGATTTATGTGTGGTTTAAGAGTGGATGGTCTTGCGTTTTTCATTCACCCTTACTGCCTTCTACACATTATGCATTCAGTAAAATGGATGGCCTCTACTTTCATGAATGTCAGGACTGAAAAGGCAAAAAATGTCTCCACAGAGAAAGTCACAGAAGCTCAGCTCAGTTCTTAAATGTACATAGAACAGTTAATCAGATAACAGTGGGATGTTTGGGATAAATAATCATATTTTAGAGTATTTTTGGTTCTAATCTTTAATGGAATTACGAATTGGCTACTAGATTTATCCACTTCCTCATCAGTTGTTTTGGGGATGGGTGGCTGACCAAATTCTTTGGCATAAGTGACCTTTAAAATAGACAAATCTAGAGCCATATGGTTTATTACTTGGAAAGTGGGGTTCCTGTAGAACCCAGAGTTGATCAGGACCCAGGATAGTTGAGGGAACTTCACATCAGGTCTATGCCAGATTAATTATTCATTTAAGCAATTGACAAAACTCACTTTTCCAATTTGCCTCCTAAAATCAGAACATGATCTGGTCCTTCTGGCCCTTGTGAAAAGTGTGTTTGTTGTTGTTGTTTGTTTGTTTTGGCCATTCTAGACTTGCTGTAGAAACAAACACCCAAAAGCAAAAGTTATTCCACAACTTGTTCTACTCACAGAATTATTGGAACATCCATCCTCTGCAAGTTTCTTCCTCTACCATTTCCTCCCTGTTTTCACATTTACCCACAGCTTTCAGGTCTCTGAGTTATTTTTCACTTCAATTTAACAATGTTTATTGAGCACTTATTATGTGCTGGATACTGTGGTAGATGTTGAGAAATCATAGTGACCCAGGCCCATCTCATCTTCCATCCTCTAGGAATTTGCAGTCTATAGGTGAGCCACTGCCTCAGGTGGGTGCCATTTTGAGAAAAGTTTACCCCTGTCTGCTTCCTAAGACTTATTTCCTTTACTACCATTGCTGCTGGAACCATCCCTGGCCTCCCGGGTACATTGGAGGCCCTTCTTTCATACTCAAGACAAGACTGCAGCCACAAGCTGCTTTGTTGGTTCTTGCTCCTATGTAGCCGTCTGTTCCCTTGGGCACCAGCCAAGGAGTCACCTGGAGTTTTGTTAAACTGTTAATCCCTGGACCCACTACAGACCTACCCAAGAGTCACTGGAGTCATAATACACTTATCAATTGATTCTTCAGTACACTATACCTGGATGCTAAAAGCCTTTGGATCTAATTGCCACATGGGGCCAAACCTCCTGCAGGCCAGGAGTTTGTTACTGCAGCATAAACTAGCTTGCACTGACTAACACACTATACTAAACAATGCATGGTGATGGTCATATGTTTGTATTGAGTACTCTTCTCCCTTCCCACCTGCCTCCACCTCAGTTATTCACTCATCTCCCTTTTTATGAGAGGAGCAAACCCCCTTCTTCAGTCCAGTTCTCCCCTCTTTCCCCAGCAGCACCTTTCATCTCCCTTCCTCCAAACATACCCCACCACACTTAGCAGATTGAGGCCTTTTCCCATATTTTCATTTGTTTGTTTTTCTACAACTATATTTCATAATATTTATTTCAGAAGACAGGGAACTCTTTGTACAAACAGACTTCTGTTTGCAGCCAGCTCCTTCATAAAATAAACAATTGTAAGCATTTTTAGAGGAGGACACATTAAATCTCAGTTTTAAAGACACCTAAGGGAGTTTGTTCTTTAAAATGGTCATGTTCAATCATTTGTGAAATAAATAATCTCTCTCCCTGATTGTATAGACAATTAATCTACCTTTTATAAATTTTCATAAACACAGGATGTGTGTACATGTGTGTGTATGTTTGAGTGTGTATCTGTATCTGGTATAGTCTAATGTGAGAGCATCAGTAAAGTGCTTAATTGAGTGAAATGGGTGATTAGCTTCTATTTAAAGGGCTTTTTTCCTTCTACTGATGATGGCAAGAGGGCAGGAAAAATGATTAACAGGTTAGAAGCAGACTGTGAGGAAAGACTAAAGGAATTATGGATATTTGCCTGGAGCCAGAAGGCTGATATGTAGTTAATTACAGTCTTCAAGTTAATGAAGCAATATTTTATGGGTGATAGGGAGCAAATGTGTTTTTTATTCCAAGAACAAGAAGACCTTATGTTACAAAAGACAGACTGGATTCAAAGTAAGAATTTTGAATGGAGAAGTTTGGGGATGGAGCAAATCAGCACCAAGGAACATCATGGAATCACTCTCTGGATTTTTAATAGTAAATAAGCACCTTCACATGGGGCTTCATGATACTCAACTGTGGTTCCAGCTGGTGGCCCACAGCAAACACTGAGTATGTTACAATCTCTGTGCCTTTTCTCCTATTGTCCTCCCAGATGACATTCCCTCCTTCTCTCCATCTATTTGTCCAAACCCTTCATCTTCATCCCTGGCTTATTATAAAGTGTTCCTTCTCTACTCCATAGCTCACTCTCACCTTTTGGCTTTCACAATACATTCTTTTGTTAAATTAAAGCCACTTCCAAATTTTAGTGGCTTAAAAGATAAGAGCTTATTTTTTATTCACATGAAGTCTGCTGAGAGTTTGTCAACTCTCCAATGTAACTTTCTCTAACATGTGGGAATCTTCTTTCCACAGAATGGTTGATCTCTAAGGATAGGTCTTATGCCTTTCTGATCTGGCATTTTTAATTTGGTACATGTCTATTGATCAAAATGATGGCATCATTTGTCCCACTTATAAATGTCAGTTTAAGATTTATGGCACAGGTTATCAGAACTTCAAGATGAGTGGAGCAGGGAGAACAAAGGATACTGGGAGAGCCTGTCTCTTATCCATACTTCTGACACACAACTTGATTTCCTAGCCTTTGCTCTGCACCAGCCTCTGCTAATCATGGCTTCAGATTCCCTGGGACTCTGCCTCTTACTATACCTTTCTTACCTTTCCTCTTTATCCATTTCCAACTGAGGTCTTGGCTGTATCCATCCCAGACCTTGATGATCAACCTATTACCAGACTAAGATCAACCTTATGCTATACCTGGTTTGGGGTTTTTTGACCTAATTAGGCCATGTGATGCTGTCTGATATTTCACAGGAGTTTTGTGTTTATTGAAGTGCTCAGGCCTGGTGCACGAAATTCGTGCATTGGTAGGATCCCTAGGCCTGGCTGGTGATCAGGGCTGATCAGGGCCTTCTAGCTGCCAGCCGTGGCCTTCCTTCATTCTGCGCCACCCCCTGATGGTCAGTGAACGTCATAGTGAGCAATGAAATTCCTGGTCGAACTCCTGAGGGGACACTTTGCATATTAGCCTTTTACATATATATATAGATGTTAGAATCATACACACCTGAGTTCAAACCTCATGATTTAAGTGTAGATAATATGTAAATGCAAATAATCTTACCTTTGTAGATCATTGTGAAACAGAAATGAGGTAATAATCTATAAAGTGTTTAGCTAAGCACCTGGAATATAGTTAGTGGTCAACAAGTATTATCAATTGTTACTAAATTATTAAAATAACTAAATTTGAAGTATTTAAGAGTAAATATACTGATTTCTGCAATTTACTTCTTATTGTATCAAAAATATGATAGAACGATGGACAGATAGATGGATAGAAATATTAACAATGCAACTATAGTAAAATGTTAGCAGTAGAATCTAGCTGGTAGGTATATGACTATTCACTGTACAGTGTTCTCCATTAGGCTGTATGTTTGAGTGTTTTCATAATAAAATATTGGGAGAAGTCAGTAAGTTTATACATTTTCTCTACCTCATCCAGACACACAGGAAACTAAAACATGACACGACTTAGGCAAATTCCCAATAGGAATTAAGAAATATTGTGATGCCTCCTCTTAAATTTATCTGATATTCAGAGGCTGCCTGCCTTGATAAATAAGCACAACCTGACAAGTGAGCAAAGAAGCAGGTGTTTGGAGCAACAGGAACCAGTGTGCAGAATTTGTACCTGGTACTTCCAGGGGTCAGCATAAAATACAAACCCCTTGATATTATTGCAATGGATATTATTGCAATGGACTTGATATTATTGCAATGGATCATGTGCATCCTAAGTGCCAATAACTCTGATTCAATTTGGAATACGTGACAGATCGTATGTAGCACTAAGACAGCAAGAATTTTAGAGAAACGGACAAAATTCTGGGTAAGTAGAAGTCATGGCAGCCTAGCCCAGCTAGGCGTCCTCAGAAATTCCACCTCAAAGCCACAGCTACAACCATCGCTTGGCTTCCTGAGTCTCTGGTGGTAGCCATGAAACCACAAAAATTGGCAAGATCTTTAATAGGAATGAGTACAAAATCTATAAAATCATAACATTAACAGTGACACCAGGTAACATTAGGTCAATTCTCATTTTGCAGGGGAGGAAAGAGCAAACTGAGACCTAATTAAGACATATTGAAAGTGAGAGATTTTGATTTCAAGCTCACATCTATCCTCTCTTCCAGTGACAATGTTGAAATGTACCTTGGAGGGGCTTTATGCCCTTCCCACCCACTATCTCCATTCACACCCCCAACACACACACACACACCTTCTGTAAATAAGATGCAATCTAAGGTAGAACCTGAGTTGGCTGTGCAAACCCATTTTAGGCTAAGTACCCTAGGCCTCTCCTCGAAGATGACTGCCAGCCCCAAGCACCTCCTGCACAGAAATTCTACCCTCTTCTGTGTTCCTCAACTATAGCCCTGGTTGAAGTCCTCAGTAGCCCTGACCTGAAATTCGAGGAAATTCCATCCTTACCACCTTATCAACCCTCAGCCTTCCCCTATCCCCCAATATGTCTTACAGATATGACAGGTTAATCTTTCATAGCAGACTAGAGGCCCGGTGCACAAAAATCCGTGCATTCAGGGGGGGCCCTCAGCCCAGTCTGCACCCTCTTGCATTCTGGGACCCCTCAGGGGATGTCTGACTGACGACATAGGCCCACTCCCCGGAGATCAGGGCTAAGCTGGCAGTCAGACATCCCTCTGACAGCCTGGGAGCCATTGGGGATGTCTGACTGATGGCTTAGGCCCGCTCCCTGCAGGGACATCCTTAGCGCTGCCACGAAGGTGGGAGAGGCTCCTGCCACTGCCACTGCACTGGCCAGCCATGAGTTGGCTTCTGGCTAAGCAGCGCTACCCCTGTGGAAGCACACTGACCACCAGGGGGCTGCTCCTACATTGAGCATCTGCCCCCTGGTGGTCAGTGAGCATCATAGTGACCAGTAGTTCCCAGTACTTCTGCTGTTAGGGTCAATTTGCATATTACCCTTTTATTATATAGGACTGGAGGCCCAGTGTCCCTCAGCCCAGCCTGCACCCTCTCCAATCTGGGACCCCTCAGGCCTAAACTGGTAGTCAGACATCCCTCTCACAATCCGGGACTGCTGGCTCCCAACCACTTGCCTGCCAGCCTGATCACCCCCTAACCACATCCCTGCCAGCCTGATCAATGCCTAACTGCTCCCCTGCCGGCCCAATCACCCCCAACTGCCCTCCCCTGCAGGCCTGGTGCCCCCCAACTGCCCTCCCCTGTAGGCCTGGTGCCCCCCAACTGCCCTCCCCTGCAGGCCTGGTTGCCCCCAACTGTCCTCCCCTGCTAGCCCAGTCACCCTTAACTGCCCTCCCCTGCTAGCCTGATCACCCACAACTACCCTCCCCTGCCGGCCATCTTATGGTGGCCATCTTTGACCACATGGGGGTAGCCATCTTGTGCAAGGGCGTGAGGGTCAATTGCATATTACCCTTTTATTATATAGGATAGTTGTGATCCCATTATTGTTCCACTTGGGTAGTTAGTGCTTGTCACCCCTTACTCCTTCCTTTCTTGGGTTAAAAAGTCACCAGGAATTCCTCAGTCCTTAGAGTTCATTGAATTCCACCATCCCTGGCATGCCAGGGCAGTTCAGGATATCAGTGGGCTCCCATTAAAACCCTTATTTCAGGTGTACAGTCTAGAACCCTATATACACCATCCAACCTGCCTGTGTATGGAAATTCTACTCATTCTTCAACACTCAGAGCAAATGCCACCTCAGCCACACAGGCGTCTCTGATGCACAGAGAGCCTGCCTTACCTTTGATTTCCCATAATGTAGTGTTTGGCCCTCTGTTATGGTATTTTCTGTATTTTGCCTTATGGCATGGGGCAGGGGTTGTTTGTTTGTTGTTTAGTCTTCTTGCTAGATAGGAATATTCTTGAAGCTCCAAGAGAGGAAACCCTGGGGCATTACCAAGTCTTTGTTCTGTGCCAGGCACTTTCTCCTTGTCCTCTGATGAGGTGGGTGGCATCGTGCATCTTCTATAGCTGAGCAAGATGGGATCAAGACCCCAGTGTCTTACCATTGGCATGATCACAATAAATATCTGAGAAATTAATTCAACTGTGCACTTTTCTAAAGCCTGTGGATTGTTTACTTATAGTTCTCAAAGTTTGCTCAAATATCCAAAGACAAAAAATGTTTGATGTTAGATTTTTGACCGACCTCATTAATGATGCTTTATTATAAACCCATGGAAGGGCCTTTCCTAACCCTGTTCCCAAATATATCTCTACAGTTCTGAAGTGGAAAGACTCTTAAAGAGAGGTCAGCACAGTAACGCTGAAATGCTAGCTGGGAAGCAACTGAAGGACAGTTGGTTAGAAAATGCTGACCTCCTCTGAGAGAAGGAAGCAAAAAGTCAAGTGGCAAATACTTGCCCTTCTCTAGCAAAAGAGACATTCGGAACTCAGGTGTGCTTGTCCTGGGATGAGGACACAATGAGAATTCACCATCCTCTCGATCTTAAAGAAACAGCTGGCTCAGAGAAAGGGGGAAATATCTTTAATTCACTCAATTCAGCCATGAATATTTCCATCTTCTTTTGCAGAGAATAATAGGAGTTGGAAGATGAGGGTGAAAGACCCAGATGAAGTCTGGCTGGATGGCAGGCTTATGTGCCTTATCATCCTGCCCATGAGAAGCCCAGCACAATTTTCATTCATGCTGACAGTACCAAATGATGCCTTGAGTCACTGCTGGAAAGAGAAATACATTCAAAATAATTCATTTTGACAATACTTTTACTGAGAGTATTCACTTTTAGGGTCTGAATAATTTAATGATACATGAGATAGACAGTTCTTAATTCATTTAATAATTATTAATTGAGACTCCAGCAAGTGTGCATGGGGCTGCTGCAGTGAATATGCTGTATGAGATTAGAATTGACTCAACACCTGTGTTGAATTAGAAGGAGCTTTATCTCTTGGGGAAAAATAGTTGAGTTAAGGCCTGGGCCCAAGATAACAGGGCACACGCTACCCTTAGGAATCTACACCCTACTCTTTTCTGAAAATCATTAAAATTCCATTTCAATTTTTTTTTATCTTTAACCATATCCTGAGGTAGCAATGAAGATGTCAATGGTATAATTATGCCTAGTGGCTCTGCACTGTTCGAGCCAGGTCCTACATCCTACCCATGATCAGCCTTGGCAGTTGCAATCCCAGACGGTGTCTGTTCTCCTATATTAGTGTTATTGACCTCTCAGACTAACATTAGAATGGGACCAAGTACCAATTTTTTAATAAATGGAGTAATTATTTAAAGTGGCCAGGGATAAGAAGGCCTAGGGGGGAAGAGACCCATTTCTCAGAGAGGCAAAATGTAGCAAATTAATTCTGTCCTCAAGTTCAAGATCTGGGGTGAGGCAGAATATGAGTGATGACATAGAGAAAGTCAGGAGGAAGGTGATGTAGGTCTGGAGCACAGATAAGATGGAAATGAAGCAATGAGGTTCTGAGAAGATTTCTGAGAACAGAGATGGAATACCATGGGATAAGGAAGGACAAATGAATGTTTGGATATGGCTTAGAATTGAGCAAAGAGGGAGTGATGGCTGGAAAAATAATATCCGGGTGTTTCAATAGGATTGAACTCTGACATCACCTTGGAATTGAAAAGCTTTCCAATGGAATCATGCTCCATCCTGAAAAAAGAAAAATCGGTATTTAATATTGCTTCAGAAAAATGTGTATTTCTTCATGCAACAAATCCTTTGAAGTGGCACTGAAGTTACACTTGAATGTACTGTATTTGCATTCCATTTATTAATTCACATGGGTAGTTTTTTTCTAATCTCTACATCACAGCACAAATCCTTTTCATGCTCCATTTCCTGCACACTGCAACCTCCTATTTCACAGATAATGTTCTTTTTTTTCATTATGATCACAAATGACTGGGGGAAAAAATACAACGAGCCTCAACCAGCCCTGTGTAATAACCTGTCTACCACCACAAAGTGGGTTGCTGTTGGCTTTTTGTTTATTCTTTTTCTCTACATTAGATGGTTACATATCAAAGATTTTTATAATGATAGGGGCTTTTTAGAAGATCAAGAGTAGATAAATAAATGGGATGTGACTTTAAACTTCTTGATGGGGACCTGGTTTATTATTTACCTCAACTTGTTTCTCCCAAGCTCTCTGCTATTGTTTTACAATTTTATTCTACCTAATGTTGTTGTTTTTAACTTTTGATTAAAGTAAAACATTGTAGCAGGATATATTTTTTCCCAAATTTGCCACAGGAACATATCCAGTGCCAAACTCTTTTAGAACTTTGCCATTCCCCATCTATAGATGGAATCTATTTCTACTCACCTTGAAATTGCATGGGCCTCCATGGCTGCTTTAAGGAACAAAGTGCAGGGTGAGGGACACTGCTCATTGAAGACTGGGTCATAAAAGCCAGTATGGCTCCTGCTGACTTTGCTCACCATTGGAACCGAACCAGCATGTGGTGAGGAAGCCCAGGCCACACAGGGAGGCCCCCTGAAGGTGTTGCAGCAATGGTGCCGGTGACGGTTTCACTCGATAGCTAGCATCAATGGCAAGACCTGGGAGAGCAAGTCTTCAGATGATCCCAGTGCTGGGCCTTCCAGCAGCCCCTGCTGACACCAAATGGGGAAAAGCTAAGTTATCCCTGCCAAGCCGCACCCAAATTACATACTGGTGAGAAAAATTAATGTTGTTGCTTCAAGCCACCACGTTTTGGGAGATTTATTACACAGCACTGGATAACTGAGACAAACATACTCTAAGAAGAAATACATATGTCATTAATGAATGTTCACAATTTGAACACAGCCATGTAACCACACCCAGATTAAGGAATATCTTCTCAGAAGTCCTTCTGGTCACTGCCTCCCAAGAATAACCACTCTCTTAAAGACCTGGATTAATTGTGCCTGCTTTAGTGTTTGTCCAGTTTTCACATGGCTTTTGTAGCTCCATTAGAAGCAAATGGCCCAGGATATGAAGTGAGACCCCTGGAACAAGGAACCCCAGCTACTGGAAGGTTCTCAATTAGAAGAGGACTGCTGGGTGCGATAAACTGGATTGGTCCCTCCAGAATCCACATGAGCATTCTGTTATGACATTACATTCTGTTATGACAGCCCAAGCTGCTAATACACTGATCAGTGGAGCTAACCCATGAAGAGCTTGGGAGAAAACAGAAAAACTGAAGCAATTGTGTCTTCTTAACTTTAGAAGGTATAATAAAGGCTATGATTTAAAGACACTGGTCAGTAGACATATTCAGAGTGTCTGCCCAGCTCATGCCACTTGGAGCTAATGGATGATTCACAGCCATGATGATGGCGAATGCCTAAAGGTTTTTGGCCGTAAGCGCTGATCACTACTTCACTGACCACAGTTGACTAGAGATAGGAGCTAGTCCAAGTTGAGCCAATTTTAATTTATTCTCTCTCTTAAGAAGCACAGAAGTTATAGGCAAACCAAACAGCAGTAGACACTAGAGCTCCACAGTCATATAATCTCAAAAGTAGTAGCTGATTTAACCAAAATATAAGCATGATAACAAATAAGAAAAAAAAAATGTAGACCAGAGAGAGCAGAAAAGTGGGGTAAATACACAAAGAGAAACCCATGTCATAGGCTGAAATGGAGGAGAGAAAGCAGAGACATGGAGACAGACACCTGGGGGAATTTACTGCAAGAAGTTCCTCTCTCCTTCTGATCCATTCTTTTCTACTTGGGCTATCTGAAGTTATGCCAAAAGTAGGTAGTCAGGCACACAGAACACTGGGCCCATGTTGATAGAAGCAATCCCAAACCCTAACTGAATTTGGACCTAAAACAGTGAGGATTGGTTCTAGACACGGGCAGAGTTGTGGCTGAAAATTAAAGACACTGCTTTCCTTCAGGAGTAGTCTGGGGTGGATGTGAAGCAGCATACAGGACAACACCTCCACCAATTCTTCAACACTGCTGGAGTAGCCAGTGGCTTTCAGCACTTTGTACATATTACTTAGCATTGTGGAAATGCTTTAATATTGCAGTTACTGTTAGTCTGTCCTCTCATTATTTCTTCATGGGTCTCTCTGCCCAATTGATTAGGAACCTCTTGAAAACAAGTGGCATGTCCCACTCAATCCTATAGTTATTTTGTTTCAAGCCCTGGGGCTGTGTACATAAAGTGTTCTACATCTGTAGAATGATTGAATACTTGAGTGACAGAGATCTGACTTCCCATCCTGTTCTGTTACTAACTACCTGTGTCATCTTAGACAAATCAATGAACTTCTCTGGGCTTTACATGTCTGATAAAGAAAGTAATGAAAAGAGGCAATCAAGTCTTTTAGGTCCCTTCAAGATCTAAGTCTCAATGTACTCTATTTATATTCTGGCAAAGCTGTGAACTACTTATAGAAGAGAGAACAAAACCCTAGCGGCAGTCATCTCAAAGCAGCATCTAAATGAGGCTGTGATCTGTCCATCTGTTTATTTTGGAGATCAGGCATGTTCCTGTTTCAGAGCGCTGGTCCTGTACACCGCCTCTTGCCCTCCGAGGCTCTCTTGTGTCTCTTCCCCGTCTTGTCTTGTGTAGCAGGCTGACGTTTGATCTTCAGTTTACATTTGTTCCTGCTCTTATCACTCCTGGGAAGCTGTATTACCTTCTTCTAACACCATCAAAGGTCTTTAATGCCTACCTTTCAGCATATTGTGTGTCATATTATAGATGCAGCTGAATGTTAGCTTAGCATTGCCCAGGGACATCCCAATCCTGGTGAATGACAAATGAGCAGTGAACTGAAATTTCTCACTTTTAACTGGTCTCAAAATAGAACTTTCAAATCATAAGGTTGTCTGTCCTTTTGGTTAAGGCATTCCTGAATATAACTTCTTCACATCCCTGTCCCCAGAACCAAAAACTGGCAGATGCAATGGGAAGAACAATGAACTGAGAGCGATATTCTAGTCCTATCTCTGCCACTAATGAGCTTAAGTCAGTATTAATCATTTATTCTTGATCCTATATGTAGATTTTCTTAGCTTACCTTACAAAGACTTTGCCTAAATTGTGCCTAAGCATCCCTACAAATAGCTAAACTGGGTAGACTCATGTAATATCACTGTTTGCTATTAGAAGCTCTACGTGCATAAATGTGGTAAGAGACCCCATGGTTTCTAACCAGTGATTTGTTTATCTCTAAACTCCAATTTCTGATAGCTTTCCCAAAGTGTGTTGTTTCACGTAGCACTCTATTTGGAGCAGCCCCTCCAAAGCAGGACTCTGGAATGTAGGTGATGGTGTCAGAACATGCCCTCAGCTGAAGAGGGCTGCATCACTCAGGACCAAGCTCCCATCCCAAGGCAGCCTGCATCTTCTAATGCTCAATAGGGGTATCTCTAGACAGTGACGAAGACCAGCTGCCTTGCCCCATTCTGGGGCAACTCTGAACAGCCTTAGCACCTTCAGAGCTCTCTATAGGATTGGCCAAAATTAGCTTCTTCATTGACCCAGTCTTGCTACCTTTAACAGGTATTGATCCTAAGAGCCCCACCTTCCCCCCCCCCCCCCCCCAATAACCTTTCTGCACACAAATCTCAGGCTACTAGAGTCTGCTTCTTGGAGAGCCTGATCTGTTACATGTGATCGGATAAATCTGGGATACCCTGCCTGATGCATCAGCCTAATACATATTAGCATACTGGAAGGACCTATTGTCTATATAGCACATGAGTTCTGGCAACAGATGGAACTAGCTTTGAATCTGGACTTTGACACTTACTAGCTGTGCAACTTTGGGCAAGTTACTCAGAATCGTTAAACATCCCTTTACTCATCTTGAAAACTCCAGGAATTCATAGTAGGCACTCCTAGAGCAGACTGGAGGTGCAAATGTGCTCACTGACATAAAGTCATCAGCAGGGTGCCTGGCCCGAGGGTTAGTACCAGCTTTTAGAAGGCCTTCAGCAAAGAAATCTACTTGACTTGATTCAAACAAGTATGTTCCAAGCTGTCAGTGTCCCCGTGGGACTTTACTAAGGTATAGATTTACACTTGGGAACACTTTCGTCTACTCAGAGTAGAGTGGGGCGGGGCAGCTGGGCCTTGAGCCTCCCCATTTTCAACCTCTGCTTGAAAAAAAGGAATGTTAACATAGGCCAGGGACCCTCAGCTGAGCACTGGGATCAGGGGATAGAGAATTTGGAAGGAGAAACAAAAAAGTTAAAACATCTTGCTGCCATAAAGGAGTCTCCATGGGGATCTGTTTTGTTGGACTGTTTTCTTTTCATAAAGAAACTCCCTTGTTTCTATTGCAACAAGCAAGGGGTGGCCTGTTGCTTGAGCAGTGGGGGTGGTTCCTGCCTTGGAAGGCTTAGCAGGGCCTGGGCCAGACTGTGGGGCAAAGGCAAGGAGTTGAGGGTAGAGAAAGAAGGTTTAGATTTGTTACTTTCAGCTTTAGGCTGAAATGCTTGTACTTTTGTTCTTCCTCCCATACTATTTTCACCACTGAAATGGTCGAATCCTGCCAAACAGAGCCAGAAGGGTGAGATCGCAGAGTGATGGTTTCACTCCCATTATATATTCTACAGACTCTAAAACTGCATTTTGCAATAGGTGGGAGGTGGTCACCATGACCAGGAAGGGGTTCCTACTGGTGGGTAGTACTTAGAGGCTGACATGCCAAGCATGCAAAATGTGGGCAGTCTCATCCCAAGGAAAAATGGCCCACCCAAAATTCTAATGGTACCCCTGTTGATTCACATAGATAAAATGGGAATTGAGAGGTCTCTTAGTCTGATTTTAGTCACGCACTCAAGCAGGAAGGATATAGGGAAACCTGTAACAATGTCACACACCTTATCCAAATCTGGGACTGAGGCATGGAGCCATAGCAAAGGGCCCATGTCCATGTCATCCTCAGGAATCTGCAGGGTAAGAAGTCCACAGTCCGAATGTTGGTCATCTTCATATGCCTTTCCATCAGAAAAAAAAGACTATCTTTTTAGGCACCATTAGGAACCCCTTAATTTCTAGCCCACTAATGTTCCACATACTGTTTGCCCCAAATTGATCATGCATTAGTAAGGGCACTTTTTAGAAAGAGACGCCAGAGCTTTCATTAGATTTTCAAAGTGACCCACCCCCCACATTAAGAACTACTATATGACCTATAAATGAAAACAAATTAGTCAGTTAATTAACTTTTGATGGGATCTTCCTTGCTCACATTCTCCCCAAACCTTGCTTTCCTTCTTTATTTTCCTTTGAAGAATGCCATCATCCTAATGCAATTTCTCTCCACCCCCTGATGTTTTGAAATATCTGCTTTCTGCTTTCCCTTCTTTATGCAACTCCCTCCTACTCTCAGGCGCATCTATTTGCCCAGCGATGTGGGTTGTGCTTGTCAATAACGGCACTTAAGAGTTCAGAGTAATGATCTCAGCACGCCTTTCCCATCTGTTATTTCCATACGCCTGACGTCTTCATAGTAGCTTTTCAGGGAATAACAAGATCCTCCTTTACAAACCATTCTTCTCTCTCTAAACACTTAATGTCGAAATTGTTTGGGCTGCTCTTTATAGAGCTCCCGAAGCATCATGACTGAAATGATCATTCCGGCTCTTTGTAATAATCACAGCTCAATTTTCCAGCTGAGACTGATTTCTGGCAGGGCTTCGGTCAGGACCATATATTCATGGGCCTCTGTTATTTCCTCCCTTAGATTCCGGCTCTGGTTGGAGCAGTTGATTTCCTTCATTAGCAATGTCACTTCCACCATCTCACACAGTACATCATCCTCACATCAGCTCAGGGCTGCATTTCCAAGAGCAGCCCCAGCTTCCCCGGAGTGGGCGGGGCTGGGAGGTGGCAGCTTGTGGTGCTGGGCCTCCTTCAGTTGAAATTTGAGCCAGCACAACTTTGAGACCTGCAGGCACCCACCCAGCAATACAAACCCAGGGAAGGAGAGGAACTCAAGACTGAGAAGCTGGGAACTGGGGGAATTAGCCTGGATGGTAGGCCTGGAATCTGGAGAAAGTGAACAATATAATCAATGATTATAATAAATCTAACATTTATTAAGCACTTTCTATATGTCAGAGACCGTTTTAAGTACTTTATATGAATTAAGTCATTTAGCCTCCATCACAATTTTATAAGGTAGATACTGCCATTTCTCTCATTTTACAGATGAGTAAACTGAGGCAGAGAGATTCAGCCGGTATAAGGACCCAAGGAGCTCTGATCAAGAGAGTGGGGAGTGGCAAAGGCAATTTAAGGCACTGACCATACTAAGAGTTGCAAAGGCTCAGGATTCAAGGTCGGAAGCCAGAGGCCTGGCAGTGACTGAGGGTAAAGACTTAAAACTCCAAAATGAATGGAGAGAAAAGAGCCAAATAATGGCTTGGGCTCCATGCAAATTTGAGCCAGGACTAGTTTCTGAGAGGGAAGCGATGGGCTCAGGCTGGCCATAGGACCTGGAGCAGCATGGTGGGGTGGGGACACTGCAGCTCTGTGGGCCTGTTGGTGGCCACGCCAAGCCCAGGAAGGACAAGCAGGGCTTTGAGAGCCACAAGAGCCTGAGATGCCACTGAAGGCTGGAAGTCATCCTGCCTGTTCAGGAAACTGCAGCCAATCCGAGCCTTCGGGACACTGAGCATCCACGGAGTAGAATGTTCTTACCTGGGACCTTGAGCTGGCATGAGCTTCAGCATGGCCCGATCACCACCTCTGCCTTTGGTGCTGTGAATCAACAAGAAGTGCATCAGAAGAGTGGGCCGTGGGCCTCCGGGAGCTCAGGCTGCCCTGTCAGCTCTGTTCAGGTGCTTTGCAGAGCTCATTTCCTCCTATGAGCCCACTGAGTTCCAGGCCTAGCCCTCAGCTGTTGACAACTAATTCCCTTAGCAGCTGAGGGACTACACTGGGTCCCATTCCAGGAAATAGTACTTCTTAAGAAGGGAAACTTTAAAAAGCAAGAAGCCTTTAAGAGCCAAAAGAATGGAGCTTTAGTAGTGAAATTGTGGCAGGGAGTAAAAGACCATCATGTGGAAATGTCCTAGGGCTGTGGTCTACAAACTGTGGCTCGCAAGCCACATGCAGCTTTTTGCCCCCTTGAGTGTGGCTCTTCCACAAAATACCACAGCCTGGGCGAGTCTATTTTGAAGAAGCAGTGTTAGAAGAAGTTTAAGTTTAAAAAATTTGACTCTCAAAAGAAATTTCAGTAGTTGCACTGTTGATATTTGGCTCTGTTGACTAATGAGTTTGCCAACCACTGTCCTAGGGGATCACTGCTGGGCAGGGCACAGACATGCTTTCCTGGGAAAGACCTGAGTTGAATTTTTTAAAAACATGTTTTTATTTATTTCAGAGAGAGGAAGGGAGAGGGAGCAAGAGAGAATCATTGATTGGATGCCTCTTGCATGCCACCTACTGGGGGTCAAGCCCACAACCTGGCATGTTCCCTGACCCAGAATCGAACCTCCATCTGCTGGTTCATGGGTCAACAGACAACCACTGAGCCACACCAGCCAGGCCCTGAGTTGAATTTTTAAAGAAAAACATGTCCACTTAAGGCCTTGCTGACCTATGGTAGGAAGTGAGGTCATCATAGACGAAGATGGACATCATGGCACCACAGAACTATAGCAGCAGTGGGCAGATGTTTCCTCTTACAACCTAGGATAGAATCCAGCCACAGTCCACTGTCCAGTTGGGGCTTTAGAATTCTAGAGCCTTTGTAACGTCCTGCATGTGTTATGTCCCCTCTGATCCCCATAGTGATTAACTGAAAAACCATTCAATCAAGAGGGCTTGTGACTTGTTTGCATTCATAATAAATTTACAAGGAAAACCAATGACATTATTGGTTTAGCCACTAAGTTCAGGAATACATAGCTGAAAAAAAGTCCCATCCCTATTTGGTACCCACGCCTCCATAACAGTTTCACCCTATAATAAAAGGAGATAATAGCAGCTGAAGCAGAATATGGTGGGAAGGAAGACCTCAATGTTTCTCTCTAAGAATCTCAGCCTGCATTCTGATCTTCTTGATGGGGAGTTTGGTATCTTATAATCTACTAGAGGCCTGGTGCATGAAATTCATGCACTCGGGGGCGGGGCAGAGGGAGGGGTCCCTCAGCCCAGCCTGTGCCCTCTCGCAATCTGGGAGTGGGGAGGCTCCCGCCACTGCTGCTGGGCTCACCAGCCATGAGCCTGACTTCTGGCTGAGTGGCGCTCCCCCTGTGGGAGCACACTGACCACCAGGGGGCAACTCCTCCATTGAGCGTCTGTATCATTGTGACCAGTCGTTCCACCGTTAGGTCAATTTGCATATTAGCCTTTTATTATATAGGATAACATGATCTATTAATCTCTATATGGCAGAACCTATATATGCCTCACCTTAACATATAGCATCTACACATCCAAATAAAATGAGCATCTAAATTACACAAATCTTTCTTACCAGGTGCTGTAAAGAAATAAGGTGCTGTAAAAAGTAAATAAATAAACAAGCCAACTAACTTCCTAGAAATCAAGGCCAGGTATCTGCCCTGTCAGTTGGGAGAAAGCAGGCAGTGAGGGTTCGTATGCTCTATTTAAAAGGCTTTAGCTCAGCCTTAGAGAAGGTGAGATGCATTACTAGGAGAGAAAAAGGGCACAGACTCTGGGTTCCTCCAAAGTGGAGGTGATGTCCTGTCCATCTCATGTCTTCTGCTCCTAGCACAGATTCCAATGCTGAGTAAACAGATGAGATGCTTAATTTTTTAAATATTTTTATTGATTTCTGAGAGGAAGGGAGAGTGGGAGAGAGATAGAAACATCAACAATGAGAGAGAATCACTGATCAGCTGACTCCTGCACACCCCCTACTGGGGACCGAGCCTGCAACCCTGGTATGTACCCTTGACCGGAATTGAACCCAGGACCTTCAGTCCTCAGGCTGATGCTCTATCCACTGAGCCAAACCAGCTAGGGCGATGTGATGCTTCATTTTATACAGCAACTTAAGTAGTCACAGGATGCCCAGACATTTGGCCAAATGTTATTCTGGGTGTGGCTGGAAGCTGTTTCTGGATGAGAGTCCCACTTGAATCAGTGGATTTTGAGTAAAGCAGATTGCCATCCCCAATGTAGGTGGGCCTCAGTCAATCAGTTGATGGGCCTAAGAAGAATAAAAAGGCTGACCCCCCCCCCCCCCGCCATGAGTAAGAGAGAACTCCTGCCTGGCTGCCTTGAGCTGAGACATCTGTTCTTTCCTGCCTTCAAATTCATACTGCAACATTAGCTCTTTCTGGGTCTTGAGCCAGGACATATCCTTCAGTGTCTTCAGTGGTGGTCTGGGCTCCTCCAACAACTCGCCAACGTAAGAGAGTGCCTGGTTTTAGATGACACTGTGGTCTGGCAGTAGATGCAGGATGGCATCTCGGCTAAGAGCATGGGCCTGGGGGGAGAGGGGGCCTACAAACAGGGATCTGATTTCCTCCTTGCCTTAGTCTGAATGCTGTGTCCCCCCAAATTCATGTTAAAATCCTTACCACAGGTGATTGGTTATGAGGTGGGTTTTGAAGTTATTAAGTCAAGAGGGCTGAGCTCTCATAAATGGGATCAGTCCCTTATAAAAGAGACCCTGAGAGCTCCCTTGCTTCTCCCACCAGCCCCAAGACAGCTATGTATGCACCAGGAAACTGGTCCATCAGATTCACCGGCATCTTGATCTTAGACTTCCAGCTCCAGAACTGTGAGAAAGGAATTGTTGTTTATAAGCCCCCAGCCTGTGGTATTTTGTTAGCACAGCCTGAACAGACTAAGGCTCTCTGCTTTCGGTTACTGCCTATATAGCCTTGGGTGGGTTACTTACCTCTCCTGATTTTTGTCACCTATAAAATAGGGACAACTAACTACCTCCAAAGTTTTCTTATGAGGGGAAAAATAAGTTAATATTTATAAAACAGCTTAGAACATTGTCTTGCACATATCAAGAATTACATTTTTAATTATTCATTTTTTAGCACTGGTCTTTTCCAAAAAGTTGGACGGGAGATGGGGAAAGGGACAGGTTTTATTATTCTGTGTTCTTTTCTTGTTATAATGAGTATGTATTACAATTAGGAAGGAAAAAAGAGAAAAGGAAGGGAGAGAAGGAGAGGAAGGGAGGAAGGGAGGGAGATAGTCTGAGCCCCAGTCCTTGCTCAGAGGCCCTAAGCCACTCTATGGAGTCACATGGCTTTCCACTTGCCCTTTTGACCAGAGAGGAAGTCAGTCCCGGCTGAAAATGGAAGTTCCAGCCCTTAACTGAATTTGGTGCGTGTCTGAATGATAGTGCTCGGTCTTACTCTTTCATAAATCAAAGCAGGAAAATAATTCTAACAGTGCATAAACAGAAAATATGAAAATTAATGCTTGCAGGAACCTTATTTAATTTTGCTGTAAACCAATTTTCATGACATTTATGCTGTTTGTTTTGTTCATTTGTGGGTGGGGGGGTTCCCCCTTTTTATTTTGTTTTCCGTTTTTTCCTTTTGGCTCAGTTTCAGAGAGGCTAGTTATATGCACATTCATCTCTAAAATGACCTTCCTTTTTTGAAATGCATGTCCTTCTGTTTGTAATAAAAGGTCATAAACTTGTCGTGCCCATCAAAGCCATTACTATGGCAATACACTACAGGATTGTGATTATTAACCTCTGGATAAACAGGCAGGCAGGGAAGATGGATGGAGAGGGATAAGGTTTGTGTTTATACACATTTATCTTTGGTAATTAGCCATCTGGGGGAAACCACAAATACAGGCAACAGAAATTGATTTATCTTCAAATAATAAGTTTTGCTTTACAACAAGGTCTAAAAGTAGATCCTCTCAAGTGCTAATTTTGCATGTCACTTTCAGGCTTTAAGGATGAAAGTAGCAATTACCAGGCCTTTCATATGCAAAAGTAAGGTGCTGAGTAGCTAGGGCTTCATCCACAGGAGAAAAAGATGTGTGTTCCCAGAAGTGGCCCAATTTCCAGAGGTCTTCTTAGGTCCTATAGGCTGGTCACTAGAAGGCTGTTTCCCCCACCCTCACCCCCCAGGTCCAGGGCCACCCCTGTGGGATCAGCTGCAGGCACCTGTGGTCTGGAAGGGGCATCACTGACTCCATAGGGCTCCTGTGCACTTGGGCTGACCTTGCACTGCAGATGCTAAGATTCAGGGCCTGGAGAGGAGCCGCCTGGACACTTGAGCTGCACAGCCAAGTGAGGCAGGGTTCTTTGGCAGGCTAAGATGGAGATGGAGGGAATCAAGATGCATGCATCTCATTTCCATCGCTGGCTGATACCTAAGGGCTTAGTAGCTACATATGCTACTAAGGCCCTTCTGTTCAGGAGGTAACAGCCCAAACCAAGGATGATTTCTCCTGGGTGATTTCACTTCTCCTTTTTTATTAACCCCCAGGGAAGTGCCTGCTTTTAATTAGCTGTAGTTCAAAACCATCCATCCAGGCTTGCATGTGGCACCCTCCAAATTTATTCAAAGACAAAGGAAAACAGAGTGGAACACTCTGGAGAGGCCCCGTCGACATCCATCTGTTGCAGCTGCGAGTTCCCCCATTAAACCCTTCTCATAAATAGTGCTGGATCCCGCAGTCTATTGCCAAATGTTTTTTGAACTGTTTTTATTAATAACAAATTGGAATCAGTTGCTGTCTGGAATAGACCCTGCATGTCTCCACCTGTGAACACCTTTGGCAGTAGGCAGAGCCGCCCTATACCTAACACCTGTCCATATGCTGCCCGTGATGCAGGCCCAGTCTCAGACTTTCCACTCCTTGGAGCCCTTCCATGACCATGATGGCCCTGGCCCACGGGTAACACAGCTAAGGGTAAAAGGGAGGACTCCATACCTGGGAGCCAGGTGCAAATCCCACCACTGCCATTTGGTCTTATTTTACTACTGTGAAATGGAGATGTTCTTTCAGAGTTCCTATCCCAAAGGGCTGTTGTAGGTGGTGCAGCTACATGAGGGGCAGGACTGCTCTAGCTAATACAATATAACGGAAAGCATTGCAACATACTCGCTGTGAGATCCAAGGAAGTGTCATTTTTCTGAGCCTCACTTATGAGGATAAGAATAGGTTCTAGTGAGAAATAAAGCTCTCATATATGAGACAATAAATATGAGGCAATAAATCAACAGTAGCTTTTTTATTTTATGATTGTCCTACATGCTTATGATTACAGTAGGGGCCCAGTGCACGAATTTGTGCACCTTGAAAGGAACTGTGGGCTGCGAGGCTCGGTGGGCACAGGAGTGGGTCTCAGCCCATCCCCTGTGCCCCACTGGGCCCCTCCCACCGTGAACCCCTGGTCCCTTGTCTGTCGGCCACCACCACTCCCATGCACTGATGGCACTGGCCCCACTCTCACTCACTGACAGTGAGGAGCAATTGGGCCCAGTGCCATCAGTGGGTGCAAGTGAGGCCGGTGCCAGAAGTGGGTGTGAGCAGCAGCTCTGGTGCTGGCAGTGGGTGGGAGCAGGGCTGTCACTGGCAGCAGGTGTGAGAGGTGGCTGCCAGCCCCAATTGCCCCCTCAGGTGCAGGGGGAGGTAGAGAAGCCCTGAGGGGCAATCAGGTCCAGCAGCCACTCATACCCACTGATGGTGCCGAGTGATCAGGGCTAGTGCCAGGCACTGTCAGGCCAACAACGGGTGTGAGCAGGGCCGGTGCTGGCAGCAAGTGCGAGTACCAGGTGGAACTGCAGCAGCAGGGAGCAAAGAATTTTCAGCAACTAGCACCCTGCCTTGGTCTGGCACCCCCACTCACCTGCTCCACCGACACCTGCCATGTTCCATACTCTGCCACCTGGTGCCAATGCCTGCCATGTTCCACATGTGCCCCCTGGTGGTCAGCACACATCATAGTGACCGGTTGTTCGGTTGTTTGGTTGTTCCATCATTCGGTCTATTTGCATTTAGGGTTTTATATAGAGAGATGAGTGTGTTCTCACTATAGGTAGACTCTAAACTTAAGAATAAATGTCTACCCTAGGTCACTCCAGACCTTACCAGCTACAACATAAGCTGAACAGGACAAGCAAAACTGATGTGAAGCAGAGACTGACTGGCCCCCCAAATCCATTCTCCTCTCTTCTTTTAGTTATAGAAACTCTAGGTTTTTGCAGGGCCCATGGCTGCCCAGCTACCAACCACATTTCTTAGCCATGATATTCAATAAAATGTGGGCAATGGTGCTATTTCACTAGCTTAAAAGACAGTGGTGTCTTTCACAGACCCTCCCCTCTGAGGGACTGGAACGTGGTGGCCCAGCTTTGGCCATACCGGTGAGCACATTGCAGGGATTGCAGAGCACGAAAGAGAAGGAGCTAAAGGCCCTGTGTAACCTTGTAAAGTAGAGCTCTCAACCCCACTCCCCTACCACCCACCTGACTGTTATTTGAGAGAAAAGTTCATTTCCATCTTATTTAAGTCATGATAGTTCTGGGTTTCCTTGTTACAGCAGCTCAGTGTTCTGCCTCATACATGGGGAGGATGGTCAGCAGAAGTCATGGGCTGTGTGACCCAGTGTTCCTGCCCTTCCACCTCCTTTAATTATATCCAGATGAAATGTTCCTTCCTTAGCCCCTTCTCTTTTTATCATGCAACCACCCTTGCCCTTCACAACATTGCTTTATGATATCAATTAAGCTCACTTGATTTCACTCAAAGTATTTGTGATATTCATATGCAAACATTTGTCTTGTTATTTTCTTTCTTCCCTTTATTGCTAGCCCTGCTTAGCTTACACATCAATTTCTCTGACTTATTTGCTGTTTCTTTTTCTTTCTTCTACTTCTCATTCACACTTAGACACCTTTGCTTTTTTCTATTACTCTATCTTGCTTTTTCCCTCAGTCTTTCTTTGTTTTATAAGATAAAACCAGAGCCAATTGCCACCAATAAGAACAAAAACACAATGTTGACAATATACCTATAACAGAAAACAAAAATCTATATACAACAATAGTCCATAGACTTATACTGGCAGATGCCATTGGAAGACTTCCGAGATAAGACTTTCCAAACAGGACATCAGTAGCCACAGAGGGATGAGGACACCAGTTCACAGTCACAGAACAGGCTAGATAGGTAAGAATTAGAATAAAAAACTCAGGCTTTTGACTTCTGGTCAAGACCTGGTTTCACCAGCTTGTGGGTGCCCCCATTTAGACAGCATCTTCTAATTCTACATTCTTTTCAATTGCAGCTTGCTTCCCCTTAAGACAGAGGTCAAACAATAGCTTGTTCTATATCCTGTAGTAGCAAGTCTCAAAACTATGCTGGTTGGGCCCACCACAGATTGGTCAAGGACTTCATTGCTGCTCAGAATATCCACTTACTTAAATCTTTTTTACCCCAGCCTTGGCTGATTCCCTAACTAGGTAGAAGCTCTTTGAAAGCTTCTCCGCCATCCACAGCTGTTAGCACAGTGCTGCGGAAATAGTACAATCTCAATTAAGGCTTATCAATTAATTTTAAATGTCCAGGGAAAATTTTCCTCTGCTTCTTTTTATAAGCTCCTCACTTCTTTTGCATTTGCCCTGTCCTCCCCTGCCAAGGCCCTTTCAATTCTCATTTCCTGCTGACTACTATGGTCAGCAAGTTCTTTCCCCCAACTCATAAACCACCCCTTGCCATGGCTCCTGCCTGACTCAGCACTTAATCACACAGTCAAGAACCATTAGCTGTTGTTTCCCTGTGTGCCTACAGCCTCTTCCACTAGCCCATGAGCTGCTTCCCTTTGCAAACTCTATGCCTTTGAGTTGGAACACTAACTGCTCTTGGAGGTGCAGTGTTCCTTCTTCCCTCCTGTTTGAGGTTGCTCCACCTCCTCCATGTAGGACACATTCCAATTGGCAGCCAACATGAGTTTCTACCCATCATCTCTGCCCCTTGGAGCTGAGCAGAACACTGGTTAGTGTCCTGAAAGCCACCATGTCTTCTCCAAGGGTGTCATATTGGCAGCCGAAATTTTCCTTCCTTACAGCCATCCTGTACTGAATATTCTCAAAGAATGAAAGGTGATAGATTTTCATGTCCCTAGGAATGTTCTTTATGACATTGTTACCTTCAAACAAGTGTCAGCCTAAAGCAGAACATGCCTTTGATGAGTACTATTTTTTTTACTTCCTTTTTTGTTATTGATACTATTACAGATGTCCCTCAATGTCTCCCCCTTGTTTACCTCCACCCAGCCCTGCACCCATGAGTACTATATTTAATTCTTTATTTGTTTTGTTAGGTTAGAGAAATGGAAAAGTAAAGGATATAAAGAAGATGATAGATGACTAGATAGATGAGAGAGAGAGAGAGAGAAAAGAATACCAAGCATCCTAGGCCAGTGGTCGGCAAACTCATTAGTCAACAGAGCCAAATATCAACAGTACAACGATTGAAATTTCTTTTGAGAGCCAAATTTTTTAAACTTAAACTTCTTCTAATGCCACTTCTTCAAAATAGACTCGCCCAGGCCGTGGTATTTTGTGGAAGAGCCACACTCAAGGTGCCAAAGAGCCGCATGTGGCTCCCGAGCCGCAGTATGCCGACCACGGTCCTAGGCCATTAGACTATGCCTCCGATGTGGAGAAAACTGCTGACCACAGGTTGAGACGACTTTAGTGGCTTAGGTGGCTCATGACCGGGCCCTGAACACCACCCAGCTTAACCTTGTGAAGAGCCATTTGCAGAAAGCTGGGCACTTGCTGTGAATGACACAGAGGCCAGGTGCTAACCTCTGGGTCTATTTCCAGAACAGAAACATAAGCTTTTCTGTCACAGTCACCCCCCACTTTGAGCTACACTTGTGGTAAACACCTTCATTCCATTTCATGTCCAGCTGCCCAAGTGGGGTCTACTGGGGTCTCAGTCAGGGTTTAGTCAGGAGAAAGAGCCACGCTAGTCACTTAAATAGAGAGAACTGAATATGAGGAATTGACTAGGCAACACAAATGGCAAGAATAATATTACAGGGTGTGGCAATGCAAATCAATAAATATTGCCACCACCTGGGACTGGGAACACAAAGAGGAGGTGGGAATCAGTTAGAAACTTGGAGGAGGGGCCTTTGGAGTTGAATCTCAGACCTGAGAAGAAGGGTGCTGCTCAGATGGTGCTGACACTTTCGCAGGGGTCCTCAAACTACGGCCCATGGGCCACATGCGGCCCACCGAGGACATTTATCCAGCCCGCCGGGTGCCGCTGCCTGTCCTGCTTAGCAGCCGACTCGTCCCGGGCCCGCAGTGCTCATAGGAATTTGTTCATAGTTTTTTTTTTTTTAAACTCTAGTCCGGCCCTCCAATGGTCTGAGGGACAGTGAACTGGCCCCCTGTTTAAAAAGTTTGAGGACCCCTGCATAGGTCCTAGGGGAAATAATGCTAGTTCCACAGGTGTTGGGAAAACTACAAATTGGAGTCAGCTGCTGCCACAGATGAAAAAGCATTCCTGGGGCAATCCTCATAGAAACAGGAAGAAAAGAAGCCAATGAGACACAGATGTGAAGTAGCTAGTCTCTCCTTCCTCCTCCAGTCTGGGGCTCTCCCTCTAGTGCTCCCTGTGGTCAGAGCTTCACTAACTTGGGGAGCAGAAGTATGGCTTGCACAGTCTGGTCCCAAGCATCACAAATCAGAGTTTAAAATGGAGGGGGTTTGCTGAGAGACAATCCCTTAATAGCTGGCACACTTGGGTAGCAGGTAGTTTCCAGATCTGGTGGCTGTCTTACCAAGAAGCTCCTCAGAGTTTCTTGGGGTGAGACAAGCAAAATGTGTGGGCATGTCATATACCTATAGGGAACAATGATGGCAAAAACCAGAGAGGCAGAACTTTGCCAAGTTGCATAGATGAGCAGATGACTAGAAACAAGAGGCAAAGATCAAAGGATGCAAAGCTGGACTTGGACAGGAGCAATGTGTGAGCATGGTTATGGATGGGCCCAGGCCTCCTGCTCCTGGTGAACAGACACACATGCTGATTTAAGGCAAAGGATCAGAACAGACACCTTTGACTGCAGCCTCAGACCAAATAATCCACTTGGGTCTCAGTTTCTTCCTCTGTCAAACGAAGACTTTAGCCAAATGATGAGTCTTTTTTGTACTAACATTCTATGACTCCCTTTCTCTGTCCTTGGGCACCTGTCCTAGAAAGTAACTGACAGGTCTATTTATAGACCTCCTTCCAGGAGGTATAAATATTCAATGAAACCTCTATGTACAGAGAGAGAGAGACCAGGAGGGAATCTCTCTCAGCAATGCCTGGACATGATATTAAATGGCAGAAAAAAATCAGAAAATAAAGGGAATTCCTCTACATGACAGTTTAGAGGCTCCCAGAGATGTCAGGGCTATTGAAGTGAAGCTACTTGATCCTTAGGGAAAAGAGACATTCAGGGGTTATGGAAACAGGAATTTACATTGCTTAATTTAATCATTTTACCACAAATCCAGTAAAGTAGCACCTGCAGAATATCTCCAATGTGCTAGGCAGATGAAGGGGGTCAAGGAAATTTAAGACACAATTTCTGACCTTAAGGACATTCTTCTCTAGTTCATTCATTCATTTCACAAGTGTTTGTTGAGCACCTGTTATACCTAGGAACTGCATTAGGCACTGAGGGCACATGGCAAGCAAGACTGCCAATGCTTCTGTCCTCCTGGAGCTTGTGACCCATAAGATCATGGGAATACACTCCAAGTACACATACAAATAAGTTAATCAATAATGGAAAATTATGGTAAGTGATAAAAAGAAAACAAACAGGGGGCTAATACAAAAGACTAGCATAGGGTGAGGGTGGATGGCTGCTTTACATAAAGCCCAAGGAAGATTTTGTTGGGAGGAGCTATTTCATCTGAGACCCCCAAGTAGAGGGAGGAGAGGGCGAAAGTGAAACAGTTCTAGGCAGAGCAAGCAACATGCAAGAGCCTGGAGAGTAGAAAAAGTTGGCGTGTTTGAGGACCTGAAAGAGGCTGGTATGGCTAGTGCATCATGAGCAGAGAAGAGAGAGAAAGGGGTGAATCTACAGAGGATGGCAGGACCCAGATCAATCTGCTCTGCTTTGTTTATTAAGGAGATTATACTCAGGCTGCTGGGAGAGAACAGATGGCAGAGGCAGGGAGATCAGCAGGGAGACTGGGCCACAAAAGAGGTTTTAGTAGCGTGGATTACAGTGACTATGGAGAGAAATTGATGAATTAAAGATATATATTTTTTTTTAAAATTGAACCTGCCTATGGGCAGAATGGAGGATGAAAAAAATCAAATTCTAGGTTTCTTGGAGGACAAGGTTCAGGAAGAAGCTATGTATGCATAAGGTAACCATCTTGGAGTTCAAGATTACAAGACAGATGTCACAGGTGGATAATGGATGATGAATTTCCACCTGAATAGTGACTGTAGTAAGTGAGTGCTATGAGTTTCTAAATACACATTTCAAAAGATTGTTTCATGGAGATGTGAGACTTGGCTGGAATGTAGAAGAGGAGTAGGACTGGAATAATTTGGGAGTAAAGAGGGAGGTATTACAGGCACAAATGAAAGTATAAAGTAAAATAGAGGGGATGGCAAGTAAACATGTTTGCTACAAACACAGCATTGAAGCAGGAGGGAGTGGAGAAGGCAAATGGAGGTCATGTTCACTGTCGCCCCCATTTGGAGAAAGTTAGCTACTTCCACTAGTGCCATCCAGACACCAGTCCTGGGACCACTTGTGGCTGTTCCATCAACATTGTCTGTTTGGGGCCTGATGGGTGCCCTAGGCTGTTACAGAGTATGTGGTCTACACTGGACCATCAGGGTGGGCTGAGAACGTCCAGAGGCACAAATAGGCATCATTTCTGCTGGCCAATCCGTGAAAGATATGTAGGTGTTGATGGACTGCCCTACAAAAGGGCAATGAGAAGAACAACTAATGTGGCTTTCGGTAGCGTCAGTGATAAGAGCTCACTTCAGTGGATGGCATTGGCTGGCCTCCCCGATGCTCAGGCATTTGTTCCTTCCTCAGGAATCAGGCCATTTCTTACATTTCGTCTCCTCTTCTACATGTGATTGTCAAAAATCCAGGCTTATTTCCCTACATCCTCTCCATCATCTACCACTGGGTTTAGCAGGCCAAATCCGTCTCATCAACTATTTTTTGTATAGCCCATGAACTAAAATATTTTTATTTTTTTAAATGGTTGAAAAAAATCCAAAGGAGACTAATCTTTTGAGACATGTGAAAATTATATGAAATTCAAATTTCAATGTTCATAAAGTTCTATTGGAATATAGTCACCCATTCATTTACAGAGTGTCTATGTCTGTTTCCACATTATGATGGTATAGTTGAGTACCTGCAAGAGACTACATGTCCTACAAAACCTAATATATTTACTGTCTAACCCTTTACAGAAAAAGTTTGCCGACTCCCATTCTAAGGCAATGGATAGAGCTTACTAAATAAGAAAAAAAGGTGTAAGAAAGTGCAAAATGAAAAGTATATTAATTGATATTCAAAATAAAATTTTGTGAATGTGGAAGGCCTTGAAAACCATGCTAAGGAATTCTGATTTGATTTTATAGTTGCTAAGGAGCTATACAAAGTTGTGAGCTTTGAGTGGCATGGCAATGGTTTTAAGTATTATATTCAAAACTAGAGGCCTGTTGCAAGAAGATTTGTGCAAGAATAGGCCTTCCTTCCCCTGGCTTCACTTCCGGCTACCCAGGAGCCTTTGCAAGTCTTCGCTCCCAGCCGGAGCGCCTTTCACCCAGCCGCTCCCTGCCTGCAAATGCAAATTAACCTTCCATCTTTGTTGGGTTAATTTACATACTCACTCCTGATTGACTGATGGGCATCTTGGAGGTATGGTCAATTTGCATATTTCTCTTTCATTAGTGTAGATGTATTTGTTTGTTTTTTAAATTCAGACTTCAGTTATCTAATTCAGTTGTGTGGAGTACTTCTTTCCATGGCCACCTGAAATAAAATGAAGTGTCTCTCTAGGTTAAAAATAAGTATACACAGGTGCCATGTATTTAAGTAAATTGTAAAATTGTTGGCTTTGCATATGTAGAAGACATTTATTTTCTCTTGGCATTTCTGTTGAATTTGTCCCAAATGCAAAGAATGACTTAATTTGCAACTAAAAAAATGTTTAAAAGTTAGTCAAAAGACCTTTCTATGTAGCAAAAACCATGTTATATTAGAGATATTAATATATCCCCTCCAGGTACCCTCTAAAATCTTTAGCAGCATTTCTGATTGTTAAAATACTTAGTAACCAGTCTTTTTCATTAAGAGCTATTCTTGGGTATGATTCTGTTCAATTATTTTGAAAAGAGTATTAGATTTGCCTGACTCTCAGTACTTTTTTCTGAGTGGAGATTATGAACTGTAATGGGAAATAATATTGATTTATCAAATGGATTTGTTTTGCAAGGTGAAAGTAAAACCATAATACTGTTGTGTAAATATGGATGAGGAATTGACCATGTAATTAACTATCCAATCTTTTTGCTGTATTTAGTTTATTACTTGGTGTGCCTTCTGGTAAATCCTCATTACAACTCATGCAGACAAGGAATTCTAGGACATTCCTTTTGCATTTCCTTCCAAATCAGAAAGTCATCAGTGGAAGAGGGCACATCGAGAAGCCATGCCATTGAGCCATCTTACAGTCCATGTGGCAGCTCCCATCTCTCCCAGGCATTTCAGTGACTTCTATCTAATCTCTCCTTATTTTATTGTCTGTCCTGCCCAACTACTTCCTCTCTGCTGAGTTACGACACCAGTTATGGATCATTAACAACCTTTAGATCCAGGATGTGTGAGACAAGACAAAGACTTTGAAGTCAGAAAGATCTGAATTAAAATCCTATATTACTACCTTCTACTGTGTGAACTTGGGCAAATGCAAATGTCTCCCAAAGTGGGGAACTAGTTCCTCTAGTAAACCCGTGATTTCTAATCCCACTGGTAAGTTCTATTGTAACCTTTCATTAGTGATGTTAACTTTAAGTTTTTGTTTTAAAGGTAGTGCCCATCAGGGTACATGATGGCACCTGTGTATATTTTTTAACCACAGAGACACTTTATTCTCTACTTTCTGTAAATTAAATATTTGTCCTGTTTAATAAATACATAATTTATAAAGGCATACTTTGAGACTGTATCTCATTCCCCATCAAACTTTCAGTCTTCTTTTAGCATCCATTGTTAATTTTTAACTAAATCAGTTATTATTGTGATGATTTTCTACTTCCTTCATTCCTTCTACATTTATTAGTTGGCTTTCTATCTCCTTGATTATTTGTTTGATTGTTTATTATCATTATGAATTCATGAATTCTGATTTTACCCAATCCGGTACTCATGTTGTCCCAGAGTTAGCCAGTGGGAATTCCTTCAGGCTAGCACCTGTCTTTTAAGTGTCCCCATCACTTTTTAGAGAATTTTCTTATTCTTTTGCACAATAAGATGTTGTCAGTTCCTCCTGCACTTTTCTTGGCCCTGCCCTAGAATCAGACATTTTCCCCAACCCCCAAGCTCTAGCTGTATCAATATTATAGCCTTTTCTCCTTTTCTTCCAGGAACTCACTCTTCCCTAAACCCCTGCTGTACCTAACATGTTCCTCTCCAAACAGGCATTTTAACTCAGTCTAGTGTGGACCATATAGCTGAAGTGTCATCAGACTTTGGTCACTTACTAGCTGCATGACTTTGGGCAAGTCTCTCAAAATCCTGAGTTTAACTCCTCACCTAAGAAATGGGGGTAAAAATAACTTCAGTTTCTGAAGGTAACAAAGATGAAATTTTTGAAGCACTGAGACACAGCTTTTACTTTAAAAGAGGCTTCAACAATGTTAATACATATTCTCAATAAGAAATGCCTTTTCTTCTCACAAGCAATCCAGACATTTACAAATGCAATCGTTTCTTAAAACTTTTAACGTTTTTTCACTACACAAGATCCTTGCTTATCCATAGAGCTGGAGTCAGCCAACTTTGACAAATGTACCAGATACAGCATGCAGGCCCCTGACAACACTCCTTTGTCATCTGTAGTCTGATGCTACAGTAGGATAAGTTAAACCCTTGATGAGATCCAATCTTCCTGTTTAAGCACACTGGCATATTTACTACCCCAAATACCCCTAGCCCTTTAGCCTAACAAAAGATAAGCTGTAGCAAGCTTCCTTTTAAAGAATGCAGTCAGATAACCAATATCTACTCTAAGTGGCATGCTGAACCAAATGCTTCCTTATCTTATTTCATTTCATCTTTGTCATCTGGAATACATGAAGTATATATTTGATCTGTAAAATGAAATGGAGACCTACAGTGGAGAAGGACTTATCCAAAATCATCCATTTAGTAAGTGGCAAAACCAAGATTTAAATGTTCTGACTCTGATACCTAAAAAGTTTTCTAATTTTAAAAAAATTTTAAATTTTTGTATCATATAAACTTTTCCTTAGAATAATCTTTAAACTACCATCTAAGTTACAGCTTGGTTCCTTTCTCACTAACATTTTGGCTTTTCTACATTCACCTTACACATAGCCCTGTCTTAGCTTGAATTGAAAAGGTCTTTCTTCTTTGGACTGTTTTGATACCAAAATGCCTCCAGACACTTATTTCTGAGCAGCAGGCTAAAGGGACCTTATTTTAGTGCCTCCAGGCCATATGAATTTCCAGAAGGAAAATCACATTATTGAGTTTCCCTGTACAATTTCCTGTTTTTGGTTCTTGTTTGTTTGTTTGAACCCATCACACACTGTGGAGAAAGAGGAATGTGGGAGCTGGACAAGGCGTCTGTAGGTTGAGATCATAGGCTACACACCTGGCGTGTCTGAGCTGCGCATGGCTCTTCAAACCCATGCAATTGCTGTACTGCTCCTGGGAGAAGCACTTCTTATTCCAGGAAAATTCCAGACCTGTCACGCTTTCTATCAGCCAGCTCTCCTTTGCTTACTGTCTGGTTCCTAGCATCTGAGATCTGGTCAGGCATCCTTAGTTTTAGGAACCTGGTTACCCACCCTCCCCCCCCCCCCCCCCCCGTTTCTGATTCATTAGCCCCCTAGACCCTGAATTCCTCATCATTTTCTGATGTGGGATTCCCTGAAGCTTCATGTGGAGTGAGAGACCCTCCTGGATCCCTGGTCCTGAGGTAACCTCACAGGTCCTGCTGTGGGTTTGGGCCAAAGCCAGGTCACGACCAGCAAGGGCTTTCTGTAAAGAGAGTACAGGACAGAGAAGACCAGTGCAAGCTGGAAAGGTGGGGAATTGCCATTCTTACCATTCAAGAAAGAGTAACCCCAACAAGAAAGCCTGAAGCGCAGCCCTAGACTTTGGGAACTGAGAACAGTTGAGTTGAGATGTTCTTCAGAAATCCTTTCCTCAGGAAAAGCCGATTTACTCAATATCCATGACAAATTCATGTTCTCCATCCTTCTGGGCATCTTAGATTCTGTTGAATTCTCTGTCCCATGAGCATTGTCTCAGTCAGTTTGAGCAGCTGTAACAAATACCGTAGACTGGGGGCTTAACCAACAATATTTACTTCTCACCATTCTGGAGGCTGAAAAGTCCATGATCAAGGTGCCAGCAGATTTGGTGTCTGATAAGAAGCCTTTTTCTGGTTTGCAGATGGCTGCCTTCTTGCTTGTCTTCACAAGGCTATGAGAGAAATCCTCTCTTTCATGTCTCTTCTTATGAGGGAACTAATGCCATCAGGAGGGCTCCACCCTCATGACCTAACCACCTCTCAGAGGCCCTGCCTCCTAAGAGCATCTCACTGGGGTTAAGGTTTCAACATATAAATTTGGAGGAACACAAACATTGAGACCATAGTAAGCACATTCATACTCACAAATATTTGGACAGAGGCAGGATATCTTGACCCAAAATGCAAGAAAATATTTTTGTCCAGAGCTTTATTTTCAACCACAATGTTTAATTTGATGTTTTAAATGATTACTTTTTAAAATTTGTTTTCTTACAAAGAGTTCTCATGACTCCAATATTTTCTGTCCAGTATCATCCACACTGATGAGTCAGGAACGTACACAGAAGCTCCCTCACCTGCCGCTACCCTGCACTCCTGCCTCAAAGTGACTAAGGAAATCCGTATTCTAGGCACCTGCAAGAGAGCAGGGGCCAGCCTTCCTTTATAGATGTGGAGAGAGTGTTCACCAGGGAGGTATCTTACAAAAAGCCTACTTGGAAGGCAGAGTCAGCAGTAAACCCTGTTCCTCCTCTTACTATGAACCTTCCTTAATTTCTTAATCTGTCAAATGGAAACATTTGTCTTGTGAGGTGGCTTTTGGATTAATTCTTGGATAAAGTTCTGGTACACAGTCAATATACAACAAATGAAGGCTAGGGTTATTCTCATCGAATGAAGAACAAATGTCTCTAAGAAAGCAAGTTCTACTTTTATATAGGAATACTCAAAATGCATTGTATCTATACATGCAAATGAGCAGCTAAGCATCCTAGAAAGGGAGAAAGGTGGAGGCCATCATTCCGGAAAAATGTTTGCTTAATCCCCATATTCTGATGAAGAACCCAGATGGGGGAGGAGCCCCTCTTCTTTTTGCCCATTGGTCTTTTCACATCACCAGTGTAGGCCCCTCTCCTGTTTCCCCTTCACCCCTAGATTCTCACTCATGTATTCTTGAGCCAACATTAAAAAAAGTGTAATGAAGTAATTCTTTCAGAAAAGTTTAGAGGGAAGTTTTCCCAGAAGACGGGATCCTGGCTGTGAGTCACATAAAGTGTGTGCTTTGTCAATAACACAAGAAGCACAGGCATGAATGAATTTTATTTCATTGGACTAGCAGTTCAGAATACAGATAAAGCCAGGCGAGCCACTAAACTCTTAAAATAATGTGTTAGCCCTATCTAGAAAGGAAGGCGGCAATTGATTCCAATCTTTTCTGACAGAAAATCAGTTCTTTTAAAACTCCTGGGGCAGCAAACAGTAACAAAAAGGTTCTGTTTCTAATAAAAGTCCTAAAGGGCTGCAAAATAAAATATTGTCACTGGGACACTACAGGCAGCAATTAACATGCACGTAATTTCCCAAGGTGCCTCCCTTCTCTGTCCCTCATGTCTCAAACACACACACACAATATTGCTATGCTTTGTAATTTTATAAAACGATATTTTCTAATTGTGCATACTGTCTTTCAAGATTTCCAAAGACACGGGAAGAGATCTTTTAATACCAAACAAGGCCAAACGGAATTGAAAGGATGGCACGAACACCCCAGCCATGACTTCTACTATGTTTGTTAAGATGTGAAGGGATTTCCTTTTATTTAAACAGCTTAACACTTGCTAAGATCTGTGCAAGCTCAACTCCTACTGGACTGCAGACATCACTCTGGCATAGTGGTTCCTCAAACTCAAGTGAATAAGCATGAGAATACCTGGAGAGCTTGTTAAATGATAGCTCATTGGGCCCCACCCCCAGAGTACCTGATTCAGTGTTTGTGTCTGGGTAGGGCCTGAGGAACTGCATTTCTTACAAGTTCCTATGCAATGCTGAGGCTGCTGGTCCAGCCCTCCTCACCCCTGCTTTGAGAACCACTGCACCAGCATTAAGAATCACAGGAAAAAGTTCACTAAAAGGATGAGAATTAACACCAGAAATGATCATGTAAAAGGTAGGATGATGTTTATAGCATTATCAGCTTCTCTGTTGGGTTGTCCTTTCCTCTTTGGACAGAGTTTCTCTATCTCATTGAATGTCTCATAATTCCAGGTACACTTTTCTAGCAGCCTCTAACCTGGTCCCTGTGCTCTCTAGTCCCCTGGGACCACACCAGTGGCTCTGACATCCAGCTCTCAGTGGCTGGGCATTGCCTGTAGAGTAAGAGGAAGGCTCCACAGCTGACAGCCGAGGCTGTCCTCCATTGGGTCCCATCACCTTGCCAGGTTCACTCCTCTTCCAACCTTCCTACCAGCTTACATTATTTGCCATGTCCTTGCCAGACCTAGCTAGGTTCATCATGTCACTGGGCAAGAGCTTCCCCTCTCTAAGCCTGAGTGTCTGAGTAAATAGCAAGAAGGCAAAGAACTGACCTGTGGACAGCTGGGCTGTGAATGGGAAACTGAGGATTTAAACAGAAACCACATGTTTTTCAACAACAGAACTGTCTGTGGCTCACAGAATGAATAAAACTGTACCAAACCCAGACCAGGATGTTTGTCACAAACTATCCCAACTTAAATTCTTTAAATACCTGCTCATTCAGATCTATATGTTCCAGAATAGAGCTGAAGACAAACTGACCCAGCAGTAACTCCATATAAACTAGCATATTCTAAAGATGAGGGGGCTGGCTGTCCCCTCCTTAACATCCCTCTTGGAAAAGCTGCACTACTTCCGCTCATGTGCTGGCTTCCTGGCTGCAGCAAGTGATACATCTAGCTTTGTTCACTGCAGGAACATTCCTGGTGGTCTTTGGCTGTTGGCCAACAAAAGTAGACAGAGTTGTTTTTGCTCAGATTAAATAAAATAATTCCGGGTGAATTGTCACAATGTGATTAAGAGTTGGTTGACATAGTCAGTTATAGATTTAAAGTTTCTTTAGTGGCAAAGGTGTGAGGCTATACAAAGATGGATACACCACATGCTCTCAGATGGAGGTACAGTGTCCCACACCACACCATTCCCATGGGAATCTAGAGATGTAGAGTGTCCCACTTGCTCAGAGTGAGGGTTCCCAGATAAGAAAAACTTCCCATAATTTTGGCCCAGGGTTTTTACCCTCTGGATTCCCTTCTATCTGATCACCCAGTGACACCAGCTGTGCATCTATCAGCCTACCTGTCCACCACAAGCGGAGAACTGATGCACAACAACCCCACCCCATTCCCGAGTGATTATTGTAAGGACAAGTGAAGCAGAAGCCAGTTTTTTCAGGCCTAGCCTCCCCCACCTCCAGACCTATCTGAGATCCATTCCTATAACATGCCAAATCCTTACCACGATGCCTGGGAGATAGATATTAGGAGCTCAATAAATATGCATTTTTCTTTTGCTAAAATCCCACCATCCTTTAAGAGCTACTCTATGGGCACTTCATGAAATGAAACCTCCACTCCTACCCCAAAAGCACACAGGAAATTCTCCCTTCTTGAAAGCCCACCACGCATTGAGTAGATAGCTCCCATGCCCCACCTCTCTCTGGGGATGTGGCATCTTCCATGACTGCTAACCCCTTGACTCAAGAGCCTGCATCACCCATATTTGTATCTCACATTGCACCTAGCATGGATCTTGCATTTCCTAAAGGCTAGTAATTTGATCGTGGACACCATTGTTAATTTTAAAACTGAAATGCAATATCCTTGGGTTATGCATTCATTTGAGCAGCAGCAGTTTGCCTACATTCATTCTAAGTAGCATTGAGTAAAATTAACAAAAGCAGATGTCATAAAATAAAAAATTGGGTTGGTGTTTCCCTTTTCTTCTCAAGAGACTTCTCAAACATTCACAATTAGATGAGCTTTTTATACCTTTTTTAAAGTGTAAATAAGCCAGATGGTTCCTCAAGACTCAAAATGAATTAACTGAATACTTAAATCACTGGTCCTAATAAATTTCTTTTTCTCTAAGGAATGGTATTCAGAGTGGAGATAATTGTCGATAACCCAAAGTGAGACACTTTTGTACAATGTCTAGAAGGTAGTAGTATGTGTTATTTCAATTTTTGCAGACTCAAAAGTTTTATTTTTTAAGTGTTCTTGTGGTATGAAGGCATGAGTCAAATGCCACATTCTGGCATTCTGAGGAAAATTTAAATCATGACATTAATTATTGTAACAAGATGCAAATATTAATTTCCAGAAACATTTTATGGCTTTAGCTTCACAAAATGTGGAGCTGGAGCTGTGTTGCAGAAGTAGATGAATGAGCTCATGTTTGGTCTCAGGAGATGGCATTTACCAGCAGTGAGAACATGGACATTTATTTCCCTAAATAGAGGGCATAATAGGAACTTGGTTCTTGTGTGAACTAAACACCCTGAGAGTACTTAGTAAACTGCAGAGTACTTCATAAATCTGAGTTACTATTTAGTCTGTTCATAGAGATGTCGTATGTCAGAGCAAGAAAGGTGCTCAGAGACCATCTCATATGTGGTAGTTACACTGGAGGAAATGGAACCCAGGGTAGCAGCTGCTTATGAGAGAGTGGACAGATCAAAAGACCAATCCTCATATTAGAAATAAGCATAAAGCTAACTTATCAGAAGTCAAATATTCATACTTTGCTAATATTTCTAATCCAGGAACACTGTTTTGGATTGCATTGTGTCCCTAAATACACATTGGACAAATATATATCCTAAACTCTAGGGTCTTAGAATGTGGCCTTCTTTAGCAATAGGGTCTTTGCAGTGGTAATCAAGTTCAGATGAGGTCATTAGAATGGGCCCTAATTCAAAATGTCTAGAGTCCTCATGAAAACGGGAGATTTGGACACAGACACACACACACACACACACACACACACACGCACGCACGCACACACACAGAATGCCATGTGAACATGAAGTTAGAGATTAGTGTGATGCTTCTGGAAGCCAAGGAATGCCAAAGATTGCCAGCAAACCACCAGAAGCTAGGAGAAAGCTACAGAACAGACTCTCCTCACAGAGCTCAAAAGGAACCAGCCCTGTAGACCCCTGGATCTCAGATTTCCAGCCTCCAGGACTAGGAGACCATAAATTTTTGTTGTCTAGGCCACCCACCCAGTGTGTAGGTACTCTGTTACAGCAACCTTTGCACACTTATATAGACACCATGTTCTTTAATTCATATACTTGATATAACTGTTAACTGCATTTGGGGCATTTTCAAAAGGAGGTTTATCTACAAAGCAATTTAGATACCCTCCTTTCATTTTATCTTCACAAGAACCTTATGAGGTAAATAGGCACTAATATTCCAGTTTTATAGATAGTTTAATATTATTTATTTAGACTCCACTATGTACATAAAATATTTGAGGTGACAAAATAAAGGTTCTAATACAAATAAAATAGAAAGCAATTCATTAAAATAATTAAAATCTTGACAAAATATAGGATGGATTTTAAACTAATTACAGGGACAGATACACAGTGTGAGAAAAATTACAGGAAGTGACCATAAGTGACAGACTGAAGTTTCCCAGAAACTGAGGCCAAAAGGAAAGCACAATGTGTCATAATAATAACTATAAACCAAAGTGATATTTTAGCATTTTTTGTATTGTCTCAATTACTTCTCACAAAAACTCTTTGCACCACATGTTATGATTATCTCCATTTTGCAGATAAGGAAACTAAGAACTAAATTATATAATTTGTCTAAGATCATGCAACTGGTAAGTAAATCTGGCTCCCAGATTTACTCAGGCTAACTCCACGGTAATTGCAGGCTGTCCTATTAATCTCTCTATTATACTGCTTCCATGTGCTAGACAAGATTCTCCTAACTTAACCCTGAGACAAACTTGCCATGAGTTCTATGTAAGGACCATGGAAGAACCTCAGAAGTAAAGTGAATAATAGTATTACCTAAAATGCTCAGATATTTTACTGTAATTTACCTACAACAAACATTAACTGAATACTTGCTATGTGTTTGGTGCATAGTAGACATTCAATATAATCTGTCAAATATAAAAAATAGAATGATCACTAGCATGCTGGTCGCTGGCTATCAGAAGATAAATGAACAAGTCCTATTCCTGAACAAAGTAAGACAGACATGAAGGAAATCATCCTATATAATAAAAGGCTAATATGCAAATCGACCAAATGGGGGAATGACCAGTCACTATGACATGCACTGACCACCAGGGGGCAGATGTTCAATGCAGGAGCTGCCCCCTAGTGGTCAGTGCACTCCCACAGAGGGAGCGCCTCTAGCCAGAAGCCAGGCTCATGGTTGGCGAGTGCAGCTGCAGTAGTGGGAGCCTCTCCCACCTCCATGGCAGCACTAAGGATGTCTGACTGATGGCTTAGGCCCGCTCCCCACAGGACATCTCCCAAGGGCTCCTGGACTTCTAGAAGGAGCAGGCTGGGCTGAGGGACCCCCTTAGTGCGCGAATTTCATGTACAGGATCTCTGGTTTGGCTATAGTGAGCTAAGGGCATTATGAAACACTAGAGACCCAGTACACAAATTTGTGCACCTTGAAAAAAACTGTGGGCTGTGAGGCAGGGGTGGTTTCAGGGGCGAGTTTCGGCCCAGCCTCCAGGCCCCCACCCAGCCCTCCAGCCATGGCCCCCAATCCGCTGTTTGCTGGCAGTCCCGCTCCCACTGCCACTGCTCCCATGCACTGATGGTGCCAGCCCTGCTCACACCCACTGACAGGTGGAGCAATTGGGGCCAGCACCAACAGCAGGTACAAGCAGGGCCGGCACCATCAATGGATGCGAGCGACAGCTGCTGCCCTGATTGCCCCTCAGGAGCAAGGGGAGGTAGAGAAGCCCTCAGGGGCAATTGGGGCTGACAGCCACCACTCACATCTGCTGACAGTGCTAAGCAATTGGGACCAGGGCTGAGTGCAGGTAGCGGGTGCGAGCATTGGGTGGGACTGCAGCATGCGGGAGCAAAGAATTTTCAGTAATCACCAGAGACTCGCCCTGATGACAGCAACCAGGGACCTACCTTGGTCTGGCACCCCCGCTTACCTGCTCCACCATCCCGCCATTGCCGATGCCTGACGCTCACCGTGTTCCGTGCTCTGCCACCTGCTGTCGACTCCCTCCATGTTCCACCGCGCCCCCCCACCCCCACCCCGTGGTCAGTGCATGTCATAGTGATTGGTTATTCAGTTGTTCCGCCGTTTGATTTATTTGCATATTAGGGTTTTATATATATATGTGTGTGCTAAGAACAGTGGTGCTACAAAAGGGAGGATGATCCATTGAACCCATTAAGGAAGACTGGGACTTAGAAGGTGAGTAGGCATTTAACAGTGAGTTTTCAGTAGGATGCAACTGAGGAGGGAAGAGCAAAAGCAGATGCATGGAGGGAAAAGGCAGTAGGAGGAAACTGAGGGGGGACAGAAGATGCCATAGAAAAGGGAGACAGGGCTATATCAAGATGGGTTTTCTATACTATACAGCTTCATGAACATTTTTGTTAAATTCTCTAGGAAAAATTCAAAAAGTGGCAGAATTCTGTTTTCCTGCTGATTAGCTTCCCATTGCTGCTGTAATAAATGATCACCTACTTAATGGCTTAAAAGAATACACATTTTTTATCTTACCATTCTCAAGTCAGAGGTCCCAAATTTGTCTCACGGGGCTAAAATAAAGATGTCATCAATGCTGCATTCTTTTCTAGAGGATCAGGAGAGAATCTTTTTTCTTGCTTTTTGTAGCTTCTAGAGGTTATCCATATCTCTTGGCTTGTGGCCCCTTCCTCCATCCTTAAAGAGATCTGGCCAAGTCCTTTTCATATTTCCAACTTTATGTTTCTCTCATCTGCTTCCTTTTCCATATTTAAGAACCTGTGTAATTACATTGGGCCCACCCAGATAATTCAGGATAATCTCTTCACCTCAAAGTCAACTGACAGACAAGCTTAATTCCATCTGCAACCTTTGCCATGTAACCTAACATATTCAGAGGTTCTGGGGAATAGGATGCGGACATCTTTAGTGGACATTTATAATATACCACACCTACTATATCTCAGGAAAGGAATTTTAGTCTCTCTAGAGTATGTTCCAGACAGTTCCCAATTCCAGGAGCTCAAGCCATTTTGCCTTCCATGGACACATAGAATCTGTATGACAGTGTGCTAATTGGGCAAAGGGCTTTTCAAAGACCTTACAAACTAACTCCTTTTACATGTTACAAACCAGGAACATGATAACTGGTCATTAGCATAAGTCAGCCCTACCACTCTTGTTAAATTAAGTTTATTTCAATGTACAAAGCCATCCTGAACACCAGTTGGTGACTCCCAAAGAGATGCAGTTTATGGGGTCTACATTTTTTATTGTTTGCCAAGGTCAATGTTCTTCAACTAAGGTAAAGGAATGGATAAAATGACCTCCCAAAGATCCTTACATATCAACAGGTGTCTTCATTTCTAACCCCAAACAATGCTACATTTTACCCATGGAATGATTTTTCTTAACTTGTTATCAATTCATTTTAATAGTCTCAGTGACTTCCAGGTGAAAAACCTATAATTTAAAGATTAAGATACCATAAAATTTGTCAGTAATACTAATGTTGGAATTAGAAGTTTGGATTTCTCCTCTTTCTCTTCCAGGGTTGATGCTGATTGGTTGGCAGGTAGACCGGGCAAGCAGATGTGCCCAGCTCAGGCAAGGCAACTTGATAGAGATGGCCTTTAAATGCAATTCTTAATTCCACATGCTGAAGGTTAAAGGCAAGTTTATGTGCAGGAATATCATGTGATGACATGAAAAGCAGAGTAGGTCAATAGAATGGAAATGAATTCTTGTAATCCCTAATTACCTTGAATTCAGACTTAATTAAAACTGAACATAAAACCAGAAGCCATGAGGATTGCTTTGGCAACATTTCAAGTGAAACTGAAGAAGCGTTGGATGTGAATGTTTATGAGATATCAGAGCATTGAACTACTAACTTATATAGGTACATTTGACAGTTTTGATGCATATTGTCATAAAAGTCACCATAAAGTTTAACTTAAATATCTACTTATTCTCTATCTTGTCACCATAAAAGTCTTTTAAAATGTTTCTTAAGAGAGTAGAGTTTTCCTGTATTATTAAAACATTGATTTTAATAGTTCCAAAGACTTTTGATTTATGGCCTGTATCAAACTATGTATATTTATTATAGGAGACTCCATTTGTTAAGATAATTGTTTGTTCTCTTAAATTGTAAACTGCATTTACCATAAGGGGTCAAACTCACTAGCCTTGTGATAATTAATTTGCCAACCATGACCCACTGAACTAGCTCTGATTAACTCAATTGGTAAAAATAATGGTGCAGATTCTCTAAAAATTAGAGAATGGCTAAAGGCCATCCTCCTTGTAAAGAATTATTTCACATGTGAAATAAAGCAACTATAAGGCTGTGGTTCTCAAACTTTCCTGCACATTAGAATCATCTGAGGGGTATTGAAGGAAACCAAGCCCAGGGCACATCCCAGAGCTAATTAATCAGAATCTCTGAGGTAAGACTCAGGTGTTGATATTTTTAAAGCTTCCCCAGGAGGCTCCAGGTGTTTCCAATGCATAGCCAAGTTGGAGTGGTTTGTGGGTGGGCAGCATCAGCATTACCTGTGAACACATTAGACAGGGTTCCAAGGCAGACTTCAGTCCCGCTAAATCCAAATCTGCCGTTAACCACATCCTTTGCATTTAACCCCGTCTCCTGCATTTAACTATCTCACCAGGTGGTTCTTAAGCCCTTTAAAGTTTAAGAAGCACTGAGCTATGTCCCAATGCAGAATCTTGGTTTGCCATAAACTGAGTGAGAACACCTGGAACCTACCTAGCAATGAATGTGACCCTGAACAACTATGCAACTTTAGCCAATTCATTATCTTTACTGGGCCTCAGAACTTTATGGGTTAAATGATGAGGTTGGGCAAGGTCATATCTAATGTCTTCTGCACCCCTGAAATTTTAGGATCTTAGATTATTCCGTTGCTATGTATTCTATGTATGTATGAACTCTTTCTCCATTTTCCAATTCAGAGAATTAAAATGTAACAGCCTATTGACCTGATAGTTTGGGAAAAGAGCACTCCATTGGCACATGTGCGAGTTAGGAGGCACTTACTTTTAATCGTGGCCAGTGCTACTTGAGTTTTCCTGGAGCCACAAGTGACTTTTTGGAACAAGCCCACTGAATTTTCAACATAATGTACTTTACTTGCAGGCATACTTTCAAATAAAAGGGATAATGTTCAAATATTATGGCTTGATTGAGGATATTATTGCCTCCCCAGAGCTTATTTATTCAATCTCTCTCATTATCATTCAGCCTTGCTATTTCACAAGGTGCCTCCTGAAAGCATCATTAATGTATTGTCTTGGAGGACACAGTCTGCCTTCAGTGGGTAGAAAACAAGATGCTCTCCTTGAGCCCACCCCTTCCCCGATGCCACTGGCAGTAAAAACTACATGAGACTTAGAGGAGCCAGATATTTGTCTTGGATTTGCCATTGTCCAGCTATGTGACCTTGAGGAGTTGGCTGATAATATCTATACCTGTTTCCCCCTCTACAATCAGAAAATTAGACTAAACAGACTTCATTTCTAACATGTTGAGTCTATGCTTATTCTCTATGTGTGGGCCCTTTGGTAGTGTACATATATTGAATTCCTTATGATTCCTGTTTTCAAAATGGGCAGAGGACTAAGAAGAATTTAGATTCCTTGGGTTTTATCTGTGTTTTGCAGAGCCTCCTATCTTCCTCCAAAATTTGAGGAAGATGAGTGTATCTTGGTTGCAAATAGGCCAATTTAAACAGAAAAGAAATTAATTGGAAAGCTATTTAGTACTCACACAATGAATACCCCATGAAACCACAGGTATGAGGAAGGGAGGTTGAGAGTGTGACAGCAGTAGGTGTCCTGAGAGCATAAACCATATGCTCATGCAATTTACTTGTGCCTTTAGGATCTGCTTGGGCTCAGTTCCAGAAATACTAGATGATGAATGCTTTTTATTAGTCAGTGTAATCAGTGCTAGCTGTTGTTACAAACAGCTCTCAAAGCTCAGAAGTTTTATGCAATAAAAATTTATTTCTCATTCATATCCCAGTTCAATGTGGGTTGGGTATCTCTCCTCCAAACATCGTCTCAGTGATCTAGGACCCTTCTATCTGCAGCACAATTATGTCCCATTCCTTTACTTCCAGCCCCATAAAGAGGGAAAATATACACATGGAATGTTGTAGGTAATGTGCTATTTCACACATGGCCTCAACTCACCACATGGCTCCAACCTAACTATAAAGAAAGGCTGTCTAATATAATTGTCTTGATGCTCATAAAGAAACAGGAGCCCTGGCTGGTTTGGCTCAGTGGATAGAGCATCGGCCTGGGAGCTGAAGGGTCCCAAGTTTGATTCCGGTCAGGGGCACATGCCTGGGTTGCGGGCTCAATCCCCAGTAGGGGGCATGCAGGAGGCAGCCAATCAATGATTCTCTCTCTTCATTGATGTTTCTATCTTTCTCTCCTTCTCCCTTCTTGTCTGAAATCAATTTAAAAAAAAGAAAAAGAAAGAAAGAAACAGGAGAGGGAAGCATCTGGGCAGGCTTGTCATAGTTCTCCTGAGCATGCCTGACTTATGGCTACGTGGATTACCCAACACCCAGTTCACAATGGGCAGCTGAGGTCACATCAGCACTCACAACCTCGTGGGCAAGAATTCAGCGTTCACTCAAGAATCATTAATGGGTTAAGAACTGTTTTCTCAAAATGTTAATTGATGGAAAGGGTACAGTGTATCTCAAAATTCCTATGAGCCTCCTCTGGTTTCTCTTATCCAATTGCCAGAAAATAAAGATTTATGGGTTATAAGGGAACAAAGAAAGCTGTTTGCACTGCAGCCAAGAAAACATTCTCCTGTTCCAAGTCCCATTTTAAACTGTTTAACTGTTGGGGTTGGGTGGTAAAGGGTTGGAGCAGCACACTAAAGGGTAGAGTAGCCCTTGCATTTGTCTCCCTTGGCAATAAGTGGCTGAACATAAGCAACCCAAAATTTCTTGCAGGAGGAAAGCTCCCATATTTTCCATGGGCTTATCTCACTCACATTTTGTGAAAAAAGTATCTTGACCAAGGTGTTTATTAGATTCTGTTTATGTGCCAGACACTGTTCTAATTACTTTACATTAATTAAGTCTTTTAAGCATCACAAAAGCCCTATCAGGTTCTTACTTTACAAATGAGGAAACAGAGACTCGAGGAGTTTAAAGTGATATGTCAAGTTCACACACCAAGGTTTAAGTGCTGGTATCAGAATTTAAACTAAGCCCTCCACCATACTCCTTCCCTAAAGTAACTAATGTGTTTGCAATTCGCCGTTCTCCAGCCTCATTCATCAATATACTGAAATGGAATGATTTTGTTTGGGTAGGTTTCTTGGTTTGTTTTATTTTTATTCTTTTTTGGCCTTGAGCAATTAGAGAGATGAAATTACCACTCACTAAGATGGGAAAAGAAAGTAATCAAAAGCTGTTTTTGAACATACTCAATTTGACATCATTATAAGACATCCAAGTAGAGATACTGAGTAGACACCTGAATACAGGAGTGTGGAAGTAGATTTACAGTTTGTTCTTGTATTATTATTGATTTATTGTTGTATTATTTACTTGTATTATATAAACCTACTTTTGCCAATCTCTGTTTATCAGCCTAGATTTTGGGGAGAACAATCAGCTGATTTATATGAAACAATCATGAGATTAGATGAAATGTTGACTCACCTGTGAGATTAAGTTGGTAAAGGTTACTGCTGTCACTGCCAAATTAAAGCAAATTCAATGTTTATTAGAAAAAAATTAATCAAATGTATGTGTGCATATCAGTTTCCAGGAGCTCCTCTATCCATTTGTCCCAGTAAAGAAACCACATCTAAAAAAGCAGCTTTCACTGGAGTCTCACCTGGTTACACTTAGGATTGTCTAGTATCACTCTCTAATAGCCCTCACCAAGCCTGTGTACATCAAGAACTGACACAAAATGAAGAATTAAATCCTATCCTATATAATAAAAGCTTAATATGCTAAGTGTCGGACTGTTCATTTGACCCTTCAACCAGTCGCTATGATGCTTATTGACCACCAGGGGACAAATTCTCCGGCCGGTAGATTAGCTTGCTGCTGGGGTCCGGCCCATCAGGACTGGGCAAGACAGGCCAGACACACCCTGGAGCCCTCCCCAGGTCCCTCCCTGGTCCCGATCATGCACCAATGGGGTCCCTCAGCCTGTCCTGCACCCTTTCGCAATCTGGGACCCCTCAGGGGATGTTGGAGAGCTGGTTTGGGCCCAGTCCCCACAGGCCAGACCGAGGTACTCCACCAGTGCATTAATCCATGCACTAGGCCCCTAGTAGATACATAAGAGGAATTACCTTCTTTGTATCTTGCAGACTTTGACAGTGGTACCAGTATCTGTGATACTCACTATAATGCTTTGTTTTTAAACTCTTTTAGCATAGAGAGTAAGATTCTGTGATTTCTATTTGGTCTTTCCTACTACAGTAGTCTTTCATCAAAGACCCAGGAGACAGTAAGGGAATTCATATTCTAACTATGTATTCTAAAACTGAGAAAATAAATATGGGATGACTTTGTATCCCACAAACTTCACATGTGAAGTAGATTTGGGTAAAATCTCTATTTATGACACAACTCCAGTGAAAACACTACTCTGAATCCTCAGAAAGTGTCCAGTGACCCCCAAAATGAAGGACATGCCCATTTTCTCAAGTGACAATTAGTCCCTTTACAAAACACTAGAACACAGATTCACAGTATTTGTTATATTATTGTAAGGGGTTCAGAGGTATATGCCCTTATCTCAAGGGATTCCTGTTCAAGAACTCTAGAGGGGTATGTTTGAGTCTTTGCCTAATACAAATCAAGTCCTCGAGCCAGTTTTCCCTTCAGTTACCCACTGACAAACATCTCTGCAGTCAGACCTTTCTGAAGAGCCCTGTTGTCCAGTGTGATAACCAGTTCCATTTGCCTCTGCAAGTTAAGTACTGTTGTTGGTCCTTTCCCAATCCTAAACCTTCCCACTCCCCATTCCCTATTGAAATCTGGAAGTTCATTTTAATTGCAGCATCTCAGCCCAGCATCCTCAACCTACTAAACTGTTTTCAAAACAATGTTTGCCAAAAGATCTTAGTGAAGAGATTTTATTGTTGGTCTTCTTAAAGGATATAGCTGGAAAGTGAAAACTAAATCTCATATCCAGTATATATTTCTCCCAAATTCATTCCAGTATAGATTTCTTCCAAAAATAACATGTTTCTGCATTGTACCAAGTAATTCCTGGTATCTTAACTACCTAGGATAGGCTAGCATTAGATGTAGGTAAGCAAATTATGAGTCTTACTCCCAACTGCTCAAGTTAGTGCATTGCATATGGAATCTCTGAAAAGGACACATAAAAACTCAGATTACTCTAAGCCCCATCTTGGTTGATTGCCCTGGGAATTCACATATTTTCCATATTTTGCCATTATTAATTAGAAAGTTATTTTATGTATAAGCCTTGTCCTCCTAATTTTGATATTGTAATGAATCTCTATAGGCTTTCTGGAAACATAGAGTATAGGAAAATATATACCTGTGATGAGTAGTCCTGGGAAATATCTACTGATCCTGGGGGCTATCACGTAAGAGTCCTGATGAGGGTGTAAATTCAGCACCAAGTACTGAGTGCAGTTGTCTGATACTCTACCTCGGTGGTCGGCAAACTACGGCTCGCGAGCCACAGTTTGCCGCTCTGTTGACTAATGAGTTTGCCGACCACTGGGATAGGGGCTTAATCACAAGGAACAACAACAGCCTGTAATTATTGGAATCGAGAGTCTAGGTCAGTGGTCGGCAAACCCATTAGTCAACAGAACGGCAAATCGTGGCTCACAAGCCGGATGTGGCTCGCGAGCCGCAGTTTGCCGACCACTGCCCTACCTCACAACTATGAAAGAGTTTTATCATTAGCAACACAAGCTTCATAACTCAAGATTAATATAGCTTTAATCCAACATTCACAATGGTTAGAAAATATAAGTAATCCTCATTAACCTAGTTTAGCAATTACTTTTTAAAAAAACACCACAGAACAGAGATTTATAGAGAAAGGAACGGAGGTGGGGAAATCTTTTTTGTCTTATTTTACTATGTCTCCTTCAGTCTTTGTCAGTTTTCCAGAGTCCATACTCTGTGAATACACAATTGGGCAAAGATTTCCCTTTAAGAGGTAGTTACTATACTATATTTTTAACATGGCTGGGAATAGAGTCTACTCTGTTTATTGTCTACTCTCTCAGACGCCAGCATTTAATATTTCCCAGGCTTCTTTTAAATTTAAAAAATTGGCATTGGCAACCATATCACCAGATCTCAATGAAAATGTCTTTCTTCTCCAGGTTTATATTCAAAAACACTTGATTTCAGTCTATTCTCTAAGAGCAGTGCTCCAAGCATCCCAGTACTGAAATTAGCATAGGCTTTGTCTCCTGGTTTCTTGTGAGTAGGATTTTTTCTCTCCTGTGCTCTAACCATTGTCGCTGTCTCTTAATACAAAATTGCTTGGGACAATTAAACCTGCCTCTTCAGAAAGTCTGCCTTTGTTCCCACATTTCTTTTCAAACTACAGAATCCCTCTGAGTGGGTCCTTGACCTTAACCTAAAGTTGATATCCTTGCACTCTGTACTGTTAGGGGCCTAGTGTACCTTGGACTCCTCACACAAAAAAAGAAAAAAAAAAGACCATAGAACATTCCAGGCTTCCAGGCCTTGAGTAACATTTCTTTATCTTACAAAAATCTAGAGACTTTTTTTAAATTATGATCTCCATTAACTTTTAAAAGGCTGAGCTGAGTTTCTAACAATTTAGCATGTTTCTAAAGGTCCCTTTTCCCCCTCTGATGTATATCGGGTGAGCTTGGTTTATTTCTTCCTCATTTCTTCTTTAACTTGCTTTCCATCCTAGACATTTGTGCATATGTGCTTCAAATTAGCATGTAGTAAAACTAACATTTTAATAGCAAAACATACAGAATTCTATAAGAGTTTTTAAATGTTTAGATTTGTGTAACCACTACCACATTCAGGATACAAAGAATCCCAACACCCAAAAAAGTAGAGTCTGTCATCACACTGCCCCTTTTAAGCACACCCACCCACAATCTTTAGCCCTGGCAATGATCAATCTCCTCTCTGTTGCTATGGTTTTGCCTTTTCCAGGTTGTTACTTAAATGGAATCATACTGTATGTAACATTTGAGAGTGGCATACTTCACTCAGCATAATGTCTTTGAGATTTATCTATGTTGTTGCATTCATCAATATAGCTCATTACTTTTTATTAGTGAATAATACTCCAGTGGATGTTTTCCCATAAACCCAGTGAAGCTTATGTAGGTTGTTTCTGGTGATTATGAATATGGCTGCTATAAACAGTAGAGTACAGGTTTTTGTGCAAACACAAATTTGTATTTCTCTGGACATGGGACTGCTGGGTCATAAAGAAAGCTATGTATCTGGTTTTTAGAACTTCTTTGATTTCTTTGATAGCATTATTTTTGTTGTCAGCATACTTCAGTATTTAGGTTTTTTGGAGCTATTAAAATAGCATTTTTTTATATTTTTTGTTTCAACCATAATTTTATTGATCTTTTCAAGAACCAGCTCTTGGTTTATTGAGTTCAACTATACCCTTCGGAGATTGCTCGTTTGAGTTCCCTGCTTTCTGTAATCTCCTTGACACTTTCTGGCTCGAGTTACCCTTCTCTGACATGTACTTCCTGCATCAATATCTGCAGGAGTGGGACAGAGAGGGGGAATGGAGGTGTGTGCCTACTCTTGGAACCTTTGGGCAGAACGTTTTCTTCTCAGCAGATACCTGCCTGGTCCCCACTGCTGTCACCTTCACTGCACCACAACTGAAGGATTGCCTCGTGTGAAATGGTGATTTAATATGAGAAATATATATTTGTTTTTCATCCCTGTTTCTGGCACAGAACTCCTAAAACCCTTAGAATTTCCTAAGTGATGAGAGTGATAAGAGTGTCTCATTGTATTAATGAGGTGACTTTTGGAACTCACCTAAGAATGAGAGCTGATTGCTAGGGAAATCACCGTGTGATTAAAGGGTTGGAATTTTCAGTTGACCTTGACCTCAAGGCGGGAGGGAAGGGCTGGGGGTTGAACCAATTCCCAATGGCCAATAATTTAACAGACTGTTGGCCAATCATTAAATGTCAATATTAATGGCCAATAATAATTTAATTATGCCTATATAATGAAACCTTCATAAAACCCCCAAAGTGATGGCATTTGGAGAGCTTTCAAGTTGTTGAACACATGGAGATTCATGGAGAATGGTGTGCCTGGAGAGAACAATGAGAAACCTGGAGCTTGTTACACAAAAAAAGAGAATTCTTAGGATAAAATCTCCCAGTGTATATTAATCACACAGGGTTCTAATATTAAAATAGCTAGCAGTGGATGGGATAAAATTTCACCTTTCTTTCTCTTCCATTCTTAGGAAGATGGCATTATCTTAAGCATAGATGGCTTTTAATTTCCAAACATCTGCATAATAGTTTCTTTTTATTCTTTTATTGCTCCATCTAATTGTGCTATTATATGCAGCGTTCCCAAGATAAGACCCTGTGCCAGTGATTTTAAAAATTCCTTTAACTTACTTCTTTAAGTCACAGGGCCAAGTTTGCCTATAGTTTTATATGTTTCAGGATAGAGCCACGGTCCCTGAATATAATCACAAAAGAAAAACCCTACAGAGCTTTTGCTAAAGGTTGATTTTGGGTGCTAAAGAAAACTCGGGAAGTTTCTCCCTCTAAATTAGGCTAGAAGTGGAGGTTTTCTGACTCCCAGTATTCAATGCCCAAGTTTAGAAAGCCAGTGAATTTTGTCTTAAGGGTCCAGGAATACTTGAGCGTTCTTGATGAGACTTGTAACACAATCTTGTTGCCCAGCCCCTCACCCTCTACAAAATGTTTTCTCCTGCTGCTATCTTGTTCCTCTGCACTGTCTTCCACATCTGGCTCAAAAGAGCAGGTCAGAAAGCCAAGATTCAGGGCCAAGTTAGGATTAAAATTGTACTGCTACTAGTAATGGTAGACCAACTTCCGGCTAAGGTAAAGTATAAAAGATGTACAACTTTTTTTGAAAATGTACCAGAAAACTACAATATAGCAAAGAATTTCCTGGACCAGAGGAGGCAGACTGCAGTTAGGGCTACTTTTCTCTTGAGGGCCTTTGTCAATTCCTAAAGGAAGGCTGAGAAGCTAAATTGTGCTTTTGAGAGACTCCAGAGGTAGGGCACCAGGATTGGAGTACAGAACCCTATTCCCCTTCCTTGCTTCAGGGGGCTTATCTATTCATTTTGAATTGAAATTATGGAATAAATTTATCTGAGTCCAGGAGATGAAATGGAATTTGACATGGAACTTGGTGATCATTGACTCTAAGGTAACGCACAAGAACAATGTCAATGAGTCAGGAATTGATGTATCTTTCCATAGTCCAGGGAGAACTAATAACTATTAAGGTAACTATTAAAAGCATGGTAAAAGAGAATATCACTTCCAGGTTTATAGGGTAAGGTGCTACAGGTAAAATAATTAAAAATATTTTAAAATTCAATAAATTTAAAATATTTAATAAATTCAAAGGCAAGAAAGAGGAGTAAATGAAAAAAAGAAGCTGGGAAAATTAGAAAGAACTTAATAAGATGATGACAATCCAAAATATACTATTAATGTCATTAAGCATTAAAGGAAATGTTTCTGTTTAATGTTTCAAAGTAGATGGACTTTCAAAAAAAAGCATACCGTGAGGACAGTTTATTTATGAACCAGGAATTTATAAGTGTGTAATTACAGATGGTAGGGCAGCAGCATGGAGCCCATAACATATACTTACTAGTAAAGTAGAGATTCAAGATAAAGTGAAATGACTTGCATGTGTGCAATGTACCATTTTTTCCAGGAGTCCATTAGTTTGTTTTTCACCATATGAACTCAGTGCCCATGTGTCCATGGTTTCAAAACAACAAATCAAAACATAATAAGCCCTTTTAAAATGGCTTTAAGCCTAGTTTGTTTCACCCTTTATATAGAACAGAGCATCTGTTTAATGAACACCAAGCATAAGGCAGGAAATATGGTATACAAGATGAAAAAGAAAGTTTACCCATAAATCATGTTAGTAGAACCAGTTGTTTGTTTTTAAATAATGCATAAGGGGCAAATAATATTTGTAGACATTCTGTAATCACAGATTTGAGAAAACTGCCCAGTAAAAGCCCTGGGAATCTCCGTTCATGTGACTGCAGCCACATGGACCTCTGCCTTCCTTGAGCATTCCAGGCGCCTCCTCCCTCAGATTGTATGTGATACCTGCTAGGCCAATTGATTAGTAGTATCACTAAAGTCCATTATTTTATGTTATGTGTTTATATTTCTGTTTCACTTGTCTATGGCTGCAAACAAACCACCTGAAAATTTAGGGGCTTAAACCAGTAACAATCACCTATTATCTGTCACTTATGTGGATGAATTGTAAAGTTCTTCTGCTGGTCTGGCTTGTAGTCTCTCTTGCAATTTCAGCAGAAGCTCACTGGGCCTGGAATTATCTGGAGGTCAAACTGAACTAGCTCGTCCTCTCCATGGGGCCTCCTCTAATTGCCCAAGCTCTTACAGGGGAGTTGGATCTCACATGGTGGTTTAGAGGCCCCAACAACTGTAGAAATGGAAGCTGCCTGGGCTCAGATAGCACAGAACATTACCTCCACTACCTTCTCTGGGTTAAAGCAAGCCACGGGCCGGCGTCAACTCAATGTGGGAAGGGACTGCACAGGATCCGACTGTCAGAAGGTGTGGTTACTGAGACCGGCTGTCCCAGGTTCCTTCTGGATATTTTGGGTAGGTGAACTTCTTTGGGTTTGGATATTGCACTAGCTTCCTCTCTGGCCTCCTTGTCCCCACCTGTGTACTCTCTTCTGCAGCCAGAAAGATCCTATTAAAAGGTAAGTCAGGTCCCACCACTGGTTCACACTCAGAATAAAGTTGTAGATGTTACCACCTACAATGTCCTACATGGCCTTTCATCTCCTCCCCTGCCCCTTGTTTTCCCTCATCTCCTGCTACTTCCCTCCATTCATATGACTGCAGCCACATGGATATCTGTCTTTCTTGAGCATTCAGGCACCTCCTCCCTCAGGGTCTCTCTACTTGTTGAAGGCTCCTTTTGGGACACTTTTCCCACATATTCTCTGGGTTCACTCCCTCACCTCTTCACAGTCTTTACTCAAAAGCCACCTCCATGAGAACTTCTTTGACCATCATCTTTAAATTGGCTGCCTACTCTCCACCTGGTTGTCACTCCATGTCTCCATTCCCTGGTTGAGTTATTTTTTCCAAAGCACAGTTCACCACCTAATGTGCTATATAATTTACTTACTTATTTTGTATATTTTCTTTACTACCCACATGAATGTAAGCTCTTTGATGGCAGTGATTTTTTTTATAACTTTATGGAGAATAATGAACATACCATAATATTCACCCTTTCCAAGAGTACAATTCAGTGGTTCTTTGTATGTTGACAGAGTAGTGCAGCCATCACCACTTTAGCATTAGATCAATTTCATCACCCTAAAAGAAACCCCCTTACTCATTAGCAGTCAGTCCCCATTCTACCCTCCTCCAGCTCCTGACAACCATTAATCTTCTTCCTGTCTCTATGGATTTGCCTATTTTGAACATTTCATATAAATTGAATTATACAGGAAGTGGTCTTTTATATGTGGCTTCTTTCACTTAGTATAATGTTTTCAAGGTTCATCCATGTTGTAGCATGTATCAGTACTTCATTCTGTTTATGGCTGAATTATTCCATTATATGGACAGACAACATTTTATTTATCAGTTAATCAGTTGATGAACAGTTGGGTTGTTTCCACTTTTGCACTATTATGAATAATGCTGCTATGAACAATTGTGAACAAGTTTTTATGTAATCATATGTTCCCATTTCTCTTGGGGTATATACTCAGGAGTGGAATTGCTGGGTCACATATTAATTCTATGTTTAGCTTTTGAGGAACTGCCAAACTGTTTTCTGTAGTAACTGCACCATTTAACATTCTCATCAGCAATGTACAAGAGTTCCAATTTCTCCACATCCCACACAACACTTTTCATCAGTATTATTATTATAGTTATTTTGTTGTGGTTTTGATTAGGATTTCTCTAATGGCTAATGATGCTGAGTGTCTTTTCATTTGCTTATTGACCAGTGGATCTTTTTTGGAGAAATGTCTATTCAATTTATTTGCCCATGCTTTATTTGTCTTTTATGATGAGGTGTTAACAGGTTTTTATGGATTTTGAATACAAATTTCTCATCAGATATATAACTTACAATTATTTTTCCTAATTGGGTGGTAGTCTTTTTACTTGCTTGATGATGTCCTTTGAAGCACAAATGTTTTCATTTTAATGAATTCCAATTTACCTGATTTTTCTTTGGTTGCTTGTGCTTTTGGTATTATATCTAAGAAACCATTGCCTAACACAGGTCACAAAAATTTGTCCTGTTTTCTTTGAGAGCTGTATAGCTTAATCTCTTACATTTAAGTCTATATTCCATTTGACTGATTTTTGTATATGGTGTGAAACAAATTAATATTTGCAACTGGGTATTCAATTTCCCAGTACCATTTGTTCAAAAGTATTATTTTCTCATTAAACTGTCTTGTCACTCTTATCAGTTGACTATAGGTATGTGGGTTTATATCTTGACTCCCAATTCTAGTATATTAATAATCTATATGCTTTTCTTATGCCAATACTATCCTCACTTGTTGCTATAAATTTGTAGTAGTTTTGAAAAAGGAAGTGTGCATCCTACAACTTTGATCTTCCTTTTGAAGTTTTTTGTTTTATTTTGTTTTTGTTATCATTGGCCCCTTGAATTTCCAGATGAACTCTGGGTTCAGGTTGTCAATTTATGCAGAAATGAAAGCTAGAAATTTGATAATGATTGCACTGAATCTGTAGATCAATTTGGAGAGTATGGCTATCTTAACAATATTAGATTTTTCAATCCATGGATATGGGATTTCTTTCCACTTACTTAGATACTTTTAAATTTCTCTCCACATCATTTTGTTATTTTCAGTGAACAAGTCTTGCACTTCTGAATATTTTCTGATAGCTTATAAACCTTACCCTGCCCTCTGCCCCTTTCAGTCCCACATCTGGTCAAACTGATAAGAGCTATGTGCTCCCTTTGGCACTGGTGGGAAGTTCAAGCCATGTACAGAAATACTCACCCCCGCTCCACCCCTAACTATTGGAAAAATCCAACCCAGTCTTCTTTCCCAGGTCTCTAAAGCCATTTAGACAACCTTGGGAAACCTATCTCACTCTTCCCAGAAAGCTTCATGTGAGTAATAGTCATTTCATAATCTCTAGTATATATTTGGCATCATTAGTCTTAACATCTGAATGAAATTTTAGATGAGAATACATCCTGCCTCTGCAGAGTGCTCACAACAATTTATTTGGATCAATTTATTCTTAAATATATTTTATGCTATTATAAATGAAATTTGTTTTCTAATTTAATTTTCAGATTTTATTTTGCTAGTGTAGAGGAATTGAATTGATTTTTGCATATTGGTCTTGTATCCTGCAACTTTGTTGAACTTATGACTTCTAATCATTTTCACTGGATTCTTTAGGATTTTCTATGCACAAGATTATATAGTCTGTAAATATAGTCTTACTTCTTCTTTCCTAAAGTGGGTGCCTTTTATTGCTTTTTCTTGTCTAATTGTCTTGGCTAGAACTTCTAGTTTAACGTTGAATAGAAGTGGCAAGAGCAGACATTCTTGTCTTTTCCTGATCTTAGAGGAAAAGCATCTAGTCTTTCCCCTTGAAATGTGATGATAGCTTTGAGGGTCTTACAGATTCCCTTTATCAGATGGAGGTCATATCTGTATAGTCCCAGTTTGTTGAATATTTTTAATTATGAAAGGATGCTAAATTTTGTCAAACATTTTTCTTGCATCTATTGAGATGATCATATGCTTTGTTTTTTTATTTTGTAGATATGGTGTTGTTGCAGAGACCAAAGAATAACCAAGTGACACTTTAAAGAAGAGGAGGGACACCGTTTAATACACTGGCGGACTCAGGGAATAGCTTTCCAAATATGAGTGAAGAAACATGCATGGAGCTTTCCTTTATATCTCCCTGTGGTCTTTGTCCCACAAATATGGATTATGCTTCCAGTCCTTTTCACAGGCTTTGCAAGAAGGTCCCCAGGTGTTGGGGGTCTCCAGGCCATGTCTGTTGTTCTGTTCTGGCGCCAGTGTTAATAACCCTCCCTCCGGGGCAGTGCACTGTTCACAGTAACAGGTTCTGCAAGACCAGTATCTGGGAAAGAGGTAGTGACTTAATTATAGGTTATCAAGAATGTACACTGAGTTTGCTGGCATGGATTCAAATCACTAGCCCCAAATATCAGGGTTACATTGGAATTAGCCCTTTTTAGCCTTCTCAGTGTATTACATTATATAATGTATTACATTATATGATGTATTATGTAACTTTGGATGTTAAACCAACTTTGCAACCTGGTGCAAATCCCACTTGGTCATGATTATAATTATTTTGATATGTTACTGAATTCAATTTGCTAGTATTTTGTTGGGAAATTTTGCATCCATATTCATAAAAGGTATTGGTCTATAGTTTTTTTCTTGTGATGTCTCTGTCTAGTTTTGCTCTGAGGGTAATACTGGCCTCATAGCATAAGTTAAGAAGAGTATATTTATGTGTGGCTTTTTCTTCCAATTTCTAATTCAAGAAAATTTCCTTCCTTATGGGCTAAGTGAGGGGTAAGATCAATGCAAGGGAGAGATGCTTCCTTTTGTTTTAAAATTTTACTCCAATGTTTGACCTTAGAGTTTTCCAGACCTTCTCAGTCAATCTGTGTCTATAGTCAGACATTCGGATGTGGTTTTGCCATGCGCAGCGGTGTAGTCATTCATCCACCCACATCCCCTCTGCTGGTCCACTGACTAAGCATTTACACAACACCCATCCTCTTTCTTCTTTTCACTCCTCCAACAAACCTGGCAAAGGGGATCAAAAGACTATGAGCAATTCATCACAAGACTCATCCTTGGTGTGATATATCTTGACTCAGAAACCGACATAGTGTACAGTAAATTATATTGAGCCATCCAGTAGAATTTCAGTCACTATAGCTCTCTGAGTAGACAGAATTTGTGGCAAAGAGTGGTGAAGGGGGTGTGTTTCCTTCTCACTTGTGAAAACTAAAGCTAGTTTTTCTTAAGTCTCAGTTTCTATCCACAGATATTTGGAGCAATCCCTGCCATCTCAGTAGGCAATACACTTAGTCCACCGAGTTCCTTTTCCCTATGGCTTATAAAGGCTACAGATCCTTGTGTCTTGATATCCCCTCTGATTGGCCCTCTCCTTCCTTATTGTTTTCCTATTCCCTTTGGGCTTTATTCTTCTCCTTATGGATGAAGGGCTTCCTTCCCTTTATTTTGTACATATAGACATTTTGCTCTTCCCAGCTCCCTCACTCTATGGAAATATACCTGTTGCAGCTTTTCAGCTCCCCTATTCTATGGAAATATACCTTCTGCTGCTCTGCAACCCTGTGCTTCTTCTATGGTCCTCTTAATTTCCAAAGTTTCCTAAATCTGTCTTTTTCACCCCTAAAAATTCCTGTTTCACTGCTAAGTACCTTTTCCCAAAATGTATTTCACAGACCACAGTAGGTGCGAGGTGGTCTCTGATGGAAGGCATTCCTGGTCAAATAATTCTAGATACCTTGCATTCCACAGACTCCTGTAGGAGATAATCAATGCATATTACCATAGTAAAGCCTCTGGGATTTTCTGCAAGGAAAAAAAAATCATTCCATTTTGTTTCTGGATGTATTTGTATCACAGACTCCTTTTTCACATACTTATCTCTTTGAACCAGTGTCCCATGGAATACCCTTTGGGAAACACTATTATATGCTGATTCATGGATTTGTAAACAAATCCAATTAATTTCACTTCAGACTTTGGGAATCTGAGAAAGAGCTAATGGGTATTGCATTTTCTTGCTAAACTGTTTCTTGCATAGTGACTCTGCACCAAATTATGCTGGAAATGCAAGTGCTTTTCATAAACAGTGAAGCAGAAACCTTCACCAAAGTCTCAATCCTTATGTTGAAGGAAGATGATTTTGTTAACATTAGAATTGCAGATATTTTTTCTCTCAAGTATATCCCAAACATATAATTTTACATTTGAAGAAGCATCTTTCAGATGAACTGTGTAACATTTTTTACTTCAGTGGCAGAATTAATCACTTTCTCTCTTTGCTTTACTTTAAAGAGGGTTGAGGAGGAGGAATACCAGAAAGTTAAGCTGTTTATTTTGAAAACAAATATAAAATTTAAGTTTCCTGAGGAAGGAAATGATTAAGAGTATTTTTGAGGTGTGATTAGAAGATAATAAGATGGAGAGGGGAAGGAAATTCTGGGAAGAGAAATGTGTGTAAAGGTAGAGATGTGTGGGACAGTGTGACCAGCTATGGTTTGGGTGCAAATGAGGCTGGAGAGGAGATAGGCCTCTTCTGGATCATGAAAGGCTCTCTATGCTGTTAGCAGATTTAGATTTTCCAGTAAACCAAAAGGAGCTTTTGAGGAATATTTTAGGAGTGAGGGTGTGACTGATTTACATTGGAGAGCCATCAATCTGGCTGCCTGGTAAATTAAAGGTTGGGACAGAGAGATGCAGATCTGATAAGGTGGACAGGTGAGAAAGCTACTGCACTATTCCATGGCAAATAAACAACAAAGGCTTGAACTAAGAAATGGTGGAAAGGAGTTAGAGAGGAGGGGACAGATATGAGTGATAGTGAGGGGTAACAGATTGGCAGAAAGATTGAGGAGACATGAGCTAAATCCAGTGAGTGATATCATATTGGCTCATCTCCCTCTGTGTGGGTCAGTATAAAGCGTTCTGCACTGAGGGTTCAGGAGATTCCAGTGCTGCCACGGTCTGCCTCTTTGAATTGGACTGTTCACCTCTCTGGGCTCACTCCCAACCCTGATATCTTAGGAATTCATTCTATGTTCTAATCATGGTCTCCATAAAATGAAAAACCATCATGCACTTACTATGTTCTACCTTATTTACTTATTTCTCTGATTCTCAATTGTTACCTAAAAACCTAACAAACCATACCAAAATATGGTGGCTTGAAAGGACAATTCATGGTTCTATGGGTTGACTGAGCTGAGCTGGGGATTCTAAATTGTTTCTCATGCTGGAGCTATTGTCATTTGAAGGCTCAGTCGGGATGGAGGCATTAAGTAAACTTAGCTATGAGGAAGAGACCTCTGACACCTTTCAGCCTGGGCTGAGGGTAGTGAAACAGAATTTTTGGACTAGAACCCGGATTCTTTGTCCACCAGTGTCGAAGAATGAATCCACGGACAGAAGGTGGTATAGCAAAGGTGGAGATTTATGAAGAACAAGTACAGACTCCCACATGGGGAGAGAGAAAGAGTCCCACAGAACGGCCTCCCAAGTAGGAAGGAGGAAAGGGTCCCACTGAGTTCCTTTTCCCTATGGCTTGTAAAGGCTGCAGATCCTGGTGCCTTGATATCCCCTCTGATTGGTCACTATTCCTTTAGACTGGTTACTACAGTAACTCCTGGGCTCCCCCCTCCTTCCTTATTGTTTTTCTATTCCCTTTGGGCTTTCTTCCTCTTCTTCTGAAGGGCTTCCTTCTCTTTATTTTGTAAATATAGACCTTTTGCTATTCTTAGCTCCCTTATTCTGTGGAAATGTACCTGTTGCAGCTTTTTAGCTTCCCCTATTCTATGGAAATATGCCTTCTGCTTCTCTGCAGCCCTGTGCTTCCTCCATGGTCCCCTTAAATTCCAAAATGTCTAACATTTCCTAAACCTGGCTGCTGCCCCCTGGCTAGCAAACCACTTGGAGAAAGGGCAAATAGCAATATTAAAATATTTCCTCTAGATTAAGGAGAAGCCAAGATGGCGGCATAGGTAAACATGTAAACTGCTGCCTTGCACAACAGTTTCAAAACTACAACTAAAAGACAAAACGGACATCATCCAGAACCACAGGAAGGTTGGCTGAGTGGAAATTCTACAACTAGAAGGAAAGGGAAAAGCATACTGAGACTCAGAGGAGCTGCAGGAGGCAGAGGTACTGAGATGCCTGGGCGGAGAGGACTGGCAACTGAGTGCACGGCTGACTTTCTCAAGCAGGAGGGAGACAAAAGCTCCCGACTGCGATGAACTCTGCTTCTGGGCTAGACTCTGGGGACCCAGACTCATACGGGTTGAAACTGGACTGTCAGGAAAGAGAAAAGCACACTGAGACTCAGAGGAACTGCGGAAGGCAGAGGTACTGAGGCGCATGCAGAGAGGGCAGGCAACTGAGTACGCAGCTGGCTTTCTCAAGTGGGAGGAAGACAAAAGCTCCCAACTGCACTGAACTCCAGTTCTAGATGAGACTCTGGAGACCTAGACTCATTCGGGGAGAAATTAGACTGTCTGGCAGTAGGTGGAACTTGAGGGTGGCTTTCCCTCAGAGGTGCTTGCAGCGATTACCACGGGACACTGAGATACAGGGGCCTCATAGGGCAGGGATGATGGGAAACCAATGCTGTCTGCTCCGCCCTGAGACTCCACCCCATCCAGGCTGAGCACAGAGGCTTTTGCAAGTCTTGTCTCATAAGGGTGTCTCCAGCACAGAAGTTCTCCCAGCATAGACACAGCTGATCCTCACAGCCAATTGGCCTGAAGGTCAATTCCTCCCAGTGATACCAACAACAATCAAGGCTTACCTACAACAAGACTGTGCACACAGCCCACAAAGGGGTGCACCAAGAGTGTCCACCTCAGGTAACTGGGGAGGCTGAGCCACTGGGCCCTATAGGACACCTACCACACAAAGTCACTCTATCAACTCAGGGAAGCAGTCAAAATGTGGAGACAAAGAAACAGATCACAGATGAAAGAAATGGAGGAAAGCAAATGACTGGATATAGAGTTGAAAAACCACAGTTATAAGGTTTTTCAAGAATTTTCTAGAAAAGGCCAATAAATTTAGCAAAACCCTTGAGGATATGAAAAAGGGCCAACTAGAAATTAAGCATACACTGACTGAAGTAAAAAAATATTATACAGAGATCTAACAGCAGACTAGAAGATCACAAGAATCAAGTCAAAGATTTGAAATACAAAGAAGCAAAAAACACTCAACCGAAAAAGCAAAAAGAAAAAAGAATCCAAAAATATGAAGATAGTGTAAGGAGCCTCTGGGACAACCTCAAGCGTACCAACATCAGAATTATGGGGGTGCCAGAAGAAGAGAGAGAGCAAAATACTGAAAACCTATTAGAAGAAATAATGACTGAAAACTTCCCCCACCTGGTGAAAGAAATAGACTTACAAGTCCAGGAAGCGCACAGAACCCCAAACAAAAGTAATCCAAAGAGGACCACACCAAGACACATCATAATTAAAATGCCAAGAGCAAAAGACAAAGAGAGAATATTAAAAGCAGCAAGACAAAAACAGTTAGTTACCTACAAGGGAGCACCCATACGACTGTCAGTTGATTTCCCAACAGAAACTATGCAGGCCAGATGGGAATGGCAGGAAATATTCAAAGTGATGAATAGCAAGAACCTACAAACCAAGATTACTCTACCCAGCAAAGCTATCATTCAGAATTGAAGGTCAGATAAAGAGCTTCACAGACAAGAAAAAGCTAAAGGAGTTCATCACCAACAAACCAGTATTATATGAAATGCTGAAAGGTGTTCTTTAAGGAGAGGAAGAATTAGAAAATGATAAAGATAAAAATTATAAACAACAAATAAATATCTATCAACAAGTGAATCTAAAAATCAAGTGCATAAAAAAATCTGATGAACAGAATAAAGTGGTGAATATAATAGAATTAGGGGCATAGAAAGGGAGTGGAATGACAATTCTTGGGGGGGAAAGAGGAATGGGGGTGTGGGAAGAGACTGGACAAAAAGTGTACACCTATGGATGAGGACAGTGGGGGGAGGGGTAAGCGCAGAGGGTGGGGTGGGAACCGAGTGGAGGGGAGCTATGGGGGAAATAAGAGGAACAATTGTAATAATCTGAACAATAAAGATTTATTAAATTTAAAAAATCTCCTAAACCTGTTCTATTTTACCCCTAAAATTCCTGTTTCAGTAGGGAAGGAGGACACAGAGGTGACAACATGAAGCCTCTCACCTGCAGGAGCTCACAGTTCAGTGGGAAGACAGAGAGAGGAAAGCTAACTAAAATAAAATGCTGAATGCAGTAGTGGAGGTATGTGGGTGCTCAGAGGACAGAGTGGCTGACTCTGCTCTGAGGGCTGGACAACACCACAAAGGGAGGTGGCACATATACTTCCCAGTTCATAGCTTGACAGAGCCCTCTATGGGCCCCACATCTATTTTACTCTGCTGCCAGCTACCACCCCCCACCACCACCACTGCCCAGGCCCAGACTCCTTCCTCCATTGCTCTCTGAAGACCTTCACATCTTAATTGTTGAATTCCATTTCTTTTGAAGCAGGAATTTTGGAGGAAATTAAGCAGGAATTTTGGGGGAAATGGATTTTTTAGAATTGGGGTCCATGGAGAAAAGCACAGGGCTGCAGACTGGGAGAAGGTACATTTCCATAACACAAGGAAGCCAGGTGCAGTTACATCTCCATAAGACAAGGAGGCAGCAACAGATATATTTCCATAAGACAAGGGAACTGGAACTAGCCAAGAAAGGTCTATATTTACAAAATAAAGAGAAGGAAGCCCTTCATTCAGAAGGAGGAGAAGAAAGCCCAAAGGGAATATTGACCAATCAGAGGGGATATCAAGGCACTAGGATCTGTAGCCTTTATAAGCTGTAGGGAAGAGGAACCAAGTGGGACTCTTCCCCCTCCCCACATGGGAGTCTGTACTTGTTCTTCAATAAATTTCCACCTTTGCTATACCACTTTCTGTCCGTGGATTGATTCTTCGATTCCAGCGGACAAAGAATCCGGGTTCCATCCAAAAGTTGGGTATCACTTTCAACCATGAGAATATATTAGAACCATTTGGGAAAGTGTTAAAAAAAAAAGTCAGGCTGGGACCACCGTGGAGATTCTGAGCATCCACGCAAGTCTAGCTGGTGGACGAAGTGGGCCCATCAGGGAGAGGCTGTGTGAGTATATCATGATAGCAGGAGCTGGGAGATACACTTGATGCTCCAGATAGCATGTTTTGAATCAAAGAGGGAGTCCATTGCTAAAGGTCCTTAAACACCCACCTCAACCCCTCCAAGAAAGAACCAAAGTTTGGACACCCAATCTATTGAGAGCACCAGCAACAAAATAGCTGGGACTATTTCTCCTTCTTATCATGGTAGCCTGAAAAAATGCACCTTTCCCCAAAAATATTTGTGTTCTAATCCCTAGAACCTTGAATGTTACCTTATTTGGGAGAAAATAACTTTGTAGATGTGATTAGGCATTTTGAGATGGGAAGACTATCCTGTATTATCATTATCCTCCTTATAAAATCGGTATTGTCATGGGACCTCTTCTCCCTCCGCCCCAGGCCCACTGGAGCTGCCCTGGTTCAGGCTTTCTTCATCAATCATTTAGAACCTTGCAATACATCCCCTAATCCACATGCTTCCTCCTGCACCTCATCCTCCCTTCTCACCAAGGCAGCCATCCTGAAATTGAAGGGGAAAAAGAACCACCCAGTAAGCCTGTGTCTTAGTCAGCTTGGGCTGTCATAACAAAATATGACAGACTGGGTGGCTTAAACAACAGGCATTTATTACTCACAGTTCAGTAGGCTAAATTTCAAGATCAGGAGCCAGCTCGGTCTGTTTCTGAAAGAGCTCTCTTATTGGCTTGCAAATAGTCACCTTCTTCCTGTGTCCTCACCTGCTGGAAAGAGGGAGGGAGGAGGGAGGGAGGAAAGAGAGAGGGAGGGAGGCAGGGAAGGAGGGAGGGAGAGAGAGAGAGAGCACTGTGATGTCTCTTATAAAGGCATTAATCCCATCATTAGAGCCTAACTCTCATGATCTCATCTAACCCTAATTATTTCTCAAAGTCCCATCTCCAAATACCATCATATTGGGGATTAGGGCTTCAACATACAAAATTGGGGGAGACAATTCAATAGATAGAAGCTTATGAAAATACAGATTTCTGGATCACACACCCATAGATTATGATTCAGTAAGTCTAGGGATTCAGTAAGTCTAGGGTGGGGCTCAGGGACCAAGATTTTATCAGGTATCCTAAGAGATTCTGAAACACAGAATCTGCAGACAGATTTTTAAGAAACACAGAGTGCTACTTACCTGGGCTTCCTGCTGCATTCACAAAGGAGCTTTTAAAAATCATCAGTTCTGGGTGCTGGCCCAGATCCATTTAATCAGGATCTCTGAGGGTGGGGCTGGGCATCGCCCTCAAAGGTCACCAGGTGATTTTTACATATATTCAGGGAAAAGAAACAACACTCCTGTGGTGTCGTGAAGCAGCAGTTTTAGAATTGTAGGTTAAGTCTTAACAATGAGTATTAAAATCATAGTGGGTTGCCAGCAGCAATTTTCTTAATGGAAGAATAGAATATTAAAAGAAAAAATGAGTGCATAGTAAAAGTAACTATTATTTTGTGGAACATAGTGATACGGAATTTTTGGACTAGAACTAAGATTCTGTGTCTACGGGAGTCGAAGAATGAATCCACGGACAGAAGGTGGTATAGCAAAGGTGAAGATTTATTGAAGAACAAGTACAGACTCCCACATAGGGAGAGGGAAAGAGTCCCACAGAAAGGCATCCCACGTGGAGAGGGGAAAGTGTCCCACTGAGTTCCTTTTCCCTATGGCTTATAAAGGCTATAGAGCCTTGTGTCTTGATATCCCCTCTGATTGGTCACTATTCCCTTAGACTGGTTTCTATAGTAACCCCTGGGCTCAAAGGTGGAACCTCACATGTGACATGTGAGGTTCCGTCTGCCCCCTCTCCCCCCCTTCCTTATTGTTTTCCTATTCCCTTTGGGCTTTCTTCTTCTCCTTCTGGATGAATGGCTTCCCTTTATTTTGTAAATATACACCTTTTGCTGTTCCCAGCTCCCTCATTCTATGGAAATATACCTGATGCAGCTTTTCAGCTCCCCTGTTCTATGGAAATATACATTCTGCTGCTCTGCAGCCCTGTGCTTTCTCCATGGTCCCCTTAATTTCCAAAATTTCTAAAATTTCCTAAGACCTGTCTTTTTCACCCCTAAAAATTCCCATTTCAATAGTATCAATTCATAGTTAAGTCTTTACACGTGCGTCACCTCTTCCTTCTATCCACCTGATATTCATCCTTCAATACCCACGGAGGCATCACGTCCTTGAGAAGCCTTCCCTTCTGTTGTCATTCCTCCCATGTTTATAGAGGTCTTCTCATGTCACTCGAATGTACTCTTCTCATTGTACTTATTTATGCATAAAAATGCTTATTTCCTTGGAAGGTCTCTTGAAGGTAGGAACAGTGTCCTGTACACTTCAAAATCCTCAACCCAGAGCTCATCTTCTAGCACTGGCCACAATGCCTGTTTGATTGTGCTTACTGAATTAGCCAGGGTTCTGTGGAGAGACAGAACCAATAGGAGGCAATGTATTTTGAACCTGTTAGGTATATATCTCCTAGTGGTTTTGTCTCTCTAGAGAAATATATAAATATGTATTTTATATCCCTTCATTGTTACATATGTATGTGTATATGAATGAAGAGATTTATTATAAGATTCAATTCATGCAATTATGGAGCTGAGAAGTCCCAAGATCTGTAGTCTGAAAGCTGGAAATCCAGGAAAGCCCATCATGTGATCTAGTCCAAGTCTGAAGGGCTGAGAACTAGGAGAGCTGTGATGTAGATTCCAGTGGGGGGTCAGGGGGAACCTAAAGGCCTGAGGACCAGGAGCCCTCTGGGCAGACGATTGATATTCCAATTGGAGCTTTCAGGTGGGAAGGAGTGAATGCCACCTTTCTCTGCCTTTTGTTCCATTCAGGTTCTTGCTCACCCACATCAGGGAGGGCTGGTCTGCTTTACTCAATCCACCAATTCAGGTGCTAATCTCATCCAGAAGCACACTCACAGACACATCCAGATTTAAAATATTAAACATTGACCGGCACTCTGTGGCCAGTCAAGTTGACACATAAAATAAACCATCATACTTGCTGTGTGAGCTATGAGTGAACTTTGAAGTTCAGGAGTTACAGTAATGTTCGTTTTTAAGGCCATGCGTTTGGGATAAAATGACCAAAGTTACTAGTGAAAGCAAAAATGATAGAAACAAAGGCTTTAAAAATTACCCAGTACATTAACATACACATGAGGAAACTGAGCCACAGGACAATGTCAGACAAGTAGTTACAGTGAGCGAGGAAAGGACTGGACAAACTTCTAGAAGAGCAATGCAGTGTTCACTCTGGTGGGTTTCACACTGCAGGGTCATTCACAATCACTACGAATTTTAGAGTAGGAAGGTCAACTCAGGGGACATTGGACAACCCTCCCAAGAGATCGTCCAGCCTGGAACTGGTCAACATCATCCTTTAACGGAGTCTGGTGAGGCACCTGCCCTTAGTGCTCCTGGTTCTCAGGTCTTTGGACTCAGACTGAATGGCACTTTGGGCTTTTCTGAGCCTCCAGCTTGCTTGGGACTTCACAGCCTCCATAATTGTGTGAGGCAATTCCAAGTGGCACTGTGTGTGTACAAATTAAATGTGTTGAGTGAATACATGAATTTAGAACATTTACCTTATACCTCTGGGATCTTGGGCAAGCTGGTAAATATATCCGAGCCTCAGTCTTTTGAACTGCTAAAGGCTTCGATACTTCTCATTGAGGATTAAAGCAGATAATGTGTATGAGTGCTTAGCAGCACAGTGCCTGGCACACACGAGAATGGGTATGTGGTTGAAGTTTCTGTCACTGTTTTATCTACCAGTGGCTGGTCTTCTCTGCACAGCCCCAGGCACCATGACAGTTCCTTCTTTCTCAACCCCCCTCCTTTAGTCAGTTGTCAAAAAGAAAAAGCATTTAAAGATGTAAATGTAATTTGTCTGTTGATTGTTTTATGGTCCCTGTACTATTTTACTGGAAAGTCTTATTTCCAAATGTAGACTCATTAAATGGATGCCAGGCAAATCACTGAAGTGATACAGAGAGGACACCCTGAAAGTCTTCTAGAGAGATGACACATAGAAATTAATAGTGCAGCATCTCATTATTACACAATATTGGTTAAAATGTTACTAAACTATTCTGCTACTGGTCAATATTTATTGTTTTCATTTAGTAAAGGAAAACTTTATTTTTTAAAAAATATGTTTTATTGATTTTTTTTACAGAGAACAAGCGAGAGGGATAGAGAGTTAGAAACATCGATGTGAGAGAAACATTGATCAGCTGCCTCCTGCCCACCCCCTACTGGGGATATGCCCACAACCAAGGTACATGCACTTGATGGGAATCGAACATGGGACCCTTCAGTCTGCAGGCCAACACTCTATCTACTAAGCCAAACCAGTTAGGGCAAGGAAAACTTTTTACAAAGGCATATTGAGGCCTTCCTTCATAATCCTCATTTTTCTGAAAGGATATTTTTATTTCATCGTGAATTTTTCTACCAGCTGATATATAAAAGGCCAGGGTTGTAAGGACTGATCACCATCAAAGGCTGACCAACCCAAAAGTGACTGCCCAGCTGCAGCCTGGCGTCCCAGCACTGACTGCCCAGGGGGCTAAGAGAGAGAGGCAGGGTCTGATCTGCAGCCTCAGTGGCAGCTGTTGATCAGTACTTGCCTCTCTCTTTCTCTCCCTCTTTCTTTCTGAGCTTTTCGAGCAGCCGGGCTTTTCTTTCTCTCCCAGCCTCTGAGCGGGCTGCTGTTAAGCTCCGCCTCTCTGATCAGGCCCAGAGATAGGCCCATACATGCTGAGTGGCATAGGAACCGACCAATCAGAACCAAATGTGGGTGCTGTGGGGAGTCAATGGCTGCCTAGGAGGTGGAGCTTTTGACGCTGGCATAGAAACCAACCAATCAGAACCAAATTGGCCAGCAGAAGAGGGCAGTTGGGGGCGAGATCAGGCAGGCAGGGGAGGGCAGGTAGGGATGATCAGGCTGGCAGGCAGAGGCAGTTAAGGGCAATCAGGCAGGCAGGCAGGTGAGCAGTTAGGAGCCAGTGGTCCCAGATTGCAAGAGGGATGTCTGACAAGGGGTCCCCAATTGGAGAGGGTGCAGGCTGAATTTCATGCACCGGGCCTCTAGTGATTTATAAGATCCTAACTTTTATGGTTGAACAGGAATCGTTATATTAACATTTTGAAGAGGGAGTATCAGTGTATACTAACAAAACTCAGAGACTGGGGTATAAAACCAGAATGCCAATTTGCTAATTTACAGAGAGAAAATATAATAGTGAACCTCACAGCACCATCGGCCTAGCCAGAACAATCAGAACAATCTCTCCTAAGGCGGGGGGGGGGGGGGGGGGGGAAGACATGTTGATTTGCTTTATAATTTTATGGGGTCTTTAGCTTTGCACTAATAATGGCATCAGGGAGCTGAACTTAGTAACCCATCTCCCTCTGTGCACACTCAGGCTCTTTTCAGCCAGTACCCCTTCCACCCCTCCCTACACACCCTTGGCCTCTTGAGTGACATCTCTCTAATGGCTAGTTGGTTTTACTTGCTGTCACATGTACTTTTCAAAAGTAACATTCTTTTTCAAGAGTTCTCACTCCCATGAGCTGATAGTGCTCTGATTTATGCCCTCCAGGCCTTTCAGCAGAAAGGGCTCTTGGTGGAAAATGCCAGAGTTTGTAGATCTAAGAGCGTCTTTGTGCAGCTTTCCTGTGTGAGTGACAGCTTGACTGGCTACAGCAGTCTGGGTCAGACCCTGATCCCTTGAGAACACTCAAGATGTCAACCCAGTGACTTTTGAAATTGACTGTGGAGGAGAACTTATTTCTTCCCCTCCTCCTGCTTGGAAAATTGTTCCCTGTGAAGTTTAAAATGTTGATGGTTTTCATTTAGTAACTTTAACTAGGAAAAATTTAATATTTTAAGATTTTCCATTTTTTCCTTTTTTTCTAAGTTCTGGGAAATGTTATTTGTGTATACCATCAATTATGATCAATTCAGCATGATTTCAATTAATGTTCCAAAAGGTAATCTTTGAAAATGTAATGAGTGAATTCTCAAATTAATCTGGAAAAGTGGTAAAGAAAAGTTCAAAATTGGAAAATAATAAAAAAGCGAATTTCTCTTCTAGTTATCAACATATCCTTAAAGCTACAATAACTAGAGGGGTGTTGCCTCAAGAATAGACAAACAGATGAGTGTACAGGATAGAGAGTTTGAAAATAGACCCTTGTGTATAGAGAGCTGACATAAATGTTCAACACAACATTTCTAGCAACAGAGAAAGGAAAGAATATTCAAAAATTGTTTGGGGGAATTGAAGGAAAATTACCCAAACCTCCTTCACATACCAAACATACACACGCACAAATACATTCTGGGTATATCAAAGATCTAACTATTAAAAATAACCTAAAATAATATAATATTGCTTTGCATTCTTGGAAAAAGTAACACCTGCCAACAAAAAATAAAATATTACAAAGGAAAGACTGACATGTTTAAAAGAAAAGGGATAACAAATTTTTCTATATAAGAATTGAAAATTCCAGGGAAAAATATGCCAAACAAACTTCATGGAGCAGATTTGGAAAAATATTACTAAATCATTTAATACACAAATGATTAACATTTATAACATTGCGCATATTTACTAGAGTTTGAATAGATTTGGGGAAGGAAAGATAACTTCCTGGACTGAATCTACCATCTTGATATAGAAATCTGGTTGAAACTTTTTACAACTTCCTCAAAGAAAAAGGGCTTGACTTGGGAAAAGTGTTACTATAGTCCTTACCAGGCTCCTATGGGCAGTCATCAAACTTGTCTCCACCACTGAAGTCTGCAGATTTTTTTAGAACTGAACTCAGTGGAATTTACTGCAGTAATGTCTGCATCGGTGTACCCATTGATATAGACAAAACTGTTCAGGTACTTAGACCCAAGTTCCAAAATAAAATATTAAGTTTAATATCTACTTTCCAACCCAGTCCTTGGAATTCATCCTCATTAGTATATGTGTATGCCCCCTTGTCGGTGTTGCTCAATGGATTGAGTGTCATCCCGTGTACCAAGAGGTCACTGGTTCAATTCCCAGTTAAGACACATGCTCAAGTTGTGGGCTTGCTCCCCAGGAGGGAGCATGCAGAAGGCAGCAAATCAATGTTTCTATCTCTCTATCCCTGTCCCTTCTTCTCTATCTGGAAAAAAAAATCAATAAAAAATATTATATATATATATATATATATATATATATATATATATATATATATATATATTTGGATATGCTTTAGCCCTAACCTCTCATGCATCACCGTAGCCTTACTTTCCTTGTTTTCCAGTCTCATACTCAATAGCAAGGTATCTTTATTAGGTTCTCTTAGTAATTTTCTTTCAGGGCCTTTTTACTTGATGTCCTACTTGGAACCTTCTCTCTTTCTTTCCTTGTCTAGTTAACTCTTATTAATCTGTAAGACCACACTTATCCATCTTCTTCAGTAACCATAGATGCTTCCATTCACCATTATTTACCTAGTGCCTAGGAGAGTTCCCATATATACTAGGTGCTCAATAAACATTTCCTAAGTAAATAAATAAAATCTAAGGAAAATTCACAGTACCCAGTATAAACATGAGCAGAGCATATGAATAAGCAATTCACAGGAAAAGAAATATAAATTAGGTATAAGAAATTAGGTACTATCATACACTATAAGCATAAATACATCTCAGCGTAATTTCTGAGAAAGGGATTTTGCACTATCAAAGTAAAAATTGTACATACACTTTGGTCCAGCAATCCTACTTCTACACATAAATATACTCTCCTACACACAAAGCTATTCATTGTATCATTGTATGAAATAGTCAAGAACTGGAAATGATTCTGGAGTCCACCTAGAATAGAGGAACAGTAAATATGATCAGTCTAACTTCTAGGTCAAAGCATAGGTGACTCTCTTTAATGGTGTGAATTCAAGGGCCCAGTCTCTCTCCAAGTGTGATTCCACCATCTTAGAGTCCTTTCTTTCCATTGTGTGGATGGGAGAGAGAGTGCAAAAGATGGCATGAGATATTTTATGACCAATCTGAAAGTGAACTCTATCACTGTGCCCACATTCCATTGGCAAGAACTTATCATAATTGTCCCACCTGGATACAAGAGGGGCTGGATTCTTCTTGTGTACCGACACAGGAGAGAAAACTGAAAAAGTCGATCTAGAAATAGATTTGAGGTCTTTTGCTAAAGAGCAAAATGTAAGCTTCAGAAATGCATGTGGGGAATGATTTTATGTTTTTTAAATTGCAAGGGGTGTGACTCACCTTTATACAACATTTAACATTTTTTATAAGTGTAATGGGATATTGAATTGGATTTTTCCTGTTACCCTGGAATTAACATCTAGAGGTCAACATTAAAGTCAAAATGGCTTTAATTCTCAAATTCTAAAGAGAACTGTACCCAAGTACCACCCCTACCCTTAAGTATGGTAGCAACCATACTTGGGTAAAAATTGTTGTTTAATATTTTAACCTTGCTGTTTTGGGTTCTGTACTCATTTAAAAGTTATTTTGGTTTTCTGAACTTATGTATGCTATCCCAATACTCCATTGATGATGGTTTGAATATCCCATTGATTGTGATCTCACTGGTTACTGAAGCACATTCTTCTGGGAATCAGAACAACACAATTATCCTAAATTGTCTCAGTAGCTACAGATAACTGAGTTTCGGTTGACTCAGTAGTCCTGGAATCTGGACAGCACAATTATTCTAAATTGCCCCAGTGGTCTCAGATAATGTGTGTTTCTGTTGATTCAGTGATTCATAAATACTTTTAGATAACTAACTTGCTTAATTTTTGCTTCTGTGAAGAATGCTTTTCGCGAAACAGGTTCCTCATTCCAGACCCAAAGATGTAATCGATACTTTTGTGATATTCTGCATATAAGCCAGATGTGGTGAGCTTTTCTGGGCTGCGAGGTCTGGAGCGCTTTTGCTCCCTCATCTGCTGCCGGCTTTTAATAAATGACTCCATAATTTGACTTTCTGAGGCGTCCTTTGTAAGATGGGGGTTACACTACAACAACCCTAGTCAACTTAGAATCCACTCCTATAAAATCTAAATAAGAAGGAGAATAAGGAAAGGAGGAGGACAGTGGTTGGCATCTTGAGGAGAGCCGTAGTTATATGGAGAAGCTTTTCCTTCTCTCCCCAGGAGCATTCTAAAGAAAAATTCTCAGAGCCACTGGGCACCTGATGGAATTGGATGTTGGTATCTCATGTTCTGGCTGCGTGCTCATTGAATTGCAGAATTTACATGTCCTCCAAGTGCTGCCATTAGAAGTAGGGTGAGAACTTTTGGAGAGTTTGTCCTGAGTCCCTCAAGTTCGGGAGCCAGTGTGAACTATATACACTTCTCTTCTAGAGACTTCTCAAGGAAAGAGCTCACTGCCCCAGAAAGGCAAGAGAAAACTACAGGGTAAATGCCTGGAAGAAAAAAGTGAGTGGATGGAGTGAGTCACCCACACTCCAATTATCCCATTTTTTGGAGGATTCAGAAGACCTGTCTGCACAAGGGAGCCCTGTGGGTGGAAGGGAGAACAGAAGCAGTAGGACCACCCCTGTGGCTGCCAGGAGAGCAAAGCAATATATTATTTGTCAAAGAGGTTGACAAATAATGTATTTATTTGGCTGGGGGTCCAAAATAAGATGCCCATTTGGGTGTTGAAGCCAAATTTGGCCTCAAGAAAACCTCATAACTCGTTTATGAAGAGACCAATGGTTAGCTAGGTAGAGGATGGGACTGGGACTGCAACCTGTCATAGGGGGAATTATCAGCAGAGATAACCAGCAGTTTGAATCATAAAAGCCAGAAAAAGGCCTGAAAAATAAACCACTGAAGTATGTCAATTACTTCCTCAATTCTCATTTCCTTTCCCTAACCAACCAGAGAGCCTGGGTCATAAAGGGAGAAACGGGGTGGGGGGAGGGGTGGCTTGTTTCAGGGCATACCCCAACCTTCTCCACTCTGAGCTATTAGAGGCACTGAGAGGAGAGTTTAGAATTAAATATTAGATTAAAATGAAGTTTGAGATTGAAGTTTTAAAGTAGACTGGATGTTTAATAATCAAAAGTGACTAGGAAGTTATTGGATCCACCTGAGATACCCTAGAAGGACAAAATTGGGTGATTTGACAGCTCACAGTGACTTAGAAACAGAGTAAAACATTTTCATCACTATGCCCCACTGAAGCATCGCCCCCCAACATTAAAATTCTTAACTACATTTTACATTAAAAAAGAGAGTTCAAAGCCACATCTTGGTGATGTTGTCTGCTTATTCATTTTACCTGGAGTTAAGTAACCATTTTTAATCTCCCTTTTTTATAACTTTTGAGAGTTCTTTGCTTATATCCTTGATTATTAATTCTGCACCATTTGCTTTGTCTTCTCCTGTTTTGTAACTCCCCTATGACAGGTTGCAGTCCCACGCTCTATCTCCTATGCTCACCACTTTCATTCTTTTTCTTATCATGCCCATTAATTTTTCTTATCGTGTCTTTTTTTTATTCTGACTTCTATTTGGCTGATTTGATTTTCTGCCACATCGGTTCCATTTCTGACTGCTTCAGTAATGATCTGATTGTGGTTATTGCACTTTTCATCATAGATTGATTTTCTATATTAACCACAGCACCTCTGGTATCTTCCCAAATAGTTAAAGCACTTCTTGAATTGTAAGTGAGAGATCTATTTTAGGGGTTAGGATCCTGACTCTGCCACTTAAAAGCTATGTGATCTCATAATTATAGGGAAGAATTAAGATAAAACAATAATTGCAAATTTGGTGAAACATGTTCCATGATAGCAGAAAGAACCGGCAGGTTGCAGTTAAAGGGCCAGAGAGGGAGGAAATCATATAGAGATTCAGTGTTGCAAGTGGGGGTTGTTGGGTTTGCCTACTCCAGCATGGGGTCAACAAGGGGTCAGATCACAAGGGCTCTTGTATGATTGAAATGAGTATGAGGCTATTATACTGTGGACACATACCTCCTAAGTACACATCCTGGGAACTGTGAAACAGTGTGCCAGAGGCACAAGAAGCCCCAGGAGATCCTTGCCATATTGCCTTAGATTGACAATATTAATTGATGTAAAGAAAACACTATTTTAAATTAAAACAAACATAGCATCAGATGCAAAATCAAAATCAAATTCTAAGATGTGCCTGGAGCCTATACACGTGCACGTTGCCTCTGGTGGCCCTCTCTGGACCAGGCGGAGTGCACATCACACCTGCGTGCCATTTGGGAAGGCCACTAACAGAAGCCAACAGCCCCCCCTCAACCTCAGCGCAGCTCCCCTGGCTGAAGGGTAGGCTTCTTCTTCATTCTTCCCACACAGGCTCTGAGGGGCCACACACCCTCTTTAGGCTGGGAAAGTGCTCTAATTAAGTGATTTAACTATAATAACATCCCAGCCCTTCAAAAGCACTGTCCCAAACAGAAATAAACTAACAACAGTGTTTCCCACTAATACTGATGTATGTTCGATGTATGCATTCTGGAGTGCAGCGCTCTGCTCTGTCCCCTGCCTCCAGTGATTAATGGCCTGGCCCCCGTGAGGGCCCAAACAGAAAGAGCCAAGGGAAGCAGATGCAATGGGTTTTATATTATCATGACGGCAACAAACTCATTCAGTAGTGTCAGTGCTGACTGCAGGGTTCTGATTATGAAATATGATGCATGTTGAATTTAATGACTTTCTCTGCCTTTCTGGTGAGTTCACTGCTTTCCAATGTCATTTTCTGTTCTCATCTGAGTGGTAATAAAAGGAATATCATTGACTATGGTAGCTTGTAACCACTATGTGTTTTACAATAAATTGCATTTCAGGACCTTATTCCTCAGGTGAAAAGTGCATTGGTCAGAAGGATTATTCCAGGGCAGGCTCTGGGGTCCCCATCTCCAAAAGATGGTGAATGGGTGGAGCCGCCCTTTTTAGGGAATTATTCCCTAAGAACACTCATTTTTCAAACAGTTACATATCAAAGGTCAGTTTGGACTAGGGAGGGAATGATAAAACAGACTCCAAAGCAAAAATGACTAGGGTCCAACCAAAATCAATGTAGAATGAACAAGGTCTAATCTCTTAAGAAGTTCAGGAAGGAGAATCTGGGAGAACACAAACTCAGAACTGGGAAGGCAGCCCTGAAAGCTCTGTTCTTCCTCTGCATGTTCCAACAGAGTCTTTGTCCTTATCTCATGGAACAGTCATCTCCACTTGGGAATGAGAAGGAGAAGGAAAGTAATACTTAATGAGTTACAACTAACTGTGTACCAGCCCTGTGCTAGGCACGATGCCACCTACTCTCCCAGCATTCTTGTGAATCAGGCCTTATTCTCTTCAAAGTGTAAATAAAGAAACTTAGTGTTCCCAGGGTTCTAGAGCCAGTGAAAGTCAGAGCCAGGAGTCCAACTCTGGTTCCACTAACTCCCAATAGCGTTTTCCATGGACCAGAAGCACTGGCCTCACAGAGGAGTATGTTAGAGATGCAGAACTTCAGACTCCTGCCCAGTCGTGCGTATGCAGGTGTGAGGAAATTGCCACAGATTCCAAGCAATGGGGCTGGGCAGGGGATAGAAAGTTTTCTGACACTTGGAACAACCAGGACAAACCTGTCTCTTAACTGGTCAGAGGGACTGCTGCTTAATGTCATAGTGACTGTCTGATCAGAGGTCCATTGGCTGTCCAGCTGGCAGTGGTGTTGTTGGAGACATTGTTCCTCAAATTTCAGAGTTCCTGACAATTGCCTGGGCAGCTGGTTAAAGTAGAGACTCCTTAATTCTATATTGTGTTAGTCAAAATTCACCAGACAAACAGAACCAATTGAATGTGTATATGTATAGCAAGAAACTTATTTTAAGGAATAGGCTCATGCAATTATACAGGTTGGCAAGTCCAAAATCTGCAGGGTGGCCATTTAGCCTCAAGACTAGAGAAGAGCTGATACTGCAGTTCAGATCCAAAGGCCACCTGTTGACAGAATCCCTTCTTACATGGGGAAGGTCTGTCTTTGTTATATTGAGACCTTCAATTGATTTCATGATTCCCACCCATATCACAGAGGGCAATCTGCTTAGCCAAAGTCCACTGATTTAAATGTTAAACTTATCCAACAACACTCCAACAGAAACACCCATATCTTGGAACCACAACCCAACCAAGTTGATGCAGAAAATTAACTGTCACATGTATCACAGTGATGGTTACACAGATCTACATGTGTGGGAGGAAATGGCCAAAAAAAAAAACCCACAAAAAAACCTATATGCATACATAGTACCAATGTAAAACATTTGGTTTTGATATTGTACTATCCGTATTTATTTATTAGTTATTTAAAAATTAAATAACTACTTAATAATTATTATAATTATTAAGAGAGAACTATTGGAGAGCATACAGAAGGGTCCATGGGACCTGTCTACTATTTTTACAAATGTCCATGCATGTAAAATTATTTTCCCAAAAATTTTTTATTAAAAAAATTTAATAGTGTAGATTCCTGCCCATTTGCAAGCTGCCCTTCCCACTTCTGCTCCAGGATTCTGGTCCACTTGGTCTGTTGGAAATTCAGTTTCAAGGAGGCTGCTGCTGACCAGTGTAAGAATGGTCCCAGGGGAGATGTGATTTGACCCGGACAGTGGTTTAATCTATGCAACAAGGAACTATGTTACTTGAGCTACCTTTCCACCAAGATGAGGAAAATGTTGAGAGCAGTAGGTTATAAGAGAATTTGGTACTGAGAGTGACACAACAATTATCCTTCATAATTTTGGCCTATATTGTCGGTCAGTGTTAGATAACAAAGGGACAATGGATGTCATCCTTTTCAGGTTCCTCACTGCACAGATGAGAAAGAGGCTCAGACCCTCAAGGGTCTCCCTATTGAGTTTCCTGTGTAGACACTCACATCATTAGTAGCTAAGTCTGGACCAGAAGCAGAGCTCTGGGTTCTCAGGGCCTGAATCAATAAACTACAATCTCACTTACAGATTTCACAGGACTCTCCACACTTGGTCATGCTTTATCCCCTCAGAAACCCTCTATGGTAGGGAGGGCAGCCACTTCTAAGGCCATTTACGCTTGAGGAGACTGGGGTCAGGGAGCAGCTTTCCGAAGACTTCCCCATGGGACAGTTTTGCAATTGGTTGGGTACTTTTCCCACTTCAAGAAAGTTAAGTGATGAGTCCTAAGTCTCACAGAGCCAGACTTACTAACCCCAAACCCGTTCCCAAATAGGAAGTCAGCCAGCCCAGGCCCAGGTCCTACAATGCAGTGCTTACCCTGTTGAAATACCAGTCATAGCCCCAGCCCTACACGTTTCTCACCCCAGCCCAGGCACTAATTGTGTTAACCTGGAAATTGCATTGGGGTTCCAGTTTCCTAGTGTTTAAAGTAAGAGCACTGGACTCAACATTAAGGGGTTTGGCTATTTTTGTTTTGTTTTCCCTCATTTTGCTCTGTGATTTATAATTTAGTTTATATCTTGGAGAAGCACACAGATTAAGATAATTGTCAGTAATTTTCTGGGTTTTGCCCAAGTGTCCATGCTTATACAGTGGAGGTAGAAAATATAGGTGACAGATGACAGAAAATGAATGACTACACCAACAACTTGGGGCCACTTCAACTCGGGTCCTGTCTCTCCTTCTCAACATTTAAGATTCTGGTTGATTCTACTTTTATAAGAAGGATCTATTTCCCTTTGAGGCAGCATGAAGGAACTGAGAGAGTATTATGCTAAGCAAAATAAGCCAATCAGAGAAAGACAAGTATCACATGATCTCACTCCTATGTGGTATCTAATGAACAAAATAAACTAATGAACAGAAAAGATCCAGAGACATTGAAGCATGCAACAGACTGATGTATATCAGAGAAGGGGGGCGAGGGGCAGAGGAGATTAACCAATGAATTTATATGCATAGCCCATGGACAGACAATAGTGCTGGGAAGGCCTGGGGAGGGGAAGAGAACAGAGTAGATAGGGTCAATGGGGGGAGGAGGGGAAGAGGGAGACATCTATAATGCTTTCAAAAATAAAGATAATTTTAAAGAAAGAAAAGATTCCAAAAAAAATAAAAATGTGCCTGAAATGTATGTTCACTTCCGGATTCCCTGCCAGAACTTCAGACCTCTCATCATTTCCTGCCTTTTACCCATGGCCCAAACAAAGGTCTCACCCTCTTCTAATTCTATATCCAAACACTGCCACGGCAATTTTGCTAAATGTAAATGAATGTAAAACGGAACTATCACTCCCCTACTTAACTCATTCATCCCCTTAAAAATTAAATCCATATTCTTTAGCTGGGATTCCAGGTCACCCTTGGCCTGGCCTCTCCCACCTCATTGTTCATCACTGTCCATGTTCCTGGGACCACTTGCAACTTCCCATGCATCATTCTCTCTGTACCCTCTGCCACTTAACCTTAGATACTCTCCCCACTTTCTGCCCTGGTAACTCCTAGTTATCCTTTAAAATCTGGTATTTGTCCAGGGAGAAGACTTTGTATTTTCCCTGAGACTGATTTAATGACCTAGCACTGTACTGCTATAGCATCCTATGGTGTCTATTGGCATTCACACCTCCCACCAACTTTCAGATGGTGAGTCCCCTGGGGGAGGTCTTTCACCTTTATGTTAGTAGAACCTAGTACAATGCCAACACTGCATTGGCTGAGCCAGCTATGGCATCATGAGAAGGTGGAAAACATCGTGGCATATAAAATACCAATGGATTCAAACAGGAACATGATAGGGATACAAGGTCATAGCTGCATGCAGTCATTCAACAAATATTCATGAATCACCCCTCCAAGTCAAGCCTTGTGTTCCAAGATAAATATGAAATGGTAACACCACCATCACTGATGAATTCTTGCCTTAAACTACAACTTGAACCACATTATGCCTTAGAAAGAGCTACCAGTTTGTAAGACATTTCAGATCCAGAGGAACATGTTTAACAGCACCCTGGGGATGCAGTCAGAAAAAAAAAAAAAAAAACAGAATCTAGAAACCTCCAGAATAAATGACTTGGTTTATTGATAAAAAAAAAATTGCAAGGGAAAATTATTTGTAAAGAGAGAAAGAGGGCATCTATAGATTTAAACACATTTAAAAGACATATCAATTAAATGCAATGTGTGGACCTTGAGTAGATCTTATTCAACAAGCCAAGCCTTTAAAAAATACTTATGAACAAGTGGGAAATTTACTAACTGAATGGATATTTGATAATATTGAAGAACAATGATTCATTTCATAAGGTGCAACATAAGCATTATGGTTATGTACTTTTAAAAGTATATATACACTGAAACATTTATAGGTATCTGGGAATGAACAATATAGATTTAAAAAAAAGACAGAGAAGATTGACCATAACTGATTATTGTTGAAGCTGAATGATGGATATTTGGGGTTCATTGTTATTCTTCCTATTTCTATGTTGAAGCATAGGCACTCCATCTTGATCCCATAACTTCTATGTTGTAAAAACTGCTATGTGAAGTTTTCCACTAAAATAGTTCTTTGTTCTGTGAATTAACTCTGCTATTCTTGGCTTCTGTAAACACGCTTGCTCGAATAATATGGAAAATGAGCTCACTTATCTGGTCCTGCAAGACCTGTTTACCCAAAGTACTACTCCCATTTTAGAGATGCCATAAATCATGAACAATACACAACCCCCAGATGGAGTTATCAATACTGGCACCAGGCCAGGCCTTGAGATATAATCTCACTGCTCTCATCCCAGCACATAGGGCTTTTTGCAAAACCTGCAAAAGGTCCAGAAGCCCCATCCCATATTTGGGAGACAAAGACACTAGGAAAGTATAAAGGGAAAGTTTCCTCCATGTTATTTTGCTCAGACTTTGAGAGGCAACTCCCCTGAGACTGCTGGCATAATAAAGACTCCAAATTTGGCTTACTGATTAAGGCATCCTTTGTTTAGTTCCCTGATTTCCAATATAACAATGTATGTTAGAGGTTTGGCAGAACAAATTAAATAATGGTGAGCACAAAAGATGTTCCTGTTAGCATATTATTTACCATTACAATAACAGATACTAAATAAATAATTACACATGAGTTATTTAGAGTTGGGTAAGGCCAAAGATACTTATGACCTGTGATGTATTTGTATTGAATTCCGTTTAAGTGCTATAGGAAATGCTTTCTCAACATTTTGTTTTGCTAAGATCAGGAGTCTATAGGGGTCACAGCTAAACCTCTTCCCATTCATTGTCAAAATCCATGTCAGCATGTCCATGAAGATTTGGTTGCCTTTCTAAGGTTTGGGGTAAAATATAGGATCAGCCAGTGTTAGGAGCCAAGGAATAATATAGGTCACAACACCTGTGCCTGCAAAGTGTTCAGCAATTTGTAAAGATTAATTGCAATATATCTCAATTAGTATTGCTTGTGTGGTGTTTTATAAGCAAATTCTTACTTAATCTAACTATTGAAATTTGAGAATGATTTAACTTTATATATTAGAGTGAATTCATAACAGTATTTCCAGTCACTGCAGGATGCCCATAGTCAGTGACAAAGTGGCAGAGTTTACAGCTGTTTGCTGGATTAGTTCAAAATCCCCCTTCTCACCCCTAGCTTATCCCTGTCATTGCCTGTTGCCATCCCATGCCAGTTGTGGTGATCACAAGCTATTGCCTCTATCGCCTTGCCAGAGAGTTTGTGATTTCATAGGTTTTCTCCTTCATTCTACTTGGGGATACATTTTAATAAGGACCAGGACAAGGAGAGATAAAGAAACTTTGAGTGGAGCAACTACCTCCACATTGCATGGAAGTCAAATTGATGCCACAAGCATTTTTATTATCAATGATGAAACAGCAAAGATTACCAACGCAAAGACTGACATTTGTAAAGCAAATACAATCTACAAGAATAAATTCATATGAAATAGATGCTATCATTAAATTATATAATTTTGAAATTAAATATGGTCTATTTTTGCTTCTTTCGAATAGAATATATTTGATCACATTTTTACCAAAGAAATATGTCTAAAAAAAGTATGACTCATGTTAAAAAATAAATTACAATATTTAAAATTAGATTAGCCATATTTCTTTATTTTACCATGAAAATAACAATTTTTTACATCTTTGATTTAATTACTCACTCTTAGACATGTGTTTATGAATATCACCACAAAATATCAAATCCAAAATACTCTTTTCTTTATATTTGGGGGTGGTGTTATGTCAACAAATCCTGGGTGTACATCAGGCACATGAAGTTATTCCATGATCCTGTAAACGCCCGCAGAAGTAAGTTTGCTAAGACGTTCTTTTACAGAAAGCAACAGTGGCAAGATATTTTGCTACAAAAAGAATTATCTTGAGTCACTGCAATGTAAATTTAAGATTGCAACACTAAGTGGTAAATATCCTTATGGGTAGTATAGGCTTGTAGAGATAAAATTCTGGGTTGAAAGACATCAATAGAAGGGAATGACATTTAAAGACACAATCAAATCAGAAATACATACTAGAGTGAAAATGTACAGAAGGAAGTAGAGAGACCCACTGAAGATAACTTAGGTTAATTTAAAATGTAAAGGGACTCAAAATTATTACAGAAATTTACTCAAGTCCAACCCACAACATGAAAGAAACAAAGTTTAAGTGCTATAGGAAATGCTTTCTCAACATTTTGATTTGCTAAGATCAGGAGTCTATAGGAGTCAGGCCTAAACCTCTTCCCAAGCTTTTGCTTGACTGGCTTCTTCTCACCTTTCATACCATCATCCTGAATGATACCACCCCTAAGAGAATTATTCCCTGTGATTCTATATTCCCATATCATTCCTTTCACACCACTTGTCAGACTTTGTCATGATTTAATTTACTTGGAATTTCGGGTCTCCTCCACCATGCTGAAAGCTCCATAAGGAAAAAACCAATCTATCTTATTCATCACTGTATCTTCAGTACTTAATACGTAAAAGGACTTTAGTATCCAGTTCAGAGGGTGTCATATTTGCTGAAAGGATAAGTGAATGGTCACAATCCATTCAACTCCTGTAAGAAAGGGAGGGGCACCTATGTAATTAGTATGATTGCACAGGGGAGACTCAGAGAAGCTCTGATTTTAAAAGGGCACCTATGAAATGGTAACTTCATATTGGCTTACTCAGTACCCACTCTGACCCCTAGAAAGCCTCTCCAAATTCTGAGAAGTGGGAAATTAAAACTATGTTTTCCAGATGCTCTTACTGTTAGGTTTCTTCATGGGATTCAGGTCCTACTAAGTGGATGATTGATTACCTAAGACACTGAAAAGGACATGAGCGTTATAACAGACTTAAACACGGGGAATTTTGCTTTTCTGATAAGCATCATTATGGAGACACCTGGCCCTTTGAGGGTAGGTAGTGTTAGGTTTGACCAAGCAATTGAATCAATACCCCTCCTCCGGGAACTGGCTTTTCAGGCTATTTCACTATGGACATTTCCTTTGCTGAGACCACATTTCACTTGAGGTGACCACATTCCATTATCTCCCCTCCAGGTATGCATAAGGAAGTCTCCACCCAAGAAAAAGTGTGCCAAAAGTCCTTTAAAAACTGCTGACTCCTGTCACCGGAGCCATCCTGGCTCTGCCACCTGGTGTTCAGATGATTGAATAAATGTGTAACCCCTCACCATTCTGGCCTCGTGTGTTCCTCCTTCCGCAACCTAACAGTCAGCAACTGCTACAGCTACATAATCATGGCAATAACGAGTCTAGGGCCAGCAGTGGTGGCACTGGCTTAACATTGCTGCCTTACCATTGTAGCAGAGGATGTGGGACGTGGGACCCAAATGGTAACAGCTTCCTGAGCAGTCCAGCTCTGTGTTGTGGTTCTGGCAGTTGTCCCTGCTGCAACTCTGCCAATGTCTCTGTGAGCTATTTTATACCCTTTATTTAACCCTTTTTTGCTCTCAAAATTGCCAGAGTGGATTCTGCTAACTGCAACTGAGAAACCCAAACCAATTCACTAAGAAGAGAGGAGATAGTCCCTTTTATGTTTACACAAATATTAGGAATACCTACGTCTAGGAAATCTTATGTCTTCTGCAAAAGTAATTTTGAGATTATCTCGGATTTCTTTCTTTAAATCGATTTCTTTTTTATTACTAACAGTGAAAATCCATAAGAAACACTAAGAAGAGCCATGTGTTTATTTTAGAGATAATCTAGTAGAAGAAGTATGTGCCTGCCTATGCCAATGAAATTTGGGGGAAAATGATATCAAAAATTTAAGAAATTAACACTTTCAATAAAGAAGTCCAGACTAGTCATTCTAGGATCCAGAGGGAGTGAAGAAATATGCCAATTAAATGTTTATAAATAAACATTGGACCTATCAATCAGTGACTATTCATTAAATAATAGCTACACTTCTCACTATGTGTGAAATCAAAGAAAAAAGAAAATGACACCAACTCTTTCCCTAAAGAAAATACAGTGAGTTGTAAAAAGAAGGGAAATATGTACTGAACACTAGAAAACAATATAGAATACTGTGGAACTAAGTGAAAAAGTGTTTGGTAAAGACTTTGGTCACTGTGGGTAGGGGCCATTGGAAATGACTCCATAAAATTCATGCCAATTGCCCTAAATCTGGGTAAAAGAGTGAGCTCTTGGAAAGCAGAGTAAAGTTGGGACGCATTTAAAGGGCAATATATGCATAAGTGTAACACACATGTGCTGTTGCTGCTGTTTTGCTGGTAGACTCAGCACTGGTGAGAAGGATTTGGCTTGGAATGTGGTGGGAAATCCAACTGAAGAAGCCAGGACATATTTGATGCTATTGACCACATGGCATCAAAAAATTTTCTGGATTAGGAAAGATCTTAAATCATCTAACTCAACACTTGAATACTTCCTACAACTTAATTTCCGTTCATATCACCTTTTTGGGAATGTGGGCACATCGGGATAGATGTGATCTTTAAAAACCCTAGAGAAAACCTCAGTAAAAAAGATTTTGGAAAAATTCAAGATATTGATAACCACAGCAAAACAAATTACAAATTAAATTAGGAATCATTGCCTTTCATTTTACAAGTGAGCAAGCTGGGTTCAGAGAAGTAGAAGAATTTCCAAAAGCTACACAGCTTGGTAGCATACCCTAGTCTCAGAACATCTAGCCCAGGTCTCCACCTTGACCAAGAATTTCCTGGCTCTGTTTTGTGAGTACTCTACTTGATTTCTCTTACTATGCATGAAAAATGTTAATAACTTTCTGTCTCCAAACATCCTTTCCCCAAGGAATAATAGATCAAGGGAAGAGAGAGGCTTGCCATTATGGAGGAACATTATCATTTTTATACAAATGCTAAAATAATTCTGAGCTCTCAGCCTGAACTAAGCTACCTTAATCTTACCTGTGTCTCACACCTGGGGAAACTTGGTTTTTAAAAAAAAAATGAGTGGGATCCATTTCAAGTGTTCTATCTTAAGCCTCTCAGTTTGCACTCAATTTGTTTTATCACATAGTGATAGGAATTAAAGGCCTTCGCTACAGTTTAGGCAGCTTGCCAATGCCTATTTTATAGCAATAAAATATGTACAAGTTAAGGAATCTCATGTGGAAAATTCATTCAACAGCCTCAAAAGCCAAATGAATGGTAATTACTTTGAACACAATGTGGCAGCAATCAAGCACGATTGGATCATGCTTTTAAATGTACGTCTACATTTTAAGAACTGAGATAATTATGAATTATGAAAATAACTAAGAGAGACAATGGCACAGCAAAGCTGTTGTTTATGAAACATGAAAGGGAAATTTTTAGAGGAGTAGGGGAATGAGTCATTTTCCGCACCTGCCAGCGAATATTGACTATGACACAGTTACATAGTACAAGGCTGGGACGGGCTTTTCTTTCCAGTCATTTCACGTGGGGATTACTACTGCTGAGCTCCAGTGTTTGCAGAGGTTGATGAGGGAGGGGGGAGACACTGAGGTTTCCAGCTCCACTTGCCACACAATGTGAAATTAAATACATGTCCATCATTCCACTCACCATAATTTTAATAGATCCCCTCAATGTTATGCCTACAAACATGGATAAAAGTGTTGTCTGGATGATAACTTGCCAAACGTTCTTTCTCTAGACAAAATTAATCTGAGCAGCATCTCTTAGAATGGGGAGTCCATGAATAGTATTTCTTTTTGCCAATCTCCTATTATGTGAGATACTGGGAAAGTCATTAAACTTCTCTGTTCCTCAGTTTTCCCAACTTAAAACTTACGGAGTTGGCCAACTGATCTCCAACATGTCATGCATCTATGCTACATGTGGATGGTGCCCCTTGGTGGCAATGTGGGGTGAGCCTGGGAGACATCTAGGGGAAGAGCATTCCAGGAGGAGTAAGCAGCAAGGTCATAGACATTAGCATGCCTGGTCACTTGAGGAAGAGTGAGGAGGCCAGAATGATGGGAGTATATGAGGGGAAGAACAAGAGATGAGATTAGAGAGAAAATTGATGCCACATCACATTGGGCCGTGAAAATGATTGTATATAGGCTTTTGCCCTGAGCAAAATGGTAAATTTCACCGGATTGTGTGTCGAGGAACTTAATGATCCTTTTCCCAGGATTCCTCTGACTTCTAGAGTGAGAATAGACTGAAGGGGAGTGAGAGTGTTGACTATTCAACTATGGCGGTAGCTACACCAGTCTTGGGCTTATTGCATAACCGCCACCCCTACTCCCATGACCATCATTGTACCTATTGTACAAGCACCAAAGTAGTCTAGGATGAAGAATGATTAACATCTTTCATCACTGAGTCATCCTATCTATCTGAACACTGAGTTACTGCTGTGGGGACGATGCTCTCTGGTGAGTACAAAAAATGAGATAAAAATTAGTATACTCCGTGTCCATTCCTATTGGTTTATCCACTTACCTCTGCCTTAAACGTCCTTTATCTGTCCTTTCAGTGTTGCTCCTTCTATGCTTCTTCCATGTCTCTGACCAGCCAGATAAGTCATCTACCTCTGCCAGGAGTATAAGTATAGTTACAGAGTGCACTATTTACAGCTCTGCCCATTGGAAGTATCTGCTTTAGCTTTTGTACCTCAGGGATACTATGTGAAACTGTAGCAGTCCATTTCTATGAGCATGAACATATTAAATATTATAATCATGTTATACAGTGTGGGCAAAAGTAGGTTTACAGGTGTCCACATGGAAAATAATACAATAATTAATAAATAATAATACAAGAATCAATGTGTTTTGTGTACTCACCATAAACCTACTTTTGCCCTACCTTGTACATTAATATATTACTTAATATGTGCAAATGTTAATATAACATATAATTATACATAACATAATAATATATAACTATATAATATGTAATATTATATGTTTACATATAATATTAGTATATTAAGTATGTTAAGCCATCCCTGAACCATGTCTAAATTTATCCTCTATCAGTTGATCAGATGGAACATCCATGAAGCCATAAGCATCGTTTAAAGGGAGGCATTAGCCGAAGAATAATAGTTAACATGAAAGTCTGGGCCATCTGTTCATGTTCCTTATTTGTGCCCTCAGGATTTGTTTAGATCCAATTCTAAATGTACCATTTCCATCATACAATAAATTGTTGCTGTGCCTACCCAACCTTATGACTCAAGTATATTGGATAATACCTAACTAATGATGGGCAATTTTGTTCTCATAGTCACATGATGTCACATGGTTTTCAGTCTCTACTGAGGCACAACAACGTGCCAGGAGATGAATTTCAAACAGCAAGCAGTTCTTTGCCCTGGAAGGCATGCCTTGCTTCAGAATGCTTTGGAATCCCAGGAGTCTGCACCATGACTCACCTATGAGGATTTGTGGGCACCTCCAGTCCTGTTAAACCTGCTGGGGCAGATGGCCTTAACAGCAAGATAGCTTTCATCAAAGCCTAGGTCTGTTGCTGAGCTCACCCTTTCTCTCTTGGCCCAGCTCAAAGTTGGAGACTTACAAGTTATTCTATAAATGGGTCAGAGCAGAGCTCTTAAATGCAGTATATGATGCCTCCAAAATACAAAAAGGCATCAGGCACAGTGCCTTTTCCTTAATGGTAGGGGTCATATTATTCAATAACTTAGGCTCTTTATACTTCAGATCACTGAATTCATAAGTATTTAGCTAATGTGGCATAATGCTGAATTTTCAGAGGATATATCTCCCATCTTCTGGCAGCATGTATTATACTAGCACATCCAAAGTACTTCATATTTTATATTCATCAGATCAAATTTGCATGATGTCGTCGATACTATGGACCACTGTGATGTTGTGTGAAATGTCAAGATGAGCCATGTTCCTGTGGACTATGTTGTTACAGAGAGGATGAGAGTAAACATAGAGTGAGATCGTGTATGTATTTCCATGCTTCTTATGTAAAATTTACCTGCTTTTGTTCTTCCTTCATGATAGGGATTGAAGAATACTCTTGCCCAATCAAGTACCACATACCAAGTGCCAAATGCTCTGTTGACCTGTTCCAGTAAACATACCACATCTAGCACAGCAATTGCACATGGTGTTATTCCTTGGATAAAGTTATAGCAACGCACTGGTATATACCCTAATTCAGATAATTTTTGTTGATGAGCTGGTGGAATGCAATGGGGGGTCACCACATTTGCATCATCAACTCCTCAGTGACACCTGGCTCCATAAACTGCCATACTAGGCAAAGGATCATGCTGACAATTAAGGTCCCCATTACCAGTTTCAGGTCAGACTCTGTATCTCACAGCCCTTGACAGGTCTGGCTATTTCCTTATCCAGAGTGCAGTTACTCTGACTATAGGTCCTTTGGGGAGAAGAATGGGGAATATGTGCGTTCTACATGTCTGTGATGATATCTCAGAGTCCTCCTCTGAGGGGACTTCTTAAATCAGTGAAGTGTCTGGCTTCATCCTGGAAATTGAGGGAGACATCATCAATCTTCTTAGAGTAGCTAGCATCAGCTTTCTGGTCACCAGCTATCATTTTTTATGTTCATTTTTGTGGTTATACAAATTAAATAATATCTTAGACAACTTCCTGTATATCTTGTCCCCAAGAATTTCATGGCTATTGCCATAAATCCCTGCAGACCCAGGGTACACTGGTTGCCCTTCCAGACTTGCTGCCCATTATACAAACTATTTTGGCCTTGCCTTGACAGTTAAATGCCACCACCTGGCCATTGCAGTTCCTCTTATCCCTATTGATGAAAAGGAGCTCAGCTCCAGGGCGACATCCCCTAATGCCAGCCCCAGCCACCAGGAGACCTCTCCAAGAATTTGGTGCTCCCCGCACCTGCACCTTTCTTACTGTTTAGTGAAGGGAGTGAGATGGGAGAGGGTTTTTAGTAAGGGGCTGAATTTTATGGTTTCATGTATTAAATCTTTTAACATTCCCACCTCTCTCAACCTTTGACCACTAACTCATTATTCTGTGAAAACCATACTAGGAATTCCATCTTGTTCACTGTGAGCCATCATTGTGTGGAAGCTTCCAGGAGCCCTCCCAGCAGGGTATTAGGACTGGCTCCAAGTGACCTTGCCAAGACATCAGTCCCCAGTTATGGGAAAGTGTTCCCTTATCATAAATTCTCCCCTGTCCAGCTGTATATCTCATCTCCCACCCAGCCTCCACCCCCACACCTGCTCAAACACCTCCAGGTTCCCTCATGATGCCTCTCAGCACCGATTTGCCAAATCCTTTGGGTATGCCATCTCCTTCCAGAGCATGGGTGGCTGTGTGCCCTGCTGTAGTCTGACACCAGTTATTGTTCTGGAAGCAATGAGGGGATGGAGAGATGGATCATGAGTGAACAAACATCATCTTCCAAGGTGACCTCCCAGCAAGGAGAAATTGCTCTTCTCTGTCAAGGGAGAGAACATTTCTTGCTAATCTGGCAGGGGAATCTGGCTTTCAAGATTCTCAGGCCATCCAACAAATATCCCATCCCTGGCCTCAGGGTCCCAATATTTCCCTCACAAAGCCCTTATTTTGGCATAAGATGCCTGTCAAGCTGTGCGTTCAGTCTTTTTTATAACTCTGTTCTTAATATTGAATGCTGAGCCTAATTTCCAGCAGTTTGTCCCACAGCTGAGAGGGAGGAAGGGTTCCTGAGATGCTTCCGTGGAGGCTTCCTGATGTGCACAGTGTCTGAGTACATGCTGGCTGACCTGAGCCTCTCATTTCTTCCAGGCTTCTAAAGGTGCTAACAGAAGCCAGCCAACTCCAGAAGCTTCACACTGACCATTGCCCCACACCTGTCAAATTCCCCTGCTTAAGGTAAGCAATACTTTTGCCTTCTACTCACAACTCCTCTCACTGTCAGTGAGAATCTTGGTCATGCGGGGGGAGGTGCTTCTGCAGGCCAAGGGTTACCAACACTCCACTTACCCAGCAGTGGTGCCCAGGTTGCCATCTGATTGATAGTGAGATGTCCAGTTTTTGAATCCTATCCAAAAGGATTCTAGGGAATCGTCTGGTGTTGACTATTGTAGCCTACACTCCTTCCCTTAGTTGTGAAGCACAACATGAAATGGAGACTGTGCCCAGGTAGGGTTTGGTTTGGTTTTAAAGGGGCTCAGAAGTAAAGAACTGGGAAGAGTGGAAGACTGGAGGGAAAGCAGATATGGAGGTATGCTCATGAGCTGGTCACTTCAGAGTACATCTGGGCCTTGGTCCTTCTGAGATGCTCTTAGTCATGTAGCATGTTCACCAATGGGGCAGAAAGGGAAATATTTACACACCAAAGCGCTCCTGTCTCCCATGAACAAGGCATTAATCTCTCAACAGTTGGGAATGTGTGCATGTTGGATCCTGGGAGGGTTCCCACCAGCGTTCCACCACATGGCCCCTGAGAAAATCTGAAACAGAAAAGGAGCGATTCACGGTCCACATAAGACAATATGCTGTCAGACCACCTGTGTGAAGCTGGCTTTTGGCAGCAACAACTGATATAAAAGTGGGCCAGGAGGGGTGAGGCAAGACACATCTACTCTGTGTGAATGGAGTGTGAAAGAAGGCCATTAATCTTTTTAGAGCCTCTGCTTTCACGTAAGCAAAATGGGGCTGTCAATCAGTGTCTTTCTGCTGTGGGCAATTGAGGCTGAATGCCATGGGAGCCTTTAGGAAAACCATATGGATTCACCTCATAACTTTCCCACTGAGAAGTGAGGACGTTGGAGTATTTATTCACCCGCTTCTGTCATTTATAGGTAGAGGGTCACTCCCGGGGAGCTGACTCCTGGCACTTCCAACTTGTCCCTGAGCCCCAGAGCTGAGCAGTTTCATAGCTGGAGAACCCCTTCAGGCAGAGATGCAGGAGGCCATGAGCAGGTCTGGGCCCTCTGCAGGTGACCTCCAGGGTAGGACAAGGACTGGGCACCAGCCATGTTTCTACAAGTATCTCTGTCTTTTCATCCACTGTTGGGCAGGGCAAGAGGCCAGGCTAATCAGGGTGGTAAGTTCCAAGAATTTACCATGTCTTCCAAGTGCTTTTGAAAACTCCCAACATTAGTAAGCATCTGATAAAATGCTCTTTTCATAAAAGGCACCTCTGAAGCAGCCCTTGGATACATCAGAATTTTATTTTTGCATAAATGCATGCCCTCCACATCTCTCATTCCCATGCTATCAGAAGTGTTGAAATTCTCTTGTAAAACTACTGCCTTTAGCCTTTGTGAATAGAACAACAAAATAAATGCTCTGATGCTGAAAAGGAACAGACACATAGGCTGCACCAGACATTATCTTAAAGCCACCACAAAAGGCCTCTTCCTGCTTTATTGAAAGTGGCAGACAATGTGGGTGCGCTGGAGCACAGGGCCAAGGAGCCTGCAAGGGCAATCCCCACGCCGGTCAGTGCTAAAGGAGACAAGTTCTGGTATTCCAAGAGTTTCTAATTTGCGGCTTATTTCCCTTTCCCAGAGCAGATACCCAAATTGATTCTGCCTACTTCAGTGTCCAAGTGTGGAAACGCTGACTGACAGAAACACCTAAGGGTAATACGTCTGCCAAGTGATTGGTTAAACAGCTATTCATTTTGAAATATATCTTCAAGAAGCAGAATAATAGAAGGCCACTGTAGTGTGCGGCCCATTAATTATAGAGTTGACAAGAAAATTACCCTTCAGATCAACATTAGTGGAGACTGGTCAGATGGTGGGGTGGGGTGGGGGGAATTGAGAACAACATTCAACTGGGTTATCTGCACAGCCTGCCGTGAGGCCCTCCTGTATGGGGAGGAGTGAGTGGGTATATACAGTGGAAAGAGCACGAGTGTGAATCCTGCAAAGGTTCCTGTCTGTGTGATTCAGGAGACTTTATCAGACTTCTTAAACCTTGTGGTCCTTACCCATAAAATGGGGGTGACAAAAACAGCTACCAGGGTAGTTATGAAAAATAAATGAGAATGCAGATAAAGCACCTGACATATGATGATGCTTGATCAATGCTCATCTGTTGTCTTCCACGCTGTGGTTTCCCTAGCTTCCTAGGCACCTGGTTGTAAGGAAAACCACAAGGGGCTGTGTGTACCTACTCCTTCAGCCCTGCCCTGCAGGTTGCCCAGAGTCACAGGGCCCAGCCTGGTGGTGCATTAGGACCATTTGCCCCTCTAGAAAGTGATGTTTGAACATGGTACGCTGCTCCCAGGCCAAGTCTGAATTTCTGGAGGGCACTGATCCTCTGATGCCTTCAGGTTGCAACCTCCTCATCTGCCAAGCGCGGCTGGTCAGGCAGGCTGGCTCTCCTCTGAGTTCCTGTCTGCCTCCTGGATCCACCTCAACTTCCCTCTGACACTGATCCTGACTGTAATATACAGTCCACCCACAGGGGCACTAATTTTAGATGGCTAGTTCAGACTGGGTAATTGGAGAAAAGTATAATAAAAGGAGCCATTAACAAAATTATAAGCTGTTACTAGCTCTAGACTTGCAGGGATAAGAGGGGGGAGGGCTTACCAGGGCCCCACTGATTGCCTGGGCTGTGGCATTTCACTAGGGAATATAGCCAGGAGGGAGGGCCTACCAGGGCCATTACCAGGGCTGATTGTCTGGGCTGTGACATTTCACTGGGGGGTGTAGCCAGGCCCCAAAACTTTGCAGGAAGGGAATCGGGAGATTAAACTCTGAGTCCTCTCTCCTTCCTCCCATGAGCTGAGCTCAACCAAAAGCTAGATAGAGAGCAAGCCTGTTGCTATGGTCCAAATAGGTCAGGCTTCTGGGGCACAGAGTAGAGCAGAGAAGGGAAGAGAGTAACTGTAAGGCAGCCAACGCTCAGTCCCACACCTTACCCAGGTGTCACATTGAACCTGAGGCTACCAGGCCTCCTTGGAAACACCGGCTGGACCCTTCTTAGGTGCCATGGCAAATTCTCTCAGAGGCTGCTTAGGTGAGCAGTTTTGAGCATGGTACAATGGCGGCTCTTGGCCCTCATCACCAATGTGTGCCTTTAGCTTCCTGATTGTAATTTATCTAAGGCCACCGTGTGAGACCCCTGCAGGAAGCCCCTCACCTTTTATCCATGCACAACCTGAAGTACAGGGGTTAGTAATTCAGGGCTATGTTTGACTTGCAAGGTCATAAATGCTCTCTCCATCCCCCCAGCAACAGTTTGGAAATAAATTTCATAAGGAGCCTTCAAAGGTCCAGATTTTGATTCTAAAGTCCAATCCACTGGGTCCCAGAACCTGCAGACTTCCCCTAGTTCCTGCAGCCTTTGTTCTGGCAGATGGTATTGCATTCTGCTCTAGATTTTAGACTCCCAAACTTGAAGACCAGCACTCCCTAAGTGCCCCACCCAATCCAGTCTGCAATAGCCAGGGTCATGCAGGAAACAGATGACAAACTCAAACTGAGAAACTTGAGAACAGTGTAACGGGCTTATGTACACAGGTACAAGGCATTTCTGTCCCTAGGTCTGGAGGCCAAGCACCATCTTTCATGGTGACTCATTCTTGAGTTCATTTTGCATCCTTCTCCACTAGTGATTCACTTCTATTACCTGCCATTATTGCCCAGAAAAACTAACTGCACTCAAACCTTTGTTTTAAAACCTGTTCTTTGTTCTCTCGTCCTCTCTCTCTCTCTCTCTCTCTCTCTCTCTCTCTCTCTCTCTCTCTCTCTTAGGTTCCTGCCTTCACCCTCTCTCTCTCTGGAGCAGGTCCATGCCTTCACCTCTCTCCTTCCCCAGGCACATTCTCTCTGTCTTTCTTTTTCCTAAGCTCCAAGAGCCCTTCTTTTGCCTCGGTAACTCATTTCCTGAGCCCACACAGCCCAGCCAACTCACCTTTTGTATCAGAGAAAGTTTCTGTGATAATGTGAGAAAGTAAAAAAGAACTTGTTCCTTGACCTAAAATAAGTCATTTGTTCTCAATATGATCCCAGGACTTCTGCCATTTTAGAACCTATTCATTCCTTCTGTTCACACCTGAAGTTCATCTCCCACTACCACACCCGCCCCCATGTTGTTAGGAGTACCTGGGATACCTGGCCACTCTCTGACCTCCGTGTTCTGACCGATCCCTGAAAACAGCCCTTCTGTCCAGCCTTGGATCCATCCTTCTAACCTTACACCTTGGAGCCATGAAAGTTTCTCCCTGAATTGGAGGCAACAGGAGAACTAGAAGGCTGTGGGGTGGCCTGTCAAAAGGTAGTGGCAGTGGAAATTAAAAGAGGTGTTTGGAGCTGAGGAATATCAATGAGGTAGGAGTATAGGATTTAATGATTGTGGAAGGCACAGGAAAGACAAGGCAAGTATGGGTCCTGGCTTCTCCTTGGGCAGCTGGGTCAATGGAGTGCCATTGTTAGGCCATAGTTTATAAAATGATGTCCTAGTGGGAAGGTCATAGGCCAGCCATTCCAGATTCTCTCTCTGCCAAATGTTCACCTTTTTACATATCTTCTACATATATTCAGTCAAGTTCCATCTGAGAGCTTGGTTATAGGCTCTATTTATAGGCTAAAATTTATTCTTTTTTAGTTGAACTAACACAAGTCAGAATTTTAAAAAATTCAACTCTGCCAAAAAAAACTTACTGAAAACCAAATTACATTGAAGAGTTGGAGGAGGTACAGATTAGCTTGTGTGGCAGTTTGCTGGGCATGGATGTCCTACTTCCTCTTCAAGACATTACAGAGGACTTTGTCCCTCTCTCCTAGTTTTCTGGACATAGGCAATTACCCTACCTTCTGCCTTCTGTTTCCTGAGGAAATGGGATATGGCGGCCTTATTCACAACCCTAATTGAATCATGGATGGTGTCCATACATAGACCTGTCATGAGATTCAGAGCATGGCGGGGAGGAAGGTCAATCTGGATACGTTAGAATATTTATTCCAGAAATTATTATGGAGAAAGCTCTTGGCAAAGGGAATGAAAACAAAGTCTTGGATAATTATACCAAACAATGGTGAAGCAAGATAGAACAATCCATGTGGCTGAAAAAGCAAGATCCCAAACCTGATGGAAAGACTGAACTTGGGAGATAAGGATAGTGAGGGAAGGTGTCCAAGAACAGACTGGACAGGCCAGGGAAGGATGGCTTTTGGAACAGACATCAGGTTCTGGTGGCTAATGCCTTCTCTAGGCAATATGCCAGAAAAGGCCACGAGTTAGCGTTAGTCCATCCTGTTCAAGGAAAATAAAACCTTCCAAAATTAGCAGGAGAGAAAGGCTTGTTACTGAGTGTTAATTATGGACCAGGCATGTGCAAGGCATTGACTCTCACATTTTATTTCATCCTTATCCACCTTGAGGTAAAAATATATATATATATTTCCCTCATGTATCCAACAAGGAAATTAGGGCTTGAAGAAGTCAAATTACTTGCAAGCTGAGCTGAGGTTTAGGTGTACTGGTTCCCAAAGCCCTGTTATTTTTATTAGTATATTCTAATTCCTCCAAACTTATCTCCTTGCTTCTCTCTACCTCCTATAATGCTGAAGCGCTATTTATGTCACACTTTGGCTCAACCTGAGTATGAAACATATGGCATTGCAAGAAAATAAGCAAGTGATAGTGAGGAAGTTGGGACTGGATGGGACAGGGGCTGAGCCCAGACCCACCTCTGAATTCTGTGAGATCCAAGGTAAGATTATGAATTGAGGATGGCAAACCACATAGAGAAATATTAACAAGTTGTAAGTAAGCTAACAAACTTCTCAGTAAAATCTGTTCTATTACATATTTTTCCTTGACAAATTGGCCTTTAGAATAAACTGAAAGGCCAAGTCAGAATGTAGAATTTTTGCATTTCTCTAGGTTCTATGCTGAGTGTGACATTGTGGGATCTCTCACCATCAACCCCATTTCAGGTTCTATCCTGCTTTGCAAGAGGCCTTGCATATTCGCACATGTCCAAACCCCTTCCACACCACACCAACAGCTACCCCATGGCTACGTGGCTACCCTTAGATGAGAATTGTGTGTGTCCTGGCAGCACACAGGGGAGAGGCCTGCCAAGGCCCTAGAAGCAGGATCATGACTGTTGAACCAAAGAATCCTTGCATCTCAGGTATTTGACTCATGGTCTAGAGGTGAGGGTATGGGTTCCAGTGGACACACCCCTGTGACCAGGTGGTCTTCTTGCTCCACGAAGAGGGCCTGGCTAGAGGATAGCCCTGATGCTACTCTCTAAAGTGTGCGATCTAGACAGAAGCCCCTTGCCCGGGTCTAAGGGCAGTACTGGCTGGATTATCCAATACAAATAGCACAAAGGGATTGCTGAGCTCCGGGATGGCTCTTGCAGAGCCTACACAAAGGGATTTAAACCAGAAGGCTGGAGAATTTATCTTACAAGTACAAAAGGCAGTGCCCCCCTCCCAGTGAAACCCAGTTAGGATGTAGAAGCAAGAGGTATGAGGTTTCCTTCCCCTGAGAGCAGGAGGCAGTCTAAGGCGAGGAAGGGCATAATTCAGAGCTCCAGTCCCCATAGTTAACTGAAACTTAAGTGCAGAGAGGAAGAACCCTCACTTATTTCTGAATAAGTCAAGCATCAGGTAGCACCAGAAGGACAGGAAACAACAGACAGCAAGAATAATTCTGGTGCCTCTCCTTCTGGTAGGGCCGAAGCTGCTGATCATCTTAGGGCTGGCTCAGAAACACACTGAGTCTGGCCTCCCATGTGGAGGGCACCAGTGATTCTAATCAGGAGAGACAGGGAAGGTAGGAGCTGATTATTTCCCCATTAGGAATGACAGCATACACTGTGACAAGGCCAGGGAACTTCCCCTGCTTGCTGAGCTGTTCTCCCTGCAGAGTCAGTTTAAACCAAGAGCAAAAGAGTGTGCTACCTACAGCCGGCTGTACCAAGGAAGCTCCAAGACGCCCTGTTAGCTGGGAAATCACTGATTGGGAGAGGGAATGTAAGGGATCAGCAGGTTTATTTGGAGGATGGTCTCTGCTGAAAATGAGTTAAAAGGTCCCACAGGTTTCCAGTGCTTCTGCGATATAAGTCCTTTCCAAAAGCACATGTTTATTTTTTCCAAAAAAAAACACAACAACCATAATTTGCTTTACCATTTCATTCCATATGTATTTACATTTGGCTATTTATTTGGGATAAGATAGCTTCTCCTTGAATTTATGTTTTTAATCTTTATTGTTGAAAATATTACATAGGTCCTCATTTCTGCCCCCCATTAACCTCTTCTAACCCACTCCTGCGCCCCCCCCCCCCCCCCGCCCCGCTCAAAGCCCTCACCACCCCATTGTCTGTGTCTACTGGTTATGCATATATGCATACAAGTTCATTGGTTAATCTCTTCCCACCCACTCTCCCCTGCCTTCCCTTCAAGGTTCAATAGTCTATTCATGCTTCTATGTCGTTGGGTCTATTTTTGATCATCCGCTTATTTGGTTCATTAGATTCCACATATGAGTGAGATCATGTGATACTTATCTTTTCATAATTTTATTTTTTTAATTTACTTTATTGTTTAAAGTATTACAGATGTCCACATTTTTTCTCCATTGATCCTTCCCTCAGACCTTCCCCTCCCCAGGCCTTCACTACACTATTGTCTGTGTCCATGGGTTATGCATATATGCATATACATTTTTTGGTTAATCTCTCCCCAGACACCCACCTTGCCTTCCCTCTGACATTGGTCCCATTGAATTTTTGTACAAATTTATAAAAATTGGTTAGCATCACTACTTTGGTTTCACTTAGATCTAGAATTCTACTGTTGTCAGAGAAAGAGCATGAGATTCAGACTTGAGAGAGTTTGGTTGTAGCTCTGGCCTTATCATTGAACTATGTCATTTATGTGTGTGAACATTATTTAACTTCTTTGGCCTCAGTGTCCCTGTTTGTCAAGAAGTAATAATAAAAACATCAGACCCATCCATATGAGCAAAAGGTATGAAACTATACTGAAGACATTTTCAGATATGCAGTGACAATAGACAGAAAAGGGAAGGAAGAGAGGGAGGGAAGAAGAAAAGGAAAAAGGGAGGGGGTAGGAAGGGAGGGAGAGACAGCCACATAAGAAAGAAAAATATAAAGAAAGACTTGGGTCTAGAAAAACTAATCCAAAAGAGGAAATTGACTAAGGGAAGTTTCAGGATAACAGTTGTGCAGCAGATTCAAAGAAAAGGTACTGTAGATTGGACATTCAGGAAAGATAACACTAGGGGGAAAATAATTGAAATAAGATTTTATATGTGTGGATATTTGTGGATAAAATAACCATATATAAGAAATGGATAGGTCTGATGATAAAATTTGAAGATGTACATTGAAAACAATGTAAGTAAAAAATAAATAAGTATTTACGACTTCACATTTTCAAGAAAGGAAATGTAACCATTGTAAAAGTATGGCTCACTGGTGCGCAATATTCAGACAGCCAAAATAATACAAATATTCTGCTTGATTTTTCTAAACATAGAGCTGAATTGGTAGGATAGAGAGGGAAAGGTTTGTGTGTAAGGAGGAAGCATGAAAAGGAGCTAATTCATCTTTTACCAACAACAACAACAAAAAAACAGTAAAAAAATGAAGCTGAAATCAATAAGAAGCAGTAAAAACACATAATCAAGTAAACAACTGCCTGATATTCTGAGTACTGCATGCTCTCAGTCTGAGATAAGGGTGTAAACATGAGACCATGTTATTCTCTCCTCTGATCTCTACCTTCACCTGTGCTATATTGAATTTCATTTTCCCTTCACTTAACCTCTCAACCAGACCTCATAGCTTTCTGATCATTTTAAGAAATGTGAAACTCACTTTTCCTTATTTTAGAACTTCAGTCTTACATCCTGTTGAATGCTCTCCTTCTCTTCCATCTCTGGCTGAGCCCCTGCCAAGGAACTCGGGGCCTGGAGAAGGCGTGTTGGCAATTTCACAATTTCACTCCCCTTCATTTTGGTCAGGAAATGGGAACTAGAGTAAAATCGTAAACATCTTCATGTTTACTGACACTGCTATTGTTATTCCTAGCAAACACTGGCTGGTCTTCGTTGTCAACCATGTGGCAAGAATCTTGAAAGGGTTTGGTGAAGGGCCCCCAAGAGCCTTTCCACCACCAGGTTTATCTCTTCTGATCCCACCCAACTTCATACCCTGGCCTCTTGCTTCTGCTGTCCCTTCCAGCAGAGTGCCAACAGGAAGGCTCAAGCTTAACTAACTTCCCCTGTGCCCCTTCAGTCTGCAAGAAATCCAGCATCCCTGTCAAGGCCCTACTCCCACCTGGCTCTCATCCTTTCCTCCCTGCTAAAATAGACACCAAGAGCAATAAGCCAGTCTACTGCAAAGAGACATCCATCAGGGGAATCAGAGGCCAGTCTCTCCTCCTTGTAAATACCCTCAATCTCTACCTAGCACATACTCTCCTCATTTCTTGGCTTACAACTGCAATGGGAAATGAGCAAAGGAAGGCAAAGAGGGGAGACACTGATGGTAAAATCCTTCCAGAGTTTCTGGTGTTTGCTGCATTGAGGCTGATGGAAGGGATGGGTAATGGCAGCAAGACCATCAACAGGCATCATCATGTAATAGTTAGGAGCCAGATGACCTGAGATAGAACCCTATTTCTGCCACTGGCCGGAATTACTGAACCCTTCTAATCCTTAGTTACCTCGTCTGTAAAATAGAAGGATTTCATAGGGTTACTACAACAGTTAAATGAGTAAATGAATATAAGACATTTAGAACAGGGCCTGGGATGAGTGTTATCTATTCTTATTATTTCTGCCACAAGATCTTAGGAGATTAATCTTGTCATTTGTCAATTCTCTTTGGACTATGAAAGTTCTTAGCACCTATTATTTTCAGTTTTCAGGCTATAGCTACAATCCTGAGGCCAAAGCAAAAATCAATTTATCGTCCCGCTACACATATTATTCATAAATATGGAGGTAAATACTGGAAGAAATAGCTAGGAGAGTAAAAGAATAGATAGTGATCAACTCCAGAGAGCAAGACTGGGGAGGACTGTTGAGTCCTGCAGACACTGTTGCTTCTTATAAGCCCTTCAGTACTATTTGATTTTTAAAAATTAGGTGCATGCATTACTTTAATAAAAAATCAATTCTTAATTATTAGAAACACTGAGAATGTAAAAAAAAAAAGTTCATATGTTAATTAGCATCTATTTTGTTTTGATCCTATTTTAAGGGTGTCATGACAATTCTGGAAAAGAATAGATATCACCCAAGGATATCAACCCAACTGGATTTGGTAAACTTGGATATAGAAAACCCTTAATTAACTCTTTAACTCTCCTTTTTCTTTCCTTCCCCTCCTCCCTTTTTTGGCAACCAAATGGAAAACATTCCCTAGTTTTTATTAAACCAAGCACTCTAAGACCAAATTTTCATTTGATCAGTACAATATTTCATGGTGAATTCTCAAGTTCAACTAGATTTAGAATTCTGTTAGAGTGTTGTTGTTGTTTTTAGGCTGTTCACTGCTTCCTGAGGAAACTACCATCTTCTTGGTGGCAATTTTCATGCCTGACAACATATTCCGCACATTTGATCGTAGAGCTTTGGGAAACTGGGTGAGCTTCTCCTGTGTCAGGGAGGCCTTGAAGGCTTTCATAAATGTGCCGGACACAGAGGCTAACATACATTTCTTGTTCTCAAGACCTCTGCGTGTCAGCTGGAAGAGCAGGTCAGCTGAATGTGGGACGACATTGCTGGGACAGCCAGAGTAGAAAGGTTTTAGAAGTATCCACTCTACTCTCATGTGGCACCACTTTCCTCTCTGAGCAGCAGACCCCATTGAGTGTCACTCACAGAAGCAGACTCATTCTCCCCTTGGGTCAAATACTAACAGCCTTTCTCTGCAATTTGTTTTCTGTTTTTTACACCACCTGTCAACTCTCCATTTCACAGCTCGATCTATGTGTGTTGGACTATGCAAGTGACCCTGTCTGTTTTTTCTCCCAGAAGATTTCTCAGTTTTGTTGTCCAAATCCACACTCCAGATGTCTCTGTCTCTTGTGTAAGAATGCTGGATTTCTTGCAGCATGTGTAAGAAAAAAGAGGTCCCAACACACGGCAAGTGTGTTCAAGGAGTCCAGCAGTAGAATACATCATTATTGTAGCTATTTTCCCAGATTTATTGATATAATTACTGTAATGAAATTCACCTATATAAAGTATATTTGATATATTTTGACAATTACATGCAGTTGTGTAACCAGCACCACAATCAAGATAGAAAACATTTCTATCACCCTAAAAAAGTTTCATTGGCCCTTTAAGGCCATAGGTTTTGAGAGGAACAGATTGATTTGCACTGGGGAGGTTGGGAAAGAACCATAGGAGGGATTGAGACAGGAGGTGGAATGAGAATTAAATTTTAATGGACAGAGGAAAGATCCAAACTGAGAATAGCAAATTTGAAAAGCAATGATTACACCAATTTGGAGAGAATGGAGAGGTCAGGAATATCAATGTTAAGAGGTCAGACTAGCAAGTCAAATATATGGCACATTGTAGAGAGATTTTAATGGTAGGCTGAAGAGTTGGAATTTATACTACATGCAATTGGAACCTATTGTACTAAATCTAAATGATGAATATTTACTAAAAGTCTGTGATTGCTTTCAGTTAGCTACTAAATTGGGATTCTCCAGTTGAGAGAAGGGTAAATTCAATCTGACCTGGGTGGGCAGGAAAGCTTTACAGAAGAGCAGGATTCTGGACACTGAAGCAGCATCTGTTACTTCTCCTCAAGTTCCCAAAGAATTTAACTTCCCAAAAGCCACTCTTGGTCTCCCCGCTCATTATCACCCTAGATCTTAGGCGTCCTACTCAAATGAGATGTTAAGCAGATAAAGGGCCTGGTTCCTTCTCCCAATCCATACAAGGAGAAACTTGGTCTAAAATAATCACTGTCTCACAGCCACATAGCACCAAGCTGTAAGTCAGTCCTGGCCAAGACAAACATCTGTAATTCACTCAAGATAGACAGTTCCCAAAATCAGCTAACCTTTCCCTTCACCAAGCATCACAAGCAAATCAAGTCAGCCACTGGCCTTCAACATTCTCCAGGCCAGTCACCGTCCATTTCCAGCTGTTTCATTGGAAAATAAATTCTAGATTCCATTATTTGCTCCCTGTTGGGAAGTATAAAGAACCACTGAAAGTCACCTGCTGCTCTCAATTAAAGAAGTCCCTTATATATTTAAAGTACCAACTCTGCTCAGCATTTCTAGGTTAATAATGCATATTAGCATGATTTATGAAACGAAAAGTGTTAAAGAGATGAAAGGTGCTGAGGGATCACTTTGATGACCTTTGCTTTATCCTCTCATTCTTGCAAAAATCTTTTGTTTGTACCATTGGAGTGCAACTATGGGAAAGGAATGAAACTCAAACTATTCCAGCAACTCAACAGCCCTGGCCAAGTAAGAACAATCAGTGGCATTTGCTCAGTACTTTGTTGCTTCCAAATCACTTTCCAAAACTCATCACACTGGATTCCCACAACAGGTCTGTTGGGTAAGTATCATCATCTCCAAACAAATGAGAGTCAGAATCCTACTGCTTCAGGATTGAGTAAGTCAAAGTACCCATGTTACGAGTCAGAGGAATGAAGTAATGGGCTTTGGGATGTAGGAGCAGAAAGTACCTAAGGCAAAGGAGAGCGAGATTTCTGACTCATTGCCCAGGGCTCTTCTCATTAGGGTATAGGTAGGGAGCCCCACCCTAAACCCTACCACACTCCAGATACACTGAGTGACAGACATCCTGGTGTAACTTCAGGACATCTGTAGTTGAGGTCAGAACACTTAATCCCACATCTAGCATGAACTTGTCTTTGACCTTGGGCAAGTCACTTCACCTTCTCTAAGGCCTCATGTTCAAATGAGGGCTTTAGTCAACATCCTTAAGGAGGTGCCTTTCACCAAATAGGACTGGCATCCCATAGAATTCTATAGCTGGGAGGTGATATGCTTTGAGCATTTCAGCAGCAGCAGACCTGGCTTGGATTTCTGGCCCTATCACTTTCTATGGGTCTGGTTGTGAGCAAGTCAGAGATGTTCTTATCTGTAAAATGCAGAGGATATATGCAAAGCTATATGCAAAGTACCTGGCTAAGATGAAGTACTGAACAGTGATCACTCCTTCTCCACCTCCCACACTTTAGAGTGAATTTTCTGCTCAGGACTCTCATGGCTTAATTCAAAGGAACAGCTCTCTAATGGAGGAACCTATCTGAGGCACAGTTACAAGCAAAAGTAGGATGCTGTGGGGCAGATTCCTTCTGGTCATGTTCCAACCATGTTTAAAGAAGGACCTGGGTGAATCAAGGCAAGTCCTGCACCTCCTTCCTTATAAACCGAAGTCATAACCTTTCCTCTTTACCTCTCCTGGTGTCCAGCACCACCCTGGCAAGCGATCCATAGAGAATTGGCTAAGCTGCAGTCCCCACCTCTCCCTGGTGGGGTGGGGGGACAGCCCAGGGTCATTATGCTCAGGTGTTGTATAGCCAGCTGCATATCTGAAGGCATGACAAGTCTATTCCCTCACAGCTGAGGGGAGAATCCAAATGCAGGGTGATGACAATCGAGATGCCACAGGACAGCAGGGAGCCAGTGAGTGCCCCGTGGGGACTCATTCATGCAGCTTAGTAGAATGGAGATAGGAGAAATGGCAGCCAGGCAGTTCACAGGTGTGCTGATCCCCACAGGTGTGCAGGCTCCACATCAGAGCTATTCATTCTGCACATCTGGAATCAGAGATGGAATTCTGCGCTCTGTCCCAGGAGCCAGGAAAGGGGCAGAGAATGCCTCACACTTCAAGCACTTTACAATTGCTTTTTCTTTTAAAAATTGTAAGTAATTTCAACAGATAGGAAAGTGCAGAACATGACATAACAGCACTGTGCTCACCACAAAATTTAAACAGGGGTTAACATTTTTCCATGCTTGATTCAGTTTTTTTCCTAAAAAATTAAGCTGTGACAATAAGACACGCTCAAATCTCCCTCCCCTCAGAAATAGTAACAGTCGTAGCTTCCATATACAGCCTAATTTCTATAGATGTACTTTACTACACTGTCTAAAACTGGAAACAACCCAGATACCCATCCACAGCTAATGCTTTCCTGTACGGGGGTGAACGGGTAGATTGTATTAAACAAGGATTCATAGGGCTCTTGAGGTGCTGGCTGTTTGGTTTCACTTTATAACAATTGAACTATATGTAGGTATACATTTTTTTTTCAATGTACATTTCACAATAAAATGTCTAAAATATACTACTTTGTGAGTTTTAAAATTGTAGAACAATGATACTAAATTTTGTATATAGATTTTTTTGCAGCATGATTTTATTCAAATTTATGATTTTAGGCTTTATCCTGTTTAATACATATCGACCTAATTCATTCCTTTTAATTGCTGTCTAGTATTACTTGCCTAAACCACAGCTTTCTTTTCCATTTCCTAACTGAGCAAGAGTAATACCATATACATGTTCTGTAATTAAAACAGCACAGTAGGGAGAACTTTGTACATTCCTCCTTATGAACGAGTGTGAGGGTTGCTATTAGAGTGAAATGGACTTGAAATTTCTGCATCCCAAAGACTGTAGATCTTTAACTCTAAGAGATCCTGTCGAGTTGCTCATAGAAGTGACAGTATCATTTTAGACACTCAGGAGAAATCCTTGTCCCTACATCCTCCCCAATATTTGTTGTTACCAGACTTCTCAGCTTTTGCACATGTGCTGGATGTGAGGTGGAATCTCCTTCTTGTTCTAATTACATCTCCCCCATTTTTGCTAATGTTAAACGTCTTTTCACATGTATCTTGGCATTTCTGGCATCCTCTTTCAGGAATAGTCTGTTTTGGTCTCTTAGCTACTTTCTATGAAGCTATTTGTCTTTTCTAATTACTATGTGGGAGTTCTGGATATATTCTGAATGCTAATCTTTTGATGGTTTCATAAATGGCAAAGATCTTCTCTTAGTCTGTGGCATGTCTTTTCACTTTATTACAAATAATGCAGCAGAAAAGTTAGATAATATCAGACCTGAGTTAAGAGGCCAGGTCTGAGAGTCAAACTACCTTGTCTCTTAATTTGGCTCAGCCACTTATGAACTAGCCTCGTGGCATTGGGACATTATTTGATTTCTCTGTGCCTCAGTTTCCTCATTTTTAAAATGGAGCTAATAATACTCTTTATTATATTGTTACTAGTAGCCCTGCACATGAATTCATGTGCCAGTAGCTCGCTGCCGCCCTCCTGTAGGTCCCCCTGCCCCCCGTCATACCTTGCTGCCCTGACCCCTCCTGTAGCTCTCTGCCTCCCACTTACAGCCAATAACTCCCCTCTGCCCCCTCCCATAGCTTGCTGCCCTGCCCTATCCTGTAGCTCTCTGCCACATGCTTGTAGTTCGCTGCCCCACCCTCCTGCAGATCCATGATCTGGTTGTTATGCCGTCGGTTGTTATACCTCATGGCATAACGAATAATTGGCATATTCCTCTCTTATTATATAGGATATTATATGATTAAATGAGATAATATGTGCAAAACACTTGAAACACTGTTAAGAGACTATTTCAAAAAATAGTAGTTGTTTTTATGGTGCCTGTTATCACAGGCATTTAAAATTAGGATGAAGCCCATTTTATTATTGCGTCCTTTTATGTTTTCCTTTGCCATCTGATCTAAGGTATCCTCCCCTATTCCAATGTCATAAAGAGATTCCCCAGGTGTTCTAAGTATAGGACTTTAATCTATATAAACTTTAAGATATGTGCTGGGGTTATTTACGTGGGGTAGGGAAATAATATGACTTTTCCTGTGGGAGGGATGGTCATTTGTCCCAATATAATTTATTGAATAACTAGGTCTTTCAACAGCACAGTAGAGACCTATTTGACTTAGGCCCAATGAGACATGCATGCATGGTTTACAGTCCTTTGCTTTACCCATGTGGGCTCTCAGGACTAACCCCACCATGCACTGTCAGCTTCCCAGGACCCTGACACAGCTTCAGATGTGGGCAATTGAGCAAGAACAAGGTGTGAAATGCTTGTGTGCAAGAATTTCTTACATGGGGCAAGCAATGGTATAAGCAGAGAACTCAGCTCCCATTGATGTCCAGTAAAAAAATGTAAATCGTCTTGTGTTAGGAATTCTCTCAGTGATTCAGTGCACACAGTTACCCAAGCGTATGTTGTCTGATGGGAGTCATGCCAAATAGAATACATTAGAATTTGTGTGTTGGCAGGTCACAGCCCAGAAGGGAGACTGCAAACAGCAAGTGCAGCTGCGAGGGGTGGTCGCATGTTCCCTGCAGTCCAATTATCAATAATTAAAAACAAGTTTTCATCTCTTTTTATCCTCTCTTCAGAAAGTGTAATAAAAGTGTGGTTACATGAAAAATATGGAAAATAGGCAGCCAAAAATATGGAAAAATTTTATAAGAACTTGTCAAGGAGTCTATTAATAATTACATTTTTGATGTTTTTCTAGATTTTGTAATGTTTGTAGTGTTTTTCAGCACTTTAAAATATGTAATTTGTTAGATTTCTTGTCTCCTTATAAAATTTTACTTTCTCATCTAATTTTGCCTAATGTTCTTTAAAGAGAGATCTCCAATTGTTTCAACTTGGGTCCCTCAAAACCTGAATCTGTCCCTGCTATTACATTAATGTTTCCAAAGAAATCACCTCACTGGAGAGAGTTCTCTTTCTAGGCAATTTTGCAGGTGATGAAACAACACTGAAAGGTGGATCAATTTGCCTCAGGTCACACAGCAAGTTAGTAGTGGGGTCAGAATGAGAACCCATGGCCTCTGAGAGGGAGTTCTCTGCTGTCTCTCATGAAGTGACCTATGTGCCATGCTCTTCCCATCACCTTCCAGCCAAGGACACTGCTCACACTCAGCTTTCTGACCGGGTGCCTATTTTAATAGAGTTATTCTGAGTGTACTTCACTAATGCAGTCCCATAGCTCATCCCCTAGAGCTGTCCTTGCCTCCTCTCTTCCCTCTCCTGGAGGAAGGGTTAAGAGGAAGCAGTTCAATGATTTTTCCAGGCTGTTTCTCTGCCCCCTTTCAGACAGCATTTCATTCCTTTTACTCTCTGACCAAATGACCTTTCTGCTCTAACCACCCACGAAATGTCATGTTCTCTCTCTCCAATGCAAATGTCACCTTGTTATTCCTGCTTAAAACACTTCAAAGGCCCTCATATGTCTTCAGAATAAAGCCAGACTCCTTGGTATGACATGGGCCAGCTCACCTCCCAACCTCACCTTTCACCATCCCCTATCCATTCACTCATTCATTCATTCCCTCACTCATTCATATGTCAGCCAGTCATATCCACATGCCTTCTCCTGGCTTCTCACCAATTCCCCAAAACATACCTGCTGTACCCCACATCTGTAAATGGAGAAAATGAGTCTCAGAGAAATTAGATGACTTGCTCAAGTGTAGTGAACACCATTGATTTCCTACACAGCATTGTTTTTTCCCTTTCTCCCTATCCAATCTTGATCTTGTTAAAGTATCTAGTCCTCATCCACCCAGTCCCTGATTCCCAGCTCTGGGCCTGTGTGGGCAGCAGTTAGTCTAAGCAAGGGTGGACAAACCCTTTCTGTAAAGAACCAGACAGTAAATATTTTAGGCGTATGGGCCATATGGTCTCTGTTGCAACCACTCAACGCTGCCATAATGTCAAGATCGCAGCCACAAACAATATATAAACCAATGGGTGTGGCTATGTTCCCATAAAACTTTATTTATGGACATTGAAATTTGAATTCATATTATTTCACGTCTCATAAAATATTATTATTCTTTTGATTTTTTTCAACCATTGAAAATGTAAACACTCTTCTTAACTTGTACAGAAACAGATGGTGGGCTGGCTTTGGTGCTACAGGCTGTGGTTTGCCAACCCCTAATCTAATCCATTCAGTGCATGGTGTTATCCTGGCAATGTCAGGAAGGCACAGCACCCAAGGGACCCAGACATACCCAAAGACTCTTGGATGATGTCTAACCTAATAGGACTGAGCACCCACAGAATTTCAGAGCTCAGGATTGTGGAAGGATAAAAAGAGATGCTTTTGTTGCTGCCCTCTGCTTTTCATTCATTAGTAGAAACTCAAAGCCTTTTCATGAAGAGTCCTGCTGATTCTAGTCCATAGTCAGGGTTCGTAATTCCTCTCCCAAGGCTGAAGTTGGCACAAGGTAAGGTTGGCACTCAGGTTTTGCACTACATCTTTGGCAGGTTCATTTTGGGAAGACAGAGAAAGGTCCTCCTAGATTTCAGGATTGATTAGCTGTTGTCTATGAGAACAGAGAGTGATCTGACACACTCCCTCCCTCCTGGCCCACTAAGTCCAACACCCACCCCATAAGACAGGGCCTGGGGTTCATGTCGAAAATAATACAAATATTAATAGGAGGATATGAATAGGTTTCTGATATGCAGTACAATTTTCAATATTGATTTTGATTCATCAAGACCAATTAAAATTATTTATTCCAATCAGTTGCCAAACTTACCTATTCAATAATGTGCCTAAATTCATTAATCGTTTCATTTTAACAATATTTCACTTTAAAGTTCAATTTTATCTACACATTAGCTCCATTTTACTTACATGAAGAACAGATTTATGGCTATAAACAATAATTCAATATCATCCTTTTAAAACCAGTAGGAAATTTGCCACTTTGGAGAATATCCAGTACTTTAATTGGAGAGTTACGCAGAGGCTACGTTGACTTGAAATCATTTGTATTAAAAAATCACGTGACAGGTGTAACTTTGATACAGCAGCTCTATTCAGTAAAGAGCCCACCTCTGTACATGCCCCTTCCCCCTTCCCAGAGCTGAGCTTGGGCTTAAAAAGCGCTGGTGGTAAAGGAAGTATTTCCTGGGACACTCCCTTTGGTCCATCACTGAAATTTTCTGTTGGCTGAGTTAATAGGTTTGGTAGCATCAAAAGGGTGTTCAGGACATGTTAAATATTGAACATCTCCAAGCAAGGTCCCCTGCATTTAACATGGCAGGTTGTCTCTCAAGATCAGTCATGTAATTAATCTGAGCACCTTGACATGTTCCTGGTTGTAATTTAAACTAGTTTTACATAGAGAAGAGAAAAGACTCTTGGGTGTAGGTGAGGTTGAGGTGTCTGTGAGGTGTGAGCTCATGACTCAGAGCATGACTTTCATTGTTTCAAATGTGTAGTCTGGCTGCTCACAAAGTGCTTGGGGTGTCAGTCTGACACTATGGAGTGGGTCATGCATATATACAGTTCCCTTTACACACACACACACACACACACACACACACACACACACACACACACTCATGTGCACACAAACAACCACACGGTTCCCTATCGGAAGAGCTCTGGATTAAGACAGTTGGGATCTCATTCCAGTCTTGTCTCTGCATGAGTGAGTTTGGATACATCTCCTTTCTACTGCCTTTCAATTTCCTCACCTTGAGTTAGCCTCAAGCAGGGACATTTGGAAATGAGTGAGGAGCCTTTGGGTTTCCCCTACAACTTTAGGGAAGGAAAAAAGAACCCTAAGGACATTTACTGGGATGGAGCCAAGAATGCTAACTGTCCAGCAAAACATAATGAAGGATTGTCCTGCCTCGAATGCTAATAGTGCCCAGGTTCAGAAACACCTGGTCCATGGCCCCGTGGTCTCACTATCTCAGACAAAACAGGTTCACTGCTTCTGTGTTTCCCTCAAAGGCTGAGCAGAAAAGACGGCCAGGAAGAACATGATATCTTACCAGGCCAAGGCATCACAGTACAGGTCCTTTGGGTTGTCTGTTGGTCTCCTCCCAACTGTGCCCTTCAGAGCTGTCTCCTCAGACATTCCCATATGGCTTCTGCTGGGAGCTTCCAGTGCCAACCAGACCCCACCTCAACCAGCTTCCCCTCTGCCCTTCTCTCCCTGACAAGGACAAGCAAGCTGTCTAGAACTAGGTTGGTGGGCTGCCCAAGTCAAGGTTTTTAGTGACAAGACACCACTTTGTTCAAGTATAAAAGGCAGCCTCCACAAGAGCTCATAAAGTCAAGATTGAAGGGTCTGTGGCCATGAACACAAGAACATGGACAGTGTAATATTTCGGACCTGCTCCTGCCATGGGGAGAGTTGTGAGGACAGACCTGTGGATTACTCACCCATGGCGGGCTGGGGACCCAATCCTGGGCCCTGATCAGCTGCCTCTGCATGCTGGACACCCTTTTCCCCTGCCCTTCTCCTCACCAGGCATCAGCCCTGCAAAGGGCAGCCTCCTTACTGCTAAATTGTTCTCAGGCAGTCACATCTGGTCTCCATCGCCATGCCCTATTTGCAAGGAAGCCTGGAAACAAGAGATCCTGGCTTCTGTCTTGGGTGGTAAGACTCAGAAGCTTAGAAATGTCCCAACATAAGAAGCATATTCAAAAGATTCCAGGGCAACCCAGGCTACACATGCACTTCAGGGATTCAAGCAGATGGCATGGAGAGTTCAGCCTAATTACAATACAGGGTGCAGTCCCCTTAATTCAATGATGGCTGGCCAGCCCCATGTCTGTTTTAAGCAGACTAGTTTCTGGTGCCTCTCTCACTTCACAATGGCCCCATGGATTTCATACCCTTCCACTTCTTTCCAAGGCTACCACTGCCCCTTCTGTAGAGGGGAGCTGCAGAGGGGAACATGGTGTCTGCTGGACTCCCCTTCTCAACAGTGCTCTTTTCTACTAAGGATGCACACAGGCCATCTTCTTTTGTTTACACTGAATTGAAATTCACATAACAGAAAACTAACCATGTTACAGTGTAGAATGTATTGATGTGCAATACAATTGCAACATCCTGCAACCATCACCACTATCTACTTGTGGAACATTTTTGTCACCCTCAGAGGAAGTCCTGTATTGAGGAAACAGCCACTCCACACTTCCCTCTTCTTCCAGCCCCTGGTCACAAGTAATCAACTTTCTGTCTCTATGGACTTACCTATTCTGCACATTTTACACAAATGAAATCATACAATAGGTGACCTGTGGTGTCCGGTTTCTTCACTGAGCATAATGTTCTCAAGGTTCGTCTGATCACATTGGTTTGCTGGGGCCGCCCTGATAAAGTACTGTAGACTGGGCGGCTTGAACAACAGAAATGCATCGTTTCACCGTTCTGGAGTCTGGAAGTCTGAGATCAAGGTATCAGCAGGGTTGGTTCCTCCTGAGGGCTGTTTCAGACCCTCTCCTTGGCTTGAAAATGGTCGTTTTCTCCCTGTGTCTTCACATCCTCCTCCCTCTGTCCATGTCTGTATTTGTGTCCAAATCTCGCCTTTTTTATAAAAACACCAGTCCTATTCAATTAGGGCCCTGCCTAATGACCTCACTTTATCTTGACTAGGTCTTTAAAAGCCCTATCTCCAAAGAGAGCCACATTCTGAAGTACTGGGATTAGGACCCCAACATGTGACTGCTGGAGGAGGGGTATACAATTTGACCCACAATACATTTTTTCCCCACTAAAGATTAGAGGAAACAAACAAGAGCTCTCTAAATGTTGCTGGCAGAGAGAAGTCTGATAGATTTTCATCCACTAGTTGCTTGCATTTAGGATTGGTGTTTATCAGAAGCCCAAAGCCTCCTCTATCTCTTTGTGTTCTTGAGGTCAGTCACCTGCCCCTTCTTATTATAGTTCCGCTTCAGATCACAGTAGGCCTCCTTCTCCATGAAAGGTTCATCCCAGGAATTTCTTGATCAGACTCCTCTGACTATTGCGTGCCCCTCCGCCCCTTGCACACAAATAAAACACCTTTGTAGTCAAGGGCCTTCAGACACCCACTGGACCAGGTTGCCCAATGCAGCCCCTTCAGCCCTGGGACCCTTACATATGCCCCAAACCTTGACCTTCTCTCCCTTTCAGCTTTTCTTTCTTCTAGTCCTCGGGTACCTGATCTCTACCAAGTCATAATGCGGGATAAGTTTAATCAAATCAACTAGTCTTTGCTGCTGGTAGGTCTTCCAAGAGAACCAAGGTCTTTCCCAGGTGAAATGTTCCTGGGGAACATGATGATGATAGGGATCTGGAGGCCTGGAGGGAGGTGAAGCACCAGGCCTCAGCAGTCGAGATTCCCCTATGCCGGGATAATGTGACTCACGCATCCAGTCTTTTTCCTTCCCTTCTGCAGACACTTGCAATCAGACTTACTGAATGACAGGGGGCCTCGGCCCAGTCTAAGAGTGCAGGAACTCTCCTTGTAAGGCATGACTTGATGTGTGATGAGTGGCCATCCATGTTCAACGCCTTGAGATCAGTCTACCTATTTGCCAAATGGGCAAGTCCCACCATCCTACTTATCTCACAAGGCCCTTGGGTGGATGAGAAATCACTCAAAAGGCAATGGAGAAATGAAGAATTTTTTTCTTATTGTTTATTCATTTAGCTCTGCAACAAATGTGCAACAGAGCTTCATGCAGGGGTGGAGCCCCAGGGAATGTACTCTGAGCGTGCCTAGCCTTTTCTAACCTCATCCGAACAATTTTCTTGCTCCCATGAAAGAAAATCCAATGCTTCATTTACTGAATTAACCTCAGATGTTAGAAATGATTTCTTCATAGCTATAGGGAGGCTGCCCGGGTTATGTCAAAGTACTGTTCAGCAGGGAGGCCAAAAGCCAATGCACTGGAAAAGTAATCTGGATTTATCTGAAAAAGAGATTTATCCTTTGGAGAGCAGGGAGCAGAGCCAGGGATTGGTGAGAGCTCCCAGATCAATTCTCTTTTAACCTTTGAACTGTGAGTCCGTGATACGTTGTTCTGAGTTCAGAGGGTCCAAGTCCTCTTCCAAGCAAAACAATCATCGTCTTATTTACAGCAAAACAGATGAAGAGGAGAAAATATGTTAAGCAGCACAGGGATGGGCAATTGCCTGTGTTCACAAGATGTGCAAGCCCTGTTCCCACTCGGTTCTGTATGCTACATTAACTTTAGCCTCCGAGTAAGATTTTTACTCAGACATGCAAACATTGTTCCTTCAACATCATGTGACAACAGGGACATGTCCAGTATTAATAGTGACACATTCTAATCCATCCTAATGTGTACAGTGAGTGATTTCCCTAAATGCCATGGCAAATCTTAAAGGTGCAATTCCTCCCCTGTCTGAAGCCAGATTTAATCTATGTTACAAATTAGCGCTCGAGTGCTGGAGAAATAATTTATGCTTCCCTGCACGCAGGGGCCCCATGCACTTCCAATTCTATTTATTACACTGACTAAGTGCAAGGAGGAGGGTGCTCGGGGGAAGAGGAGTGGAGAGGAAGGGAACCATTCTGGCGACTCCAACTGTTCCTTATAACTTCCCGCTGCAACCTTTCCATCTGGTTGGACTAGAAAGTATCCAGCTTGCTCTTTTCAAAATGTGCTTTGCCAGCTGACAGCCAGCACTCTGGTGATCTCATCTGCAGTCCCGTCAAGATGTGGGGATGCAGTTCGTCCAAACCAGGACATGTGAACTCATTCACTAAAAGCTGATAGTTTCAAGATGTCCAACAGCATGCGAGGGTATTCCCCATCCGCCCCTTGCCCAGCCTCCTGACAGCCATGTGACGTAGCACAGGGTGCCAGGCCTGGGTGGCCATCCGAATCCTGATTCACCTTCTCCAGCAGCTCTCTGGGTTCCACTCTCACATGCTGGGAATCAGCAGGTCTGGGTGGGGCCTGAGAATCTGCATTGTGACAAGTTCCCAGGCAGTGCCGCTGCTGTGTAGGGATCACACCGTGAGATCTGCTGATAGAGACCATCATATCTATTTTCTGGAAGACAGGCACAGAATGGCATGGCGGGTGAGGCCTCAATCCTAAGCTTCATGACCCGGCACCTTCCCCCTCCCACTTCTCACTCAGAGATTCCAGCTCTTCATCTGCTCTGGGCCTCATTCTATTCCTTGGCAAGGCTCTAGTTCCTGTTTTTAGTCCAAACTCCACTATTATACATGGAGGAGGCAGAAATTAAATGGGGGTCACAGTGCCTACCCCTTTCTCCCCTTCCCCCTTATCCCTTTTTAGACATCCTTTTGCATTACCATACTGCTTCATGATATCTTTTTCATGCAGCATTATTATTAATTATATGTAAAACAGCTATTTTAAAAACTCATTCCACACGATACTTAAAATTCTTATGTCTGTGAAATTTAATGTAATAGATATTCCCCTGTAGTGTACTGGGCTGTAGAGTTTTCCCCTGGTGAGTCTTATAAAATGCCACCTCCCACTAGATTCTCATGAGCCATTTTTCTTTCCAAGTTTTGGTTTTTCTACATAATAGAATCTGCTCCACAGTGCTCAGAAGCAAAAGCTCTTATGTTATTGTTTTTACCTAATCAAATGAAATTACTCTCTAAAGACCCTTGTCAAGATTGCTTAGATACAGACATCATCTCTTACTGGACCCCTCCTCTTCCATAGGGTTATAACAGAGTCTTGATGGGGTAGGGTGGAGAGGAGATCCGGCTATCCGTACATTCCGGGAGGTGCCCGGGTCTAGTGTGTTGTCTCCAAGACACTCCTGGGCCGTGTCCACATAGTAGTGCCCAGGCCAGAAGGCAGCACAGAGCAAACTGCCATCTGCCAGCCTTCATAAATCTTTCTGCTAGGTTCTCATGATCTTGGTGTTTGGTATCAATCTCTAAGCATCCCTGTGCCACTCCTCTCAGGGTCCTTCCCAACCAAGATGCCACATTGGAGCACCACCGCTACATCCTCAATGGTCTCATAAATCACCTTGCCCAGCTTCAGATTCCTCCCACTGTTTAGACTTCACTATTGTGATAACCTAGCTGTGTTCTTCTAGGAGCCAAAAAATGGAAGACTCTTACCTTGTCCCTGGAGTAAGCCCAGAGCATCAAGTTATAAAGCTCAACTTGCCCTCTTAAGAAGGAAAGGGGGAAAGGCCCTCTCCTTCTTCAGTGATGAGCCCACAAAGAAATGAGGCAGAGCCACTATCTCATTCTATGCCACCTCTAAGGATTCTGTTACTTTGGCCATCCTCCTAATGACAGACATGCAAGGAGGAAGGGATGTTGTGTCATGCTGATGCTCAGCATCTCTGAGCCACGATTGATTGGGAGCATGCACACTGTGTGTTGAGCTCTGGGACATAGGTCATCTGTGGCTCACTACCCTTTCCCAGCATTCCACCAGGGGTAGCCTTTTCTCCTCCCCGCCCCCCCCCCCCAACCCAGGACATCCATCTATGGGGTGAAGATAGTGATAGAGCTCTTCTTATCCGCTCCACCCCCACCCCAACCCCTCCTGAGCATAGCCCTTTAGGATTCCAAGACTACCATCAATTCTGACTTCCTTCTTAGGCTTTTGTTACAGAGTCATTATTATTAGTCTCTTGTATTATACAAATTTCCATCAACTCTTGCCCTTCTCTCCCACTAGACCATTGGTGTTTGAAGGAAGGGTTTCCTCTGTGCCCTGTATGGGCATATGTGGGAGTATTGTAGAAGATGCAATTAATGTTTTTATTTTCATTATATTATCTGAAAAATATCCAAGTTTGTGTCTAGGAAGGCCTTAGCTGTTCTTCCCTCCTGGGACAATGACTACATACCTGCAGATTGTGCCACATGTTTCATGTTCTGAATTTTTTTCTCTTCCTCATCATGTCAATGCTTTAGCTCTTTACCTAACTGCTTCTGAAAGACATGGGATGGATGTCACATGTTCTCATGGAAGGGACCCTCACAATGAGAGTCACCAGGAGTGTGGGGAAGGGAAAATTATAGCAAAAGCTGCAGGCCATGGGGGGTTCCTGTTCAATGGGTAGAGAGTTTCAGTTTTGCAAGATGAAAAGAAGTCTGGAGATGGATGGTGGTGAGTGCTGCACAATAATATGAACGTACTTAATGCCACTGAACTGTATGCTTAAAAATGATAAACATAATGAAGTTTATATTATGTATATTTTACCATAAATAAATAAAGAAAGCTGCAGGCTTACTATGGGAAGGATTCTCAGCACTCCCACTCAGCCCTGCCCCCAGACATGGAGGCTGGGAGCAGGAGATGCTCAACTGTGACACGTTTCGATAAAGTATGCTAAATTATATGCTGGTGGCATTAATAGCAATCAGGCTCGTCGAACATGGGATCTAATGGCTCATAAATGATATGCAAGTTCATTTTCACAGCCCCACTATAATAAACTAATTATTTTGGAACTCTCCAATTATGCGTTTTTCAGAAAGCTGAATTGCATTAAAAACATGTTATGGCTTTATAGATCATGTCTGTGGGGAGAGGAGATACATCTGCTTCACAAGAGCCCAGGGAGAGAGAGACAGAGAGAGAGAGAAAGTCGCGGGCAACACATAAAGAATAAGCCAGCTGCCAAATGACAAATGTAGTGAAGGAAGACAAAGAGCTGTCAGTTTCCTCATCCATTACAGCCGGTCACTAACCCGGGAGAGAGCAAATTGCTGCAGCCATCAGAGATGGCTCTGTTAGAATTATGGAGTTTGAGGTCTCCACTGATTTATTCAGTGCCTGGGGTACAGAAGGATGTCTGTTGCTTTGGGATGAAGATTTCTCTGCTCAAAACCATCCAGAAGCTCAGGGATAAGCCGCCGATGTCAGAAACACTCTAGCTCTGTATCAAATAGGAGGAGGCATCTGACAGGCCTGCCAAACACCCCAGGGGCTGCTAACGTGCCCCCAAGGCCCAGGGGGAAAGCTTCGGGGAGCATGACAGGAGCAGCTGACACGCCACACCCATTGTCAGGTCATTAAAGGATGTGTTTCTGAAGGACAGACGGAATTTCTGAAGGGCCCACACATGCTCCTAGTTACCCACATGGCCAGTTGGGTTTAAATCCCATTTGCCAGCCTCACACACTGCTTAACCATTGGGGTAGGGGTGAGGTTGTTTACTTTGGTCTTTTTATCTTTATAAAACAGTATATGCCCGCCCTAACCGGTTTGGCTCAGTGGATAGAGCGTCAGCCTGCGGACTGAAGGGTCCCAGGTTTGATTCCGGTCAGGGGCATGTACCTTAGTTGTGGGCACATCCCCAGTAGGGAGTGTTGCAGGAGGCAGCTGATCAGTGTTTCTCTCTCATTGATGTTTCTAACTCTCTATCTCTCTCCTTTCCTCTCTGTAAAAAATCAATGAAATATATATTTTTAAAAAACAAACAAACAGTATATGCCTACAGTGGACTAATGGATATGTCTGCTTCATAACCATAGGCTGCATAAGGTTTGTCTCATTGCCTTTATTTTTCCAAAGAGTAACGGAGCCTCTTCATGTCTTACTAGAAGGACATCTCATTATTTTTTTTTCCCTTCAGGGTTCTCTCCTCCCTGAATTGTCCAAAAATGCTGGGGCTTACACAGCCTAACATGGGGCAGTCTGACTTCTGCCTTCAGGAGGAATTTATATTGGAGTCTCTGCCTCAACTACTATCCTTGCGTGTATCACATGTTAGGGCTGATGACACCCTGCCCGGTGCCAGATAGCTGGGAGAGTCACACCCCACCACCTGCCACCGAAGTTGCAGGCCAACCATCACAGTTTCATTAGGAAGAAGCCCCTTTCTTCTCAGGGTGGAGATCAGTCAAGGGCCCCGAACATGGGCAGCCAGGGTCACAGACCCCACTGCTTTCTCCTCTGCATCCCACACACTGCCTCTGTCAGGGTGGCCACAGCCAGGGTGCTGGGTGCAGGTTGATCCTAAGCCCCAGAACCACTCTGTCTTTCATCTCCAGGGATTCAGCCCTGGTGACCCCAAGAGCTCATCCTTTCAACCCTCAAAACCAGTGTTGGATTCAAATCTCTTTCTCCAGTGTGTTTCACCACATCTCAGGGGGAGGACCCCTTCAGGGAGCCCCGGGATCTTCCTAAGAAGAGTCATTAAGTGAATCCAAAGTGCCCACAAGATGTTTTGGAGAAACAGGAGATGTGGGTGATTTGAAGACTTCACACTGTAGAGGAGAAAAAAAAACACATAAATCTTGCCTGTGTGGACAGAGCCCATTGGCCCACCCACTGATAACCATCTTTCTGCTAAGCACCCTGCTTTTCTTGTATCTGCCTCCTACGTAAAGCTGTGTGTCTATGCCATGTTTCTTCTCCAACATATGCATTTTTTTGTTTTCATAGCATGTTAATATTTCTAAAACTCAAGCAGTGTGTTTAATTGATCCATACATACAATTTAAAATTATAATTCCATCAATATTAATACAATTAGAGAACATTTAGGGGAAAAAGTATATATTATGTACTTTCAAATACATTAATAAAATGTTTGTTTTTCCTTACCAAATTGGGATCATACCACTCATATATAGTTTGTATCCCACTTTTTTAGTACTTGTTATTATACTTAAATATACATTATCTTTAACTATCCTTCAAGCTCATGATATCATGAGTTTTATTCAAAATAAACTATTTATAGATGTGTGTTAATTTAATTGTCCATTTGCCTATTATAGGATATTAAAACTGCTTTTTTTTAGAAGAATATATATATGTTATGAGTGTTCTTATGTATAAGCCTTTGCCTGGATCTCTGATCATTTCCTTTACATAAATTCCTAGAAGTACAATTGCTGTCAAATAATATGGGTATTTTAAAGACTCAATAAATATTGCCAAAATACTGCTTATGACCTTTTCTTTATTTACAAGAGCCTGACACTATTTATTTCACTACATCTGTGTGAGCCTTGGATATTATCATTAAGAAAATAATTTTGGTAATTTAATGGCCGAAAACAACCTCATTTTGATTTGTTCTTCAATCATTATTTAACAAGGTTGAGGAATTTTACATAGCATTTTCAAACCAAATGCATTTTCCCTTTTGTAAATTGCCAGTTCTTGCATTTGTCCACTTGCCTAATGATATCCTGTGCTCCTCTTATCAGTATGTACAAATATGTACACAGGAGCCCCCTCGACCTGTCACAACCAACGATGATAAATGGGCAGTTGGAACAGGGTGACACATTCTATCTCCCGCCGCAGGGCAGCTCCGAGGGCGCTGAGCCTTTGATCTCTGTCACTCTAGCAGCCAGCCCAATAAATGAATGAATTAGTTACAAGTAATAACAACAGCCTTTAGCTACCATATTTGTGGCAAGTATTTTCAGTTGATTTGCCATTACATATTTTCATGTTCACGTGGGTAGAACCTTTCTTACCTGCTCCTTTCTGGGTTCTTGTGCTGCTTCTAGACCCCGGAGGTCTTCCCCATCCAAGGCTGTGTTAAACACTCAATTCTATTTTCCACTCATTTGCCCACTGTTTGTTGTGTTACATTTAATTCAATTTCTCATGTTCTTAATGGAAGCTAAGCAGCTGGGCCAGACTCCTGGTGGCTCTTTGAACCAAATGCACAGGCATGCAGTCCTCTTCGCCAGCGAAGGCACCTGAGGAGGTAGCTGACTGAGCTGCATGTTGTCCTTCATCTGCTGCCAGAGGCCTTCTGGAGAGAGTCATTTTTAACATCAGGCTGAGCTCCCCAGGGCAGGACAGATGTTCTAAACCCCAGGCCTCTCCTCTCAGTCCAGGGCTTCCCAGTAAATCAGTTCATCTTCCTCACCGCCCCCACCCCCCACCCCTCTGCCATCCGAGAAGTGGGACCAGCAGGGGCTTTATTGACAAAGGTTAAACATGCCTTTAATTGGATTGCTGGCATTTAAGCTCCGAGTCCTCTCCCTGTGTCTCTGTCCCTCTCAGCCACACCTGGAGAAATGCCCTGGGAAGGTCTCATTTTAATAAAGAAGAGATGAGATCAGTCCCTTTGGAGACTTATGTTACAGCTTGGCACCACCACAAGCCAATGAATTGAAACTTGGAAGATCCCTGGCCACTTGTCTGTGGAGCAGAGGAAATGAGAGAACCCTTTAGACTGGGAGAAGAGGGATTTGAAGCACTTGTGGTCTGTTCTCCACGGAGCGCTGTTTCACATACCGAGAACATGGTTCATGTCACAGGCGCACTCACTGTCTGACCATCTGAACGTGGTCACAAGGTCCTATGGTGACACACAGAACACTGAAGAGAGACAGAACCAAATTTCAGTCCAGGCTTAGCCACTGTCTAGCTTGCAACAGTCAGTCCTCTTCCCCAGGGAGTCCCCTCACCTGGCCTCACATCCTTCCTTCCCAGTTCCTAAGTCCCCACCCATCTTTGACATCTGTCCCTCCTCTCCTTCTAGCTCAGTGATGCTAACAATACCCATGGAGGTCAGTGAAGCTACAGGCAGAAAAGGGGAACCCGGTACACCCAGAGGTGCTCACATTCGCATGCTCTCCCCTTGAAAACACTGTCAACTCCAAAGGGCAAACGCCTGCATCCCTCGTAGACATGTTTAAACTAAGAGGTGCGACATTTCCTAGTTCAATTACGCTGTTGCCTCCCTAAGATGAAGGAAGAGGTACAAAGCATGAAGCAGTGTCTTCAAAGGGAAATTAAAACAAAACAAAAACAACCAGAGAGGGACAACTGCTTGTGAAGCAACTGTGTGGGTCAGGCGGGTACATGACCTTGTACGTGATATGGTCCACATGCTGCCGATGTAGAAAGTAACACTGCGAGAAACCACATCTCCCACCTTCACAATGGACTCTGTGCTTTGTGAGGGCTGCATCTCTTTGCTGTTGTTGTTTTTTTTTTGTTTGTTGTTTTTTTCTCTCTCTCAATACATTGTAGAAACTGTAAATATTTTTGAATAAATTAATTTAAATTGCCCCAAATCTAAAATAACACTGCTGGAGTTAAGCCATGGTCCCAGTGCTCATCAGGATTCTGGCAGGGACAGAAGGCAAACTCAGCTGGGTTTGTAAAAAAATACACATATATAGATATGTATTTTTTTATTTGATTTCATAGAGGAAAGGAGAGGGAGAGAGAGAGAGAATCATCAGTCAGCTACCTCCTGCACACCCCTACTGGGGATAGAGCCTGCAACCTGGGCATATGCCCTGACCCCAAACTGAACCATGACCTCCGGGCTCATAGGTCAGTGCTCAACCACTGAGCCACAATAGTCTGGCTCAGCTGGGATTTTAAAGAAATTTTTTAGTGAAGAGACTGATGGCAGAGGTGTGTATGCACAGGGTTAGGGCACCAGCGAGGGGCAGGGAGGCATTGCTTCTGGGCCTGAAGAAGCAGGAGCAGTAAAGAACACTGCGTGAGGCTAGTCCAAGCTTGAATCTGTCCCAAAGAGAAGTCAGAGAGAAAAACAGAGCAGGGAGGAAACGAGGAAGAATGCCTGCTCACTCTGTCCTCCCACACCGCCATTCTCGGCCAGTGCTTTCCACTTGCCAAATCTAACTGCCACCCCCAGGACCAAGGAAACCAGGTGTTACCATCTAGAGAGATGAGCCTCCTGAGACACAACTGGGAAGAGACGGGCAGAGAAAGATCCTTGGGGCAAACAGAGACTAACCAGCACAGTTCAATCTTTTTACTGCCTGCCTCAGTCTCAACCCCACCCTGTACTTAAGAGCAGTAAATGCAATGGAAGATGGGAGACCAGATTGATTGCTCCAAGAGCCCCCTTCGCTTCCCATTCAGAGCATCTGAATTATATCCAACTATTTTTAGAAGTTGTCTTAAAGCCTCAGTGCTTGGAAGCTCACAGCAGCATGCCACAGGGTTGCCTTTAGAGATGAAATCTTTACCCAAAAGACCTAAAACGTTTTTTCTATTTATTTCTCATCTGCAGAATTTCTTTCACTTTCCTCATCTTCCTGCCCTCACAGCCCGCATCCTCCAGGTGTTCAATGGCCTCACATAAACTGGTTGGCTAGATTTCCTCTCCAAAGGTGTCATGGGTAAACATTTGTTCTATTTAATAGACTCATTTGTACCCATATTTGTTTATCTTTCCATTTTTCCGTCAAGTCAAGGAGCCCAAGGTCCAGAATCCTTCATTCTTTTTCTGTATCACCTCTCACTTATGCCCACACCATTCCTGTTTTCCCAGTGTTGATCTTCAGTGTGATGGAGATGAAATTCAACTCACATCACAGACTCAGAGCTGTGAAAAAGACAAAAGGTCATCTCACCTAACTTCCCATCAGCAGTTTGAGTCTTCTTGCTTGAACATCAGCAGTTTGGATCTCTGTATGGAGATTTGTCAGAGATACTAAATACCACCCCTACATGCCCCAGATAATCAGAACATCATGTGTCAATCCTATATAATAAAAGGCTAATATGCAAATTGTTCCCTTGACCAAGAGTTTGACCGGGAGTTCGACCAGGTGGCAGGGCCAGTTGGCCAACCATGGGAAGGGAGGCCCCAGCTGGCAGCAGGCAGCTGCTGGAAGAAGGGAGGCCCTGGCTGGTGACTGGCAGCTGCTAGGGACCCTACCCATGCATGAATTTCGTGCACTGGGCCTCTTGTAGATTTTAAGGTCCAAGTATCAAAACAGCATGCATTGTACTCTATGTTACAGAGCTTTCTGTGCAGAACCCCACTTAAAACTGCTAATCTATTGGGTTACCCTGTGAATGAGTCCAGAAAAGCATCCCCAATAATGTAATAGAAAGTGTCCAACCATAGCTAAGATTTGGAAACAGCCTAAGTGTGCATCAGCAGATGGGTGGATTAAAAAACTGTGGTACATCTACACAATGGAATACTACGCTGTGGTAAAAAAGAAGGAGTTCTTACCATTTGCAACAACCTGGATGGAGATGGAGAGCATTATGTTATGTGAAATAAGCCAGGCAAAGAAAAATAAATATCACATGATCTCACTCATTTGTGGAATATGATGAACAACATAAACTGATGAACAAAAACAGATCGAGACAGAGAAACATCAATCAGAATGTCAAACCTCAGGGAAGGTAGGGGAGGGTGGGGGTAAGGGAGAGAGATCAACCAAAGGACTTATATGCATGCATGTAAGCCTAATCAATGGACACAGACAACAGGGGGGTTGGGGCATGAATGGGGGTGGGGGATAATGAGGGAATAAGGACACATATGTAATAACTTAATCAATAAAGAAATTTTAAAAAAAAGGAAAGTGTCCAAAGTCCAAAAAGGCCCATCAACATTGCATCTTTTCCTTAGTGGTAAGCAACATAAAGTACAGCAAGTTAGCACTCATCTGGAAAAAAATATTTATACCCACCACTCCTTGACCATTTGGAACTTAGAATCTTTGTAATGTGACAGGTCCCTGAATTTTCATAGGATTTGTCTTCTACCTTCTAGCATACATGTGTTTTACTAAGGCAGTAGGAATCAAACTTTAACACACACTAAAATCACTAAGAGCACTTGTTAAAACCCAGATTACTATGTCTTCTCCAAGGGTTTTTGATTGAATAGTCTCAAAGTATAATCTCATAATTTGCATTTCTAATTTTTACCTGAATTTTTAAAAATATAAAAGTAAAAAAGTCAAAGTAGGATAAGGAAAAGGCCACTACTATCTCACTTGTTGCATTTGCATGAGTTAGATAAAATGTTCTCTCTAGGAAGATGTAGCCCTGTGGACGTATGGCTTAGCTAGAGTAAACAGCATATTTGTGCAAATTAGCAAAAGGAATCTCTTCCTTCAGGTAATAGCTGAACATGGCTTGGATTTCATCTCTCATACATTCTCTTAGCCAGATGCTCAGACATAGGGTATAACCCACATACCTGTACATGACAGACCGAGGTAAGAGAGTTAAAAATACATGTTGCTGATGGCCTATCATTTCTGTCGTATGGACATCAATAACAGGGCTCAAAGCACCTTCCCAGCTCACAGTGTTCATCTGGTTGTGTTGCCATAAGCCTGGCTGCAAATGATTGACATGCTTCTGTTAACCTCTCTTAAAGACCAATTTTGGTAGCCTGGATTATTCAGATAATTAACAACTTTCATGTTCAAGTTTACGGATAATATTGAGATGTGACTACAATCTAGATAGTACTTGGCACTACAATTGATAGAAAATAAAGGAAGAATAGTAAACATTTTGATTGGTCTCTGTCTCTTGTCCTAGCATTTATTACTTCTATTTTTTTAAAGGAGCTTTTAAAACAAAACAAAAAACACAGACACAAAAACTTCAACTTAAAGAGAGATAGCCCATCATTTGGTAAATGCTAATATTTACAACACATATTTCAAGCCATAAAAAAATAGAGTATTTGTTCTATTTTATGGACAAACTTCAAAGATAAACAGCCCATCATTTGGTAGATGCTAATATTTATAACACATATTTCAACCCACACAAAAAAAATAGTGTTTGTCCTATTTTATGGGGCAAACAAATCTCCCTTTAATTTGATCCAATATATTTTCTCTCAAAACACAGCAAAGCTTACAAAGTCCTAACTCTGCACATGAAAAGAGTAGGGTGATTTTTTTAAATAGCAGCTGAAAAAACAACACATAATTCAAAGTTATTCCTGCATTTGATTATAGTGATTTAAAGGGAAGATCATATTAGTAGAATTATAACCAACTAATCACTTGCAGAGATAAAGTGGACAGTTGGAAATTAATCAAGCACCTATATATTATGTTGCAAGCCTAATTGCATATTAAGCAAACTGAAGATCTACATAATTATGCTATCATTGGTTTGTTTCCCACTTTTGAGCTTTCCTTGCTAACAGAAGGTAAGACAGCCGAGTTGAACAATCCACCCAGTGACCATCATAATTTTTGTGTAGCCTAACCCATTGCTTTCGATGATTGCCTCATTCTTTAAATTTACACCAATTACTCCCCAGTTGTTAACTGACCTTGTTATTATCAGTAAAGTAATTAACTCCTGTTGGCAAGGCACTTTCAAATTTTCTCCTTTGCCCAATGTTTTGTGGCCCATTGTGTGACTCCATTGCTCTGGTGAGTTGATTTTTGAGTGAGATAATACATTTTCTTATTGCTTAAGTCTGCTGACTGGATCCAAGGGATTTGGCTCATTCACTAAATCTGCATCATGGTGATGACAATGTTGGTTAGAGAAGGAAAATTCTTCAAAAGCCTTGAAAAATGAGTTTGGGCCAAAATGATACAATGAGCTGAGAAATGGAAAAATATCATTTCAAAATGGAAACCCTAAACATAAGACAGGTATCAAGACGGAATTGTTGAGGATGTTATGGTGGGGAAGGTATACAGTTCAGGAATCAGGAATGTGCTTCATACTTCTGTCCCACCATAACACGCAATCATTATATTGGCCATCTTCAGATCCTCCTATGTGAGTTACCCCCTTTCTAGGAGAAGTGAATGAAAAGAATCCACATGTTGGCAGGTATCTTCCCTTAATGGGCCTAATTCATCAATAAAATGGGTAGGAAAGAGGGCCCCTCACTGCTTCTCTTTGGTAAAATTTCAGTGAATCAAACATTTCTCTCTCAGACCAAATCTTAAATAGATGTAATTCTTATTTACAATACTTATTCATCTTAAATATATAACCAATGCATGCTAATTTTAGGGACAAAAGAAAAATTTAAAAAGAAAACTGAAAAAAACTTTTAAATCATCCATTACTACATTACCCCAAATTAACTACGATTAATAATTTTGTATCGTTTTCTTTCAGATACCTAAAATGTTTTTATTGGCTCCTTCTGTAAGTATTGTTTTGATAACTTTTATTTTTATTTAATATATTCTGAATATCTTCACTGTCTATAAATGTTTTCTAAATTATTATTTAATGACTTTCTATTATCTAATCATATAAATATATGATCAGTTCTGTATTATTGAATATTCATTTGGGTTTTTATAGTAATATAAATAATACAGAAATGTATATTCCTATAATAAACATTTTTCTACAGCTTTCATTATTTCCTTAAAACAAAAACCTGGAAGGGGAATTCTGGATCAACATGTGTGCATATTTTAAGGATCTTTAATATCCTATCAGATTATCATTCAGGAAGGTCATGCTTTCCACCACTTGCATTTCCACCGTTGTGTTGAACTCCCCAGTCACATCTTATTACTTTATTTTGCATTCCTTTGATTACAAGTAAAACTAGTGCATATTTTAAATACTTTTTTGAGAGCTTTGTTTTGTCAATAGTAATTTTATTGTATTTATTCTCTATTTTGCATTCTTCTTCTTAATAAACAGTTCTGTTCCCTAAGCTGCTATAAACTTTTTTTATAAGAAATGTTTTATTTTCATATTCTTAATTAAAGGAGGGGGCTCAGAAACAATACATAACTTAGTTTTGTCCTCACAGGCAAACTGCACTGACCATGTGTTTTTAGCTCTGTGGACGTCAGATGATAAGTGGCTAATGTAGCCCATGGGAAGGAGGACTGGCCCAACAGTCCTTCTCAGGCTTCTTGCACAGCTAGTCTTCCACAAATGACCCCTTAACCGTCGCAAATTCCAAATCTCCCAACCCACTCCCACCCCCAACTACGTAGACCCTCTACAGAAATTGCTTTCTGCTACTTTTGAGCACACTATTTCTCTTGGCTTCTCTGCGATTGATACATGTTTTATTTCTTTTTACAAAATTATAATCAGCTAAATTCTTGTGAGTTTTAGATAGCCTAAGGGAAAAGGGTTTCTTATATATCCAAAGTAGAAATGTAAAGGATCAGCAATGTTACAAACAAAAACCATCAAAGAATCATCATCATGCTTCATCAGTTCATTCGGTCCCATTAATTAATTATTTTCATCTTGTTCTTGGGTTAGACATTTTATAATGCCATTCACTTCTACACTAGAGTTCTGAAAAATACTTACTCAGTTCAGTGATATGATATCAAAGTTCTTAAAGCAGTGTCATCAGAAGCCTGCATCCCAGAGTATCTCATAGTTCTTTCTATGGATTTCTGAGATAGTTATGTGTGTTTTTTAAGGTAAAGTGACCCTGTTAGAATTATTTCCCAAAAGGCGGAGGTAAAAGCTCAGCATGATCCCAGGTAAAATCTCCTGTGGACTCAGGAATCAGGAACTATAGACCCAGGAATTCTGGTGTAAGAATTTTGTCAGCACTTTAAAGTCCCAGTGTGGAGTTATTTTTATTGTCCTTGTGTGTTTTCCAATGAAAATTATCCGTCTTAAAACATTAACATTAACAGAAAGGCCTTGATGCTTTTCTTCAGAGACAACATATATAATGAGCATCTCCAAAGTGGGTTGACAGCCAAAGGCAAGGGGGAAATCACTGTTTTCCAGTCTAGGGGACAACCACAAGATGGTTTGAAAAGGACTGCAGTAGGAGTACGCATAGGTTCTTACGTAGCTCCATATATTTGGTGACAAAGCTTATGACTTCATTTTGTACTCAGCAGGAATGACTGATTATTTTTAAGCTAAAGAATAAGGTATATGAAATTTGAGAGAAAGAGGAGACATAGCCCTTACCTGGAGAAGCAGGCAACCAGGTGCAAATTCAGGTCTCAAAAACAATTAGAGGGTGATCTGATTTTTAAATTTCCCTTGTTCCCCTATTCCATTCTCCTCCTCATTGCGGTGGGAAGTGTGAATTTTACACATCAGTCCTGGATTATTGACCTGCTGACAACTCTCCAAAAAGAGAAACCATAAGACTGATATTCCTGAGTTTTCTCTCCCCTTTCTCCTTTACTTCCCTCCTCACCACTTGCCCAAATAGGTCCATGAAGGACAGCCCACAATAAGATGAGTAGGCAGGACTCTAAGTGCTGGTAAGCCAACTCCCACGTATTAGCATTTTCCCTCCTCCTTCCTGTGACTTGGTTAAGATGTCTTTGGCAACATGTAACAGGTAAGCTTAACTCAAACTACCTTAGTCATGTAATAAAGGGCCTGAGTTCTGTCCACCTCTCCTCTCTGTTGTGCTTAGCATTCATAACTTTCTAAGGTGGGACAGGACAGAATAGGTAGGTTGGGTGGGATGGGCTGGGATGGGGGCTGCCCATATGACCTCACCCAGCAAGGGGGCATTCCTGGGGCCAGGCAGCTGTGCAGTCCTGAGCGTTTTTGAAAAATACAGGCCAAGGATTAGAGAGGAAAGTCTACCTTGATGGAAGCTAAATTTGAAAATGAGCCAGTGCAACCATAAATGTCCAGTGAAGTCAGCAGCTAAGGGCAGTTGATAGAATAAAGTGAGGAAAGAAGAGAAACAGGTCAGGTCAAGATGTTAAGAAAAATTATTATGCCTGGGCTTGGGAAGGGAATGCTACTGTTGAAGGGCAACCTGGCCTGCTCTGTCAGGTTAAAGCATTTCTCTGATGGTGTTGTAGAAATTTTATTTCAACTTTTTTGTAGCTCCTTATTCACATCTCTTTGCCTTGCAGAAAATGCCACGTCCTTTGGTCCTTCCTCTGTCAGATGAGTAATGTGCATGATGGCCACTTTGTTCTCTCTATAAGCCCAAGCTTCAGCTGCATCTCCATTGCTGACGCCTGGCCCCTCACAAACGGGCAAGCTACAAAGGTCTCTTGTTTCTGTCCCCTCCACCATGCAGTCAGTACCAATGAGCAAAGCATCCAACCTTATCCCTTTCCAAAGTCTGGACAAATTGCCATATTGCCCACATTGTGCCTCTTCTATTTCTCTGTTCTTTTGCTTACCCAGATCCTAATTAAAAGAGTTTCAGTACATTTGCCTAGAACAGACAGGCAGAAAGAATGCATTTGCAAGCCCATCAGAAAGTCACCTCTTTTGAGATGACATTTAGCAGAGATGCTGGAACATGTCTGATTCACCCAGGATGTTGTATAGAGTCAGCAGGATGACATGTGCTTTTTGGTGAGTGTTTTGTTCCCTTCTGAAAATAGATACTGGCTTTTGAGAAGACCAAAAGTCCTTCTACTTGGCTCCAGTTCATCCCCCACAGTCCCCACCTTCCTCTTTTAACAGTTACTCTCAGGCCTTTAAAATAGAAACCCAGAGCATGACAATTCCTGGTTGCCTTCCATATTAATCTTTTTTTAGAGATTAAGTGTTTCATATACATCCTTGAATACTAGCGCTTTTAGGAGCATCATTGAAAAGATGAGAAGGTATATACATACTGATTTCTAAGAGTAAGCAAGTTTGGGGTGAAAAATCTTTTTAAAGTTATCACAAATTTCATTCGTCCACCCTCAGACTTGTGTGACTGGGAAAAACCCTTCACCTCTTTCATGGTGTCACCATATGTGATATTTCCTAGCACTGGCTGAGTGTTATGGGATGTCTCTCACTTCCCAACCCCACCTCACGCTGCATGTTCTGCTCAACATTTCCCTCCAGATAGAATAGAAATAGTAGGCACCCCCAGTTGTAGGGAAGATCAATTTTATGGAATTGTTCAAAATTGTCTGCCCGCGCTCAGGAAACACAGTGTGGTGGCTGCTGAAAAACCTTGCCTTTAGTAATCCCCATCTGGCCCCAGATGAGAAGCTAGCCCCATTACAAGGCTAATGGGGCTAGAGCTGTCTAGAGAGCCATGCCCAGACCAGCTGGACTCAGGGTCTAAGCTGGGTCAGAAGGTGGTTCATACAATCATCAAGGCATTGGGCAGAAATGGGCAAAGCCAAGAAGGTGAGCTTGTTTGCTGCCCAATCATATAAGCAATGAGAAGGAAGAAGGCACAATGGCCAAGCAGGACATGTCAAGAGTTGCACACCCCTGTTCATAGCAGCATTACTCACAATAGCCGAAACATGGAAACAACCCAAGTGTCCACTGAGGGCTGGATGGATAAATAAAATGTTGTGTATGTGTACGTGTGTGTGTGTATGGAATATATATGTGCTTGGAATGACATTTTTATTCAGGCTTCAACAGAAAGAAAATTCTGTCATATGGTACAATAGCAGTTGCAGAAGCCAACTCAGTTCCCAGCCCAGCCTTTCTCTTTTACAGTCTCTACCCCTCTAGTTCTCCTTACCTAGACAGCTCTCTGCTGTCTTCAGAAAGCTGATCTCTGCTTTTCATCTGGCTTTTCTACTTGCAAACAGCCTCTGGTTTGCCAATAGCTGCTCCATCCCACCTGGAAGCAGAAGTCCTTGAGCCCCATATCTCCTCCGCCTCCTCCTCCTGCTGCTCCTCCTCCTGCTGCTCCTCCTCCTCCTTCTCCTCCTCCTGCTTCTTCCCCTCCCTTTTCTTTTTCACTTTCTGAAATAAGACAATGTACTTTTAGAAGGAAAGGACCATGCTTTATCTCTTTGCATCCACAGCACTTAGCCCAGTGCCTGTCAGTCAATATTTGTGGAATAGAATTGACTGTAGAATCTAGCATGAAGCTAAGTACATAGTAGATGTTCAACAAATCTATCTATTGATTCAGAGAATACAAAACACTGGATTATGACCGTGAAATCATAGAGCCAGAGACCATCTTGTCTATTCCCTCATTTCATAGATGAAACCCTGTGAGGCTAATTAATCTATCTAAACAGCCGGGTGAGACTAAGCTCCAGATTCCCTTCCCATGCTGCTTCCCTTAAATCTCCCTTGACACCATGCAACCAAGATTGAGTCAGTAAAGAATTCCATCCCAGATGGAGCACTAGAAATGTTGATTCAAGAAGGTCCCCCTGAGCCTGCCTTATACTTCTTTCCCATTTGCAGGAGGCCGATTAGGAGAAAGACCCTGTTGACCAGGTGGAGGGGGAGGGGGAGAAAGGGGAGGCCTGGTTGAGATGCTCTGTCTTTATTTCTGTGAACATTCCAATATCTGTGGAGCTCTGGTTCAGTACCTTTCAGCCTGTCTCTCCCATTCTTGTTGCTCTGTTTTTATAATGCATAAAATTACAGTGTGCCAGCTTCAGTCAACTGCTTACCAGATTCCCTTAAAAGTATACAACATTGTTAAAACCATTGTTTTTAAAACGCTACTTTAAAACATGACATTTATTAGCCATTATATTAAGATAAACTTTAAAGTTATCCCCAATATAGATGTTAGCCTTTGATTTAAATTCCAACTTGAGTAAACTAGGCAAGAAACATTAAAAGCAGAATGGCTTTTAGGACCCACTGGGTAATGCTAGAATTTGTGGCATGCTAAACACCAGCAGAGCATATGTGAGCCAGTCTCGGTTAATCACATTTGGGGCCCAATTAAACTTTTCCTGACTTGCTGCGCTTTCTACCTGGGCCCCAGTGAAGGGAGCATAGCGGGTGAAATTGCCTTAGGCAGAAGAGAACTTCAGCTGGGGCTGGCAGGGCAGGTTTGCTGCTCATTAGCTGGGCTCTTTGCGGATTTTGAAGGACAAGCAAGAACAGAGCCAGAGCAAAGCCAATGAGAAGAGACCGAAACCCCAAGAGCTGCTCTTTGCACAGCCTTCCTTCCAACCAGAACTTCACCTCCCACGGGGCTGTGAATGGTGGCAAGGACCCTCATACCTGGAGGCAGATAAGGTATGTGTGGTCAGTGAGTCAGGACAAGGACTAGCTTGAGCCCTTCTGGAGAAATTGTGCCATCCTTCCTGTATTAAGTTCAGTTGCCCCAATCCACAAATTTTCTTTCAAATGTTCTGAGAAGGGTATCCAGAATATTGATCTCAATCTCCCTTGGGGTGACTGTCTGATTTCCATGTTTAAAGCATCTGGAAAAGAATTATTTAATGCTTCTTCCCTTGGAAAAAGTGGTCCCTTTGCTTAACCTGATGTACCTTCAAGGGGTTTGGGTTAATAAAACTGGGGTGAGTCTGGCCAGTGTGGCTCACTGGTTGAGTGTCAACCTATGAACCAGGAGGTCGTGGTTCAATTCTGAGTCAGGGCACATGCCCAGGTTGTGGGTTCGATCTCCAGTAGGGGGCGTGCAGGAGGCAGCTGATCAATGATTCTCTCATCATCGATGTTTCTATTTCTCTCTTCGTCTCCCTTCCTCTCTAAAATCAATTTAAAAATATTTTTAAAAACAGGTGAGGGGTGCCTGCAGGGGTGCAGAGGAAAGATCCTTCAACAAGATATGGAGCTGACATCTGAGCCAAGAGAACCTTGGTAAGGAAGTCTTTTTCTCCACTCTTCCCATGAGCTAAAAGCTAGAGGTGCCCTTGAGAAGGAAACAGAACATAGAAGAAATATCTGCCAGCAGGCTGTTCAGAGTTGATGCAAAGCAGAGGAGCTCCAGGGAAAATGGTTTAGATGGGACTTGGTCTCTGGCCTCTTGCCCCCCACCCCCCTGCACAAAGCCATGTGGTAGCAGACTCCACTCTCTCTCAGTTCCCAGGCCCATTGAAATTTGCTCAGGAAGAACTCAACAGTCTGAGGGCCCTGCTCCTGCCTTCAAAGCTCAGCTCCCACACGGCCTGCAGTGCTCTGTTCTGTGTCTGAGACCTACCCATTTCTCCCTAGGTGACTGAGGACCAGATGGTCCCTTTTCTTCATTCATCCCTTCAGCTAATATTGCTGGAGCCCCCCTATGTGCCACAGCATCATTCAAAACACTAGAGCCCTTGCTCAAGGAATGTTTATTCTGGTTAGAGTGAGAGCTAGACAACAGGCAACTAACTAAATAATCCCAGATAGTGAAACATACTAGAATGAAAGTAAACATGGTGGAATGATGGGGGCCAAATGAGGGAACGTGGGCCTTCTTTAGAATGGAGGTCAGAGTAAGCCACGATGAGGAAGTAGCACTTGAGCCCAGAACTAAGGAGTGTGTGAAAAGAAGCAGCCACATAAATAACTGTCAGAACCCTCTAGGCCAGCAGTTTTCAACCAGTGTGCTGCAAGAATTGTAAAAACATGCAACACCTGACTATTTAGTCAAGGGCACTGACCTCTTTTCCCTTAGATTGTCAAATGAAAAAAATGACAAGAGCCAACCATCTGGTGTGAATGAATAAAAATTATACCCATTTTTTGGTGTGCCGCAGCATTTTAGTAATTGGTTTATGTGTGCCATAGGATAAAAAAAAAAAAAATCACTGCTCTAGGCAAAGAGATTCAGATATTTGTGGGGGGGGAAAGAGTGTGGTATATTGGAGGCATGCAAAGGTGGCCTGGGTGGCTGGTCCAGAGTGAGTGAGGACAAGAGCAGAGGGAGATGGCTGGAGAGGTGGACAAAAGCCTAACCACTCGGGGTTCTTGGGCTTGCACAGGCTGAGTGGGCAGCAGTTTGAAATAACATTGTAAGTTCCATGAGAAGCCACCACATGGTTTTAAGCAAAGCAGTGATGTGTCCAGTTTCTATTCTAAGAATCTCATTCCATGTGATAATGGGTGGGACAGGGACAAGATTAGAGACAGGGAAACCAATTAGGAGGCCACTGTGGTGAAAGATCTGAGACATGATGGGACTCAGACAAGCGTGAAGGCAGCCCTGGCATACAAGCAGCTGCAGAGGGAATGTATTATGGAGCTAGACCTGCAGGACCTGCTGGTTAATCAGGTGTGGGGATGAGGGAAGGAAGTTGTTGGCTTTGAGCAGTTGAGTGGCTGGTGGTGGCATCTACTGAGGGGGAAGGACTGGGTGAGTAGCCCCCAGACTTGGGGATCATGCAGTGGGAACAGAGTTAGGAGGTGTGGGGTGATTAAGGTTTTCCTCTAGACATGTTGAATTTGAGATATATCAGATATGCACATGAATGTCAAGCAAGCAGCTGGACAAACATCTGGAGCCTGCGGAGATATCCAGGGTTGTTCCCTCTTTCTGTGTAGCTATTCTGCTAGCCTTTCATGAAGAAGACAGAAAGCTTTCACAGAAAAGACCTCAGCTTCGGTAACAAAGTGATGGAGGTTTGAAGCTCCTGTCAGCCTCTTGAGAGCTGAGTGACTTGGGCCAAGGGGTTCTATTCCTCCACACTCTTGTATGCAACCTTGTATGCAACAGATGGAGTTGTTTTGGAGATCCTAAAGGTTAGGCCTCCGTAGATACACAATGCACATTAGCTTCTTTCTCTTCCCTGTTCTTGCCACTCTAGTAACTGCCCAACTCTTGGGCTTCCTGGCTCCAAGGAGCTTCCCTTTCCCAGGGGCTGGAGTTTTGTTTTCAAACAGGGAATCACTCACCAGATACTGACTGCTCAGGAAAATCTCTTCCCCTGGATTTCCTGGAGAAATTCCCCAAAATTTGTGCTTAGTGACTGAAGGATACACACCCTTAGATAGCCACATGCTGCTTGGTTTTGAGCACTGCAGCTGAGTTCAGTCCCCAGCCCCTGACCCACCCAGGTAAATGTGTCTCCTGCTAAGCCCCAGTCCCTTCCCCATCCTGCCTGTATTCTTGACCTAAACCAGTGGTCGGCAAACCATGGCTCGCGAGCCACATGTGGCTCTTTGGCCCCTTGAGTGTGGCTCTTCCACAAAATACCATGGCCTTGGCGAGTCTGTTTTGAAGAAGTGGCATTAGAAGAAGTTTAAGTTTAAAAAATTTGGCTCTCAAAAGAAATTTCAATCATTGTACTGTTGATATTTGGCTCTGTTAACTAATGAGTTTGCCGACCACTGACCTAAACCATCTTGCCTCGCTCCTCTCTAGATTACTACGAGAGGTTGCCGACACGTCTCCCTGCCTGTGCTCTCTGCCAGACATATTTGTCCCCAATGATCCCATTCTGCTCATAAAAATGAGTACAGAGTCACCTTGGCATCTTAAGCAATGTGTAATGTGTCCCTGGCTCACCATTCTGAACTTCTCTTGGTCCCCGACTTTACATATGGTCCATATGTTAGCTGAGACATTCTTGGACTTTTTTGTCTCAGGACCCCTTTGCACTTTTAAAAATTATTGAGGACCCCCAAGATGCTTTTGTGTATGTGAGTTCTAACTTTAATTTATACTACACTATAGATTTAACCTGAGAAATGTATTTATTAACTCAACAACAATGAGTCCATTGCATAACAAAAATAACATTTTTTTACAAAACCAACAGTTTTTTACAAAACCTTAGCAAGAATAGACACCCTGGCTTATATTTTTGCAAATCTCTGAAGCCTGGCTTAATGGAAGACAGCTGGATTCCTATGTCTGCTTCTTCACCAGATCTGCTGCAATATGTTATTTTGGTTAAATTATGTGTAGAAAATCCAGCCTCACACCAACACAAGAGTGAAGAGGGACCTTGAAGACCCCCCAGGGTTCCTGGGGACTCCCAGGGGGTCGTGGACCCATCCTGAGCATTCTTGTTTAATCAGGTTCTTCCCAGGTCTCTGAATAAGACCCTGACTTGCCTGCTCCCATCTGAGCTCATTCCTGGGATCCTTCCTCTTCCTGTGGAAACAAACCCCTGGAGACCCTAATCTAGACCCAGGTCAGATGTTTTTACAACAGACTGAACAAGCCACAAGGCCCATGTCAACCCAAAAATAAAAGGCCAAAGTGAGAGGCAACACGCATTTATTTGAGATCCAAAAGAATAGCTATTCAGGAAGCACTGATTCCAGCAGAAGACCAAATAGTGTCCTGATTAGGAGGCAAAGATTATGAATATTTATGAGAAAAGGAAGGCGAACAATTACATCAATAGAAGGAAGGCATTTCTATTGGTGCAGATATGCTTAAAATAGTGATGCTATTTCTGAACAATGTTTTTAATTATCAATCCATGAGTCATAATATCTGTTTTCTTGATTATCTTTGCAAGATTGTTTGAGATAAAATGTTGTTTTAGACCCAGTCCAAATGTTATTTTGCCTGGTTTTAACATTCCAAAGGTTTGAGGCAGAAGACAGTTCCTCTATGATGGCAGCTCCAACTCTATTTTAAAGTGGCTTCACTTATATTATTATTTACACCCATGAGGAGCCAGCAGAACCATGTCAGTTAAGAGTGGACACCTGGAGGACTGACAAGCTAAGCTGTCTGTGACCCAGCTCTGCCAGCTTCCCACACATCCAGAGCTGGCACTGGGCCTGTGCCCAGAGGACCCACAGAAAGGGGCATGTCTGGGTGCATACAGTGAGTCTGCAGGGTCTGGTGGAATGCAGACTTGCATATGCAGGAGGGAGGGGGGCAAACACAGTGTAATATGTCCCACCTGCACAGACCCAGGGGCTGATGTCTGAGTCCTACGCGGAGAAAGACAGCAGACAGACACTTAGGAGATGGTTTCATGAAGGATTCACCCAAACACAAGAGCTCAGTCCTGTTGTCTCTGAGGTTACAGGTGAAGAAGTGGGATCCAGAGTTGGGGAGGACAGCATGCTCCCCAGCTGGCACAGAACATCTGGCTGCTCTGCCATGTAAAGGTAGCCTTGGCAGTGTCCCAATACAGCATCCCGGGCACAGAATGGGAGATCTCCAGGGAACGCCAGCACTCATGACAATAGCAAAACTCCTTCTGTTGGGTTCATGCATGGAGAACATTTGCAAGCACTCTTTCCGGGCTCCTGGGGTAAGTTTTGCAAGGAACTAAGAGATGACTCAAGAGAAACTTGGCTTGGCCGCATTTCTGCATTAGGTGTATTTCTTGGCTTCTTCCAAAGTCTGCTAAACACGGCTGCTCAGTATCAAGCACAAGTCAGGATGTATCTTTACCATGAGGGGAAGCGCATGCCTCAGTCCAGAGCACAGGCCCTTCTGTCCCGGAGCCTCCATGCAGACAACAAAGCCCTGGGAGCTGCTCAGACGGCCATGCCCACCCCAGCCCTCCACACAGTGCCCATCCAGCTACTCCTTCCACCTCCCCATCCCTCCCAGCCAGGACAAGGAAGACCCTACACCACTCCTGTTCTGGACACCCCCTCCCCCGCCCCGAATCTCGCTGCCTTAGGAACTACCCTGCTGCCCAGCACTAAGTCATGTCCAGGTCATTTCTGCCCTGGCCCTGCTTCTCAGCCCAGCATTTCCTGCTAGAAATTAACAGCCATTCCTACTAATGCACCAAATCAGAGCTGCCGGCACCCTAAACCTAACTCTGACCCAGGCCTTCAGACTAGGTCACTCTTCACTACCTTGCCCTTTTCCATGAGTTCTCTGTACTGTTTCCCTTGTCCTCCAGCTCCTTTCTCATTATCTTCTTCCATTTCTGCCATAGTTGACAAAGCATTACATTTGGGAAGGACAATCTAAACTTGGCTTCATCTTTAACCCCCAATGTAGCCTTCAGCAAGCTGGTAGATTGGTCGGCCTCTCAGTTTCCTCCTGCTTATAATAGTGATGACCCTGCCCTCTCCCGCTCTGAGGGTGAACAGGACCTGCACATCCACGGCCTGGCACAGAGCTGCCTTGCACAGGTGCTCAGAGAAGACATGTGCCTCCAGCGCCCACACTCACCAGTGGGGGGCTACACCAGCCCTTGCTGTCTTTTCTGTGCACTGAGCTCTGGGCTTTTATTCAAAGCACGCATCTGGATTTGAAATTCCTGTGACCATTATTCCCTCATCCAGTCAGCCAACAATTGCTGGGCCCTGCTGTGTGCCAAGGCATGCATTCAGGCATCAGCCTCCCAGCCTTGGGGAGACACACTCCTAATTCCCAGATAGCTCACCCTCTGGCAGGGAAACAGATGTGGAAACAGCAAGGAGGGGCTGTAACAGAAGCACATGTCCATAGCCTCCAGCCCCGCCCCCACCCCCACCCCAGTACACCTGTCTCTGCCACTTACTAGTCCTAGGCAGTCCAATAACCTCCCCAAGACTTAGTTTACCCTTCTTTAAAGGGACTGCTCTTGATTTACAAAGTCATTTCAAGTTCCTGACGTAGAGGAAAGCGCTCAGTGAGGGCTGCAGGTAGCTCGAAATTGCTCCAAAATGAGCCCTTAACAGCTTCTCAGTTCTGCATGTGGCTTTCCTAGGAATCATTTGAAATACCTGAAAGAACAATTTCCGCTAAAACAAAACACAACACAACAAAGCACACAAGCTCCACTGGAAAGCGGAGTGAGCATTTCCTGAGCTTGCTGGAGAAGCTCTCTGCCCCCAGCTGCTCCCTCCCTGGGGCTCAGAGGAGGGGATGCGCCTTTGTAGCCTAGCTTCCCACTCCTTCCCTCTGCATAGCTCAGGGCTGTGTGCTTGGAACAAATTGTTCTGTTTGAAGCAGTGACTCCGCCTAAACATCCTGATTACACAGCTCCCCCAGCTTTCCGCTGCTATTTCTGAGCAGGGAGCAGGGAGGAGGCTGATGGAATAAAATCACCTCTAATAGGTGATTACGGATTCCCAGAGCTTCTTAACTGCAGCTTTTACATGCAGAGAAGCATAAAGGGAAGACTCCGGTGCCTCTGAGCAGGGAATGGCATGTCCCTGCCTGCCTAGCAAAGCAAGCCAAGGGACACTCGGTCCCTATGCAGAGGCAGAATATAGCAAGGGGAACAGGCGGGGACACTTCCTGAGTACCTTCCATGTTGCAGACAGCCAACCCTTTCCAACACGCTCATTTAAACCCACAGTGTCCCAGAAGGTGAGTCTTATGTCCTCTACTTACTCTATGGGTTGCCCAAAGTTATGTAGATACAAGTGGAGGAACCAGGATTCAAAAACCAGGTGGGTCTCATTGTAGAAGCCTGTTTCACCCTAGTCCAGTCTCCTAACGAACTCTCAGAGAGAGGAGGGGGATGTCTCATGGTGAGGTGGGATCTCAGGCTACTGATTACTCTGGGATATCTCTTTAAGCTCCAAGTTGGCTGTAGTCAACCCTTTACCTAATTCAGCAAGGCCACCTACCTAGCACATCAGGCCTAGAACTCCTGAACTTCGGGCCCCTGCATTTCAGAGAGGAGATGCCACCTCTGCTCACCAGAAACTGTCAATCTCCCCGCCCCCTCCCTCTGCCACAGCCTTTGTGTCACCTCTTCCATGTGCTTTAAGGTAATCCAATATGTTTATTAATTAGTCATCATTATTGACTTGATATCCTGCTGTCATTTAAATAAACTTGGTGAAATTAATGAGGCCCTCTAATAATGTGCAGTCTTCTTGTGCTAATTAATTTTTGGTGAACACATTAATTGTTAATACAAATAGCAATATTAATCATGCCAAAGATCAATATTTGTGTGAGAAGTAAGCTCTGGGGTCTAAGAGAAAGGACACTCCAGTGATGGTGGAGTTCAGGAGAAGTCCTGAGACTGACCAGAGGAGGAGGTGAGCTTGCCTGAGAGGTGGGCTGCCAATGGGTGGGGACCAGAAGAACCGTCCCCAAAGGCAGAGTCTGTGGAAGAACTGGAGGTGGCAGTAATTGTGGCCGCCTTGGAGACTCCTGAAATCCAAAGGCTAATAAAATTTAAAGACGCTGAAGGGTCTGCCATTGGCTTCTCCACCCACCCCCAGCCACATCCACCTGATCTCCACTAAGCATGGCTCAATCAACACTTTCTCTCAACACCTCCTTCCCCTGCTCTGCTCACTGCTTCACTTTCTGTTTACACTCCCACCATCATATGACCTGCCTACCTACATCCAGCCTCAGCCCTCTAATCCGGCCTCCAAACCAGATGAGAAAATTGCTCCTCTGCTACGGACTGTCCCAGTGGTTCCACCCTCTAGAGTCCAGTCCAAATCCTTTCTAGAACGCAGCTCTTTTCATGGCATTCAAGCCTTCCAAATTTTAACTGTCATTATCTCACCAACCTACATATCACATGCTTGACATGCTCTCGGAACTCACCCACCATTTCAGCTAGTTAATGCCTACGCACTCTTCACCCTTAAAATCTCACTTTTTCTAGGGGCCCCTCCCTGCACCCCTGCTCAGAGCCCCTCCTCCCTCTCTGACTCCTAGGCTGCCTGCTTTTATAGCTCAGTCACACTGATTATTATGTTCAATTGATATGTCTTTGTTATGCCCTGGACTGTGAGCCTCTCGAGGGCATGGCATTTGCCTGATTCATCTCAGGCTCCACACAGCCCTGTGTCCCATAAATGTTTGATGAACAAACAAATGAGCCCATCAATCCTTGCGGGAGAGACAGGGAGGTAAGCTGGGACTAGAATCTTGGTTACAAATTGAAAGCCAGGGTGTGGGGGGCACGTGGTGCTGCCTGCAGGGGTCTTGGGGGCAGTTTACATTTCTCGCTAAGTGGACTAACTGTAGACCAAGGACATTTACAAGGAAGTGGTTGAAAGAAACAGGCAAGAGTGCAGTCGCGTGCATCCAGGTCCAGCAATCACTGCCGATGCTGGCTGGAGATACAGCCTGAGTGGATAGGGAACAATTACCAACTGAGTTTGGCTCAAGCTCTCAAGCCCTGCATGAGAGAAGGGAAGCAGAGTGAACTGAAGCAAACCTAAACTGTCTCCAGGAGACATATTCAGGAGGTCCCAACAGGCAAGAAAAAGCAATTACCATGAAGGGAAGGAGAGCCAGGTTCCCTGCAATTCCATGGAGGGAACTTGCTGAAAGGGTAGCATCTCCTGCTCTGAGAAGCATTAGCCTCTTGTTGAGGATTCAGAGAGGTAGGGGTTCCCATCACCCAGCACTGAGCAAGCTCTCGAACCACACACTCGTCAGGGCTTCTCAGAGATTGACAGAAGGTGCCTGGCCCAGTGACTGTGGAATATAATTTCTTCAACATCCAGAAAAAAACTTATTGAGCCCCTGCCATGATACTGAGCACTGTGCTAAGGGCTGACTCTGGAAAAGTCTTTCCTGCTCTAATGAGTCTCTAAAACATTAGCCTTCGGTGAAGTCCCAGGAAGCACCATCTGGGAAAGAACCAAAGAGCTGTTGGGCTGGGCTGGAATTTTTATCTCAGAAAGATTTGGCAGCCTCTCTTCAGCTTGATGAGAAGTGGGCTAATATGAGAGCAGGGATTCTTTTCCAGCATAAAAAGGGAAGACTATAGATGTGAACAAAGCTTTATTTAAGTTAAAAATCCAAAACGTCTCAGATAGAGCGAGTCCAGTACGTCAGGAGGTTTAATGCCCCGGGGAAATAAACTTACATTAATATTCAAAGACAGTGCAACTCACAACTGATGCTAAATTAAACCATGAAGTGCAACCGTGCTAATTGGCAAGATGCACATGACAGACAATAAAAGGGTAAACGTTCATTTCTTACTGAAATTAATTATAAAGAGGATTTTTAGAAATAAAGAAACAAACTCCCCTATTCACCATATGGATCCTAAGGACCTAGATTGACAAGCACTCTTCCTGCTCAGTATGACCCGACAGTGCCGTCTTCCACAGGCCTGATGTGGAATGAAGTGGTTTTTGAATACTGACATGTCAAGACATGGATTTCAAATCCATGCTGGTGTTTCCATGCAATGGAATACACCTTTGAGATCACATATAATGTATGACAAAAATTCTTTGAGAAAATAAATATCATTGGGCTAGAATTCTTTAGGAGGCGCTAGTTCTCTGGATTTGGTCAATATGAATCTTCTTAGGCCTGCTATCAATTAGAGATTATGAGGAAAGCAAGACTAGTCCCTCGTGGACACCAGAGTCTAACCAGTAGAGAAACACAAGGAACTGAGGGGGAAAGGGGAGGCAGCAATCAGCTTTATTAAAGTCCTTAATATCTGCCAATGTAAAAGGCATAGTTGAACTTGAGACACAGCTCAGATGTTAGGCAAGAGTAGGATCCTATCACTGCCTGCCTTTGCTTGGGTTCACCAAAAACAGAGACTGGGGTGTGGGTGTGCTACTCAGAAGCAGCAGTGAGAGGCTAGGGGTGGTGTGGGAGGGCGGAAAACCCATATGTGGATGCATTATTGAGGTCACCACTATGTGCACTTGGGGCTCAGTCCCACCTGGGACCTTCTGAGGAATGTACAGGACACCTCTCAGAAATGTCTATCCAAAATCAACCTGGAAGCACATACCTATTGGCTCCTAAACACATTGGCTGAATGTTACCCCATCTCCAGGCTGAGCATGTATGCTGATGAGTGAGCTCCGACTGATGTCAGGGGTGTGCGAGGGACACTAGGGGTAGAAAATGAAAGACTATCGAGGGTAAGCTGCTGGAAGTCCACTCAGGAACATTCCACCACTGCTATAGCTAAAACTGAATGGAGGGACCAGAGGCTGTGAACTGGGGCACCAGAGGTCTGTGATACACTCTCCAGTTGGAAACAGTGGGGCCCATGTGGGAGAGAGTGGGGTCCATTTTTCTAGCCAGCACAGAAGATGACAGCCCTAGCCCATCAATATGACACAAATAACCAGCTCTTCTTAAGAGGAAGCCCCAGGTGCAACTCAGTGCACTTAGCTCATGGGAGCAGGAAGCCATAGAGGGACAGTGGCTCTGCTGCTATCATGTCTTCTCAGCAAACTGCAGGCAGCTTTTCGGCACCTAGATGTAGCATTTCCAGCTGTGAGAGTCAATCTATAGTAGCTTTTAAATCCAGGTGACCATTGTAATGCCAAGTGTATTGATTTGCGAGGGCTGCCTTAACAAAGTACCACAAACTGAATGGCTACACAGAAATTTATTGTCTCTCTGTTCTGGAAGCTAGAAGTCTGAGGTCAAGGTGCAGACAGGGCTGTGCTCTCTCTGAAGCCCTCGGGAGGATCTGTCCCAGGCTTCTCTCCTAGCTCCTGGTAGTCTCAGACACTCCTTGGCTATGGCAGCATAACTCCAAGTCAGCATGTCTTTCTTCCTGTATCTGCCTCAAAATCTCCCCTTTTTATTAGGGCACTAGTCATATTGTTTAGGGACCCACCCTACTCCAGCATGACTTCCTCTTAACTAATTACATCTGCAACAACCCTATTTCCCAATAAGGTCATATTCTGAGGTATTAGAGTTAGGCTTCAACATGTAGTTGAAGTAGGGGGGCAGACACAATTCAACCCATAAAACTGAAGAATGGATTCTATACAAATATTTATTCAGTATATGCTCTAAGTCTGCAAGAAATTCAAAGAAGTTATTTCTTCTGCCCTGGAGAGGTTCATGACCTTTTTGGAGAGGCAAATCCTGTACAAAAAAAAAAAAATAATACAGGAAGATGTCAAGTTCTGAACTATGTAGTTGGCACAGTCCTTCATTTCATCCTCACATTTCTCTGTGAGGACACTTTAGTGCTCCAGTGTTGCAGATGGGGAAACTAAGGCTCAGAAAGGCTAGTGGTTTGCCCATGTTCACAGAATTGGTGGGAGCCTCAGGATTCAAACCCACGTCTTTTGAATCTGAGCCCAGGACTCTTTTTATTATGTCTCAAAAGTGCTCCCTCAATGTGGAAAAGAAGAACCAGGAGCCATGTCCTTAACTGTTAGCATTTACATTCAAAAAAATACCCGAGGTGAATGACAGCATTCCGTTCTTGTTGCTAGGCTAAATCAGCACACAGAACAAGAGGTGTAGTAGTCTGCCACACACACTATAGACCAGGGGCTTAAACAACAGGAATTTACTTTTCAGAGTCTGGGGGCTAAAAGTCTGAGATCACGGAGCCAGCAGGTTGATTTCATTCTGAGGCCACTCCCCTCAGCTTGCAGATTCTTCTGTGCACACATCCCTGGTATCCCTTTGTGTGTCCAAATCTCCTCTTCTTATAAGGACACTAACTAGACTGAAAAAGAGCCCACACTAACAGACTCGTTTTAACATAATCACCTATTTAAAGGCCCTATCATCTCTAACAGATAGCAGGCCTATCATCAAATATAATCAAAATCTGAGATCCTGGGGGTTAGGCTTCCAATATGTGAATTTTGAGGGAACACAATTCAGCCCATAACGTGAAGGGCGGCTAGAATTTTTTGACTCATTCAGGGAGGGAGGTATTAATCAGTTCTAAAAAGGTAATACTGAGCTTGGTGTCTTAGTCACAGCCAAGGTGAGAATCCAGCCTCCTGAGCTGCTGGCCTCCTTTCTCTCCTAGGAGCCCTCAGTGCAGACTGCCCAGTGGTCCACAGGCTCCACCAGGACAGCACCTGTCCTGTTTCCAACTGGGAGTGATTCACTGCTCTGGAGTTCACCCACACTCAGTGACATCAGTATGGCTTCTGTCTGTTGCCTGTGAGAACTAGACTCTTTTTCCTTTGCTGACATGAAACATAAACCAAACTCATTTGGTCAGTCATTCAGTCATCCACCCAACATTTATTGAGCACTTACTATGATCGAAGCTTGGCGCAGTTATATTGTAGAGAAAACCTGTATTTAATACCAGGCACAGTTGTAAGACCGTGACATAGACCGTCTCCTATTATCTTCACAACAGACCTGAAAAGAAGGCATTATTTTTATCCCGGTTTATACTTGAAAAAAATGAGGGACACACAGAATAAGCAGCTTACCTGAAGTCACACCATCAGCAAGAGGTTAGTGAGTGATGCCAGGCCCACGTAGTCAAGTGTGAGAGTGTCCTGAGGAGATTTCTAGAGATGGGGACTTGGCATGACTGGTCTTTTATGAGCTTCCTGGGCATAGACTGTGAGAGGGTAAGCTGCATCTGAAAGGGCAGAATCACACCCGGTTGAAAACAGGACAGGTGCTGCCTTTGTGTCCTGGTGGAACCTGTGGGCAACGGGGCAGGTCTGCACTGAGGGCTCCCAGGAGGAAAGTCAACACATCCTGCTGAACAAGCGTTTCAAATCCATTAGAAAATGGCACTCAGAACTCTGGGACCTTGGCCTGAAGACCCCGCCTCACAGCTGCAGTCTCAGACTCAGAACTGGAAACAACCAGCGCAGGTGATCCAAGGTGCCGTTCACGTTTCCATGAATTGGGCCAACTTGAATCTGCCTGATTCAGAGCAATCGCAAGGGTAGGACCTCCCTACCTGGGTTCCCAAAAAAAGGACTTGGTGGTTTACTGATCCACATTCCAGACTTGGGGCAAATGTCTCTCTGGTTAAGAGTTTCCATTGCTTCGGAAGTCAAACGTAAAGAAAGATGTTATATTCTCCTTACTATTTTGTTCTGGGTTTTATTTTAGACAAAGTATTTTCTGCAATTAGGTAACTGTAGCTGTATCTTATTTCCTTTACCATTAATCTTGTACAAACTGTGACATTAACAACTTTCCCCATAACCACCCTGAGAAACCCACCATCTCTCGCTACCATTTACTGAAAGTCTTTGCTTAGAGATGCTCTACCGATAGCACTTGAGCTATTTTGTTAAATGTTTCTCTCCTGCTCATGACAAGAATGCCCTTCTTCTTCTTCTTCTTCTTCTTCTTCTTCTTCTTCTTCTTCTTCCTCCTCCTCCTCCTCCTCCTCCTCCTCCTCCTCCTCCTCCTCCTCCTCCTCCTCCTTCTTCTTCTTCTTCTTCTTCTTCTTCTTCTTCTTCTTCTTCTTTCTCTCTCTCTCTCTCTCTCTCTCTCTCTCTCTCTCTCTCTCTCTCTCTCTCTCTCTCTCTGTCTCTCTCTCTCTCTCTCCAGTCATCAAAAGACTCCAAGCTCTCCACACTGTGGTGGAGGTGAAATTCAGACTGTATTTGCTAGTGTGACAGTGCTCTGCTCACACAGAATTATCTGATGATGTGGTATTAGAGAATTAGGTCAAATAATCTGGATAAATCTTCTGGATTAAAGGTTGTCTCACTGACCAATATTTTAAAAATTGAGTTATAGACAGGCACACACAGCATAGTCATTGCTCATTCATTCCACAACTTATAACGTGGGCTTACTAAGTATTGGGGAACTCTTGTAGGCACTGGAAAAACAGAGCTCTGGCTTGCCAGGAACTAGTGGTGGGGGAGGAAGGTGAGAAGCAAAGCAGATGAATAACGACAGTACCATGGGGTAAGTGGCATGGGGAGCCAGAGGAGGGAGTGACAAGCTCTGCCCACAGTCAGAATGGATTGGACAAACAAGGTGACATCTGAACTAATCTCGAAGTATGGAAAAGAGATTTCTGGGTGCAACATGATGGGAATGGGAGGGCCTTCCAGGTAGAGGAAACAATATATGGCAAAAGGCAGAATGTGTTCAGAGAGATTTATCTACCTGTAACAGAGTGTGTGCGGCATAGAGTGTACATGAATGTGCTAGAGAGGCCCCCAGAGGCCAGATCCTGCTTGGCTTGAATACCAGGCTAAGGAGTTGATCTTGACATTGGAGATCAGTAGCTTCAACCATGTTTCATAATGTGAAAGCCCCTTTATCCACTTCAGGGAGCAAGGACTGGCAGGGAGGATAGCAGATGGAGCGCTGAGTTATTCACCTCCACTTCAGTCAAAGCAATTTGGTTCAAGTGAGGACGGCAGACATGCTTATAAGGATGGGAAAAAAAGCACAGATTCAAGGAGCATTTCCAAAGTAGATGCATTAGTCAAGGTTCTCCAGAGAAACAGAACCAACAGGATAAATACACACAGAGATTTCTTATAAGTAATTGAAGGGATTGTTCACATGATTATGGAAGCCTACAAATCCTAAGATCTGCAGTTGGCTAACTGGAGACCCAAGAACATTGATGCCTGAGTCCAAACACCCAAGAAATAGGATGGTGTAAGTTCTGGTCTGAAAGCAATCAAGCAACCCACTCAAGATGCAAGAGGAGCCCATGTTTCTGGTTCATACCAAAGGCAGGAAAAGACCAGTTTGTCTCAGTTCAGGAAGTCAGGCCGGAATTCCCTCCTACTCTCAGGAGTAAGTGAGAACCTATTAGTTCTTTACAGGCCTTTAATCGGCTGGCTGAAGCCCACCCAGATTAGGGAGAGCAATCTGCTTTAGTCAGACTACTGATTCAAACCCCAATCACATCCAGAAACACCCAGAATCATGTTTGACCGAAAGCTGGGCATCCTGTGACCCAGTCAAGTTAACACATAAAATTAACCATCCCAGTGGAATTAACAAAATTGAGAATCAAAAGGAAAAGTTTTGGGGATCAAAGACTGAGTCAGCACAGCATGTAACAACAGAAAGGTGGAGGGAAAGCCATCTCCTCCCACTGTGTTTCAGAAACAGGGCTGGCTTCCATAGATCTTACCAACACCTCCCCACAACCCACTTTTGAAGAAATCTGAGTTAAGTGTCCTTTTATTTAAAAAAAAAAGAAGAAGAAGAAGAAGAAGAAGAAGAAGAAGAAAGAACCTGGTCAGAAACCAGCCTGGCTCCACCCACCAAAAGATCCGGAAACCAGCTGCTTAATAAGGATCCAGCTTCATCTAATCAATGACTGGTGAGAAACACCTGTGGGCTGCCTTGGGCCTGGAGTCACTGAGCATGCTCATCGGGGAATGAAAAAGCCTCCCGAAGCCCACTCTCCAACCTGGGCTGGGTGGCTGAGTTCTCCCTTTCTCTTCCTGCTGAGGCTGCAAGGATCCATTCTCTTTTTTCTGTGTTCTGGCCCCACCCATGTATCTGCTCCCATCACCGTCTCCTCCATGGTGTCCTGTCCTTCCCAAGACAAGCACATTGGCCCAACTCTTGCTAAAAGTTGCAGTGCCTTTGCCTGTAGGACAAGTCTCAGTAGATTAGAAGAATGACAAGCATGTTGAATTTACAAATTTGTTCCATGTGCAAAGGTCTTTCAGTCACTGACTCAGGTTCACGTTTTTCTCTTTCTGAGGTAACCCCTGAATCTCTAAGGCTCGCCATGCTCCTGTCTCATTCTGCAAAGTGGAGCTCAGGAAGTTTCCCAGACCCTCCAGCCCCTGCCATCTCTGGGCCACCCAAGACACCAAGGTGTCTTATCCCAGAACAGGGCAGGAGGCAGGCAGAATGGAATGGTCTGTGAACTAGGTGCATTGGGGAACCTCCTGCCCAAGTAGATCATTTACTCTTCAGTCACTGCCCCCTTCTGGGCCTCTGCCCCACACAGAAATGTGCTTGGGGACATAACTTGGGCACATCCCTACATGTTTCCATGCTATATAGAATGACTGGAATGAAAAGCTGGAATGAAACACTAACAGTTCCTTATCTCCCAGTTCCACACAATTTACTTAGGATGAAATCTGATGCTTCAAATCCATACGGTGCTGTTTTCTTTCTGCTGCCTCATCGTGAATTTGTTCAGCATGAAATCACTCTTCAAATGTGTTGCTACCTCTCCCCAGCCTTCTGCTTGTGGAGTGTGGGTCTCTCCAAGGGCTGCCATAGCGATAGAACATCCACTAGGAATGCTTGAGGGATGGCTGACCCCCTTCTGAAAGCACAGCACGGAGAGAAATGCTTTTGGAGTCAACAACTATTCAGCCATTGAGTAGCTTGACATATATTCACTACGTGTTAACTGTGTGGCAGGCGCTGCCCTGAGTGTTAGGAATACATTAGTGAATGAACGAGACAAGCATCCTCTCTGCCTTTATGGAACAGACATTTAAGTTCCTTAATGTCCTTCAGCTGTGTGACCTTGACCCCTCTGAGTGTGATTCCTCTTCTGGTCTATAAGGAGAATGATGTTAACTTCCTGGTGTGTTGAACTAACCCATAGTACAGTGCCTGGCACATTGTAGGCATCCCAAAGCCATTAGTTGACACGGAGAGATTTTCCATTTTGACCTGGAATTCTTGGGGATACCCTCAAGTTGATGGGCACGGCCTTATGGCACAATCAGATTCAAACTGGAAGTTTGTGATCCAGTCTGAAAACACTCAAAACATAAAAATTCACAGACAATAGCAGAAAAGCAAATATAAACCTCTTTATGTGGTCCCCGGCTTAATTTATTTCCAACTTCGTCTTAAGTGGTATTTCTCGCTGATGTATATGAAATGGAAAATATCTAACTAGAGTTAATTCCTGGTGAACGCTCCAGATTTACACATCAGCTCCCATGGGGGCTCCTGAGCAGGTCGGCGGTGCACTACTGCCCCCGTGTGGAGCAAGCTTGGGTAGTGAGTGAGGATCTAGGAACTGAACTGACGTTAGCATAAGTTTTTGGGGGTTATTTTTTTCAGCAAGAAAGAACACTTACAACAGAGAAAATGGACTCTCAAAAATCCTCTTTATCCAAGATCAAATAGAATAAAATCCAATTAAGTCAGTGCAGCTCTCAGCTGTTAAACCAACTCCAAGGCATATCCCTCTCCTCCCTCCTAGGGCTCTTTCTCTCCTTGACATGCAATGGACACCAGGCTCCATGTACAAGGAGTGGATCCATTAGCCGCAGAGATAGGGAAGCATCCCTACCCTACAGTATGAGCATTTCACACATGCCCCAGAAGGTGTGGGGAGATGCCCAGGATTCCTAGTCTCTGCCTAGAAGAATCTCTGGGGCACAGTTGTTCTGTTGGCCTGAGTTCTTTTCTCTGCCCATGAGGCACCTCTCAAGCCCTCTGCCTGCCTCAAGCCAGCATAATGGATCTTTGTGCTGTTTAGGTGAAGAAACATTGACTAAACTGTGGCTCATAACCCTGCTAGGCGCCCAAGATGTAAGAGTGTATAATCTAGAAGAAGACTAACTGAGGAGTGAACTGACATAGTGCAGTGAAACTAGGTAGAAGGAAGCACAGGTACCACAGGGCACAGAGGAGAGGGCCCACCCCCAACAGGAGGCATGAAATGCCTCTAGGGAGAATGACAACTGAGCTGAGCTGAACCTTTAAAGAGGAATCAATTATCCAGCAAAGAAGCAGGTAAATGGGAGTCAGAACTGGCGTTACAAGCAGAGTGCTGAGGCGTGAACGTGCACAGCACTTTGGGGAAACGGAGTGTAGTTCAGCATGATAGGAACACGGGGGGGGGGGGGGGGGGGGGAGCGCGTGCTCAGCAACTGGGGATGTTACAGAGGTGATTGTGGAGGCCACTGCACACTAGACTAAACACGAGGGATGAAAGGATGGACCACAGAGTGTTACAGAGCAGGGCAAGGAAGTCTGACTGCCACCAGGGCCCCTAGGGGCAGATAGGTTGGAGGAAGGAGTTGAGAAACAACAGCAGCCCACTAGGAGGCTGTGACACAGTCTAGGCAAAAAAAAGACCGAGTGTAAATTAAAGATCAGAAGACCTGATTAGAAAATTATTACAGAGAAAATCAATGGGTCTCCGGGATTGGAAAACCAACCGCATACTCTTCCTAATGGCCCCTGATCGAGATGAACAAAGAATGAACTCTGCTTTTTATCTGGTTCTGTCACCGCAAAACTGGCCCTGCTGCAGATTTGTTTCATCGCTCACCTCTCAGGCCAGGTCACCAAGGCCTGTGCCTCTCTAATGGCCACCTTGGCCTGCCCCTTTGAAGGCTTACAACCCTATCAGAGCTAGGAAATCTCTGTGTGGGAGGATTTTGAGATCTGCTGGGAATCAAAGGTGGAAATCATGACTGGGGATTGTAAGGCCTTCCAGCAGCACAGCAGCCAGCGCCACCTGAGCTTGGGCCCAGGTGCCTGACTCTTCCCCGGGTCTCATCAGCTGGTTGCTCTATAGACAACCCAAGCTTCCTCCTCAGAGTCCCTGAGTTTTATCAGCTCTCTGTCATATGGGGTGCTCAGAAGTATCATCTTCAGAGGGACAAGATGAGGCAGGGGAAAGAGTTAAATCCCAATACTAGTTGTACAATCTGGACAAACCACTTAGTCCCTCAGAGCCTCAGTTCTTCTGTCGGTCCAAAGGGATGACACGGGGCTTCCTCCTGGGACAACTAACTGTGAGGGAAGAATGAAGTCATATAAGCGAAAGTGCAAAGCACTGAACAGATGGTTCTAATTGTTTCCATCCAAATGGAGGTGTATGGAGACCAAGACAGGGAGCCCTGGCTCTCCTCCCACTCCTGAGTATAAAATGAGTACCTTTCATAAGACCACAGCCAAGAGGAATGGGATTTATGCTTGTGTGGTTGGGCTGATTTCTGGTACTTTAACCAATATATAAAAGTGAGAACACCCAAGTATCTTTCCTAATGTTTCCTAACAGAGTTTTGCAACCAAGAAAATGGTAGCTTTCTGACATTAAAGTGTATATATGCACTAAAAAATTTACCCATTGTATGTCAATCTACAATAAAAACTAAGTGATATTTTTCTCATCATTTTGAAAATTTCACTGTTCAAGTGGTTAAAAAATTTGTATAATTGACAATTATACTCAACATCATAGATGGATCTCATGACATATTGAGTGAAAAAAGATAGACACAAGAGTATGTATTTATAGTTCTATTATGTATGGTACATATGATTCTATTAAAATAAAGCACTAACATGGGCAAAAGTAATCTATGCTGTTAGAAATCAGGATAGTGGTTACCCTGAGAGTAAGAGTAATGACTGGAAGGGCAGATAAAGGGGGATTTCTGGAGAGATGGTACTGATCTTTTTTTTTTGGACGTGGGTGCTGATTAGGTAGGTATATTTAGTTTATAAAAATGGATAAAGCTATGCACTTACAACATGTGCACTTTATGTGTATTTCAATAAGGAGGAATTTTAAAAGTATATTCATACCTACTATAAGAAAAAAAAAAGCTTTTCCCCTTATTACCATCCCAAGTCAACACCAAGGGTATCCAAATGATGATGCTAACATTTATATCTATCACTTTGTCTCTGCTGGATATCCCTTTGCCTGACCATTGACAGAGCACAGCTCTGGGTGACTTCTTAGATTAGAGCATGAGCCAAAGGTAGCAGAAAAAATCAATGTAAATGTCAGCTCTTCCAAGAAAGGGATGGCTCATCAGAGAGGTCCTTAGGGCTGTTTAGGACAGCTGTCGACAACCTTTCAGACCTCACAGACCACCAGTGGTCTGCAGACCACGGGTTGGCAACTGCTGGTTTGGGACATATCCAACACATGCACAATCTTGGGACTGGTGCTAGAGTCCAAGGTTCTTAGTGGAAATGGACACAGGCTTCTCTTCTGTATCAAATCTTTTTTTAAAATTTTATTGAATGTATTGGGGTGACGTTGGTTAAGAAAACTGTATAGATTTCAGGTGTACAAATTCTATAAAATGTCATCTGTGTATTGTATTGTGTATTTACCACCCAAAGTCAAGTCTTCTTCTGTCACCATTTATCCAATCCCCCTTTACCTTCTTCTACTTCCCCCCACCCCCTTTCACTCTGGTAATCATGGTACTATTGTCTGTGTCTATGAATTGTTTTTTTTGCTTAATCCCTTTACCATTTTTACCCAGTCCCCTCAAACCCCCCCCCAACAGCTGTCAGTCTATTCTTTGTATCTGAGTCTGTTTCTATTTTGTTTGTTAGCTTATTTTGTTCACTAAATTCCACACATAAGTGAAATCATATGGTATTTGTCTTTCTCTGACTGGCTTATTTCACTTAACATAATACTCCCCTGGTCCATCATACTGTCACAAAAAAAGTAAGATTTTCTTCTTTTTAACAGCATGGAAATATTCTATTGTATAAATGTACCACAGCTTTTGTTATCTATTCATCTACTGATAGGCACTTTGACTGCTTCCAAATCTTAGCTATTGTAAATAACACTGCACTGAACAGTGGGTGCATGTATTCTTTGGAATCAGTGTTTTGTGTTTCTTTGGATAAGTTCCCAGAAGTGGAATCACTAAGTCATGAGACAGTTCCATTTTTAATTTTTTGAGGAAATTCCATACTGTTTTCCTCAATGGCTTCACCAATCTGCATTCCCACCAACAGTGCAAGAGAATTCTCCTTTCTCCTCACCAACACTTTTTTGTTGATTTATTGATGATAGCCATTTTCATTGTGGTTTTAATTTGCATTTCTCTGCTCATTAGTGATGTTGAGCTTTTTTTTCATATGCCTATTGGCCATCTGTATGTCCTCTTTGGAGAAGTGTCTATTTATTTTTTAATTGGGTTTTTTGTGTTATTTTTGGTGTTGAGCCATATAAGTTCTTCATAAGTTTTGATATTAACCCTTTATCAGATGTGTCATTGGTGAATATATTCTCCCATTTTTAAATTGGATTGTTTATTTTGGTGTTGAGTTGTATAAGTTTTTTAATTGGATTGTTTGGTTTTTAATTGGATTGTTTGTTGAGGAAGACCCATAGATCTGACCAGCAGCATAATTATACCGAAGCTGTTTTTTGTTGTTTTTTATTAATCCTCACCTGAGGATATTTTTCCATTGATTTTTAAATAGAGTGGAAGGGAGGGGGAGAGACAGAGAAAGAAGAAGATCAGTGTGAGAGAGAAACATAAATTGTTGCCTCCCGCACGGCCCGAACCCAGGATCAAGCCTGCAACTGAGGTATGTGCCTTTGACCGAAATTGAACCCAGGACCCTTCAGCCCATCAATGCATGGGCCAGTGCTCTATCCACTGAGGCAAACCAGTTAGGACCCGAAGCTGTTTTATTATTGATCAGTGGCACCTTTTGAGGATCATACAGCTTGGTAGGGAGCAAACATAACAGAAAAACAAAAACAGGGAAGATATGTTTGAAAGTAGAAAGTACTGGATCTAACCATAGTTCTTCTGCCTTCTAACTATGCACCCATAGGCAAATCACATCTCGGGGCTTCGGCCTCATCAGAAGATTAGTGGGGTGGAGGAGGTGGGCGGGAAGAGAAGAAAAAAAAAAAAAAACCTCTCCTTAATTCTGTGAGATAATGGACTTAAGTTACCTAGCACCATTCCTAGAAAATATAAACATTCAACAAATGTTCATCCATAAGAATCTTAGTTCTTAACAAATACAGGAGACCTGAGCAAGTAACTGCTCTTCAGAATTTAAGTACACTAAAAAGAGCAGCAAAATGAACAAATGTGGCAAGTCCCAGATTTGACCCAGATAAGTAAATTTGCGGAATGATTCAATAATAATTGAACTAAAAAGTTGAAATAATAACACTTGCCTTGTTCAGGCTCTGAATGAATACCAATGTATTATTCATTACACCTGAACCCAAGCCAGGGCATACACTAAGCCAAATGACTATTTGCTCTGGTAGCGTTCCGAGAATTCCGTTTATGGAGGAGTGAACATCATGGCAGCTTGTTGGCAGTCAGGGCAGAGTTCTTTGATCCTTGAGCTGCTTCAAGTGTGGGAATCTGATTTTGTCCCAAGTGTGAGAAGTTTAAGAATCTTGCTCTCTGTCTCACACCAGCAGGGAACTTCCTAAACAATTCCCTTCTGAATGCAAGCACAATCTTTAGAAGGACCTTCTCTGGAGCCCAGACTCTCAACGAACACGGTGAAGATTCAGAGGCTGGTATTAGCTCTCTAGTGGGGGGACAGGGGGCGGGGAGGGTAATGAATAGTCAAGGGCTTCTCTTTGAAGAAGAATCTGCTGATTGGTCTTTTGCTTCTCTGTTTTGCCATAACCTATACTCATAATTAGTGTGGCCATATTTATAATGGAGATTGGGACAATTGAGTGTTAATAATTTAGCAGAGCCAGCACAAAAAACTAATATGGTTACTATACTGTCAGAGTCTCTCTTTTGTGATTTCCAGTTAGGTCCTTCAAGACACTTCAGAAGCAATCTGAGAAGATATCTACACCCTTCTCCCCATCCTTCACAGTTACTACATCCATCCCTAATTTCACAGCAATAATTTTAACAGCTTATCTATGTTGAGACTCTCTCAAATATTCAATTTAGCTTCCATATACAAGCTTTCTTTTTGCATTCATATCGCATCAGTTTATATAATAATTAAATTATGTAATAACACATGTAACTGGCATAAATACAACTGACTGTTGATGAGCTTTCAATTCAGCTGAGAGCAGTGGTACATGGCACAGCCTAGTAGCTATAGAGATCATTATAATATGAGTTAGTGTGTTTCTCAGAGATGAAAGGCAATAAATCATAGTGGTTAAAACCAAGGATGGTGGTTGAGTTCAAGTCCCAGTTCTGCCACTTAATAGCTATATGAACTTAACTTCTCAGTTCTCCCATCTATAAGATGCGGTTATTATACTATCTACTTCATGGAGTTGTTATGAGGATTAATTATATCAACAGAGACTGGGAGAGGCCCATCATCATGATCATTTGGGAGAGGCCAAGATATCTAGAAATGGGACTCTGATGGATGACTCTTTAAAGAATTTGGGGACTATCAAAAGAAGGGAATTTCAGTAACTGGTTTGGTCTACACTATGGCAGGGTGACTGGAGAAATCACACCATGTTAAAAATAATGGTTGGAAATATGTTGAGTGGGAAGGGGATTGATGCAGGTGAGGCCAGACAGGTAAGTAGGGGTCAGGTCCACCCACTGGAAGAAATGAGGATAGATGTGGGAGAGGGCCACCAGAGCTGCTCTGGTTAATGGCAGGGAGCTCCCAGGGGGTCTACTTAGCAAGGAGGGCCAGGCCACGGCCATATACCTACTCAGCGTCAAAGTCAGCAAAACTACCTCGACCTGAAACCCAAATAATGGATTTGAGCCCTAATGTGCAAGAACAGTTCAGGTCTCTGTGCAAGCTGTCCATCACATCTGGTTGTTAGCGTGTTTACAGCAGGATATAAACTGATGTTCAATTACCCACGGAACTTTATCATTAAAACAGAACTTTAAAATATGCATGTAGAATTTTTAAAAATAGCTTGCACTAACGAAACCAATTTTTAAAAGTCTGAAACAGGGCTTTGCCAGGTTTTCAAAGCCATCTGTTTTCAAAGCCTACCTTCCTCCTTGTTTACCGCAGTCTGTCTGCTGTTTTAACAACCTCCAGTGGGATTTCACACGCCTCATTATGCAAAATCACTGCTTATGCATTCACTCTGCCACTTGCCTAACTAATCTCAACTCATAACACCTTTCTGTGGAAGATCCCCAGTCTGCAGTTCCCCTACAGGGCTGTAGATCAAGAACAGTGGTAGACAGTGTCGGAGCAAAATAAAACGCATCCTCCTGTGTATAACACTTATGAGACAGGCTTGATCTGAGCCCCTACTTGAGGTGAGAAGCAAAACAAGCAATAATGATTATAACATAAATTCAAAATCTCTCTATTCAAAAAAGGGGGGGGGGGAGATCTTACATCAGGTGTAAGTTAGAAAGTCAGCTTTGATCCCCATCATCCCCTGCTCTCCTCCTATAAATCATCCATTTAAATATTTTTAATTTCTTCCTCTTCATAAGGCTTTGGGCTTATCCTCTTTTTAAATTTATTTTTATTGATTTCAGAGAGGAAGAGAAAGGGAGAGGGAGATAGAAACATCAGTGATGAGAGAGAATCATTGATTAGCTGCCTCCTGCACACCCCACACTGGGGATCGAGCCCTCAACCCGGGCATGTGCCCTTGACTGAATGGAACCTGGGACCCTTCAGTCCACAGGCTGATACTCTATCCACTGAGCCAAATGAGCTAGGGTGGGCCTATCATCTTTTGATTCAGAATAGTCAGGGGCTTAGGCTCCAATCCTAGTGGTTCTGTTTCTCAGCTGGATGGCTTTAAGTGGGACATGTAAGGTGCATAAGAACCACTAATCATTGACTAAATGGTGAACCAGGCAGATAGACACCGGTGGTAGAAGCATCATGTTTAATAGCCACCAGAGCAAAGGCTGGATTTCCCATAGATAGAATGTCCCATTCAATGATGCACCTTCAGGAGACCAACCAGTGAAATAAGCCCCAAACCAGATGCACATGGAGTAAAGTAATGAGCAATGACTACATGAAGTATGGGGGTCCCTGGTGTAGGGCAGTGATTCTCAACCCTTTGGTTGCATGTGGGGATCACCTGGGTAGCTGAAATGCACCAGCACTCAAGCCCAAATACATCTCCTACATTCTCATTCTGTTACATAGGCTGAGGTCTGAATTATTTGATTTTTTAGAAACTTTTATATTGAAAAATAGCATGATACAATAAATGCCACAAATCTTCATTGAATACCACAACAAACTTTTTTAGAAAGTGAACATATCCATGGAACCACTGACCAAAATAAGACATAGAACATTACCAGCATCCCAAAGCTTTCCTCCTACTCTTTCCAATCCTCAATCCCCTCCCTACAGGTCACCACTATGCTGACTTCCATCATCATAGAATTACCTGCTGTCAAACTTCCTGTAAGTGGAATCATACAGTATATATTTTTTTCTTTCTTTTGGGCTGACATTTTTTGCTTAACATGAAGTCTATGAATTTCATCCAAGTCATTGTGTATAGCAATAATCACTATGTGTTGTTTCATTCTATATTCCACAATTCATCCATTATCCTGATGATGCATTTTGGGTTGTTCCCACTTTGGGATTATTATGAATAATGTTGCAATGAACGTTCCTGTACATGTCACTTGGTGCTCAGTAGCTTCATTTTTCTTGGATATATATCCAGAACTGGAATTGTTGCATTAAAGCAATTATAGGTTTATCTTAGTAGGAAATGCCCAACAGTTTTCCAAAGAAATTGAACCAGTTACATGACAGTCTAATTGCTACACATGCTCATCAGTTTTATAAGTGTTGGTTTATAGTGGTATCACATTTTTATTTTAGTTTGTATTTTCTTAATAACTCATCATGTGGAACACTTTTTCATATGCCTACTGACACTTGGATATACTCTTTTGTGAGGGACCTCCTTTGCCAACTTTTTAGGGTATCGTGTTTTTGCATAGATTTGTAGTTCTTTAAATATCTGCGAAAGAACTCCTGTGGTATAGATGTATTGCATATACCTTCTCCCACTCTGTGGTTTATTCATGTCTCTTGATGAACAATCCTCTTAATTTTAGTGAACTCCAATTCATATGTCCTTTTCTTTATGATAAGTGTTTAGGGGTAGGGACTTATTTAATTTTTGCCTACCCCAAAACCCAAAGATTTTCCTCTATTACCTTGCACAAACTATGTGTTTCTCCTTTCTTACTTAACTCTATGATGCAGTTGGGATTGATTTGGAGATATTGTGTGAGGCAGAGGTCAAGATTCATTTTTTAAAGAGAGATGCCCAACTGACCCAATTATTGTAAAGACCAACCTGCCCTGTTCCATTAGAGTAGCAATCAGTATTTCTTTAAATGTTTATGGTGGAGAGAGTGATTTTAATAGGCTTCCATGGTTGAGATCATAGAGAAATAAAAAGTTCTCAAGTGTGAAGCAAAACTACAATGATGTGGAGACTTCTGACATGGAAAAACTGACAATACCTTTGAGTATAGATTTAGGGAAATTGGACTTGGTGGCTGAGTTGAGAAATCTAAACATCCACAGAACAAATCAGTTTTATGGATGAATTTTGAAATATAGAATGGGATTATGTATAGTAATTATTGCTATACACAATAACAGCAGTAGCAATACCCAAGCACGACTGAGCTCAGAGCACAGTCCTGACTCTTCCCAGATCCCTCTCAAAGGATCGGTAAAAAAATAAAAATAAAAATGGTGACATGGTACCAGTTCCAGGTGCAGGAGAAGCTCGGTGGAAAGTAGGTGAGTGCTCTTCAACCTCACCAGAAACAGCAAGGCAGCTTTGCAGGGAGAGGAGGGTGCATCCAAACCATGAGTCTTGTTTGTCCTGACCATTGCTTCTCAGGAGGGAAACTCCCTTTCTAGGGAGAGAAGACTGAAAGTTGGACAAGGTGAGGGACTGACCCAAAGTCACCACCAACCTATGTCAGAGCTAGAGCAAGAAGTCCCAGGGAAGACAAGTTCCTGAAGGTCACCATATCCCTGAGCCTTTAGAATAAAGCCTCCATTCTCAGAGGAACAACTTTCCTTTCCAAGGCTCACTCGGGAGACTTTAGTAATTAATTACTAGTTGCAAACTGGTAAATGGGAGTTAATTATCTGGACAGATCTAATTGCAACTACAACTTCATTGAAATTAAATAAAACTGCCAATTTAAAGTGTACAAAGCCTTTTAAAATCATTACTTAAGGGTATCTGAACAAGTCCAGCCAAGAATGTGAGCTCTCTGGGATGCTGAAGAATTAGTCCATAACATACCAGTCCTTGGTATACTTCACCCACCCCTGCACCTGACCCACTCCCAGCTATCCTGACATCCCAGGAAGGAAGAAACCAGCTCCTCATCCCTGCTCTCTCCTATCATATGTCAGATTCAAGTCCACAGGGCTGTCGTAGCCTAATGTGCTCTTCCCTGATCCTCTCATTTCTGGTCCCACCTTGAACATAATCTTATTATGCACTTCGGCTCTCCCTCCAACAAGAGCATCCTCAGGAGGGCACCTACCTCTACAGCCTCAGGAATTCAAGGACACACAGCATCATAGAGGACTCATTGGGTCTGGCTAGTGCCTGGAGGAAGAGGAGTTAGCCAGAGGAAGAATATAAAGGCATACCACACAGAGAAAATGGGATGTGCAAAGTGCTGAAGGCAAAAAAGAGTCTGGAGCAGATGAAAATCTACAACTCATTCAATGTGGCTGGAGGTAAAGGAGCACAGGTGAGATGATGTTGGAGACGTTGATGGGGAACAATGAGAACCTTGTAGGCCATCATGAAGAGTTGAGACTTTGCCCCAAAGAACGTCTGGCCATAGGAGAGTATTGAAGAAGGGCAAGATTGAGAGACTTCCGAATCTTAGATCAGGAAGTTGTGTAACTGAAAATGCCATTGACTTGGAGATTAGGACACCTAGATTCTTGGTCCCAGTGGGCCAATGGGTCAACTGCATAGGTTCTCTACTTCCTTGTTTCCTCATCTATAAAATAGGAACAAGAGCTTGTCTAACTACCTCACAGGTAACATTGGGAAAAATTGACACTTCATGGCTGAATTGAGAAATCTAAACATCCACAAAACAGAGTTGGACATCAGCAGCAATACCCAAAAATGAGTGAGCTCAGAGCCTGGCCCTGATTCTTCCCAGATTCCTCTCAAGGGTTCGTAAAAGAATGGCGAGCATGATGCCAGCTTCAGGCCCAGGAGACACTCAGTAGTAAAGCAGGTGAATGCTTTTCAGCATCACCAGGAGATGAGATCAGGCATGTACACTTGGAACCCTCCAAACATAACCCAGACTTCACAGGCTTGAAAATAGCTGTATTCGAAGACACATCACCCCTGTCAGATCTGCCTTCCCCACCACACCCTCAGCAGTCACTATGGCTAAAACCAACACTAACCCCAAAGCACATCCTGGTGGAGGGCACCAACCACATCATCAGCCTCACCTTCCACTCAGGTGTCGAGTCACTCTGATGATGTCTGTCCAGGTAATTGAGGGAATTCAAGCCTATCCATCTTCTCCCCTGTCCTCACCCCACTGAGCTTACCCACTCCAGGTAACAGCGTTCCATCTCTGCCTAAAACCCTGATTTATCACTGAGGCTATGGCCCGCTGACCCATGGTCCACTTGCCTGGGTTGTGGCATGATTTCTAGCTGTATCTGTCCCAGCCCTTAAGAAGGAACTCAAAAGGTCAAGCCAACAGTATTGCCTTTGGCCAAGTTGGAGCAGGGCTGAGCTCTCCCCAGTGGCCAGTGCCCTACACAAGTCAGTTCAGCCTATGTGGTACCGTGTGCAAAACTCAAATGGGCAGCAAAGCTGAGAGGTGGGAAGAAGAGCCCAACCTGGCCTTGACTAGGGGGCAGGACTCCTTACTCAGTAGCAACGTGACTTTGAGCAACACAGTTAACGTGTCTGGGCTCCCATTTCCTGACCTCCTGAAAGGTCCTTTTTAGCTTAAAATTCCCTGAACCAGATTAATAGTTTGGCGATGTTTATACAGGGAGAATAAAGATATGAACAGAGCAGGGAGAACCCGGGACCCAGGCTCACTTCTAATCGCTCTGCACCAAGGGCATTTTGTGTGGACAGGCAGCAGTGGCTCTGCATCCCAGGGGCTGGTGAAGTGAGGAAGACACACAGCTGACACTCACTTCCCTATGGCAGTGCAGCCACACCTGATTCAGTCCCTGAGTACCCACGTCCAAAATGCCAGCACTGTGTAAAAAGAAAGAACTCTGGCCGGGACCCCACACATCTGGGTCTGTTCCAGGTCTCCCATGGTGCCTTTGTGATTTTGAAAAACCCTTCCCCTGTGTGAATGTCTGTATCCTCAGTTACAGACGTAGGGATTTGAACTAGATCCAGCTCTGAGATGCTATGAATCGATGGCACATGAAAAGCAATAGTGACAACTCCTATAACAACAATGGCTAATAATAACATCTGAGAGCTTACTCTGCTTCAGACACTGAGTGCATCACACCCATTACCTTCTTCAGTCTTCTATGACCCATAGTGATGAGTACTGTGTTTACACCATTTCAGAATTAGGAAATGGTAATGTGTCCCCTTGAGCCTTACCCACCACCCCACACTGCCTAGGTCTTGGTTACCATATCGCCTTTGCATTTGGGCCATCCCAGTGTATGGTTTCCTAAACACTGACACCAGCAGAAGACTCTCTGTGTTCCAGCGACAGAAGCTGGAGGGACAAAGTGGTCTTGAAATTCAATAGGCTTCAGAGAGAAACTTCAGACAGGGAGGAAAACACTCCCTAGAGAAACCGCTTGTGGTTAGTACAGAATCAGGGAGCTGGATTCCAAATCCCGGGCAGCCCATCAGGACTTCGAAAAATAATTGGAGTGAGCCAAATCCAGCCTCAGAACCTAAGACCCAGAAGGGGAAGCCCAGCCAAGAGCAAGAGCTGGCCCCCTACGTCTGAGTCACTGGGGAGGACAGTGCACCACAGGAGGCCCTGCCTGGCCAGTAGGTCCTTCCTCGCTGTCAACACCAAGGGGGCACCTGTTATGCATTGCCCTGTGGCAAGCACTGTGAATGCATTGGGTAGGGCCCCTGCCCCCAGGAAGCCAAGAGTCCACCTGGAGAAGGCAGGCCAGGTAGACCTGCCATGGCAGGGAGCAGGGTGGGTGCTGACCCACAGAGCAGAGGCCTGGGGTGCCTCCAGAAGCTGGTTCTTTCTGCCAGGGTCTTAGAGGCTACAGAGAGGAGTGTTTTTAGAGCTGATAATAGGATTTCACAAGATGATAAAGAGCATTTCAAACAAAAAAGAAAGAAGGAAGAAAGTTACAAAGACATGGACATAGGCATTCAGGGAAGGGAGGTGCTGGGGCTGGTAGTGCCTGGGAGAGTAAGGGTAGAGAGCTCAGAAGGCCCAAGGAAGGTAGCAAATGCAAAATATAGGAATGGGGACTCTTCTTCAGCCTTTAAAGGTCACAAGCAGTCACATTGTGAGCAGCCAACTTGACAGCAGAGCGTGGCTTGGAGAGCGGATTGGGATGGGCTTGGCTCCCGGTAGGGAGACCTCTGGCCAGGTCAGGGTGGAGAGGAGGCCACGGGTCCAGGAAACCAGTTAGAGCCGAGTTATCAGGCCTTGGTAGCAGCACTGGAGTCAGGTGAGGACAGAAGAGCTGACCTTGGGGTTTATGCCCCAGCCCCGCACTTTGAGGAAGCCATGCTGGGGTGCAGTGTGGCAGCACCATCCTGGAGCCAAAACTCGGAGGAAGGAAGCTGCTCACTTAGTTTCTCCCAAGGCTTCTTGGTGCCACTCAAGGCAGTTCAAACTGGCACCCAAGACCTGCCAGCTGGCTGCCTCGCAACCTGGCTTTTCAACACTGATCCCGCCACACGCATGTGTGTACATACATATACAATCACATGCACATATTCACATGTACACATGTAAACACACACACATGCACCCACATATATGTGCACACTTGCCCGCACACACAGACAGGTCCTCCATTCCAGGCAGGTTCACCCCCTCCCACCAGGCCTTTACCCACTCAGGGCCCTTCTCTCATCCTTCCTGCAAAGCCCCTGCCCCATCTGACTTGCCCCAAGTTCCCTTCTCCAAGAAATCATTCCTGAGAGCTCCGCACTAAACACTCACTATGGGGCCCCAGGGCATCTTTCTTCCCAAATCTCTTGCAATATCATTTTAGAAATTATAGCAAAGGTGATAAGGGAGTATGAATTAGGGGCTTGAAGAGGGAAACTAAATGCTGGCAGGGGCCAGGGCTAGGGCAGGAGAGTCCTTGGAGGAGGGGATGCTATTCCATCCCATTTCAGGGGTCTGGACATCAGGCTGATAACAGAGCACACTGAGCTACCTGGCCCTAGTCCGTGTCCTGAGGGTGTGGGTGGTGGGAGAGACAGACGACTGAATATGGAGCCAGACACAGAGCTGAAGCTCTGATGTGGTCAGGGGCCCTTGGGAAGGGTGTGAGGAAAGCTCCAAAAGCAGGTAAAATTGATGAATCTGGCACCCAGCACTTTGGTGGCCTCCCTAGTTCCTAGCCAGAGGCCCAGGATCAGCCTCCAGCAATCCAGCACCAGGCAGCAGGCCCACCTCCTTGGGCACATGCTCTGGTTTCTGGTACCCAGGGCAGCATCAGCCACCTGAAGAGGAAGGAAGTGCAGGTACAGCAGTGCCCCAGGCTCAGGGAAGAGTTGCTAAGAGCACCAGTGGCCACAACAGAGGGGGGCTGGGTGAGCGAAGAGGGAAGAGGAGGTGATATGAACTGGGCCTGGTGAGCCCTGGGATCCCTGGGGGAGGTAGCAGGGGCTTGTGGAGGAGCTGGGGTCTGTAATTAGCTGGTAGGGCTTGAGGTAGCCAGGCTTGTTTGTGCTGTCACTGCCACTCTCTCCACAGGGCTGAATCCCCAGAATAATCCATTTGTCCTCAGACAGCTCCTGCTGAGCCCCTGGTGTGCCTGCCCCCACCTACCCTCAGCCTCTGCCTGGGAGAACTGACAACCACCTTAATGCCAAGAACATCAGACCATGCTACAGAGCCACAGATAATTTTACAAGCTGGTTTAATTTGTCCCTGGTGCTTCCACTCTAAGTCCTCCTAGATCCGTGGTCGGCAAACTGCGGCTCGCGAGCCACATGCGGCCCTTTGGCTCCTTGAGTGTGGCTCTTCCACAAAATACCACAGCCTGGGTGAATCTATTTTGAAGAAGTGGCATTAGAAGAAGTTTAAGTTTAAAAAATTTGGCTCTCAAAAGAAATTTCAATCGTTGTACTGTTAATATTTGGCTCTGTTGACTGAGTTTGCCGACTACTGTCCTAGATTAAAGACAGGTTAACTTGTTTTACCATGTCTGCCCTATCCTGGGGCAACTAGAATTGGCCCTGTTGGTCCCAAGCCCCCACTGACAGCCACACCCTGTTGATTAGCCAGTTCCCACACTGCAGAGTACCTGCCATTTCCAGGGGACTGTTAGACTATCGGGGCTGTTTCCTAAGAGGGGGATTATCAGATATTCAAAGGGATGAGGGGTTCATAGAGAAAGAGCCTCTTTTTCTTATAAAGATGGTCTTAAAGTATCATGGCAATGGGGAATAAGACAGATCTTTTCATCTCAGCTCCACCACTTCTTGGCTGTGCAACCTTGGGCAGGCTATACAACCTCTCTGATCCTGTGTTTCTTCCTCTGTAAAACGGGACTATAAGAAGTAAAGCAGTCAGGATAAAAGTGACAATGATGTAAGATGCTTGGACCAGTGCCCAGCACATGGTGGGCATTCACAAAAATTACTTCCCTTCCTTCTTTAGCGTGTTCTTGCTGGCAATGACCTCAGGGGTGGTGAGATGTGAAGCAACAAGGCCAGGCTTTCAAGCTACATTTCCTTGAGTTCAACTCCAGCTCTGCCATTTATAAATCACCCTGACTTCCCGAGCCTCAGCTTCAGCAATGGAAAAATGGGGACAAGTCACAGGACCAAGGTAAGAATTCCATGCAAGGAACCTAACACCAAACCTGGAGCACAGTCATGCCCAGTCTTGCATGCTGGTCACCTTACTGGGGCGAATATGGCAATGGCCATCAATGTGGGCTCTTCCCAGATCAAGAACAGCAGGGTTTTGAACCCCCAGATTTCTGCCTTGCAAGGGCTGACACAAGTCTGACCAGGAGCTCTCTCCATTTTGCACGCAGGGTGACCTAGAGACTTGTCCAGCTTCTGCCATGAGCGGCTTGATCCAGACCCTCTCCCCCCTACACCCTCATGGATACTTGGACAAGTATAATAACTACAAGATATTGTTAATGTTAACAATAAGATGATTAAGATACAGGTTCCTAATGGATAGTTTTTAAATGTCTTCACTTAGTGCCTACAGACCAGATCCATCCTTGCCATTTGCAGTCTGTGAAATCTGTCTTTAACAGCTGCCGCTTACCGAGCACTTCCATCAGGAACTGCGTGGGGCAGGTTGATTGCAAAAGTGGCTGCTCTTTGCCGTGCAACTTTGCAGCTCCTCCTATGAAGTGGCAGAATCTATTTCTCCACCCTTTGAATGACTTGCTTGGCCAACAGAATGTGGTAGAAGTGACATGGTGCCAGTTTTAAAAGGTGTGCATGCTTCTGGGCCTCTGCCCTGTGAATAAGCCCAAGCTAGCCTGCTGGTGGCTAAGAGACAGCCAATAACTCCAGCTGCCCACTTCCCAACTGCCAGGCATGCAATGAGCCCATCCTGGAGAGCCAACCCTCCGCCCATCCATCAGTTCAACACAGACACATGAGCCAGCCCAGCCAAGATCAACCATGCCTGGCCCAAACCATCAGAATTTCAGCTTATGCATAGACTTGTGAGCAATAACAAATGCTTATTTTTTTTTCTAGCTCCTGAGTTTGGAGGCATTTTGTTACATAGTAAGAGCTACTAACCAATACACTATGCTGTCCCTTGATTACATTATCTCACTTTATTATAATAACTAGAGGCCTGGTGCACAGATTCGTGCACTGGTCGGGTCCCTTGGCCTAACCTGTGGGGATTGGCCAAGTCTAGCTTTCCAACATCCCCCAAGGGGTCCTGGATTGCAAAAGGGAGCAGGCCAGGCCAAGGGACCCCACCAGTGCATGATCGGGGCCGGGGAGGGACCATGGGAGGGCTCCAGGGCGTGTTCGGCCCATCTCGCCCAGTCCCAATTAGCCAGACCCCAGCAGCAAGCTAACCTACCAGTTGGAGCGTCTACCCCCTGGTGGTCAGTGTGTGTCATAGTGACCGGTCGAATGGTCAAATAAACAGTCGGACACTTAGCATATTGCGCTTTTATTATATAGGATAACAGCCCTATGAACTTGGAATTCTTATCCCAATTGTACAGTATGAAAAAATGGGCTTCAAAAGGCGTTAGCAACTTCTCCAGGTTGTCATAGCGAGAAATTGGTAGAGCCATGAATAAATCTCCAATCTGCTTGACTCAATAGGCTGTGAGTCCATTTAACCACAGCAACTTCTCTCTTTCCCCCAAGGAAGAATAGCAGAAGGTTATTCACAAGGGGAATGGGAGAGGCCCAAGCCCCTCATGATGAGACAAATCATACTCTAGCTAATGCTCCTGGCCCTCATTAAATAGCCTTTCAGAATTTGAGAGGCAGATATTTTTTATCTTTAAATGAGACTTCCCATCAAGAATCTCAGTTCTTTCCAACAAGTCTAAGGGCTGTAACTTTGACCTTCCCTTTTTTGTCAATTAGGGCACTGGAAGAAAAAACAGAGAGACCATGTGTATAGGCAAAAGGAGAATTTTCAAAAATAAGTGCCCCTTAGGATCACACAACTGTAATTTTACATTAATTCGTGAATTAAGATATCCAGCATGAGAATTTCAAGAAAAGGCACAAATACGATCTGCACAATGTAGGGCCAATTTTTCCTTTTAGCCTCTAAGACCCAATAATGAGCCAATGCTCTGAATTAGTCTCCAAATTAATTGCTTCATGGTAGATGAACAGAATAACTGCATCCATAAGGCTTAGGGGTGCTCTTGTTGGGCCTAAGTTATAGGGAGGCAAGTTCTATATCACTGAACATAAGAAGCCTGTTTCCAAATGTCAAAGGTGACTTGGAGTGGAATAGGTTGACTCTCAAGGTGGTGAGCCCACCAGCATCTGGGGTATGCAAGCTGAGCCTGAGTCTGGCTGGAGGAATTGCATTTTCCCTGAGAGCCTGGAGGCTAAATGAAATGACCACTCAGGCCCCTTCCAGGTGTGAGATTCTATTTCATGACCTCTAAAAGGTGAGCCCTTTGCCCACAGAGAATGGTTTCCTCCACTCGGTCATTAGAATATCAGTGGGCACGCAGTCTTCCAACATCTTCAATGGCCAAGCGGCGTGCTGGTATCAGACACTCTAGATGACTTGCCAGCAGGATGCTGAATCCAATGAATCATTAAAATTGAAAGCATTTTCCCACTTGGTTTAAAATTTCCAGCTTTGATAGCTCAAATTAGGGGCTAGCAGGAGGCATTTCAAAAGCAAATTGTGACTGATGATGTTGTTTTGGCCTCCGTAAGGCAGGGACTTTGGGTGACCATGAGGCATCAGGCAAGAAACCTCTTTTGACACCTTACAAAATGTTTAGATTAATCAAATTTTAAGGCTGGCTCCTGCATGGGGAGGGCAGAGCTTATAGAAGTGGGTGGAACATGCTGCCACGTCTGCGAGGAACACAGAAAAGATGCATTTGCTTTGCCAGCAGTTACAAGCGTTGAGTCAGACAAGGGTTGCACTGGTATGTTTAATTGGTAAAAATACTTTAATTAGATTTTTAATAAATGCCTTCTGACTGCAGAAACAACAACGATTGATTTCTCTCTCGAAATCTTTGGAGGGGAAAATCTCCTGCTTTCAAATTTGTTTAGAAGCCATTTCTCTGAAACCCCTTCAGTTAACATTTGGACTGTAGCAAGCCTCTCATGTGCAGAATGTGTTGCAAATATTAATGGGGGTCTAAATCTGTGTTCTTTCTCAGCTCAACCTTTTGCACTCAGAATTCATGAATGTATATTGATTTAGGCAGCCTTCCCAGGACCCTTACACCACTGGGATCTTTTGTTCAATGTTAATATGCCCCAACTTATCAATTATTCACTTGCTAAGTGAAAGCAATATAAATCTAGCAATCTGAGCAAAAAGAACTGTTCTTTTCATTCCCCAAAATTACGATGGCAGTGGAGACTGGCAACTTAGCCAAACTAATGCTTGATTTAGTGGTAACAATGCCAGTGGGTCCAACTGTGCTTTCTTCTCTTCTGTTGGAAGTATGTGTGTAGTAAAACTAAAATTAACAAATATGCACCCTCTGGAACAGCTTTCTCACATCACACTTTGAGGGGAAAGAAAGAACAAGAAACTAAGATTAGTGTCAGAGACTTCATACAAAGGGAACATTGGGCTCATCCTAAGATGGAGGTCTTTTTATTGCATCTTTAGCATAGTCCATCTCTTCTCCCCTAACATGACCATGACCGTGGGCCATGTTGATGGTAGTAATCACAGCTACAGTTAATGCAAGACCCACTGCTGGTGCCCAGCAACCCTGCAGGGCAGGTAGTGGTACATTTTGCAGATAAAGAAGCTGAGATGCAAAGAGGGAAAGTTGTTGGCTGAAGATTACACAGCCCAGAAAAAGATGGAGTAAGAATTCGAACCCAGTTTGAATTACTCAGAGTACTTGCATGTAATTACCTTGATATGCTACCCCTCAGCTTAGTGAAGGTCACACAGCTAATTGGGATCAGAACCAGGGTTTATAAGTGGGGCTGACATACTCCAAATCCCCCTCACACAACTTGCTTCCAGCATTGATATCCCAGAGATGCCTCTGCAACTCACCCATGTTCTCAACCAGCAAAGCAATGTTCAGTAATGGTCACTTTTCCATTTTATATGCCAAGTGGTATAGCAATGTTGGCTTCATATAATAGTTACAAGGTGGGCCCTGGCAGGGTAGCTCAGTGGGTTAGAGCAGTGGTTGGCAAACTCATTAGTCAACAGAGCCAAATATCAACAGTACAATGATTGAAATTTCTTTTGAGAGCCAAATTTTTTAAACTTAAACTTCTTCTAACACCACTTCTTCAAAATAGACTCACCCAGGCCATGGTATTTTGTGGAAGAGCCACACTCAAGGGGCCAAAGAGCCGCATGTGGCTCGTGAGCCACAGTTTGCCTACCACGGGGTTAGAGCATCGTCCTAATATGTGGGTTTGATCCCCAGTCAGGGCTCATACAAGAATCAACCAAGGAATGCATAAATAAGTGGAACAACAAATTCATATCTCTTTCTCTTTCTTTCTCTCTCTTAAATCAATAAATTTTAAAAATAGTTAGAAGGATGAAAGCAGATAATAGTATTTTGATAAACACACCTTAGACCCTCCATGAAAACTGGTTTTATTCCCCCTGTCCCTTGATTTCTTCCCCTTCCTAACCCTGGTAGAAAAGAGAACTAAGATATATTGAAATATTCGCAGCATGACTTAGAACTACAAAGGGTTTCTGGTTAATTAACTCTCAGTTAATCAGATAATTCAATTAACCATAATACTCCCATTCCCCCTGAGCAATTGGTTAATGAAGTTTTATTGTACACAAAGCATTAGTGTCATCCAGTAACACTTCATATAAGAAATGAAGGCAAAAAAGGAATTTAATATAAAAAGTAGCAGATTATACCATCTTTGAGTCAGCCTCCTCCTCAGCCATCTCTTCGCCCTTCTATCCCTTTCCTGTCCTTTCTTCCTTCAGTTCATTTGTCAGACACTATGGCCAACAGCCTCAAAGCTCCTGCCCTACCCAAGATTGGCTGCAGCTGGGTCTTCATCCCACCAGCACGCACCACTTCTCTATTGGCATGCTGCAGAGCAATGCAGTGGGGTGGACGCTATTCCTAATTTAATGCATTAGTCAAGGTTCTCTAGAGAACCAGAACCAGCAGGACATATGGAATTATATGGAAAGAGATGTATTAGAAAAGATTGGCTCATGCGATTATGGAATGTGGGAAGTCCCACCACCTGCCATCTGCCAGCTGGAGGCCCAGGAAAGCCAGTGGTATAGTTCCACAGGGTGTACCCAAATCTCATTTGAACAAGTTCCCCACAGGCTAGGCTGAGAATCACTGGTAGTATTGTAAAAGGACATTTACTTAGAAGTTAGATGTCCTGGGTTCAAATCCCAGCTCTGTCACCTCCTGGCTTTGTAAGCCTGGGCAGCCGAATCTTTCCAGCCTCAGTTCTTCATCTACTGTTGCGAACTCCCCACACTTAGCACCTCAAGACAACACTTACTTATTGACTCACAGCTCTGCAGGTCTGATGTCCAGGCACAGCATGGCTGCCTCTCTGCTCAGGGTCTTACAAAGCCAGAATCAAGGTGCCGGCAGCTGCATTCTCACCCAGAGCTCGGGGTCCACTCCCAAGCTCTCTCATATTGTTGGCAAATTCAGTTCCTTGCCACTCTAGGACTGAGGGCCCCCATCTTTCTCCCAGCTCCCAACCAGGGGTCACTCTCAGCAACTTAAGATGTGCTCAGATTCTTGCTATGTGCCTGCTCCATCTTCAAAGCCACAGGTGAAGTTTCCTCACACTGGCTCCCTCTCAGGCTGTGTCTCTGACCTCCAGATCCAGATGTTTATGGGAGAGGGGGGTATTGTTTTTTATGTGATTAGATCAGACCTACCCTGATAACCTCCATTTCTTAAAGTCAGCTGTGCCAGATGAAATATCTGATCAAGGGGATGAAATCCATGATATGAACAGTTGTGGGATAATGCAGGACATGTCCACAGGAAGATGGATCTTGGGGCCCATCTTAGAACTCCGCCTTCACCAGGGAATAATAATAACACTTCTCTTACACGATTGTTGTGAGAATTAAGATAAGGCCTGCTGAGCCCTGAGCATGGTGCCCATCACATAGCTAGCATTCCATGTTTCGATGTGGCTTTCCTTGGCAGACTTTGAGTCCCCAGATGTCCCAATTGCTGGAATTCCTTTCCAGAGATAGCATTTGCTGGCCCCTCCAGCTGAAGTCCACCCTCTCCCCACATCAGTGCTCAGCTCTCCACCCTCCACCCTCCAACCCATCCTGCCATGTGACCACGGCATGCACGCCCATGAAGCGCCAGTGGATTGAACACCACTTTGGCAGCTCGTGAGGAGGTTTCTGCTAGAACGCCAAGACAGCAATTCCTGCTGCTCTCATCTGAAATCAGCACAGCACTCGGTGTAAGGATTATGTTGATAGATCAGTATCTCCCCCTGGTGCTTTCAGAAGCACAACGTGAGTACCAGAGCTGTCAGTGTTAATAACGCACTACAATTCTGTCCTTTAAAAAACACCAGCTTCTAAAGGCAGATAAAGAGAATCTAATTGAAAACATCACATGCAATCTTCTCTAAGTAGCAGCCACAGCATCAATATGTAGTGACAAAATTCTGTTTTGTTTTATACCCCTCCCCCTAAATTATTTACAAGAAAACATCAAACTGTCTGCTAGTTTCAGCTTGATGAGTTTTTCTTTGTAAACCCTGGACTGGGAATCAAGGGGCCTAAAATGTTATTTCTTGCTTTGCAGCCAACTCTCAAAGTGACCTCAGGTTCTTTATTCATGAATCGGACACGGGAGAAAAGTGATCCCTAGGGTTCTTTTAAGCTCTAAAATCACAGGAAATAATCCCCAAATACTTCTGTCTACACCCTTCCCTCTGAGTAACCTTAGGGCCTACAGCTCACAGCACAGCGTGCAATCATCCTATGACAATGTCTCCAGGTGTGTGATGTCTCCCCAGGTGTGTGTCGCCTCCCCAGGTGAACTTGGAGATTCTGAGGCCTCTGGCTGTTGTATACTTCATGCACTTTCTCTTCAGACAGTCATGTGGGATGACTCTGGGTAACATATGGTTCCAGGCCCAGAAGATACAGTGATAAACAAGATACAGTCCAATCAAAATCAGGATGTGCTTGCAGTGAAGCTCTGGATATAGATAAGTTTTAGGGGATGGTACTGGGCACAGGGCTCAGAGAGGAGAGTGAAGGACACTAAGGAATGGAGGGGTAGACAATACTGAGTCTTGAGGGATGAAGGGAAGGTAGCAAATGCTCAGGGCAGGAGAGGAAATCTGAGCTGTTGGTATCTGGAAGTTGCAAAGAATTGGGGATGGTGGAAGGATAGAGCTTGAGGGAGCTGGGAGTGGGAAGATGGAGAGGCTTTGTATAACAAGGTAAGGATCTTGGGTTGAGTCTTGCTGCCATTGGGGAGCCCTTCTAAGAACTTAAAAATTAGTCTGTCGGCCAGGGCCCACTGCATTGAATGACTCCAGAGAACGACTTTCACATCCTATCCTAGGTCAGTGGTGCCCCCAAAACTCCACTGTATACAGTGTGAACAGGGCCCTTAGAGTCCGGGAGCACAGCAGCTCTGCAAACAGCAATAACAACTGTGGCCTGGAGGGGACAAGAATGAAGCAGAGAGAAGTCAGGGGGCTGTTGCCATGGCCTAGAAAAGAGCGAATGAGTTCAGAACCAAAGCAACAGCGGCAGCAGGCCCCTTCTTTCAGAACCTAGAAGCACCAACTTTCTGCCTGCACCCAGTCAGTCGTTCTTAACTGGAGTATCCAAGTGGGTTAAAAGCAAAGCAACCATACCCCCAAGGCAGCAACAAAGGGGCCGGCTAAATGGTGAGAATGTAGCCTGCTCGCCTCTTCTCCGCAGACACTGTGACTGCCACGTGCCCCTACTAAGGGTCTTCTGAGTAGGTTTGGAAGTCCTCACAGGGCCTGCAGCCCTGGAGGCCCCAGAACCGAAGAGCAAGCCTCTCTCATGCTGGAGCACAGTCCTCTTCCCTGGCAGCAGCAGGTGGCACACGCAGAAAGCTGGGAGGAGGCAAGGGAGCCTGTAGATCCAGCCAAGGGAGGGAAACCCGCCTACCCCCCAGGGCAGAGGATGGCACTAAGCAGCACCCTCACGGGAGTCACTGAGCCCCACAGCCCCTGTCACCCTGAAAGCCCTTGATTTGGATGGAGGAAGAGCCAAAGCCAAAGGCCTGCATTGAACCGTAAATCAGAAGCAGGTGTCCTCTGAAGTTCATTTATTCTCCAAGGAGGTAAATCAAGACGAATGTGAGGGCCTCAAAACATAATGTGACAACATTACTTTAAAAAAAGAAAAAGAAAGAAAGAAAGAAAATCAATCAGGAAACCAGCCCAGAAAGCCTCATCTTTAAAGATCTCTCAGATGCATGGCATCGTGCCCGGTTCCCATTATGACCCAGCACTACACGGTAATTGAAAGGATGCCCATGAGGCGGATGACCATAAACCGCCGACCCTTCTCTCCTGGTAATTATGTGCTCAAATTAAGAAGGCCTCTGAGCCAACATCTCAGCTTTTATGATGCAGTTGAAGACCTGTTGATCCCACTGGAGGGAGGGAGAAAAGGACCTGGGGAAGTGTCTCACTACCATCTGAAGGATGCCCTGCTCCCTCGTCTACATTCCCTTTGAATAATCAGGAGCAGATGATTCTCTCTGACATATTGCATTGCTAGCTGTTTTGCAACAACCTTATAATATGAGCCTTTGTGTAACATGGAATGTGTCCTGCCCTGGGGTGATTTCTTCCACGTCCATGAATGTGTTTAGATCTCTAAAATCTGAATGCAAATTAAGGTCATATTTCCATGAATGTCCAACAAATAATGATGTGGAATCCTACTGGCCCATGCAGGCCTAAGGGGCCCCTCATGTGTGTGCACTCTGAGTGTTTCTGAGAGACCCAGGACGTGACCCAGGATACCTGGAGGGAGTCTTTTCCTGTTCCTGTTCAGAATGTCTGCTTCAGCCCTCCTCTCCTCTGCCTCTTGAGAGGGCCCGTGGCGCCAGTGCTGTTCCTCCCAAAGACCAGGATCCAGAAGCACAAACATATTAACCAAGAGCCTGTGGCATTTCCCAGAAAGACTGAGTTTAGCTGAGAAGGTGTTGGCCAGAACAGGTTCATTTACAGAAGGGCAGGTGGTAGGGGATGCAGGAGGCAGGGCAGTGATGGAGAGCTGTGCCAGGTTAGGCAGAAGAGGATGAAACAGGGCACAGGTGCAGGCAGAGGCTCCGCCACAGAACCTTTTCAACTATTCTAGAGAGATTATCAAGATAACAAATTTTGCTAATTCTCTGTCCCTGGTAGATTCAGAAGCTCTGAGCTCAAATGCATGGTGGTCAAAGCACTTTACTATTTTCAGAGTCTCCCCCACCTTCCCATCTCCCCACCTCCCCCCACACACACACCTGGGAAGAACAAGCTGCTCTCCCACCTCCCCACTAAAGGGATTATTTCAGGCCCAGTGCGCAACCCCCCCTTTCCAACCTGCTCCATGCCTCAACCTTTCTCCTCTCATTGTTTTTCTACTGCTCTTCTCACTTTCACCTTTACACTACATGCATTCTTTTTACCTTGACTTGCCTGCCAGCCACAGTTTTGTTCTTTCTGGTTTCTCTCTCTCTCTCTCTCTCTCTCTCTCTCTCTCTCTCTCTCTCTCTCTCTCTCTCCCCTCATTGGCTTAAAAATTTGGATAGCTTTTGCTGTGGTAAAATATATATAACATAAATTTTACCATTTTGATCATTTTAAGGTGTACAATTCAGTGGCAGTATTATGTAACCATCATTACTATCTAGTTCCAGAACTTTTTCATCACCCCAAATGGAAACCTTGTGTCCATTAAGCAGTCACTTCTTATTACCTTCACCCCCAGCCCATGGCAACCACTAATCTACTTTCTGTCTCCGTGGCTTAATATTTCATATTAATGGAATCTTATAATATATTGTCTTTGGCAACTGGCTTCTTTCACTTACCACAATGTTTTCAATGTTCATTCATGCTGCATGTCATTTCTTTTTATGGCTGAATAATATTCCATTGTGTGGGTACACCACATTTGGTTTATCCATTCATTCGTTGATGGGTAGTTGGGTGGCTTCCATATTTTGGCTATTATGAATAGTGCCACTAGGAACATTCATGTCCAGGTTTTTGTTTGAACACCTATTTTCAATTTTGGGGGGTATATACCTATAAGCAAAATTGCTTGGTCATGTGGTAATTTAATGTTTAACTTATTGAGGACACACCAAACTGTTCAATGAATAAATTTTTAAGTAATGTCTTTTCCAATCCTTGGAGAAAACTAAGACTTGCCCAATTTATTGGAGAATGTCTTGGATTTCTCTCCATCTTCCTTCCTGCAGATAGGAAGTGCCAGATCCTGCCACCAGTATGTGGCTCCAGGTTCTCCACAGCAAGGGCAGAGAGGGCCAGGAGCTGCACAAGCCTTTGCAAGTCAGGCCTGGCAGCCAGGATTCTGTTTGGCCAGAACTCAGTCACATGACCTCACAATGCCCTCCAGGAAGGCAGGAGAGTGTTCTGTGCCTGCATGTTGGGGAAGAGGAAAATGAATCAGGGTTTGGAGAAAACAGCCAAGTCTCTGCAGAAAGGCCATTCCTGGTGTGAGCCATGGAGAATTATGGAAAAGCAGCTCTGGGGCCTGGAAGGAGAATGGATTTGGGTGGGCAACAGGGTAAGACTGTGAATGGAGGTCACTCCTAGTGACTGGGAGGTGGGACTGGGGTTCCCACTGTGCACCAGAGCACCCCTTCCAAAACATGTCCAACCCAAAGTGGCTTCACAGGGCTTTCGAGCTAAAAAGAGCCAAAAATGTCACTTTATCTATTCTTTCATTTTATAGAAGAAGGAATGGAGGCCCAGCATGGGGAGTGACTTGCTTACACCAGGTCCTGGCAACACAGTTCACTGGTTGGCCATCTGCTGGGCAGAATTGCCTTTCCTCCAGGAACAAGCCACTGCTGTTCTCTCAAAACAGGGACCTTCAAGAATGGAGCAGGAGCTACTCCAGGCCACGTCTGCTGAAACTGAAACACACCCTGGCGTCTAGGGATATGCATGGAGGACAATTATTCTCTTACCATTCCCAGAAGCAGCGGCATTTGACACTCCACACTGTCCTGAGAGACCACGCTCCTGGTACACTGATTTCTCTCACGATTCTTGGCCCCACTCGCTTCAGTCATGTTGACAGCCTCCCTGACTGTGCTCCGGCTATTCCACATGGTGAGAGGCATCAAGCTCTGGAAAAACCGACCTGACAGATTAAAATAAAAACAAGACTAATGAAATGGTTGCCAAAGTCCTGTGAATATTTTAAAGTCGTTCAATAACACAAAATGTCATTGTTAAGAACAAGAGGACATAGCATCTGATTATTACAATAATGCCCAAACCAGCTATCATTATTGTATCATATGCTAGAAATACCAATAAAGAGAAGAAGTGCTTGATTTCACAATATGCCTGACTCACCAAGTTCAAATCCCTTAAGCCTCTCATTGCGTGATTTTTTAGTTGATCTATCGCTCATCTCAGACAGTAACCTTTAATGAAGTTAATTAATAGAACATTTTTAAAGTCTGTCTGCAATTTCTTTTATTGCAGTTATAAAATACACCATAGTAACCTTTCCTGCTTTTGTAATTACTGGTTTGTGAAATTCTAATGATTTCCTCTTTATGAATAATCACCTTTAAAGAAAGTTTCCCTGGTCATTGTGATGTGGCTTTTGGTTTGATCACAGAAATTATAAACCACCGCAGCCCATTGTTACAGACCGTAAAATCCATGTCATGTAATGTTGCATGTAATTACAGACCGCCTTCAATTGTTCATCTCTCCATTGTCAGCCTGCACTGTGACTATCTGTTTATAGGTCTGGTTCCTCTTCCAGATTCTGAAAAATTCAAGGGCAGGCACATGCTATATGTAATTCATCTCTGAGCCCCTCCGGGTCGAGCGCAGCAACTTCCTCACTCAAGATTCACATTTCTTGAGTAGATGGATGGTTGGATAGGAATCAGAGACACAATTTGCTTCACTTCTTTTGCTCAATCAAAAAGCACTTCTACCTGCAAGCATTTTTGTCGATCATAATGCTGGATTGTTTGATTTCTTTTTCTTTCAACCCAATCTGAAGGAAATGATCCTAACTGTTAAAAATCCTTATCTCTGAAAAGCAAAACAAATGATGTTTTTTCTTTTCTTTCTAGCAGTTTGTATTTTTCAACGTCTCTATAATGAATATGTAGTTCTTTCCAAACTGCACATATTTAATAAAGGAACCCTCTAGATTTTCATTAAATAAATCTGATCTTAAAGAAAAAAATGTGTGAAAACACCTATTATGTGCAAAGCATGGTGAATGGGGGCCAGTACAGAACACCCTCCAGGTAGGAGGTGTCATTCGTACATCGCTTCTGTTATTACTAACTTGTAATTACTACCTTCAGCTAGTCATGTCAGGACTCTGGTCCTGTTTTCTCAGATAAAAATTAGGGTGGTGGATGCCAGGATCTCTGAAGTCATATTCAAGTCTCCAATTTTATGGTATCAATAACTTTTTATAAGAAATAATCCATATCATTAATGAGACTGATAAAATTACATGAGAAAACCAAGGATGGGGAGATTACTCCTGGCTTGGGTATCAGGACAGGTTTCCTGAAGAAAGCGACACTAGAACTGGGTTTGGAGGAAAAGGGTAGGTAGGCTGTCAACCTGCAATGAGGAGGGGAAGGGCTATGCAGAAGGAAGCCATGGGGGCAGAGTCAGGGAAGAGGGGGCATCAAGGAGGTAGGGAAAGTGAACAGGCTACAAGTAGAGAAGCATGAGCAGGAAAGCTAACAAGGTGGAACCACGTGCTTGACAAGTAGGAGCCCTCCAGATGGCAGAGCTAAGATCATATGGCTACATCTTTGCCTAAAAAAAAGCCATCGTGTGGCTGAAATGATTGGTGAGCACCAGTCACAGTAGAAACCTGTCAACCAGCAAGATTGGGACTGATGGCACAGCATCACTGAAGACTGAGTTAGAGCATGAAGTCATTAGAATGATCAAGCACACCTGCAATGTCATATTTTAACTAAAAATGTACAAACACATTCTCTCCTTTGGGTACAGGCTCACTACTTGGAGTTCTCCCTGATTTTTGACTCTCCTATTTTATATAATGAAGTGGAACAAGAACGTAAAGACACTTCAAAGCAACAAGAACTCAGAATCCTTCCCGACTTATATAATCTTTCTCAAAATTTTACAGTTGAAAGGCTTTGCCTGCACTCAATTTGACAGCAGTTTTTAAGCAATTTGCCTTTATTAAGTCTTTCCCAAGCATTCAACTTAATTTCCATGGAAATGACAGCTCTATTACTTTCACACTCACATTCCATCAGTACTGCAATATTTACCTAATTTGGTAATTGCTATAACAAATATATTTTGCATGAATAGGTTTGGGACAAGCATAATCAAGTCTTGGCAAGCATGTGGTTTCCCTGATTGGAACAGCTGTGAGCCTTGGAGGGCCGGGCATTGGTCAGTGGGTTTTACAAGGGACAAGACCACTGGTTAGCACAGCAAGACGGGTACGTGGAGGTCAGTTAGGAGCACAGCGTGCTGGTAGATGTTTAACAGCTGGCACTGGGTGGGGGTCTATTTGTGGTGTCGGCGGATGTCTGCGGTGTCGATATTCTGAACGTGACACCCCTGAATGTAGAGTTAGAAAGAGATCAGCTCTTGTGACTGATAAAACCCCGGTTCTGTACACGCTGGGGAAGAGCATGCCTTTGGCCATGGCGATAATGGGTCTCTCTGAGTGGTCTATGAAGCAAGCAAAGAGGCTCCCAAGAATTTCCAGGGTAATGCCTTTCAAACAGGTTACATTTTATAAAGGAAGGAAATAATTTTAGAAAATAACTTGTAGCAGTTGCATGTGATTTCTGCTTGGCTATGTCTGTGCCTTTCACTGTTCCCCATCACTGTGCTAGTACCTGCGACGGACTCTCCAGGTCGGAAGGCCTCCAGATGGTGATGGAAGGAGACTTGACTGGGGAGGTGAACACACAGAACAATATACAGATGATGTGTTATAGAACTGTACACCTGAAACCTATATAATTTCATTAACCAATGTCACCCCAATAAATTCAAGAAAAAAAGAAAGGCCTCCAGAGTCACCTGCATCATTCATATGACCCCAAACTCAAATACTAGTAGATCCCCAAGATGGACCAGAATAGGGGCAGGCTGAACCTTATCCTTATGTGCAAAGGGGGATGGCTAAAAAAGAAGAGCTGGAAAGAATAGAGTCTGCTCTAGGCTGAAATGTCTATGTCTCTCCCAAATTTATAAGTCAAAAGCTAACCCTCAAGGTGGGATTTTAGGAAGTGGGGTTTGGGGGAGATGATTAGGTCTTGAGAGTGGAGGTCTCATGAATGGGACTAGTGCCCATCTACAAGAGGCCCCAGAGAGCTCTCTGACCCCTTCCACATGTGAGGACACAGCGGGAAGACAGCCATCTATGAATCAGAAAGTGGCTCTCACCAGACACCCAATCTCCTTGCACTGTGATCTTGGACTTCCCAGTCTCCAGAGTTGTGAAAAATAAATTTCTGTTGTTTAAACCATCCAGTATATAATATCTTCATTATAGCAGTGTGAACAGACTAAGCAGTGTGAACAGGCCTGATGCCTGAGGACAGAGAGCCCATGGGGGCTCAGGGAGCTGGGTGCTTTATGCCCGTCCACATCCACCCAAACCTTACGTAGGCAGTCTCTCAGAGACAGCTGCTGTTTATGCTCTGCAATTGACTTGATAAGGCATTACTCTGGATGGGACATCAGGAGCCAGGGGCTTAGTCCTGCAGTTTAAGCACCTTTAACTGTGCACCCTGAGCCAGGCATTCACTGCGCGAGGACCTAGTCACAGCCCTGCAGTCCTCAGCCTTCTCAGATGGCGAGTGAGCAGTTTGAAATTCCTGAGTGACTGGTTTTCAACATCTTACATACTAAATATCACCTACTACTCCATCAAAGATCCTGGATCTCAAATCAAGTGAAACCGAAAACCCACACTTTTCGGAGGATGAAATAAATGTGTTTACAAATATTCTGTGATAGCTGTCATTTATAGAGCCAAGGACTCCAACAGCACAGCACTTTTGTTGACGCTTTACAATGCAAGTGAACAAAGCAGCGATTTCATTAGTAATCGGTGATTGTTACAAAGCTGGTGAGCATAAATGTTATTATTATGGCAATTACTGTAAAACGCACAAGTTATAAAGAAATTGTCATCGATGTGAAGGTAAGGACTGCTGAGGATAAGAAAATTTTTAGAAATCATCAGGAAGACTCTATGAAGCTCTCTGGGGTTGGTTCTTTACCTGCTACCTGTGTGAGCACCTGGTTGATACCACTGAGGACTGGTTGTCTCAGGGCCTTCTCATTCACCTGGGCCATTTCTCCAGATTTTGATTCTCACATTACCACTGAGGAAAGCCAGTTTGACTGCATTGTAGCATTAACCAGACTTCCCCAAGCAGTGTCTCTGCCCCATTTCTTGCTCAGATCTCCCTCTGCCGGAGAATGGCTGAGGGCCGGAACCTGTCACCTGTTGGGAGGTGGCTAGTGTCCTCCAGCAGACGCCAGCCTCATGAAGCTGTCAGTGGTGTGTCTACAGACCTAAACATAGGCTCCTAAACCTGTTCTCCCCCTTTCTCAGAGCTCCACTGGGACCCAGACACCTGCCACAAGAGCCCCCTTCTAGCCCAGAGCCTCTTCCCTTAAGTTCCAGGCAGGCTGTCCTCACACTCTTTCCATTTTCCTAATTTGGACTCCCCCTGACCTCCTAATTGATTGCCCTCCTGCACATAGCATGGCGCTAATGTCTGCAGATGCCATGAAAGAATGGAAGGGGAAGGGACCAAGAGGCACAGGGACATATTATTTAGGGGGAAACAGCACTTACTACTTTCAAAATATTATGCCACCACTTTGAGATGTCATTGCAGTGGGAGTTAGTGATGAGACCCCAAAGGATATGCTCAAATCATTACAGCTCGGCCATAATCCTCTTCTGAAGGAGGGGAACCCAGGTGGCGCTCCTTCTCTGATGGTGTTGAGCAATGAGGGGCACAAACTCTCAGTGACGCCTCCCACAGGCCTCTGTCCAGCATCTCCTCCTCACTCCCTAAGGCTGAAGGCAGGGGTCTCTCCTCCCTGAAAACGGCCTTTGAAACAAACAGACACCTTTCTATCATCTAAAGTTCTAAACAATACCAAGTAATCTTTGTAGTCTCTCTTATTCTCTCTTCCTCCTGTCCTCCCTCCTTCTCTCCCTGTCTTAGGTGGGGCTACTATAACAAAATATCACAGACTATGTGGCTAGTAACAACAGAAATCTGTTTCTCACAGTTCTGGAGGCTGGGAGTCTAAGATCAGGGTGGTCAGGTAAGGGTCTTCTTCCAGGCCTCAGACTTCTCATTGCGTCCTCACCAGGCAAAAGGGACAGGGAGCTTTGTGGGGTCTCTTTTATAAGGACACTAATCCCATTCATCAGGACGCCACCCTTATGACCTAAGCTCCTCCCAAAGCCCCCACCTCCTAATGCCATCAACTTTGGGAGGTTAGGATTTCAATATAAGAGTTGGCTTGGAAGTGTGGGGGAAACAAACATTTAGACCGTAGCAGAGTTCATGGTTTTCTCAATAATGGAAGTTCTCTAATCAGGTTGGGAAGGTTTCAGAAAGGTGATCCCAGCATTGTTCCAAGGGCTCTGCTATGCGGCACTTGAGTCTACTGGTTTCTGTAAAAACCCACAGGTTAACATACTACCATGAGTCAGGCTTCCTAAGGGACATCTGCTAGTCTTTCCAGGAGGTTGAATGGGAAGTTGGGAGACTCTTGGGACTGGAATAGAAGGACTTTGAGATTCTAAGAGCCTCTTGCCAAGTAAGTGAGGTGACAAGGCATTTACTTTCTTAGAGTTTTGGTCATGGATTATGATCATAGACACCCTTGACCTGGTTTTGCTTATTATTATTTTACTTTTACTAAAAAGTAATGATGGGAAATACAGATAAAACAATAAGCATAAAAGAGGTGCTCTAGAGGAAAAATACAAATGATTTTTTAAAAAACTATCAGTTATAATAATAATAACTAATAGAGCCTTTTTTCACCTACCAATTTGGCAAAAAAATAAGTAAATGCCTAATGCTAATGAATATGCAATAATATAGGTATCTTAATCTACTACTTGTTGTGGTATAAATAAGTGTGAAAGGTAGAATAATGTCTGCCCAAAACATCCATGTCCTAAATCTTAGAGCCTATGGACATGTTATGTTTCATTAAGATTGCAGAAGGAACTGTGGTAAAACAATCACAATAATGCACTGACCTTAAAATAAGGAGATTATCCTGGATTACCTGTGTGGGCTCAATATTATCACAAGGGCCCTTAGATGGGAAGAGGGAGTCAGAAGAAAAGGTCAGAATGGTGAGATCGGAGGAGGATTCAACCCACCATTGCTAGCTTTGAAAAGGATGGAAGGAGCTATGAGCCCAGGAATGCAGGTGGTCTCTAAAAGCAGAAAAAGGCAAGGAAATGGATTCTCTCCTGAACTTTTAGAGAGGAATGCAGCCCTAGTGACACTTTGATTTTAAGTCCTATGGAACTCATTTTGAACCCATTTTGAAGGTCCTTGAGCCCACCAACCTTCAGGATAGTAAATTCGCCTTGTTTTAAGTCACTAAGTTGTGGTAGTTTGTTACAAAAGCAATAGTACACTAATGCAATTAGAATTATGTTCATGGAATCTACTTTGATAACATAGTTTAAGAGTCTGAAAATGTTTAAATTATTTGACTGGGTAATTCTATCATTAAGAAAGTACCTTGATGAAAAGTATCTGCGTTCAAAGATGTTCATTTCAGTGTTAGTTAAAATATCAAATAACAGAAACAATCTAAATGTTCAACAATATGGAACTCATTGAATAAATCTTGATACATTTACATTATACAATACTATGCAACCTAAAACATCACATTTTGAGAGATTAATTGAGATAGGGAAAAAATTACTCAAGGCAAAATGAGGAAAGCAGGACACCAAATTTAACATAAATATGATATTAATTTTATAAAACAATTCCATGTACACAGATGCTATAGCAAAATGCCAAACCTAGCTGTCTCTGGACACCAAGATTATAGGCTATTTTTTCTTTTGTTTATTTTAATTTTTCTATTTTTGAAATGTTCTACAATGAGTATGCCCTATTTTTCTAATCAAGAAGACAAAATCAAAAATCCAGGGGAAATATTTTACAAAAGAAAAAAAATACAAAAAAGCAATAGAATGCCTTATGTATCTATGAATAGAGGCAGCTTTGTGTCCTAAAGAAAATGGTATCTTAGAATTCTGGAACCACAGAACTGAAAGACCTCTTATGAATCCCCTAATCCATGCCAAACTCCAGGCTGGACCTCCTTTTTGTGAGACAAAATCTGAATTAGGTTTTCCTATGAGGAATACTGAGGATTCCAGACCTGTGCCTTCCCTTCAGGGCCACCAAGGGCCTGTGGCTTAAACATTGAATATGTACAGTGACCTATGGAAATAAGAGAGGAACTGTCTTCACTGGGCAGGCTCAGGTCAAGTTGCTCCCAGACTGTGAGGTCTCTAAAGAAGGAAGCATGTCTGTTTTATTCCCAGATGTGCTATGCACGTAATTGGTACTCAATAAATATTGCTGTAGAATAAGTCAAGGTAAAAGGACTGAGGCTAGTTCAGAGCAGGAACAGGGTTATCAGTAACTGACCATGTAGGGATGGTGAGTGGCTGGCTCTGTATGTACTCCAGAGCACCCAAAGGGGTGGTTAACATACAGAGGACAGGTCCTGGGTCCTTGAGGGAAACTGGGTCTTATACGTTCAGATGAGATGGAAACATAGCTCCTTGGAGTGGGCCAAAAAGGGGTGGGGATATGAAAAGTGTCTTCATGACCTCTTCCCTGCCCAAGTTGGAACCAACTTATTAAGGACAGGCCACTGTGACTAGAACTGGGCTGAAGGGAGGCAAGCAATGCCAATCACAGGAGTTTACTGAAGTCTTATTTGCATGTGACCAAAACAAGGAAGCTCTTGTCCAAAAATGGGTGAGAATAGCATTGGCATCGCAAATCCAGGGCTCAAAAACTGTCTTCAGGGTATTCTGATCTCCCTCTACCCCCTGACTGCTTCTCTCTGTAATCTGATCTCATTCTTTTGATGCACATTAGCTTCTTCCATGCTGTGAGGGAGGGAGGAAGGTGGCTCCTGAACACCAAAGAGTTACATTCTTCTTACCCCATGATCCCAAGGGCCAATGATAGTCTTCCCACTATACCCAGCAGAAAAATCCTGGGAAGGAACTCAGATTGTCCCAACTAGAGTCCTGTCTTCCCACCTGAACCAATTACCAGAGCCAGGGGGATAGAGCCCTCCAACTAGCCAGACCTGGTCAGGTGCCCACTCCTCACTGGGAGATGAGATCAGTGCTCTGCGTTTGAAAGCACCTCCAGAGCCATTTGTAATTGGGGGCAGGGAAGTTTCTAGAGGGAAAGGGAATGCCCAACAGCCCTAAACAACAAATATCTTTGACAAATCCTAACAGCTCTTCCTACCTCTCTCTGCCCACCTCCCTTGTCACTATATCAGCTCTCCCTGTTTTATATGTGAATTATCTCTGTCTTTTGCAGATTCCATCTTTTCAAAGTTTCAATCAGGCCTCTTAATTAGGCCTATTTCTCACTGTGCTTCCGTGCTTTGCTTCTGTGACACACGGCTGCAGGGAAAAGCAGCTAAAGAGGACTAATTAAGACTCAGAGTGCTTTCAATAACGTACATGGAAATGAACAAATTAACTGACGATGCCAAAAAGGCAATATTGCCCCAGTGGGGATTCCACATATGGAGATAACATTAAGGAGCGCAATAGTCATTGAGAGGAAACTATGAATTATGAGTGATATTCAGTCCCATTACCTCTAAGGTGTCAGATGTAATAGGAGGAAAATGTCATAAGATGTTAGGAGACAAAACAAACTGAGGGTAAGAAACCCTGGTGGGGGAAGCTGCAAAGAAAGAAAACAGTGAGAACCTGAGATGCAGAGGTTTTGCTAGCAGTTAAGGGTCAAGTCCCAGCAAAAAATGACCTCTTGTTGTTGACTGGTCTTTGCAAATATGTGGCATTCTACTTGGTGAAAGATGATTATTCCTTTTCTGTCTGTTTGGCTTGGGTAATTCCAGGAAAACAACTCCACACACTCATGGAGTATCCAGTGGGGTCCCCTGGAAGTACATTTAAGACAGTGGGCCTCAGAATGTTTTCTCAAGGCCAATAGCATCAACACCATCTGGGAATTTCTTAGAAATGCACATTCTCAGGACCCACTCTAAACCTACAGGGTATGTGGTGGGGAAGCGGGGGCAGCCAGGTAATTCTGCTTCAAACTCAAGTTTGAAAACCACTGGTCTTGGAATTAGGAGCCTGGGGTCTGGTCCAAGCCATTCCAATTACACGATGATTTGACCACTTACCAGCTTTGATACTCCCATTGGCAAACATAACAGCCCCTGCCCGGATGCCTCCACCAGGTTTCTATGATAATCATATCAATGATCTCATTGGAAACAGTGGAGAGTGACACAAATGTGAGGAATTATAATGATGATTTCAGATACAGATGTTCCAACTAAACTGAGGATACCAATTTGGAGGCGCAGGGGGAGGTGGTACAAAGGTGAATAAAGGATGTGGTGTGAAAGTTGGATTTTTGAAAGACATTGCAATTTGTACTTCCCAAACAAATGGTCTTAAAAAAAGGGGTTGCTGGCTCTCAAACACCTTTCCTTAGCTCTCTGATGAGTTAGGTATAAAGGTATCAGAAACATCTGGTTCTCATTTCCCTTTAAACTCACAGGAGCATAGAGGTGAAAAAACAATGGGGCTGGAGACAAGCGCCTTGCCAAAACCCCTCCACAGTTGAAATGGCTCCAGGTGCTCAGCCCTGGGACCTGTGGTTGGGCTCTCCATCGAGGCCAAGGCCAAGTCCTCTGGAGCCGAGCCATGCTTGCCAGGATGGCAGCCCTGGGACTCCTGGAGAAGGAAAAGGTGGGGCCTGGGCAGATGTAAATTACATGCTCCCTCTCCACCCCAGTACAAGTAACTCTGATGAGAGAGGGGTAATGAATATTCAATACATCTTTGAAAGGAAAAGAAAGCCCAGAAGTAGACATGCAACTGTGTGGTGGGAAGGGAGGAGGCAGGGCAGAACCTCACTTTCCTTGGATGTTGATTTGTAAGCTTCAGAGATTTCTTTGATGAAACTCTTCTCATAGAATGTTAGAGCCTGAGCGGACACCAATACCTCCACACCCCACTGACTCCTTTCCTTTCAGATGGAAGACTGACTCTAGAAAGGTTCAAGTCAAACTCTGGTACTATCAGCATTAGGATTTTAACCCGAATTTTGGAGCTCTTGTGGGCATGATCTGGATGAGTACCCCAAAGCCAGGAGCTACTAGTAAGGCATTTTCTGCTTTATCTTTCTCCAGGAGTCAGCTCTGATGGAGAAGAGCTCAAAGCAAGTACTTGTGGGTAAATGTTAAGCACTTTGTGACCAGCAGAACCCTGGGCAAGGATGCCGATTTCACTGCTAATGTCATATTCCAGATCAGTATCTCTGACATGCATGAGGGGCATGCCCAGCCCAGAAGCATAACAGAGAGTCCTGGTAGGGATTTTCACAAACCGTATAGCTTCCTCACTGGCCATTTCCTTCATGAGCACTTGCTCTGGCTGTTAATAAAAGTGGCTCTCAGAGGTCGTAAGGTGGGAGAACCTGGGGAACCTGGAGAGCTTATGTAGTGAGCCCTCATTTGCATCATCAAGTCTTGGTTGCTTCACATCATTTTGGCATCAGTGTGGGGTGTAAATAAATATTAGATAAAAACTTAAAGCAAGTAGTGCCTTTCTCTTCCCCTTTAAAACCTGCCAAGTTCTCAATTTCTTTATACCCCACCTCCTTCCCAACCTCTCCTCACATTAGGTTTCCAACACGCTGCACCTACTGAGGGGCTGACAGCTTGCAACAACCTGCCTTGGAACAAGGTCAAGAGCAGGCAATGAGAGTGGTTGGTGCTTTCAAGTCCAAGAGGTGTGCTTGAGGTGTGGTGACAAGCTACACAAACCTGCATGGGATCACCAGCATATGAAAAGGATGACCCCAGGGGCCACCACAGAAGAGGAGAGAGATTTGTTTGAACACCCTACCCCAGAAAGCCCTGTGACTGTCAAGTGAATTACCAAATTTGAATGTGTGCAAGAGACTTTCTGGCTGCCTTTGTTTGAAGGAGGTGATTAGTTTTCTGGACTAATTGCCAGTCTCTGCACTGACACACAAATATATACACACATACTGAGTGGTGTCTCAACAAACACTTGGCCCATCCATCAGAGCTGAGTGTGTTCTTGGAGGACTAATTGACCATGCATAAATTTCCTATTGAAAATTACAGCAAAAAAAAATGTAGAAGGGAAAAGGATAGTTTTTGCAATGAATAATTAAACCAAAGGATGCTTCTTCAAAGGAAGGACGGGGGATGGAGGAAGATCCAAAGTCCTATTTCCAAGTTTTATGACTGATAAATGCAGAGATACACATTCAGAAATGTTCCAGACTGGCCTCCCATATATTGTCCTTTTATGACCTTCTACCCCGTGGCTTCTGATATGAACTCTAGGATCCAACCGAACCTAACTGTGTTCTGTTCCTGGAACACACTTTGCTTCTTCTCTACCTTCACTTTGGCTGTGTCTTGGGTTTCTCATTTTTCACTACTTCTGTTTGCTGAAACACGACCAACTTTTCAAGATCGGAGTCTTTTCCTCAGCTATCTCATTCTGAATGCAACCCTTTCCTCCTTTGTGCTCCAACCACATTTTGTTTAGATGTCTCTCCTTAGCTTAAATTTTAACTTTTGTTGTCCTTACATTATACATCCCCCTCCACATCTGCCTATAAACTACTGACAATAACAATAATAAATGGTGTTTTATTCTGGGTCCTCAGGTCAAGTTTTCTCCATTAAGACCCCATAAGTGACATCTAATTTCTCTGAATGTCTATGGCATTTTATCAGTACTTGATTGAATTCAATTGTATAAACTGGACCAATGAATCCTGGCTCTTCTAGGTTGCTGACTCATTCTTCCATTTACTAAAAAAAATATTCATCAGATGCCAAGTGTTTTCCTGGCTTTGTTCTCAGTACTGGGAAGTGAATAAGGTTATGTGTATGAGTCTCATAGGGCTGCCATAACAAAGTACCACAAACTAGATGTCTTAAACAACAGAAAGCTATTGACTCACAGTTATGAAGGCTAGATGTCCACAATCACAGTGTCATCAGCGTTGGTTCCTTCTGAGGGCTGAGAGAAAGGGATCTGTTGCAGGCCTCTCGCCTTGGCTTGCTATGGCCATTTTCTCCTAGTGTCTTCACAGCTTTTTCCCTCCATATATGTCTATGTCCAAATTTCCTCTTCTAATAAAGAAACCAATTATACTGAATTAGAGCTCACTCTAATGACCTCATTTTAATTTAATTACCTCATTAAACATCCTACCAAATATGGTTACATTCTGAGGTACCGGAGGTCAGCACTTCAACATACGATTCTTTGAGAGGACTTATATGCCGCAAAGGGTAGTAAGTATAAGGGTAAGAGATAATAAGTATATATATTTGAGGAACATCTAGGTCTTTCCTTCTCCTGACGTGGAACAAGGTCAAGAGCAGGCAACGAGAGTGGTTGGTGCTTCCAAGTCCAAGAGCTGTGCTTGAGGTGTGATGACAAGCTACACAGACTGCATGGGATCACCAGCATGTGAAAGGATGACACCAGGGGCCACTGCAGAAGAGGAGAGAGATGTGTTTGAACACCCTGCCCCAGAAAACCCTGTGACTGTCAAGTGAATTACCAAATTTGAACGTGCACAAGAGACTGAAATTCAGATATTGGGCAATCATTTCCCTAGTACCTAGCACAATCTTGAGATATAGTAGATGTCCAGTAAGTGCACATTGCATTGCATTGAGTTGGAATTTCCTGAGAATCTCAAAATGGGATCCTGATGCAGAAGTTTGATGGTTCAAACTCTGCTGACACTACTAATATCCAATATTGCTGCTTCCCTGCTAGATGTGACCAGAACAACACCCCTGGACTCCAGGGGAACAAAATGGAGCCCTGACAGTAAATGAGGGTCACTGCTGGGCTCTCTTTAGATTCAGTTTTAAATCCTTGATTCGGCATTAGGTAACCAGGATACACTTCTTTCTGCACATGAAGGTATGACTTTATCAACACAGACATAAGACCAATCCAGAAACAACTAAAATTGGAAAATAAAAATTAAATCTAAAGGACAGTTAATGGCAATTCTGCAAAGCAAAATGGCTTGGCCTAAATAGCTCCATCCCACAAGCTGATTCATTTGGTTATCAGAGAGTACAATGTGCAACTCACCCCTTCTGGGGCCCCAACCAGAAGACCAACTTATGCAAAACCACACATTTGACAGAAGTCATGTTCCTTTGTGACTCAGGTGACCAAAATACCTGCTCTGAAATGTTCCAGGGAAAAACTGTTCCATAGTACTCTAAGATGTCAGTGATACACTGGTGCGGGTCCTATGGCAGACACAAACGCTTTAGAGGGAAAATAAATATTTGTGTGGTCCACCACTACTCCTAAGAAGTGAGATGGCTGCCCTCGGGTTGAGAACAGTCAAGCTGTTTTCATAAATAAGCAGCAATTTTATAGTCCTCATGTCCAGTATCTAGTGTAGCATTGTTGCATCTATTTTGACCTGTTTGAAAACTGGAAAAATCCATGGACCAAATCCCCCCACCCTCCACATGCGCATAAGTACACGAACTTCAGATTTTCTTTCTGAGATTTATGGGTTCCCTGAAGCACTTCTGTGAACCTCTAAAATAGCTTAACTAGCAGGGGGGTGGGGGATAGGGGGGAGAAACTCATGCTATAAAGCATATGAATTCTGCTCTAATGCTATAAATAATACCAGACCACTAAACTGAAAAAATGTTTCAAGAACAATTGCCTAAGTGCAATGCCATGGGACAGGAAAGGTGTGACTGTGTGTGCACTGTTGTTTGGAGAGTGAGGACATCAGCTGCAGAGCAGAGGACAAAAGGGAGACCGCTGGCCACTGGCCAAGGTGGACCCAAATGGAAGCAATAGAAATGCCCCTATCAGCAGGAGCCCTGGGAACCTCCAGTCCAGGGGCTGGGACTACCTGTGTGTACTGAGAGCTTCTCCCGGAAGTCTGATGGCTCTCGCACTATTATTTCAACATTTACTAGTGCTGTAATTTAAAATACCTTTTTATGTCCTATAACAATGTCACTCAAGCATTCATAAGTCAGGATACAAGTGCAGGGGCTAAACCACACATTCCCAAATCAATAACTCACGGCGGAAGTCAGAGGCAATAAAGCAGCCTGGCGTGCCAGCCTGTTGATTTAGGGGACACTCAGCAGAAATACGGGCATGTGTGAACCACAGGACGAGACAGCCATGCTCAGAGCCGCACTGTTTGTAATAGCCAAACATTGGACACAGCCCGAACACCCATCAAGTCGAGCGGATAGCTAACTTATGGTGCACTCTGACCATGGAGCTCTGCAGCCACGCGGGCAGACGACTCCAGCTACGGGCAATAGTACAGACCCACACATAAACACATATGCTAGGACTTTGGTAATATAAACTTCAAAAAGGGAGAGAAGACCAAACTAGTGGTTGGGGATGTATGTTTAGGTAGTGAAATCATGATGAAAATCCAGCGATTCCTAATAAAAGTCGGGTGGTAGTTCTGTTAGGGAGGAGGGCGTGGTGCTTGTCTGGAGTGGGGTGAGGCAGAGGACTCCAGGGCACTGGTAAAGTTCTGCCTCTTGGCCCAGGCAGTGGACACACAGGTGTCTGCCTTGGCAGAAACCATTAAGTTGTGTGTCTTTGTGAATTGTGCTGTATGTGTGTTGTGGTCCATAGCACAAAAGGTAATAGAAACCGGTGTGACAAGGTTGTATCCCAAATCCTGCATCTGGTTGATCTTTGTGAATGTCCTCTCCTAACTTCTCTTACTTTCAACCCAAGGGACACCCTCACAGCCTATCATAAAACTAGAAGGAAAGTTTGAAGTGCCAGAGGAAGGAGAGAGATCAAAACCAGTTTCTCCCCTTCCAGAAACTAGATGAAATGAAAGTTGGGAAGGGGAAGGAGATGGCAAGGGAGCTGGAGAGGCTCAAGGTGGGAGTAGAGTGATCCAGACTGCCCTTGAGAAGGCTTCGCTATACACACAACCCACACTACAAACACCACACTCAGAAACCACCCTGCCCACAACAATCCAGGGCTCTGTAGGAAGGCCCAACACACTCTGCCCAGCAGAGGGGAAGACACGTGGAATTGCTGTGTGGAGATGGGGACAAAAGGGAGACCGCTGGCCACTGGCCAAGGTGGACCCAAATGGAAGCAGTAGAAATGCCCCTATCAGCAGGAGCCCTGGGAACCCCGTCACTGTTACAGACATTTTGCTCTGTGAGGGTCCAGATGATATTATTGTAAATGGGAAATTAGCCCTGCATTTCTACCTCATGATTTGCAGAGGCACAATTTGAAACCTTTGCCCTAGCTTATTTTTAACTTCGTCTCTTTCCTGAACTAATGATGACATTTGCATTGAGCTTTCCAAACATATTTACAATAGTTATTTACACTTAAATCTCTGTTTCAATGACTGCAGTGCTGACGTCATGTTCGCTAAGCCCAATTTGGTGATTTATGGGTCCTTGATCATGCACCTGCTTTGGGTGGCGGCACACGCGTCTGCTAGTTTCTGAGCACAGAATGGTGGGTGGGGTGTCCCTGAGCCGTTGCCTGTCTGAGGATGCTCTCTGTGGGCCTCACACGTGAGCATGATTTTGTATTACGACTCCTTTTTCTTTCAGAATTCTGTCATCTGTCCACATGTCTTTTATTTAACACCGGAAAGGGTAAGCCTGACTTTTATTCTTTTGTTGTTAGCTTGCTCTTTCTGGAGTAAGTGTGGGTGATCATTTCTTCATCCTTGGAGTTCAAGAATTTCACCAGCCGGTTTTCTAGGTGTTGAACTGTTTTCATTTTTTTGCCTGGAGCCTGGGGAGTACGCTTAATCTGCAGATGCAGGTCTTCCTCCAGCTCAGAACTTTTTATCCTGTTATTTTATTCTATTTTTATTCTGTTATTTCTTTGAATGCCACTCCTAGTCCCTGTGCTCTTATTTCTCTTTCAGTGACCTGGTTTGCAGAACACTGGGGCTCCATTGCGTGTCCCCCAGAGCTGTCCTGCCTCTCTGAGCTCTCATTCCTGATCACTTTGTCCTTTCCTGAGCAGGCTTCTCAAGTTTACATCCATTCAGTGGCCTGTAAATAGGGTATTCATTCAAATAGGTCCATATTTGACCCATTTGCTCCTCTCCAGCTCATGTAGATTGACTTTTGCTTTGTGTACTTTCACCAAAGATGAATTTCACCACCACCGCCGCCGCCGCCGCCGCCGCCGCCGCCGCCGCCGCCGCCGCCGCCTCCCGCCCAGTACTGACACAGGGGAGAGGTGTTCCTTTGGACCCCAAGTACCACTGTTACAACAAGAGAAATGCATGAATCAGCAGTAGCCGCCGAATGTCGGAGATCGGGAACAGCCGTGTCCTAGCTCTCTTGCATATTCATTGTACATCTGGCATCTGACCTCCAAAGCACAGCCAGGAGAAGAATCAGAAGCTGGTTCTCTGCCGGAAAATATCATCCAGATGCCCTATTTCTGATGCTGGCATTACAACCAGCTTCTTTGCCGGGGTCCAGGATCGGGAAGGCCCTGGCCATTTACTCATTGCCCATCTAAGCAAATGATACAATTGCTCTTCCTATTACCTGCAGGCAGGAAATGAGTGAAAAAGTCAGCTCGGGCTGAATTTTAGATTAACTTCCAAATTGTAGGAATTAGAGTCATTCCAGGAAGTTGAAATCATGTCAATCATCCCAAGGACAGGAGAGATTTAGAGGAAAACATATTCTTAATTTTTATGTCATTTTCTTTATTTTGTCATGCCCCACAATTGCCCCTTTAAGGCTTGTTTGGTTTTTATTTTTGTTTTTTTAAGTGTTCCCTGGAAGCTCTGTCACCCATTGCAGTCAACATAGTAAGTTCTTGGCTTTGTGGGCAGCAGCATTGGTAATAAGCTTTTGAAATTTAAATAAATGTTTATAGTTCTCATCTATGAAAGCATCTCATATCATCTCTTGGGGAAGTGATATGGTATAAATTTAAAGATTTTGCAACCTGGGTGGCCTTGGTTTTACAAGCTGATCAATACAAATGTCCTCATATTAACACTAGCACTTAAGTCTTAGTCCTTAAATCTTGATATAGTGAAGTTCTTACCTACTCACACAGAAAATTGAGTCTCTTTGCCGGGTGTTTTAGCCTGTGTTCTCCCAAAGGCAGAGTGCTTATGTGCAGGTATTTTAATTTGGGAAGTAATCCCAAGAAATAAGGGTATAATGTAGAGGGAGGGAAACAGGGGATTGCTGTGATAGTAAGCTGGTCAAGCACTGCAGGAAACTGGTGCTCTGACTTCAGAGCACAGCCACATAGAATGCACCTAAGAATTGTTTCCCAGGTCAAGAAAAGGTAGTATTTCAATGCCAGCTCCTATCCTCCAATGGTCAAGCATTGCCCGTGGATGTTAGTTCCCTCACACTTCCAGGATTGTTTAGATGCATGTATTAGAATGACTGTATAGCTCCTGCAAGCATCCCAAGAGAAAGAGGCTTCAGTGGAGAAGGCCAGAGATGCCTGGTACAGCCAAGGAGAGGTGCTGCCAAGTTACACCTGCAGGCAGCTGGTTACCACAGCAACAGCAAGACTAAAATACAGATTGAGATGATGCAAAGAAGAGCATAAGGACATTTTTGTCCTCTGCACTGGGCATTTGCAAGGAGTGGGTCTTTCATGTGTCTTTTCAATGTTTACTATTGTAACTTGCAGAGCCAGTGCTATGGGCACTGACTACGGAAGAGGACTCACTACCTCATGGACTGGGAAAGAGACGGAGATGATAGAGATAGAGGCATAGAGACAGAGATGGAAATGGAGATAGAGATAGAGGTTCTCGTTAATAAAATTAAATGAATGGAATATTTTCTAAAGAAATGTAAATTTAATATAAATATAAAAGTATGTACTCTTTTGGGTACTTTTGCCCATACAAACTTAACCTGTACCAAAAACATGGGAGGGGGGTATTATCTCTGTTCCAGAGATTAGGAAGGCGAGTTTCAGAGAAGGAATGCTCCCAAGATTACACCACCAGCAAGTGGCCAAGCCAAGATCTAGATTGAGGAATGTCTGATACAAAAACAATGGCATCATATATTACTTAGGATGCTCAAGTATACCAACTTCATTATTTTAACCAATATACTGGCTTGAACATTGTTTGCTTGTTTGGTTGGTTGGAATTTTGTTAACTTCTGTGAAAGCTTCGGGCTTTCTTTCCCATTCACTGGTGATTAACACTGTGTTGCCAACATGAAATGACAATATAAACATGGCCGAAATGGTTTTGGTAATATGCAGGCTACCTTGATACAGGCCAGACCCACCTTTGCTAAAACAATGAAAATGTTGCAAACAATGACCAAAAATGTAATGCAGAAGTGGGTTTAAAACTAAGAAGGTGAAATCCTCAACTGCCAAATACAATGGAAGCCAAGCTGACTCCATCGGGAACCACTTAGTTTCTTCCTCAGATTTAGGGTCATAGCTTGGGTTCTACTTCCTATATGAAGACAGGGAATGTATGTTCATATAAAGAAAAATGGGGAGTTGAATGTAAACTACATGCATGATATCCAGAGCTTTTTTTTAAAAGCCTCATCCTTAACATGGAAATAGATGAATTTCATCTACCTCCCCAAGGAGGCTAAAGGAAGTTTATGGTCTATCAAAACTTTTGAAAGTAGGTTAGCTATAAAATATCCAAACTTCAGGCAAGTTCCACACAAAGGCACAAAGTTAAATTGCATTATTTAAGAAATAGAGAAACTATAAGTCAAATATTTAACACAAAATTCTACACAGATCTGTGGACTCCCTAAATGGCATCAACAGAAAAAAATATGTAACTGCTCCAGGGAAGTGTACAGCCCAGAGCACAGAGACTTCCCACAGAAATAAGTCATCCCTGACTGCTACAAATTCACAGTACAGAATTGCCAAAATGTGAGAAAAATAAATCACATTGAGGGAGAGAGAGCAGATCTCTCTTTAGAGCGATTTGGCTCCCAAGAACTGTGTATAATGGAGTTAGGAGACAATATGAAGTAAGTTGGTTTGGAATGACTAAATAGTTAACTCTTTACAAAAGAAAATATAATGAAGAACAGACCAGTCTGAAAAAGGAAGAGGCAGATTTGGAAAGGAACTAATAGAGCTTCTAGAAATGAAATGGAAAAATCATAAACATTTAAAACTCAATGGGTTAAACATAAGATCAGAAAGAAAAAAAATAACTGTAGTGATAATTCATAAACTAGAAGATAGATTTGGAGTAGTCACCAGAATGCACCAACCCACAGGGAGATAGGAAATATGAAAGACAGATGAAGAGCTATGGAGGATAGCATACAGGAATGAACAGCATATTTGCAGCTCTAGAAGGCAAAAATCAGGGAGGGGGAAGCAATAACCTAAGAATTTGCAATTGAAAATTTTCTAGAATTGACATAAGATTGAAGAATCACAAATTCCAACATCCAGATAGTTTTTTTAAAAAAAGAAAAATCCTCACAAGTAATCAGAAAAAAAGGTTAGGTATCAAAAGTTGAATCATAAATAGTACAGTCTTCTCATCAACAAAAGCAGATACCAGAAAGCCACATATTAGTGACTTTAAAGTGCTAAGGGGAATAACTGCTGGCTTAGAAATGTACATCCAATGAACTATTTTTAAGAACCAGGGGAACAGAAAAACATTTGCAAGTAAAGTCAGCAAAATATCTTCACTTGCACACCCTCTTGAACAAACTACTAAAAGTGAATTTTAGTAAAAATAAAATTGACCCTAGAAGGATGGAATGGGGTGCAAGAATCAATAATGAGTTCCTCCCCCCCAAAAAAATGGCTGTCTAGTAAGTATTTATAGTAATTAAAAAATTAGGATAAAATTTAAAAAGTGGAATGGGATAATGCAATGTGGAACTAAAACACTTAATACCAATTAAATAGAAGAATGAGGGAGACTAGAGTTTTCCATTCTAAATAACTTGTACTTAAAAAAATAACTTGTACCTTTTAGAAATAGAACTAAAATAATTATTAACTTAAAACTTTTGTCAGATACACATGTTAAAAAATTTTGGAGTAATTGCTTACAGATTTTTTAAAAGTTCAATTTTCATAGCAATAGTGGGGAAAGAAGTGCCTGCTTGACATTAATAGGTGCCTGTTAAACTGAGGTCAGACCCAAGAAATTAAATGTGGAGGCAATTTCTAAGCCATTACACAGGATGTGATCAGGCAGGTGGTAAGTGTCATAGGGAAAATGAAGATATTTGAAGAGAGAGCCCTGGGGCTCTGCAACAGGAGGCGGTGGGACAAAGGAGCCCTGTGCTGCAGTGGAAACTGAGGAGGAAAAGCTAGTGAGGTTCAGGAAATCAGGACAGTGCTGTGTCCTGGAACCCAGAGGAGGCAGTGGCCAACTGTGTCACATGTTTCTCATAGGTCAGGCAAGGGCATAATAGGAATTGGACACTAGATTTGATAATGTAGAGGCACTGGTCAAAACTATAAAAAAAAGTTCTTATTAGAACATAAAATATTAATGCAGAAACATGCAAACAGCGAGCCGTAAACACACCTCTGGATGAATGGGAGCTTAATAAATGATACAGTTTGTACTATATAACAACAAAGGAAAAGCCCCTTCCCAATAACTGATGCCTGGACAATTGGTTATCCATAGGAAGGTAACATTTAAAAAATAAATAAACAAGTTCTATGTCTTTAGGTGGAAAAGATTTCTTAATTAGTCCTAAAAAGCAAAAAGCACAACAGAAATCTTTGATAAATTTGACCTCATTAATGTTTCAAACTTCCTTCCAAGCCACCATAAACAAAGTCAAAAGTTAACCAGCAAAGCAGAAGATCTTAGCAATCTATATGCAAAATATTTTCCTCAAGATTATGGAAATGGTTTCCAAAAATCAATAGGAAAATGTAAATAACTCAATAGAAAAAAAGTGGCAAAAATTTACGTGGATAATTTGCAAAAGGGAAAAACCGTATCACCCACAAATATGAAAAAGATTAAAATGTTTAGACCTGCTAGTAATCAGGGAAATGAAAACAATAATAAGATAGATTCACATCTAGCAATCTGACAAAATTTAAAATATCACAATGGAGAAAAAGGAACTGCATTAACCACTACTGGGAATGTTAACTGCTACAACCACATTGGCAATATCCATTAAAGTAGATTTGCAATCCATACAACACAGCACCACTCCTAAGAAGAACTCTCACATCCATGCATAAAGAAATTGAAGTATGTTATGTCAACTTATATAAAAGTGAGATATTAGAAATAACCTAAATGCTCATCAATACAGGAATCAACTATTCTAGAATGAAATACACAGCAGTGAAAACATGAGCTACAACTATACAAATGAATGTGGAAAAATCTCAAAAGCATAACGTTGAATGAAAAAAATACAAATTGCTGAAGTATCTACCTAATAAAAGAGTAACATGCTAATTGACTGTACCTTCACAAAGCCCACCAACCAATCAGGAGTGAGTATGCAAATCAACCCAACAAAGATGGTGGGTTAATTTGCATACACAGGCACCAAGTGGCTGGGGGCAGGGTGGGATACAGGCTTTCTGCACCACCTCAGCCGCTCCGGGCCTCTAGGCAGCATGGGAAGGTGGAAAGGTGGCTCTGGGCAGGAGCGGAAAGGTGGCTCCTGCTAGAGCCAAGGTGCTGCCGGCAGCCAGGAGAAGGAAGGCCCATTCTTGCACGAATCTTCATGCATTGGGCCTCTAGTAGTATATATAATAACATTACCATAAGACATAACATAAAAAAGTGCTAATGTGTCTCATGAATGTTAACATAAGAACATGAATGAGAATGCAACATACCAGTTTTCAGAACAGTTCATGCCTCTGGTGGAGAGAGAGAGGGAAATGAGGACAAAGAGTCCAAAGAAGGCTAGAAGTGTCTCCATAATGTTGGGTCCCAACAGATCTTGCGATACTCAATAAAATTAAATGGTTAAATGCTAATCAGTGCAATTTTGGCAATAGCTACATGGGAGCTTCTGATCTTATTCCCAGTACTTTCCTGTGTCTTCAGAATATCCTAATATAAACCCTGGGTTGTAACAACCAGTAACTATGGAGGCTCGACCAACCAGAATTCAGTCCTGCAGTCAGCGCTGGACTGCCGTGGCAACCCAGCAACTGCTTCACTGGAGGCGCGGTGCCCCAGCACTGACTGCTTAGGGGGCTGTGAATCAGGGTCAGAGAGAGGCTTGAAGAGAGAAGCAGGGACTGATCTGTTGCCTCTGTGGCAGCTTTTGATCAGCACTTGTCTCTCTCTATCTCTCCCAGTCTGGCCAGCAGTCGGGCCTCCATTTCTCTCCAGGCCTCCACTAGGGCTGCTGATCAGCCCTGCCTTTCTTAACAGGCCCCGTTGATAGGCCCAGAGACGCTGACTGGCATAGGAACCAACCAATCAGAACCAAATTGGCCAGCAGAGGAGGGCAGTTGGGTGGAAGATCAGGCCTGCAGGGGAGGACAAGATCAGGCTGGCAGGGGAGGGCTGTTGAGGGTGAGATCAGGCCAGCAGGGGATGGGAAGTTGGGTACAAGATCAGGATGGCAGGGGAGGGCAGTTGGGGGCGAGATCAGACTGGCAGGGGAGGGCAGTTGGAGGCAACCAGGCCTGCAGGGGAGGGCAGTTAGGGGCAAGATCAAGCCAGCAGGGGAGGGCAGTTGGGGGTGAGATCAGGCTGGCAGGGGAGAGCAATTAGGGGCTAGATCAGGCCAGCAGGGGAGGGCAGTTAAGGGTGATCAGGCTGGCAGGCAGAGGCAGTTGGGAATGAGATCAGGCTGGCAGGCAGAGGCAGTTGGGGGCGAGATCAGACTGGCAGGGGAGGGCAGTTGGAGGCAACCAGGCCTGCAGGGGAGGGCAGTTAGGGGCTAGATCAGGCCAGCAGGGAAGGGCAGTTAAGGGTGATCAGGCAGGCAGGCAGAGGCAGGTAGGGGCAATCAGATAGGCAGGCAGAGGCAGTTAGGGGTGATCAGGCAGGCAGGCAGGCAGAAGCAGTTAGAGGCATTCAGGTCGGTAGGCAGGTGAGTGGTTATGAGCCAGCAGTCCCAGATTGCCCACAGGATCGGGCCTAAACTGGCAGTTGGACATCCGCCAAGGGGTCCCCAATTGGAGAGGGAGCAGGCTGGGCTGAGGGAAACCCCCACTCTGTGCACAAATTTTGTGCACCAGGCCACTAGTTTTATGATAAAAACAAGTAAGCATGATGGAAGGTATGGGGAAGAGAGTGATTGTAGAGATTCATGAATGGAGATCTTAATAGAGGCCAAAGATAGAGGTCTTGATTTGAGAGTTAATACTGATTGTCGTATCACAAGGAATTGTCCACTGCCTAGTGGAGGACCAAAGGATCCTCTCAAGGACCTAGGAACAAATTCAAACATTATAAGTCCTCCCTGTGGTTTCATGGAAAAATAGCTTTCCATTTCACAGACATTCATATTTATGTATATAGGAAGCCTATTTTCTACATACAAATCTCTGAAAGAATTTTTATGATTGACACAAGTATGTCTTAAACTAAAATTAGTGCATTACTGATGTTTTCCAAGGATTCTAATTTGGTACTCTATTAGAAAATTTGTTTGCCATCCAGTTCAATACTGCAAAGCTTGTAATATGTATGTGTTCCAAATTACTCCAAAACTTCATGGCTTAAAGCAACAATAATAGTTATTTTTGTCCAGAGCTCTGTAATTTGGGAAGGACTAAGTAGGAATAGCTTTTGTCTGCTCCACTCAGCATCAGCAGGGTTGGCTTGAAGGCAGGGGCCTGAAATCATCTGAAGTCTCCTTTGCTTACATGTCTGGTGGTTGATGCAAACCATTGGCTCAGACTCCAGCTGGGCCTTTTGGCTGAAACATCTACACATGTCTTCTCTGTGTTGACTGAGCTTCCTTATAACATGGTGGCTGGGTTCCAATGGCAAGAATCCTGAGAGACCCAGCCAAGGCCCACATTGCCTTTTATGACATACTGATAGTGTTTGAAGTCCCATATAACTGGTCAAGGCAGTAACAAAGTGCAAGGAACCAGAAATATTGCAGTGTCCATTGTTGGACAATATAGCATGCACAGACATACAGAGTGGTGATCTATACCATCCCTTCCATTTCAATAATTTTCTGAAAGAACATCTGTGTGTGTGTGTGTGTGTGTGTGTGTGTGTGTGTGTGTCCTCAATACTACACTCGAGTTAATCATGGTTTTCAGTTGCTGCTATCTTTTCTTTTTTCTTCTAATTTATGATTTTCTAATTAGCCCATAATTATCAATTTAGTTTGTTGTAGGCTATTTCACTTACATTAATTATGCATATGTATATCATTAATGTTTTGGTATATAGTTTTATAATATTTGGAAATTAAGATGTGTACATGGTGTTTCAAGTATGAAGCATCAATAGATGTATGAGTAATCACCCAAAATGTATTCAGACAATGAATTATGTGCTGGCCATGAATTCATGCTTTTTTAATAACTTGCAGTATATTATGAAGTGTAATTAAAGTACTTTTACGTTTATAAGCATTTTATAAAGTAAATGTGTAAGCTCATCTTGAAATATTTATTTAGCTATTTCTGCAGTTATTAAAGTGAATCATGAGGGAACCAAGATGACAGCATAGGTAAACACCTAAACTGCTGCCTCGCACAACAATTTCAAAACTACAACTAAAAGACAAAACGTCTATCACCCAGAAGCATGGGAAAGCTGGCTGAGTGGAAGTTCTACAACTAGAAGGAAAGAGAAAAGACCATTGAGACGTGCACAAGCGCTGAAAAGCTGAGGTATGGAGGCGTGTGATCCAGGCTGGCCAGCAGGCATTGCTTTTTTCAACCTGAAGGGAGACAAGCCCCCGATTACTCTGAAATCTAGTTTCTGGGGAGATGCTGGGGACACAAACTCCTACAGGGAGAAGCTGGACTGTCTGCCATCGGGTCAGAAAGTGAGGGTGACTTTCTTGCAGAGGTGTGCACAGCAATCATTGTTTACTGCACTGGGGCGCAGGACACGGGGACTTGGAAACGCAGAGACACAGAGATGGCTGACTGGCAGCTATCACTGTTTGCCATGCCCTAGCCTAGTGACTCCCTGAGACCCCGCCCTGCACATTCAACAAACCCACCCAAGCTCCACACAGCAGCTTTTGCATATAAATGGTCTGCCCTATCGCAGGTTAACCTAACAAATGGCAGCTCTGGTCAGACAGCTCCAAAACCTCCAAACCCCAAGCAAGGAGGAGAAAACTGCAGTTCTCACTGTAGCTCCTGCGGGGTGGCCTCAGACAGTAGCTGATCTGCACCCCATTGGAGATCCAGAAGCTAGTGTATCTAATGGTCAGTGTGAGACAACACCAGATTTCAACTACTCATATCCAAAAATGACACTTTTAAGAAGCAGATTCAGTGAGCACCAACACCCCAATGAAGCAAGTCCTGCCCCATAAGCACGTCTCCAGCACAGCATTTCTTCCATTATAGACACAGCGGGTCCTCAGAGTCAATTGGCCTGGAGGTCAATTCCTCCCAGTGTACCAATAGCAATCAAGGCTTAACTACACCAAGACTTTGCACTCAGCCCACAAAGGGGTATACCAAGAGTGTCCACCTCAGGTGATAGGCTGAACCACTGGTCATCTACCACGGAAAACCACTCCATCAACACAGGGAAGCAGCAAAATGCAAAGACAAAGAAACATGTCATGAATGAAAGAAATGGAGGAAAGCAAACTATTGGACATAGAGTTCAAAACCACATTTATAACATTACTCAAAAATCTTCTAAACCACCGAGAAACTCGATGAGACCTCCAAGGAGCTTAGTGAGACCTTCAAAGACCTAAATGAGAATGCCAAAAAAAAAAAATGGAAAAGGACCAGTCAGAAATTAAGCATATACTGTCTCAAATAAAGAATATATACAGAAATTCAACTGTAGATCAAAGGACCCCAAGAATCAAACCAAAGATCTGAAATATGTGGAAACAAAAAACACCCAACCAGAAAAACAAAAAGAAAAAAGAATCCAAAAATATGAAGATAGTGTAAGGAGCCTCTGGGACAACTTTAAGCGTACCAACATCTGAATTATTGGGGTGCCAGAAGAAGAAAGAGAGCAAAATATTAAAAACCTATTAGAAGAAATAATTACAGAAAACTTTCCCTACCTGGTGAAAGAAATAGACTTACAAGTCCAGGAAGCGCAGAGAACCCCAAACAAGAGGAATCCAAAGAGGACCACACCAAGACATATCATAATTAAAATGCCAAGGGCAAAAGACAAAGAGAGAATCTTGAAAGCAGCAAGAGAAAAACAGTTAGTTACCTACAAGGGAGTACCCATACGACTGTCAGCTGATTTCTCAACAGAAACTATGCAAGTCAGAAGGGAGTGGCAAGAAATATTCAAAGTTGGTGAACAGCAAGAACCTACAACCAAGATTACTCTACCCAGCAAAGCTATCATTCAGAATTGAAGGTCAGATAAAGAGCTTCACAGACAAGAAAAAGCTAAAGGAGTTCATCACCACCAAACCAGAATTATATGAAATGCTGAAGGGTATTCTTTAAGAAGAGGAAAAAGAAAAAGGTAAAGATAAAAATTATGAACGACAAAATGACAACAAATACATTCCTACCAACAATTGAATCTAAAAATCAAGTGAATAAAAAATCTGATGAACAGAATGGACTGATGAATATAATAGAATCAGGGACATAGAAAGGGAGTGGACTGACAATTCTCAGGGGGAAGGTGGTGTAAGGGGTACGGGAAGAGAATAGACAAAAATCTTACACCTATGGATGAAGACAGTGGCGGGGGGTAAGGGCATGGGGTGGGGTGGGAAATCAGGTGGAGGGGAGCTGTGGGGGAAAAAAGAGTAACACCTATAATAATCTGAACAATAAAGATTTATTTTTTAAAAATAAATAAATAAAATAAAGTGAATCATTTTCTCCTTTGAAAGTGAGAATGGGCAGGAGCGAGACAATAGTGTTTTTCCTACCCAAGAGGCTCCAAGTAGATGTTCAACAAGATCTGTTGAACTAAACTGAAGTTGTATAACTCATTCATTCACTCTCTTATTTAAATTTATTCAAGACAGTTGAGGAAGGTCAAAGAGAAGAGGAAACCAAGGTTGACTTCACGGTTTCAGGCATGGGTAACTGAGTAAATAGTGGTGTTTTTCTAAGATGAGAAAGACAGCAGGAGGGGCAGGCATTAATCTCTCCAGGACTGTGATCTCGTGTGTATAATGGAAACAACCTACATACCCTACCAACCTTTCTATGAGGGTTGCTGTTTATACCTTAAGATCTTCCTACACTAATGAGGTGCCAAGACTTACCACAAGTTAAATTTTTTTAATCCTCACCTGGGAAGGAGGGGTGGCGGGGGAAGAAGAGAGAAAATGAGAGAGAGAGAGAGAGAGAAACATCTATGTGAGGGAGAAACATGGATTGGCTACCTCCTATGTGCATCCCAACTGGAGATCAAACCTGCAACCTCGGTATGTCCCCTGACTGGGAATCAAACCTGCCACTTTTCAGTGCATGGGACGATGCTCCATCAACTAAGCCACACCAGCCAAGGCAAGACTTATCATATTTTAGATAAGTCCATCTCTACTTTGAATCATCAACAGCTAAGGCCCTCCCTTCGCCAATCAGTGTAGGAACCAGGAACTCATAAGGAGAGCATGAAGAAAAACATTGATTCTCCATTTAATTCAACAAAAATAAAACTTTTAAAAACACATGTATGTGGCAGTGTGTGCTATTGCTAGATTTGTTGAATAAGACGTGTGATTTGACTTCATTTTGCAATAGTAAGAACGGGATACACTGATCCATTCCCTTGTCCACTTATTCACCAAAAGTATGTAAATATTATAAAACTGGGGAGAAGGAAAGGGCATGACTGGCTATACCTCAACAGGACCAGACCTGCACCCATCTTCAACCTGCAAAACAAATTAGGAAGAAAGGAGTTCAAATTCCTATACAAATGTCTGCTTTCCTGACACCACCTGCCAGCCCATTAATTCTACCACTTTTTCCTTATCTATCACTTTTATTAAGTCCTCACTTCCCCCTTTACACAGTTTAGATTCCATGTGTCCCTCGCAATGGCGGCCTCTTTACAAACACCTCATCTGCCCATCTCCCTGTGCAAGATGCTCAATTGGCAGGTCATCTTTGAAGCCAATCACTCACCTCCTCTGGGCCTGCACTCAGGAAGCTGAACATCACTGGAGAAGAAACCCCACAATCATGCTAACTGGTCTCACTTTAAATTTGTGACCAGGTAGCTCAAATCAATACTCAACACTGGCCAACAGCCCTGCCCTATTACCCTAGTAATTTCACTTTCTCACTTCCTGAGACTCTATCATAGCTTCTTCCTCAACAAACCTCCAAAACACATCCCAACCACAGCATCACTTTATGTTTCTTTAAGAAAACAGGAAATATCAGATGAGAGCTACTTTTCTCTCCCATTATGAAATCCAGCTGTCTCCTGGCATCCATGCCCATTATTCTGCCTCCCATCCAATTACAGGGGAGGAATCATCCCTGATCCCTATCAAAGTCACCTGAGTTCTACATTCTCTCCCCTTCACGCACTTTATGACTTCAAATATCCTCTATATTTCTATAAAGTGCTCTATTGTCTTCCATTTTAAAGATGCCTTATCCTGATTATACATTGCCCTCTAACCCTTGGCCTATTGTTAGTACCCTTCATGATAAAATGTATCAGAAATATTTCTAAACTTCTTGGATTTCCTTCCTTATCTCTCATTTCCTCATAAGTCTGTCAAAATTATCTTCATCTAATTTAGTCCTATCCCACCCTCTTTTGTTTTAGGTAAAGAAACTAATACCCATTCACATACTCTTTTGTAAGTTTTCCACAGCTCATCAGTGGCAAAGTCAAGAACAGAATTCTTATCTATGAACTTGTTCCTTTTAGGATGCCTCTCCCAACACGTCTTTGATTGCACCCCTTTTTCTGCTGACTTTACTTAATTAAGAATGACATTAGAAGAGTTTTTCAACTCACATGTTCTTGAAACAGACACAGGTGAGCCAATCCTTCACATCGGCTCCTCTCAAATCCATGCCCAAGCTCAGATTTTCCACTCCTCCACATTTGTTACCTAGGTATCTGTGCACTGAAGAGGTAGAAATGTGAGTTTGCCAATCATATTACCTTCAATATCCCTTGTTTCCTCAAGCTCAAATTGAGAAAATCATATCTGCAATTTAACTCTTAATCAAGAGGCCCTTGAGTCTGACTTCAGAGACTTACTTTTATGGCTCCTGATGTGTCAGGTATGAAAATGAAGAATGCCTTCCTTGCTCCACAGTAATGCTCACACACAGTAAATCATAGAGGCATGGCAGTGAAATGAGACTATATTTCAGGATGCCAAATGCTGAGGGAGGGACCTGGCACAGAGGAGGCAGGGAAGGAGGGGAGCAGCAGGCAAAACCCAGACGCTCAGGTGTTTGGGAAGCACGCATTCCAGAATTCAGGCTGATACTGGGCTAGGATGAGATATTTCACTCTCAGTGTTTTCTTAGTAACAGTCCCGGGGCAATTGAGTACAGCATCCACAGACCAGTAACTCTCCAGTTGGAGTAGGGAGGCTCCAACTGCACAAACCAGAGAGAGGAATCTAGCCCACCCTGCCTTTTAGTTTACTAAGGCCCCATTCACCATTACCTTGATCAATAGTATATTTGTCCCAGGTGTTCCCCAAGAGCCCATCCTTTTGCATTCCCACTCCTGCTCTCTTTGTCCCTCTGCTTCCTGACCGCACACCTAGTTTGCAGCTTTTGGCCAGGATAAGTAATCCATTTTCTGGTAACTGGCTTCATGCTCAACTTTCAAAGCCCTTCTGGTTTGACTGATCAACCCAAAAAATCCTGTTGTCTTTTGTAGTTCCTCAGGTTCCCCATTCTTCTTTATTGTGTCAGAATTGGGGATTGGGAAAGTAGAAAAGAGCTCTTATAGAACCTTCTTCAGAGAACACTGTATTTTCAGTCAGCCAATTTTTCAGTTAGGAATATTATAACAGAAACCCAACCTACACTGGCTGAACAAAATAACATTGGCTTCGTCTCATGCAACACAAAGTCCAGAGGTAGGCTTCCCAAGGCTACTGCTACGTCTTCATTAAGGGTTAAAAACTCCTTGTGTTGCTCCAGTCTTTCTCACTACTTACCACCTTTTCTCAATTTTAAGACACACCCTCCAGTTGCCCAATATGCTCTAGTCCAGATCCTCATAATTTCAATGAGTCGGAAGCTCTGACCCCACCCATAATTTTTACCTTGCCCTGCACAGCTATAAGTCATAGATATGGTTATAATCTATAGGTGTTTAATGTGTAGCCTTAATGAAAAAGATGACTAGAAAAATGAAGATTGAAAATCAACCAAAAGTACTGTGCTCAAGGAAAATGTGAGTCACCAAAGATGTTTCAAAGTAACCAGAGGGACAGGACAGTTAGCAAAGGCAGCATCTTCAGCATCCCAGGCAATGGTTGCCTGCAAGTCTGAAGATACCAGATCACCAAGAGACAACTGGAAGGCAAAGTAGAAGCAGATATTTCTAGGTTAGGATTCAAATGACTTTATGCGGATTTTTCAGTGTAGAAATCTGACTGGCACTGGGCAAACTTTATGTTGTGAGAGTTTAGGATTGATGGATACAGCAAGGTAGGGTCTTAAAGCAAGTCTGGATACATATATAGTTGTTTAACCATTGAGCTGTTTGCCCAGATGAGCAAACTATTGCCTGAATAAACTGATTTTAAGAAATTTTCTGATCTAAGCAGTGAAGTTATTTATTGGTTTACACTCTCATCTTTCTGGGCAAGACTTCCCTGACACAATTTAATAGCAAAGGCATATTGATACACAGTTCTCAGTCCAAATAGGTGAGTTCTGTGCATGCAGTTAGTCTCATCCTCAACGCTGAACCAGAGTCCAGCCCTGCCCCAGTGATGACTGGGAGCCTCCAGGTGTCCTAAGAACACAAGACTAGTTGAGAGCACCTATATATTACCAAACTTTAAATGAACCAAGCCTAAAGATATGCAGAAGTGTATCTTAAGGGGAAGAAAGAGAGATTCCTATGAAGTCAATGAGAATATTTATTATTTGTAAAAGTGAGATGAAAAGGAGATGCATTACCTCAATGGTGATTTTCAGGACTGGCATCCTGAAGACAAGTGTTATCCTGATCACCCTGCAATATCCTCAGCATGCTGATACTGGGCAATAAAAGTCTGTAAACACTAATGCTTCACAATAATTCAGATGGAGCTTTGGGATTTCCATTCAATGTCTCTTGCTTGCCTCTGGCCCCAGCTATTAAATGGTAATGCCTGAGTACAAAGATGAATATACATAGTTTGTTAGAGTCAAAAAGATCATAAATCATAACTCTATTGTTTACCTATAAATTGGCTCTCCTGTCTTGGTCTTGATATAATTTCGTTTTGCCTGATCATCCTTCTCAAAGGCCAACAGTTGGAAGTGGGAAGAGCAAAGAAGAAAATTCATACCTATATTATGTTACATTGAGGGCAGGCTAAGGTGCTCTCAACACCTCAAGCTCTGCATGCATTTTCTCCCCAAAATATCTTACCTAATAATAGACAAACATGTAAATTGACCATACCTCCCCTACGCCCATAGCCAATCAGAGTGAGTATGCAAATTAACCCAACAAAGATGGTGGTTAATTTGCATACATAGGGCCCAGTGCCTGGGTCCCAGGAACATCCTGGCACCCAGGTCACTCTGAGGTAAGCCCCGCATGGCCCCTGAACAGCCTGGGAAGGGCCTGAGCCAGGGGGCTCCTGGGCAGGGCCAAGCCTGCGATCAGAGCCAAGGGGGCAGGGGCAGAGGGAGTTGGGGGTCCCCTGCCCAGGCCTAAAGCCACGGCCAGAGGTTTTAGGACTGGGCAGGGCCCAGCCAGTGATTGTTGTGAACTATAGAGGAAACACCTTTTCTGATTGCTCATTGGCTAAACTTCCTGTATGCCACTGGCAATATTCTTAGTAACTTGGGTAATAAGAATCCAAGAAGGTGATCTAGGGTTTTTCCAACACACTTCTGGAGAAAAAAAACGAAGGCCCTCTGCTGGAGGGCTAAGAAATGTCATATCCTGCCCTAGCCTGTTTGGCTCAGTGGATAGAGCCTCAGCCTGCCAACCACAGGGTCTCAGTTCAATTCTGATCAAGGGCATGTACCTAGGTTGCAGGCTCCTGCCTGGCCAGGGCCCAGGTCAGGGCTCATGCAGGAGGCAACCAATCAAAGTATTCCTCTCACTTTGATGTTTCTCTCTGTCTTTCCCTTTCTCTTCCACATTCTCTAAAAGTCAATGGAAACATATCCTCAGGTGAGGATAAAAAAAAAAGAAAGAAAGAAATGTCATATCCTATGAAAGACACATCTTGAAAATGCCTAAAGAAAGTTGTCATTTTTTCATGATGAAGGGACTGGAGTCCGTGTTGATGAAAACACCTTGGTGGCTGTGGTGACTTGCAGTGGCTGCAGCAGCGGGGTGATGGGGCTGGTGCCTTCCCCCGATCAGCCTGGTTGCCTCCCACAAAGGGAGGCCAGACTGTGGCTAGGCCCACTCCCCATGGAATTTCGTGCACCAAGCCCCTAGTGATTAATAATAGTGCTTGTAGGAAAGACCTTGTTGGAATAATTGGGGAAATTCAAGTATGGAATATGAATTAAAAAATTTTTCTTGGCTGTGATAACAGTACTGTGGTTTGTACAAGAATGTAGTTACTTCTAGGAAATGTATGCTGATTTATTAATGGGTTAAGCTGCATGATGTCTACAACTTACTATTTTATGGACCAGCAAAACAAACAAAAGGAAGTGTTCATATACATAAAGCAAACACAACAAAATAATATCAGTTGTTGAATTTAGATGAAGGAAATAGCACATAAGTGGTTATTGGACTATTCTAACTTTAGAGTAAATTTGAAGTTTTTCAAATACAGAGTTGGAAAAAAATAATGGTTATAAGCATTGCTGCAGGAGGAAGGAGGTCCTCTGTGAGTTGGTCTTCTTCCTTTCTACCAAGAAGCTAGAAATAAGATTACATAGTGAGAGTTAAGCTATGAAATCATCCAGAGTGAATCGAAGAAGAAGAGCTTGCAAAATCACATTAAAAAAAGAGTGGCCTGCAGGCCCAAGTAAGACTGGACTGAAGATATTAGCAAGTCTAAAGAAACAATAGGCTCAGCCATGGAAGCATAGAAAAGAGAGAATCGGGAAAACAAATGTTGGCAGTGACTACCCAAGCTCTGTCCAGAGGACAGACACCTTGTTAAACAGCTTTAAATGCGATGGTCTCACTGCCAAGAGAACCCCCTATTACAGACGTGGCTTCAGCCAGCTGTCAACCCTGGAGACCATTAAACTTTCAAGATCACATAATTAAAAATCTCTGTGCTTAGATTCTGTGCTTAATAAGAGACCTCCCAATTATTATGTGGCTTCCCACAGAGCTTGCCTCCAGGGAGAGAATGTGATGTGAGAGGGCTTGAATATCCGATCCCTCAACAGTTATAGCTCTCATGATAAATTATAAAGTTTGCATTCTGATTTTACATACTAGACTCTGCTATCTGAATGAGTCCTTTCATAAAAGATAGGTCCACAATTGCTATACAAATAAGTTACATTTCTGAACCTGCAAGACTGAAAACCGGATTTTGAGTGATAGAGATTGCACTCTGAGTTAGCTACCTGGATTTCATCAAAACTTGTAGCTCACCTGTCCTAGGCAGTGAAGCTGTGCTTATCATTTATCTAATCATCACACTGGTGTGTTTTTTATGGAACAATATATTCTGACTTCAAAATTACTAATTTACAAATGAATATTTGGAGCACAACCCATGTGTAACTAGGAACCTGCTGATAAAGAAGTGGAAGAGATTCCAGGTCACGATGGGAGACTGTGCTCATGCATGAAGATTCTCTCCTTCTCAGAACACACAGAAATACTACACAAGCATATGGATTTTTAAAATTCAAAATATAAGCTCAAAAGCAAAAATAAGGAACTCCAGGTGCCAGAAACACTTCAGTGAGTATGAGTTGAAACTCTGTGGCCACAGAAGAAACTAAACCATATATTTGTCTTGTAGGTTAAGGTTTTAAATCCTCCACAGAGGTTGGAATTGGGGCCAAGTCTCCACATTGGGATCAGAAACTAGATCTGAGCCCCTGAACAGGAGCCAGGAACCAGTAAGTATCTTTTCTGTCCTTTGAAATGGAATTAGAAAAACTTCATTCACTGGCCCAAGTCCATGGCCCTTAAGAAAGAGAATCCCCCAAACAGCACTACCAGAGAGTAGGAAATGAGTGAGCATTCTTAAACTGTCTACAATGATGCAAAACCTTGAGCCAAGATGTAAATGTGGTCCTAAGAGAAACAAATATGAAAATTCCGATAGGAAAGCCTCTGCAAGCCAGAACGTGTACTACCAGGCTAAAAATATTTCATGCTGAAGACATGGTCTGGACAGCTCTTGAAGAAATATGAATCTCTAGGAGATCATCAGCAAGCACAATAAATAGCAAGACCCAAGGAATCACAAATAATAGATCAATATGAGTGGAACTTTAAAATATGATTACTTAAAATGTACATATAAGAAAGAAATAGAGTCTAGCAGGCATGAAAAGGACATAATAGAAACAAAAAAGAAACAAAAATTATAGAGTGATTGGGATAAAAAATACAGTGATTGGGAGGACAATAAGCAAAAGATAGGTTAAACAGCATATCAGAGCTAGCCAAAGAGAGACTGCATGAAATGGAAGCTAGAACTGAAGCAATCTTCCAAAATCAATAAAAGAAAAAGAAAAATAGAAAAGAAGAATGGGGGGCGGGGGGTTGTAAGCTTCAAAATGCACACAAACGAGATTTTAAGAGTGAGTAGAGACAATAAATGTAGCAGTTAGAATGGGTTAGACCAGTGGTCAGCAAACCGCGGCTCGCGAGCCGCATGTTGACTAATGAGTTTGCCGACCACTGGGTTAGACCTAGTAGTAGAAAGCCCAACTAGCAGTGATTTAAACAAAGAGGTCATTTTTCACCCACAGCTAAATGTCTGGGGAAAAAGCTCTTCAGAGCTAGAATACCAGCTCACACCATGCCAAAAGTAAACAAAGTAGATTAAAGACATAAACATGAGATAACGCCAGTGGTCTTGATCCGACATCTAGAAGGGTTCAGGAAACCAGGAAAAGAAGCTGTGCGTAAATTAAATAAGAGTCCAGAGATGAAACATAATGTTGAAAGGCATTTGGGGGGACAGAGGAGCTTGGCTGAAGAAACAAAGTTCTCCTTGTCTCAGGACCCTTTGCTTTTTATTAACACAAATTGTCCTAAGGCAAGGTGGAGATATACACATCAAAGGGTAGGATTTATACAGAATCCATTATCAGATTGGGGAATTACCTCCAGCTGTTCAGGTGTTTGGCCAGGAGGAGGCAATAACATGTAGATTAAGATGCCCTGAGCTGTCTGGCAGAAAGCAATCATCCTTTTCAAGTTCGGGGAAATGCCGTTAGCCATTCCTAGCAGGTGATAACATATGTGACTCAGCCCTTTTGAGTCCCCAAGTTCCATCAACCTTTCGATGAAACTCTTGCAATTATGACATGCTAGAATTGGCTTCTGGCAATGAGAAGTAACTTTAATACCATTATGAGAAACTATTGGAAAATTATTCTATGACTTACCATAAAGAAATATTTCTCAAACCTTTTTTTAAAAAAACATAAAAATTCATAGGTTAAATAGATAGATCAAAATTTAAGTTTCTTGAATGATAGAAGATACTTTGAACAAAAATGAAAGCAACAGGTTGAAAGGAAATGTTTGCAGTCTATATAAGCAACAATAATTAATATTCAGATTTTTTACAAATTATTAAGAAAAAACAAACAAAGCAAATACAAAACAGGGCCAAGTGTAAAAAAAAAATGCAACTCACATGGAGGAATGACCCTGAGTACTGGTAGATAATGAACAAATGCAGTACTCGTCCTCATCCTCACTAGTGACCAGGGAAATGCAAATTGAAACAAAGAGACACAATTGCAAAATATTGAACTTTGGTGTGAATGTGGTGAAATGGTAAGTGGAAACTCGCAACCACACTGGAGGAGCTCATGATAAAGTAGGCCCTTAGGCGAGCAACTGGGCAATGTCCAATGAAATTTAAACCTAGTCATTTATGTCTAGCATTATCCTAGAGAAATTTCCTCTTGGGCACTCAAGAATTTTGTTATCAACCTTGTAAATAACAGCAATAAATTAGAAAAAAAATCTGAATGCTCATCGAAAAGATAAATTCAGGCATATCCATAAATTACATGTTACTACTAAAACTGTTAAAAATGAATTCACTAAATTGATATATGTCAGTATGGATAACTACCCAAATGATGAATAAATTAAGAGGGATAGCTACCAAAACCCAAATCATGAGTAAAAACAAGTTGCAGAAAGATATATGTGCATACATTTTAATAACATTTATGTAAATTTTAAAACATATGACTCAATCTATTTACAGTTTATGGATAAACATGAAGTGGGATTACACTCTCCAACTTATGATAATGTTTGCCTCTGGGGAAAGAGGCAAATTATATTAGGGAGGCATACAGATGGGCTTCAAATTTACCTTTTCTTTTGTTTTTAAACACCTAAAACAATTATGATAAAGCCTGTATATGTTTGCTATGAGTAGTAGATGCATTGTTATTGGTTAAATTGTACTCTATCTTGTCTTAACCTTTATTCTTTCTAAATTTAAAAAATATCCAGAAGGAAACTTTTAAAAATACATGTAGCTATTTTTAAATGTATTTTTTAAAGATTTTGTGAAGTTTCACAAACATAGAATAAGTACAAAAAAGCCAAGTGAAGTCTTTCTATACCCATCAGACTCTCTGTTCAGCCGGTTATTTATCCAAATAAATCATGTGGCTCAACCTTTCTTGTTGGAAATTCAGAACATTGTATGAAAAAAAAAAAAAAAAGCGCAGAGGTAAGGATGCACCCAGCTAAGCCGAAGCCCCTAGACACCTGATTTGTGGAGGATTGGTGGGGCGGGTCCTATGAAGGTCAGATGAATGAAGAAGTGCAAAATCTGACTCCTGGGCAATGATCCACTCAGAAGAGGAGGGAGTATTCTGAGTGGGCTCAGCTATCTGTCATTCTGATACTCTTTGACCCAGATCCCCACTGGCTCTTGCCTCTGTCCTAGGGAAGGGATGTTATCATCAAAAACTTTATTATCTTTTCTCCCTAGCAAAAGAGCGATTCATTTCATTGAGCAAAAACTAGGCCTGTGAGAGGAGTCAGAATGGAAACCAGAGATGACAAACGAAGATACCCTGATGAATTGCTGTTTTATTTCAGTGAGCTCACTCGACTCTTGTTTTTGTGTTGGAAAGGGATTTTCAATAAATTATTCAAGATAAAGCATCTCTCTATTCCAAAAAAGGCTGCATGTTGGAACCTGTCTCATATACACAATCATAAACAGCCTCATGCAAGTGGAATTAGAGCCAGTATCTAATCGTTGCCTTGACCGGGCCTGGGGCAAAAAGCCTGCTTTAATGCAATCAATATTCACAATGTAGGAAAACGAGTGTTGCATGGAGCAGAATAGGCAAGATATAGATTTCCACTTACAAGTCTGCACAAAGGTAAGGATGCAACCAGATCACTTGTGAGAAGTGAAGTGTGCCCTAGGAGAGCATGGACTTCTCACCAGCTTTAACCCCCAGCCCTGCCTTCCCCACCCCCACCCCTCCACCTTCATGTGCCCAAGAGGAAACCAGGGCCAGGGTGGATGTGGTCCATTAGCATAGGTCAAAAGAGGAAAGACCCTGTCAATGTTGGAACTGAACAAAAAATTAGTATTTTTAAAGATTCAATAGTGAGGAATATTTCTCTTTGTCTATCCCCGGTCATAGCCAACAGTGAGCTCTCGAGGCATTTTCAACCCCTCAGTATCTCACATAAGAGTGAGATGACATGGCAGATGACAGGTCAACAGCTTCCTCTCCTTCCTGGAGGAAAAAGTTAGTTTTCGTTGCACTTTCAACTTCTCTGTAAGTTTAAGAGTGTTTCAATATTTAAAAATAAATTTTAAAAAGTCAGCTCAAAAAAATCCATGGAATGAATAAATGCAACCTTGTACAGATACAGCCAAAAAACATCTTTGGGGTTGGCAGGGGGTGATGGAGAAGGATGGGGAACAGTGGAGGGGAGAAAAGCTGCTCACAGAGGCTCAGTTCTCATCCTTAGAGGAGAAGAAGGAGGATGCTAGTCTCCATTTCCATACCGAGTGCTGAGTACAACAAATTTAAAGTGGGTCAGCGACTGCTAGGGGAGGACCATTGTATCCCCCAGGCCTCAGGGAACTGGCCAAAGCTATTAATAGACACTCTAGCTCAAAGCTACACAAACAGTTCCAATGTCCAGCAGCATGTCCCCAGTTCTGAAGTTGTCCGAGCCTCTCACTATGGCCTGTCGTCTCAGCCTGTTTTTCCTTAAGCATTGAGACAGAAGAGACAGCCAATGGAGAGGAAAAATTTGAAATTCCCTCCAAAATGTGGAAGAAAGGTCCCAGCTAAGCGGCAGCCCCTAGACACCTGATTTGTGGAAGATTGGTGGGGCGGGTCCTATGAAGGTCAGGTGAATGAAGAAGTGCAAAATCTGACTCCTGGGCAATGATCTGCTCAGAAGAGGAGGGGGTATTCTGAGTAGACTCAGCTGTCTGTCATTCTGATGCTCTTTGACCCAGATCTCCACTGGCTCTTGCCTCTGTCCTAGGGAAGGGATGTTATCATCAAAATACCAATAAACACCTGCCCACTGACTTTATTAGGAATCAGGAAAGACTCTCTCCTGGCCAAGTCATGTGACCCTCTCCACCTACCTGCCATTCTTATTCAACAAAGCCATCTCCCTATGTTAATCTGTAAGAGCCCCATCTTTCTAGGTATTTGCTACTTACAGCTGCTAGACATGGGGAAAGACACAAATACACAACTGTGAAACTGAGTATCTCATAATCCACTGACTCTCAAGGAAAAGAGAAAAAGAGCTTTTCCAAGACAGACAAGGCTGAGTTCAAAGTGGCTGTCTGGGTGGCAACCTAATTCCTCCTCTCTTTCGCATAACGATCATCACCTGATGTAGGATGTGAGTTGTCAGAGTGTTGCAAGGGCAGAAAGTGGAGAGCAATTGCTTGTTGAAGGCATAGTTCTCTGTTCAGAAATTTCACTTTGTTGCCTTGCTCATGTCTTACCTTTCATGATGGTTGGCCTGGCTTTCCAGATTACTCAAACCTACCAATAATCTGTCAGCCAGAGTGGTCTGGGTCATCTGTGAAGTTTCCTTGAGCCAAGGCTACCTGCAAACAGATCCTGGCATGGGCGTGGAAATATCCATCCTGGACTTCAGCCTGGCAGCCCTCGTGTAGATGCCAATCAATCATCAGTAGTCTTGTAGTGAATGGGGTTGTTTCTTATGGCCAAAGCTCTGGGACATGAGGTGGTGGACCCAAACCCATCCTCTCCCCGCTTCTTGGGTCAGCTTGGACCATGGGAAGTACTGGTACAGACGATTCAACACAGAACTGCTGCAAACCAGCATCACCCCTGTGCCTAGGGTAGGAATCACAGTTGGGAACCCAGTCCAGCCCCCAATTCCCACATATGGTAGCATGCCCAGGCAGGGGCTTGGCTGCAGCATGAGACACCCTTGCCTCACAGCTCTCCTGGCTGCTGAGGACCTCAGAGGCTGGCAGCGTGAGCCCCAAACTTTAGAGTTGGACTGAGACACACTACTGAACACTAAGATGGGGCATGAGAAGAGAAAGAAGGGTTCTCTGTTAATGCATAATGTAATATATAGCATATACTATAACACCATAAATATTAGGTCTAATATAGATAAAATTAATATATATATTTTTACATCTCACCGTGGACTATTCTTTTAAGTGCCGTTGGTAGGCAGTTAGGAACAATCAAACTGATGATTCCTCTTTTTCTCTCTCAGTGTTTTACCAGGATCCTATGAATCCCTCATTTGGCAAAATCAAGACTGCCTGTGGTTAAGCCAGTTTAGGCTGGTTGTTGATAGTCAGATGCTGTCTAGTCATCATGATCATTTACATTGTGAAAGAATCATCAGCCACCCATTCAACATGCAACTGCATTCCCATGTTTGCACCATTTTGTCCAAAGTGCCCTGCAGACCTCACCTGCCTCTTTTCCTCTCCTCCCTCCCAGAAGAATTGACAGAGATTATACAGGGCCCTCAGCTCTTGGCTGAGACCTTCCAAGGAAACTGCCAGATCAAAGTTTCACTGGTTAGAGGGTACAGCCCTGACTGTCACTGCAGAAACTATCTGACAACTCCACAAACAAGACAGCTGTGCCAGATGCCACTGCTTAGCAGGTGCAGATGTGGACAGTAATGTCCCTGGTCTCCTAACCAGCCACCTTCACTGAGCCTCCCTGCCTTATTTTCATCCTCTGAACTTCCCACTTGCAACCATTGGATGGCTTCCTGGCCAACCTCAAAATCCTTTACACTCTGAGCCCAACCTCTCATCTCCCACCACCCTCTGCATCCCCTCCTTTACTCCAGTCATATAGAACCAACCTCCATTCCCCAAACACACCATTCCTAGATCTCACAGTGTTTGCACATGCTATTCCTTCTGCCTCAAATTCCCTTCCCTTTGACCAATGCCTATTCAACCTACAAGATTGCCACCCAATCTAGCCAGAGCTCCCTCAAGCCCCTTCTCCAGAAACCATCCAGATGCCACCATGTGCATCTGCATAGATGAAGATAGTACTGTCCCTCACAGTTGCCATCTCTCCATCAGTTATAGCCCTGAGGCCAAACTGAACAAGTCTGATATGATATCCTGAGTACACACTCTCTGCCCCCTACCCTGAGTCTTCTCATCTACTGACCTAACAGCCACAAATCCCCTAAGCTTTTCTTGGAAGCCATGCCTTCTGTTCCGCCTCACCAGCTGGTCACTCTCTGCTTCATCCATGGTTCCTCTACAGCACTCTAGTTGTGGGTGGCCATGCACAGGATCCAGGAGCCTCAGATGCTACACTTGCATTAGGGCATTCTGAGGTCCCAGGAATAATTGTGGCTAGTGGCATTCACCGAGATTGTCTAATTAAGCTGGTAGGAAGTAAGAAATGTATGCACATTTTGTCCAGCTGCTCCCTAGCTTTCAAAGCATGAGTTCTGCTTGCTAATTCAATCTAAAGAGTCTGTATTTCCTCTACAGACCCTAACAACAGAAAATGTGATTTCCTGCAGCTTATTCATCATAACAGAGTTCCGCCACAACAAAACAATCCAATGTTCCTGTGGTTATAATAGCGTTGTCGCTATTTTCACCCAATAACTGGTCTTATGGAATTTTCTCTTTGGCCTGGAATTTTGAAATTGTGATATTGATGGATATTCATTCATCTTAATGTAACAGAAAGAGAAATGGACGTGAATGAAACTGACTGGAGTCAAAGCCTGGCTTGTTTATCAGCTCTGTGACCTTTATAAATGTTTGACCTTGACCTCTCAAGCCTCAGTTTCCTCATCTATAACGAAAGGACAACAAAAGAAGCCATTGGCTGCTGTGAGGTTTTCATGCATCCGTGCATGTGAAGTGCTCAACGCAGAGCCTGGCACCAAGTGAGTGTGTCCCATAAGGACGTGACAATTTATTGGCCAAATTGGGGTGATTCTGAGTGTAAAAAGGAACACTATTAGGATTATGTAGAGACACGGTATTAGATAGGATATAGGGCCCACCTGTCCACATGCATCCACCATGATCATGACGATGACATTCTCCATACCGGAGCCCCCATTTCCCAGGCTACTAAAGAATAGTGATGATATGTGTTCTAAGATTTTGAGAGGACTAGAGACAATCTAATAAATTGGTGAGCACAGGTAAGTCAATCAATAAACAGCAACTTTTTAAATATTATCTTATGGCTTCTCACCTCTAGCTCATTTCCTTCATGATATAACCTTCTGATATCATAAATGGGGGTGGGGTCCTGTATCCCATGGCTTATATACAAATATAACCAGTTAATGACTGAAGAGGAAGGAACAGCCATGCACTGAGAGTCGATCTGAGTCCTTTCTTGGCTCCAGCTGATGAATATAAATGCTTTGAAAATTAAAAAGCCATTAGGCTATTAAAAATAGCTTCTGAGAGCAATCTCTCAATAAATTATTTTCATGCTTAAAAACCCAACTGGAAAGGATATAAATGGTAATACAGGCCATCCAAAAAGTCAATAACCAGATATAACTGTCAATTTCTCAGATATTATTGTCTAATTAAGCAATTTCGCTGTCGTTGAGATTGCATTTAACTGAGTCAGGATTGTCTAAAAGCGATATAGAACCAAATTTCTTTCAAGCTAAGGAGAAAAAAAATAAAACTTTAGGATAAGGGGGAGCAGAGTGGGATTTATGTTTTGCGCTCACTGGCTGACTTTCCAAAGTGCGATTGAAGAGCTAAAAGGGAGCCTGTGAAATGAGCCAGGGGCTCAGGAGGTGCAGCTCCTGGCAGACTCATGTACCTGGGAGATAGGAATGCTCTTCTTCATGGCTCTTGCCCACAAGCAAGGGGCTCTGAGTGGTTCTCTCTCAGTTCAGTGATCCTCAGACTTTGGGGAGCTTTTCAAATTCCCCATACCAAACCCCTCCCAATCCAGTCAGGTCAGGATCCATGGGAGTGGAACAGCTTCCAGGAGATTCCAATGTGCACCCAAGGCAGAGAACCACTGTTCTGGATGGTTCCTGAAGCATCTGTGAGCACCAGCCAAGTGGCCAAAAAATTCCTTAAGGAATGACCTTTCCAGTTCCAGCCCTCAGGGCCCTGAAGAGCAAGGTGGACCTGCAGGTTCTCCCCATAGTTTACTGACACCACTGAGGATCCTGGGGGAATCCACTCTACAAGAAAACTGCAACATGAAAGATAAATATTCCTTGTGCTGAGAGCAAAACTCACTTGGATGAGTGTGATGGTTAATTTTATACATCAACTTGACCAGGCCACAGAGTATAAAGGTATTGGATCAAACATTATTCTGGGTGTTTCAGTGAAGGTGTTTTGGATGAGATTAATTTTGGAATCTATAGACTAAACAGACTGTTTTCCCTCCTGTGGGTGGGCCTCATCCAATCAGTCGAAGGCCTACATAGAACAAAAGTCTGATCCTCACCAGCAAAAGAGAATCTCCCCTGCATGACTGCCTTTGAGCTGAGACACCGGTGCTCCTGCTTTGGGACTTGAACTGGAACATCAGCTCTTCTTGGGTCTGGGCCTACCAGTCTTCAGATTGGAACTATACCATCGGCTCCCCTAGGTCTCCCCCTGGCCTACTCACCCATAAGATCTTGGGACTTACCAGCTTCCATAATCACTTAAGCCAACTTCTTAGAATAAATCTCTTTCTATACATACATATATACATCCTATTGGTTCTGTTTCCCTGGAAACCCCTGCCTAATACAGTGAGTCTTTCCTTCCTGCTGTTCCCCAACCACTCACCTTCCAAGAAACCACAACCTGCCCCAGTGGCATCACTAGCAATGCAGATGGCCTGCAATGATCCCCAACTCCCGGTGTTCCCTCCACAGGGTTGGTCTGTGTGACCAATATCACAAGGCAGACAGCTTCCCAGGCCAGGTCCTACAAGGCATTGTGGCCTCCGCCTTGCTTTCTCTTGGATCAGTCACCCTGGAATAAGCCAGCTACCATGTCATGAGGACACTCAAACAGCCCTATGGAGAGATTCATGTGGTTAGGAATCAAGGCCTCTGACCAACAGACAGCAAGGAGCTTAGGTCTCCTGGTAACAGCCAGGTGAGTATGTTTAGAAGCAGATCCTTCACCCCAGTTAAGCCTTAGGATGATCACAGCTAATGGCATCAACCCCTCCCCAGGTTTTCACGCTCCCCTCTCACAGCAGCAAATCCTATCATCTCTCTCTGGACAAAGTGTCTTAAGTCCAATCATTTCTTTGCATTTCTTCAGGCTCCTCCTAGTTCATGTTCCCACTGTCTCACTTGATCCACTTCAATAGTCTCCTGACTCGTCTCCCTGCTTCCACTCTTATACCCTTTCCAGTTGTTCTCCGTATAGCATCCAGAGGGAATTTTCTAGAATTGAGGGTATATCAAAGATTCCCAAACTTCCTCAGTTTGTCACTCTTAGTGTCTCCATCATTTTTTTAATAGCACCCCTAGTCCAAAAGAAATACCTAACAGTCCTACTTGGTTAGGGTCAAATAGTATTTATATCCTAACAACTAATTATCCATTCAAAAATAACAATACATATAAACTGAAAGAAAAATTAATATTTTTGTATCATTCTTAAATAACCACAATGATTCACTAGTGGTATGTGTGTACCTACTGGGCACTACACAACTCCTATGAGTTCCGATGAGACATTCCTTGGTTGCTGTCCCATGTTTCCTTCAGTTATTTTTAATTCTCACCTAAGGAGGAGATGCTTTTCTTAATTTGAGAGAGAGAGAGAAGGAGGGTAAGAAAGAGAAGCATCAATTAGTGTCTCCCATACATGCTCCACCTGAGGGTTGAACTACAACCTAGATACGTGCCCTGACCTGGAATCGAACCTGAAACCTTTTGTGTAGGGACAGCTCTCCAACTAACTGAGCCATCCAGCCAGGGCTGTTCCATGTTCATGGTGGCTTTTTATCACAGTAACTGCTAGCTCTATCGATAGAGTTACATGTGTTTCCCTTGGGTCTAATCATGCTGCTCAGTTCTTCTAATACTGACATAACCCTGTTATTGTAAATGCCATCTGTGAGTTCTCAGTTTTTTTCATCAACCCATAGTGAAAGCTGAGAAGACTTTTCTATGGTTTCAGAAGAGAGCTGAAGTATTTTAATCCACAAATACAAAAGTAATGCAAGGGGAGAGGAAGGAAAGAGCAGCAGCATAAAGCATCTAAATTTATAGATCACATATGAGGTGTAGAGTATTTTTTCAGGGTTGTGACGGGAGCCAGTAGAAGAACTGAACACTGGAAGTCAGTTGAGTCTGCAGTGTGACCCAAAAGTGGAGGTGGGAAAGACTTACTTTTTGTTCCTGTACACCCTCTTTTATACCTTCTGAACCACTTCTTTTAACCACTTGAATGTTGCTTTTACAAGGAAAACAAAATCATATATGTCCTCCTGTGTGAGGTTTTAATACCACCTTCCACAAACCAGTTTAGAGTGACTTGTATGCATTTGCCAGGCCTGATATTCACTGGAAGGTTTTGCTCCTGTGCCTCTCTGGTGTCCTTTCTCATATGGTTCCTTTATACGGACTCTTGCACATGTGGCTGCTAACTCCTCCACCTAACTCCTGAGCTTCTAGAAGACAAAGTTGAGGTCTTAAGTTTTATTAATATGTGAGTCCCCTCTCTGTGCCTCCTACAGAAGTTATCCTATAAATGGTTGTCTTCTGACCCATTTGGCTACCAAAAGAAAAGCTGAATATTAGCCTCAAGGAAACACAGCATTTATTTATTTGTCCTCCCCACTGGACTCTATTCTCCTTGAGGACAGTCCTTAATTTTTAAACATTCTCAGGTTATTAGAGACTGATAGATGCTAATACACAAAAATGATTCAATAACTGACTATGGAATGAATAAATGAATGAGTGAATTTAGGAAGTGGGAGCGAAAGTCACCTAGAATCAACACTTCTTGCTTCTGCAGAAATGACCCAGTAGTACTCTTTCCTTCAAATTTTATTTTTCTTTGAAATTAAACATTAAACCCTTTTGTCTGTATCTACAATGTGTTCGAAACCTATAGTATTTAAAAGGCTCTTTGCTACAGACTGCTACACATTTATCATTTGGATCTGAGTTTCTCAGAAAAAGGAGAAAGAGTTCTCTAGATTCTTTTCTTTTTTGGTTTTGGATTTAAATTACCTCAATCACAACACCCATAATTTCAGCCAGGATGATATATGCTCATATGCTCATATTCTCTCTCTCTCTCTCTCTCTCTCTCTCTCTCTCTCTCTCTCTCTCTCTCTCTCTCACACACACACACACACACACACACACACACACACACACACACACATACGACATCCATATCTCAGCCTCTTGAATCCCACTGAATGCCCTCAGGATCTGCAAGTTTTTATAAAACATTTTCTTTTATAAGAACACATCTTCAAGGTCTTCGCTAAGATGACCCCAAACCCTTTAAATACTTCAGGCTGAAAGCTATTACCTGTGTTGAGTGCAACACTATCTACCTCTTAAAAGCCTTTTGACTTTCCAAGAAGTGGCATTCCACATTGCCTTTGGAGCTAGGAAAACCCCCAATTACTGGTATTAGGATGTGACAATGAAAATATACCAGCAGCTTCTGCCATATTACCCCAAATGCATTTTCTCTGCAGGCCCAGGGCTTGCAACAACACCCCATCCTGTACCTGTCAGATACTGCCTTTTCATAACCCAGCAAAAGGGCCAGTAGGAAGGGTGCTGGCTGCCACCATTTATCAAACATCTATCCTTTGTCAGGCCCTGTACTTCATGTACAGAGAACCTAAGACAATGGTAACACAGTAAATGTCACCTAAGGACCAGGTATGACTCCCTTGGTGTGTCTCCGAAAGCAGCAGAACCCAGCATCACTGTCAGCTGGCTTTGATGGCTCTGCCTACCTCCTGTCTTCCACACTGTATGAATCAAGTGTCCAGTATCCAGCATCCGTTCACAATATGGGCTGGAGAGCAGGGGTGGGGGTGTGGAGGGGAGGTATCCTCCCTCAGTGAGGCAAATAAACATGTGTGAATTTGGAAGAAAGATTCATCAGGTTCAGCCATTATCCACTGTTGGTTCAAGCAATGAAATCTAATTCCTACAGAGTGCAGGCTCAATGAGGGGGTGGGGGTGGGAATCTCCACTCTAGTTAACTTGTTCCCAGGCCCCGTCCTACACACATGTGGGCCTACATGCCGAGAATCACCAGGTGCTTCAAATGTCCTTCACCAGCAGAAAGGGCCCTCCATGCCCCACAGCTTCCATGCTTTTTCCTTCTTTGTTCTCCCTCCAGATTTCCCATTTCTTCATCTTCCATGGGTGTCATCATTTCTGCTCTGACTGGTAGAGAGAATGGAGGAGGGAAGAAGAGAAGAACCTGAGAGGAGAGGTCTCTTCTGGTTAGACCTCCAGGTTGAATATCTTTTTTAAAAAAAATACTGTTACATGAGTTTTCCTATAAAGGTTTTTCTCCTTTGCTAATGTATCCTTGGATAGGGGCAATCCAGACACATGGTGGGTGGAGAAATCATACCCCAAATGTATAAATACTTGTGTTATTGTTGTTATGGTGGGCTTTACATATATTATCTCATTTAATCCAAAAACTAACTCTGCATTACCATCCCTATTTCACAGCTCAGAAAAATATACTCAGAGTTTGCTGGATCTTTCCACTGTCAATTGTGTTAATTAGGTTTTTCATAACCCCCTTACAGGGCTCTGAGTTAGAGATGGCCACAGAGGAATTTGTATAAGATTGGGGGAGACAGAAGTGAGGTGAAGGAGGAGGTACTGCTTTCTGAAGGATTTCAAGGTCACATCTGGTGACAGACAGAAACAAAAATGCCCAGCAAGTTCTAGCTTATTCTTCCTTTCCTCCATTTCACGTCCAGCTTTTCTTCCAAAATGCTGACTCTGCTGACCAACAGTGACCCTGCCACCACCAGCTGCTTGGCTGAAGAACCACAGAGGTAGCATCTTCCTACAAACATCTATATGAGCTACCATTTCAGCATCTGGATCTGCCTGGCCTCCTCATCACCAGGGCTTCAGAAAACCAGTTAGTGATGTCTCAGATCCTGCAACTCCTCTCCTGGATCTAATTTCTATAGATATCCCTTATTCCAAAGATACCTGGGTCTGCTTCCCAGACTGAACTCCAACTAGTAAAGAGATTAAATCATGTCCATTGGCCACAGGCATAGGAAGTAGCAGAACCAGCAGCCAGGTAGGTATGAAATCAGTGGTAAGCTCTGAGGGCTGAATCAGAAATGACAAAGCTCATCTAGCCCAGGGGCTGGCCCCCAAGGAGTCCCCAAGGCTCCAAACATGTTGCCCAAGTCCATGACAAGCTTCAGCTGGGGCACTGAGACCCTGATCCCAGAGGGTCCCATCCAGTGGTGACATCTAGACCCCTTCAATGTCCAAGTAACAAGATACATTCTTTCTCTCATCTCCTTCCCAGGAAAGAGGATATATGGGCTATCATAATCCCACCAAGCAGGGCCACCAGCTGCATTAGGAACTCTAACATGAGGCACAGGAGCTGGACTTCAGGAAGAGGAAGCAGCTGAACACCATATCTGCTTCCAAACCTCACCTCAGGCAAGTTATGGCCACTAGGGAACTGCCTGCCCTGATGAAGCTTGTCTCAGGAACCAAAGAGCTTTTATGGGGAAGCTTTTGTGACAGCCTCAGGAAGAGAGTGTCTGGGGAAGGGTGGGGAGGGAGGCACTGACACTCTTAGATTTTCCAAGAGGAGCCTCTTGAGCAGCGCATCATCATAAGTGAGGGCTCAGACCCCAGAGACAAACAAAGCAGGGGAAACAGGACACTCGTTAATCGTGTTACCAAAACCCTCTGTGCATGAGAGGTAAAGGGCTCCAGGCTTGCTGGTGAAGCATCCTGGGTCTGATGTTGGACCACAGAGTAGAAGTGAAGCATGTCCACTAAAAAAAATCTGAGCCAGCTCCCCAGTCCTACAAGCGAAACCCTTGAATGCTGATGTCCTCCCTGCCCATCCACATCTAGATACCAATGTCTTCTCACACCCACCTGTCCTGCCTCTACTCACCACTCAGACCAACTCATTCTAGTTTGTCACCTCTCTAGCTGGCTTAAAATCCCAGCAAGGCCACTTCCTCTAAGCCTATTTCCTCCTCTATAAAATGGGGATAAAAGTAGTATCTATCTCAGAGCTGACCTGGATTAAGTGACTTAGTAGTATAACTGGATAAGAATAAAGAGGGCTCACTGAGAGTTTCATAGATGCTACCTATTAGGAAGTGCTTTCTGTTTTCCAGGCAAAGCTGGGACAGGCATCATCCTTGACTCCATCAAGGGCTGGTGGGGACGATGTTGTAGTGCAGCAGCTGCCCCATCATAGAGGCCACATAATAGACATCAAATCTGCCCGGCCAGTGGGCTGCGCCTAACAGGATTATGTTATGGGTGGAATTGTGTCCCCCCAAAAAAGTATGTTGAAGTCTTAACCACCATCACTTAAGCATGTGATCTTTTATGGATTTTGGGTATTTCCAAAGCTAATCCACTTAAAATGAGGTCATTAGAGTTGGCCTTAATCCAATATGACTGTCCTTATCAAAAGGATAAATTTGGACACAGATAGACACGCACAGAAGGCAGACAAAGTGAAGACACAGACAGAAGGCAACCATGTGACTGGAGAGATGCATCTACAAGCCACAGGACACTTAGGCTTGTGGCAAACACCAGAAGCCAGGAGAGGCAAGCCTCCCTTAGAGTCTTCAGAGAGAGAGCATGGCCTTCCAACACCTTGATTTTGGACTTCTAGCCCCCAGAACTCCTCTCCTTTCTGTTGTTTCAAGTCACCCAATTTGGTACTTGGCAATGGCAGCCCTAGAACAAATACAGACTGTGACCTTGACCCTTGACCAGAGCTGCCTGGACTCTGGAGCAGTAGGGACTCACATCCCACTTGTCATGGGGATGGGGAAGCAAAAGAATTCAACCAGCAAAGAGAGGAAGAAGAAAATAGAAACACAGAAAAAGCAAAACATAAAGAAAGCCAAGTTTGATTGCTATTTGATTCTCTATTTGGTCTCTTCTTAATGGCTGACTGAATTCCTTTCCTAAATTCTGAAAGCACCTACATGTCCCTGTAATAAATTTTTCTTTAGGTCATAATCTAGCTCAAGTGGGTTATTACTATTCTCAAACCAGAGACCTAAAAAATGCAACAGCCAAAGAATAACAAAAAACAAAAACAAAAATGTAGTGACCACTGTGGTTCGATATTATGAGTACCTCCAAGACCTGGCTGACAGAATGTGAGCACCAAGGATGTATAGTGGGCAAAGGCCCCCTGCTACATGACAGTGGAAGGAAGCTCGCCATTGAGTTGGCCATTCTCCTGGACTTCACAGGATGCCTGGAAGCTGACCAGCAGGAGTATTCTGGGCAGAGGGGGCCATTTTCACTCTTGTGTTTCTGCAAGATTAACACAAGCTGGTTGACATCGGGGAGGTTTTTATTATTCCTGAGCTGAATAACAATCAATCTGGAAACAAAACCACTGCCTAGCTGCCATGTTAAATTGAGCCTGGCACTGAGAGATTGAGCTCTTCCACACCCTCCTGCTTTCAAAAGGAAGCCTCAAGTTCTCTGTCAATTGACAACACATCTATTGATCCCAAAGCAAATTGACTCGCCTGCCTGTGTATTGCAATTCAGACACAGACACTGAAAGATGTTACCTTCTAATCACAAGAGCAGCATTCAGGCTGCACAAATATTTGCTCTGTTCCTCCACACTCCACCAATTAAAGCAAAGTATAGAGGAAAATCACATTGCAGCAGGTTGAATAAATGGTTAGTAGGCACCACAAGGGATGCATGCAATTGGAAGATAGGTCCCATGGTTGCAACAATAGATCCTTCCCTTTCCCTCTTATCCCAGGATAAGTTAATGCAGGATGTTTCTCTAAAGTCAACTTACTAGTATATTGTGATCCAACTGGCCCTTGATACAAGTGTTTCCCCCAGAAATAAGCATCCTTTTCTAAACCTGCCCCAGAATCTCTACAATCCACTTTGCCCTGCTCTCAAGTTCTTTCTCTTTCTCATTTCCTCTGTTTCCCATTCTTATTTGTCTGCTTTTCTGTTCTGTTTTTCACCTTCGTTGGGGGTCTATTGGGAAAGCAGACACCTGCCAAAAAAGGAAAAGGGAAACAATAACAGCATTGTCCACCTGCTGGTGGCATCAGGGGAAGAAAAGAAGAAAAAATAAGCATGGGATTTCATTCCATTCCAGAGTTGGTCTTGCAGCTGACAGTCCTCTTGGCCCAGGGCCAGGGCCTCCTGTGTCCTTGCTGGGCTGAGCCTGGTATAATGGGGAGATGACAAACCCAGTCAGGAGCAGAGCTGCTCAGGCAGTCTGGTGGCTCTCATTAGTGTCAAACAGCAGGGAAACGACCGAGTCCACACGTGTTCACAACTAGGAATCTCAACAAACCCCATGGTTGAGAGAAAAGGAGGAGGCGCCGTTCAGGAAATTACTGCTCCCTGCAGTTGAGAGCACCTGGCTGGGCTCCATCAAAGCTCTCTGCTGGTGGCCAGGTGGTCTCCAGCGATTCATTGGCATCTGTTCTGTCCTGGGCCTGAGAGCTGTAGAGATAAACAAGACACTCACTGGCTTGGGGCAGAACACACTGTGCCTCAACAGAGCTTGGCGGGCAGAACACACTGTGCCTCAACAGAGCTTGGCACAAGGTGAATAGGAGTGAAGCATGCGAGGAAGGAGAGGAGGGTTCCAGCAGAAGGAACAGCGTGAGAAAGCTGGAGGCATGGATACAACATGGCATGCTGGGGAAAAGCTAGGGGATGGATCTGAGATTATCACCTGGCCTGGGGGAGCCTGAAATGGATTGGCCAGGAAGAGAACAGAGCCAGACCTGTGTCCTTACACCTCACCCCATAGGTGTTTAATTAATTCTCCTTGACCATGAATATTTTTGTGGTAAAATATACAAAACACAAAATTTGCCATCTTAACCATTTTAAGTGTACACAGTTCAGTGGTATTAAGTACATTCATACTGTTGTGCAACCATCACCACCATCTATCTCCAAAATTCTTGTCATCTTCCCAAACAAAAACCCCATATCCATTAAATAATAACTCCTGTCCTAGCTGGTTTGGCTCAGTGGATAGAGCATTGGCCTGTGGACTGATGGGTCTCAGGTTCAATTCCAGTCAAGGGTACATGCCTGGTTGTGGGCTCAATTCCCAGTCGGAGACGTGCAGGAGGCAGCCGATCAATGATTCTCTCTCATCATGGATGTTTCCATCTATCACTCCCTTCCTCTCTGAAATCAGTAGAAATTTTTTTTAAAAAATAATAATAACTCTCCATTCTCCGTGACACCCCCAGCCTTTGGCAATCCCCATCCCACTTTCTGTCTTTATGAATTTGACTACTCTGGGAATTTCATATAAGTTGAATAATAGAGTATTTGTCTTTCTGTGAATAGCTTATTTCACTGAGCCTGATGTCCTCAGGGTTCATCTATGTTGCCCCTTATTAGAGAATTTCCTTCTTTTTTTAAGGCTGAATAATATTTGTAAGAATGTTTATGCCATGATCATGGAACTTTTTAAATTAAAATAAGTTGAACTAAATAAAATTCGCATGAAAACTGCAAAAAATAAAAACATTTAAAGGACCTTTTGCTTCCTGTGACAGAAAACCCAGCTCAAAATTACTGAAGCAGAGAAAGGGGATTTGTTGGCTCAATGACTGAGGAGTCCAGGGCAGGGCTGCCCTCAGGCAGAACGAGGTGCAAGGGCTCAGTGCTGTTACCACCACAGGGGTCAAGCACTGTGCTGGGTACTGGGGATAGAGGAGGGATTAAAACAAGCACAACCTCAGCCCTAACAAAGCTTGAGTCTTACCTTAGATTCTCCCAACTGCTGTGTCCAGGGCAGACATCTCTAATCGATTCCTGCACTCTCTATGCTGGGCTCTGCTGGGCCTTTGGGTCTGTCTTCACCCAGTGCTCCAGAAGAGCACTACTCATGAATGAGAATTAGCTCATGAGATAAACCATTCTTCCCCTAGACTCTAGAGCATCGTGATGATAATTACAGCCAACAGTTATTCGTGGCTCACTTTATGTTCCAGGGGTATTCGCTACACTAACTCATTTAATCCCCAGAAAAGCCCCAATGAAGGAGAGACTCTGCCACTAACCCCATTTTCCAGATGAGGAAACAGAGACACAGAGCTATTCAGTAACCTGTCCAAGGTTCCTTGTTGAATCCAGATTTGAGCCCAGGCTGGCTGGCTTCCCTGTGGGGTGTTGCCTGGGGAACCAGCCAACCTCCATCCCATCGCCCAAACAACACAGAGACACTGAACACAATGACGGGATTCCAGAGAAATTGCAGCATTTTCTAAAGTGCTTTTATCCAAACTCAGAGAGAGGAGCTAAAATGAATTAAATTATAATTGGACAATATGCGTTTTTGACTTGTAATTGTTGTAATTAATTTACCATCAATATAATGCAAGGAGTTAAAAATAATGGATTGAAAATGGTTGAGAACCCATTGAGATGTAATATGTACAAGTAAAATACTCGTCTTACATATAAAGTACTTAACTGGATCTGGCATACGCTAATAAATCTCTCTCTTATTCATTACGGGCTGCACATGTTACAGTTCAGACAAGCTTATCAGTGGAGCATAAGATCTGATGCAATTGCTCTTTAAATTCCTCTCAAGACCCCCTTTTGGCACCAGAATAAATGTCACAACAGTGCATTCTTTTAAAGCCTTTGCTTCCCATGCTCGGATGCGCATTCTCACGGGATGGCTCCGTTCAGGGCTCAAAGCAAGGGAATCAGGGCATCAAAGGCCCTGGGAGCAGCCAATGGGCTGGCGCTGCAGGGGATCAGTGCTGTAAGGGGCACTGTCCTGGCATTGGGCAAAGCTGGGTTCAAACCTCAACTTGGCCACCCACAGCTGGGGAACTGTCCACCTCCCTAAACCTTAGTATCTTGAATTAAAAAAAAAAAAAAAAGCATAAGCAGATTACCTTCTCATGGAGTTGTGAGAATTTAGAGAAAGAATTATCAGTAAGGCATTAAGCATAGCCTTTGGAACATAGGAAGTGCTAGGATTCATTTAAAATGTTTTTTTTTCATACTGTATTCTACAGAGTTATATACTAGAACAAAATGCAAAATCGTCATGCTTTTTTTTTATGAGTCCCAGCTTCCTTCCCTCCCAAAAGGCCACTGCTCAAGTACAGCATGTAAGTGGGGCTAGGTGTATGGACCTCACAGGACTGGTGTTGGGATTACAATTGTCATCCAATATTCACTGGTGCTCTCCCAGATACTGGGAATCATGCTGGGACCCAGACAAAGCAATGGATAAGACAAGGTCCTTGCCTTCAGAGAGCTCGCAATCTGGCACAGGGTGGGTAACTAACAGTGAACCAGGGCCACAGGGAGGTGTGTGTGGTGGTATCTGTTGGGACCCTGAGCTGCTCCAGCCACTCGGAGGGCCCGCCTCACACCTCCTCAGTGGTGTCCAGGCTGACATTCCAGTCCAGTGGGACCGTGGGACAAAGCTGAAGTGATGGGACCAAGGGCAGAAAGAGCAAGGCAGAGCTCTGGAGCAGTGGTGGGCAAACTCATTAGTCAACAGGTCGCAAACCGCAGTTTGACGACCACTCCTCGGGAGGAACCCTGGAATAGGCTGGCTTAGGAAGAGAACATACCAGAACACGAGGGGGCGCTGGTTGGAATGGACCTCGGGCAAACTCAAGCCAACCTCTAGTGGGAAAAGGAAAGTAAGAGCTGGAAGAGAAACCCATTCCTGATTTCCAGACACTCTCAACACAGGGCCGATGGCATGTAAACTAGCCACAGGTGCCACCTGCTTGTGTGTGTGGATGCAGCTCAAGCATCACCTGCTAAATCCTTAAAATGGAAGCCACAGCAAGACCCAAAACAAATCCACCTTCCCAGGTCAGAAGTGCAGAAAGGGACGCTCAGTCCTGTGCTCTGGCTTTCAAGGGGTAGGGAAGGAACGGGGGCGGGGGGGGGGGGGGCGAGAAGAGAAGGATGAAGGCAGATGCATAAATTTCAGGCTATTTCTAGAGCCTTTGAGGACCACGTGTTCAGGGAGCTGTGCCAGTGATGATGCTGGAGACTCGTGGCCACTGCTTTTAGCTCCCATTTCACTCCAGTTGGGGAGAGTCTACTTTACTCTGAATAAATCCGCATTAAGATGACAGAGATGCCTAGACACATTTAATCCAGAAAAATCCCTCTTTCTGAGAGAAAACACACTCTACTTGGTAGGAATATCAAAGGGCTATTGTACGGTGATATAAAAAGCATGGACTTTGGTATCAGAGAGCTCTATGTTCAAAACCTGAGTCTGGCACTTACTAAATATCTTTGCTCTTGAAAGTCAGAATGGGGATAATCATATGGACCTCATGTGATTGCTGTTAGGATTACAAATTCTTTCAATATACACTGAGACCCTCCCAGGTGCCAGGGACTGTGGTAGGACCCACACAAAGCAACAAATGGGCTCTTGCCTTGGCAGGGCCCAAATTCTAGCATGGGATGGATCATGAAGAGCCATGGTGTGGTGTGTCTGTCGTGTGTAGTAGAGTCTACATATCAGATTCCGTAACCATAGGTGAAGTCAACTGTGCTGGAGGGCAGAGGAGGCAGGGGAGAGCTCATGGAGGGAAGGTGCTGAACTTGCCTGTGAGGATGCATTAGAGCCTTCTGGTAGACCAAATCCCACTAGCATTCCAAGCAGAGGCACCTGCAAAGGAAAAGGCATGTGCCGGAGCATGAAATGGCAGAACCAGGGGGAAGTGTCAGCAGAGGGGGAGGGTTCACCAATGTGATGCTTTAGCTCTATCTTGCCTTATTCAAAAAGGCCTTGAGGGAGCCAAGTGCCAACTTCATCCAAAGATCCTGGAAGAGTTTAACTTAAGTTAAGTAACATGATTAGTCATAAAGCTTGTTATAGTGTCAGAATTTAGTAAATGCTCAACACATCTTGCTTTCTTGCTGTGCACTGAGATGAAAATCATTTCATTTTCTGGATGCTTCCATCTTCTGAGTATGTGTCTAGTGCCTTCATGCCTTGCCATCATCTGTGGGGGTCAGAGATTGAGAGAAGGTTGGAAGCCATTGCCAAAGTCAGGGGTGAAGAGAGCAGACCATGCAAGTTGCTGTACAAAGAGCCCTGACTGCTGGGCTTCGACAGGACAGAAGTACATTTCTCTCACATGTAGCAAGCCCAGGAAGGACAGGCAGAATCTGCACCATGTGGACCCGCAGGGACCCAGACCCCTATCTTCAGTCTTGGATTTGAAGTTGCTGCATTTCCACATCTGCAGTTAGCTCTAGGACAGGGAAATGAGGAAGTTCAGGCAAACTGCTTTAGGTTGGAGGGACTTCCACACAAATCCTGTTGGCCTGAATTTAGTTGCATGAGCCCATCTCTGTTGAGTTTGAGGTGCCACCAGGCTGTCCAAGAGACAGCTGGAAATGCAGAAGCTTGCAGTGGGTGATGGTGGGGTTCTCTGGAATTTATGGAACCTAGAACCCCTCGTCATCTCACAAAATGCCATGTTGGCTAACAAAGACACTGCTGTCAAATAAAAGCATAGGTTACACCCACTGCTTGACTGCTTACTGGCCCCAAGACCATGGACAAGTTGGTCACTTGAAGTCTCAGAAACTGTTGCCTCACTTGTAAAAATAAGTTGTGGTGATGACGAAAACATACATCTAATGAATAATGCCTTCCCTTCCTTGTGAACAGAGGTGGCTGAAATGAAGTCTCTGAGTGAGACTAGAGTTCCTTGAAAAGGTTTGGCGGGTCCCTAGAATCTTTCCATCAGGGAAATGTCACTGAAGCTGCAATTTAGAAAAGGTCAAAATCACAAGCAGTTAGAAGTCACAGAAGCAAATCACACTCTGTATCTTTTAGCCACCACCTCTGAGCTTCAGCCAGGAGCAGACCTGGTCTCCGCTCAGGACACAGTGTGATCGGAAGCAGAAGAGCTGGTTTTCAGGCAGAAAGTTAGGGATCAGGTCCAATTCTGTCACCCAATAGTTATATGGCCTTGGGAGAGTCATAGGATCTCTCTAAACTTCAGTTTCTTTATTAATAAATGACAATAATGATACTTACTGCTATGAAGGGTGGGGCCCACATGATGGGATTAGTGCCCTTATAAGAAGACACCTAAGAGCATTCCCTCTCTCCCTCTCTCCAGCATGTGAGCACATCTGCAAGCCCTTAACCTTGGCCTTCCAGCCTCCAGAAGTGTGAGAAATAAACACCTGTTGTTTAAGCCACCCTGTTTATGATATTTTGTTTTAGCAGCCTGAGCAGGCTAAGCCACCTACCTTATTGAGATATTGAATGAGTTACTGAAAAGGTAAGTCAGGTGCCTAAGTCAGAGCTGGCACATAGCAGGTGTTCAATATAGAATCATGATAATAATCATCCTCACAATTATTTCCACCATCATTTTTATCACATAACTCTGCCTGCCCTCCAGGCGCTCACAGTTTGGTAGGGGAAACAGATCCATGAAACAATGGGGCAGAATAACAGAGGCACTCAGCAGGCCTGAAGGGTTCAGAAATAAGGAGATCTTCCCCTAAGAATAAAGCTGGGTTCACACCAATAGCCACAGAGCCTCTTCTGCTGTATCAGGCACCCAAATATGGCTGAGCCTGGAACAGGGGCTCCCTCCCCCCCTCCCTCAACCCCCCTCCCACCCAGGGCAGGCGGGTGGAGCTGCAAACTGCAGCCTCCCAACCAGGGGAGTACAGGTCTGGGCACACACTGCAGGCATGGAAACGCAGGCTGCCTCCCAAGTTGCGGTACACAGTGGCACCCTTCCGGGGGCACAAGCTGTCCCTCTCACTGGTGCCAGAAACAGTGTCATATGGAGATGGGTTTGGTTCACCCCTGCCAAATACGCCTGGCAAAGAGTTAACTGCGCTTTATTTCACTTCGGGTCCATATGCCGCCTTGATTCTGATCAGAGGCATTACAAATTACAGTCTGTCTCTATAGAACATTCAAAGAGGCTCGTTCCTCTTTCCGTGTCAACACATTAGTTTCAATTGCTTGGGAGCCCAAGCGAGATCGTGTTCTCTTAGTCCGGAGGTAATTTCTTTTCTCTGTTCCCTGATGACAGGGCCCCGGTTAAGATGTTCTCCTCCCCTCCCTCCTTCCCTCCCTCCCTCCCTCCCACACAGGCAGGTTGCTTTGCAATCAAGGTTTGCAATCCAACCATTGGAAGAGAGATTAATTAAGGAAGAAAAGGTTTTCTCTCTTTCTTGTGGGTTCAAATGCTTCTTTAATGAGAGAAATCAATGGAAATCAAAATAAAGGAGCAGAAACTAGGTCCTGCGGGCCCCCTATCTAAGCTCTCCCCCTCCCCTCCGTCTCTGCAGCCAGGCCCCACACAAGGGCCTGGGACAGTCTTTTCTCTGCAGCCACTTCCGATGCCCTCGGAAAAATCAATTGGGCGCCCCTGTGGGGACGAGATGGACAGAAGGAAATTCAAATGGGATTTTTATATATTTCATCAATACCAGCACAAAACAGAAGCAGGACAGCTTTATTGATTTAAACATTAAAATAACATGTGCTTTCTTTGCATTTTCCCAGAGGTGATAATGTTTCTTATTTTTAATCTAGATTGAAATCTCAAAGACTTTCCACAAGCCCCTTGTGGTGATTACCAAAGATTAATAATAACATGTCTAATTACTGTAGAAAGACATAAAAATCAATGGAAGTGTGAAATGTTACACTGACTGACAGCGCTCAAAGGAAGGTCGGTCTGCAACTCCGTAGATGGGGCAGCCCCTGGTGGCCACCGCCTGGCCCTGCTCAGCCCAGGCCCCGGGGCAGGCTTATGCCCATTCAGAAGGAAGCCAGGCCTTCGCAGAGGCTTCTCAAGCACCCAGATACCCCTTCTTTGAGCTTCTGATGATTTTCGTTGGAGGAAATGCACCATTTTTTTAAACAGAGAATCCACCATGTCCCAGTCATGGAAACACAGTCAACATTGCAGACAAGCTTTTTGCCCTCTTGGAGCTCACAGACCAGCATGGAGATGCAGACGAACAAAATGGAAAAAATAGACAGTGAGGTGCTGGGGAACCAGTTGTGGAAACACCTTATGGGGCTTGAACTCAAAGGTGGGGTCTTCAAACTCACTGCTTCCTCTGAGACAAATGTCCTTCCTCCCCTCAGATCCCAACCCATGCCTTTGTCCTCCAGGACTCTGCTCGAGTGCTGTTGTCCATGGCTGCTGTCAGTGACCACTTCCTCCTGTACACTTAGAACCCTCATCTCCCCTGATTTGCTCCAGGGCCTCTGCATCTAGATTTGCAATCAAGAACTGTGTCTTTCTCTTTTATGATTCCTAGAATCTAGCACAGAGCAGGCACTGAACAAATATGTGTCGAAAAAAATAAATAAATGAAGCATCATGGGGCTGAAATTTTTCTTCTTGCCTAATGAGAGAAAGGCCCAAAAATAATTATCAGAATTGCTACCCCCTCCCAGGAAGGTGGGTGCCAACACCTCAGAATTACTTGGGAAGCATCCTTTAGAAGCTTCATCCAGGAAAGTCTCCCCTCAAAGACAGAGTGAGGGCCTCCATTACCTGGAGGATTTTGAAGGTGAGGGTCCATGAAGAAAATGTCTGTGAGCTGTGAGATGCTGGGCCCCATCACAAACTAGGGTGATAGGTTATGGAAGGAAGCTGTGGATGTGAACTGAAAGGGCTGTGCCCTAAGAATGACAACCTCAGGAGACCCAGCCTGGAGAGCTGTCAGTCAAACTGGGGACTAGGCAGTGGCTCATTCTCCGAAATTCTCAGGGGTCTCTGAGAGATTTGATGTACTCAGCCTGGGAGAGTATGCAGGACAGAGTGCCAACAGCGACACTGTGTGGCCACTAGAAGCAATAGCAGGCTCTGATCAGTTTCTGAATGTGGAACTATGTTAAACCCACTCCATTTTGGACCATGATGCTTGAAAAAGTCAAGATTGAGACAAGCTTCAAGAGAACGATACTAACTTTTTTTGAAAACAAGACATGTTTGTCACTCTAAAAGGCATGTTGTCTCTTAAACAATCGCTTTGGTAAATAATACCTAAGTGTTTACTTGCACGTGTAAAGTTTAACTTTCAAATTTTAGTTTTGAAATTTGAAATAAATTCAGATTTTTTAAAGCTGCACCAATAGTACAAATAATTCCTATGTACCCTTATCTGCCTTCCCCAAACGTTAATGTCTTATGCAACCACAGTTCCATGATCTGAATCAGAAAATCACAATTGGCACAGCACTATGAAGTATCTACATGCCTTATCCACAGGTCTCCAACCATCTTACTGATGTGTTCCCTCTGGTCCAGGATCCCATATTACATTTAGTTGTTGTGACTCCTCCAGTCTCCTCCAAGTCTCTGGCAGTTCTCAGTTTTTATTTTCCATGACCTTGACCTTTTTTGAAGAGTGTTGACCAATTATTTTACAGAACGTTCCCAAATTTGGAAATCCAAATGTCTAAATTCACTATCTCACGTCTAAATTCACTATCTTTTGGCAAGAAAACCACAGAAGTGATTCTGACACCCCTCTCGGTACATCAGGTCAGGACAGACCTGAAGTCATCGTTAGTGATCTGAACTTTGGTCCCTTGATAAAGTGGGGCCTGTTGGCTTCTCCACTATCCAGATGCTATTTTTCTCTTTGTAATTAACTAATGTCTTGGGAGGAGATACTTTGATATTAAGTGAATATCCTGTTTCTCATACTTTTGCCCATTTGTTTTACCACACTTTGGTGACTTTTGCCTGAAAAAAATTATTACTCTGGTGTTTGCCTTACTTCCATCCTTCCTTCTACATTCAACAATTAGAATTCTACTGTACAGAAGCACCTTCCCTTCTCTTCAGCGTGTTTACGTATTTACTCATGTATGCCAGTGTGGACTCCTGGATATTGATTTTATTCTATGTATTACAATCCATTACTATCCTTTGTTTTGTGGTTCGACTTGTCTCCGATTTATTTGGTCACTGTGTCCTTTGAACAAGGCCCTGTCATTTTTTTAAAAGCAATTTCTTACTTGTTGGCACAAGACTTTCCAGGCTCATTTGTGCTTTCTCTACCCAGCGCTGGAACCAACCATTCACTGATGCTTTTACATCCAATACCACAGTCATCACAACCAGTGTGGAAGCACTCTGAAAACACACCCCATTGCATAAATCGGCCCCTCCCTCTGCACCATCACAGATGCAGATAATTTTTTTTTCTCAATACATTACTGGTTCTTGGGTAAAAGAAGATTTGTGGCATATCTTCATTGGTTCAGCAAGAATTCAATAAGCACTTACCATGTGCTAGGTCCTGTGCTGGTTGTTGAACATAGAGATTAACTGAGCCTCCGTTTCCCTTCCAGGAGCAAGTGGGGAAGCTGAAAAGCCAGTGCATCCAAGAACAGCCTGCTGCTGAGACCAAGGCACTAGAGACGATGGATATCACACCCCAGCGGAGATCCCATGCACATGCATATTTACCAAAGGGCTCTCTAAATTTTATTTAAACAGCTCCTGAATGTCCCACCCACATCGAGGGTGAAGAATAGAGATTAGGAAAGACTGCTTCTTTGGAGAAAGTGGGGCTCGGTCCCAACCACAACCCCAGCTCCCAGGGCCAGGGACGCCTTCTCCTAACCCAAACCTGGTCTCAAAGACTTCAAAGAAAGGAGACTAGGAAAAGGATTTTTAGAACTAGCTGTTTATGTGCTATGAATCTCCATCTCCTACCAAGGGCGAGGGCTGTGAGGTGCCTGGACCTCACCTTGAGTTTAGGGGTAGGGGAGACTATCAGGCTTCAATAGAGTCCCAGAGTACCTAATCCCCTAAATTGGAAGACATAAAGGGCTGGTGTCTGTTTCTTAAAGGGTGAGAGCTGGGTGAGCTGGTCACTAATAGACAAAGCCTAGCAGAGGTGGTGGCATTTGGGTTCTCCCTCTCCAAATGTGTCAGGACAAAGCATACATTTGTCTCTTAGGGACCTGGTGTGGTACTAGGCCCTCTCTGACAGGGCCACTCAGAGGAGCCGTGGACCTCCTCAGAAAGAAGCTAGAGGTACCCCTGGAAGTATAGGGGCCAGATAACCAGGAAGAGACAGGTCCAAGGAAGATAGATCACTCACATCAAGGGAACTACAGGTGAGAGGTCCTCAGAAATGGAATGAAAAAGAAAGAGAGAGAGAAAAAAGGGAAAGAAAAACACAAAAGTGCCCTTTAAAATAAAAAGTCCCTTAAACCCCTTCAGGGGCAGAAAATGTGACATCATAGCCCTCAAGTACCAGGTACACAGGATGTGGCCTCCCCCTTATCACTCCTCCCTCCTCAGACCCCAACCCTGTAGGGTCAGCAGCTGGTGCTGGGAAGATGAGGGGGAGGAGGAGGAGGAGGAGGAGGAGGAGGAGGAGGAGGGGGGGGGAGGGAGGAGGAAGAGGAGGAGGAGGAGAAGGAGAGAAAGCTGGGCAACAACCACCTACCTGACTTTCCTGTCTGCACCAGGCTCAGCATTGGGAGCCTGCAGTTTGTCAACTTTAAATCTGGCTATATGGTAACTCTTGATCATGACACGGGGCTAGGATTCTGTTTCATAATTGGCATAATTATTCCTCCCTACCAGGACCAGAGCAGCCCTGGGACCTGGCCCAGCAGTCGCCAGCTGGGCAGGGAACGGGTGAGCCCCACACACAGAGCAGACTTCAGGGGACAGGAAGGCAAGCATAGAGCTGTTTTATGATCACAGCCCATGATTTGTGTGACTTAAATGCTACAATGGATGCGTGAATAAAGCCCTGTAAGAGCCCAAAAGGAGCACTAGAACCAAGCCCTTAATTTCGAAGTGCCTCTGTGTCCTGGTCCGAAAGCAGAAAGAGAGGAAGACTTGAGGGCCCAGGGCTCCAAGAGCTGCAAGAAGATAAGAAGAGGTGGGCACTGTGCACCTGGGTCTAGCGAGGCCCCTCCCCCTGCCATCTCATGTAACCTGTGCTAAAAACAGAGCCGTGCTCAGAGGCCACAGAAAGCTGCATAAAAGAGCACCCTGGTCTCAGCAGATGCCTCCACACCAGAAATCTTCATCTGTGCCTCGGCCATTGGGGAAGGAAGAACAAAAGACTGGGAACTCCTGGATTCAATCAGCTTTCTCTTATTTATTTTCTTTTTTCTTCAGGAGCACATTTCACCACCTGGCAATATTTCTCCCTGTAAGCCAGGATTTGTGCTTTTAAGGCTTTATAAAATGGGAGGCTCCGGCTTTGTTTTCCTGGCAGACAGACTCTTCCCAGGGCCCATGGTCCCCCACAGCAGTTCTCTCTGGCTGATGTCACCGCGCAGCGAGGCAGCCCTGTCGCCTGCCTGAGGCCCGGCATTCTCTGCAAACCAAGCCAGCAAAAGGCTCCCGAGGAGCAGATGTTTCTGTTTAAGGCTGATGGGAACTGCAGGGACCATTTTTCTCCCCATCGGGTTTTCAAGTGCAAGAGGCAGCTGTTTGCCAGGAACACAGACTGGGATTCTAATGAGGTTCGTGGCTGAGCCAGGCCTGCGAGACGGAGGCCTGACCAATACCAGGATGAGGTTATTAACGAACCCGGGGAAAGACCTGGCGTCGGGCCATTTTTACATCGTGGGGCGGGGGGGGGGGGGGGGTGGGGGGGTGGGGGGGGGGATGACTTGTTTTCTGGGATGCAGTTTGATAATTTAAAAAGCATAACCAATGGGAATGGTCAATGTAGTCTAATTTCTGCCAGAGATGGTTGCTCGGCTTAAAGAAAAGGTTGCCCATTTTTCAGGGTATTGTTATAGTCCCAGAGCGCACGACCTGGCGCATGGCGCAGTCGTACCTGGCATTCCCAAAATGCTCACCCACGGTTGGTGGTGAACTTGGACAGGCAGGTTGGTGGGTGACACCAACTAATGGCCACTCCCTCAGCTTGGCCCCTGCTGCGTTCTGCTGTAATGTGGGAGGAAGCAGGAGCTCTCACACCTTCTGGGACAGCGGCCTTCTGATGAAGTGGTTCCCATACTGGTTCTGCCCGCTGAATCAGCATCGGCTTTGCAGACACGCTGGTCTATTCAAGTAACCAAATGCGACGTTGTTAATTCATATCCTAGTCTGCACGTTTCTGCTATGATCATTTTGGTAGTAGGAGACAAATGTTTAAGAACAAGTGTGATTTTGGAGTGGAAAAACTAAAATGAAGAAAATTCCCAGGCACTGACTTCCATTTTTCTAAATGGAAAACGGCTGCAATTATTCTTTAAATATAAAGTTATAGAAACAAACCTTTCATTTTTACAACAAAACCCCCGCAGATTTAAAATAAAACCCATCTGGGGGGGTGGGGAAGAGGGGGGAAAAGGGCATTAATTTAAATTCACTGTAAAATAAAACAACTTAATAGTAGAACCTCTCCTGTGTGCACGTTTTGATAAGGAAGAAAGAGTATACTAGAGAAAATAAAGGGCATTGCGTTTATTGAGTGATTAATATGAATGGGGAGCTTTCATACATATTATCGCATTTCATCTGCCACAATGCTAAGAGGTTGATATTATTATGCAAATTTTGCAGGTGTGAAACTGAAGTTCAGAGAGGTTAAATAATTGGCCTAAGATAATACAGCTAGTAAATAGTTAAGTTCAGAGATTTTTTTAATTAAATATTTGTTTCTAAAACTGCTTACATGAGTGATAACTTACATGAGAACACTGAAATTCACTGAGAAGTTACCCACACTACTCAGATAACTACACTTATTTCTATGCATATGTGCACACACACTCACAGATACATTTTAAATGGAATTATATTGTACATACTATTATATATCTGCTTTTTTATTTTCTGTGTTCTAATCATGATTCCCTGTCTTCCACACTATTTTTCATTGTTCTATGCATTGCTGTATCAAGTTATACTTAAGCATTCCTCTATTGGATAATTATGTTGTTTTTCTTTTTCTTTCTGTTATAAACCATGATGAGATGAATATTTTTGCAAAAAAAAAAAAATCTTTGCTAGATTGCCCTTTACAATAGATTTCTGCAAATAGAATTTCTAGGTCAAAAAAAATCAGCACACTTTAAGGCTTTTGTATGAATTGTAAAATCACACTCCAAAAAGGCTGTATCAGTGTATGCAGGTGCCCTTTCTCAAACTCGAACACTGCCATCGGCTTTTTCAAAAATGCCAATTTTGTATAAAAATGACATTAGCTTAAATTTTTATTTCTTTAATTAGTAGTGATACTGAGCTGTTTGTGTGTGCCTTGACCATTGGCATTTCTTCTTTTGTGAATTGCCATTTATGTCTTTTGTCCACTTAGCCAGGGCAATCATCTTTTATCTTATTGATTTGTAAACACTCTTGATATATGAAGATAATCACACTTTTTTCTGTAATATATGTTGCAAATAGATGTCCCAGCTCATGTTAAGCACTATTTCTAGTGTATGGTGGTAATTTGTCAAATTAAAACTTTTCAAATATTTAGGTTGTCAAACGTATCAATCAATCTTTAGCATTCCATCTTTGACTGGACATAAAATGTTACAGGGATTTTTAAATAAAATCTTTAATGTATCCTGAAGTTTAATTTCCAACCTGTTACTAATTCTTTGATTAAAATCATTGCCTATTGTGTACTAAATTGTTACATATATTTGGACCTGTTTGTACCTTTTATACTTTCTGTTCCTTTTATATCCTGGGCTTTGAGCCAGGGCCACCTGCTTGCATCATTGTAGGTTTATGGTGGCTTTCATTTCCAGTCGCCAGAAGCTACTTGTTCTGACCACAGAGCCTATGTTTTTCCACAATAACCCACCGGGGGCTCGGAGAGGGGATTGTCACCAGGATGGCCTTGGAAAGAACAGCTCTTACAGAACACCCCACTACTTTCTAGTTGTCACCACAGCTGTTCTTGCCAAGAAAAATGAAATGAACAGAAGACAGAGTGAACTGCAGATCCTGAAACGAGGCAATTTTGTGGAGAGTCAAGAGATTCACCCCATCATAAAACATGAGTAGAAGTTAATGTGCTGAGTTCTGTTAGGCCCTGGGGACATGAAAGTGAATAGGATTCAGTACCTGGTTTTGAGGCCACAGAGCAATGAGGCATGTAGGAATCAGACTCACTGACCTCATCTCATGGCCGTGTCTCTCCCCAGCATCTCCCAGCTCAGGATCAGCTCTGCCTTGGCTTCGGATGAGGCAGGAGGCACCTAAGCAGTCCATCCTCCCTCTCTCAAGTGAATTTGCTACTAAACCAGCTCCCTACTTTTCACTGAGTGCTAAAAGATTTTAGTTTTTTGTCCTGATTGCTAACTGGATCAACACAACAAATTAAAACACAATTGCAATACCAAAAATTAAAATTTTTAAATTAAAAAAATAAATAAATTGGGTTCCCTATGGGGCTTCCCCATAGAAAAACAATGCCCCTTCTCTGAAGGCTGCAACTCTGAACAGTGCTAACCTGCCCTGAGGTCAAAGTTCACCCCTGCACTTGAGGGCCTACTGGTCACTCCATGTAGTTCAGTCTCTGGGTTTCTTCTTCCTTCCTTGTATAGACACTGTTAGTTGACTGAACCAACCCCTATACTTCTGGCATTTTCCCAATTCAAATTCTTTGATGGATCGAGGGGTGATCATCTGCCCACTGCTGTTGCTGATGAGCGAGACTCCAGGAAAGTTTATTTGAAAAGTCTAACTCAGCTGGAATGCCCCTTTGACTCTTGCAACTTCTCCTGTTTCGTCCTTCCTGGAACATGGATGTGATAGCTGGGACTGTCGCAGCCACCTTGTGACTTTTAGGCAACAAGAATGAGTACAAAAGCCTACGCTGTAGAGTAACTGACCAGAAGAATGAGGGTGTGGGTCCTTGCTGTTATTGTTGAGCCAGCATAGTATTCCTGGGCCATACCCCAGACTTCTGAGTGAGAAACATACCCTTATATATTTAAACTATTGTTAAAACAATTCCTATTCTTTGTGTAGCCAAACCCATTCCTAATATGATTCTCCTTCTGGCTTCTCATTTCAGTGACTGATTCCTCAGAGCATCTGCCCACTTCTCAGCACAGACTGGGGTCTGGCCTAACTTCTTTTTCTTTTTCCAATTGCGGTAGAATTCCGATAACATGAAATCAACCATTAATTCAGTGTCACTTTGTATATTCACCATGCTGTACACTATTATTTCTATCTAGTTCCCAAAAAAAAAAAAAATACCCTCTGAACCCATTAACTACTCAGTTTTCCCCCCTCCTTGTCCCTGGAAACCATCACTACCCACTATCTCTCCTTGGCAACCATTAGTCTGCTTTTTGTCTCTACAGATTTTCCTGTTCTAGACATTTCACACAAGTGGGATCATATAATATGTAGTCTTTTGTGACTGGCTTCTTTCACTTAGCATCATGTTTTCAAGGTTATTCATATTTTGGTATGTATCAGTACATCATTCCTTTGAATGGCTACGTAATATTCCTTGGCATGGACATACCACATTGTGTTTAATCATTCATCATTGATGGGCATTTGGGTTGTTTTCACCTTTTAACTATTGTGACTAGTGCTGCTACTTACATACAACTTTTTGTTTGAACATCTGTTTTCATTTATTTTGAGTATATATGTAGGAAGGAAATTGCTTAGTCATGTGGTAATTCTATATCTAACTTTTTGAGGAAAGGTGACCTAACTCTTAGAAGCTCTTTTTCTTCTAATCCTGGAGGATGCCCCCTGAGTGCCAAGTCAGGGGCTAGAGCTCGGCTCCCCAGTCTGCCGAGGGCTATGCGTGCTGTCCAGCTGGAGCTATTCCCTGTTCACCATGCTCCCTCCACAAGTGCCCACCCAATACATTAGCTTCCAGCCCAGAACTTACCATAGGCCAGTGCAACCCAGTAACCTCTAGGCTGGACTGCCAATCCAAGTCCAGGTATTGGAGAAAGAGAAAGAGAAAGAGAAAGAGAAAGAGAAAGAGAAAGAGAAAGAGAAAGAGAAAGAGAAAGAGAAAGAGAAAGAGAAAGAGAAAGAGAAAGAGAAAGAGAGAAAGAGATCAGAGGTGGCTGAGTGAGTACTCCCAGCAATCCCAGGTAAGTGGACTTTGGGGGACATGAGAGTGAGGGCTGGAGAGAGCAGGGCTGGCAGACTCTGGAGCCAAGTGCAGGGAAAAACTGAGACGACCAACTAAGTAGAACGCTCAGCCAGAGTGTCAGACACTGTCAGCTGGATGCAGAGGCAGGAAGCAAGGAAGAGACAGAGGGGAGAACTGTGTGTCAGAAGCTGGGCAGATTCCCAAGAGGCTGGGACTTTTCGGGGTGTCTGAGACTCCCAGGTGGGGTGTGCTAAAAGCACTCTGGCGCTCAGACAGTATGCCTTTGTCATGCCCAAAAATGTGCGTCTGGGCCTGAAACAATTCTTCAATTCCCAAACTCCCACTAAAGTGTGTTAGAGACTGTAAGAAAGTCCACATCCCGGTCAATCTTTTCAATAAAAGGTGCACATAAAAGCAGTAATATGTTTCTGCTATGAGTAGATAGAGCGTACATTTTTCATATTACAGATTCAACACTTTCAGGCATAGATCTTTGCTTTATGTAATCCATAAGTGCTAGGAAAGAGTGTCAAATTTTAGAAGAGTTTACACACATTTATGTATTAACTCAAAGTGGTGAAAAATGAAAAACCCAAAGTTTCATCTTCTCTTTGTTTCCAAGGAGACTAGCTGTTTGGTACCACAATATGTCTTTAAGTAAGAGATGCAGACACACACTTCCCATCCCCCATAAAGAAATAAAGCTCATCGCTCGGACAGCAGAAGGTTTGGGGTGTGTTCTCCAGTAAACAGAATAACAGAACCATATAGCAAGAAGAGTCCTGGGGGGCCACCTGGTCCAATCAGCTCATTTTGTAAATTGGGAAGCTGGCCCTGTAAGGTTAGGTGACTGTTCCAGGTCACATGTGGGTTGGCAGTTGAACAAGGACAACGGCTTGGGTCTTTTCCCATCATGCTGCCTCCCTTCTTGCAGCTCAAGGTGAGAGTCCACACAAAGGTAGAAATGGATCATAACACACCAGTACACCAGAGGCTCCTGCTTTTGCCTTTGATCACAATGTAATTTGCAAAACTCATGGACAGCTGCATACAGAGTTCGTGTCCCCAGTCGTGTCTTCCTGAGAGAGCTCTGATGCTTTTCCTCCCTTGTAATTATCCATCCTATTCAGGGATGTCTGACCATGGGTGTTTGTGAGGGTGGGAGACTGGCCACTCTGAGAGTCTGAGCCTCAAGGCTGATGGGTTGGGGCTGTAATAAAAATAGTACAAATGAGACCTGCTATCTAAGGAGGGCTGACCTTGTGCCTAGCATGTCACGTAAGCTGACTCCTATAAATCCCCACAAGACCCCACTCCTCATTGATGAAACTGAGGCAGAATCACTTGCCTGGCTACTTAATTGATAAGCAGAACCCAACCCAGGCCCTCTGGCTCCAGGGTCCATGTCCTCAGGCACCTGCCCCCTGGTAGACTGTAAGGGAGCAGACTGGGGCCATCTTCTGATTTGTCCACTTCCTGCCGCATAATCTCCACCACAACAGAGCTGTTCCACCAAGGCCAGATGTGCCCTTCACAACCCTGGAGGACTTTTTTTTTTTTTTTGCTTTAAATTAAGAAGTTTTAATTTCAGACCATCCACAGAATGTTGGAATAGTAATAATGTGAAATTTGGAGTCTTAGATGGACTCTTGAACAGACGTATAAATATGAGCAATTCATAGTAGTCCTATGCTTCACCTTTCTCATCAGTAAAAGGGTTCTTTTTAGGGTCAAATGTGATTGTGGTTTTTGTTTGTTTGTTTGTTTTTTAATCTTTATTGTTGAAAGTATTACATATGTCCCCCTTTTTCCCCCTTAACCCCTTCTAGCCTGCCCCCGTCCCCTGCCCCTCCCCAGGCTTTCACCACATTATTGTCTGTGTCCATGGGTTATGCATATATGCATACAAGTTCTTTGATTGATCATTTCCCACCCACCAACCCTTCCCACCTTCCCTCTAAGATTTCACATTCTGTCCTATGCTTTTATGACTTAGGACTTTTTAAAGAGGAGAGAAAGGTTGACTGAGAAAGATTGAACCCATGCGTGGAATGGGAACTACGTTGAATATCAAGTTAAAGACAGAATCGCATTTAAATCCAGTTAAAGACGTGCACAAGTCCCAGGCTTACCCCTCCCCCATTTCTCCCCTTCCAGTTCTCAAGCACCTGGTTTAGTGGTAGGAACCTAGATCCAAATCCAGCTCTAGCTAGGAGACAGTCCTCCTGCCATTCATTTCCAGTGCATCTCTTAGTGGAAGAGACATGACCACCCCAAATAACTGGAGATGGAAGATCCATCTCTTTTCTCCCTGACTCTTGGCATTGCCTTGCACCCTTCTGTAGCTCCTTCACCAGGTGCCCATGTTCTCCTTGTTCCAAACTGGTTTCGGCCCTGTGTTCCTCTCTTGTACTAGGAATTTGTGATGATTTGCAGTATCACCTTGGCTTGTCAAAATGGACCCCAAGTATAGCTGGGGAAACTGCTCTGCCAAGGCAGTCTGTGGAATGGCCCTACCACTCCCTGGTTCTGCAGGAGGGGCTTTCCTCTGGGTGTGGAGACTGCTCTTGCTGCCTTGCTCTGCAGCTGTCTGCTCTGTCCCCAGAGATCCTGACGTGATAATGTTTAGATCATTCTCCACCCTATGCGCCCTCGAGATGGAAATACTGAATTGACACCATGCCCCTACTGTGGATTGCCATGGCGCAAGCATACACATGCACACATGTGTGCAGAAAGACTCTCTTAGCTTCTGTGGTTGAGCACTCATGGGAGTCAAGCCCCCATTGGATGCACAGTCTTTCTCAGGATGTGTCTGTGGAGACAAATATAGTTTTTGTACACCACACAGATTTTACAGTGACAGAATGATGATTGGGTAGAGGCTCTCAAATGAATAGTTTGAGAAGTGGCCCCTTTCTATACTGACAATAATTGGTCAGATATCCTGCCAGAGGTTGTGTAAATGCAGTGAAGGTGTTGCAAATACAATTCTAGTTATTATTGGTTCTGTTACAGAGCATTTCAGTATTAAGGAGGTACGTACCTGCAATTCCCACCCTGCGGGAAATGAGGAACCCACACAGATTTTGGAAAATATCACTTATGTTAACATTAGAACGACCTCAATCAGACTCTGGTAGAGAACACTTATTTAGCCAAATCATTTTTTAACAGTTAGTTATCTTTGGGCATTTTTTTTTCTTTAGGATTGTGAGATTAAGACTCATTCCCTTTGTGTCTACTCTCCCCTTTTTATATATGCTTCCCTGTTGCAAGATTGGTTTCATAATTTAAAATATTTGGAGGAAAGAGTTTTATAAACAGTCAACAAAATTTTTGACTTCAGATGCTGTCTTTTCCTGTGATTGAATAGTATAGATCAGGTAAGAATTTTTCCCAGTAAAAATTTTCCCCCAATCAGAACATTAAAAAGTATCTTTCCTGGAGGACTCATGGCTTCCTCCCCACTTGCTTCCAGTTGCTCAGCCACACCTCTCCGCATACGTGTGAGCTCCTCGCTGTACATGTTTGGAGCCTGTTTTTTTTTCACGACCTTGAGCATTTCCCCATGTCATCACCCACTCAGATTTCAGGTGCTAATCAATCACCTGGCAGCAGATATTCTATGGCTTACTTAAATATTTCCTGCCCTTGACTCATGTTTGCTTCAAATGTCCTAAACAAGGCTTCCCTGAACCTCCTTATATCTTAAGTTATTTCCTTGGAATTGGTAACTAGAAACGGGAATCTGTGCAAGAGGTGGATGAAATTGATCCCAAAGGAGTGAGAGAATATGGACATTTTCAGACTCATCACACTTATTGCCAAGTTGCTTTCATGCTTGGGTGTTTCCATTCACATTCCCCATGGAATATGGTTTCCAGCTGTTGATATTTTTCATGGCAACTGGCCTGGATTTCAATGGCAGGAGGGGGGAGAGGGGGAGCGGAGGGGGAGCGGGGGGGGCGGGGAAGGGGCAGTCTCCCTTCTTTACTGGGCCTCAGTTTCCTCAACTGAGAGAGTGGAGGGGGCAGGTAAAGTGTGTGTTTCTAGTCTCTCTAACTAATAAATTTGGGATTAAAAGAGTCTGGGCTGTTATTTTGAGCTATTGCACTTGAAAACAGCATTTATTTTCATCCTCCCTTGGTTCCGTTTTTTCAAGGTGAAACCAAGCATGAGACAAATTTATCCAGCACGTCTCCCACACACCCCCACACAAATTGCATTTTCTGCCAAATTTAAAATGCAACCGTTACAGAGTGGTGCCTATTATCCGAGTCAACATGGTGCCCTTACCCAGACGTCTGGTCACCATTATATATAATTTATGAATCCAACCCAGAAACAAGGCAAAGAGAAAATGAATAGAGACTTGAAGTGTCTGTGGTAATGAAATCGCTTTTCAGTTTCATGTCCCTCCGAGTTCATGCTCATTTTCATTTCTCGATTTCTTCCCCAATTTGTTACCCCAGTGACTGACGCTCCAATTACAATTTCCTTCCCTCGCTTGCTCCCATGTTATCCAATAAATGCCATGGCCTTTCGCTGCGCTGTGCACTTATTTTCCAATTACTGTGGGTAAACAGGGATGAGCTCACGATTGAATTGAAGCTTTTCAATCATTTGATTTGGTCCTGAGCAAAATTTCAGAGATTGAGACATAAACATCAAGGCCATTGTCTACAGAAATTACAAGTCTTGGAAAAAACTGCCTGAATAGCCCCTATTTTGCAAAGAGCAGCTCCCGCTGGGCCATCTGTACCCCAAGTGACTTCATATTCCGAAAAGACATGTTTCCACGTCTGTCAGAAAGACGCCCTCATTTGTTCCAGTTCTGAGCTAGTGCCCATCAGCCTCTTTCAATCTCCATTAGCAGGTTGGAAATTTATTTAGAAAGCCGACAGGTACTATTTGGGGGATTAATGACCACTGATTTATGAATATTGAGCAGCATTTCAATAATCGGAGGCAGAGTAATCGCTGGTGGCTGTTCTCGCCATTACAGTCTACAGTAATCACTCAAAGTCAGTTAAATGATTCTGATTTATGACCTTAACCTTCAGGGTCCACTCCATGTGCTCTCTGAGTGTGTAAATTCTAAAAATGCAATTCCCTCCACCTCCAGAGAGCCAATTTAAGTCAACATTATGCATGAACCGAGAATGCGAGAATTCTCAGATCTCTTATTTCACTCATTAAATTCACACCGAACATCTTGCAATTAAAATTTCGTATAGATTTCTTCTATGATTGACATTTGGCCTTGATGAAATGAGTTTAAATTTGGTCTCTCAGAAGACATGGAGGGGGAAAGACGGGTCTAGACATTGTTTTGAGAGAGATGATGATGGGCACTAATAGTTTGATTAGCCATTAGAACGGACTCATGAAGGACTTCTTACCACAGTGAAAGACATTGGTGAGCCAGGCCGAGAATGAGAAGCAAACCCAATCTGCTTTGAAAACTCCGCTCATTTCACTTGGCAATAATGCAACAAGAGACTCAGGAACTCTTAGAGCAAGAAGAAGCCTCGCCAATCTCAGAGATCAAAGCCTCCGTGTTTCAGACCCAGAACCTGGTATCGGAGGGGAAAGGGCTTCCCTGACTTTGCAGAGATGCAGGCGCTCACGAATCTCTTCTTCCTCCGGCCTCCTGCTGGGTGGCCATGAACCAAATCTGGCCCATGGACCATTAAAGAAAGCGATGACTGCCACATGCAGGCTGGCGCATAAACCTTCCACACCTAATCCTTGTGGCCTTTTCCCATCCTACTAAATGGACAGCTGCACGAGTGAGACCTAAACATGTTGAGTGAAGCCACTGGAGTGCTGGGGATGCTTTAGCTGACACTGCATCTGGATCAATAAGCCTATTCGTGAGTAATCCACGCAATGGCATACTGTTAGTCATGATGGAGTAAGAAATAGAGCCCAAACTTCGAAGATTGAGAACCCAGTACCTTTCTAATCCATTCAAAGTGGGTTGGGTTTTGATTTTGGTTTTGTTTATAGAGAAATCAAAATAAAAAATGTACCTAGGTGTCAGGACTAGATCCGAGCTAGGAATTAGAGAAGTAACGCCCCCATGCATCTATTTAAATGAATATATATGCACCTGGACCACTGTTTTGTTCTGTCGGTGTGTGTGTGCTTGTTTTATTTGAGGCAGGGGGCATTTTGCAGGATTTTTGCAGGGATGGAGCCCAAGGGAAAGAGAGAAAAGATGGAAGTGTTGTGGTGTTGCCCAACTCTGCAGAGAAGGTGAGGGACTGACATAGCTCTGCAGCTGAAGGGGCAGGGTTGCTGGACAGGCACCTCAGTGCTTCTTCAAAGCCTGGGGCACAAAGTGCAGCAGGGAGGGGACAATGGTGTGTAAATGTTAACAACAGGCTGGGGGGACAGGGTTCTTGATCCATAGCGCTTGCCAGTTTCCATGGTATAAACCTTCCTCTTGGCCAATTTTGAGCTATCAACATGATGTCAGTAACTTCGGAGTTGGGAAAAGACATGCACAAAAGCCAGTAAGACCCAGCTCTGCCACCCCACTGGGAGTAGCCAGGAGCACTCAGTACAGGATAAGGACGGTGGCTGAGCCCAGTGGAATGACTCTCATGGAAGGCATCAGCACCAGAGTTGGGAGAGGCCCTTTCGTAGATGGTCTGTGCACAGAGGACTGCAGACAAGGAAGGTTAAGATGGCAGAAAGCAGATGGATACTTACCAGGCTCAGGGACTTTGTTAGAGGGACATGGGAGCAGGTCAGAGGCTGTGACCTGATGTTTCGCAGGCTGAGGAAAGAATGTAGCATAGTTTAAATATGCATGTTAATATGCCGTCATCTTTATTCATAAGCTGCTGAGACCTGGGCCATTTTGGATACCCAAGAAAGACAATGCTGACAGTTGGAACAAGAAGTTTCCCCAGTCTAGAAGTGACTAATGCCTGCATACACTGGGTGAGGGGAGGATAATTTTTTTTTTAAAGCACCCAAAACACATTGCCTGGTAGAAAGTGAACTGGAATTTGAATGAGAAATCCGATTATGGTCTCAGTCCTATCACTCACATCTCGAATTCAGTTTCTTCACCTGTGACATGGGAAGCAGGCTCCCTGTGTTCCACAGGCTTCATAAGAGCTCAATGAGACAGGACATGGGACACACTGTCCAGGTGGCACCTCACCTCCGCTCAGAGACGGTGAGGTCACTCGCTTCTGAGCCAGATGATTGTCTCATCCTGTTCTGGTTCTGCTAACCTCAGAGCCAAGCTGGAGGCAAAACAGTATCCATCCGCTTTGCCCACCTCCTTCCTGGTTGGCCCAGGGGACGCCCAAACCCAGAGCGAGCACAGAGGAGTCAGCCAATCGGCTTCACTGACTCAGGCCAACTGTTGTTTACCTTGTCAATTCCAAATGCCAGGCAGGACTGCACTAAGGACGTGGGCAGAACTTCAACAGACAGCTGCCCATCCGGCCCACAAACATGTGAGAAAGACTCCTGCTGCCTGGGAAACATGCCCACCTGGCACAGAAGGCGGAAGCACAGCCAGCCGTAGCCAAGTCAGCCATCGACAAGCTGAAGAGGCAGCGGGGCATCCCCCGGAGCGCTCTTCGCCATGTCCACCGCCTCTCTCACGGTGTCCCCCTCCTCTCCCTTGGCAAGCAACAGCGGACATGACAACGGAGTAGAGTAGGGCCAGTAGATATAAGACAGAGCCCACTGCTCCACACACATGAAATGCTTAGCTCATTTCCTTCACTTGCTTATCAGTGAGTGGGCATTTGATAAGTGCCAGGGTCCCACGCAGTGTTAGGAATTGGGACAGTATATGAAGCAAGGTCCCTGCCATCTAGTAACTCCGTTTGGGAGGAGCAAAGGGGCAGGGAGACACATCTGTGAAGAGATCACAGCCATAAGCATTACAGATGCCAGCCTATTATACAGATAGGGCCTGGCGGGAACCCAGCAGGGCCTCGGTGGGGACAGTGGCCAACCGCACCTGAAGGGGAGGCCCAGGTAGGGCCCTGACTTGGGTCACTTAGGCTGAGTGTGCGTGCGTGGAGCAGTCTGGAGGGACCAGTGCAGTAAAGGCACCGATGCCTGGACCAGTAAGGAGAGGGGAGCTGCTGACAACTCAGTAAGACTAGTGTTGGGCAAAAGGAGGTTCCAGGAGAGACGAGGTTGGAGAGGTGAGCAGAGGACAAAGCAGGGCTAACCTCACTTTGACCCCAGTGGGCAGATGCACCCCATGTTCCTCTGACCAGCACAGCTGTCAGCTCTTTTTCTGTAACTGAAGCAAAGTGCACCTGCATGGCTCAGACATAGAGCACAGTGGAGGGAGGAGGGGGAAAGGGGCCCATGCGGCTCCTGCTGCCCTGGACCCTGGGAGGGAGAGGAAGTGCAAGCACAGTGCATGTCCCCGGAGCCAATTATCCTGCGGCTATCTGACAACGTGACCCAAGGGGCAGATGTGGGCCCAGCTCCTGGGACACACCTACAGGGCCACAGCATATCGGCTTACAAAGAGCAATAAAGATGATCACAGCCTACCAGCCCATCAGCACTTGTCCGTGACATCAGCTGCCCTGTGACTTATCCCCCTGGCATTATCACACTTGGCGAGACTTGGTAATACAGCTAAAATGCTGCCCTCGCATGGCATAATCCCACCCGTGCTCTACAGGGCTGCCAAGTACCATCTTCCCACTGACACCAGCGAGTAGGTGGGATGGGAGAATAATAGGGAACTGAGAGCAGCCTGCACCCGCACTGCACCCTAGGCTCCTGATGCATGCTGTGCCTGTTGCCTCCGAGGCTCTGTCTCCCTGGTGAGCAGCTCACACATGCTCAAGTCAGACTCCTTGCTCAGAGCTGGGGCTCCCAAGTCAGCCTCTCTGTCCATTGCAGACATGTCTCTTCACACATTCGTTTAGTGCTTGCTAAGGAGCATGTCGCCGTTTCATAGATAGGCACTGCTCTAACAATAACCGTCGCGGCAAGAATGCTCGGTGCGAATGGGTGCTGTGCAAGCAGGTTAGCTTCCACTTTACAGAAGAGGAGCTGAAGTTGAAAGGGGCCGCTTGCCCGAGATCACAGCTGCTCCGTGTGAGAGCTGAGCTCCTCCCAGCTTTGTTGAACACTGTCTCCTAATAAATAGCAAATTAAGCAATGCCTGCTGACCCTGAGACTGAAGCACCACATAGCAGCACCCCCAGTGCCCTCTACAAAAGCTCCATGGGCTGAGAGACCCTGAGGCAGCACACCAGCCCTGTGAGAGGCTTCCGGCAGAGCTGAGCCTAAGCGGCCAGGTCTCTAAGGAGATAATAATTTCCTTTGTCAAAGTCCGATAATCTTCCCTATCTAGGAGTTCTTAATGGACTCAGAGGAGGGGGAAGAGAGAGAGAGAAAGAGAGAGAGAGAGAGAATACTGTACATGTGTGCCTGTGTGTACGTGTGTGCGCAAAGGTGTGCATGTGTGTGTAAGTGACAGAGAGCCAGAGAAATACAGGATGAGACAAAGAGAGCTCTAGGCTGGGAGAGACAGAAGGCATTTCCATTTTCAAAATAAAATTTGAGACCAGTTTTTAAAAATAGAAGTATCTTCTTCAGTTGGGATAAATATATTGAGCTCCTAGCTGCAAAATATTGGAGCATCTCAGACACAAAAGTGAGCAGTGTCCCCAACATGGGGTTCCTACCCTCACATTGCTTTTTATCCCATTTCAGCTCTGATCACACTCTAGCTCAGGTCATGCCACCCCATCTCCATGGCACGTACACCTCAAGTAGGCATAACAATTCTAAGTGTCTTCCCAAAGGGCAGGACTTCCAGCTTGTACATCACTTACCCACTATGCCCAGCCAGGTGTCAAACACATAGGAGATGCTCAACAAAGACTTGTTGGCTGGAATCCCACATTCCAGAAGGGAAATCCAGCATGAAAACAAGTAGATTTCAGTAGGACCTGGTCACCACTTGGAGGAAGCAGGGACAAGGCATAAGAGGACCTCAGACACCCCAGTTTATGGCAACATTATTTACAAGATCCAAAAGTGTCACTGATGAATAAATGATAGACAAAATGTGGTTTATGCATCAAATGGACTATTATCCTATATAATAAAAGGGTAATATGCAAATTGACCCTAACAGCAGAACAACCAGATGATCGCTCAACCAGTCCCTATGAGGCACACTGACCACCTCTTGGTTCCTCCCCACAGCCAGCAGGCTCCGATTGCCCTATGGTGAACAGAGAACCAGGGGTTGGTGCTGGGGGATTTGGGCAGTGCTGGGGGATTTGGGCGGTGCCAGGCCAAGGCCCCCACCCCACTGGTCACCCCACACACAGAGGGCGACCCACGGCAGGGGCGGGGCCAGTGAGCAGGTGGGAACAGCTGACCTCTTGGTCCCTCCACCCCCAGCCTGCAGGCTCTGATGACCCGATGGTGAACAGGAAACTGGGGGTGGGTGCTGGTGGGGGGTGGAGCCAGCTGCTGGCAACCGGGGAAGATGGTCCTGATTGCAGGCTAGGCCTAGGGATCGTACCTGTGCATGAATTTTGTGCAGCAGGCCTCTAGTTCATCTATAAAAATGGAAGGAAATTCCGACACCATACTACAATGAGGATGAATCTTGAAGACATGATGCTAAATGCAAGAAGTCAGATACAAAAGGAAAAATGTTGCATAATTCCTCTTGTATGAAATATCTAGAAGAGGCAGATTCACAGACACAGAATGTAGATTAGAAGCTACCAGGAGCTGGGGAGGAAGAATGGAGAGTTAATGTTTAATGGTACAGTTTCTGTGTGGGATGATAAAACATTCCACAACTAGATAGTGGTAATGACTGTACCACATTGTGAATGTAACTAATGCCACTGAATTATGCAATTAAAAATGGTTAATATGGAAAATCTTGTTATGTTTATTTTGCCACAATAAAATAAAAATTTCAAAAAGACAAAATGAATCAGGAATTGATGGATGGATAACATTGATAATTGAAGAGTCTGCCTATTTAAAAAAAAAATAGACCAGAGTAGAGAAGAGTTCATTCATTCCAGAGCATTAAGAGGGGGCTTCTAGGAAGAGGGAATAACAGAATGTGCTGTCAAAGGCATTGGTGAAGGTCATTCCTGGAGCAGGAATAGCTCATGAAAGGTTGGCCTCTTACAGTTCCTGGTAGTGAGATATATATACGACCTGTTGAACCCTAGGCAGCACCTGTTACCCTCACAAAGGCTCTCAGGGTCCCATGCACATCCCCCACAGAGTCCACCCACTGCGAATCTGCAAGAACCCACTCAGCTCCTCCTCCATGAAGCCTCCCCACTTGCCCAGCCAGCACTGACTCTCCCTGCTCTGAATTCTGTTGTACTCTTGAGCTGTTCCACACATCCTAAGAACTTAATTACACACTACTTTGTATTATTTCCTAATTCAGGGTCCCTAAAGCCACTTGGTGGTTTACTAATCCCCTGAAATGCCCTATGAACAAGCATTTCCATCACCAGATGATTTGGGGAAATGTGGCAATCATTCCCTCTTGAATAGCCCAGTGCACAGGAGCTTAGTAAGGACTCTGAGAAGCAAAGCAATGTCTAGCTTTGCCCAGTGTGATTTGCAAAATTATTTGCCCACATGACTTTCTTTTATTAACATTGATTAATATCTTGCTGGACTCATGCTCCTTGGGACCTAAGTAAGGAATTCTGCCTTGAGAGATTCACAAACCAAAACCTTGTCTTCCCAAGAAGAATGTAGGCTCGTGGAGGGTAGCATCTGTATTTGCAATTCCTCCTCTCCCATCCCCTCCCAGTGCCAAGCACAGCACCTCACAGTGCATCCTTGAAGGATCCTGTTGCCTTGACAACCAACACTGAGTTGCTATTTTCAGGTCTTTCTCTCCATCTTTGGAGCCCCAGGAAAGCAGCAAATGCCATAAGGCATTAGTCTGAGTGTGCAGCCCTTTCGGCAAAGTGGCGTTAATAATGTTCAGCACATCTCATCAGCCGGGGCTCCGCAACACAGGCAGGACCAGAGGCTGCCGAATGTCACCGTAGCCTCAAGAGCGTGCTGCTAAGAGTAACGCCCCATTCTCTTTTATTTTTCCAGCTAATTTGGAAGGTGGGAAGTGGTGCTGCATTGTTTACAGCCTCATTCTTGGAGGGAATATGAGCCCCCCAGTGAGTAACTCCGATCTCTGTCACACCATCTGTTTTGTCATCATCAACAGCTCCACTGTGCTTGCGGAACGCTTTATGGGGACACAGAGGCCCAAGAGTGTTCTTCGTGCCTCTAATTATAAGGAGAGCACAATCTCCACCTGGTCCCAGGGCAGGAGGCACAGACAGGCTTCCTCCCTCCTCGACTAAGTGCCAGTGGCAGCTCCCCACCTGGGCCCGCAGCTGCCTGTCCTCAGTGCTATGTGAGCCCAGGGACTCTGCGTAGGATGGAGAAAAGCCTAAAGCTCTTCCTAGTAGCACCAATCTGCCCACAGAGCTCAAAGAAACAGGCCTAGTCTGAGTGACAGATGCATCTATGGCCAGTTGACTGGAAATGGTCAAATAGCCACAAATAAGCCATGCTTGTGATGAACTTTTATCCATGACCTCCCTGGTGTCCAGCACACCATTCATGTCATGGTGTATTTGCTCCAGTTATCTGGGGCTTCCTAACAAATTGTCCCAAGACTCAGTGGCTCCAAGAGCAATCACTAACTTTGCCCACAAATCTTCAGTTTGGACAGGCCTGGGAGGGGCGGCTCATCTCTGCTCCATGGGTGTAAGTGGGGGGCTCACCAAGGCTAGAAGACCCAGTTCCACAATGACCCACTCACTTGGCTGGCACATTGGTGCTTGCTGGGGTGTCCATCTGAAGGCCTGGCCTCCTTTCCATATGGTCTTGCTTTCCTTTCCGTGGGGCTGCTTGGGCTTCCGTACAGCATGGTGGCTTGGGGTGACTCCAGTGTTCCAAGAACAAAGAATGAAAGCTACCCATCTCTTAAGAGCTGGGCCCAGAAAATGGCACAGCACCACTCCATTATTCTATTGTTCAAGCAGTCGTTGAGCCCTCCCAGATGTAAGGGGAGGTGCCACAGGCTCTATCTCTCAGTGGGAAGAGTTTCAAAGACTACTTAATCTATTACAGTGCTAGACACTCTACAGTGATTTATGGGAAAACCTCACTTTAGGCCATGTGAGCTGGTCCAAAGAAGAGCCATGCTGTTTGTCCTCAGCACCAGTCCCCATCTGGAGTGTTTAGCTAAACTGTTCCATGGTATTGCTGCCTCAGCATCCATTTCATTTAGCCAAGCAGCCTGCAGGGGGAAGCCCACAGAGTTAGCAGTAAGTTACTAATATGACTCCCCTGTGATAAAAAGTGCCTCCATCTTCCAGGGCCTGCCCCTACTGTGCCCCGTACATAAGACCATCATGGAGCTTACCACAACCCCACTCTTTTTTATCTGAACTGACCAATCTAGACTTAGCCTGAGAACCCCAGGAACTTCACCCACAGACCCCAATAAAGGCATGTGCAGCCCCTACTTCTCTCTGTACCCTGCCTTACCTCCCCAAGTGGCCTTCGAGGAATGCCACGTACCTCTACCAGGACAGGTGAGAAAGCTGCTCTGTTTTGATTCCCTCTGTCTTTGTTGAACATAGGCTCACTGTCACACACTCAGGGGCTCTACTTAACAAGTGTTAATATAACAAAGTCACAACTCCATCTCAGAAGGAGGGGAGGGTGGTCCTTTATGAAGAACCCAAGTGGGCCGTTCACCAGGAATGAGTCTTTCGGAATATCATCTCCCTTGTTTCTCACAATGACTCAAGCAGGAGAGACTTGCTCCCTCGTTTTACAGATGAGAAGAATGAGCTCAGAAAAAAGTCAGAAGTATCCTAGGTTACACACAGTGGAGTCAGGATTTGAACCCAGGTTTGCTTGGCTCCCAGGGCTCTGATTGTCCTATCTTGGCCGGGATGGCATAAGTCTCTCATGAGCTGGAGCATCTTTTGGTTCATCTTGGAGCTGTCTACCCAGGACCCCTAAGGGCCTTACTGAGAGGTGGTTTGGTCCACAATGCTGGTGATGTCAGGGCTACTCTTTGGCCTTTATTCTACCTTCACCTGGCCATTCATTTTTTTTTTGGAGATGCCTGCTGCCAATTTGCTGGTGAAGGTAGGGATGCATTCCACTGCTGGCCTCCTGGCTCCCAGCAGACATTCCATGCCCTTGTACTCCACTCCCTCCCCATGGCCTTCAGGGTCCTCACTTAGCCCTTCAGCCCTAGTTCTTGGGCTAGAGCCCTGTTGAACTCCAGCCTTCCTGGATAGAACCCTAAGATGTTGCCCAGCTCCTCCAGTGTCCTTCTAGGTGGGATTATTGATGCACACTGTTCATATTCTCAGCACCCAGCTGGGGACCTGACACTAGTGAGCAAAGTGCTGGTAAACCCCACAGTGATGCCTGGAGGCCTGGCATGCCCCCTGATGCTTGAAGGCTTCCACCTTTAAGAGTCACTGCCAGTTTGCAACTGTCCCTGCAATCTCAACATCTGCCCCAACCACACCTGACTTCCCTCTACCACACCTCTGCCACTGCGCTGTGTGCAAGATCTTGCATCTCTTCTGTAAAGTCTGGCTAATGTTCCCAGTCCCCAACCACTGAATCTGACTACCCAGCCTAGAGTTGTCATGCCTCAGGGATGGAAAATGGTGGGAAGAGTGTGAGGAGTAGCACATCAGAATTGTCGGAGCATTTCTGAGATGCAAACTTCAACCTTCAGTGCCCACCCCACTGGATGACCTACTACAGAGTCCCAGTAGCCATCACATACCATCCATCATTTCTTCCTCTCTTGGGTTTTCACCCTTTCTCTCTTTATGGCTTATCCTTGATGTATAGAAATACTTAGTCTCTCCCATCCTACAGCCTCTCCCTCAATTGCATATTCTCCTATACCTTTTTCCTTCTGGGACGAAACTTTTGGAAGCATTGCACTTGCAGACACTTAGTGAGGGTGGTGGAGCAGCTGGTACACAACTACGCTAAAAAACTATATTGTATTATCCTATCTAATAAAAGAGAAACATGCAAATTGACCATACCTCTGCTGCACCCACAAGCCACGCCCACCAGCCAATCAGACGTGAGTATGCAAATTAACCCAACCAAGATGGCAGCGGCCATGGAGCTGGAGCAAGCAGGAGGCTTGGGTTGACCCCAGCAATGGAGGAAGCCAAGCTTCCCACGCCCTGGCCTGCCTGGCCTCTGCTCAAGGCTACAAAGTTTCAATTGTAGAAGATAAATAAATCCCAGATACCTGCTTCCAGCCTATGCTTGGGTCACTGGGGGCGTGGCCGGCCTGCAAACCACCACAGGCCCTTCACCCAGGCCACCCCACGCCCCAAGGGAACCTCCACCCTGATCTGGGACACCCTTCAGGGCAAACCAGCCAGCCCCCACCCGTGCACCAGGCATCTATCCTATCTAATAAAAGAGTAATATGCAAATTGACTGTCACTCCAACACACATGATGGCTGCCCCCATGTGGACACAAGATGGCTGCCACAAGATGGCCAGCAGGGGAGGGCAGTTGGGAAGGACCAGGCCTGCAGGGAAGGGCAGTTGCGGGGGGGGGGGGTGGACCCAGGCCTGCAGAGGAGAGCAGTTGGAGGAGATGAGTCCAGCAGGGAAGGGCAGTTGGGGGAGACCAGGCCTGCAGGGGAGGGCAGTTAGGGGTGGCTAGGCTGGCAGGGGAGGGCAGTTACAGGCAATTGGGCTGGCAGGGGAGCAGTTAGGTGTCAAACAGGCTGGCAGGGGAGTGGTTAGGGGGTGATCAGGCTGGCAGGTAGAAGCGGTTAGGGGCAATCATGAAGGCAGGCAGGCAAGCAGTTGGGAGCCAGCAGTCCTGGATTGTGAGAGGGATGTCTGACTGCCCTTTTAGATCGGGCCTAAACAGGCAGTTGGACATCCCTTGAAGGTCCCAGATTGGAGAGGGTGCAGGCTGGGCTGAGGGACACCCCCCCCCCATGCACAAATTTTGTGCACCAGGCCTCTAGTAAAGCATACTTTACAAAAGTCCTATATTCCAGTTGCATTGAATTTCTCTCCATTCCCTCACTTGTCCAGAGAGGTGGTTTTAGTCAAGACAAATGAGCAAGACTCAATACATTTCTTTATTCTCACAATATTCTTTTTATGATGGTGTCAAAAACTATAAAATAGTTATGAATACACTTATGAAGAAAGGTACATGACACAAATGAAGAAAACAATAAATGTTTATTAAAACACATAAAACAAATTCTTAAAATTGGGAAAATATGATATGTTCAGTGTTCCCAAAAGTTAATATATAACTATAATATAGTTCTGCATAGAATCCTGATAAGAGGTTTTGTGTGTGTGTGTGTGTGTGTGTGTGTGTGTGTGTGTGTGTGTGTGTGTGTGTTAGATTCTGGAATTGTATAAGTGTCTTAAAGAATAATCAATCAATTTAATTTTGACCAAGGGATGGATAAATCAGTGGAATATAGCAGAGAACCACCCAGAATTAGATGTCTTTGTATATGAAAAGTTAATTTATGACAAGAATGGCAGTTTAATTCAAAGAGAAATGAATGGATTACTTATAAAATGTACTAGCAAACTCGTTATCAATCTGGAAAAAAAGTGGAAACAGATACCCCATATTAGCTCCTATTAAAAAAAAGAACTTCCAGACATAGTAAATACATAACATAAAAAATAAAACCAAAAGCTTTGCAAGAAAATCTAGGTGACTACATGTAAAATCAAAGAGTCAGAGTAAATCTCCTAATACTAGAAACTGACAACTACAAGATAACGGCATATGTATTTAAGTATTAAAAATTTAAACTTCAGTGTACAAAAGAACCATAAACAAAGTCAAGAGACAAATAATCAATCTGGAAAAGGTATTTTATTGCAGATGCTAGACAAAGGTTAATATCCATGATATAGAAAGAACACTTGGGAACTTAAAAGAAAAGATAAACACCACCACTATATAAAAATGGAGCCAACCAGATATGCATAGACAATTCACAGAAGAGCAAGTCTACATGGCTGATAAGTGCATGAAAAGATGTTTCATTCACTGCTATTCAGAGAAATGCACATTAAAGTCATAATGAGGTACCGCTTTACACTCGTCAGAGTGGGAAATACTAGGAGCTATCGCATCTATTGGGAGCAGGGAAAAACTCTCCTCAAACGTGAGACATTTTTGCCTTTGGGAAAGCAATCTGGTAACATTTACCACAAAATTAAAAACCAGATATCCTATGACAAGATTCCCACTCTTTACCACCATAAACAAAAGCAACCATCAGTTCACTGCAGCCTTCTTTGTATGGCAAAGATCTAGAATCAGAATGAATGGTCATAAATGGAAGAAGAGCTGAACAAATGGTGGTCCATCCACACCCTGGACTAGAGTGCAGCCATTAAAAGAGAAGGTCAGAGTCATACCAGATGGTTTAGAGCAGTGTTTCTCGAGCAATTTTTCAGGACCACCTGCCCCATGAGTTTTAATACCGCAGATTACTGTACATCTGTTTATGTGGTCAAACAGAATTGAGCTTTATAGGGCCATGGACCATTGTAATACCTAAGATTTTGTTAATCTCCTAAGAATCAATTTTTGTTCCTTGGGGTCGATATCACACCTGTTAAAATGCATGATTTAGAGGATTTAGAGGGATACCCACAAGGTCCTGTAGAGTAATGCAGAAGAGCATTTATAAAAAGACACCATTATTTGTAAAATAAACAGTGACCTGAAAACTTCTATATGTTTGTGTGTAAATGTCTGTACAGCACTAGATAAATAGAAACAGGGAAGAATGCATTAGTAACATGGGCATGTGGGAGGGGTAGAGTGGTGGGGGTGGCAGTAAGGTGGGGAAGAGCTGATATGATTGGATGGAGGAAGAAGAGGGTGGTATATGCAAGAAAGGGGAAGCAGAAAAAGAGTGTAGAGATTTTTTAAGCATATGAATGATTGAAATTATGCATTATGCAAAATTATGTATATATGTGACTATACAAATAAAGACTGTAAATAAAAAGTAATTATGTTTAAAATTGTGAGGACTCATTTAACAGCCTTGAACATTCCTTTAGAGAAATCCCACAGGTGGCTAGCCTAAAGTCACTGCCAGTCCAGCTACCTCCATGTCTCTCTGTCTTCCAAATAGGCTGATCCTTTCAGAAGTCTGTGCCTTTGTACACCCTGTTTCCTATGCCTCACATGTTATTTTGGGTTGAATAGTGTCCCTGGGAAATTCATGTTGAAGTCCTAACTCCCAGGACCTCAGAATGTGACTTTATTTAGGAACTAGCAGCCCAATGCATGAAATTCATGCAAGAGTAGGCCTTCCTTGCCTCGGCTGCCGGCACTGGCTTCCCTCTGGCACCCAGAACCCAGGCTTCATCTGGAAGGTCATTCGGAAAGACATCTGGTCTAATTAGCATATTATTATTATAGATAGGATTTTTACAGAGATGATCTAGTCAAAAATGGAGTCTTAGAGTGAGTCCCAATCCAATAAGACTGGTGTGCTTATGAAAAGGGGCAAGTTGGGTGCAGAGACAGACATGAATTGAGGGAAGCTGATATGGAGATACACAGAATGCCATGTGAAGATTAGAGTTACACTTAACCACAAACCAAGGAACCACTGAATGCTAGGAGTGAAGCTTAGAGCAGGTCCTTCCCAATAGCCTTCATAGAAAGCATGACCTTGAATACACACTTAATCTCTGATTTCTAGCCTCCAGAACTGTGAAAAAATTAGTTTTGCTCTTTAAGCCACTCAGTTTGTGGTATTTTGTTAAGAGAGTCCTAGGAAACTGATACCCTTCCCTCTTATCCAGCTAGTGAATGCCTATATATCCTACAAGATCTATGTAAAATTTCATCTCCTCTGCAAAGGCTTCCCAAATTAATCACCCCTCTCCTTTTCTGTGTCCCAGTACTATTTTGTGCATGCCATCCTATAATACTGTGCTTCTACTTTTTCATCCTCTATACCCTAGCACAGTGCTTCCGAGCACAAAGCAGTGGTTCACCAATATTTACTAAATGAACAGATAATATCCAAAATTAAGCTTTCGGCTCCATCACCTCAAAGCAGGAAATGAGAGCGGTCTCCTCAGACAGTAATCCGTCTGTCTTGGCAGCGCTCCTCAGTTCTAACAAGTTAACTTAATAATGAAAATGTCTTTAATGGGCGCAATATAGCAAAAAGTAATTGGCTCCCTCATAGAAATCTAGAACTTTAAAAGTAATTGATGGAAGGGCCAAATTGTCCTTCAGAGCAAGAGTGTGGGAGCAACTAACCTGTGGGAAAGGACTCCAGGAGGTGTCACCTGAGCAAACCACGCCAGAGGGCAGCTCAGGCATGTCCTCATGGTCAGTGTTCCCCTTAATCTACACGGAGATGCCCTCAACCAGGCTGGCAGATGCCACTTTGCTCTGTAAAAAGGAACTCTTTTTTTAATGAGCAAAAATTTCTATCACCACATTGGGCTCATACTTGACACTTGAAGGAAGAGGAGGAGCTCCTCTTTCTGAGTCAGTGAACATCACACAAGTGCCTGACTATTCAAGACTCTCAGGATCTTGGTATTCTGGCACCCTTCTGGCACCTTGGAGGTCCTGGAGTCCCACACAACTGCAGGATGGCTTCTGGCCTCTCACTGGCTGGGATCCACACAGAGGGCCAGTCCCCTCTGGGTTTAATGCAACCCTTCCCCCTGCTTGTAAAAAAGCCACTGTTAAGTGGGGATCAGTTATCACATGCTGCAGAGCAGCAGATGGCATCTATATTTAGAGGCCTTTCAGAGGAAGGATTAATGCCATTAATGAGAAAATGAGAGTGGAGTGTTCCAAATGAATTCTTAAAAAAAAAAAAAAACTCAATTTGTCCCTGTTGTGGACTGAGTTGTGTCCTTCTCCAAAATTCATTATGTTGAAATCTTGACTCCCAGGACCTCAGAACATGACAGTCATTGAAGATAGGGGTTTAAAGAGGTAATTAAGTTAAAACAAAGTCATTAGGGTGCACCTTAATCCAATAGCACAGGTGTCCTTATAAAAAGAGATTAGGACACAGACACACGAAGGGACGACCATGTGAAGACACAGGGAGAAGACAGCCATCCGCAAGCCAAGGGGGGAGACCTCAGAAGGAACCAACCCTGCCAACACCTTGATCTCAGACTTCCAGCCTCCAGAATAATGAGAAGATAAATTTCTATTGTTCAAGCTGTCCAGGCTGTGGCACTTTGTGATGGCAGCCCTGGCCATCTAACACCACCCCTCCTACTCATAGGACACAGTACCATCTCCTTAGTTTGGCATATATTGCCCTTGCTACTCAGGTGCCACCTACCCTATCGGGCCCCTTCCCAAGCTCTACTTGCCTCAGGCATGTGAACCTTCTCTCCATTACCCCAAACATGCCATGACCTTTTATGCCATGGGCTTTAGCACATGAACTTCTCTTTGTGGAGATCACTCTCCTCACCATCATCACTCTCCTCTTGAAAAGTCCTATTCACCTTCCAAACTCAACTCAACAAAGACCTCCTCAGAAAGACCACCCCAACTTCTCCTCCTCCCCTTTCCCCCCCCCCCCCCCACCCACACACACCAAAGTCAAAGCTCCTTGAAGGGCCAGACTGTGTCTTCCTCAACTTTGAACTCCCACACATAAGCATCACTCAGTCCATATCTGTGGAGTTGGGGAACTCAGTCATTAAGGCCATGTCCTATGAAGGAGCCACAGAGCTCCTTCAGAAAGGAGTCTGCAAGTGGCCAGCCTGTCTTTGCTGCCTGAAATGGCCACATGGATGTGACAGACCCAGATAACTAGGACACTGATGTAATGACAGAAGCCACATAGAAGCAAAAAAAAAGTGTGGGGCTCAAAATTAAAAATTCTGTGTTCTAGTCCAATTCCTGGCACTAACTTGCCACATGGCATTAACCGTGACCTACCCTCACTCTCAGTCTGAAGTTCGATCAGCTCATCTCCAGCTCTGAAACAATCCTAGGAGATTGTGATTGTACAGCCATGGAAAAAATAAAATAAAAGGCCTTTTACCTTTCCACTTCCTCACTTACTCATGCATTGATTTATTGTGCATTTATTGAGCACCTGTAACTTACCAGGGCAGTTAGAAGTTTCCAGGGAACAACATGATTGAGCAGGAGCTTGCAGGAGACTTAGAAATGAGAAAATAACATTTTCTAAGAAATTGACTTTCCCAACTTCAAAGAATCTTTCCAACTCTGAAAATATTATGTTTTGCAATTTCAGACAGTATTTCTCTTAAGCATGAAGAATGAGAAAAGGAATAAGCCCCAGTGGTGGGAAGCAGCAGACAAAGGTCAGAGGGGAAGAGCAAAGAGCCCATTATGGAGCATGAAAGCCACGTTCTAGAAGAGTGAGATACCCGTGGGAGTGGGGAAGAGGACACACTTTAGTTTTGGATGCACTGAGAAGGGGGTTTAATATTAACTGAGGAGTCTTTACCGAATTCAGTGGGCAACCCGTGAGTGTTTCTGAGCAGAGGAGTGAGCTAAGCAGTTGTGTGTATTGGAAAAGAACCTATTGAAAGATGCTTTGAAGTCAGGTGGAGAGGGAAGTGGGGCAGGAAGCATTTGAAGACCAAGGAAATGACTCAAAAGACAATGATGAGGTCCAGGGCCAGGAGGGAGGGAGGGGAATAGGTTCACTCAGGATTGCTCAGGTCTCAGAGCCCCCAGCTTCCTCCTGTCACTGTCCACGTCTGAATGGCGGGCCGGGCACAGCAGGACCGCTGATCATTTCACAGATCCCAAATCCCCAGGAACTTTAAATTCAATCATCAGTTGAAATGCCTCTCTTCTCATCCCCCAGTCTATTGCCACCATCATGCGTACCCAGACACACACACACACACACACACAGTTTTTGTCTTTTCATAGGAAGCCAGAGAGTTGTGTAGCCTATTATTTAGTTTAGAGAAGATCTATGGGGTTTAAATTGGAGGCTTCAGACAAATTGCTTTTGAAATTGAAAGGGGGTGAAGTAGCCAGATGTATCATCAATTTAGGAAGATAACTAGAGTTTTCAGTGGCTACCCTGGCCTGTTTATCCCACTGTTACTTAAAATAAAAGGCCACAAGCTGAGTGACTCTAAATTTCTCAATCTGGGCTTTTGACAGGACACTGAAGGATCCATCTGCAGAATTCTTTATTTTTCATTAAGACCCAGGCCTTTTCTTTCCCAATGAATGACAAAGATGCATCTGAATAGCAAACGGAGCCTCATTCTCTTCCTCCCTCTCAGCAGAGTCCATTTGGAAAACAGGCCAGTTAATTAGAGGGAAGGGAAGTACAGGGCCAGGGTTTCTGAGAACTGGGAGTAGACATGAATTTAAGGATACAGCCCTGCCCTACCTAAACATGGAGAAGAGAGCATCTGTGAGCCTGTGAACGCCCTGGGCTCAGGGGACCTTGAGCAAAGAACAGCCTGTTAATGTCCTCTATCTGCAAGAGCATCTTGGGAACTGTGCGACAGGTTACAAATGTGCTACTGCTGTTATGCATATAATCATGACACTGTTTATCAAGAATGGAACTCCCCTGGGTGATAGGACCCTAATTTTGCCCACAAACTGAAATGAGAGTATTTCCCTCTCTGAAACACCACCTTAAAGACCTGCTTCTATACGACATGAATTTCGGATCTCCCAAATATGTTAGATGTCAGAGTCTGAGCTGTTGACTCAGACAGCACTGGGCTGGAATCCTGGCTCAGACCCTTCGAGACTCTATGATGTTGTTCCAGGGAAGTAACCTTTCTGAGATTTGGGTTCCTCATTTGTAACTTGGAGTAATGATGGCACTTACATCCTCCCACAGTTGCTTTTGGAATTAAATGAGACGACGCATGTAAAAAATATGGTAAAATGTTGAATATAGCCCCCAGCATGGAGTAAGTGCTCAATAAATCGTAACTATTACAATCATCACTGTTTTCTTTTATTAAATTTAGGAAAAGCCAACTCGGAATCTCATCCTACTATCTAAAAAACTACAGCTACTCCTGCTCTCAGGTCTGTTTAAAAATATGTCACATGAAAGGCAGACTGGCTATGGGGAAGGGAGGCCTGAGGTATGGGGAAGGGAAGACTTCACAGATGGCCCATCAGGAACTTCACAGAGTGTCACATCCAGAGGTACCTGCCAGCTCAACCAGGGATGAATCTTCGATGAGGACCAGATGCTACTAATTGGCAAGGGATCCTGTGGCTGCCCCCCAAAGAAGAGAACAAATTCTTTGTCACTACATGGTTGTTTTTTCCTTCCAAATGGAATGTGTTAACTCTTTCAAATAGTCACATCAGATTCAGTCTCCAAAAGCCCAGGTCAGCATTTAGGAAATTCTTCAGGACGGTACTGGAGCATTTATTTTATCACTTCTGATTCTCTGCTGGACAAGCAACCCTCCATCCATCTGATCTTTGGGAGGACCATTGATTATACCCTCTGGATGATATTTCAACTTAGTGTCCCAGTGTGGGACTGAGAAGCTTCCTGCTTCTACTCTCTGCTCACTCCTGTCCAATCAATTCTCACTACAACTCTCTCCCTTCCAAACTGTTGACTCTTTCAAAGACAAGGACTGGCCTTCTTGCCCTCTACTGGGAGCACTCAGAGCCTAGCAAGGGCCTGCCACATGGTAGAACTTTGCTCAACAAGTGCATAAATATGATCTGGACCCCAATTACATTTTCAGCATTTCCTGCCTCCTCAACACCCATACCTCAAATTCACACCATCTGCTCCTGTCTCATCAAATTATTATCCATCTCTTGAATACATCATGCACTCCCACACATCCATGCCTTCCTACACACTTATCTTTCTGTCTTGAGCCCTCTGCGTGGAATAGGCCAAACCCATAAAAGAAGAATATCATAGAACAGAGGTTATCAAAATATGGCCTGTGACTCTAGCCCACTGCTTGTTTTTGTTAATAACAATTTATTAGAATACATCCATGCCTATTTGCTTTCATATTGTCTGTGATACTCTGTGCTACAGCGGCAGAGTGAAGTAGTTACTCAAGATGATGTGTGACCTGTCGAGTCCTAAATATCCACTTTCTGGCCCTTTTGCAGAAAAAGTTGCTAACCCTCATTTTAGAGGCAAAAGTACAGCATGCAGAGAGAAACCAAGATAGTGGCATAGGTAAACACCTAAACTGCTGCCTCGCACAACAATATCAAAACTACAACTAAAAGACAAAATGGACACCATCCAGAACCACAAGAAAGCTGGCTGTGTGGAAATTCTACAACTAGAAAAAAAGAGGAAAGCACATTGAGACTCAGAGGAGCTGCAAAAGGCTGAGGTATGGAGACTCGCCCGCAGAGAGAATGGGTGGCTGTGTGCCCGGGTGGCTGAGTGCACAGCTGGCTTTCTAAAGCGTGAGGGAGAAGGAAGCTCCCGACTGCACTGAATTCCAGTCCCGGGTGAGATGCTGGGAAACCAGACTCATTTAGGGGGAATCTGGACTGTCAGGAAAAGAGAAAGCACACTGAGACTCAGGAGCTGCAGAAGGCAGAGGTCTGGAGGTGCACACGTGCAGAGAGGACTGATTGCTGAATGCACAGGAGGCTGAGTGTGTGGCTGGCTTTCTAAAGTGGGAGGGAGACAGAAGCTCCCAACTGCCCTGAACTCCAGTTCTGGGCAAGTTTCTGGGGACTCCAACTCATTCGGGGAGAAACTGGACTGTCTGGCAGTGGGCAAAACTCAAGGGCAGCTTTCTCTCAGAGGTGCTTGCAGCAATTACCAAGGGACACTGAGACCCAGTGGGCTCATAGAGCAGGGCTGACGGGAAAACAAGGGTTTCTGCTCCGCCCTGAAACTCCATTCCATCCAAGCTGAGCACAGAGGCTTTTACAATTTTGCAAGTCTTGTCTCATAAGAGTGTTTCCAGCACAGAAGTGTTCCCAGCATAGACACTGCTGATCCTCACAGCCAGTTGGCCTGGAGGTCAATTACTCCCAGTGATACCAACAACAATCAAGACTTAGCTACAACAAGGCTGAGCACACAGTCCACAAAGGGGTGCACCAAGAGTGTCCACCTCAGGTAACTAGGGAGGCTGAGCCACTGTGCCCTAGAGGACACCTACCACACAAAGCTACTCTACCAACTCAGGGAAGCAGCAAAAATGTGGAGGCAAAAAAACAGATTACAAATGAAAGAAACGGAGGAAAACAAACTACTGGATATAGAGTTTAAAACCACAGTTATGAGGTTTTTCAAGAATTTCCTAGAAAAGGCCAATAAATTTAGCGAGACCCTTGAGGATATGAAAAAGGGCCAACTAGAAATTAAACATACACTGACTGAAATAAAAATATTATACACAGACTTAACAGCAGACTAGAGGACCGCAAGAATCAAGTCAAAGAGTTGAAATACAAAGAAGCATAAAACACTCAAATGAAAAAGCAAAAAGAAAAAAGAATCCAAAAATTTGAAGATAGTGTAAGGAGCCTCTGGAACAACCTCAAGCGTACCAACATCAGAATTATGGGGGTGCCAGAAGAAGAGAGAGAGCAAAATACTGAAAACCTATTTGAAGAAATGATGACCAAAAACTTCCCCCACCTGGTGAAAGAAATAGACTTACAAGTCCAGGAAGCGCACAGAACCCCAAACAAAAGGAATCCAAAGAGGACCACACCAAGACACATCATAATTAAAATGCCAAGAGCAAAAGACAAAGAGAGAATATTAAAAGCAGCAAGAGAAAAACAGTTAGTTACCTACAAGGGAGCACCCATATTATTGTCAGCTGATTTCTCAACAGAAACTATGCAGACCATACAGGAGTGGCAATAAATATTAAAAATGATGAATAGCAAAAACCTACAACCGGAGAATCCAAGATGGCGGCGTAGGTAAACACCTAAACTGCTGCCTCCTACAACAATTTAAACTGCAACTAAAAGACAAAACGTCTATCACCCAGAACCACAGGAAAGCTGGCTGAGTGGAAGTTCTACAACTAGAAGGAAAGAGAAAAGAGCATTGAGACGTGCACGAGCGCTGAAAAGCTGAGGTACAGAGGCGCGTGATCCGGGCTGGCTGTGGGCGACTGGGTGCGTTGCTTTTTTCAACCCGAACGGAGACAAGCCCCTGATTACTCTGAAATCCAGTCTCTGGGGAGACGCAGGGGACCCAAACTCCTACGGGGAGAAGCTGGACTGTCTGCCAGAGAGGGTGGCTTGCTTGCAGAGCTGCGCGCAGGAATAATTGTTTACGGCACTGGGGCACGGGACTCGCGGATGCCGTTGGAGACTCAGAGCCGGCTAACTAGCAGCCATTGCTGTTTGCCACGCCCTAACCTAGTGACACCCTGAGACCCCGCCCTACAAACCCACCCAAGCTCCAAGCAGCTCAATTAGCATAAGAAAGGCCTGCCCTATCACAGCTTAACCTAGCAAACTTGCAGCCTGGGTCAGACAGCTCCAAAACCTCCAAACCCCAAGCAAAGAGGAGAAAACTGCAGCTCTCACTGTAGCTCCTGCTGAGTGGCCTCAGACAGTAGCTGACCTGCACCCCATTGGAGATCCAGAAGCCAGTGTACCTAGTGGTCAGTGTGAGACACCAGATTTCAACTCCTCACATCCATAAGTGACACATTCAAGAGGCAGACTTAGTGAGCACCAAAGCCTCACTGAAACAAGTCCTGCCCCATAAGCATGTCTTCAGCGCAGCAGTTCTTCCATTATAGACACAGGGAGTGCTCACAGCTAATTGGCCTGGAGGTCAATTCCTCCCAGCATAACAACAGCAATTAAGGCTTAACTGCACCAAGACTTTGCACTCAGCCCACAAAGGGGTGTACCAAGAGCGTCCACATCAGGAGATTGGGGAGGCTGAGCTACTGCCCCCTATATGTCACCTACCACACAAAGCCACTCCATCAACACAGGGAAGCAGCCAAAATGCAGAAACAAAGAAACATGTCACGAATGAAAGAAACGGAGGAAAGCAAACTACTGGATGACATAGAGTTCAGAACCACATGTATAAGGTTACTCAAGAATCTTCTAAAAACCGCTGAGAAACTTGATAACACTTCTGAGGAGCTTAGTGAGACCTTCAAGGACCTTAATGAGAATGCCAAAAAAATGGAAAAGGACCAGTCAGAAATGAAGCATACACTGTCTAAAATAAATATACAGAAACTCAACTGTAGATCAACGTACCCAAAGAATCAAACCAAAGATCTGAAATATGAGGAAACAAAAAACACCCAACCAGAAAAACAAAAAGAAAAAAGAATCCAAAAATATGAAGATAGTGTAAGGAGCCTCTGGGACAACTTCAAGCAAACCAACATCCGAATTTTTGGGGTGCCAGAAGAAGGGAGAGAGCAAAATATTGAAAACCTATTAGAAGAAATAATGACAGAAAACTTTCCCTACCTGGTGAAAGAAATAGAATTACAAGTTCAGGAAGCGCACAGAACCCCATACAATAGGAATCCAAAGAGGACCACACCAAGACACATCATAATTAAAATGCCAAGAGCAAAAGACAAAGAGAGAATATTAAAAGCAGCAAGAGAAAAACAGTTAATTACCTACAAGGGAGTACCCATACGACTGTCAGCTGATTTCTCAACAGAAACTATGCAGGCCAGAAGAGAGTGGCAAGAAATATTCAAAGTGATGAACAGCAAGAACCTACAACCAAGATTACTCTACCCAGCAAAGCTATCATTCAGAGTTGAAGGTCAGATAAAGAGCTTCACAGACAAGAGAAAGCTAAAGGAGTTCATCACCACCAAACCAGGATTACACGAAATGCTGAAGGGTATCCTTTAAGAAGAGGAAGAAGAAGAAAAAGATAAAGACAAAAATTATGAACAACAAAATGACATCAAACACATACCTACCAACAAGTGAATCTAAAAATCAAGTGAATGAAAAATCTGAAGAACAGAATGGACTGGTGAATATAATAGAATCAGGGACATAGAAAGGGAGTGGACTGACGATTCTCAGGGGAAGCAGGTGTGAGGGGTGCGGGAAGAGATTGGACAAAAATCTTACTCCTAAAGATGAAGACAGTGGCGGGGGGTAAGGGCATGGGGTGGGGTGGGGAATCAGGTGGAGGGGAGCTATGGGGAAAAATAAAAGAGGAACACCTGTAATAATCTGAACAATAAAGATTTATTTAAAAAAATAAAAAAAACCTACAACCAAGATTACTCTACCCAGCAAAGCTATCATTCAGAATTGAAGGGCAGATAAAGAGCTTCACAGACAAGAAAAAGCTAAAGGAGTTCATCACCACCAAACCAGTATTATATGAAATGCTGAAAGGTATTCTTTAGGAAGAGAAAGAAGAACAAAAAGGTAAAGATAAAAATTATGAACAACAAATACATGTCTATCAACAAGTGAATCTAAAAATCAAATGAATAAAAAATCTGATGAACAGAATAAACTGGTGAATATAATAGAGTCAGGGGCATAGAAAGGGAGTGGACTGACAATTCTTGGAGAGAAAGGGGTGTGGGGGGTGAGGGAAGAGACTGGACAAAAAGCGTACACCTATGGATGAGAACAGTGGTGGGGGGAGGTAAGGGCAGAGAGTGGGATGGGAACCGGGTGGAGGGAAGCTATGGGAGGAAAAAAGAGGAACAATTGTAATAATCTAAACAATAAAGATTTATTAAATTAAAAATAATAATAATAAAATAAAAGGTGTGTGTATAAGAAAAGAAAAAAAAAAAGCATGGTCTGCAGAGTGAGACAGACTTCCATCTGAATCCCTGTTCTACCAGGATTCATTAAATAATGGTGGAAATTTTTCTGCACCCCTTGGAATTATGGTTATTTCTCTATAAAAGGGAAATAATAACATACATTTTATGGGGTGATTATAAAGACTGGATAAAATAATACGTGAAAAAGGGTATATATGCCCAACAAATATTTCCTCCTCTCTCCTTTTTTCTCCTTCCTCTATGTATCAGTCAGCTCAGGTTGCATAACAAAGTGCCATCAACTGAGGAGCTTAAACATGGGGATTTATTTCTCTCAGTCTGGAGGCAGGAAGTCCAAAATCAAGTCACCAGCATGGTCAGATGAAGACACTTTTCTTGGTTCATAGACAGCTGACTTCTCAAAGTATCCTCACAGGGTGGAGTGAGAAACCTCTGGGAAAGGCATTAATCCCATCCATAGGGCTCCAGCCTTCTGACCTAATACCCCACCCCCCAACCCCCACTAAAGACCCCACATACTAATACCATCAGCTCAGGCATTAGGCATTCTATAGTGTAGGAGAAACCTAGGTCCCCAAAGAGGCAGAGAGATGCCCTGGAGAATAGTGAGACCCACATGAGACTATCAGGAACAGAAATGTACTTATTCTGCTTGAGCCACTGAGATTTTTCAGGGTTTATTTGCTACTACAGCAAAGTGCAGCCTCTCTTATATCAGGCACATCCTTATCACAACCAAAACAGACCCAAAAACTCAGCTAAATTCCATTTTCTAGGTACTCTATTCTTTGAACATACATATTGGCAAATTATATGGGCACATGGGTCATACCAAAAGTTGGCAATCCAACAAAATGGGAAAAATGGCAAAAACCTATACAGACAGCAACATGGCATACCTGTCACAAGGGGGTGACAAAAGTACCCTTAGCAGCCTTCTGGCAGTGGTGTGAATTAGATAGATCAAAAAATCCAACCACTGCAAAATAACTAGAAATGCTGGATTTTTTCAAATGTCTTCTTCCATACACTGCCTAGTAGTCTGAAAAGTAAGAAAATGCTTGAAATTCAAAAACTGAAATGGGAGCAGAAATCCAGGGGCATAGCAGAATGCTGAGTCCAGCAGCTATCAAGTCTGTGGTCACGTTCAATCCCCCTGAAGTTGCACTTTGTGGCCACACAGGGGAAAGAAGACAATCAGGATCTACACCAGGTTGAGAAGGTACACTCCTGTACAATGCCAGGCTCCATGGGGGCTAGACTTTCAATGAGATAAGAACTCTCCCCTTGCAGAAGATGAAGAGGTAAGCTTCCTTGCTTAGAAGGAAGGTTGTGAGGGTGGGAGGTATTCTTTCTCAATCTCCATTGAAAATCCCCAGTCCCAGTTGTGTACTCACAGAGGTCTGAGAACTGAATTTATTCTCTTTGGTTTTTATAAGCCCAATTTGGGAACTTAGTTTAAAGTGGTCCTGAATTGGTAGTGCCTCCAAGTGACTGGCCAATGTCCCCAAGGAAACTGATGCAAATGTACATTCTCTGAACATACCCTCAAAAAGCTATCATAGATATGTATTTCAGTAAATGAGTTTACAACAAAAGTCACAAAACTTATGAACAAATATGAGATTCAACAGCAAAAATTATAGGATCTGAGCCACAGTGAGAGCTTTGCTATACATACAGAATGTCCTATAAGAATGTCACACATCCCTGTACATGGTCCCAGGGACAGTGAGGAGGCCCAGTCCAAGAACTGAGTGTGAGAGTTGAAAAGGAAGTGCTCACAAATTGCCCAGAGGTCTGGAGTGATGTCCCTAGTAGTAGTAGGGGTGTCCCCTGTTGTGGAAAAAAAAGAAAGGGATTGGAGGGTCACAGCAGTGTCTGGAGGAATGGCCCCATAGCAAAGGAGGCAGAGTTCAAACACAGGATCACAGAACACACAAAGCTGGTCAGGGAGGCCAACATCTGCCCTCAACCCTTGTCATGGGTCTGGTCCCCAGCTGTGTGAGCTTCTCCAACTGGCACTGGTCTGGCCTATCCTCCTCTGTGCCAACAAAATAGGGGGATGTGGAAATGCAGCCCATCAGCAACATGATGAAAATGAATGAACACTGACAAGCTCAGTTTCTTGGTCAGCTCAGGCTGCCACAGCAAAATAACTAAGACTAGATGGCTTATAAACAATAGAAATTTCTCTCTCACAGCTCTGGAGGCTGGAAGTTCAAGGGCAATGCCAGGTTCTGGTAAGATCTCTTTTCCAGATTGCAGACGGCTGACTTCTTATTCCTCAGATGGTGGCATGAGAACAAGAGAGATTTTTGGGGTCCCTTTCATGGGGGTACTAGTCCATTTCCTGACAGCTCCACCCTCAGCATCTTATTACCCCCCCCCCCAAAGTCCCCACTTCCAAATATCATCGCATTGAAGCTTATGATGTCAACATACGAATTTGGGGGAGATGCAAACGTTCAGTCCAGAACACTGTTTTATTTGACTTTGAGTAGAACATAAACTTAGAACTGTGACAGAAATAAAGTTAGTGAAGGATGAAAAAGAATTAGCCAAACTCTGTCAAAATAAAAAGGCAGAGGGAAGAGACAAATATATCTGAGTTCAGAAGACGCTAAGATGGAGAGTAAATAGCCAGCTTCACAAAATTACCCCTTTCAGTTTCAATCTTTTATAGTTTAATCTCCAGCCATGGACACAGCTCTTACCATGAAGATAAGGGCTCAGACAGCACAAGGATAATGAAGGTGAAATATTATTATATTTAATACTATAATATCATTAATGCAACTGCAGCCAGAGATCAAGGACTTTTCAAATTAATTATTTTTGTTCCAACACACACCATGAAATGGGCTTTCTAAATCAGAATGACACCTCCCAACCTTTCCTTTATTAAGATAATTCTATTTTATTTCTTGGCTCTTTGCAGCCTAGACAAGTTTTATAAATATTTAAGAGAAAAATTAGGCGGGAAAATGCTGGATAATGCATGAATAGCAAGCAGTTGGCTGAGATAGAGGTGCCCTGAAAACTCACTTTAGAATCTTCCTGCCTTTAGTACACAAATACTGCAAATCTATACCGTCCTTCCCCTTTGGGGAAAGATTAGCAGTCCCTGTAAGTACACTGAGAGCTTGGATAGTCTTCTTGATTTGCATTTTCCATTTTCATGCAAGTGTAAGGAGGGAAAGTCACTGCTTGAAATATGTTCATTAAGTCCCCCCTGAATTGAGTCTTTATGGTCAGCAGTAAAAATTAGGCAAAATATTGATAACTTGCCTAGTAATGGACTCTCCAGGGTGGACCTCTAATTGCTCAAATGACTGATCATCTGCTGAAACCACTTTCACCCCTCATTTTGGTCTCCAAAGAAATTTCAGTGTGCACAAAGACCATGCATCTTGGAAATATTGGAGGATCTTGTCACTTGTCCACACAGAGCAGGCAGGGGGATGTGTCCACTATGAAGGTGACAGCCCCCTTTGTGGCTAGCAGAGCAGTTTGCAGGACCATCAGCATCACCCCCTCCCCTCCACCTCTCACCCCCGCACTGAGGCACTTCTGCTCTCCCTGCAGTCAGGCAGCTTCTTCAAAGGAAACGCTTTCTGTGAAATGCCTCCAGTTGGTGTGTCACCATTGACTAATTGCCAGGATAATCGCTTCTAACCATTTACCTTCTGAAAGCATCACTCTTGACTTGATCACTTAATTCTCAAAATGCCTTCAACTGACGGGAAAGTATGCTATTTTACTTGCAAAGCTGATTGCAAATTATTTTCTGATTGCAGGTTTATTTTGTTTGTGACAAAATGTTTCCTGCTAATTGCTAACATAATCTTGTAGGAACTGGCATTTGAACACCTAATTTATTAACCCACTGTAGTTTCTCCCTAATCCCTGCTTTCGTCCTTTTATTTATTTTAAACACCTATTTACAGGATCATTAATCCTCATCAATATTGTCTGGAGTCCTTGAACTACCAGAGCTGTTTCTGCAAAGAAAGCCATACAGTCAATGAAAGTCAACACCCAACAATCTGCCTTGCTCACCAAGCTTTCCTTCTGAGGGCTGACCTTGAAAAGTCCTCTCAGTTTGATCAGTGACGGGTGATGGAAAGCAATAGAAGTGAATCTTGTTGATCAGTAAAGAACTGTTTGTTCTTCTTTTGCCTCCAGCCAGCCAGAAAATTTATGGTTGCCAGGGTCTTTTTTTTTATGGCAACAGGTAGACAGAGCAGTAAGTCTCTTGCAACAATATCCATAGCTAGATAGCATGCTTTAAAGATATTCTGACCTCATATTAAGCAGACGTAAAATTAGTACAGACTCATCAAACCAAGAAACACTGGTCACAGTAGTGACCTGGTACAACTCACTTATTTTACATGTGAGGAATTAAGGCCCAGGGCAGTTAAGCAATTTGATGGGACTGTGTTAATTAGGACTGAGTTGAAATTGACAAAGGGAAGCCCACTGCAGCTCAGTTGAGTTTAGCTCCCATCTTCAAGATTTCCTCTGGGCTATTTTGCATTTGAGATGGAAGGAACAAGTTGCACATAAATGTTCATTTTCCTAAGGTCATGTGCACAATTACAGAAGATAACTGACTTTTCCTGAACACTCACCATGGAGATGGTTTTATTTCTTTAAATGTTGCTGAAGGTTAAAGGACATCACATCTGAACCCAAAGACCTATCTTGGAGACTGCCTTTGATGGAAGTATCTTGACAAATGTCAGTCTATGCCAAGCACTAGAGAACCTTCGCAACACTGTCTGCCCCAGCCCCCACCAGCAGCCCGGCAGAGAGAAAGAGCTCAGATGTTTGGTTGAATAAACGACCCTACAACCATTTCTCTGGGTTTTGTTAGGAAGCAGTAATTCTCAGAAAGGACTTTTATCTGACTCTAATTTTCCCAGCTTTGCTTGGCCAAAGTTCATATCAAATTGACCTTAATTCATTCACCTTCTTGGATAGGCTTCAAGTTCAGGTATATTAACTCTTCCTTCCTGGTGGGTTCCCATGTTCATTTCAAACCCGTTTTCTGAGTCTGGCAGGGAAATGCCTATAATTACCCTTAATGTACTCCTGGAGTAAAGATATGCACGTTGAGAGCCAAAATAGAAGGTTAACTACAAACTGTGCGGTAATGCAATTATCTTCCAATTATCCCTTTCAACACCAAGGGAATGAATAGGAGACATAAGCCCGATTCTGCAGTAGAGCCTCTGGATATTGGAGATGGGATTGAGGTAGGGAGGAGTAGAAGTAGAGAGAGAAATAAGTAAGGCTGCTGTGGGTAGTGAATGCCAGGGAATTGTGGTGACACCTAACTGGAGTTTTTCCTATTGGTATTAGATTTCTTTCAAATTTTCTGTTTGGTGTACCCTGCAGAGGTGGTTTGGTTGGCTGACTATCCCATATCTATGTGATTAAGCCTCTCTACTCAGCAATAGTCTAGGGCCGTGGTCGGCAAACTGCGGCTTGCGAGCCACATGCGGCTCTTTGGCCCCTTGAGTGTAGCTCTTCCACAAAATACCACAGCCTGGGCGAGTCTATTTTGAAGAAGTGGCGTTAGAAGAAGTTTAAGTTTAAAAAATTTGGCTCTCAAAAGAAATTTCAATCATTGTACTGTTGATATTTGGCTCTGTTGACTAATGAGTTTGCCGACTACTGGTCTAGGGCAAAAGTCTCTGTATAGGAGGGTGCATTCTCCCAAGAAATACATATTGGGTGGTTAGCTAAGTCTTCGGAGATGAGCAGTTCATCAGACATTGGCCAGTCATTAATTCTTGGCTGAGATGAATAGGGTACATATCCTGTCCAGGTTGGGCTAAACCATGAAACAGGGGAGACCTGTAAGGGGTGTTCAGTCAAAACAACCTAATTTAAAAGCCAAGAGGAAGGCTCCCAGTACAGAGAGAGATGGGGGGAAGTAGTTCAGAACTCAGAGAACACTAACATTCCTGTTTTGCTGAACATGATACAGCATCTGCATCCCACTGATGTCACCTGTGAGATCAACTAGTGTTTTTATTAACAAGGACTTTATCATTGGGCAGCTGCAGCAAGCAAACCAATATTCAACACATATCTTTAACTTCTTAAATTTCCTCTTATTTTTTTAATCCAGTTCAGAGAGATCATTTTCATTCTAATTATATCTTCTGTGATCATATTGGCTGCTATGGTTCCCCTACTGCTTTGTAATAAGCCATCCCAAAACTTAGTGGCTTCAAACAGCAACTTATCGTTGTACCTCATGGTTCTGCAGGTGAACCAGGATCAAGTGGGTGAGTCTCTCTCAGAGAGTCCCATGTGCAACTGAGAGTGCAGTCATCTGAAAGCTCACCTCGATGCATTGTCTAAGGTGGTTTGGTCATGCACCTGGCAGTTAATGCTGACTGCCGCATAGGAGCGTAGTGGGGGCTGTTGACCTGGGCACCTATGTGTGGCCACTCCATTTAGCTTGGGCTTATCACAGTCTGGCAACATATTTTGAGAGAGAATGTCCCAGGGACAAACATTCCCAAAGATCCAGGCAAAAACCACAAGGTTCCTGCTGACCTATCCTCAGCAATTGTATAACATTGTTTCACCACATGCTATTGTTCAAATGAGTCACCAAGGCCAGCCCAGATTTAAGAGGAGGAAAAGTGGGCTCTAGCTCCTGATGCAAGAATCACCACTTACTTATAGAGAGGAAAAGAATCGATGGTGGCCATCTTCAGAGACCTCCTGCCACATTAGCAAGAACTCAACTTTATGTCATCTGAAAATCTATATATATAAAACCCTAATATGCAAATAGACCAAATGGCAGAACAACTGAACAACTGGTTGCTATGATGTGTGCTGACCACCAGGGGGCACACATGGAACATGGTGGGTGTTGGCAGCAGGTGGCAGAGCATGGAACATGGCGGGTATCGGCCATGGTGGGATGGTGGAGCAGGTGAGCAGGAGTGCCAGACCAAGGCAGGGCACCTGTCGCTGTCATCAGGGAGAGCCTTTGGTGGTTACTGAAAAGTCTTTGCTCCCATGCACCCCGGTCCCACTGGGTGCTTGCACCTGCTGCCAGCGCCAGCCCCACTCACACCTGCTGCCAGTGCCAGAGCCGCCGCTAGCACCCACTGCCAGTGATGGCCCTGCTCACACCCACTGCCGGTCCTGATCGCTTGGCGCCACCAGTGGGTGCAAGCGGGGCTGGCGCTATCAGTGCATGGGAGCAGTGGTGGTGGGAGCAGGGCTGCTGGCAGACAGGGGACTGCGGCAGGAAGGGCCGGGCAGGGGCACAGAGGATGGGCCAAGAACCACCCCTGTGCCCACCACAACCTTGTGGCCTACAGTTCCTTTCAAGGTGCACAAATTTGTGCACTGGGCCCCTAGTCTGATATAAACCCCTTTTTCATTCAGTGCTATCATTGAGAAAAAAATCGTGAACAGTGCAGGACCAAGGGAATCCTCCTTGTAGGCCAAGGTTTCTCAAGTTAATTTTAATCTTGTATTAATGTAATTAGGTTCATCTATGAGTCACAGAGTAACCCTGGCTTTAACACAATAGCAGTTGATTACTTGTGTAAAATCTGTCCAATGGGGAAATGCCCTGGGCAGGTTTTTATAGGCTCTGTCTGTCCCACAGAGTCCTCAAGGACCCTGGATCCTCTACTTCAACACTTGGCCATCCCTGGGTCATGACCCTCATTTTCTAGGTCCAAGCAGCAGAATAGAAGTAGGGATGAAGAAAAGAAGTAGCCAAGGACTAAGTTTCTCTTAAACTAAGCTCCTAGAATCTGCCATCTGATACTTCTGCTCACATCCCACTGGCCAGAACCTACTCACATGGTCAGACCCAGCTACCAAGGAGAGCCAGGAAACCGAACCTTTATTCTGGGCCACTATTTCTCCTGTTAAAAATCCAGGGGTTTAGATGCTAAAGGAAGTATGATTGGCTATAAGAGAGTCCACTATAGCCCCTCTAATTACCCTTTGGGTAAAATGATCCCTTTTTGAACAATCATGGAATTCACACACTTGCTCTTCCCTCCAAGATGCTGACACAGCCTCTGAAGGAAGCCACTCCCTCTTCCTTGAGAATCTCTGCTCTTCCTGTGTCTCGAGCCAAGATGTTTTGGTGGAACTTTACTATCTATTGTTTTTATTAAGGAAGTAATAAGCATTTTGTGTTTTCAGTCATAAAAATTATATTATAATATTTAATGTACTTGTTCAAATATCCCTCCTCCCTTGGATATTCTCATTAACTTGGCTGCTGTTCCCAATACACACAATTTTCTGATTGAGAATCATTCTTTCAGGCCAATCGAGCAATAGACTTCATGCTGGGTGCCAACTCAGATTGGAAGTGGCTCCCTGGAGAACTGCTAGGCTGAAAGACATACCTTGGATTCATGTGTAATGTCCAGTTTCTCCCACTGGGAGGGTCTCCCAACTGAACCCCAATTAAAAGAATATAACATTTACTTCCCACTGTCAACTATCTTCCATCAACCCATGTTTATCAAGTTTCATTGCCATTATGCATCAGACTTTTGACCACTTTTTTAGGAGGTCAGCCCCACAACCCAGTCAATTTCCCAGTGTCTACCCTACCTGATCTCCAAGCTTCCTCCTCTTCATCTGCTCCTGAGAAGCTGAGGTCCTAGCATACCTTCATCTCAATAGCCAGGAGTGATGGCATCTAAGGCTAGATAGATAATGATAACTTAAGCAGAAATCTTGAAAAGCAAGTTATCTGTGGTTAAGACTTCTCAACTCCCATAGGAGAGAGGGCTGACAATGGATGGGAGCAAGATGATTTCTCAAGATCAGCAACTGACAAATGGAAAATGAATGCAAACTGGAGCCAAATAAGAATCTTGGAAAATTATATCAATTGTCAGGGGCCAGACAGGAGACAAAGCTGCCAGTGAGGAGCCAGATGAGTGCCAGACAAAATAGGAGGTAGGAGTGAAGGTGTAAACAAAGAAAAGAGTCCAGGACAACTAAAGTGAGCAGGACTGGGTGTCCAAAATGTCACATAACCTGGCACAGAACACCTGACCAGGGGGACAATCAGCCTGGCAGGGTTAAGAGAAGCACTGCAATCAGAAGAGAAACTACTCTGTTGGGGATCTAAAGGTGAAAGAGAGGAGAAGGGCTTACTCCAAGCAGGCCTTCACTAACTTTGAAGAGACCAGACAGCCGCAGCCACTTCACATGGAAAGCTGCCCAAGCTCCATCGAGCGCTTCCCAAGTACAGCCCTGGGAAGCAACGGCTGCAGCTGTAACAAAGCCAGCTGTGCCCCAGATAAGCCTTTTGTAAGGCCAGTTGCTCCATTTTGTTTCACATAATTTATTGCTCAGTACATATCGATAATATGATTGTCGGCCCAGCAGACATTTTCCATTTTAATAGTTCGCGTGAGATACCACATTATTGATCCTACACCACTAAATAAAAAACTCATTTGTTAGGGAGCACAGAATGGCTTTTAATAGACACAGCCAAACACCTGCTACTAGTTAGGGAAGAAAAATAACCATCCTGCTGCACAGATATCTGGATGTGGCATCAAAATGCTCCATTTTAGGGATTAGTGGGGCTCTCAGAAAATAGGGGGTGCCTTCTCCAAATGTCCAAAGCTGACATTCTCAATGATCATAAGAAAAGCTGCCATTGACTAGGTATCTACTATGTGCCAAGCCTTTTGATTATCTGTACCTTATATAGTCCTCACAGCAATGCTGCAAATGCATGAACTGCTACACTAACAGGACGCTCTGGGAAGCTAGGCACGAAATATACCAGCAAATGGGGCAAGTCATCAAGGGTGTCTGTTCCTCACTTAGCAGAAGTCTGATGGTAGCTGCTCCCAGGCTGGCACCACTGCTCATTGATTTTAGGTCTTGAGTGTCCTCTCGACTTTTCCCACAGGGCCACAAGAGAGCTGCCAAACAAGCAACCAACAATGCCTGTCAGTTTCAGATGAGGACATCGGCGGGACCATGAGTGACTTAACTGACTCAATCCATATTCCCTGACTAAGAAGGAACAGAGAAGATAGAATCTTTATCTGCATGGTTTCAAGATGAGTTTTCTTGCCATGCACAACACCATTGCTTTAGCAAATACATCATATTATGGGCTGAATTGTGTCCTGACCACCAAAATTCACATGTTGAGGTCCTAACCCTCAGTACCTCAGATGAAACTGTATTTGGAGATAAGCTCTCCAAAGAGGTAATTACATTAAAATGAGGTCATTAGGATGGGCTTTTAGTCAATCTGACTGATATCCTTATAAGAAAAGATCAGTAACACAGGCATACACAGAGGGAAGACCATGTGTGAACACGGGGAGAAGATGGCTGTCTACAAGCCAAGGAGAGAGGCCTTAGAAAGAACCATCCCTGTTAACTCCTTGACCTGGGACTTCAAGCCTCCAGAATTGTGAGAAAATAATTTTCTGTTTATCTGCTAAATCTCTTCTCTTCAGGAATTTTCCTCTACTAATGAATGTGTGAGTTTTTCCTTCAGTCCTAATTAATATTTAACAGTGTTAATTGAGGTATAATCTACACATATAAAAGGCTAAGCAACCAGCCAACCGGCCAACCGGCCAGTAGCTATGATACACACTGATCACCAGGAGGCAGACACTCAATGCAGGAGCTGCCAAGCAACAGCAACTTTGCAAAGTGCGCTCTCACACTCCGGGACCCCTTGGGAGATGTCAGACTGCCAGTTTTGGCCCGATCCCCACAGGCCAGACCAAGGGACCCCACATGTTGGAGGGACCCCACTCACTCTGCAGATGTCCTTCGAGTTAAGGTGCTGCCCCAGGTGCGGCAAGCTGGGGAGGGACCTCGGGAGCTTGGCTCCAGGATGTGTCCAACCTGTCTCACCCAGTTCTGGCCCCACCAGTCACCTTCTCATTAATTTCCTTTCAATGTGTATGAATCTGTGCACCGGTCCTCTAGTCCTATATAATAAAAGCATAATATGCAAATCGACCCAATGGCCAAACAGCAGACAACCATCTGGTGACTATCAGGATTACCATTCAGGACCACGCTATGACACCCAATTGGTCAGGGGCCTGGCCATCGCCCCATGAGCGCCTGCGGAGGGAGGCCCAAGCCACCGACCAGAGGGTTGAGGCGGATGAGTGGGGCCTCCCTTTGTGTGGGAAGCCCGGGTCCCAGGTGCCAGAGGGAAACCGGTGCTGGGAGCTGGGGGAAGGAAGGCCTACTCTTGCACAAATTTCATGCATCGGGCCTCTAGTTTATATATAATGATGTGCACCTATTAAAATTTTACAATTTGATCAGTTTTGACAATACACTTATGAAACCATCACCACCTTCAACAAAATGAACATATCATCAACCCCAAAAGTTTCTTTGTGCCCTTTTGTTATCCCTCCTTCCTGCCCCCCTCCCAACCCCAGACAACCATTGACCATACAGTTTATTAGCCAAATCATACAATAAAGTGTTCTTTTTTTTTTTCTGACTTCTTTCACTCGACATACTTATTTTGAAATTCATCCATGTTGTTGCCTGTATCAATAGTTCACTCCTTTTTATTGTTGGTTAGCATTTCATTGTATGGATATAGCACAGTTTGTTTGCCCGTTCACCTGTGGGTAAACACTTAGGTTGTTTCTAGTTTTTGTCTATAATAAGTGAAACTACATGAACATTCATGTACAAGTCGTTACACGAAAAATGTTTTTTCTTCTCTTCAATAAATATCTGGAAATGAACTATCTGGATTATATTGTAGGTATGTGTCTAACTTTTGAAGAAACTATCAAACTATTTTTCAAACTGACTGTATCATTTTACGTTCTCACCAGCCAGGTATGACAATGAGTTCCTCTGATTCTTCCTCAATGCTTTGTCAGTCTTTAATTCTTTAGCCATTCAAATAGGTGTGTCTCATTGTGACTTTAATTTGCATTTCCTTAATGATGAATGACACTGAGCATTTTTCATGTGCTTGTTTCCCATCCATACATCTTCTTTGGTCAAGTGTCTATTCTGGACACAAGTCCATTATCAAATATATTTTCTCCAGTCTGTGGCTTATCTTTTCATTCTCTTAACAGTGTTTTTGAAAGACCAGAAGTTTTTGACGTTGATGAACTTCAATTTAGGAGTATTTTTTCTTTTACAAATTATATTTATAATTTTGTATCTAAAAACTCTTTGCATAATCCAAGGTCAAATATGACCCACGTAAGTCCTCCCTCCCTTCACTGCCCTTCACTACCTGACAAGCCTGAGAGCATCTTCTCAAAATCCAGGCATGAGACAGCCTTTTGAGTTCAGATGGGAACATGATGTCGGTGCCGCACTCCTTACCCTTCAATGATGTTTTTTTCTCACCCAAGGACACAGGTAGCATTAGGAGTAGACAACCAATATGGCTGAGTCAAAAAAGGGTTTCTGAGAAAAATATCTGTTTTTCTCCCCTAAAACTATCTAGGGTCCAGCCACATAGGCTCTCTCTCACCCTGCACACACCTTTGAGTTGCTCTCACTCTGAACTTTGCTTCTCTTCCTATGGGTTCTGATTTGGGGAAAAGCAGCATGAGTTTATGAAAACTAGAGTGATAGGCAAGATATATGTGTGCCTGTTTAGGCATTTGTATATATTAATATTAATAATCATAAAAATAATAGTAATAATAGAGATAATACAATTGTAATAAGATAATCTAAGGAGTACTGCAGAGTATTAGGTCATTTACATACTTCATCTCACATGATTTTTTTCTAATACTTTTATGCTTTCATATTTTACTAATAGGCCTTTGATCCAGTTGGAATGTGCCCTGTTCTAGATATATCTTTTTTTTTCTTTTTTCCAGATGGCCCAACCCAGTTTATGGGTTGATCAGTGATTTCTTCCCACTGATTTGAAACCCTCCCTCACCATTTATTAAATCCTTTCATGTATTTGGATCTACTTCAGAATTTTTATCCTGTTCTATTGATCTGCCTAACTATCCATATGTAAGTATCTTGCTGTTTTTATTACCAAGGCTTTATAAAGTTTTAATATCTGCCTACTCTCCTCAACACTCTTCATTTTCAAAAGTTTTCGGTATAGTCATTATTATTTAAACTTCCATTTGAACTTTAATATCATCTCACCTATTTCCCAAATGGGAATCATTTAAAAAATACTATAGATTTCCATACTCTATGCCACACCTATTAAAAAGGAGTCTGTGTTTTTAACAAATGATCCAGGCACCAGTCAGCAGACCAGCATATGGGAACCAAAGCTAGGGAAAGCTCAAACAGCCAAGTGACATTGCAACTAACCAGGGGACAGCCTGAGAGGTACATGTGGAATCTGATCGCTACAGAAACAAGGCGTCTCTGGCAACTGGTGACTCAATGCATTTACACTTGATAAATTAATAGACAAAAGAATGAACACAGAAAACTTGCACTTCTAATGGAAAGGGCCTTTAGAAAGATGTGTGGGAAGCTCCTGCCAATTCAGACCCCACTACAAGAGAGCCCTACCAAGCAAAGAGAAGTGGGAGAAGAGGCACCTTCACTGAAGGGACCAGCAGTCAAGAGAAGGAACTCCAAGAGGTGGACAGTGACACATGAACGACACACAAGCCTAGAGATAATACCACTGGTCTTGCATGTGCCCAAGTTACTGAGGCAGATGCCACAGCTTCAGATTTGGGTGGAAGTGAAGGAAGAGTTAATGGAGCAGTGAAAAGTGAAAAGTCTCTGCAAGGCCTAATCAATGAGAGCCAGGACTGGTCTCCAAAAGAAGAAAGTCAGGGGCAGAGGTGTCAGTCCTTCTAGGACAAGTGGCTCCTGCTGTTGAGAAGGAAGTATTCATCCAGCAGTGCACTTGGGGCTGCTCCACGCAGCTGGTTTGGGGAAGGCTACTCAACATAAAGGAGATATCTCTCTCTCTCTCTCTCTCCCCCCTCATGTTTCTGCCTCTGCTTATAAAGATAATAAAATTCCTGCCCAACTTCTTATCTGCACTAAACAATGCAATATTCAAGGGAGCACACCTGCTCCTCTCCTGTTATTAGCTCCTCCCCACTGAAAGGTCTAATCATCTAAAAGCAGACTTTCTAGAGGAAGGTGTCAACATGGATGTCTAGGCAGGAGAGACCCAGAGCCCCAAGACTCTTCAGGCAGCAGGAAAGGATTAGAATGGACCAACTGAGGCATGCTATGTCCGATAATGTGTTTGCATTGCTTTGTATCCATTTTTGTACCAGCTGAGCAAGCAGGCACTTGGCCAGAGTCACCAAAGTGTGTGTAGGTGGAAGGTGGCCAAAACAGTACAGAAACCGCTCTGAGACTCTCTGGCAAAGGCAAGCTTCTTGTGCCTCATAACATCTTCACGCCACAAAAATGGAATCAGCAGCAGCTGCACATCTGCATGGGGGCTGTGGGCACAGAAGCTCAAGCCACCACCAGGGAGCTCCTGCTTTTGGTAACTATGTAAGTTCACATAGCCTTGGCCATTAAAGAAATAGCACTCCCTCTAACTGTGTCTGTTGGCATCTTTCCATCAATCGTGTCACTGCCCCACTGTGACAATGATATAGTGACAGAGGGCCCACTATCTCACCTTGTTCCCTCTCACATGTAGCTCATTCACAGACATAGAGGGCAGGTCATGGATTCCTCCCAGCTGGAGGCATGAGTCATTTGTACTAGCAAGGCCTTGGTTCATCGGGGCAATAAGCTTTCAAGAGTAGCGACTGTTCCATGGAACCATCTAATGGGCTGAAGGCTACTGCAGTCTTGAAGTTGTTCTCAAAGTATGATACCCACAGCATCAGCATCTATATCCTCTGGGAACCCTAAAAATGCAGATTCTCAAATCCTACCCAAACAACTAAATCAGAAACTGTGGGGGGTGGGGCTTGCCAATTAGTAGTTTAACAAGTCCTCCAGGTGATTCTGATGCTCATTCAAGTTTAAGAACCACTGGTCTGCATATCAGGGTAGAAACCTATCCCTAAGTTCCCCTCAAGGCTTCAGAAAAAAATCCTTTTCCCCAGGGGCTGAGTTTAATGAAGACACAGGACAGATCCGCCCATTGCAGGCTAGGAAGGTCCCCAGTGGCGAGGGCCACTCTGCCTTGTGCACAGCCTTCCCACCACAGCCTAATGTAGAACTCAGAGCCAGGGGACCCTGCCCATGGTTGAAGAATCATTGTTATTCAAATCAGATAGTGAGGAGCAGAGTCCTGGGCTCCCACCAGCCTATGAGAACCTCTCCTAGCACTTTCTGGAATTGACCTGCAGACACATATCATTTATTCTGGCACTAAGGTCAGAGAAGCAAAGTCAGAAGTCAAAATGGGCCACCAACACTCATCCCTTACTGGAGTCTGGACCTCCAACTTCCTGACCATCAGGTGAGCTAAGCCGTCTCCAGGGAGCAAGAGTATCACCCACCAGCCTTCGGTCTATGCTTTTGCATCTGTAGAAAATTAAATGAAAAAGGACCAGAGGCTGCTTAGAAAGCGGAGAGATGTACAGAATTTCATAGTTTATCCAGACACTGTAAGAGAAAGACTTTACTGACTGCTCACTAGGTGTGAGCACTGGGCCTCCCACATTCTTTCCTAGTGTCCCCACAACAGCTTAACAACCCTGTGGGTATCAGTATCATTATCCCCATTGTACAGATAAAGTAACTGAGGCACTGAAAGATTAAAGGCTTTGTCCAAAGTCACACAATTAGGAAATGCTGATACCAAGATTGGAACTGCAGTGTGTCTGACAGCAAAGCCTGCAACCCTCATTGCCCACTAGAATAAAAGGAGTTAAGTATATATTTATATATCTGAGTGAGTGTGTGTGTATATGTGGGGAGCAGGTTCTAGATCACAGTTCTTCACAAATAACCTTTATGGTTGCCTCTTTGTAATCTTGAGGTAAACACTTCCCAGGGAGTAATAAGTGAGACATTACTACCCCTGATCAGCCATGCATATGGGGCTGGTTCAGACCATGGAGACCAGATGACCAGCCCAGGGTGAGAGACCAGCAGGGTCTGGACCTATATGGGTGAGACAGGCAAGTATCCCTTATATAAAGAGCACACACAGCACAGGGACAAGCCCTGGCAAAGGAGGACACCCCACCTCCTTTATTAAGTCTTTTAAAGTACAATTACATTCAGCATGTAACTAGAGACGAAAGTGCTGCCCCTCCATGAGATTCTGGGCTCTTGACAGTGATAAAATGTCCCACTTGTGAGGAATTATTTAAATATTCAGCACTTTGCATGCATGACTGACTCAGCACTGTAATCAGAATCACAGGAACACGAAATTTTGGAATGGAATGAACCTTAGAGGCCATATCATTCCATACCTTGATTTTTACAGATGAGGAAACAGAGCTCTGGAGAGATCCTGTTATTTTTCCCAAGGTCTCTGGGCAAGGAGCCCAATCCCCCTGATTCCTGGTCTTGTATCATTTTAGAGAACAGGGCAGGGGGAGCAGCAACCTTGCCAGATCATAGTTTTAGCCGTGCAATCATCTTACAATGGAATGCAAACCCTGGTTGCCACGTTGATGTCCAGCTATGATTCCATTCTCAGGATTTATCAAACACCACAAAGGATGGAATCATATAACCATGAAACCATATAATGCTTAATTTTTACAAAACATGTATTGGTGAAACCAATAATGCTTAAATTATTCAAAATCTTAGCTACCTGGAATATGTAACAATATATAAACAGTTTATATGTCTTCTCATTTCACAATAACCTACTGGTATGTCTTCATAGTTTAATAAATTGTTCCTTCCTATTTCTCTGTATTTCTATTCTTGCAACTTACAGTTCATATGTATTACATAGAATGCTAGTTGACATTCAGGAGACATACCCATGACCAAAAAAAAGAATAGGAAAAAGAAAACTGGTTATTTCTCAATGTTGCTTAACTCATATATGCACAAAATTTTCATTGGAGGGGTTCTATATATGCTTAAGAATAGAAATGTCAACTTAAGTTCATCAAGACAGGAATGTTGATTTATTTCAATAGATGTGCAAAGATGGTTTCAATAGATGGTGAAAGACCAGCAGGCTCTGGGCCTATCTGGGTGAGACACTGTATTCTTAAAATAAGAATACATTGTGTCTTCATACCTTAATACTTCTGTTTTGTTTGCTCATCCGTAACATGGGTTAGTAATATGGTACCTACTTCAGAGGGTTGTTGTGAGGATTAAAAGGACTTAGAGCAGTGCCTGGAACTGGTAAAACTTCAGAATTGTGGACATTTCTCTCTGCCCATCTAAACAAATTGGTAGGATTCCCTCCTTCACTCCAGATTCCTTAGGGTAGTTGTTTTCAAATTTTATTGGCCAGTACCCCCAATAAAAATACACACTTTACATCACAACTCAGTACACTCCAAGATTTGTACATTTGTATCACAAAAATAAATGTTTCACAAACAAAACTTAACCCGATTATGTGTCATGCATTCTGACATGTTCCTTTTGGGCCCATTTCATTTTTCACACAATGAAATAAGCTGGTGAAGGCCCCGGCATCCAAACGCAACTTCCTTTCTATTTTCCACCTGGTGCAACCAACAACCAGCAGAAGCTGTGCAAGGCTGTTCTTCAGGTGGGCCGGCTTTACTGAGGTAAGCTGGATAAACTGAAAAGAATGAACTGGAAAATGGGGCCCATTACCTGCCGTCGCAGACTTCTGCCTTCATGTGTCAGCATTCGGAAGCAGATGATCATCGAGGCCTTTAAGGACGCTGACAAACTTTAATTTGTCAACCTTCTTGTATTAATGCCGGGGAGCACCTAATTGCCCTGTCCTCCTATTCACGACGCCTAACTGTGGCGAGTTGGCGCTGGCTCATCACGCCAATGAGGTTTCATTGACAGCTTCTCTTGTCCACGCAGAATCAAATCCGCAGAAGCTGTCATTCGATTTGACAAACTGACAAGACAGCGCTGTCAATCTCCCCAATGGGCGAGGAACCGCAGTGACTGGCAAAATCTAAGGGTCACTACGAATGCAGTCGCTCCTGTCTGTGTTCCGTGGCTGACAGCTAATGAAGCATTCCTCCAGTGCTTCCGAGCCTACACATCTTTGCCCTCAGCTGGCCTGAGCAATACATAAAGGGGACTGACACGCATATGTGTTTCACTTGGGATATGTCAGGCCCTGACTAGGCCTTTGAAGACATGGCCAGCGTGGTCACCCCTCATCCTTGCCTCTGGCTCCCAGGCCACTTGATGAGATTGTGAGCTCCCCTGATTCACAGTCGACTGGGATGTTAGATCTGAGGGGCTTTACATATCCAACCAAACTCCACAAAGGGGAGGCAACACCCAAGGACACTCATGAGTAGAGAGACCTGAGGGGGCGTACTAATTAATAATCATGGACATGAGTCTCACAGTTACACTGCCGTCAGTCATTCTCAACCCTGGCTGCACACTAGAATCCTCTAGGAGTTTTAAAAAATATATATCCATGCCTGGGTCCAACCCCAGAGATCCTGATTCTATTGGTCTGGGGCAGAAGCTGGCATTTAATATTTTTTTTATTAGTTCCCAGGGGATTGAGTTGCACAGCCAGGGTTTAGAGGCCCCTGGAGCCTGACTGCCTGGATTCAAACCCAGTGTGGACCCCACAAAGAAAGAGTCATGTGATGTGAACCCCGAGAAGGAATTCATCTGCTGAGGTGGACTCCTCATGGTCAACTGAGGGCCCAAATTTTATGAATCAGAAGAGCCTAGTGGCCGTTTTCATTGGAGGGGCCACACAGCCCAGGGACATAAGGGCTGTGCATATAAGGGCTGCTGACAGAGGCCCCTCATGTTATCTGCATACTGGGAAGAACCTCAGAGTGAATCCTCGGCTTCCTGAACTGTGCCCTGCTCATTTACACCATCTGAGTCTACCGCTGCAGGGAAACCCTGGTTTTGATTGGTAGATCTGCCCCATCCAATCAGAGCTACACAAATTGTATCCTCCTTTGCACATATTCCAACCTATCAGGACAGCACAACTTGGATACCTCATCTAATAGGGTGGATCTAATTGAGAATCTGGGCAACAACTTTCAGTATAAAACGTGGCCTCCCCTTCATCTAGGTGAAACATAATTTAGTTTACTACCTGAATCTGTGTCTCCAGGGCTGCAGCTCCTTTTTTATTAAAATATTGCTTTATATTCTTTATCACAGTCTAAAATTAATTTTGGGGAGAGAAACCAAGATGAAGGCACAGGTAAGCACCTAAACCGCTGCCTCGCACAACAATTTCAAAACTACAACTAAAAGACAGAACGGACACCATCCAGAACCACAGGAAGGCTGGCTGAGTGGAAATTCTACAGCTAGAAGGAAAGAGAAAAGCTCATGGAGATCTGGAGGAATGGCAAAGGGTTGAGGTACCGTAAAGGGTCTTTGTGCGAGCAGAGAGGAAGGGCGGCTGAGAGCCTGGCTGACTTTCTCTGGCGGGAGGGGGAAGGAAGCCCCCAACTGCATTGAACCCCAGTTCCGACTGCACTTGAACCCCAGTTCCGGGCGAAACCCCGTGGACCCAGGCTCATACAGGGGGAGGCTGGACTGTCAGACAGAGAGAAAGGCACTTGGAGACTCGGAGACCCAGGGGATACCCAGGGGAGCCCCGGCAGGCAGCGGTCTGGAGGCTCACACACCAGTGTGCACAAAGACTGAGGAGGTTGCCACAGGCTTTCCCTAGCAGAAGGGAGTTGGAAGCTCCTGACTGCACTGAGCCCCAGTTCTGACTGCACTGAACCCCAGTTCCAGGTGAGCCCCTGGGGACCCACGCTCTTGCAGGGGGGAAATCTGGACTCTCAGGTGGAGGCTCAGGAGGTGGGGAAGGCAGAGGTCTGGAGGTGTGCGCACACGCAAGGGCAGGGCTGACAGGAAGCCAAGACTGTCTGCTCTGCCCTGAGATTCCACCCCATACAAGCTGAGCACAGAGACTTTTGCAATTTGGCGAGTCTAATCCTATAACGCTGTCTCCAGCACTGAACTTCTCCTGGCGTAGACACAGCTGATCCTCACAGCCAACGGGCCTGGAGGTCAATTCCTCCTAGTGATACCAACAACAATCAAGACTTAACTACAACAAGGCTGTACACACAGTCCACAAAGGGGTGCACCAAGAGTGTCCACCTCAGGTTAACTGGGGAAGCTGACCCACTGGGCCATATAGGAAACCTAGCACACAAATCTACCCTACCAACTCAGGGAAGCAGTGAAAATGCGGCGACAAAGAAACAGATCACAAACGAAAGAATTGGAGGAAAACAAACGACTGGATATAGAATTCAAAACCACGGTTATAAGGCTTTTCAAGAATATCCTAGAAAAGGCCAATAAATATAACAAGACCCTCGAAGATATGAAAAAGGACCAACTAGAAATTAAACATACACTGACTGAAATAAAAAATATTATACAGAGACCCAACAACAGACTAGAGGAATGCAAGAATCAAGTCAAAAAATTGAAATACAAAGAAGCAAAACACACTCAAATGAAAAAGCAAAAAGAAAAAAAAAATCCAAAAAGTTGAAGATAGTGTAAGAAGCCTCTGGGACAACTTCAAGCATACCAACATCAGAATTATGGGGTTGCCAGAAGAAGAGAGAGAGCAAAATACTGAAAACCTATTCGAAGAAATAATGACTGAAAACTTCCCCCACCTGGTGAAAGAAATAGACTTACAAGTCCAGGAAGCGCACAGAACCCCAAACAAAAGGAATCCAAAGAGGACCACACCAAGACACATCATAATTAAAATGCCAAGAGCAAAAGACAAAGAGAGAATATTAAAAGCAGCAAGAGAAAAACAGTTAATTACCTACAAGGGAGCACCCATACTATTGTCAGCTGATTTCTCAACAGAAACTATGCAGGCCAGACGGGAGCGGCAAGAAATTTTCAAAGTGATGAATAGCAAGAACCTACAACCAAGATTACTCTACCCAGCAAAGCTATCATTCAGAATTGAAGGGCAGATAAAGAGCTTCACAGACAAGAAAAAGCTAAAGGAGTTCATCACCACCAAACCAGTATTATATGAAATGCTGAAAGGTATTCTTTAGAAGAGGAAGAAGAAAAAAGTAAAGATAAAAATTATGAACAACAAATACATATCTATCAACAAGTGAACCTAATAATCAAGTGAATTAAAAACCTGAGGAACAGAATAATCTGGTGAATATAATAGAATCAGAGGCATAGAAAGGGAGTGGACTGATAAGTCTCAGGGGGAAAGGGGTATGGGGGGGTGCAGCAAGAGACTGGACAAAAATCGTACACCTATGGATGAGGAGAGTTGGGGGGGAGGTAAGGGCAGAAAGTGGGGTGGGAACCAGGTGGAGGGGAGTTATGGGGGGGAAAGGAGAAACAATTGTAATAATCTGAATAAAGATTTATTTAAAAATAAAATAAAATAATAAAATTTATTTTGGTTTACATCAGGGACCACCATTTACTAGCTATTGGACAAGTTACTTAATTTTTCTGAGCCTCAGTTTCCTCATCTGTAAAAATGGAGTGATGTTAATAATATTTACCTCACAGGATTATTTCAAGGCTTAAATGAGTTAGTAGATATAAGACCCTTAGTATATTGCCTGATAGAGTACATGATCCATAGATGTTACATATTCCTATCATTTAAGATGTTAAAAAATGAAATTCAACTGAGTAAATTTGAAGATTAATCAGCTTTATTAAGCAATTCATGAATCTAAAGCACCCCATCTAACAACTAGAAGGCCACTCTGAGGAGTTGTTCAAAATTGAAGAATTTTGTACAAAGAAGGAAGCTATTAGTGAAAGAAAGTAAAGGGATATTTCAGGACCAGGGCATCTTTTCTTTAGGGGAAGAGGAAGAGGAGGGCTTTTATTATATAGACTAGAGGCCCAGTGCATGAAATTTGTACACGGGGAGCGGGGTGTCCCTCAGCCCAGCCTGCACCCTCTCCAACCTGGGACCCCTCGAGGGATGTCCAACTGCCCGTTTAGGCCCAATCCCACTGGGACCAGTCGGACATCCCTCTCACAATCCAGAACTGCTGGCTCCCAATTGCTCACCTGCCTGCCTTCCTGATTGCCCCTAACCGCTTCTGCCTGCCAGCCTGATCACCCCCTAACCATTCCCCTGCCAGCCTGATTGATGCCTAACTGCTCCCCTGCCAGCCTGTTTGCCCCTAACTGCCCTCCCCTGCAGGCCTGGTCACCCCTAACTGCCCTCCCCTGCGGGCCTGGTCACCCCCAACTGCTCTTCCCTGCAGACCCAGTCACCCCCAACTTCTCTCCTCTGCCAGCCGGGTCACCCCTAATTGCCCTCCACAGCAGGCTTGATCACCCCCAACTGCCCTCTCTTTCAGGTCTGGTTCCTCCCAAATGCCCTCCCCTGCTGGCCTTATCACCCACAACTGCCCTCCCTTGCAGGTCTGGTCCCTCCCAACTGTCCTGCCCTGCTGGCCTGATCGCCCACAACTGCCCTCCCCTGCTGGCCATCTTGTGTCCACATGGGGGCAGGATCTTTGACCACATGGGGGCAGCCATCTTGTGTGTTGGAATGATGGTCAATCTGCATATTACTCTTTTATTAGATAGGATAGAGGCCTGGTGCATGGGTGGGGGCCAGCTGGTTTGCCCTGAAGGGTGTCCTGGATCAGGGTGCGGGTTCCCTTGGGGCATGGGTCGGCCTGGGCAAAGGGCCTGTGGTGGTTTGCAGGCTGGCCACACCCCCTGGTGACCCAAGCCGAGGCCCTGGGATCTGGGATTTATTTATCTTCTACAATTGAAACTTTGTAGCCTGGAGTGGAGCCAAGCCTTCTGCTCGCTCAGTGGCAGCAGCCATTTCTGTTGGGATTTATGTATCTTCTATAATTGAAACTTTGTAGCCTAAGCGGAGGCCAAAGCAGGCCAGGGCTGCAGAAGCTTGGCTTCCTCCATCACTGCAGGCAATCCTAGCTTCCTGCTCTCTCTAGCTCCGTGGCTGCCGCCATTTCTGTTGGGATTTTTCTTCTATAATTGAAACTTTGTAGCATTGAGTGGAGGCCTGGGCGGGTAAGGGCAGGCGGAGAGCTTGACTTCCTCCATTGCCAGGGAAACCCAAGCCTCCCTCCTGTTCTCTGTGGCTGCAGCCATCTTGGTTGGGTTTATTTGCATATTCCCTCCTGATTGGCTGGTGGACATGGCTGGTGGGTGTAGCAGAGGTACAGTCAATTTGCATATTACTCTTTTATTAGATAGGATTGCCCCTCTTTTTATGAGGAATAAAGAGGGTCCCCGTGACAGATTACCTTACTGGTGCTTGACCAAAAGATTCCATACTGGCTGATAAAGATTATGTTTCTGGGAGAGGTTGAAATTGCAGTTTAGATCAGGTATTAAATCTAGGTTTGGTATCATGGGCTTTTACCATGAGATGCCATTTTGGGCCTGTGTTTTTGTTTGTTTGTTTGGTTGGTTGGTTGGTTGGTTGGTTGTTTTTAAAAAATACTTCCTTTTTTTTAAAAAAAAAAAAGGCTCAAAGAGGAGATTTGACTAAATTGTGCAACACTGAGCTTCTCTTCAGGGTCTTTTTACTAATGTGGAATGTAAGAGAGAAAAAGTAAAGGGTAACTCTAATGGTTTTGGCCTAGATCAGTGGTCGGCAAACTGCGGCTCACGAGCCGCAGTTTGCCGCTCTGTTGACTAATGAGTTTGCCAACCACTGGGATAGGGGCTTAATCACAAGGAACAACAACAGCCTGTAATTATTGGAATCAAGAGTCTAAGTCAGTGGTCGGCAAACTCATTAGTCAACAGAGTAGCAAACCGCGGCTCGCGAGCCACAGTTTGCCAACCACTGGCCTAGATAACTGGAAGAATGTTTTCTTCTGATTCACTTGTCTTGTTCAACCAATCCTTGCAATATTCCCATTATACAGATAAAAACACTTAGGCTCTGAGAGGTTAAATAACTCACACAAGATCAGACCTTAGGGAGCAGCCAACCCAACGACTTAACTCCAATATGTCTGGCTTCAAAGTCCATGCTTTCTTCCTACTCTCTCATACTGCGTTCCCACATGGATCTGAGTCTGGTCTTAAAGAAGGTGATGAATATGGATAGGAGGTGATGAAAGAAAACGGCACTCTGGCTGGATGGGAGTCATGGACATAAAACTGGTCTAGGTCCTTTGTGCCTTAAGAGTCCGTGATTTTGTGGAAGAGATAGTGCTATTCAAGAGCGACAAGCAGGCTGGCCTCGCTAGAGTAAAGGAGCCGCAAGTAGAGAGGAGTGTGAGCCCAGCTGGAGAACACATTGATGCCAGAGACCGCAGAGTCTGGATGTTGTGTTCTAGGGAAATGAATGTGTATTTCTTTTGGAGATTCTTCTTAAATTCTTTTTCAATGTGTTATGCTAAATCATGCAAAACGCCCAAAAAATGCTGTATGAGAAATCATATAGCACGAATGATCCAATTTCTTTAACAAAAATTGTAAGAAAAAAACAAAAAGAAGGTAGGAGAAACTGAAAATTAAAATACTAATGTAATGTATTTGATTGGACCCTGATTCAAGCAAACTAAAGTGAGTGCATGCAAATACACACACATTTAAAAAATAATCTTAGCAATGCTGTTGTGGGTTCACTCTCCAGTCGGGCGTGTACCAGAAGCTTCTTATAATTAGCAGTGGCTTTCAGACTGTGCCTGACTGAATCCAAGGGGCTTCTTTGGAGTCCTGCCCAGGGCCACATTGGTGGCAGAGATACAAGCTGAATGATGGGACTTCTTTAACCAGAATGAATAACTCAGCTCTTTTGACTCTCCTGGGCAGATTTGAGCCCAGGGAAAATGTTTAACTGGAAAGAACCTTGAAAATCCCTGGTTTATGGGTTTCCTGGTTAGAAAGCTGCCCCTGCTCTTTCACAGGACCACATTTGCCATTAAGGACTTTGCTGAAAGTAGAAGAAAGCCTGCTTTTCCATGAGCTGAACACAGACACCAGCCAACTACAATTCAGCTGAAATCCTTGATTTAAGTCACACAGAGCACATTAGAGTAGCACTGTCTGGCTGCCTTACTAAAAAGGACACTGGAGCAGATAGACTTTATTGCAACAGGTCTCATCATTAACAAATGGCAGTCTTATGTCTGCATGGTGAATCTGATAATGACAAATTGTTTCAACTATTTATTGAGCCAATGAGAAAGGCATAATTTATAGCTAAGAGCTGCAACAGACTTGTGGCTCCTTATAGGGAAAATAGGTCCTGAAAGCATCTCTCGACATGGAAAGAAGAGACCTGCTAAGGAAATTGAAATTGGAGAATGTGAATAGGTCCTTCCAGGTTTGACCTCTCACTTAAGGGACCAGATGATGGGAGTATGAAATTCTGATAGTTATGAAGAGCTGCCCTAGATAAATGCTTGTCACTCACCAGTAATGTGGCTAAGAGTTGTTGGCATGAGATCTAGAAAGGGAATTCTGGCAAAGTGCAGGCAGGCTATGAAGGAAATGAAAGAGAATATACAGAACCTATCAGCTAGCAAGCATGATCTGGAAAAAAAAAAATCTCCTTGCTCAAGGATATATCTATATATATAGAAGCCTAAGTGACCGTTAGACCATTCGACCAGTAGTTATGATGCGCACTGACCACTGGGGGGGCAGACACTCAGACCAGTAGGTTAGCTTACTGCTGGGGTCTGGCCAATCAGGACTGGGCTAGATAGGCCGGACATGCCCTGAAGCCCTCCCACAGTCCTGCCTCGGCCAGCCAACCTCCCATGGTCCCTCCCTGCCCTGATCAGCCCCAATCGGGACTGGGGAATATGGGGCCAGACACACCCTAGAGCCCTCCCGAAGTACCTCCCCAGTCCCTGATTGTGCACCAGTAGGGTCCTGGATTGCGAGAGGGCACAGGCCAGGCTGAGGGACCCCACTGGTGCACGAATCTGTGCAGTGGGCCTCTAGTATTTATATATAATATATATGAAATTTAAAATTGGGTCTATAAAAAGACTGTATAATATTCACCTGAAAACTTCGCCCTAAGTGTGCAGAGGAAGAGTTTACTTGGGAAATCAACTGATTACAGGAAACAGAAGAAATGTTTAGAATGCATCTGTTTTGTGTTCTTAGGTGTGTGTTTTTTAATTTAGAAATAAATTTCTTAAAGCAACTTTTGAATGACCAAACAAAAACTCAGAAATGGATACTCAGATAAAAAAAAGAAAAGAAAGAAAGAAACTGGCAGAGATAAGAAGAGAGTAAGGAAGCTAAAAACAGTAATAAATAAAATCCACCATGTAGCCCTGGCTGATATGGCTCAGTGGATTGAGCATGGGCCTGCATAATGAAGGGTCCCAGGTTCGATTCCAGTCAAGGGCACATGCCTGGGTTGCGGGCTCGATCCCCAATGCAGGGCATGCACGAGGCAGCCAATCAATGATTCTCTCTCATTGTTGATGTTTCAATCTCTCTCTCCCTCTCCTTTCCTCTCTGAAATTAATTTTTTAAATGTTTTTTAATTCACCGTGTAGGCACTAACAAGCAAAAACAAAAAAAAATGGGGGAAAAATAGACTGGTGGTAGAGATAATTAACTAGGTAAACTCAGTAGATTGAAGGGGATGAGAGGAAATACAAAGAGATAAATATAATACGAGAAAAGATAATACACATGTAGGCTAGAAATCCAACATCTAATCTCTAGATTAGCAGTATTCTTAAAGAAGAAACCAAAATACCAGGCGGGGAAAGCCAAAAGTCAATGATTTAGTGGAAGACAACTTTCCTGCTCTTGAAAAAAAATCTGAGCATGCAAATCAAAAGGACCCACTTTTGCCCTAGCCAGTTTGATCAGTGGATAGAACATCGGTCTGAGGACTGAAGGGTCCCAGGTTCAATTCCTGCCAAGGGCATATACCCGGTCTGTGGGCTCAATCCCTAGTGTGGGGCATGCAGGAAGCAGCTGATCAGTGATTCTCTTTCAACATTGATGTTTCTATCTCTCTCTCCCTCTCCCTTCCTTTCTGAAATTTTTTTAAAAAAAGGACCCACTTTTAAGTAAAGTTCTGAAAAAAGACAAGTTACATATATTTTAGTGACATTTTTTAACATCGAGGTTAGAGGGAAAATGCCACAAAACTAAGTAAAAAATAAAATATAATGGCAGGTCACTTAATAAAAGAACCAAAATTCAGCTGACCACCCACCCCCAAATTCCACGAGAGTAAATATAGAAAAAAAATAATGTCTGTAGAGTGTCAAGAGGGAATTTTATGACCCAAGAATTCTTTTGCTAGCCCAGGTGCTGTTCATGTGCCAACACAAAGAAAGGTAGTATGAGATAGGTAACACCATAGAAAATTCTGTTACTGATGCACTCCTCCTGAAAACCTTAACTAAACTTATGATCCCTAAACCTAGAAGAGGAATCAAAGTAAGGACTCAAGCCCTTGTTGGGTGGCTCAGGTAGTTAGAGTGCCATCCAGTACATCATAAGAGGTTATGGGTTTGATCCCTGGTCCGGGTGTGTACCAGAGGCAGCCAATCGGTGTTTTCCTCTCACATGTATGTTTCTCTCTTTCTCTCCCTTCCTCTCTCTCTAAAATCAATAAACATATCATCAGATGAGAATTTTTAAAAAGTAAGGACTCAAAAAAAATGGCGGTGGAATAGACAGACATGTCCTGAGCCTTGTCCCGGAGCAGATAGAAAGAACAGCTGAGGGTCACACGGGGAGTGTTTGTTGGTGAGTTGAGGGACAGCTATACTCCAGGAGTCAGTGGGGGACTGCTGGATGGGCTGCCCGGTCAGGGGAACCCACTGCTTCTGGGTTCCCTGCCAGAGCGTCTAGCTCAGATGTGGAGACCATGCCATCTTGAAGGGGAAAGTGGATGTTATCAGAAGCCTGAAAATCTACAACTGTGGCACCCAGCAAACACCTGCGAACCCCAGAGCACTGGTCCCCAATTGGTGCAAACACACGGATTCAGAGGAGCTCTACACTCCACCACGGAAAAGTCAGATTTTGCCTGGGATAAGGTGAGGTTTCTGCTCCCGGAAGGAGAGAGAAACGTGCGCACTGTGGGAGCTGGAGGACTGGGGGAAGTCTGCGCCTAGAAAAATCCGTGGCTGTTGGGGCTGGCGTCATCCGTGAATGTGGAAGGGGGTCCTCAGAGCTGCTAACAGGAAGGAACTCTTAAAAGCAACCCATTTTGATCTGACGCAAAAGGACAGCCTAAAAATTTTTAAAGTGTGCCAGCTGCTTAGACCCAAGGGGGGGGAAAAGACTACAAAGAATTGCGCACAGCCCCAGAGTTTGCACACTTAGGCTGGCTCTTTTTGTTTGTTTGTTTTTGTTTTTTTCTTTTCCCTTTAAATCCTTGCTTCTGATTACTAAGCCCAATACGTAGGATCACCCAACTGGGGACACCCTAAGAGACTGCAGGGAAAAGCTCTTTTTCTGGAACCTGGGGATCAGAGCGGGGAATAACTATCAGAGAACCAGCTCTGGGGCAACCCACTCCCACAAACTGGTATTGAGTGCCACAGGGAAAGCAGGATCTAAGCACTGGCGAGAGAGGACCTATAGACCCGGAGGTCAATCCAGAAACACTGCCACCCAGGGGTTGAATCATAAATTGACACTTGTGTAAACACAAATAAAGGAATAGAAGAAATTAAGACACACTACCTGCTTAAAAATCAGGACTGGCTTGCAACACTAAGGAGCATTGGAATGCAGGGAACTGCAATACTGTCCTGACTAGGAAACAGGTGTGCCAAACAAAACTGTCCTGACTAGGAAACAGGTGTGCCAAACAGAACAGTAGAGGAAGTGAATGACCTTTACTACTGCACATTTTATTTTTTTTCCATCTTTTACTTAAGAAACTAATTTTTTCCTTTTTCCTCATTTGATTTTACCTTTTTAATTATTACATTTTTATTTTCAATCAGTATTATTACTACTACTATTTTACCTTTTTTTAAAGTATCATTTTATTTTCTCTTTATTTTACTTTGGGATTAGTGTTCTACATTCTATTTTCATCTTCCCTTTCACATCATTTTACTCTATCTCAACTTTACTTTTATGCCATCAAGCTCTTTCTAACTTTTCCCCTTTTGTTGTCCTGTTTCTCTTACACTTTGCCTTCTTTAAATTTTCCCTATTCTTTCTTTGTTTACTTGGTTGCTGATTATATGGATTTTTTATGCTTGTTTGTGAGGTTGTTTTGCTTATTCTTTTTTGTTTGTTTTGTTTTGTTTTATTCTATTTTCCCTCACCTCGCTTGATATTAGTTGTTGTTTGCAGTTTGTATTCATCTCCAGGTACTTGTTGCTGGCACTTGCTGGGATTAGTGACTGTTCTATTGGAGTTTTCTCCCCATATATATAGTTTGTTCCCCTCTTCTTTCGTATTCTCTTTCTTTTCTCTCTTATTTTTTTCCCTTTTCCCAATTTCATTTTTGCACTCCTTTCTTTCTTTTTTTTTCTTCTTCTTTCCCTCCTATACTCTAATTTGCCTTTCTCTGGTGGTCACCTTTATTTGGGGTTATTAATATTGTGAATACATTTCTGTTCAGTGCCTTGTGCATTGTACCTGTGTTATATTTTGTGCCTTTAAATCAATGCAGGAGAGAGGAAACTACATAACCAGACACCCCGAGAAGAGAGACCATGGGGAGACAAAGAATCAGCCTGCATATGAAAGAAAAGCAGGCATCACCAGAAAAGGAAGTAAACAAAATGGAGGCAAGCAACCTGCCAGAGAAATAATGCAGAGAAATGGTTGTAAGGTGGCTGAAAAGAATGGAAGACAAATTCGACAATATGTATAAGAACCAAGAGGAAATGAAGAAGAACCAAGAAGAAATGAAAAATGACATCACTGCTATAAAGAACTCAATAGAAAGCATCAAGAGTAGACTAGAAAAAACAGAGGACCACATCAGTGAGCTAGAAGACAAGGTAGGAAAAAATACCCAAGTAGAGCAGCTTCTAGAAAAAAAAAATGAGCTTTCTGCTGGTGAACGCCACAGAGTAAGCATTGTTGGGATTTCCCGTGTTGCAGTCATCATGTCTAAGTCTGAGTCTCCCAAAGAACTGGAGCAACTGCGGAAGCTTTTTATTGGAGGTTTGAGCTTTGAAACAACCAATGAGAGTCTGAGGAGCCATTATGAGCAATGGGGAACGCTCACGGACTGTGTGGTGATGAGAGATCCAAACACCAAGCGCTTCAGAGGCTTTGGGTTTGTCACCTATGCCACTGTGGAGGAGGTGGACGCAGCCATGAATGCAAGGCCACACAAGGTGGACGGCAGAGTTGTGGAACCAAAGAGGGCTGTCTCAAGAGAAGATTTGCAAAGACCTGGTGCCCACTTAACTGTGAAAAAGATTTTTGTTGGTGGTGGTATTAAAGAAGACACTGAAGAACATCACCTAAGAGATTATTTTGAACAGTAGGGGAAAATAGAAGTGATTGAAATCATGACTGATCGAGGCAATGGCAAAAAGAGGGGCTTTGCTTTTGTAACCTTTGATGACCATGACTCTGTAGACAAGATTGTCATTCAGAAATACCATACTGTGAATGGCCACAACTGTGAAGTAAGGAAAGCCCTATCTAAGCAAGAGATGGCTAGTGCTTCGTCCAGCCAAAGAGGTCGAAGTGGTTCTGGAAACTTCGGAGGTGGTTGTGGAGGTGGTTTTGGTGGAAATGACAACTTTGGTCGCGGAGGAAACTTCAGTGGTCGAGGTGGCTTTGGTGGCAGCCGTGGTGGCGGTGGATATGGTGGCAGTGGGGATGGCTATAATGGATTTGGTAATGATGGAAGCAATTTTGGAGGTGGTGGAAGCTACAATGATTTTGGCAATTACAACAATCAATCTTCAAATTTTGGGCCTATGAAAGGAAGAAACTTTGGAGGCAGAAGCTCTGGCCCTTATGGTGGTGGAGGTCAATACTTTGCCAAATCACGAAAACAAGGTGGCTGTGGCAGTTCCAGCAGCAACAGTAGCTATGGCAGTGGCAGAAGGTTTTAATTACTGCCAGGAAACAAAGCTTAGCAGGAGAGGAGAGCCAGAGAAGTGACAGGGAAACTACAGGTTACAACAGATTTGTGAACTCAGCCAAGCACAGTGGTGGCAGGGCCTAGCTGCTACAAAGAAGACATGTGTTAGACAATACTCATGTGAATGGGCAAAAAAAACTCAAGGACTGTATTTGTGACTAATTGTATAACAGGTTATTTTAGTTTCTGTTCTGTGGAAAGTGTAAAGCATGCCAAACAAGGGTTTTAATGTAGATTTTTTTTTTTCACCCATGCTGTTGATTGCTATATGTAATAGTCTGATCATGACGCTGAATAAATGTGTCATTTTTTTAATGTGCTGTGTAAAGTTAGTTTGCTCTGCAGCCATCTTGGTAAATTACCCCAACAGTGTGAAGCTAGAATTCCTTCAGGGTGATGCCAGGTTCCATTTGAAATTTACTTACAACCTGCTTGGGCACAGGCCATTGTCTTCAGAAATTTTGGTGTAGTTGAATTGACAGTTACTGTGTTGTGACCTGGAGTTCACCAATAAAAGGGTCACCCAAGCAGAGTCATGGAGTTCATTTGGTTATTAATGATTGTTGGCACATCCTATGTAATATATTTAAATTGAATTATGGTACCAGATAAAATTATAGATGGATATGAAGCTTGTGTATCATCCAGTATCATGTGTAATCAATAAACGATTTACTATCCTCTTGGAAAAAAAAATGAAAAACAAGAGGAGAGCCTAAGGGAACTTTGGGACAACACGAGACAAAAACAACGTCCGCATAATAAAGGTTCCAGAAGGAGAGGAAATGGAGCAAGGAATAGAAAACCTGTTTGAAGAAATAATGACAGAAAACTTCCCTGATATAGGGAAGAAAAAAACACACACAAATCCAGGAAACTCACAGAGTCCCAAGCAAAATGAACCCCAAAAGACTGACACCAAGGCACATTATAATTAAACTGGCAAACACCAACAACAAAGTAAGAATCTTAAAAGCGGCCAGAGAGAGACAGAAAGTTACCTACAAAGGAACCCCCATCAAACTAGCAACTGATTTCTCAACAGAAACTCATCAGGCAAGAAGGTAATGGAATGAAATATACAAAGTCATGCAAAGGAAGGGTCTGAATCCAAGAATACTGTACCCAGCAAAGCTATCAATCAAAATTCAAGGTGAAATCAGGTGCTTCACAGAAAAAAAAAGGACTAAGGGAATTTATTACCACCAAACCAGCAATGCAAGAAATGCTACAGAGTCTGCTGTAAAAAAAAGAAGAAGAAGAAGAAGAAATAGGAAGCTAAGAAGGAACACAGGGGTAAAGAATAAAAATGGTGACAAATAAGTACCTATCAATAATAACTTTAAGTGTAAATGGATTAAATGCCCCAATCAAAAGACATAGGGTAACGGATTGGATAAGAAAACAAGACCCATATATCTGCTATCTACAATAAACCCACCTCAGAAGAAAAGACGCACACAGACTGAGGGTAAAGGGATGGAAAAAAGTTTTTCAGGTTAATGGAAATGAAAAAAAAAAAAGCTGGGGTAGCAATACTTATATCTGACAAATTAGATCTCAAAGTGAAGGACATAACAAGAGATAAGGAAGGCCACTTCATAATACTAAAGGGAGCAATCCAACAAGAAGAAATAACTCTGGTAAACATATACGCACCCAATACAGGAGCACCCAAATACATAAAAAAAACTCCTGGAGGATATCAAGGGAGAGATTGACAGCAATACAATCATAGTAGGAGACTTTAATACCCCACTATCACCATTGGACAAACCCTCTAAACAAAAAAATTCAGCAAAGAAACATCAATCCTAAATGACTCACTAGACCAGATGGAATTAATTGACATCTTCAGAACATTTCATCCCAATACCACAGAATATACATTCTTCTCAAGTGCACATGGGTCATTTTCAAAGATAGACCATATGTTGGGTCATAGGCAAAGTCTCTTCAAATTCAAGATAGAAATCATATCAAACATCTTCTCAGATCACAGTGGCATAAAACTGCAAGTCAACTACAATAAAAACAATCCAAAAAAATCAAACACATGGAGACTAAACAGCATGCTATTAAACAATGACTGGGTTACCAGAGAGATCAAGGAAGAAATAAAAAACATCATGGCAACAAGTGGCAATGAAAACACAACAATCCAAAATCTATGGGACACAGCAAAATCAGTCTTGAGAGGGAAGTTCATAGCTCTACAAGCCTACTGCAAAAAAAAACAAGAAACAATGGTAACAAATTACCTAACCCTACAACTCAAAGAGTTAGAAAGAGAGCAACAAGAAAAGCCCAGTGTAAGCAAAAGGAAGGAAATAATAAAGATCAGAGCAGAGATAAACGACATTGAGACCAAAAACAATACAAAAGATCAACAAAACCAAGAGCTGGTTCTTTGAAAGGATAAACAAGATTGATGAACCTCTAGCCAGGCTCACCAAGAAGCAAAGAGAGAGGACCCAAATAAAGAAAATCAGAAATGAAAGAGGAGAAATAACAACAGACCCCACCAAAATACAAAGGATTATTGAAAAATACTATGAACAACTCTATTCCAACAAACTGGACAACCTGGAGGAAATGGACATATTCCTAGAAAAAATATAACCTTCCAAAACTCAATCAGGAAGAATCTAAACAGCTCAGTAGGCCAATAACTATAGAATAAACTGAAGCAGTCATCAAAAAACTTCCAGCAAACAAAAACCTGGGGCCAGACGGCTTCACAGGGGAGTTTTACGAAACATTCAAGGAAGAACTAAAACCTATCCTCCTCAGACTATTCCAAAAAATTCAAGAGGAAGGAACACTTCCAAGCTCCTTTTATGAAGCCAGCATCACCCTAATACCAAAACCAATAAAGATAACACAATGAAAGAGAATTACAGGCCAATATCCCTCATGAACATAGGTGCAAAAATCCTCAACAAAATTCTAGCAAATTGGATCCAAGAGTACATCAGAAAGATCATACACCATGACCAAGTAGGATTTATCCCAGGAATGCAAGAATGGTACAATATCTGCAAGTCAATCAATATGATACATCACATAAACAAATTGAGAAATAAAAACCACATAGTCATATCAATTGATGCAGAAAAAGCATTTGACAAAATCCAACACCCTTTTTTGATAAAAACTCTCAACAAGGTGGGAATAAAAGGATCATACCTCAACATAATAAAAGCTATATAGGATAAACCCACAGCTAACATACTCAATGGGCAAAAACTAAAACCATTTCCCCTAAGAACAGGAACAAGACAGCGATGCCCACTCTCACCACTCCTGTTCGACACAGTACTGGAAGTATTAGCCATTGCAATTAGACAAGAAGAAGAAATAAAAGGCATCCAAATTGGAAAAGAAGAAGTAAAGCTGTCCTTATTTGCAGATGACATGATATTGTACATAAAAAACCCAAAAGACTCCATCAAAAACCTAATAGACTTAATAAATGAATTCAGCAATGTAGCAGTATACAAAATTAACACCAAGAAATCTATAGCATTTCTATACACCAATAGTGAACATACAGAAAGAGAGACTAAAAAAGCAATCCCACTTACCATTGCACCAAAAAAATTAAGATACCTAGGAATAAACTTAACTAAGGAGGTAAAAGACCTATACGCGGAAAACTACAGGACACTGAAAAAAGAGGTAGAGGAAGATGTAAACAGATGGAAGAACATACCATGTTCATGGATTGATAGAATCAACATAATTAAAATGTCCATACTACCCAAAGCAATCTATAGATTCAATGTACTCCCCATTAAAATACCAATGGCATGTTTCACAGACCTAGAAATAACTCTCATAAATTCATCTGGAATAAAAAAAGACCCCGAATAGCCACAGCAATCCTGAGAAAAAAGAACAAAGTAGGTGGGATCTCAATACCAGATATCAAGCTGTATTACAAAGCCACTGTTCTCAAAACTGCCTGGTACTGGCACAAGAACAGACATATAGACCAATGGAATAGAATAGAGAATCCAGATATCTACCCAAACCACTATGCTCAATTAATATTTGACAAAGGAGGCATGAACATACAATGGAGTCAAGACAGTCTCCTCAATAAATGGTGTTGAGAAAATTGGACTGATACATGCCAAAAAATGAAACTAGACCACCAACTTACACCATACACAAAAATAAACTCAAAATGGATACAGGACTTAAACATAAGATGGGAAACCATAAAAATACTAGAGGAATCCACAGGCAGAGAGATCTCAGACATATGCTGAAGCAATTTCTTCACCGATACTGCTCCTAGGGTAATGGAAGCTAAAGAGAAAATAAACAAATGGGACTACATCAAAATAAAAAGCTTTTGCACAGCAAAAGAAACCATCAACAAAAGAACAAGAAAGCCCACTGTACAGGAGAACATTATAAAGTGATGAATAAAAAGACAGATACAGCGGCAGTAAAGCACCGAACAGACTGTCAAATTACCCCGGGAAGGCTGGGGAATGTTGGAGAGGGAGGGAAATAGATTAACCAAAGGACTTGTATGCATGCATATAAGCACACCAATGGACACAAGACACTGCGGGGCGGGGGGGCAATGAGGGCATGCGACAGTGGGTAGAGGAGGCTGGAGGAAGGTCAATCGGGGAAAAAAAAGGAGATACATGTACTAATATACGTAATATTTTAAACAATAAAAAAATAAAAATAAAAAAAGTAAGGACTCAAGCTCTGAAAAGTCATAAAATGAGGCATTGCCACCATTAGCCAGAGATTGTCTAAATAACTGACATAAAATGGTAATTAAATGAATGTCCAAGTCTACGGGGACTCCTGAAACACAGATTATAGGTTGTAAAAATGAATAAACACACGTGTCCTCAGTGCACTCCAGATGACATCGGCATAGCCTAGGAAGTTGAGCTGAGAAAGCTAAAACAGATCATTAATTCCTCATTTCAATGAGAGGCAAAAGTTCCGGTATCATTCTTGCACTTATTTAGTGGAGGAAATGTACAAGCAAAGATGTTTTTGAAAAGTGTAAAATTAATCACTTATTAAAATTGAATATTGGCTGCATACAATCAACTATCACAAGAGAAAATGAAAGCAAAGAAATATGGTCCATAACACAAAGTCCTGAAATGCGAATGAGTCTAGGCATGAAGTGATGTGATAAAAGTGAATCCAAGCATATTAGCTATGATAACAAGCAAAATTGGGTTCAGTTTTCCAATGAAGAAAGCGCAACTCCAGATTAATTGGCATCATACTGAAGGTCCCCAAGTGCTTAAGAAAATACACATCGACAGCCTTCCAATATACCACCTTTTTTTTTGTTGTTGCTTTTTATTTGTTTTGTGTTTTAATTACAATTGACATATATAACTATATTCATTTCAGGTACACAACGCAGTGATTAGACATTATAATACTAAGTGATCACCCTGATAAATATCACCCCATCTGACACCATTCATAGTTAATAGAATAGTATTGACTATATTCCCCCTGCTGTACTTTACATCCCCATGACTATTCTGCAACAACCAATTTGTACTTCTTAATCTCTTTACCTTTTCCACCCAGCCCCACAACTTCCCTCCCATCTGGCAACCATCAGAGTGTTTTCTTTATCTATGAGCCTGTTTCTGCTCTGCTTGTTTTGTTTTTAGATTCAATCTTGATAGATATGTATTTACTAGAGACCCAGTGCACAAAATTCGTGCATGGTGGGAGGGGGTGTCCCTCAACCCAGCCTGCACCCTCTCCAATCTGGGACCCCTCGAGGGATGTCCCGACTGCCGGTTTAGGCCCAATCCTGCATAGAGCCTAAACTGGCAGTCGGGACATCCCTCTCACAATCCAGGACTGCTGGCTCCTAACCACTCACTTGCCTGCCTGCCTGATTTCCCCTAACCACTTCTGCCTGCCAGCCTGATCTCCTCCTAACTGCTGCCCTGCTGGCCTGATTGATGCCTAACCACTCTCCTGCCTGCCCAATCACCCCCAACTGCCCTCCCCTCCAGCCCAATTGCCCCCAACAGCCCTCCCCTGCTGGCCTGTTGGCCCCCAACTGCCCTTCCCTGCAGCTTGATTGCCCATAACTGCCCTCCCCTGCCAGCCATCTTCTGGTGACCATCTTGTGGTGGCCATCTTGTGATGATGTGAGGGCAGCCATGTTGTGGCAGCTATGTTGTGGTGGCCATCTTTTGACGACATCACACAATGCCACATAGGCTTTTATTATATAGGATTACCATTGTGTTGTTCATTCTCCTCCTTTTCTTCTTCTTCAGGAAGACCTTTTAACATTTCATATATTATTGGTTTGGTGGTGAGGAAACACCTTTTCTTTCCAAGTTATATTATAGTCCAGTATATATATTTTTAAATTGTATCAATTTTGTAATTATCTATTATTTTTATTCTTATTTATCAGATACAGATGTGTGTATAAAATATAAATGACAGTTGTTTTTAATCCTCACCCAAGCATATTTTTTCCATTTATTTCTAGGGAGAATGGGAAGGGAGGGAGGAGGGGGAGAGAGACATATTGATTGGTTGCCTCCCACATGCACCCCTACTAAGGTTGGGGAACCTGCAACCCAGGTATGTACCCTTGACTGAAAATCAAACCTGAGACCCTTCAGTCCACAGACCCATACTCTAACCACTTAGCCAAACCAGCCAGGGCGATAGGTTTTTTTTTTTTAATTTTATTTTATTTTTATTGTTTTAAGTATTACAAATAGTAGTACATATGTCTCCTTTTTTTTCCCCCTTTGATCTCCCCCCGACCTCCCCTACCCCCCAGGACATGCCTTCACCTGCCCACGCTCCCCCCCCCCCCCCCGCCCCAGTGTCTTATATCCATTGGTTGTGCTTATATGCATGCGTACAAGTCCTTCGGTTGGTCTCTTACAGCCCTCCTCGCCCAACCACCCCTGTCTTCCCAATGTAGTTTGACAGTCTGTTCAATGCTTCTTTGCCTCTGTATCTTTTTCCCACCATTTCTTTCCTTTAAAAAGTTTTGCCTTTGCAGGCTGGAAATAAACATATAATAACAAAACAAGACAAAACAAAAAAATGTTTGAGTCCCAATTTCAATGTCCAACAGTTCCTTATGTGTACATGTCAGCAGTGATATCTGGATGGTGGGCATATGGTGGCAATGCAGGTCCGACCCTCTCTGGTTTGGTCCTAGGTAACCTGCAGCGGTACACAGCTGCTGACTGCTCCCATGGCAAGGCGTTGTCAGCGTCTTCCATCTCTGGACTCTTTTTTCCTCTTGTCTTCGTGGTTGGAGCACTCCTGTCAATTCCTCTCTGTTGCAGGAATCCATCTGGTCTTGGGGTTGTTTTCTGAAAATATACAAATATATTCTCGACCACAAGTTAATAAAGGAATCTTTTCTATATAATTGATTTGGGATCCTTTTTATTTTTGTTCAAATGATTTTCCTTTGTCTTATTTAGACACCATGTGTGTTTTTAATGGCCGTCTTGCTGTTAGCATTGCAAATGAACCTTAATTTGGTAAAGTAAAAATTTTCTAGATGTAATTTACTTATAGGATATTTTTCCTTACATGATATTGCCATACTATCCCCCCCCCTTTTTTTTTTTAATGGAGGTTTTTGTAAATTTTATAATGCAGTCTTGATAACTTTAAATTAAAAAAAAATTTTTTTTTCCCCCACACATATGACTGCTTTAGGTTCATTGCATATTCAGGAATTTTACCATGAGATGAACTACCAATAGAAATTTTAGTTATTACTTTAAGAATAGCTTTTTGTCCAGTACTTGAATATTCACTTATTTCAATTAGCCTATTTAAATTAATCTGAAAACTCAATTACTATTTTACTGTCAAATTTAATACTCTACCAACAATCTTAGTTTACCCTGTAAATATTAGTGGGAAGGATTATTTGCATTCTTGAGTGGGCCCTGAGCATTCCAAGTGCTCAGCTGAATTTAGATATAGGGCAACTGCTGTCGGCCAAGTCTCTTGTCTGTTACCTGGGTCCCGATCTGAGCTGGGCCAAGTCTCTGTCTGTCACCTGTATCTCGATGTGAGCTGGGCCGGGTCTCTTTCTGTTGCCTGGGTCCCGATCTGAGCTGGGTGTGGGAAGCGCGAAGCAGCCATGGGGGTAGGAGACCTCCTTTAGAAGGGGGTGAGGGTTCAAGCCCCTGCAATGTTGGGGGGGTGAGGGTCTGTGCCCCACTTCTGTTGCCCCCCCAAGTTCTCTCCTGATGGCCCCTCTGCGACTGTGCCTGTCTTAGGTTGTTCCTTCCTTGAGGAATCTTACCCGTCTCTGGCTAACCAGCCATCCTCCGGGGCCAAGCAGGGTGCTGCGAGGTTCAGTTCTGTCTCCTTGGTAGCCTATGACCCCGTGGCCTCCACACCCAGCACCTGCCTTGGGAACCCCTGGCCTGCTGGCAGGGTCCCGGTGCTGATCACATATCTCGGGGAACTCGGGTTTCTTCTCCAGTGAGGGCCCAGCTCACACAATTGGATGTGAGACAGATCCCTGGTACCAGCCCCCACGAGGCTTCAAGCTCAGCATGAACAGAAAGCTCAGGTAACAGCTGAGGGCAATTGGATTGTGAGAAGAGGGTCCCTCTTGGCACAAAGGGCAAGAGGGGCCAATATGCGATAGGTATTTTTTAAAAGAAAAAAATCATTTGAACTCCCATGTAACCACTACCAGATGAAAAAACATACATTGCCCATATTTACTAATAAAACATACACTGCCCATATTTACTAATAAAAATTTCATTAAAATGCAGACATAAAAAATAAAATGAGCCACTTGTATGCAATGCACATAAATAAAATATATTTTAAATACCCTGTAATTTTCTGGTCAATTGGTCTTTATGGCCACTGAGCTTTTTGCTGTTCTCCAACCCTCCAGCTTCTTCTCCAATGCCCAACAGCATGAAGGTAGGTAAGTTCACATTCCAGAATTTTCAAAAAACCTAGCACACAGCTCTTAAACTATACCTCATTCAGGTTATGAGGATCCATAGAAGAAATTGGAAGAAATATTCTAATTTCTTGATTTTACTTATTCATGCCTTGGAGTAAAATAATCGAGCAACTAAGAGGGAGTAGAGAGACACAGCATGATCTCTCTTTCTCCAAATTTATCTTGAGCTAATAGACCCACTGAGTTGCCACTTGTTGGTCTGCTGGTTTCCCAGTGTGCAAACCTAGCACACAGCTCTTAAAACAATATCTCATTCAGATTAAACTTCCTAAGAAAAAATTATAAATATTTCAGTTCAGAAGTTGGAAGAAAAATGAAAGCATTAAGAGGATAAATGGTTGCTGTCCTTGGAATACTATGTCATCAGTGGGACTCCTGGCATCAAAAACTGAGAAAATGCAGACAAAACACCAGGTGGTGTGCAAACACACTTGTCAAATTCACAGCCAGAAAAAGCTATTTTTGCAGCTTATCTGTCCCAAGTGGATTACCATGCTAGCAGAGACACGGAGAGTTTACAATTTTCATTGTTACATTTGAAAAGAGGAGGAACATGAGGAAAATAAAATGAAGAGAGGGAACTGGAATGTCAGGGCCGGAAAGCTGCTGAGAGATTTAGTTCGACTCCTCCTTTCACAGATGAGGAGGCTGAAACTCGAATAAATAACTTGATTCACCTCAAGTCCTTTAAAAAAAAAAAGGAACTCAGCCCTGGCTGGGTACTCATTGGTTAGACTAGAGCATCGTCCCGTTACACCAAGGTTCCAGGTTCAATCCTGGGTCAGGGTACATATAAGAATCAACCAATGAATGCATAAATAAGTAGAATAACAGATCTCTCTCTCTCTCTCTCTCTCTCTCTCTCTATATATATATATATAGTAATTCAAGTTAAAATCTCTCTTTAAAATCAATAAAAATAAGTTTTAAAAACTCACATGGATATGATTAATAACAGATTCAGGGAGGGAAAGGGAAATGGGGAAATTGACTGAAGCCCAATCTCATGGGTGGTCTCTCACCAACAACAGTGTGGACCACAGTGGTCAGGGGTGAAACAGAGAGACGGGCCAAGGTTTATTCCAGAACACATCTCTCCCATAATCTGTCAATAACATAGCTCTTACCTGTTTTGATTTTTCTTTCAGTTACCACCCCAAAATGTGGAGGCTTAAAACAACAACAATTATTTATTTTGCTGGTGGAACTGCAATTTGGGCAAGACTCAATGGGGACTTCACATGGCAAAGAGAACTTGCCAATATTATTTAAGGGCAAGGATCTTAAAATGGAGTGATTACCCTGGATTACCTGGTGGGCACAATCTAATCACATGAATCCTTAAAAGTAGAGAACCTTTCTTCTATGTATCAGAGAAGATACATAGCTGTGGAAGAATGATCAGAGAGAGGCAGCACTGCTGGCTTTGGAGGGAGGGGGCCATGAACCAAGGAATGTGGGTGGCCTCTAAAAAATGGAAAAGGCAGAAAACAGATTCTCCCCTGAAGCCTTCAGGAAGAAACTCAGCCCTTCCCACACCTTGATTTTAGCCCAGTGAGACCCAAGTCAGATTTCTAATCTACAGAACTATAAAATAATAACCTTTATTGTTTTTAGCCACTAAATGCATAGTAATCTGTTACAACCACAGTAGAAAATGAAAACAGACCTCAAGAAGGTCTTCTGTATCTATTGATATTTACCATATTAGAAATTATACTCCGAATATTTAAAATTTTTATTTAAAATCCTATATAATAAAGAGGTAATATGCAAATTGACCATCACTCCAACACACAAGATGGCCCCCCCCATGTGGTCATAGATTGCTGCCTCCATGTGGACACAAGATGGCCACCAAAAGATGGCCGGCAGGCGAGGGCAGTTGGGAGTAATCAGGCCTAAAAAGGAGGGCATTTGGAGGTGATCAGGCCTGCAGGGGAGGGCAGTTGGGGTGATCAGACCTAAAAGGGAGGGCATTGGGGGTGATCAGGCCTGCAGGGGAGGGCAGTTGGGGTTGACCAGGCCAGCAGGGGAGGGAAGTTAGGGGCAATCGGGCCAGCAGGGGAGCAGTTAGGAGTCGATCAGGCTGGCAGGGGAGTGGTTAGGGGGTCATCAGGCTGGCAGGCAGAAGCGGTTAGGGGCAATCAGGAAGGCAGGCAGGCGAGCAGCTGAGAGCCAGCAGTCTTGGATTGTGAAAGGGATGTCCAACTGCCCGTTTAGGCCTGATCCTAGTAGGCCCGGGCCTAAACAGGCAGTCGGACATCCCTCGAGGGGTCCCAGATTGGAGAGAGTGCAGGCTGGGCTGAGCGAATCCCCCTCCGTGCACAAATTTCATGCACCAGACCTCTAGTAAGAATAATAAAACAATTATGTATTAACCTTAAAAACATATTCTTATGAAAAACACTTTTATTTTCCCCAAAAAAATGTAGTGAGAAGAGTGGCATTGTTTTATGTTTTTATAAATCTCTGTATTGCCTGGCTTCCTGGAAGAAAGCTGGATTCTCATACCTGCTTCTGCGTTCAGCCTGGAGATGTGTTTTTGGTTGACACAGGTAAAGAAAATCTAGCTTCACACAAGCATGAGGTTGGAAAAGGGAGGACATTTCAATAGCCTTTGCACATAATTATGCATATTCTTGAATGCTACAACAAAATGTAGCAAAGGATGATTTTTAAAAGGTTACATACACTGTGGGATCTGAAACACGTGAATGACGTTCTCAGACACTGTTTACTTTAAAAGCCACTGATTTATCTTGCACTTTGTATGGATCCTTTATTGGAACAGAGTTTGCAACTTGGTCATTTGGAAAGACACATGGTGGCTCACTGAGTTAGGCAGGTCTTCCAAACATTGGCACACCTTATAAAACTAGACTGTATGAAAAAATCATATCGGTTCATGTCCCCTCCAATCTCATCAGCCAAGTCCAACCCGCTGTATTGGGAAGCTGGCAAGCTCAGAGTTTCTCAAAATTCGAACAGCCAGTTAAAACCTTGAATTTTATCATTAGTAACAAATCCTGTGAGTTGTTTTCCTTAAAGAGACACCCTCACTTTGATCATTTTTTAGGAAGCGTGTGCCATGGCTTCTCTGCCGATCATTCTTTCACGCAGAAATGCTATTCCATGAAAAAGAGGCGCTCGTTCAGCTTACAGCCCGAACACTCACACAGGCGCTGTTTTCTCCAGTGACCCTGCGCTTCAGTGTGCTTACTGCCCATTTGCTCACTCTGAACAGTATAAAGAAGTGTAATCAATGGTCGAGAGTTAAGAAAATCAACAGTTTTTACTGCTTCATTGAGCACATTTTTAAGTGACACTGGCTTTTTTTTTTTTTTTTTAAACCGTGAGTGCATGGGTAAAAAAAGAAATATGATGAGACCAGTGGTTTGATCCCACTGCCCAGGCACCATTGCTTTTACACCATCAGTGCAAATAGCAACTCGGTGACAAGGGCAAATGATTAGTAGCAATATTGTGAAAATTGTTTTGCCATTGTGGATGTCCTACTAAAAGCATTGCAGGCACCCTCTGGGTCCTATGGGCCACACTTTTGAGAACCTCTGATCTAGCACACAATTTGCATTCTAAGGATGAAGCAACTGGGGCCCAGAGACGGAATGCCTGACTCCAGGCTTCATCATTTTCTCACCGCCTGTCACAGGTTTGGTTTTCCAGGAAGCAAACCATGAGATGGAGTTCAGCGTACAGGATACATTTAAGTAGGGCTCCCCTCCACCGCTCTGAAGGGCAAGGAAGGAAGCAACAGGGTCTGGGGAGAAGCTTTGGCTATAATCAGGCCCATCCAGCTGACCATCTGAAGCTGGAATGACCTTTCAGAATTGCCCTAGGTAGGACAGAGGTGGTTTGACCCTTATGTTCCAATATTGGTGGGTCACGCGAGGGGAGGAAGGGTCTCCGAGAGGGGGGTGGCTGGCCCCAGGGGCTCTGCACAACAGAGCAGTCCATGAACAGGCCGCAGCTCCCTATGCAGCTGGGCAACAAGGTCTTCATCGAAAGGGATCACCACAGTGTGACCACAGGCAAGTAAATTCCCTTTTCCAAGCCTTGATTTCCTCCTCAGTAAGTTCTTTCCCAGGGAAGCTTAAGGCTAAATAAGCTGTCACTGAAAAAAGTCTTACATGGGACTCATTATCTGCGGATTCCGGCTTCCCTGTGTTCCTCACGGTCACACCGTGGGACTGTAACCGAGCAGGTCCTCAGAACCAGGTCCCCTGCCTGCCAGTCACTTTCCTTCTCTATTTTGCCTTTGCCCTGAGCACAATGCCCTCTCAGTGGTCGGCAAACTGCGGCTTGAGAGCCGCGGTTTGCCGCTCTGTTGACTAATGAGCTTGGCAACCACTGCCCTAGCTAATCAGACTGGGGAAAAGCTCTGTGTCCGCCAGAGAGGCTTACTATTCAGGGCTTCTCGCTGAAAGTTTCTTTGCACAGAAAATACTCTGCCCTGGAAATTGACAGGCTCCGACTTGTGAACAGATCCATAGACACAGAGGCTTAAGGATTTCATTTGACTCCACTTCAAAGCCATCTCCTACTTCCAAGGTGTCCCCCGGTTCCCTGGGACCTGGATAAATATTCTATTTGCTTGCACAAAAGCCTCTGAGAATGACTTATTACTCCACACAATAGGTGACTTAATCTGTAGGTCATGGTTAAGTGGCTGCACCACTTGGCAACACAAGACAGACTGCATAACCTCCCGGGAGGCATGAATCAGATGAGAGGCTGAGGGTGGCAGTGCCCGGCGCCAGGTTGCACTCTCGGCCTCCTGGTGTCAAGTGAACATGGCCCTTTCCAGTCCTCAGTACCCGGCTCACACTGTCAATTCATCTGGCGCAGCCACCGGGTCAGCCTTCTAAGATACTCCCAGGAGGTCGTTCCACTTCTGACTCTTTCTTCATCTCTCTCCAGTCCGCTGCCTGGAGCTCCAACTCCTGCCCCTTTTTCGAGGCCCTCCATTGTCCTCTAACCTCTAACATACACTCTAATCCAAAGAAGCTAGCTCGGGACTCTTTCTGTTCAAATGATATGCGCGATATCACTTGAGACTTAATTATGCAACATCTTAGATGTTTGCCTTTGCTTCATGTTGTGATCAATTCAAAGCAATACACTGAAGTGGTACAGTGTTCCAAGGTCTGATCTGAGCAGGTGAACCAAAGATGAACCAAGCAACCCTTCTGACCTAAAGGGGCTGACGTTGAAGCCCCACACAGCAGCCATGCTCCAAAACAGGCTGTCACTCTCTTCCTGGCCCCAAGAGGCAGTGAATGGCCCCAGCTTTGGAGCCCAGCCAATCCAGGTTATGTCCGCCCTTCCCCCTGCCAGCCTCAAACTACTCACTGTTCAGCTGGCCTTAAACAGGTCTGAACTCCTCCCAGTTCCGGCAGAAAAAGCAGCACCTCCTCTGCTTGTGAAAACTCGCAGCTGAACACAGAGGTAAATAATAAATACTATGTGCCAGGCTCTATACTGAGTGCATGGAATGGGTTAACACACGTAATCTTTTTAACTCTCTAAAGCAGGTACACTTATTATCCCCATTTTATAGATGAAGAAACTGAGCCATGGGGAAAGTAACGACTAGCCCAAGATCACACAATGCGTAAACAGAAGAGCCAAGAGTTGAACTCAGGTGGGTCTTATTCCAGAAACCCAGCTCTCAATGTTAATTATTATTATACTTAGAATAGCAGCTAACTGTGCCAAGTGTATTCCCTGGATTGTCTCATTAATCCCATAAAACCCTATGAGATAGGGTTATGATACCCATTTTACAGATGAGAAGGTGAGTCTTAGAGATGAACTTGTATAGGATCTCAAAGCTAAGGGGGCCAGAGGCAAAGTTTAATTCATACGCTATCAGACTGTCACCTCAGCTATCCAGAAATCAGGCGCTTACATAGCTGCTCCTCTAGTGGACTCACCTGTGACTCAGGAAAAGGCCATGACCAGTGGCAGGATCTGAACTGGCTCCCAGTCTTGTCCACTCACCTTCTGCGTTCATAGGAAACGATTGCCTTGCTCTGATGAGGGTCTGTCCCTGTAGCTGGTGAGCCATCTGGCCACAAAGACCTGTGCTATAGGCTGAATGTGCGCGCCCCCCAAAAGGAAGATGCTAAAATCCAAATGCCCGATGTAAAGGGGTTAGGAGATGGGGGCCTTTGGGAAGGGCTTGGGTCATGAGGGTGGAGCCTTCACGAATGGGATCGGAGCTCTCATGAAAGAGGCCCGCAGAGCTCCCTAGTCCCTTCTGCCTGTGAGGATGCAATGAGAAGTCTGGGACCTGGAAGATACCTCTCACCAGACCATGCAGCCACCCTGACCTTGGACATCCAGCTCCAGAACTGTGAGATACAGATTTCTGTTACTAGCCACCCAGCCTGTGGTATTTTGTTATAGCAGTTGAATTCAGACACCCTGGCTGGGAATTTGCAGCCTCTACCTCCCAGGCCCCTCAGGGCAAGAAGCTAGGGCACCGGACTTCCGTCATGAGAAAAATAGGCTTGAAGTGCCTCCCCAAAGAAGTTCTGTTTTCAGAGGCTGAGAGACCTTGGGCAAACCCCTTCTCTCTTTGGCCTCCTTTTCCTCTGTCCCTGAAATGACGATTAAACAAGAATGTACACAAAGGGCTTGTCCTTTCTAGAAGTTTGGCAAATGGTAGTCATAATTATTCACAATTGTTATTGGCTCTGTGCCAGACTGTCTGGACGATTCCTTCCATTTCCTCTGGGAACCAGGGACTGACATTGGGGAGGACCTAGCTGGATCCAGTCCCTTCCATCAAGACACCTCCTCCACGCCGCCCTCTTCCTCACAGCACCTTCAGACGGGATTTCCATTTAGAAAGAGCACTCTGAACCTCCTCCTTCCCCACCCTCGTCCCCAGGGCAGGCGTTGAGGCTCTCATCTGCGTGTCATCAATGTGCTGAGGCAGGCAGAGACAAACGTTCTGTTACAGTTTCCCTGCGTACCTCATTCATCCCAATGCAGAGCTAATACGATATTTTAAACGTTAATATGGTAACATGTATCTCAATTAGCTTGCTGCAGCCCCTCTCAAGCAGAGGCTGCGGACTGGATGAAAGCAGGCTGGCGCTCCATGCTGAGGGATGGACCCCGCAAACAGTGTAGGGGGCACATAGTCTAGGAGGCAGATAGTCTCGGAGGCAGGCCAGGGCAAGAACGAAGCCCAGGTCTGGCAGGAAGTGCTGATGAGAGCTGCTCGAAAACTTCCCCACGTGGAAGACCCCTGGGCTTCGTTACGTTAACCATGTGGCCTCAAGGTCCTTCCCTCCTTAGGAGAAATGCACTTGTCAGCAAGTTACTCCATGGCCAGTATTTCTCAAGATTGCATTCGAATACCAGAAACCTTCCAACAGGGCAGAGAACGCAGCACTGCACACTCAGGGTCCATGGTGGCTTTGGGGTGGGTTTCTGGTGTTGCACCAGGAAGGTAAAAAGGGGGCATATTGCTTTGAGAGGAGGGGGCATGAAGGGTATTTCTCCTCTTGAAATGTACACACATATTACTGCCTTTTTTTCTCCATAATCACATACTCCAAGCAAAGCCTCATTACTTTAAAAAAAGCTGGAGCATCCTAACAATAGTCCATAATTACCTCGCAAATGGTTCTGTAGAGTAATTATGTCATTAGTCCAAGTGCCTCTACTTCAAAGATTTCTCTCTCTCGATGCCATCCATCTGGGTTAGGGAATGAGAGAGAGCTCCCAGGGACCTGAGTGACAGGGACTCAGGCTGTACACATGGGATTTAGAGAGGCCCTTCTTAGTGTGCCCATCATCAAACCAACCATTCCTGCAGATGACACCTCCCGCAGGAAGGCAGGACACTAAGGCAGTTTCCGAGGAAAAGAGATTAACAATCAGCATTAGGGGAAATATGTACTTGGGCAGCTGCCTCTAAGATAGACACAGGGCCCTCTGAGCCTTCTTTCGCTTCACTCATTAGTTTGGAATGATGGGCTGTGGCCCAGTGAAGGTCACCGCACCCACAGTTAATATAACCCAGTGGGAAAACCTGTGGCTCCCCTAAATCCTGATGAGAAGCCAGGAAAGGCACAGACCCCTGGTTGAGTACCTACTCCATGTCAGCTCATATGTTTGGCACTTCACCCATATTATCCGCGCTGTGTTTATTAACCCCATTTTACAGATGAGAAACTGAGGCTCAAAGAAATGAAGCCGCTGTCCAACATCACACATCTGGTGAACTGCAGTGCCAAGAACACACACATCTGCTGGGCCCCAGAAAGGGTATTCTTCCCTTTCCAATTCTGCATGTCACATGGCCTCAAGAGCACCGTTGGTCCTGCCTGGGTTTGATGTGTCATTTACTGTCAGCTGGAGGTTGGCCAAGTGGCAGCTTCACTTCCCGGAGCTTCAGTTTTCTCGTCTGATGATACTGTGGGAGTCAAGGAACAGGCCAGTGTTCATATAAGGAAGAGTGGGATGAAGCAAAATGCGAAAGTGAAGGGAACGTCGATTGTTATTATTTCAGTGTGGGAACCGGAAGTGGAACCTCAGGCCCCAAGCTGGGAAAAGCAGCACCAAGGCTTTGGCCGGTTCCAAATGGACATGTCAACCTTGTCATAACCACGATCATAGCAACATTCATGACAGGTACCATTTGGCAAATGCTTACACGGGGGTAGGCACTGGGTAAAGTGTTTGCATCCATTTAAAGTTTTTTCTGGCTAATATGCCAGTAACAGAGACCACTTCTGGTGGTGGCTGGGGAAGGCCTGGCTTATGATGGATGTAGCAAACCCATAGGACTTGGGGGGACTCCACTCTAGGAGGAACCTTCAATCCCCCATCCTTAGGTGCCTGACCCCAAGTACCCAGCCACAGACATTCAGTAAACATTCATTGAAAGTAAAATAAACTCTTTAAAGGTTTTACCAAAGTTCATATAATCCTCCCAGCACCGCCCCCCCCCCCCCATTACTGGTCCTTTTATTATAGATGAAGAAACTAAAGGTAGATAACTTGTAGACAGCACAGTAAATGAATGGCAAAACTGGAATTTGAACTCAAGACCACCAGAGGTCAGATGTATCAGCTATTTAGTGCCGCATAACGAATTGTCCAAAGTTTATTAGCTTAAAACAATATTTATCATTTCAGTTTCTGTAGGTTAAGAATCCAGGATAATTCCTCTGGCTGAGGGTCTCTCAGAAGATGGTAGCTAAGCTGTTGGTTGGGGGGATAATTTGCTTCCAAGCTCACCCCATGGTTGTTGGCAGGTATCAGTTCCTCAAAAGCTGTTGGGAGAAGACCTGGATGTTAGCTCAGAGGCCACCTGCAGTTCCTTGCTACATGGGCCTCTCCGTGGCATAGCTTACAACGGGGCAGCTGGCTTCATCAGAAAGAATGGGAGAGGCAGAAATCAGTCTTTTTGTAACTATATTCATCTGCGAGGGCTCTGGAGGCTGGAAGGCCACGATCAAGGTGGTGGCAGGTTTGTTCCTCCTGAGGGCTGTGAAGGACAGTCGGTTCCCTGCCTCTCCCCTAGCTTCTGGTGGTGTGCTAGCAATCTTTGGCTTTCCTCAACTCGATGCATCACCCCTATCTGCCTTCACCTTGGCATTCTCCCTGTGTGTGTCTGTGTTTATATTTCCCATTTTTATAAGGACACTACTCATGTTGGAGTAGAGCCCAGTCTAATGACCTCATCTTTACTTGATGACATGTGCAAAGACCCTATTTTCATATACAGTCCCATTCTGTAGTACCAGGGGTTAAGGCTTTAACGTATCTTTTGGAGGGAAGGCACAATTCAACCCATAACAGCAACCTAATCTTAGAGGTGACAGTCCATCATTTTTTTATAATCAATTTTCTAGAAGTGAGTCAACAGGTCCAGACCACACCTAAGAGGCAGGGATTGCACATGGGCATGGATGTCAGAAAGTAGCAAGCTTTGGAGCCTTGTAGAAGTTGTCTCTCCCACACGTCTTCACAAACACTGCTTGAAAGAGTAGTCTACTATCTATCCTACTTCTCTAATTGTTTGCACATTTATTTCTCTCCCCACCCCCAGGCTGTGGGCTTCTTGGTAGCAGGGACGATGTCAGATTCCTCAGTAGAACAATCCTAGCACCTAACACTGAAGCTGCCACATGATGTGATAGGTGCTCAGTCAATATTTGTTGAATAAGTGAATAAATAAGTGAATGAATGAGAAACAGATAGTATTTCTCTCTGTCAAAAGTAGCAATTACTTCTAAACTCTGTGTCAGGAGAGTACCACAATAGGCCATTGCCATTATGTCTGGGATTAAACAGATTCCCCTCCAGCAAGCCCAATCTTAATTATTGATCAGAAAACCAAACACTTTTTATTTAAGGGGGAAAAGTCAGAATTCTTCTGACTACAAAGAATTCATGGGGCTAGTTAGCTGTCTGATGAGTAATTTTCCCTGCCGTGTAATAAGATCCACAAGTTACATCTGTTTCAATCACTTTGATCAGAACTTAGAAACAACTTCAAACATGCTGCCTAATGCAGCATCTACCTGACAGGTGCCTGGGGAGCAATTATATTATCTTGTTCCATCCTCAGGAGCAATTAATGAGAGACTACATGACTGGCAGCCTTAGCTGTGACTTTGAAAGGGTGTGGGGGCAGGGGCAGATCAGAGCAAACAGACTCCACAGAGAAGCGGTGGGATGGCATGCACAAGGCCCATTGGAGCTCTTGACTCGGAGGAGAAATGAAAGCCAAGGCCAGAGCTTTGGGACCTCGTCCAACAGCAGGCCAGGTTCTTAGAACTAGAATCAGGCAATCGGGTCTCTCTTACCACTCATGGGAAAGCCAGCAGATTGATGCTAGAGAGCCAATTTGTCAAAATAAAATAATTGTCGACAGAGCATCGGTGAGAAAGGGTGTCTGCATTTTTCTGGGTGTGGACTAGGACTCTGGAGGCCTGTGTTTGCATCCTGTCCCTTTCCCTTGCTAGCTCTATGATCTAGAGAGATCTGCTTGAGCCTCAGTCTGTCCAACTGTAAAATGAGGATAACAGTCCTCAGAGTAAAGTGTCATGGACATTTGTTTATTATAAAGTCTGTGAAAGAGCCCAGCACAGCACCCAGTTCATCAGTGGCTCTCAGAGCACATTTGGTCAGCCAGCTTCCTGTTGCACTAGTCAAGCTGAACCTCAAAAAGTTTGACAATGATTTCTAAAAAATAAAATTTTTTGGCTGAATGACTAGGGAGAAATCACTGTGTCTGTTCTGTACACCCGTGTCATTAACTCTTACTTTGGTGACTTCTCGAGCTATGTCCTTTTGTCACATGTGTGTGTGCATGTGTGTGTGTACCTGAGAGTGTGGGTGTATATGTGCACATGTGTGCATATGTGTGTGTGCATGCACACTCACGCCTGCACATATGCCTTCAGCAATTACTTGTGCTGGCCAAAACTTTGATAAAGTCCTAATAGCATGGCAATTGATAGTCATTTTCTAAAGGTTCCATTCAGCCCACTACATGAAAATCGTGGACTAAGAGTTCCGTGTGGTCTAGTTTCAACCACCACTCACGGGGGAATATAGAACAATATTGATGGGCCCAGACTCTGTTTCTGAAGTGCCTGAGTTCAAATCCTTGTTCTGCACGCTCCCTGTGTGACCTACCCTCTGTGCCTTAGCTTCCACGCCTGCAAATAAGAGAGTAAACACCCACCTTGTAGGGTTGTTGTGAAGACTAAATGAATTAGGTTTAGTCACAGCCCACAGGGGCATCTCCTGGTCCTAAGGTGGCCAAGTTCTGTTTTGCTTGGATGGCTCTGGGAGACAGAGCACTCCTATCCTTACAGTGCACATTCAGGAACAGCAATTTCATCCAACACCCAGTGCACAGGTAATGCAGGCTTGGCAGGTGAAAATAAATTAGTGAGTGAATGCAAAGAATTGCACCTGCTGTAATGGAGCCCATTGAGAAAGAGAACAACCGTCTATACTGTATGTTAAACCTTTTAATAGACAGATGTTGTCCAAGTATTGGTAAGGAGGAAACTATTGGCAACCGATCCCTCTATGAATTGTTTGCATGTTCTCATGCTGAGCAGAGCTGGACAGTTTAAAGAGCGAGGACAAGGGCTGTCCTAGGCAGCCCACTGGAAGCCTGACCACAAACTGGCTTTCCCATCACTGCCGAGACATGTCTACATACAACAGGGCACCCGCATGACCCAAAGCCTTGGGGCAGCCATTCCCTTCCAGCCAGCCCCGGTGCAAAACTCTGAAAAGGTCTCCTTCCATATCTTGTCAAAATCCCCCTCCTGCATGACTAGAAGCTGTCAGTGTGATCTATAACCCCAGGCAGGCCTGGAATCTGAGCTAAATTGCCTGAGTCACTAGCAATGATAGAGTCATTCTGCAGGAAATTGGAAATCAATTCTTGTCATCACTGTACAGAAAACCTTTATCAAGAGATCCAGCTCACCATGTAATGCAACCGAGAAGGACTTAGAGGCCAATACGGCAACATTGAGAGACAGGGCCGTGTGTGTGCGTGCGTGTGTGTGTGTGTGTGTGTGTGTGTCCAAAAACATATCAACATCCAAAGACAGTGTCAGAGCCCTTCAGGCTGGCAGAAGACCTTGCTTCCAGCGGATGGAGATGTTGCATCCTAGGAAGGCTGAGGACTAAGCTGTGCATCCACTGCACAGTGAACTTGACAATGAGGTGCTTTCCCAGGAGCCTGCTGCACGCCTCTCTACAGAACACCTCTGTCTGTGCCGGGTGAGTGCAAAACAGAGAATAGCACAGCCATGTGCCACTTAATGGCGGGGATACGTCTGAGAAATGCATCGTTATGCACTTTTGTTCTGTGAACATCACAAAGTGCACCTACGCACACCTAAATGGCACAGCCTACTACACATCTATGCTGTACGGTATAGCCTATGGCTCCTAGGCTGCAAACCTATAGACTACATGTTACTGTACTGAATAGTACAGGCAACTGTAACACAATGGTAAGTATTCGTGAATCTACACACAGGAATGGTACAGTAAAATGCGGTATAAAAGATAAAAATGGTACTTGTATTGGGCACTTACCAAGAATGGAGCTTGCAGGACCAGAAGCTGCTCTGGGTAAGTGAGTGGTGAGTGAATGTGAAGGCCTAGGACCGCGGTCGGCAAACTGCGGCTCTTTGGCACCTTGAGTGTGGCTCTTTCACAAAATACCATGGCCTGGGCAAGTCTATTTTGAAGAAGTGGCATTAGAAGAAGTTTAAGTTTAAAAAATTTGGCTCTCAAAAGAAATTTCAATCTGTTGATATTTGGCTCTGTTGACTAACGAGTTTGCCGACCACTGGCCTAAGACATTACTGTACATTGCTGTAGACTTTACAAACACCGTACACTTAGGCTACACTAAACTTAAAAAACAACATCATAAACCATGTGCTTGCAAGAGAAAATGATGTAATCTAGAGATATGGTAAACACGAGATATATGAGGCTGCTGCCGGTGTAACATAGCATACTGTTTTACAGCAATTTTTTTATAAGTAGAAAGCATACACTCTTAAATAACGATAGAAATAGTATAGTAAATACATAAACCAGTAAATAGTGGCTTATTATCATTACCAACTATTGTGTACTGTACATAATTGCAGGTGCTATACTTTTACACAGCTGGCAGTGCAGTAGGTTTGTTTACACCAGCATCTCCACAAAAACATGAGTTATGCGTTGCACTACAATGTTACGATGGCCACGAGGTCACTAAGCGATAGGAATTTTTCAGCTCCATTATCTTATGGGACCACAATACTATATGAGGTGCAACATTCACTGAAACCTCATTTGGAGCACATGACTGTAACAATGATGCTCTCCCTTCATAAGACACTGGACACCCTCAAGGCATCCTCTGGTATATCCCAAGAGGCAGCAGAAAGGATTTACGTTTGCTTTTGATCTTTCATGGGTTTGGCTTGTATTGTTTGATTGTTTTGTATTTTGAGAGACCACAGGCCATAAAAGTTACCCAAAAGATCTGAGTTCCAGTTCTGAACCTTTTACATATATATATATATATATATATATATATATATATATATATATGTGTGTGTGTGTGTGTGTGTGTGTGTGTGTGTGTGTGTGTGTGTGTATTTTCACATATATAACAAGTGCTGAATTTCTCTGAATCTCATTTTGCTAAAATACAGAAAGTAGCACACACAGAATTGTGATGAGCAAAGTAAATGTGTGTGCATGAAGAAATGCCCTACAAATGCACAATGATATATAACGATTGGTTACTAATTTTGGTGGAGCCACTTACCCATTAGGCCAATGGGTAAACTGAGCCCTACAGAAGGGAAACGACTTGCCTAAAACTAGTGCATGTGAAAATAAGAGGAATAACCAACATTCATTTCAGATTATAAGACACTTATCCATAATGGGTTTTGCAATAAGTTTCTAAAAGTCACTCTCCTCCTTTTAAGGAAGCAGTTTGAAGAGCATTAGGGAAGAGCTCATGATGGGAGTTAGGGGGCCTTGGTTCTCTTCTCCACTGGCTCTCACTCCTGGTTTGCAGAGACCTCTAGGTACCCCAAACCTCACGCTTCCTATTGGTTCTAATAAGCTCCCCCATGAGAATCATTCTACAGAATTCTGAGTGTTATGGACCCACACTATCAAATCCCTCTCAATGCTCACTAAACAGGCACACACATGTTGAAAAGGGGCATTGGGTGGCTGCTCCTATGTCATGCTTATCAAGCTTCCCCTCCCACAGCTTGGCTCAAGTGCCTGCCTCTTCCAGGAAGCCTCCCTGGCACCTCAATGATCTCTCAAAATCACTGCCTTGCCTGTAACATTTATTTGGCACCTATTTCCAGCTCCCTCACCCCCATTTTTTTAATATGAAAATCTTGACTGCAAGTCTCTTAATGGAGGAGACCACATGTGTATCCTTGAGTGTCCAGGCACTGTGCTATGGATTTGGGGGCCACCAAGAGATGCCCAAGAAATCTTGGATGAGGAGAAAATGATGGGAATGACGTGTTTCCATTCCTCACTGGATTCAAACAGTTGTAGGAGTAGTGAAGAGGCCAGAGCTAAAAAGTCACATATTTGAAAGACTTCATGATATGACTTCAGGACATCACCCCAAAAGCTGGGACCACATGGCACAATGCTGGGGTCTCAGCAATATAGCTGCCAGAAAAAGAGAACCAAAGCAACCAGCCGTATGCTGACCAGCTCTGGGAGGGTTAGCCAGGGCCCAGCAGAGGGACCCAGGGTTGTGGTGAGCTGAACTGTGGCTCAGGAGTGTGCAGAGATCCAAGTAGCCCATCCAGAGAGCAGGACCCGGAGGAGGGAGGCCCAGCAGCAACTAGCACTCAAATCAGGAGGTCACCCCTTCCCTGTCCCTAGCATCAGGCCGCAGCCCATGGTCCAGGTACGTGAGAGAAGCCCAAGGGAGAGAGAGGGCTGGTGTAATAAAGGGTCAGATTCTATTTGAGATGTTTAACTGCTGACAGCTTCCAAGTCACACCACTCCTTCTTCCCCTTCTACCCCCTCCTCCTGCCACTCCCTCCCCCCCGCCCCCCTCCCCCATATCTGAGCAACATGATAAGAAAGACCAGGTGCTTTGGTGTAGGTGCAAAGATCAAACCACATGTGCTTGGGAATTTGCACTCTCCCCACCCACCCACTGACCACCTACTGTGGACTAAATTGTGTCCCCCTAAAATTCATTTGTTAAAGCCCTAACCCCAACCTGAGGTGTTAGGAGATGGTACCTTTGTGAGGTGATTAGGTCATGAGGCCAGAACTCTCATGAATGGGATTAGTGCCCTTACAGAAGAGGCTCCAGGGGGATCCCCAGCCCCTTCTGCCAGGTGAGGTTATGGCAAGTAGACCACCCTTGATAAACCAAGAAGCAGGCCTTCAGCAGACACTGAATCTTCCATCACCTCAATCTTGGACTTCCCAGCCTCCAGAACTATGAGAACAAATTTCTGTTGTTTAAGCCACCTGGTTTATGGTATTCTGTTTTGTCTGCCTGAGCTGACTAAGACATCCCCATAACCATGCCAATCATCTCTCCCTGTTCTCCCTTCCCTTCTAAAAGCAGTTCAGAATCTCCCCCCACTCTCTCCAGGAAATATTATGTGAGCAATAAAACCCTTTTATGCTCTTAGTGCAACAGCAAGCTCAATATCCGAGCGAAATTTGGGGAGGGGGCGTCCATCCCACCGTTGTGGGGTAAGCACAATCGCTAGCAAGCCTCAGGGAGGACGTTCTGCTCTCCGAAAGCTAGGGCTTGGGGAAGGGAAACTGGAAGTCAAGTCAGAGTTCGAGCTGGGCTGACATGGAGCAGGGGTCAGCAAAGACAAAACGTGGAAAACTATGGGAAACCCTAGGTTACCACAAAACCAACGTCAGACCCCACCGTCTGGTCCTCTGGGGCTGACTCTGGCAACTGCAGGGCTGAGCCCACAGGAGAGGCACGTGAGCTGCCACCCAGAGGACAGCAGGTGCCGATTGAGTACAACAGGCTTATGTAAAGAAACTCTCTCTCTATGGAAACCCTTGGCTCTGCCCCCGCTGTGCCCTCCAGTAACTTTTGGGGCAAAGCATTCAAGATGTAAGCTGAGCAGAAACTGTAGGCTGGCTATTCCCAGCCCTGAGTTTCAGACTGTCGTCTTTTTTTAGAGATTTAAAAAAGGGGGGGGGGGGCTAAAATATTCCATCTTTATTCTCCTTTCTAGCTAGGGGTGACATTGTAACATAGTTTTTGGACAAGGAAATATAACCAGAAATTTTCTAAGGAAATGAGATCCTCCAGGTAGAAAAAATAAAGCCCAACGAAGAGAAATCTCTTTGTCTCCTCCTCCTTCTTTCTGCCTGGAATACGGGTGCAAAGCAATGAAGTGCAGCAGCCACATTGTGCCCATGAGAATGGAGGAGACATGCTAAGGATGACGGATCCGAACAACAGAAGGATCTAAACCAGCCCTGGATCGCTCTCCTATCAACTTCTGATTATGTGGGGGAAATAAACTCTTGTTTGGTTAAGCCACTACAGTTGATTTTCTCTTACTCACAGGTAAACTGCGAGTAAAAAATAAAATATTAAGCATTAAAAACACTGGCACATCAGCAAAGCTAGAAGAGAAACCCCTTGATGGCTGATTGAGAACAGTCTTTAGCCTCTGGCAGACCTGAATCTGTGCCTCCTCCCTGGCTTCCTACAAGCTGGGTGGACTTGGACAGTTATTTATCTCTCTAGCACTTAGTTTCTCCATCTGAAAACTGAATATGATAACAGCACCCACTTCAAAGACAGGATGCCAGACTTAAATGCAAAGCCTTAGCCCAGGGCCTGGCCCAGAGTAAGTCCACAAAAAATGTGGATTCTTTTTGTCAAACTGGTTGTTTCAGCAGGTCAATGCTCCATTTTTCTCAAAGTAACAATTACAGTAGTGCCCCCCGCCCCTTATCCATGGTTTCACTTTTCACAGTTTTAGTTTCCCAGGTCAACCCAAGTCCAAAAACATTAAATGGAAAATTCCGGAAATAAACAATTCATATGTTTTCAATTGCATGCCACTCTGAGTAGCCTGATGAAATCTGGCGCCATCCTGCCCCGTCCTGCCCAGGATGGAAATCATCACTCTGTCCCGCACCTCCAAGCTGTAGACACTCCTGCCCGTGAGTCACTGAGTAGCCTCTCCATTAAGACCCACTGCCTCAGTATCACAGTGCTGGGTTCACCCGGATTTTCCTTAAGAATGGTCCCAACGCGCAAGAATAGGATGGCAGCAATTCAGATATGCCAAGGAGAAGCTGTAAAGTGCTTCCTTTAAGGGAGAAGGTGAAAGTTCTTGACACAATAAGGAAAGAAAATAAATCCTATACTGAGGTTAGTGAGATCTATGGTAGGAACAGATCTTCCATACGTGAAATTGTGAAGAAGGAAAAAGGAATCCATGCTAGTTTTGCTGTTGCACCTCAGACTGCAAAAGTTAAGGCCACCGTGCGTGGCAAGTGCTTAGTTAGGATGGAAAAGGCATTAAGTTTGTGGGTGGAAGACATGAACAGAAAACGTGCTCCGGTTGACAGCACTGTGTTACGCCAGAAAGCACTGAGCCTGTACAAAGACTTGAGCAAGGGATCCTCTGAAAGGAGTGACACCAAGCCATTTACTGCAAGTAAGGGGTGGTTACACAGATTCAGGAATAGGTTTGGTCTGAGAAATGTAAGAACTACTGCAGAGGCTGTGCCTGCTGTTGAAGCTGCTGCCACATTTCCCGCAGAGGTGAAGTGGGCTAAGGAGGAAGGTATGTATGTACAGGAAAAACCTGGTATATGCAGGGTTTGATACTCTCTGCAGTTTCAGGCATCCACTGGGGGATGTGGGGGAAGGGGAGGGCAGCGGGTTGAGGAAACCATATCCTCCACAGATAAGGGGGGACTATTGTATGGATAAACTCACAATACCTTTATCTTTTTTCTTACTTTTCAACTCTTTAGGGGCTTTTGTGCTGCCATGATATTCATATTCAAAGGCCAGTGGGTCACATAAATGAGTCTCTAAAGACTCACCTAGAGGGAGATTGGGATTGTCAGCTGTTACGTCTTCCTTAAAAATCAAGAGCAGAGACAGGCCTTTAAAAAGGCTTTAAACATGTCCAAAGAGGAGTGTCAAGGTCAAGGCCCTGTGTTCTGAGGGCAGTGGACTGGACAAGTGTTTCATTTAGGAAGCAGAGAGAGACATCTAGGGGGGCGGGCAAACATCAGAGACGTTGGAGAGTCCTTCCCCTGACCTTTCTCAATGAAATCTTTCTAACAGATGATTGAAGCTTGCTTCTGTAATGAGCATTGAACGTCAAATACAAACCCACTGGGGACAGAGGATACATGAATCTCAATTCTCGTTAAAGTGTAGATGACCGGCACCAGGGTCTTTCTAGAAGCAGTGGAGGAAGAGAGAAAATGCAAGTGCAGAAAGAGTCGGCCAGCTGTCCAGTGACACACTTTGCAACGTTCACAATTTCCCTAGGATCTGGTGTTCACTGTTGGTCCAATCATAATCCCTGAATAATACATCCTGTTCCTGTAGGGTTTTCAAGGTCTTAGCCTCACATCTTCCTCCCCACCCAGAGATCACCAGCCAATTGGGAGCCAAAATAGCCAGAACTCCTACTGGCAAGTGCCTAGTCACCTCAAAACACAGGGCACAATGGAGCCTCCTGCCTCCTCCCTGGAGACTGGGATCATCCCAATAAGGATCCCCATGGATGTGCTGTGGGCTGCAGACCCCACATGGAAGGCTGCCCACAGCTGGCTGCATGATGAAGTCCAATGGGGCCTCTGGCTCCATCAGGCAGCTGGGGCTGGAGCAGAGAGCACTTGCCAAGCTCTCCTGGACTGGCTGGTAAACAGCCCATGGCATCCAAGCACTGAGCCATCAGACAAGCCTCTCCTCTCCCGTGGGAAGGAGTAAAAACAGATCCTCTCTCTGAAGTAGGATTGTGGGTGTGTGCCCACGCACACACAATTGAAATATGACCTCATTTGATCTTCTCACCAGCCCTGTGAAACGGTCTGGGCAAAACTTATCATCCCAATTCACGGGTGATCAGACTGAGGCTCCGCCAATTTAAATAACTTGGCCAACCTCCATCCAACTGGTAAATGCAGCCCCAGGCGCTCCGCACGTCCATTCTCGGCCTCTCTGGGTAATTGCCCGAAATAACTCCCATGTGCTCCACGCAGAGGATCGGGAAGCCACCTTGCCCCTCAAGGGCAGCAGGGAGGTTTTACATTTTAATTTTTTTAAGTGCGGAGATGTTTTCAATAGTTCCTGACTCTGTGAGCGTCCTCTGGATGAAAAAGAATCTGGCTGGCGAGCCTGCCCCACAGATGGCCGCAGCTAAATGCCTAACAGCTTGGGGCCTGCATCTGATTGCCAGGCATGAAGAAAAACAAAGGGATCCTTGCGCTGTGAAGAGGCCTGCCGCTGCAGCACATTCTTTCATGCGGGTATTCAAGATGTGCGCGAGGCCCACTTTCAATAATTTTTAGTGTGTTGTTCTCTAAGATCTTTGAAGTTGCTCTTATGGAGAAAACATTTTCTAAGGTTATTGGCTTTTTAAAGAAGCAGAATATGGGAGCCTTATGATCTTAATGCTCACAGCTCATAAATACTCGTGCAGAAGCGGTAGCCAGGCCTCAGGAGAACGATTCCCTGTTCTCCAGGAGGAATAAAAGCACCTCACAGCGTGACCCAGCTTCACCGCCCCTTTGTCAGGGAGGTGGGGGGAGGTGTACTCTGCATTCCAGCCCGGCCTCCAGGCCTCCGCTGGAGACACAGGAAAGAGGCTGAGGAGGAAGCCTCTTTGCCTGGGCAGTAAGGTCTGGATTCATCTGAGAATGGAGGCAGGCCACTGAGTTTCCTCTTAACATGTCTCCCCAACTAACCTCTCCTTTTTTTGAAATACCGCCTTGTACCCAATTGCACAATTTTTTTTAAATACCTTGTCGGACCCAGCATTCGCTTTTTAGGAACCTCACCCTGGCCCATTGTATCAACCCAAAACTCTCTGACCCCAAGCCTACATACCCTATTTGCCCACCCATTGTGGCAGCTTGGTGAGGGTCCCACTTTACCTGGTCTATGTCCCTTTGCCTAAGCGGCCTCCTTCACCTGTCATGCCCTCCTGCCCCAGGCCTTCGAGGGCTTCTTCCACTGTTGTGTTTATGAAAAGGGTGCCTTTGGCTTGGCAGTCAGGCAGACCTGAGTTCTGCCATTTAAGAATGGCTCACACAGAAGTGAGTAGGAGAACTAAAACCAATCAGATGAGTTTGGCACAGAGGAGGTGTTCGTCCACAGCTGGGTGAAGACACCCAAGTGCTTCCACCCACTTGTGTGGAGAGATGCAAAATGTTAAACTATGTGTGCATTTTTTGGCTCTATCTTTTTGTTAAGATACTCAAATGCACATACTACAAGTATTTAAGATTCTTAAACAACCCTTTCCCCTAAGCAACCTGACCTGACTCACCTGACATCTCTCTGACACTCCCCTTCCTTTCTTCCTAGTTTTATATCCTCCATGGATGCCCTAAACCAGACCAGCTTGGCAGCAGGGTGCATGGGACTGAGGCCATACTGATCAGAGGAGCAAGCAATGTAAGGGTGTGGGAGGGAATCAGAGCAGACCCCAGGTTTAGGAGCACCTTCATAGAGGCTGGTTCCAGTGGTGGAATAGCCCTGGAGTGAAGCTCCAAAAGATCATCAGGCCCTAGCTCATTTGGCTCATGGGATAGAGCATCAGCCTGTGGACTAAAGGGTTCTGGGTTCAGTTCCAGTCAAGGACACATGCCCAGCTTGCGGGCTCAATCCCCACAGGGAGCGTGCAGGAGGCAGATGATCAATGACTCTCTCTCATCATTAATGTTTCTATCTCTCTCCCTCTTCCTTTCTCTCTGAAATCAATAAAAATATATGTATTAAAAAAAAAAAAGATGATCAGAAAGTCTGGCAGATCCCCTTCTGGCAGGATGGTAGGGCCCAGGATGATCCCTGCTTTGGAAAATAAATAAATGAATCAATCAACAAAGAAACATATTGCCAGATTTAGGATCCTCCAGATCAGAGTAGCTGCTTCCTGAATCTGAATAGCACTGAGATATGTTCAACCTACCCACTAGCATCCTGGTACATTGAAATATGAAGGCCAAGTTCCTTCAGTGACCTTCTCCACATAATGCATCCTGGAGGTGGTCTCACATAGGTGTGTGGGGTCTTGGGAGGGCTGCAGGGTGAGAGGGAAAGCCATGAAGGTCATCCTGAAGAGAAGCTAGGAAGCCAGGAAGTTAAGACATATGCTCCTGAGCCACCAGAAGCCAGCAGTCCATGTAACCAGCTCTGTGGGGTGGGGTGCACTCAGACTCCAAGGGGTGAGGCAGGGGTCAGCATCCAGAGGGATGTATAATTCAGGTTTAACGGGGAGCTGATGTTCAAAAAAAATCCAAATTGGCATAGCATATAGAGGAACCTATCTCCAGGCTACCCCATTAGCAGAGAAGGTGCCTTCAATTTATTGTGTAAATCAGTTTAGCAGATGGTAGTAACAATAAGATTTGTTTTTTGTTTGTTTGGTTGCTTGGTTTTGGGAGAGGGGTGTTTAATGTTTCCTCTGGCAACAGAATACATCCTACTTTCAAAGACACATCCAGATGGGACAAATCCCATCCCCATCTTCAGGAGCAGTCATGACACTAGGGTCTGTATTCCATTGCCTTGTATAGTGATTGGTTGGTAAAGGGTCATGTGACCTGAGCTGAACCAATGGGAGTCATCCTTGAGACTTTAGAGCTGTAGTTTGGAGGAGGGAGGAATTGCTTTCTTTTCACTGGGACTCCCAACTTCAAGAAGTATATATAGATCTACAGCTGTTGGAAGCCATTCTTACCAGCACATGGGGAGAGCCTGCCTGGGAATGAAACTCCCCAGAGGAAAAGAACCAGGAAAAGAAAAGGAGAGACTTCTGATGATTACTGGACCCAACCATACCTGAAGACCATATTGCTTCCCTTGTACTTCCCTGGGACATGACAGTAACTATCTTTTTTCTTTTAATTTGGGTTTCTGTTACTTAAAACTAAAATCATTCTGACTTACACACCTGGATCATTGGCTCAGGGCCAGGCTGAGCTTCATTCTCCAGGTATCTTGTCTTCATTCCAGGATGCTAAGCAGGATTGGGGCAAGTAGGAAGACAGCACTACACAGACACACCAGCCCCACAAAAGCAGGGCACCAGCCAGGTTATACCCTGTAGACACAATGAAGAAGAACCAGAATTTGGCATCAGGACTACTGTAGTCAGGTCTCCATCCATCCGTTTTCCAACTGTGTGACCTGGTTGCTTATTGAATCACTCTAGGCCCATCTAAAAAATGGTATCAATAACATCTACCTTGTAGGCTTTCCTGTGATGTTTTAATGACATCAGGAATGTAAAGGATTTGACCTTGTGTCTGGCTTACAGCGGGAGTTTGATAAATGGCAGCAATTCGATGTCACTGTGGTGTATCTGTCCTTGCATGTTCAGCACTGGGAAGAGGAACAGCATAATTTACTGAAATGTGTACGTAAGATCCTCAAAATAGCATTGCCACCAATGGTTTCAATTTCCTATGTCTCTTTTTTTTTTTTTTTTAACAAGAGCTGCTAAACACCAGCCAAATTGCCCAAAGGGATAGCAACAGGAGAGAAAAATCACAGTGCTGTAGCCCCTGGGTGATGATAACTAGACCACAGGTGACATCCAGAGCTGCCTCCTCTTTGAGGGTAGAGAAGGAGCATGAGGGGCTTGCATCTTCCCTGAAGAGCCCTTGCTCTCTGCAAGTGGTACCTGTGAAGTCTGCGTCTCAGCCCCTTTCCCTCCTGACTTCGACCCAGAGACAGACACCCAAGTGGAATAGAGGCACCCGCAGTGAGCTGGGAATCTGGAAACGGAGTTCTAGTCTGGGTGTTACGTTGCTCCGTCCATTTGTCTTGGCCAATAACATTCCTTTCAGGAAACCCCCTTCGACTAGCTGAGTAAACTGAGGGCTGGCCAAGTGTAGTCGACTGTGACAGGGATGCCCTGGACCAGAAATCCTAAGCTCAAACTCCACTCTCATTCACTAGACTCCAAACAGATCCCAAAGCCTGCAATCCTGCTTTGCTAATGTATGAACCAAATCAAAGGCCAGCCCGGCCAGCATGGCTCAGTGGTTGAGCGTCAACCTATGACCAAGAGGTCACAGTTTGATTCCCAGTCAGGGCACATGCCGGTGTTGTGGGCTCTATCCTCCCAGTGTGGGTCATGCAGGAAGCAGCCAATCAGTTCTCTTCTCTTATCATGGATATTTCTCTCTCTCTCTTTCCCTCTCCCTTCCTCTCTGAAATCAATAAATATATGTATTATAAAAATAAATTTAAAAAACAAAGGCTAGCCCCAGGGTCCAGGGACCCAGAATGAATCCATGTCTTTTCTTCAGCTCCAGCCTGGCTATGAAGCCGACATCAGCAAAGGCACTCTGGAAGGCACCAGGGGCTGAGTCCAGAGATCAAGGTCCAAGCATCAGCTCAACTGCTTGTTAGGCCTCAGTTGTCTCGTCAAAAAGGAAGGCAGAAGAAAGAGTTCCATTACTGTGCTTGTATAACCAATCACCCTAAAACTCAGAGGTGTGAACACCCATTTGTTATGGTCACAGATTCTGTGCGTCAGGAATTAGGATGGAGCATAAAGCAAGACGCCCTCCCCCGGCCTGTGGTGGCCTAGGCCTCAGCTGGAAGGTTCCAGTGGCTGGGGCTCCTCCAGCAGTTTTCTCTGTCCCTCTGCACAGAGGAGGGAGAGAGAGAGAGAGAGAGAGATATCACACCCCGGGAAGCTTTCCTGCCTTGGATTGAGCTGGCCTCAGAAGTCACACTGCATCGCTTTTGCCATTCTGTCGACTGGGCAATTACAAAGTCTGTCAGCTCCAAGGCGAGGGCACATAGGCCCTACCCGTCGATGGAGGACTATCGACATCACATCACAAGACCATGAGGATGGGATACGCGTTAGTGTGACCATCCCTGGAAAAAACCATCTGAGCCATAACATCTTCCTTAAAGAGGTGACGCCAGGATGAAAGGCCACGATGGCTGTGAAAGCTCGTGGAAAGTGCTGCGCCTGTGTTCATGCTCTCCGCAAGCACTGCTGAGCGCCTGCTGGGTCCTCAACACCATGGATGCCTTCCAATCTCTCCTGCTGGGAGCCAATCTCTCCTGCCGGGAGTCGGTTCTCTTTCAAGGCGGGTAAGGTGCGAGACAGGTGGGCAGACAGGGATAACATGAGTGAAAGCCCTTTGCAAACCATCAAGGGCTAATATTTTGGTGGTAGCAGTAATGACACCAAAAATCCTGGAGAGATGAGAAGACACTTGAAAAAGCTTCTTTTTTCTTTTCTCTCTTGAAGAGCTGCACTGTCTTCTTTCTCCAAATTCAAGATTCAATCCTTCAATCAGTCAATCATTTATTTTCCTGACAACCATGTATGAGTGTCTATTGCATGCCAGATATTATGGCAAACTGAACAATGAACAAGACCTGGTCTGAGCCTCCAGGAAGGCTGAAATTCACACTTTAAGTAACTGACACAAAATGGGCACAGAAGGAGGAAAGGGGGAGACCCCCCCCCCACCGCCACAGCTCCCCCGTCGCCCTCTGCCAGTTTCCAGTGGACTTGGCTCTAAAAAACCAACGCTGACTGCCTGGGGCTGCTGAGAAAGCCCTGGAACACCCTGGAAAGCCCTGGGTACGTAGAGCGCTCAGCCTCCCCCAGGAAGAATGCCAGCCCCCAGCAGCTTGGTGGTCACTCCTTTTTGACCCTGCTCCTGGCCCTGCCTTCCTCCAGGCTTGGCCTCCGTGGTGAAGAGCCCATGTCTGCCTCCAGTTCCTGTGCCCCCACCATTTGAGGGTTAACTCTGTCTGATGTTCCCTGCAGGGTTTAAGTGCAGCTGCTGTTGCCATTGGGAAATTGCTTTTTCCAGTTGCTGGGCTGGCTCTTGGAAATGACCACAGTGCCATCCTCTGGTGGAAGTCTGGATTCCACGCACTACAACCTTCCTCTGTGGCTGGAGGAGGCTTTTAAAAGGCTCCTGGGGCTCCTTCTGAAGGACACCCCGCTCAGTGTGGGACCTCACTACCCTCATGAAGCAACATCCTGGAAGGAGAACTCAACAGTTCTCCTTGCTTTGAAGCTTTCGACCCGGCGGGGGGGGGGGGGGGGGGGGGGGGAGAAGATCGTGTATATAATACATATTTGTGTCTGCTATTTCCTCAATATTTAATTTCATTATTGTGTTAAAATATGAGAGATATGAGTTTCTAGATTCATTTATTCATTTTCTAGATTCATTTATTTATTTTCTAGATTCATTCATTTGTTCACTCAACACATATTTTATAGTGTCCGGAACTGGTCTAGGTGCTAAGAATTCAAAATACACAAAACTCCTGAGTTCATGGAGCTTGCTTTCTGGTAGAGGAGACAGACAATAAATAAAATATGTAAGTAAATACATAGTATATTAGAAACTGTTTAAAAAAAAACAACAACTATAACAACAAAAGGTGATAAGGAATGCTGGTGGTGAAGTCATTACAAATAGGGGTGCCAAGAAGGCCTGAAGGTGAAGATGGTGAGGAAATAAACTACTGGCTAAGGCCTTGAGGTGAGAGTGTGCCTGCCAAGTCTGAGGACATTGAGTAACCAATATGGCAGGAAGAGCAAGTGAAGAAGAGACTAGACTGAGAAGCAGAAAGAGAAGAAATTGAAGGCCAGGTGCAGGCTTTAACTTCTCCTCTTATGAAAAAGGGGCCCTTGCAGGGTTTGAGGACAAGGTCTGACTTATATGTGAACCTCTGAGCACTGTGGCTGCTTTATTGAGGACAGAAGGAAGGGGGACAATAGCAGAAACAGGTGGAGTAGTTAGGGGGCTACTGCAATAATCTGAGCAAAGGAAGAACATGGATTAGACCAGGGTGGGAGCAGTGTGAGCATGAGGAGTAGCTGGATTGGGATATATCATTACAGTTGAGTTAAGTGTTGAAATTGCTGAGAGAATTGGCATGGTGTGAAAGGAGAAAGAGTGGCTAAGCAGGATGCCAAGGTGTATAGACAGCAGCTGCAAGGCGTAAGCCAGGGACTGATCAAGTTCTCCCTCCCAAGACTTCGAAATAAGAAATAGAAACTTTTGACAGTCAGTGGCAGGTGCTGGAATGGGAAGGTGGTCAAATAGAGAGAAAACAGGATGGGCTGCCATGTTGGGCCACAGGCAAGAGAAGTACACAGAAGGTGGATGAGAAAGAGGAATGGGCCAGATAGTGCAAAAATGAGCCGAAATGAGAGGGTTCACCTCAAACTCAGGGTCGCTGTGTCACACAGCTTTAGGGATTAGCACGCACATCACAGGACATAGTGCCTCTGGAGTTGTGCCGTGCACAGCTTGTGCAACTGAGCACAGCAGCCCCATCCCCGGATGGATGTCATCCCTTTGGCCAGTTGTCCACAGAATTGCCTATTGCATCTTCACCGAGCTAGCACAGCGGGCTCTTGGTCCTTTCCAGCAAAAGAGTTTTAACCAAAAACAGGCTCAGGAGGCAAAGACCATCATGTAGGCCCCCACGCCCTTGACTAACTGACTGGCTCCGAGACCATCAGTTTCTCTGTGTTGCACAACTCCAAGGACCATCGTTCCCCTAGGGACACAGGACCTCGCTGTTTGAGGACCTGAAAAGCAAGTGCCCATTGTGTGTGCTATTGCGGAGACTGGCCATTACCTTCCTTCATGGACACCAGGGTCCCAGCCCCTTCTGTGTGTTTGTAGTATGTTGGCACTGTAGACCTATAAGGATGAGACTGTGAAAGACAGTGTCCTGCCCTAGCTGGTTTTGCTCAGTGGTTGGAGTGTCGGCCCTGTGGACCAAGGGGTTGCAGGTTCGATTCCCAGTCAAGGGCACATACCTGCCTGCAATATTCCTGCCCCGGTTAGGGCATGTGTGGGAGGCAAACAATCGATGTGTCTCCCTCACATTGATGTTTCTCTCTCTCTCTCCCTCCCTCCCTCCCTTTCACTCTCTCTAAGAAAAAAAAAAATCAATGGAGAAAATATCCTCAGGTGAGGATTAACAACAACACTAGAAAGACAGTGTCCTAAGGGTCTCATCAGACAGCGGGAAAGCTGGTTGGGTAAGGGGCCGAGTCCCCCCACCCCAGGTCAGGGACTTGAAATCAGTGCTGAGTGGCTAGTGGGTCCCATACCTAGGATTACCTAAATGCTGTGTGAACTATCCATCCCTGTTAAACAAACTCACCTGTATACATCTCACCATCATTCCTCTGCTCCCCCCACCGCAGTCTTTGCCAGGGAGAGGCAGTGTGACACAGAAGAAATGCTATTACCAGACTGTAATCTACAGTGAGCACTTAAGCAGAGAGAGACTGCTGGTCGAGGATATTTGAAAATCATTTCCCTCCTCTCATCTTCTTTCCTCTCCAGCTGCTGAGAGTCTGAGGTCCCTCACATTTAAATCTTCAATTTATCTATGTTGCAGCTCATGAAAAGGAATTTTTTAACAGCATCTTAATATTTATTCACATTTCACGTACCATCTACATTTTGGATAAAGTACATTTCCCCAGAGATCTCCCCATTTATTCTAAACGCATTAGAAAGCCCACTGCTTGCATGCTCGATGGTTTTCTGAATATTAGAGCGTCCTCCTCTCCAGGCTGCCACTGATACATCCAATAACTTAATGCTGTTTTTCATAAATGGAAAGATCAGACCGTGATTCAAATGATGTGGCATGTGGCATTTGTTTGATGGAGGTAACATTTTCCACAACAAGATGCATTTCTGCTTCCTAGGGTTATTATTAAAAACAGAAATTGAGCTGTGTGGTGATGGAATCAAACCGCAGCCCATTCATTGTGTGGATTCTAAAAACAAAAGAAACGATGGATACTCTCAAAGACAGCACGAGGGCCACCTGGCACTCTGGTACATGAGTCTCCACCAGCAGTTCTGAGGGGTCCCCGACCAGCCACAGTAGCATCACCTGGGGCTGGTGGCAAAGGAACATTCTCGAGCCCACTGCACACCTACTGAGTCAGAAACCCTGAGATCTGTGCTTTCACCAGCCCGCCGAGTGATCCTATGAATGCTTCAGATTGAGGACCAAAGAGTCCTAGACATTGGAACTCTTTAACAAGTAGCAGCAAATCATTAAGGAAGACATATCTAATTGGGAGTTTAAAAACATAGAGTCACCATCTCTGAAGAGAGGTGATACCCCTAAGCAGGGATGCCAGGAACCAATCCCAGCATGTCATGGTTACAAGAGTTTCATCAAAAGGTTGATGAAGCCTGGGGGCTCAACAAGGGCTGAGCCATATATGTAATCAGCTGTCCCAATGGTTAAAAAAGCATTTCCCCCAAACCTGAATAGGATAATCCTTAGCTGCCAGACAGCTCAGGGCATCTTAATCTACATGTTATTGCCTCCTATTGGCCAAATACCTGAACAGCTGTAGGCTATTCCCCAATCTGATAATGCTTCTGTAAACCCTACCCTTTGAAGTGTATTATCTCCACCTCGCCTTAGGACAAATTGTGTTAAGAAAAAGCATGGGTCCTGGGTCAAGGAGAAGTCTTTAGCCCCTTTAGCTAAAGCTCCTCTGACCCCCAATGCCTTTCAAAACTATTTTTCGTCTTTGGACTCCTTATTGAATCTACGCACAGCCTTTCTCCAGTTTGCTGAACCCTTCGTAATGCTGGGACAAGAACCCTGGCACAGGAGTACCAGGCAGCAGGGAAACCTAACTGTGTTGTATTTCAGAAGGAGCGTTCATTTACAGTCAGTGAAGGTTCCAGTGTCCCAGAAGTGAGATTGGGGGCAAATAAGAGTGCTCCCTGCCTACAAGTGCACCCAGTTTTGTGGGAGAGGGACTGAGAACCCTGAGGGTAATTAGATGTCATAGTTTGACTCAGAAATGTGGATCAACTGTGGAGCAAACACAGAGGGAAGCCTCACTCTGGCTGGGAGAGGAAACCCTTGAACTCGGCCTTGGAAGAGCAGGAGTTGTCAAGGAAGCCGTGAGAGTTACCTGCGGGGCAAGGAGAACTGCACATGTAGAAAGGACCCCTGACAGCCCAGGGAGCACTGAGAAATATGTAGGTTTGGTTGCTTTAAAATTATGCTCTACACCCAGCGAAAGGTGCCATTTTTTGTGGAGAGGTGTGTCAGGGGGTCCAGAATCCTGTCCCAGCTGTAACCCTGTTGCTTTTTACCCAGGAAGGATTTTAAAGAGTCACCTCCTCATCAGATGCTTGAGTTTTCTTTTATGATATTCCTGCTGGTCTTACGCCAACACCAGGATAGTTGCTAGCACTTCTTCAATCAGAAGGCCAGATCCAGGCTGAGCAGGGCCCCTCACAGAGGAAACAGGAGCACAAGCATGAGGGAAAGAATGAAAATCAGGGACCATAGGGTCAACATGCTATACTGGTCAGAAAGTGTTCCTTGCACACCAACCATCCACTGGCTGATCAACTTTGGGTCAGTTATGTAACTTCTCTCTGCCTCAGTTTCTTCATCTATAAAATTGCATAGTAATAATCTCTAATTTATATGGACATTATGCATAAAGTACATAGAAGAGTGCCTGCAAATAGCAAACATTACACATGTGTTAGCTATTATCACCATCACCATTATCATAACCAACATCTTCATTATTAGTATCATCATCAATATCACCACTATACTCACCATCATCACCACTACCCCCTTCACCATCATTAGTGCCACCATTATCATCGTCACCAAAATTGTGTCACTTCTGCTTAATCCCAGAGTCTGATGATTGAAGTTGGGAACACCAGGCTAATGGCATGATTATAGCTGATCACAGTGAACTGAAAAATATAACTAAATATATTTTCTTTATCTCAATCCAATTTCATTTCTTATTGGAAGCTGGACTGCCCTCTACAACATCTCTACAAAGCAGTTGCCAGCCCATGTTTTAATTCCTCCCATGGCAGGGAGCTGACTTCATTTCCAAGAAGCTCATCTAACTGCCAGATCCAGCAATTTGACTCTAGGGCTTTAATATTTCTGCAAATCCAAGAATAGCAATGTTATCCCACTGTGGAATTACTTCTGTTGGTTAGAATAAAATTAGAAAATAGGCCATTATTTGTGCTGCCTCCTTCTTTTCTTATGCCCAGGGCAAATTTTTTGCTGCTCCTCTCATTGAGAGGTGGAGTCTAATTCCCTGCCCCTTGGATCTAGGCTGGCCATAGTGACTTGCTTGATCTGTAAAATATAACATAAGTGGCTTCCACCCAGTCCATCCACCCAGCCAATGCCACCTGAAGCAGACCTAGCCATCTCCATCACGTCTTATTCAAATTTCAAATCCATGAACAAAATAAATAATTATCATTGTGTTAAGCTTTTAAATTTGGAGGTGATCTGTTAAATTGCAACAAATAACTGGGACATCCTGAAATAGCTGAAACATCTTATCTCTTATCTTCCAATTACCCTTAAACTCCTTCAATACAAAACATGTAAGGGAGCCATCACAGCTCATCTGAGTTCACACTACAAATTAAATATAATCCTAGTGCTGGTTTGAGGGCTTTTCCTTATGATGAGGCACAAGCTAGCTCTCCTTAATTTCATTCATCCATTCAACAAACACTTAAAAGCACCCACCATCAGGTGCTATGCTGGAGATTATGGAAGACAAAGATGCACCAGCCACTCACTGTCTCAAGGACTTCAGAAACTTCCTGAATGAGGCAATGCATCACAGAAAAGGAGCAGTACACAGCTGTAAGGAAACTCAGGGATGGAGAAATATGTTCTGACTGGTGGGGAAGACAGTGAACTGACTGCAGAGGGATGGAAAGGATTCTCCAGATGGAGAAGAGGAGGAGGTTGATGGGGTAGAGGGACTGGGGGTCCATGAAAGGATATGGCACTTTCAGGGATCAGTTAGGAGGCTGAAGTGGTGGGGAGCAAAAGCAAAGAACAGAGAGACAAGGCTGGGAAACTAGGTTGGGGTCAGATCGAGAAGGACTTCATAAACTGAGAGTTTGGATTTTACCTCGATCACAAGAGAGAGCTACAGAGGGGTTTTAAGCCAGGGCGTAGCAGAAGCAGATTTGCATTCCTGAAAGAAGAGTCTGGCTGTAGGATAGGATCAAATTAAAAGAGGCCAACCTAGGACTCCTTTCTATAGCTGGTCAGGAGATGAGGGGTACCGACATAGGGCAGTGGAGACTTCAGAAAGTTTACAAGACCCAGTTGGAGATCAGTTGGATAGAGCAGAGAAATCAGTCAAGGATGATCCCAGATTTCTGGCTGGGGAGGTGCCATTCCACCAACTACCAATGGAAGCAGGAGCAGGCACGAGGATAGGGCAGACAAAAGTCCCCTTTGATTCTTGGGACATCCCACACCCTGATTCCAGTTCACATGTTCAAAGACAGGCATAATGTCCCAAACTTGTTGCTTGGGCATTTGCTTGAGTCTCTTTGTTCCCGTGATCCTCTTGTTTTTCCACTTCCAATAGGATTAGAGCGCACATCTGACTATAGGGGGAGTCTGTTCTAAAGTCCGCACCAAGAAAAAACAGGTACTGTTAAGGTTTTTAATATCTTTTTAGTTGCTGCCTTTTTCAAGGATTATAACATCAGCACATGGTGTTGAAAATACATAAAAGTACACCCATAGCCCAATTTCTCAGAGAGAGTATTAACATTGGAGGATATTCCCTTTCAATGTTTTTCTGTTCATACATATTTGCTTTACCTGGTTAATAGTGTTGTGTGAGCATTTTTCTAGGCCTCTCACACTAACCTAGAAAATATGCTTTTTAAATGGCTGAACAGAGTCCAACATGGGTGTACCTAAATGAAGCGAACTTCCACAATTGGACATTTCAGCTGTTTTCATACATGTGTGTGTCTGTGCTTTGCTTTGTTTTTTGTTTTTGGTTTTGCTCATATGAAAACCTTATGTCAAGCATGTTTGTGTCTAAATCTTAGCTATTCTTTTCTAACTATTTCTTTCAGACAAATTATTGGAATGGGCCACGAATTGACAGATTTGAGCATGTAGAAGGGTTTTTGGAACTTATGACAAAGTTTCTCTCAAAATATAAAAGCATGGCTTTGTCGGGTTCTTTTTTACCCTTCCCCATTTGGCTGTGGAGGAAAACACATGGCCGCACTTTTTGGAGCCTGAAGTTTCTGGAAGACATTTACTGACTCTTTCTCGGTGGAAATTTGAACTGCTCTCCTCCTCCCAGGATGGCCCTGCCCTGTGATTTACAACCGGCCGGAGCCAGCTCAGTTGCCACAGCGCTGTCATCGCAGGCTGTCGGTCAACCAAATGGAATAAAAGCTCCAGGGTTATTTGGCCTCTGAGCAAACACAGGGGAACAGTGGCTGGTCTCTTCTGCTTCCAAAGGAACATGCTGCTTTAATAACACTCAAGAATGCTTTTCAGGAGTCCTGCTCCCCAGAACTTTCCTGTCAGGCCCAGGGCCTCTTTCCTGAAATGTAACGGCCAGCCAGCCAAGTCCCTGGCCACCTCCACTGCCAGGCCCCCAAGCCCTGTGCAAGGACTGTGTGGCATGCTAATTGGCTGGTATCCAAGGAGCATGAACAGTAAGCGTGCCTTGGACCAGACCAGGGAGGTCCACAGTCCAAGGGCTGGACAAACTCCAGCTGGCTGTGTGCAAACCAGGCCCCTCCGGTCCTTTCTGCAATATGCATGGAGTGTCCTCCTCGAAACCAGAATCGCTGCTTAGTGGGGACCAGGGAGGAAAGATGTAGGATGATTTTAATCCCAAGCAAGTGCAAATCACTTGCAGAAAAGTTGAGTCCAGACAGAGAGGAGGGCTCTGTCCCATGGGCTCAGCCAGCAAGGGAAGGAGCCGAATGAGGAGGGATTACATTCTGCTTCCTTCCCTGTGTGCACGGGCAAGACTTGCAGAAAGCAAGACTCTGAGTCTGTAGGATGTTAGGAAGATGTCAATTGTCAAGAAGAGAGATGTTGAAGGCCCAACCACACATATCAAGGGGGCAGAACTGATGAAACTTGATGACTGTGGGGTATTCAAGTGGGGACAGTTTACTGGTATAGACTCCAATTTTCCTCAACTAACAATGACAATAATAGTACCTGCTGCAAAGAGACTTTGTGGGTCAAATTAAATGACACATGAAAAATGCTTATGCCCAGCCGACTTGGCTCAGTAGTTGAGCATCAACCTATGAACCAGGAGGTCATGGTTCGATTCCTGGTCAGGGTACATGCTGGGGTTGTGGGCTCCATCCCCAGTAGGGGGTGTACAAGAGGCAGCTGATAGATGGTTCTCTCTCATCATTCACATTTCTATCTCTCTTCCCCTCCTTTCCTCTCTGAAATCAGTAAAAATAATTTTTTTTAAAAATGCTTAGTACAGTGTCCTACTTAGTCAAACTCATTAAAGATTAAGTCCTAAAATAAGTAAGACATAACAATGTCATTATTTTATAAGCCTGCAGGTCATGGCCAAACATACAGAGTCAGGAATCAACATGTAGATGGCAGGACAAGCTATAGGAATGGACAGGACCCCCAAGGCAGACCTGCAGTGAGGAGACAGAGGAACAGGATACAAATGTGGGGAGCACTGATGCAAAAGACCTGCTCGGGAGGGATTTGTGGAAAAGGAGAGTGAGAAAGAGCAGCTCAAGCCAAGCAGGAAAAGCATTTGGAGCCCATTGTGGCTCTAGTAAGACCAAGATGGACCGGGATTCATTGGATTTGGCCGCAAAGAAGTCACCAGGCAACATGTTTTCAGTGGTGATGGTGAGATTGCAATGAATGGAGAGAATAAGAGTGTGCACGGGAGATGTTCATCACCTCATTATACATCACAGAGAAAAGGGGCATAATCTACGTGCCCAACAATGGGGGACTAGGTTTGTCATGTACTTTTCTTCATAGCATTACATGACAATCATTATAAAACAATTGTTTTGTAGCAGAAAAGTGAGGAGGATTAACAGTGAACAAAGGAAGCAAAAGACACAGGTGTGGAAGTAACACAGAATACATTTTTTAAATACATTGTAGAATGATATAAAAAAAAACAGGCAAATAGAAAATGACTATGTTATATCTTTTCTTAAGAGATTTGTTAACACTAGAGAGTTCATAAAGAACAACAGAGCTGACTCAAGGTTTGGCAAATAGGATGGAAAACAAGTAACAGGAGAATGTGATCCAAAATATTAAATGGTGTAGAATGCAGATTAGTGACTGTATAAAGGGCAATGGACAAACCTAGAAAATGCAAATGCTCATGAGGACACTATACTATAAACGTATGCACTTCCCGACTAGCCGGGAAACTCCATGAGGACGGGGCCTCACTGTCCTGTTTTCTTGGGAAAATGTGGTATCTAAACTAGAACTGCAAGCATTAAAAAATGTGCACAGAGAGGAAAGGACATAAAAATGTTGAGAATGTATTAGGGTCTGGGATTGTGAATGTGGAGTGTTTTTCTTTAATTTCCCTAATTTTTTATACTGGGTTTATACTACTTTTATAATGTAAAGAGGAAGGAAGGGAGGGAGGGAGGGAGGAAGGGAGGGAGGGAGGGAGGGAGGGAGGGAGGGAGAGAGGGAGGGAGGGAGGGAGGGAGGAAGGAAGGAAGGAAAAGGGGAAAGGGAAAGGAAGGGAAGGGAAGAGAAGGGAATGAAGGGAGAGAGAAACAAAGGAGGGGAGGGGAGGGGAGGGGAGGGGAGGGGAGGGGAGGGGAAAGAGGGTAAAACTAGCAAGTGGAGCCAGATGACTTGGCTTAGACCTCAACCATGCCACCCACTAGCTGTGTGACCTTGAGTGAGCTCCTTAACCACTCTGAGCCTCAGTTTTGTCTATAAAATGGATCCACAAAGAAACCCAGCAAAATTGTGTTTGTTCATTCTTTCCCAACTTTGGGCTCCTGGACCCCAGTCCATGCCATTAACACATTGATGTTGTGAGATTTGAGTGGTGCTGAACTCATCCTCAAGTTCGCAAAACAGGTTAAAGCCCTTCTTTTTTGTGAAAAAAACAATTTTTTTAGTGGGGGGGGGGGGCATTTCCAAAGCTCCAGGAGCCTTGCTTAGCTTCCTCAGCTGTGACCCAAAGGACCTGCCTTATTTACATAGGACTGCCCTGTGGAACAATAAAAGCTGAGACAATATGGGTCCCTAAGAGCAGAAATTTACTAGCGGAGGCATGTAATCCTCCTCCCACCCAGCTCATGTCCAGCTGTGACCTCCGGATTCTGTACACATTGGCAAACAAGGAGCAGGCTCTCCCTCCTGACATTCCACAGCATCATTTTCACTGCTAGAAAGCCTAAGAAATCCTGGCAGAGCTGTCTCAGTTTTTTCTGGCCACCACATGGAGAAAAACAGAAATGGGTCATTTGTCAAGGTCCAAAACAGCCCAGGAGGAAGTCTCATGGGGTGATTCCTCTGCGACACTCATAGTATCAGAAGTCACTTCTATGACCTTAGGAAGTAGTGGATATACAAGCCCCACAACCCACATGTTCTTAAGACCCTTAAAAAGGAGTGGACCCAGGTAGGTCTCCATCCCTGGACTCAATCCTGAATGCCTCTCCTCCACTCTCACACTTGACCTCACCATCTCCAGCTACCTCCCCTTTCCTCCTCCTTGTCTTCCTGCTATGACACATGGGTTACACTCCCCAAACCCTTGGCTCCTCTCAGTGAGGTCTCTGCTCTTGGGACAGGCAAAGCCGATCCCTTTAAGGCTCCTTGTCCTTGCAGGACATGGAAATCCCACCACCACCACCACCAGCAATCCCTTCGCCCAGGTCTCTTCTGAGCTCTCCCCTGAGCACCCACTCAGTATCCCTCTGACATTTTCTCCGGCTCTTCCTTGAGACTCCAATCCTATTGTTCAGTGACCCACCATCATGGCCAGCAACCTTGTTTCTGACACTGAATTTACAGTGGGACTGTCCATCATATCCTCCCACCTCCGCATCCTGAGCCACTCAGGATGTCTGTCCATGGACTCTCTCTCGGATGCCTCGGTCCAAGCCTCAGCTGGGAGTTAGCAGTTGGCAATCTCCCTTATCTCCCATTTGGCTTTATTTTTAAAACTAGCTTCTCATCTGACCTTGTTCCCCATGAAGGTGTTTATAAAAATAATCCAGAAAACGAGGTGCAGAGAACTTCATATATGAGATCATGCCATACCCTCCGGTCTTCAAATGAATGTTTTCAAAACACTTTGACATCCATGTGGTCACTAAATCTTCAAAATCTCCCTATGAGGTGAGCATCATCCCCGTTTTGGGGATGGGGAACCTGAAAGCCATGAAGTGAAGTGCATTGCCCAAAGGCACAGAGCTAGTATACGGCAAAGTTGGTATCAAGAGCTAAGTTTTCAGATCCAAAGCCCAGTGTTTCTCTTGCATAGCACACTCTTCTTCTGCAGAGACAGGGACTGAGCCCCAGGCTGACTCCAAGACTAAGGTCCCAACTCAGTGTCATTAGCCATGAAGCACAGACCTCATGGCAGTGACAGTTCAGGGCCTCAGAGCCTGAGAGGGCACAGTGTGAGCAAACACTGTCGGAACAAGGAGGGTGAGAGAGGCTAAGTGGAGAGAGGGGTAGATGGTCAACTTCAGAACAGGGCAGGGTCCCATATGGTGCCCATCTCTCACACTGTCCCTGCTGTACACTCGCAGATGGTCTCACTCTGCACCAGCCACCCCTCTTTATTGCCTCCATAGGGCACTGACTGCCTACCCTCCTAGACATTCCTCCCCATCCTGACCTCTTGCCCTGATGAAGTGACTCAGGTTGAGGCCCTACTGCAAGAAAATGGTTCCAAGACCCTCCTCCTTCTGCTTGTGTTGTGCATGGGGACTCCAAAAGATACCATCTTAGCCTGGATCCCCTCAAAAGAAGAGCCTGAGACAAGAAGTTTGGTGCAGGGGGTTTATTTCAGAGGTGATCCAGGGATCAAGAAAAAAGACAGTGGGAAAAACACGATCAGTACGCAGAGAAACCTGATAAAATTAAGTAGTAAGGTCACCACTGTATAAAGTATAGCAGTTACCATGTGATCCGCTGTCTCTTAAAGGGCTCAGAGATGAAACACAGCCAGCACCACACTTTTCAGCACAGCCAAGAACAGTCTGTGCTCATAGACAAATTCTATCCCACTCAACCTCAGAGAAACATTCAGAACTCCCTCCGATTTATGCTTCAGAAGGACAAGGTACTACAGCATTTATCACAAGTCCCCACCCCTATTTGCCATATAAAATAACTTAATCAAGAGAATGACATCCCATTATTTTACCACTTGCTGTTGGTTAGAAGCAAGTTGCAAGTTTCACCTACACTCCAGAGAGGGTATTATATAAGGGTGTAACTCACTGGTGGTCACCCCAGAGTGTGTCTGCAACACTAGATCAATGGTTCTGACCTTGGTTACAGATTAGAATCACTGGGAAGTGTTTTCCAAAAATTAGTGCCTGGGCCATGCTGCAGAGATCTTGATTTAATTGTCCTAGCAAGGGCCTGGGCATAAGCATTATTTAAAAGTCCCCAGGTGGTTCTAGTGTGCAGCTGGAGTTGATAACTACTGGTCTGGGATGTAGGAGAAGAAATGAGAGTTCCAAAAAAAATTAAAAAGCTGTCTCAGCCCAATCTATGAGTCTCAGCCCTGACCTTCTCAGGTCAAAAGCAATTCCCATTTTTCATCCCCAGCAAAACTAGCCACCACAACTTCTCATTGCACAGTCTTTGCCTTTGCCTATGGATCTGGCTAGGCTCCTGATCCTCACCTTTGTCCCTCCCCATCTTTTTCCTCTTGCCCACACCTTTTCGTAGTTGCACACCATTCTGGCTTCATACTCTTCTTATACCATTATACTCATCCCTGTCATTTTCTTCCTCTTCCACCTCCTGTATCCATCAGGGTTCTACTGGAGAATCAGAACTACCAAGGGATGTGTATAATAAAGAACTTGTTACAGGAGGTTGATTTGACCTTATGTTTCTGTATCTGGAGCCAGGGGCCTTGCAATCCACAGGACAGGTGATCAGGAAAGGAAGATGGATCTGAAGTAAGGAAGAACAAAGACAACTTGCAACCAGTGAGTTTGGACTGGAACTCACACTGGTCTCTCCTTGCCTCTGAGTCTCCACCTTCGATGATGGGGCTTATCTGCAGGAAAAACTAGTGTCCTTTCTTCCAGCACTGAATAAACACAGAACCCAGGAATCAGAGGAGCCAAAACCAAATTAGCAAAGCCAGTGGCCAGCACACATGAGCTATAAATGGGCCCAGGGCCTGCTCCATCCCACCTGCCAAATAAATAAAGAATGTGGCTGCTGTTCCATGTCCACCTTCCAAATATAGTGTATGATGTCCCTTGTGGCCTGGGCTAACCCAGAACTAAACAGGGAAGGGGGTTTAAGAAATGTACTAGTAGTTCCAGCTTAGCTAAGCTGACATGGCACAGACCCAACATACTTCCCCTCTTTCTCTCTTTCTTACTTCTTTTCTTTTCTCATTGTCTTCTACAGATTCTAACGACATTTTCAGTCATCATAATTTACTCCTATGTAAATCTAAATATTGAATTTGAACGTATGGGTTTTCAACTTTGTGCTGTTACCATTGGGGATGGGGAGCTGTCTGGTAAAGGTAGTGGAGGAATGTCCAGAGTGGAAGCCAAATCTTTACCTTTGCACCCAGGCCAAAGGTGTTACAGGAGCCCACACTGACCTAGCCCTGTTAGCTGCCTCCCTGGGCCTTCTAGGATCGGGGCCAGAATACTCTCTATCTCTCACTAATCTAGGCCCATGCAAAAAGAGTTTTCACTGGGTCCTGCAAGACTGAGATTGTCTCTGTCCAGGGGCTTGCTGATATCTGCCACTGCGGTATTTCTTTATGCTGATACCTTTTGCTAGGGAAGTCCAGGCTGGCACCCACCGCTCTCAGCAACACCCATCTCTGAAAAAGCTGTAAACGATATTCACAATGAGCATCAGACCTTGAAAACATACCTGGCACTTAAGTTACAAATGAGGAAACTGAGGCTCTGGAAAGTCAAATCATTGTCCATGATCACTCAGCCAGGAAGCAATAGATTCATGTTTCCAATTCAAGTGTCCTAACTCCCAGCCAGGGACAAGCTATTCTGTGAAATAAAGACTCAGAAAATAACGGGGTTTGGTCCCCAAGGGGCAGGCCAAGCCAGGCAGCCTCCTTCAGATCTAGGGCTGGCGTTTCTTTGAAGTGAGGGTAACACCTTGGGGAATAAAAGTCTGTCTGCTCAGAAGGGATCATGTGGAATTTGGGGCCCTGTTGTAGACTAGACTGGCCTCTTAGCTCAAGCAGTTAACATGTGTTCTGGTCTCCCTTAGAGGTCTCTGAGATGAAACGCCGGCCGCCACACTTCCCAGCGCAGCTGAAAACAGTCTGCAGGGGCCTATCTGGAGCAAATCAGTCTCACTGGAGTGAAAAATAGCAGATGTCAGAGTTCGCCAGCAGCCCCGAGAAACCCGAGCCCTGCTGCCCGCAGCTCTGCCCTCACAAATCATCCTCTGAGCAAATCTCTCACTCACACGAGGCAGCTTCTTGGCTCCTGGCTTCCCTTCCGCCCCAGAGGCCCAGCTGTGGCTGCCAAACAGGTTCACAAGCTGGAAAGGAAACCTAGAATCTCCTGAGGGGGGCATCATCCAGGAGGTTTCCTGGCTCCAAGTCAAAGATTCATAGACTAGTAGGACATTCAAGCTTAAATGGACCATAGGGGGCCTCTGGTCCAACTCCACCTAAATATCTTCTGTAACAGACAGCAATGACTGGATAGAAAGGAAGGAAGGATGGATGGGTGGATGGATGGGTGGGTGGATGGATGGATGGATGGATGGATGGATGGATGGATGGATGGATGGATGGATAGATGGGTGGATGGATGGATGGATGGATGGATGGATGGATGGATGGATAAACAAAGGGAAAGAGGTAGGGTGAGAATGAGACAGAGGAAAACAGAGATAAGCAGAAGGCAGGAAAAGAGGGACAGAAAAGGGAAGGGATGGTGGAACAATCAGGGCACTCACCTTTTTGTCTTTGACCCATCAGGAGTTGCAGCAATTCCTAGGTGACCTCCACTGCAGCTCTTCTTACCTTGTCTCCAAGGCCAAGGGTGTTATATAGGCCTGCCTTGACCTATCCCCACAGGTCACCTCCCTGAGCCACTAGTGTCAGGGCCCAGGACCCTTCACTACTGCTCGCTATACTTACAGATTGCGTTGGCAAAGGACCATGCCCAGAAGCGTGTTCCTTGTGTGTTTACTTTGTCTTTGGAACTTGCCAGAGTTCTCTTTCCAAATATACCTGCTCTTCCTCACTTCCCCAGACAAATGATGTCAACTTGACCATGTCCACCAAGGCCAGGCCCCTCTGAGGTTTTCCTCCCAGTCACTGCCACCATCCCAGAGCATGGCTTACCAGAAGGTGCTCACTCCTGGTGCAGGACAGAGTAGCAGCCCAGCATTGGGGATAGATCCATGGGATCCCACCCTGATTCTCTTACTCAGCAGCAGGCTGATTTTAGTGGAATCATGTGATCAGACCTATAAATGGGAGTCATTATGCCCAGTGCTGTTGGGAGGATGAAATGAGAATAAGCATTTAGTACAAAATGGCATGATAAATGGAGACTCTTTTAGGAAAGCACCCAGCATGAAGGCCCAGCAGAGCAGATTCATGGCAGCCATGAGCATTATGGGCTGTACTGCCGAAGCGTGTGGCCTCCATGTCCACAACCACATCTGGGATATAGCAAACCCTTCCCGGTGGATTGGCTGTTGGCTGATTCACTGTTTTCTCCAGCATGTCCCAGCAAAGGAAAGGAAGAACTGGTTTTGATTTCTTTGCTGCAAAAATGACCAAATTTGCAAAGCTCATGGACTATAGATTTCTCCAAAATAACACAGTTTGGGTCTCATGTCCAGATCCTGGCAGATCATTATGTACACACCCACCCTCCACTTCCTGTAACCATTAAGCACAACTCTGAAAGCGGGATGTGGGGCAGGAGCATTTGTGCGTGTTATGTGGATGGCCATGCCAGGTGTGCTGGTGTGTGTTGGGGTGGGAGAGGGTGGTATGCAGGAGGACTCCATCAAAATTGTATCCAGGGATGGGGAGATGGAGTGGGGGGGAGTAGTTTGTGCCCATCAGGATTTAGGTATTCCATCTTTAATCTGGAACTTTAAGGAAGAGGGGGAAAGACTTAATTGAGAAGAACTAAGAGAATATCAAGTGTGAATGGTAGGTAATTCCTTTCAACCAACAACCGTTGAGTACCTACCATGTACCAGTCTCCATGGCACCCTAAAGGAATCCACAGTCTAGGAGCACACACAGATTATGTCTCTCTCTGGTCAGTTCTGAAAAGGGGAGCTAGAAAATGAAAAGAAGGGAGGGACACTCAGCACAGCCTAGGATGCAGGTTCCTAAAGAAGTCACCTGGGCTGATATGAAACCACCAGGTAACCCACAAGACACACAGGTGTAATTAAGTACCAAGCACTTCTCCATCAGGAACAGCCAAGTCTTCCAGCCAAAGTCTCTATGTGGATTCTGGTCCCCACATCTTCTTTGTAGCATCTTCCCCTTGGGCTCCATGGACCACCACGACCAGCACTTCCTTCAGGAAATCATCTTTGCGGAAGCTGGGTGGGCTCCCGAGAATCCCTCATTCCCTTGGGTCCACTGTCTAACATGTAAGGGTTTCCGTGCGACCTGCTGCGGCTGCCCCTCAGGAACACGTCTGTTTCTGCCTCCGCATGTTCACATCCGTGCTTGCTTCACACTGCTGAATGGGAAGTTATCCCTGGTCAGGAAGTTGAGCATTCCTCTTCCACTTCTGCACTTGGTTTGAGGACCCCACATTATCTGTGCTGATGAGCTCCATTTCCCTAGGTTCTAAGAACTTGGCAACCTTAGATTCTACTTCTCAAAGCTAAACTCTTTATCTGGCCACCTGCCTTAAAATGTAAATCTCAGAAAGACATCCCCAGACCTTAATAGGGGCCTACCTCATGGCACCTGCTTATAGATCCCTCCCCTTACACTAACTAGCTGCTATCTAGGCTGTTTTGGCCCATTGTTGGTCCTGGGCTCATCCTGGCCATCACGTCTCTCTGATTCCCTCACCTCTGAGGTCATCAGCAGGTTGGCCCTGGAGAAATTTTATCTCAATTGCCTTTCCTTGCTCATTTCCTTACTAGTCCCTCTGCTCCTCAGGCATATGAAGACTCTCACTCTTTCTTTCCCCTTGTCTTGCAACAAGAGCTGAACTCTCTGATATGCCACTGGGGATAGCACCATAGACGTGAACACCCCAGATGTTCTGCAACCCTTTCCAGCTTGCTCCCTACCTGCTCGTGGCTACCGCTGGTCAGTTTCAGGCAGGTCAAGCCTGCAGTGAGATGCAAGGGCAATGGGGGTGGCGGTGGCTCCGTCATGAGGAGTGGAAGGAGGCAGGAGATTAACTTATTCAACAGCCATTTATTGAGAGCTTTCTCTACACCAGGGGCCAGCCTAGATGCTGGGATTCCCAGTAAACAAGACAGATGGAATGCCATTGGAAATGTTTTATCTAAACAGAGGAAAACAAACAAATAAATAAATATATATATCATTTCAAATCACGGCAAGGGCTATGAAGAATAAACAGAATAGCAGACTAGAAAGTGATGGGGCAGGGGTAGATGTATTGAAGCCTGAGAGGTGAGAAGGAGGAAACTGAGCAAAGATCTGAGGGCAGACGTTTCCTGGGGGAAGAAACAGCATGTATAAAGGCCCTGGGTAGGATGTGGGAGCGGGAGACAAAGTTAGTGTGTAACAGAAACAGAAATAAGGCCAGAAAACAGTAGCTGGAAAAGAACGGCAGGGAACAGTGGAGAAGGGTCTGGGCGGGAAGATAAGGGGGCTGGGGCGAGGTTTGTGGGAGGACTCATGTTCGCTCCTGAGGAGGGGCTGGAATTGTGTCCGCAATGTTTGAGCCTGGGGCTGTTTCAGCTTCTGAGACTGATTCCTCAGTGGGACCACCTGCATTGCTTCTCGTGGCCTCGAGAGCTCAGGAGCAGTCTGTCCTGCAGCTGTAGGTCTGCTCAGTCACCCAGGGCCAGCCTAGCCGGAGAAGACTGATGACTCCCTGACTTGCCCCCTCCCAGGAGCCAGATGATTCTCAGCACTGGCCCACACAAAAAACAACAGCTTCTAGGGCGGGGCATAGCGTCACGGGCTCTGGGAGTGGAGCTCGCTCCACATATCCCAGGCAAGATGGAAGGAGAGGGGCTCAGGGAGACCTTCCCCAAACACCTGCGCCTCAGCTGGCTGGCGCCATTAATGCTTCTGACTCCGGAGGAACACTCCCCCGTTCCCATCCTCAGGAGAATTCTCATCTTTTTTCCCTTATTAATTGTTTTGTTTCCAATTACACATCTAATATTCACCCACCAGAGAGCATTTGAAATGTTCAGAGAATATAACAAAGAAGACAGCAACTAGGCGCAAACCAAATACCAAAAGAAGCCACTAACCTTCGGCACAGGGGTCTCAGAGTGTGGGCCCAGACCAGCAGCCTCAGCATGGCCTGTGGCTTGTGGGAAATGCAGACTCTTGGGACCACATCTGTCCTAGCAATGCAGGGACCTGGGGTGACGCCCAATCATCCGGGGGATTTTGAGGCACACTCAGTTTGAGAACCACTACTTCAGAATACTCCCTGTCTTCCATCTGGGCTTGTACTTAGTCAAGTTCACTCTGTGACTATGCTGCATGTTTTGATTATTTTCCTCAGCATACATCAAGAGATTCTCCCAGGTCATTATAAACTATTTGAAAACTTTCCATGAGTGTCCTTCCTGACATCTCTGTAACAATATGCCCCATGGTTTTGCCATCACTGACTTAACCAGAACTCTTTTCTTAGCACCTCTGGGGAGTTTTAGAAGTCCTATCTATCCAACTGGACTTCTAAAAGTTAGGCTGATATAGAACGAAAGTGGGAAGGCACGGCTGCGGCCCCTGCTGAGACACATCTGGATTTGGTACAGAGGAATCCTGACTGCTACCAACACAAGTCCAAGTGGGTCGGAGAGAGGGTGATGACCAGGAGCTAGTAGGTGTGAGCTCCAGGCCAGACTCTGTGGCCTTGAACAAGCTCCATGCCCTTTTGGACACAGTTTGACCACTGAAAGGCTTGACCTTCACATCTCTGAGGTCTCCTGACAGTCTCTTGCTATGGGTTCTGGGCACTTCCAGGTGGCTATCCCCCCAAGGTGGTCCCACAGCTCTCAGCATCCTGGGAAGCATAGCTATCGCCAGCAACAAGGCTGTCTGGCTCTTCTCTCATCCAATCTACCCCTGCTCTCCTGCCCACCTGCCACTTGCTCTGATCACCTCTGTCAACAAAAAGAGGGGTCTAGCTCTGGGCAGTTCCACCCTCTGGCCCCCTCCCGCTGTCCAGCTGGGACCCCACCTGTTGTCTCACCTGCCCTGCCAACCACCTCCTAATGCATGTCACGGCCTCTGCTTCTTTACTGGTTACTCGTTCCCGGGCCCTGCAGCCAGCCTTGTTGTGTTGGGTGGCATTCTGGGAGGTGTGAGAGTGGTCCAGGTGAGAAAGGCAGGGATGGTGGGGACTGAGGAAAGGGTAAGGAACGTTCTATCAGAAACCACTGAGTACCACTAAGACGGGGCTCATGAGAGAGAGGAGCCCAGCGTGATTGCCAGGTTCGTTTTCTCCACTATCAGTGCCATTTTTCAAGAGTGTACAGGAGGGTTATTGGGCTCTAGGCAGGCAAAAAGAACATTAATTTGACCTTGCTGCAAGCATCTGCCTCTTCTCTGACCCGTCCCTCGGGCCTGCTCTGTTTCCCCAGCTGCCAATTCCAGGCCTCCTCGCCCCCACTCCCAGGCCCCATTCCAGGGGTGGCCTAGCTGACAGCCCGCACTCTGTGAGAGTCTGGCTGCCAATGGTTTCACATTGCTCCTGCTCCATTTCCAGAGCTTCACAGAGGCCAAGAAGGCCTCAAGCACCCCAGTTTTCGGGGGTGGGGACAGCTGGAGGGAGCCAAGACTTATGTAGCAGAGATGTCCGACCCAGGGAGCTCAGCTGCAGCAGCCACCCCAGGTTCCTCCACTGGAATCTCATCACACAGAGGTGGGCTTTGGGGTCTCCTGGATGCACAGAGGAAGGTGTGAGGGTGGTCCCCTCACTGTGAGGTTCATCAGAATCATCTGGAAGGCTGTGTCACACAGATCACTGGGCACCCCCACCCAAGTCTTTCTGACTCAGTAGGTCTGGAGTGCAGCCTGAGAATTTGCATCTCTAAGGAATTCCAGCTGCTGCTGCTGCTCCCAACACTTGAGAATGAGGGGGGGCGGGGGGGTGGTAAAAGCCTGAGGGGGGAGCTCTCAACAATTTCAGGGAGAATGAATTCCACCTGGTTCATTGCTCACTCCCCAGGGCCAGACACATAGTAAGTCTCCAATGAAGATTTCTTGAGTGGACAACCCTAAGTCAGAAAATAAAGGCCCAAGAGCCCAAGACAAACCTGCCTTTGGGGTGGGAGAAGGCAGCTCTGAAGCAGAGGGCTGCTTCCTCCGTCGTTTTCACTCCTGAGCTCCAGGCAATGGGGTTCAGCTCATACAATCTAAGCAGAGCACCCACCCCTTCCTCCCCTGCTCCCCTGGGCTGTGAGCTGCCTCATTGACATGCAGCCCGCACAGTTGCAGAGCTCACTTCTGGATCACTGAGAAATGGGTCCGATTTGAAAATGTCAAGATCTCGTTAGCAATTCCAATGGCCACAGCGGTAATTACGCCTTTTCATGTTCCAGTGTGTTACACTGCATCAAAACTGACACAAACGCCTGGTTTTATAATATCACAGCCTGGAAATAAATGTCCAAAATGATATGAAAATGTACTAGGAAGAGATTAATAACTGTTCTTCCAGGAGGAAAGATAGCCCTTTTCAACCAGTATATTACATATTTTTCCTCTTAAGAAAGCCTCTCTGATAGCATCTCTCCTTGAGGGGAACTGAATTATATTATCACTCCCAGGCAGTAATCAGTTCTGTCAGCTACAGGGCTGAGCTGTTGCAGGCAGGAGGGCGGTAGGGAAGGGTGTGGGGGGGGGGGGGCGGTTCCAAGGGGTGGACCCTGGAAGGGACACTCCCCAACCCAACCCACCACCAGCCCAGAGTTTTTCTTCCTAGAATAGGTAGAACCTGGATTCGTTGATCTATGAGCATCTCGTTGCAAAGCAGGAAGGCTGCAGAGGGGCAAAGTGGCATCTTGTTTACTCAGGAAAACCCTGTCTAGCCACCTGGGAAAGCATCCCTCTCAGTCCCAGCAATGAGCTGGGAGATGCTGGTCCAAGGATGGGCCTATATAGCAACGATTTCCTGAGACCCCTGCCTTGAAGGTCCATCCAGGTAAGACAGAAGGGAGGCCTGCCACATGCCAAGGAAGAGCTAGGCACTTCATATGCATTTCCTCATTTAATTACCTCAACGTCCCTAGGACGTTGGCATAATTACCCCCATTTTGTTGATAAGAAAACTGAGGCACAGTGAGACAGTCACTTTCCTAAGCCCACACAGGTCAAAGAGTTGCAGCGTCTGGACTATAAGCAGATCCCTCTGACTTGGAAGGCCTCTCTCTTCCAGGACTCTTTGTCACTTTCAAGGCGGCAAATGCTAACAGCCACACAGGGACCCAGACAGGGAGCGGATGTCTGAACCAGGGTGGCAAACTCCAAGGAGGCATCACAGCCAGTTACCTTAGCCCCTGAACTTCACAGGGGCCCCACTGCCCCCATGACCAAAGGCTATATAAAGAGGAGGATACATTTGACAATGTTTGGTCAAATTCTTAGAGCCGGAGAATCCAAGATGGCGGCATAGGTAAACACCTAAACTGCTGCCTCGCGCAACAATTTCAAAAATTCAACTAAAAGACAAAACGTCTATCACCCAGAACCACAGGAAAGCTGGCTGAGTGGAAGTTCTACAACTAGAAGGAAAGAGAAAAGAGCATCGAGACGTGCACGAGCGCTGAAAAGCTGAGGTACGGAGGCACGTGATCCGGGCTGGCGGTGGGTGTTGCTTTTTTCAACCCAAAGGGAGACAAGCCCCCGATTACTCTGAAATCCAGTTTCTGAGGAGACGCGGGGGACCCAAACTCCTACGGGGAGAAGCTGGACTGTCTGCCAGTGAGGGGGGCTTACTTGCAGAGCTGCGCGCAGGAATAATTGTTTACTGCACTGGGGCACGGGACTCCAGGACGCCCTTGGGGACACAGAGCCGGCTAACTAGCAGCCATTGCTGTTTGCCACGCCCTAGCCTAGTGACACCCTGAGACCCCGCCCTGCACAACCTACAAACCCACCCAAGCTCCAAGCAGCAGCGTTAGCAGAAGAAAGCCCCGCCCTATTGCAGCTTAACCTAGCAAACTTGCAGCCTGGGTCAGACAGCTCCAAAACCTCCAAACCCCAAGCAAAGAGGAGAAAACTGTAGCTCTCACTGTAGCTCCTGCTGGATGGCCTCAGACAGTAGCTGACCTGCACCCCATTGGAGATCCAGAAGCCAGTGTACCTAGTGGTCAGAGTGAGACACCAGATTTCAACTCCTCACATCCATAAGTGACACATTCAAAGGCAGACTCAGTGAGCACCAAAGCCCCACTGAAACAAGTCCTGCCCCTAAGTGTGTCTTCAGCGCAGCAGTTCTTCCATTATAGACACAGTGAGTGCTCACAGCTAATTGGCCTGGAGGTCAATTCCTCCCAGTATACCAACAGCAATTAAGGCTTTAACTGCACCAAGTCTTTGCACTCAGCCCACAAAGGGGTGTACCAAGAGTGTCCACATCTGGTGATTGGGGAGGCTGAGCTACTGCCCCCTATAGGTCACCTACCACACAAAGCTACTCCATCAACACAGGGAAGCAGCCAAAATGAGGAGACAAAGAAACATGTCACGAATGAAAGAAACGGAGGAAAGCAAACTACTGGATGACATAGAGTTCAGAACCACATTTATAAGGTTACTCAAGAATCTTCTTAAAACTGCTGAGAAACTTGATGAGAACTTCAAGGAGCTTAATGAGAATGCCAAAAAAATGGAAAAGGATCAGTCAGAAATGAAGCATACACTTTCTGAAATAAAGAATATACAGAAACTCAACTGTAGATCAACGTACGCCAAGAATCAAACCAAAGATCTGAAATATGTGGAAACAAAAAACATCCAACCAGAAAAACAAAAAGAAAAAAGAATCCAAAAATATGAAGATAGTGTAAGGAGCCTCTGGGACAACTTTAAGCGAACCAACATCCGAATTTTTGGGGTGCCAGAAGAAGGGAGAGAGCAAAATATTGAAAACCTATTAGAAGAAATAATGACAGAAAACTTTCCCTGCCTGGTGAAAGAAATAGATGTACAAGTCCAGGAAGCGCACAGAACCCCATACAAGAGGAATCCAAAGAGGACCACACCAAGACACATCATAATTAAAATGCCAAGGACAAAAGACAAAGAGAGAATATTAAAAGCAGCAAGAGAAAAACAGTTAATTACCTACAAGGGAGTACCCATACGACTGTCAGCTGATTTCTCAACAGAAACTATGCAGGCCAGAAGGGAGTGGCAAGAAATATTCAAAGTGATGAACAGCAAGAACCTACAACCAAGATTACTCTACCCAGCAAAGCTATCATTCAGAGTCGAAGGTCAGATAAAGAGCTTCACAGACAAGAAAAAGCTAAAGGAGTTCATCGCCACCAAACCAGGATTACATGAAATGCTGAAGGGTATTCTTTAAGGAGAGGAAGAAGAAGAAAAAGGTAAAGATAAAAATTATGAACAACAAAATGACATCAAATACATACCTACCAACAAGTGAATCTAAAAATCAAGTGAATAAAAAATCTGAAGAACAGAATGGACTGGTGAATATAATAGAATCAGGGACATAGAAAGGGAGTGAACTGACGATTCTCAGGGGAAGCAGGTGTGAGGGGTGTGGGAAGAGCTTGGACAAAAATCTTACTCCTATGGATGAAGACAGTGGCGGGGGTAAGGGCATGGGGTGGGGTGGGGAATCAGGTGGAGGGGAGCTATGGGGGAAAAAATAGAGGAACACCTGTAATAATCTGAACAATAAAGATTTATTAAAAAATAATAATAATAATAATAATAAAACAAAAAAATTCTTAGAGCCCAGGTGACGGAGAGATACTAGACAGCTTGGAATCCCAGTTGCAAAATATATGCGGAAAGGATACCCAAGATTAAATATTTAAGTGGTTATCTTTGTGTGGACCTTGACTCTCTCCCAAGGCCCAGGGAGCCAAGATGAGCCAGGCAGACCTGGGTGACATCCTATGCCCTGTCTTCATGCTCTGTGACCTCAAACAAAGGTCTCCCAGCCTCTCCCAGGGAGAGGCACCTTCCCCACCCCAGACTCACAGGAGGTGAGAAGCACCAGTGGTGTTGACAAGCTCCAGGCGCTTGGCCACATGCTCACTGCAGACCTGGGACACAGGGAGATGCGGGAACCAGCACTGAACAGAGCGTCATGTCTAAAGAAAACCAGCCTTTTTCAAAAGATGAGAATCGACAAAATTAATGAGGCCGATTACTGCCAGCTGCTTAGAGGAACTTGAAGGCTTTTGATGTCAGTACATTTATGATGACAGAGTAATTAGAGCCAATTAAGAAAAACATGAAGCTGAGAACCGTGTAGTGGGCTCATAGTAGCTGAGTCTCAAGGGGCCTCAGACCCTCTCTGGAGTCCCCAGAAGTGCTCTCAGGAGAGCAGCCTGCAGCCAGGGCCTGCTGTGGCCTCTGGGAACACAGGATCAACTGAGCAAGGACAGAAGGCAAGGAGGAGAAGGAGGTCCAGTTTAATTCAAAATCAAGATTGTCTTGTCTAGGTAAGAACCAGTAACCATTCCAAAGAATTTCTCTTGCAACCCGGTGTGCAGGGTCATACACACTTAAACAGAGGCAGCATGGGTGTAGTCCCATGACAAGCAGCTTTTCTAATGGGTGGGTGAACAAAACCATCACCATTCTTTCACTCAGCTTCCATTGCCCTTGGGAGGCACAGATTTGCAAGGAGGCCAGCTGGGACTGGGCAGAGTTGATGGTCTGGAACAGAAAGAGGATGGCTCTTCTTACTCCAAAATTTAAGACGGAGGAAAACAGATGGATTTACAGCTCAGGGTGGCTCATGACTCTCGGTTCATCTGCCACCCTCTTCCCTGATCTTCCCAGGTTGTTGGAGAAAGGCATCCCTTGGCCTTATTCACAGGCTAACACAGGAAACATTGACCTGCGGTTAGGAGAGCCCTGCAGAGTTCCCAGACGCCCCTCCCACCATCAGCTTCCCAATCCCTGAACCTTGATACCAGGAATCGAACCCTTTACCCCACCAGGAGAAATCCAGCCTAAAATGCAAACTCCCCCGGGCATGGGGCATAAGAACCAGAATTCTTACTCAAAGGTGAATGGCTGCTCTCTCTCATTCAGTCAAAGGTAAATGGCTGCTACCTTTCATTCAGCCAAGATGCTGTACACCAGCCCCGTGTCCTTCCATGGTCCTCATCTCCCTGTCCCTACTCCCCCATGGCAGGCCCAGGTGAGCCAGGGACAGGGCAGAGTTCTTACAGGGCTGAAAGTGGGGCAGATTTTCATCAAAGTTGAAATAAAAACAAAGAAGAAACTCTGAAGCCCATTTTTGAAAGACCTACCCCACCAGATGGAAGTAATATGCGCCTCGCAACCATTTGGTTACGGTCGCCTTTGTGCTCAGAGATCTTTAACACAAAAGCAGGGTGGAAAATAAACACAAGCTCGTAAACGGAGAAGTCAGATTCTCCCCCAACAGGCTGAGGAAATCAAAACACATGTGCTAATCCCACTGCTTGCCCTGACCAGCTGCTTCCACGGCGGGTCTCTCTGCCTCTCTGGGCCAATTCACGCATCTGTAAAGTAACAGAGCAGTACCATATGATTCCTCAGGTCCATCCACCTCTGTGAGTCTAAGGTACTGCACTCAGCTCTGATTCTTAAGTATGTTTGCTAAAGTGCAATCACAGAGGGGAGGAAAACCCCGACAAGAACCAATGGATATGTTTCTTGGCTAAAAAGAACCATTTATTCTGGAAAATGAACTATATCCCTGATGTGAACATTAAATCAAGCTGCATCCTGAAAGCACATGTTCAGGGCCACAAGAGACATGTGAGTCCAATTAAAATATTTAAGCTGGTTTTCTTTCTTCAGAGAATCACAAAGTCTAACTACATACACATGTCTGGCATTTTCCGGAGATTGTGATGAGATTTTTGCATGAGTTGTTTGGCGTTTGAATTTTATTGGATCAATACCAGGTGTGGGTCATGTAACGAAAAAAACTTGGGCCGTGTGGGGGGGAAATCTGATGTGTTAGTCTCTCATTACGGTTTCTATGCCTTGCTTTTATTTCTTAAACTCTAAGCACACGGGACTTGTTCTGTAATTTCCTTCAGTCTAATGCTGTGTTATCTCAAATGCCCTTCTTCTCATGATCAGAGTTAGAGATTGTTATTGGATATTGAGGTTGATACTTTATCTCTATGATACCACGGCAGGCAACCAGGTATGCCATTGAGTGAAAAGCTGCTGGGATCTCCAGGAGAACTCATGAAGAAGACTAGTATGAGGTTGAGACTTCATTCATGTTGATGATGGAGAGTATTCTTCTATTTCTGAGGCATGTCCTGAGTAGGAAGACCAAATTAGTGTATAAGAGAGTTAAGACGCCTAGATCGTATGCCAGGAAACTAGTTCATCGGTAACAGGAGTATATCTGTTAAGGGACAGTCTGAGCTGCTGTAACAAAGAGACCTAAAACACAATGCCCTCACCAGGTTGGAATCACATTTATTTCTCGCTTAATCCAGAGAAGCCATCCCAGGGCTAGAACAGCAGCTCTACCATCCTTGACATACAGCTTCCCTCTCTGGGTCCAAAGTGGCTACTTCAGCCCCTGCCATTGCATCCGCCTCTTGGCCAGTGGGGAAGAGGAAGGAGAATGGCCAATGCATGCCCATTTCTCTTAAGATTATATAATGAAGACTGCTAACTATCCACCAAGATCTATTGTCCCTTCTTTGGGGACACTACATGTGCCATCCTGTTTGTAATTGGGTATGGCCATAGGATAAAATTCTCTCAGATGGAATGTAAACAGAAGTAAAGGATTAGAAAAGAGGATCTTATGGGCCACGTATAGAAATGGCACACATTAATTCTGCCTCATTTCATTGGCTGGAGTTCAGTCACATGCTCTGCAAGGGAGGTTGGAAATAAAGTTCAGAGAGCTTAAGGAATTTTCCCAAAGCAGAACCATGATATAGTCAAAGGTTCCTCTCCACAGCCCTTGCACTGTCCTCCACGCCAGGATGTCCCTGGATTCTTTCTAAGCAAACCACCTTCCCTGCCCCATTGAAGGTGCTAGTTTACCCCTTCACGTTGACTCACACTCTGTAGCTGCTCAATGGGGACTGAGGCCAATGTCGATAACATAAAGATATCCTTAGAAGATATTTTCCCTCCAGATGAAGGCAGGAGAGTGATCCAGGAAGGGGTCCAGGGCTTACCGAGACACTGCCTAAAGGGAACACAGGTCAAGAATCCTACAGGAGACCATGAACTGGGCTCATCAAGACAAAGGCCTGGAAGGAAAGAGGTCAGAGGTGAGGTGTGTATGCAACGGCAGGGTGATGAGGATGTGGAGTTATACAACCTCTCTCATCCACAGATACGCAAAACAACTTCTTCTTGTCTCAACCCCAGTCCACACATACTAAGACGTGCCACAAAGTCTCTTGCCAGGCACTGGGGCTATGGTGGTGCAACTCCAAGGAGATCGTGCTGAGCTTCTGACTGAATGGATGGGCTGCCTCCCTGATTATGGGAGACATGTGTTTTATTTTGGCATTGCTATGAGTTTGTGAGCCAAAATAGTCCTGTATAACTCATTTAGAAAAGAGGATCTTTTCTCTCATTTCTCATTCACTCATTTCTTTTGTTATGAGGCAGAATAGCATAGACTCCAGAGACAGACTGAGTTAGAAACTCAGCTCCACAGTTTGCCAGATGTGTGCCTTGGGCAAACCAATTAACCTCATTGGGCCTTAGTTTTCTCATCTGTAAAATGGGTAATAGTCTCTACTGGTGCCAGGAGACACTTGGAAAATCCTGCATCTCAGGCTTGGTGGCTTTTGGGCACGTAACATTCCTGTTTCCTTCTGAGAAAGTAGGACCTTAAGAACATCTTCAACATTCCCCATCATGGTACCCAAAGCCTGGATGTTTTGCTCCAGTACATCATTTATTCTTATTACACTGAGGGGAGGAAATTAAATCATAAAATATTTTACATAATTCCTTTATCTTGCTCTTTAGCTTGAAAAAAATTTGAATGTTTGCTGTGTTGCTATTAGAAAACAAATGAAATTCTCCTTCTAGGGTCCCAAATGAGCAAGGAAAAGCTGTGATTGGGTGCCACCACTGCCAGTCACCTCAGATCTCAAGGCTCACCCCCAGGAAAGTCAGGTTGTGCCCACAGAGCTTGCCCATAGACAAAAATCTCTTTTTTCTCACACCCCCCCCCCCCACACACACACACACACAACTCAGACTTTGGGAAAGAGCTAATGAATCAGGAGGAATATTATCTCATTTCATAGTATCTTGAATAGAGAAATAAAAAGGGACTTTGTTTTAAATCCCTTTGGTGGCATGTCTACATCTTAGTTCAGAGTCTTTTGCTCGCTCTGTTATAAAAAGAATGAAGACACTAATTAGACCCGACAAAGCAATAGGGTTTCCCCTGACCTCAGAAGCCAGAAGCCACCCAGGTGCTGTTGTAGGGTCCACAATGTGCTTGGAAGAGGCCTTGATAGTCAGGGACTTGATGAAGAATAGCAAGTATGTTATTTGTTAAGTGTAACTGAGTGTTGACTGGGTACCCAGGGCCCCAGGTCTCAGGAGGTCACAGTCCAGATACCTCAAGGGCCACAGAATACTCCCCAGGGCCATGCCTCTGATGAGAAGTGGGAACCATTCAGGCAGAAAGATGCCAGAAGAGAGTGCCCAGGCAGACTCAGAAGCAGTTCGGCACTTGAGAGAAGGCAGGTATTTCCAAAGAACTGGAGCAAAGAAAGTCAGAGGAAGTGAGAAGTGGTGATGACCTGAGATGAGATGCCCAAGCAATAAAGGAAAAAGAAGAGAAGATTTTCAAGAATAAGAATGGAGAGAAATATTGGTGAAAGGGGACCTGGGATTGGGGAGAAAGAAGAAAGATGAAAGGGTAACAGAACTGGAGATGTTTTCTTCCAAGCACCATTGGAAGAAGCCAAGGAATTCCCTACAAGCTGACGTGAAGTGAGGACAAAGGGAGCTTGGCAGTGGGTCCTACTCCATCCCACTGGGCTCAGAATATAGCAGGAACAGCAGGAACCACATCCCTTCTCACAAATATAAGAAGCCCAGGAGTTAACACTGCTAGATTTGTTGCAATGGTTCAACCATGTCATCAAAAACACAGACTTCTTCTTGTCTTCATGCTTTGTCATCCCCAGGATGCTACAGACTTTCTGTCCTTGAGAAAACATTTCAAGTTCTGCTACTCCTGGTCACAAAAGGGCTGCTGGAGCACCACATAACCACATTCAAGGCAGAGAGATGAGAATGGGTAGGAAAGGATCCTCGTTCCGGTAGCATCCTCTTGTATTAGAGAAAAATATCTTTCCCAGAAGTCCCCAGCAACTTGGCTCATGTCTCATTAGTCAGATAAGCTCATGGCCACCCCTGGACCAATTACTGACAAAGACAAGGTGAATTACCAAGACTGACCTAGGGAACTCAAGGTTCATTCTCTGGGTCTAGGGCAGGTTTACCTTCCCTGGGCACATTGCTGCCTGCCAGAAAGTGGAACAAAACTGGGACCTGTCATCCCAGAAGGAGGGGGTAGGAATGGTTGTTGAGTGAGCCATGTCCTGGCACAAATTGTTTTTGCCTGGAACTAATGCTCCAACATCTTGGGCAATAAGGGGACTAGAAGAGCCATTCCCAGGGAACCAGGAAGTGGCCCCCTCAGTGACAGAGGGTCAGAGCTGGAATGGGACTTGCCCAGGGTTATTAATCTAAAGCCTGGCAGAGAATTCCCAGCCAGCTCAACCTCCCAGGAATATATTTGTGTTTTAGGGGTTTTCAACTTTTTTAATTGTGGTAAGATATACATAACATGAAATTTACCATCTTGAACATTTCCAACCATAGTGTTAAGTATATTTATATTGTTGGGCAACTGATCTCCATAACTCTTTTCATCTTGCAAAACTAAAACTCCATCCCCATTAAATAACTCCACATTCTCTCCTCCCCCAGCACCTGGCAACCACCATTCTACTTTCTGTTTCTATGAGTTTGACTGTGCTACATCCTTCATAATGGTGGACTCATACAGTATCTGTCCTGTTGTGACTGGCTTATTTCACTTAGTATAATGTCCTCAAGGTCCATCCATGGCATAGCATATTGCAGAATTTCCTCTTTTTTAAGGCTGAACAGTAGTCCATTATATGGATAGACCACGTTTTGTTAACTCATCTATCCATGAACACTTGGATTACTTCTTCCTTTTGGCTACACCATGCTGCAGAGGCCAGAGCACAGGTTGAGGACAGACATCTGTGGTTCTTGGTCCTCATCCAGCCAGATCTCAGCTGCCCACAGCAGGACCAGGGAGAGAGACACATTCTGAAGACAATGTCATCTCCTGCACTAGAAGTGGAGCTGGTCCCTGGTACAGCCAGACCCCTCGAAACGTACTGTTGTGTAGACCAGCTGACAGTAATGTCTGAAATACTACCACTCACATTTCAGGTGTGGTGGCTCTTTACATTGAGGCCAGCCATCCATGCCCTAGTGTGTTCCTAAAGCCAAAACCCTCCTCCCCAAGACGGTTATCCTGCAGTAGGCCCTTAACGTAATGTTTTTATTTCTCATGCCACTTGCCATGTAGCATGCTTCCTTCTGAAAGAACACCCAGTAGGCACACAGGAGTCACTTGTGATTCAGTAAAGAAGAAAGGACCAGCTGGGAGAACAGCAGAACACAAACAAAAGGCCTTTGCCATCACCTCCCCCAGCCAGTTAAGCCTTACAAGTCTTATAGCTTCGGAAAGAGAAATCTTTAACCCAATTATGTCAAACCCCACTGGATACATTTGATCCGGGAAAATACCATCTCTGGCAATCATAAAGAATATTAAGGTATTAGCAGTCGTCGTTTTAGAATTGCATTGGAAGGGGAGCTGGAAATAATTGCACATCAGTTGCTCAAAAATCAGCAGTAAAAGAAATTTACATTAGTATATAAATTACCCTCTCAGCAATATAAATTAGGATTTTATACCTCCTAATGACAACAGTACAGGCCCTGGCTGTGCTAAGCAGAGAGTTGTTAGAGGAAAGAGTGGCTGTGCTCTGGATCCAGCAGGCACTGGGCCTCAGTGCTGAGCTGGGGAGCAGAAGTGATTGGAATCTGACTGGCACCCACCTGGAAGCTGGCGCTGCTAGAAGAGAAGCCATCACTGCTGGAAGATTCTCCAGTTAGCAGAGCACCGGGGAGGCATGCACACTCAGAGCAGGCTCTGCAGAGAACAAAAGTCATTTGCCTCCCTTTCCCTGAACAGCGTATGAAGCTCCTCCCCACTCCTGCCTTGGAAACAGAAGGCTCTGAATTTACCTGGATGTTATCAACACTTCCTTTAAGAACATTTGGTGGCTTGAGCTTCAGTTCTTCAGCTTTGTGGCAGGGCAGCCCAAGCCCAAGTTTAGAGTCAGGGACCAAGTTTGCTGAAGGGGTCAGCAGAAAACACCTAGAAACCCCTTAGAATTCTAAAATGATGAGGCCAACGCCCAGGGCAGGGAGGGTGAGTGGATGGGGTGAAGTGGGAAGATTGGGGGCTCTTCCTGTAGCAGGCAACAGAAGCCAAAGGCAATGTCATTTCACAGGGCAGGTGGCTGGAGCATGAAAGACTGCTCCTGGCAGAGGGCCCATGAGCTCATACTCTATCCATCTACCCATCTACCCATCTACCTGTCTGTCTTTCTGTCCATCTATCTTTCAGGTCTGTATGCCTCTTGTGCTGCCATCTTTCTCTCTTACTATATAGACTGACTTTTTCCATTCAGCCAAGGAAGATGATTACCAAACAGAAGAAAAGAAAAAAAACACACGCAAACAGATCTGTTTCTTCTCAGTCTGAGGGAGGGACTCTGATTGGCTCTTCTTGGTTACATGCCCCACCCCCTGGACTAATCACTGTTGAGAGAAGATGGTTATTACAATTGGCTCGGCTTGGGTCCCATGTTCAGCTATCATTTGAGTGGATGGTCACAGTGGCCATGATGGATTTACATCCGACCAAACCCACAGAGAAAGGGAGAATAGCTGTTCTCCCAGAGGAAATAGGGGTGCCAAGCCCTCTAGCAAGTGGTTTGTCCAAAGGGCCCAAAGAAACCAGAGATGGAGCCAGAATCAGATCTCTCCTCTCCCCCTTGGTCCTGAGCGCTTTCTCCAGGCAGCGTGCCCAGGGAGGGTGGGGAGGTTTGGAGAGGGACTGAGCTAGGGAAGAGGCAGCCTCAGCATGATCTGTCGCTTGAACATTTAGAGACAACAGCCCATCTACTAGTGTGTAGGAGAGAGAAAATAGAGTACAGTGGACCACAAAATACAGCCAGGCTCCAGCAGGCCTGGACATCTATAATTCTAAGCAGCTCCCCAAGCAATGTCAGTGAACAGCCAGTGTCAGAGGCTCTGGGTTAAGAGGCTGGGGTCTCCAGAATGGTCCTTTTCAAATGGCACACAGGGTTGGGGCCACATCACACAAGCAGGACTTGTACTGTGTGCTGTGTGTTTCCGGTGAGATCCGCAGTAGTAACAGGTTAGAGTCAAGTCCCAGAATCACTGACTTTTCCAGCCACCCCAGGAAGAAGATACTTGGTGGGGAACCCATTTCAGAGTTCTGAGATGAGAAAGGACCCGGCCAAGGTCATGGCAAAGTCGTGGCTGATATGGGACTAGAACCCACATCTCCAGACTTGCTCCCCTGCCTTTCCAGCCACCCATCCACAAAGAGAGATGGCAGCAAAGTGGTATCTTATGGCCCATTGCCCCAACCTCATTTTTCTCCCAATTTAAACTGCAGCCTCCCTGCCCTTTCCCTGTGGGACCCCAAAGAATCTGGAAGACTTCATGAATCAGGGAATCAGGGCCAGTAAAAAATATCTGGAATCATGACTGCTTATTTCTGCCATGTTGGGGTCTTACATGTTCAGTTGGGCCAGAAACCCTTTGAGAAATCCAGGGCAATGGTGAGATTATGGGGAAATGTGCCCCCGGAAAGCAAGAAGCAGCAAGTTGGCGCCTGCCTTGCTGTGTTGTGTGAGAACATCCTAATTACTGCGGATCTGGAGCCTCAGTCTCTTGCTCTGCAAAATGGGGATCCTGGCACCTCCCTTCCAGGGCAGAGATAAGGAGTGAGGAGATGACCTGGGCAAGGACCTAGGCCTAAACCCAGGGTAGCCTCTGGCTTCCTGCCTCTCTTGGAAACCAAGGCCAACTCTTGCCCTTTCTGTGTCGCCCATGGGTGAGAGCCAGGCCCTGACTGACTGGTTGATGAATTAATGTGGAGACCAGATCTCCATGAGGATGTTTTCTGATGCTAAAAAAAATCCCTGGAGAATGAAATGTTATGTGTCATTTGTCAACAAAGCCCAGCACTTTTCAGTGAAATAAGCATCTGATTCTGGAAAAACTTAATTAAAGCTGCTGTTGGCACTCAAGTGATTTACACCATTATTCCCAGCCTGTGCCTGGTGACTCCCTGGGGAGACACCAATTATCTGCTGAGGATGTTGTGAAATTCTCAAAATACTCCTCTAAACAACATGAATCTTTAATTCATTTTAACGTTAAAAATATCAGATCATGCAACAGCTTTTCCAGAAAAAAAAAAAAAAACTCCAAAGTTTGGAGCCAAGTGAAACCTAAAAGAAATGGAAGGCTCTTGCAAACAGACCCAGGAAGCCCAGAGCCAAGCTCCAGTGCTCCATGTTTCAGAAAGCACTAAAGACACACTGTGTGCTAGTCACTGGGAAAACCTCAAGCCCACTCTTCCCCTTGAACTTGAGAGGAAATGGGCTTTGTAACCAGAGGTGGTTGGGGTCTTGGTTTCTCTGCCCCCAGCAGCAAAGCCTGGATTACCAGCTTCATGCATGAGCCCAGAACTGGCAAATGCCCCCAGGTCAGCAGCTCACCTCTCTGCAGCCTCTGCCCTCCAGAGTCTCAGCCCCTCCCATCCTTGTTGTTTCCAGTCTCCTGCTATTAAAGTTAGTTTTTTTATTTTCTTGCTAACTTTTCTCATTGTTATTAGCAAGGCTGTTGACCAGCCACATATTATCCCATCCTTCCCAGAAGTGCAGGCTCAAAATTACATATTTGTGGCCATGAAATACAGCCCTGAGTTTATATGAAATAAATTCGTTCATGCCTTCGTTCAACAAACATTTATTATGTGACAGTTAATGTCTCTGGGCCCATCACTTTGTGGGAAAGAGAATGCCTCCCCCTCAGAAAATGAACATTGAGCCCCAAGTTGTTACAAAAGGCTGAGCCTCCACGCTTCCTGGCTGCTGTAGAACCAGCTGTCCTACCTGCCTGCACTCTTTGGGTAGCATTTTACCCTTTTGACCCCATTTCTTTTCTAATCTGCCTTCAAGGCTCTTTGTAACCTGGATAAACAAAGTGTTGTGTAAGAATGGTTAACACCTGGCAATATATCAGCTTCCCATTTCTGTACCCATGACAGTCATCACTAATCAATCATGAGGATCTTCCTTCTGAACTAAGATATGGCCTCAGAATCACATTCAGTGCCCATGCTCCAATAAGCCACTACCAATCAATCGCAGAAAACAAGCAAGAATAAATATGCTTGCCAGCCCTGAGTGAAAGCAATAGTCCTTAGCCCTCTCCACACCTGCCCAGACTCCACAGCTGCTCCTGGCTCCTGGGGCCTGGTAGTTGAGCTTTTTAGTCCCTGGCTTAGACCTCATCTGCTCTGACCTTCCACAGGCTTCCTCCCACAGCTGCAGATGACTCTGGGTTGCAAACGTTCAACTCGCTTCAATCACTTACCGCTATGCCTGGTAGGTGTGGCTCAGAGGTTGAACTTTGACCTATGAACCAGAAGGTCATGGTTTGATTCCTGGTCAAGGCACATGCCCAGGTTTGGGGCTCAATCCCCAATAGGGGTGTGCAAAAGGCAGCCTATCAATGATTCTCTCTCATCATTGATGTTTCTATCTCTCTCCCTCTCCTTCCTCTCTGAAATCAATAAAAATATTTTTTAATTTAAAAATCACTTATTGATAGTTTTAGTCCAGGTTCACCCTCCCCTGGTGACACTCCCCTTCCTATCCTCCTAGCCAGGCTCAGCTTCTTACCCTTTATCCTGAGCCCCACCACCCTCTTCCCAATAGTTCGGGTACCACTCAACTCCTGCACTACCCTGTGCATCATAAAGTGCTTCAGACTGGCTGCATTTGAACCATGGATCAGGAGGCCTGACTTCTAGGCCCAGCTCTGCCACTAGCTGTGAGCCCTCAGAGGACTATGCTCCCTTTCCAGGCCCACTTATCTTCTGTAGAAATTGAAGGGTTTGAACTACATTCAGGATGGCAAGTACCTGGCAGGCATTCTGCCCCTTCCTAATTCTAGAGCTCCTGGCAAATGTCATCAATTAATCATGAGACTCTCTCCCACTAAGTTCAGACCCACTCACCAGGAAACTGCTCGAAACAACTAGAGTAAGACCACAGATAAAGTTTGTTTGCCTCCTGTTGGTCCCATAGGACCTCTTTAAAACCAACCTTCTCTAGTCTCTTTAAACTCTCAGCTCTAGCCATTCCCATGTGTGGGAGGTGGAATAATGGCCCCACGAAGATGTTTACGTCCTAATCCCCAGAGCGTGTGACTGTGTCACCTTAAATGGCCAAAGGGACATTGCAGGTGTGGTGTTAAGGATCTTGCAATGGGGGATTGGCCTGGATATTGAGCCCAATGTGATCACGGGGTCATAATAAGCAGCAGGCAGGAAAATCAGAGTCAGAAAGAGAGACAATGTAAGGCAGAGCAGAGATGAGAAAGGAGATAAAATGCTTCATGGCTGTGGAGATGGAAGATGAAACCATGAGACAAAGAATGTGGCTTCTAGAAGCTAGAAAAGGCAAAGCTATGTCAGGGATTCTCCCCGGAGCCTCCAGAAGGTGCGCAGCCCTGTCAATACCTTGTTTTTAGACTTCTGATCTCAGAACTCTAAGAGAACAAATCTGGGTTGTTTGTAGCACTTTGTTACAGCAGCCACCAGAAACTAACCTGGCATCGCACCAGCAGCTCCCACCTCCAGATCTGTGCTACGAGGCTCTGCCTTTCCTCCACCAGGCGTCCAGGGCATCTGTCTGAAGACATGTGTTCTCTCACCTGTCCCACAAGTGTCCGGGGGTGTGCTTTGCAGGGAGCCCCAGGATTCTGTAAATCCCGCGAGGGAAGAGCTTGCCTTGCATGCTCACATTTCCACAGTGCCCGGCAGCAGGAAGAAACCCATAGAGGCAGGCTTTGGCCATGTCTGGGTTTGAGTCCTGGTTCTGCCCCTTATTAACTGTGTCACTTTGGCCATTCTTCTTTCTTATCTGAAAAAGGGGGCAGAGGAACAGTAGGTGAAGGGATGCTGCCAGGGTTTAATGAAATGATATTCAGCAGTGGTCCCAAGGACCCTTGCATGACACCAGGAAATCTCATCTCCTTACACACTGATTTGACCAGGCATACCATGAGCCCAGCACAGCCTCACAGTCTCAGAGCCTCAGCACTCCATCTGGTTGCTCTCTTTTGATTCTTAATCCTTATGACAACCCTGTAAACATTGGTAATCCTAGTTGACAGTTGTGAAAACCGAGAAAATAATTTATGACCTTGAATATACAGTAGGAGACTATATAAGGTTACAACCTCAGAAACTAATGCCAAATCACCTGTGTTCAAATATCAGCTTCAGTACTTATTAGTTATATAACTTCGGGCAGATTGCTTAAAATGCTCTGTGCCTCAGTTTCCCCTCTATAAAACAGGAACAATAATGCTGTCTATGGCATAGAGTTGTTGTGAGAATTCAGTGGCCAATGGCAGATAGGCAGTCACCTTCCTTCACCTCTCCAACAATGGTTTTCAAGAAATGTTCTCAAAGTCCGTTGACTCTTAGAGATTTCTTCCAGCCCTGAATCCTGGGGTTCTATGTACATCCTGATTTGTCAATGCTCAGCCACAAACAGGTCCACTCATCCCTTAAAGTTCACTCTGGACCTCAGCTGTAAGGAAGATGAGGCCTGAACCTTCTCTCGCTCCCCACCCACCTCGGGCCCCAGATATTCTTCTTATCTGCTAGGCCACATCCCCTCCACTGCTTAAAATGTCATCTTGGGCCCTAGCCAGTTTGGCTCAATGGATAGAGCGTCAGCCTGCAGACTTTAAGGGTCCCAGGTTCAATTCTGGACAAGGGCACATGCCTAGGTTGCAGGCTTGATCCCAGTGTGGGATGTGCAGGAGGCAGCTGACCCATAATGATTCTCTCTCATCATTGATGTTTTCATCTCTCTATCCCTCTCCCTTCCTCTCTGAAATCAATAAAAATATATTTTTAAAATCTTTTTTTAAAATGTCATCTTGGAGTCTGACAGCCAGCTTCAGAGAGCCAACAGAATCTTCCTGGATGTAACAATGTGCCTTTGCCAAGGTTTCATATACCAGCCAAGGCCCATTAGCCTTTTCCACTGGAGACCTTCTGCCACAGCTCTCAGCACTGACTTCAGAGAGCTCAAGCTACCACTGCTCCTTGCCTCGCTCCCCAGGGGCCTGGAATCACTGGAGACCGGAACAAGCTTCTCCCACAGTTGCCCCCTGTGACTTAGGGTGTGATGGATAGGTATGGAGACCCAGAGACACATGGAGAAGTAGCCACTCACTACAGGACCCAAAGTCCTAAGTGTGAAATCATGCAGCAGAGATCTACACTAGATCTGTTCTTCCTTTATGTCACCACAGACACAGAACCTACAGTACACAAAAGCTCAATAAATGCTAAAGTGGTGGATGGATGGATGGATGGATGAATTGAGTTAATGAGTGAGTGAACAAATAAATGAGGGAATAGATGGAACTTCTCCTTCCAGACAATTTAAAAAATTTATCCTCAGATAAAAGGAGTTTGAGGCTTCAAAGACTGGTGTATGAGATATTTGGGCTTGAAGGATGGAGTTGGGGTGTGCAAACCACAGCATGAAATCCATGCTGTCCCTAGGATGGTTAGAGCCCCAAGTCTGTCCCTGCCCAGCTGTTAACACCACCAGAGACCTCATGGATGCCACCCAGATCTTTAGAGAAACGGGCCTGAGTTTTCAGAAGCAGGGGACTCAAAACCATGACTTACTCAGAACCTTAAGCTGGCCAGACTAAGGCTTCCCCATCCATCATAATAACTTGAAGAGCTGAGAACACTCTGTCTCCTGCTTGAAGAGATATTCTAGGCCAGTGGTTCTCAACCTTCCTAATGTCGCGACCCTTTAATGCAGTTCCTCACGTTGTGGTGACCCCCAACCATAAAATTACTTTCGTTGCTACTTCATAACTATAATTTTGCTACTGTTATGAATCGTAATGTAAATATCTGTGTTTCCGATGGTCTTAGGCTCTACAGCAGCGGTTCTCAACCTGTGGGTGGCAGGGTCGCCTAAGACCATCTGATGATGGCGACTGCTGCTGTAGAGCCTAAGACCACCGGAAAACACAGATATTTACATTACAATTCATAACAGTAGCAAAATTACAGTTATAAAGTAGCAACGAAAGTAATTTTATGGTTGGGGGTCACCACAACGTGAGGAGCTGCATTAAAGGGTCGCGACATTAGGAAGGTTGAGAACCACTGTTCTAAGACATGTCTCCAGCTCTGCTTTATCCAGGGCTCAGCCAGCTCTGTGGGATTAAGGATATGAATCCAGGAAGACTCATGTTAAATACCCTTCAAAGGATTCCAGTCACCCTTGAAAGAAAAGATGGGGAGCAAGATATACAGAAATGAAGAATTGCAGCTCTGGACTCAAACATCTTACTAGCTGTATAACCTTGGGAAAGTTACTAAATTGTGTCTTAGTGTTGCTGGTGGAAGTGGGGTTCTTGCGTTGTCACAAGGAAAGCATCCCAGGAGACCCACAAGGGAGGAGGATGTCTGGTAGTAAGATTTATTTGTAGCGTCAGATGTGAAATCAAAGGAGTGCCCCTCCTGGGTTCCCATCTCTGTCCCAGTGTCCCATCTCTGTCCATCCCGCCATGGAAAATTGGGGCCAGAAATAGGGCCAATGTCCAGATATCCCATGCCACTAGTCCAGCATTAGCAGTCACAGCCCCCATCCAGGTAGCTTAGCGCTGTTCCTGCGTGGTTACTATGGTGAGAGAACGTGCAAATGCACGGCTGAATCACCAAGCCAGAGAGAAAGGCTTTGTTTCCTGGGATTAAATTATCTTGGGCTTGGGAAGAATGAGGAGCTTTTTCAAAATAACCAATCAATTTCCCTCTGATGGATCCACCCCCTGGCCAATTGGTCCCTTTCCCAGGATAGACTGACAGGCCTCTGTGGTCACCATCTTGGCTCCCACTGAGCATGTGCTCATCTCCCCCTTTAAGGTTCTATCCCTTCCCCTCAATGATCTGTGGGGAACAGACCAGAGGTTCCCTGGGGAGTGTGTGAAGCTGTAACTTCCTAGTGAAATAAGCAGGCTCATGCTCCCAGTTGATACTCTTAATAATGTCTAATTCCCTCTACTTCCTTCCTTTATTAATATCTAGCTGCCTACACTAAAAGTAGTTTCCCTGACTACAGAATGAGTATAATTCCCATCTCATGAGGCTATTTCAGGGATTAAATGGCACAGAGTTTGGAAAGCACCATACAGAAGCCCCTGCACATAGTGGGTCTCCAATGGTGGCTGCAGTGACAGCGGTGTGATGTGAAGATGGTGACAGTATGGCTCCTGGTGGGGACAAGAAAGCCTGAACCCAAATCACCATGATGAAAGCAAAAATGTGATACGTGACTATGGCATAATGAAAAATAAATTTGATCTTTGTCCTTGGTTCCTGGCACAAGCCTTCAAAAATTCTTGGAATTTCTTGAGTGATAGGAATGTCTTTTACTATTTATAGCAAGTCTCTTTAGACTCATGGCAGAGGGGCCTCTAAATAGCTGCAGGATGGGGACTGGGTTCCAGAAAAACTAATTTGGTTAGAGAGTTGAAACTTTCAGCCCCAACCCGGCCTCTGGGAGGGGAGAGAGACTGGAGATTGAGTTTCATCATGTGGCCAATGGTTTCATCAATCACGCCTACATCACGAAAACTCGGTTTAAAACTCTGACACAATGAGGCTGAGGGAGCATCAGCATCCCCTGTGTTGGGAAGATGGCTCACCAGGAGAGGGCATGGAAGCTCTGTGCCCCTCCCACACCTGGCCCTATGTAACGTAACTCTTCCATTTGGCTATTTCTGAGCTGTATCCTTTCTTATAAAACTGTAATCAAATATAGCACCTTCCTGAGTCCTGAGAGTTGTTCTAGCAAATTACCAAACCTAAGGGGAGCTTGTGGGAACCCACAACTGTGTAGTCACCCCGGCAGAAGTGTGGGTGGCTTGGGGAGACCCTAGACTTGCAGCTGACATCTGAGGTGGGGGGCGGGGCGCAGTCTTATGGGTTGTGGGATTTGCATAACTGTGTCAGAATTGAATCGAATACTAGGACACTCAGTTGGTTTTGGAGAGTTGGGTGTTTGAGCAGAGTGACATGAATGGGAAGCGAGTCCAGAGGAGGGGAAGGGAAGAGAGCTCCTAGTTGAAGGTGTTCCAAGCCTGCTGCTTCCCTCCAGCCTCCGCCTGTCCCACCTATGCTAAGTCCTGGGAAACAGCAAGACTAGATGAACATGAAGAGGAGACATGTCCAGGGCCAGGAATGATGGGAGAGGGAGTACCTCAGGCCCTGCTTGCCCATCCGAAGCTGAGGATATGTCCCCCTGCCTCATTTTCCTGCATCCTCCACAGCCACCCACTATTCAGTCTGCAGACAGTGATTCTGTAACAGAGGGGTGGGGCCCCGGACACATGAGGAGAGCTAAGCCGAGGAAGATAAATGTCGTAGGAGTGGCAGCTGTCCTCCCAGCAGCGTGACGAGGCTCAGGAAGAAGATATATTCCAGGGAAGATCTGCTCCATGACAAATTTCCCCCCAGAGTAACACTCCCTTTAAGTGTTAATAGCAGAATCCATAAGAAAAAAGGTTCCTCTGAACGGAACAGATTCCTCAGGGGCCACTTTGCTTCCTGCTGGGGAGTTACGACCCTCAGAGGAGGGCTGTCTTCCCATCAATTGCTGATTGCAGTGAGCAGAGGGCCTGAGTTTGACGGAGCAGGACAAACATCTTTCAGCCAGGCAGGCAGGAAACAGGGAAAAGGTTGGGGGGAAAATGGGAGGAGCCAGGACCCAAAATGGTGCAATGAAAAGTGGGGCTGGGAGACGCGGATTTAAAACCCTAACCTATTCTCTGCCGATTATGTGACCTTAAGCAAGTCAGCCCTTCTCTCTGCTTTGGTCCTCTCAGTTTCCAACTGGGGGTAACGCTATCCACGCCCAGAATTGTTGGAGGACAAACTAAAGTAATGCATGTTAAGATTCCGGGCCTAGAAGAGGTACTTTTTTAAACTTTTTTCTTTTTTTAAATATGTTTTCACTGATTTTTAGAGAGAGGAGCGGGGAGATAGAAACATCAATGATGAGAGAGAATCATTGATTGACTTGCCTCCTACACACCCCCCACTGTGGATCGAGCCCACGACCTGTGGTTCCTGGGTCAATACGCAACCACTGAGCAACATTGGCCGAGCCAGAAGAGGTACTAACGCAGCATCCAGCTCAGTGCTATTCCAACCAACCTCCCACATCAGAAGCACCGGGAACTATTCTGAGAACACAGACGCCGGGGCTTCAGGATGGCAGGAAATCACTGTGCTGATGAGCTGGTCTGCTGAATCACGACACTGCTGAATGCTGCTCAGAAATGGTGAGCAAGAGGCCTGAGGGTGGGGGCAGGAAGGGAGGCCTCTCCGTACTGTTATTTATCTTTTGTATTCTAGAACAATCACTTCTTTTTTTTTTTAATATATTTTATTGATTTTTTTACAGAGAGGAAAGGAGAGGTATAGAGAGTTAGAAACATTGATGAGAGAGAAACATTGATCAGCTGCCTCCTGCACACCCCCTACTAGGGATGTACCCGCAACCATGGCACATGCCCTTGACCGGAATCAAACCCGCAACCCTTCAGTCCGCAGGCCGATGCTCTATCCACTGAGTCAAATGGGTTTTGGCCAATCACATCTTCTTTACACACTGTTCTTAGTCATGCTGCCTAGCATATCTGTCTCCATTCTCAAAATGCTTCCACCATATCCGCTGATCTGTGCAAATGTCCAGACTTGGCCCAAGCTGGAGCACATCAGCACATCAGGAGGTGGGAGAGGAGCTTGTTAAAATACAGAGCCCAGGCCCCACCTCAGAGTATCAGATGCAACAGGATTCACATATCTAGCAAGTCCCCAGGTGGTGCCCGTGTGCTGGTCCAGGAAGGCACTCATCCTCTGGACAAGGACTGCAGCATCCTCTGTGACAGCTAAGCCCTGCTCAGAAAGCCCATCTGCCAGAGTATCCCACCCTCCGTCCATCTCCATGGCCTCTATTTTTCCTATTCAAAGTCCATTTGGGTTGAAATCCACATGTTCTGATGTGGTACCCCCAACTCGACTCTGTTCTTTTCTGCCTGGCTCTTCTTCTGGGGGAGTACTTCTTAGGCCCCTCCTGTATCAGCCAGCTTTGGGTGAATAGAAGGCAGGGATTTAGATGCATGCGTTAGAGAACTGTGCAAATATGCCATTATTACCCCCAGGAGCAGAATAATAAATACATCTAGGCAGGACTCCCTGTGTGCCAGGCCCTTCTCTGTGCACTTTACACACATGAACTGAATTCTCTTCAGCAAACTGTGAGGTAGAGACTTCTTAATTCCATTTTACAGATGAGAAGATGGAGGCACAGAGAAGCTAAGCAACTTATCAAGTTCACACAGGTCAGAAGTGGCAAGACTAGGATTGGAACACAGTCTGGCTCCAGAAACCAGTCAGCTTTGAAAGCAACAGACCCAAGGCTCCTCCTTGCTTAGTGATCTTAGACCCAGGAACATACCACACATATAAGGTGTGAGGTTCCTTTTCCATCTCGACATCTACAGAGGAGTAGGCAGCAAAGCAGCGGCCTCTGATCTTCCTTCCATCGTTAGGTGACTGTGTGACCTTGAGACCAGGGTCACCATATGCAGTGTGCAGGTTGTTTATTTGCCAACCCAGTGGGCAAGGAGGGGCTGAGATTCAGCTTGCCCTCTGCTCACCAACCCTTGCCCCATGGTATGGGACTGTGTCTGCCTGGAGGTAAAGCCTTTCTCTAATTCTCACAGATGACTGAAACACTCCTACTTAAATCATTTCCTTTCTCCGGTCTGTTTTCCGCACCTGCAACTACACGGTGTTCAATTGAGATGACCTCCAGGCCCCTTAAAGCTAGGAAAGTCTCCGCCTCAACCATGAATCTCTACATGGGCTCACCAAGGGACCATTCCAAACCATCTTGGCCGTGGGCTGCTGTTAAAAGCACTCAAGCTGGCTTTCTTGGACTAAATCCCCAATAATCTGCTCCCTCTCCCTCCTGAGAGCTCTGGCTGAAGCTGTGGATTTGGATCACACCACTTCCTCCTGGCCATTTCTTCCTGGCTTTCATTATTTTGCTCATTGCCGCAGACGTGCACCAACGCAAAGCACACAAAAGCTCCCACTGCACAGGAAACAGAAACATCTGCTGGCTTCCTTGGGCAGCTGGCTCTGGGTGTCCGGCGGCAGAGACGTTTGCACTGAATCAGCTCCCGCTCAGATCTGCACACAGCTCTGTGGGCAATAAACCTTCCAGACCGACGGCTGCATTGCAGTAGGAGAGCACTGGCTGGGCTTCAAAGGCCACTGTGGAAAGTGCAGGAAGAAATGACTTGGAGTGGGAACGCCCCAGGAAGCATTATTGCCCTCCCTCCTCCGATCATTGCCAAGCATCTCCAGTTTCTAGCTAGCACAGCACAGCTTATTTTAGCCATTTCTTCTTTCCTTCTGTTCTTCCACAAACATTTACCCAGCACCTCCTCCATGCCAGCCACTGTGTCAGTCTCCACATACCGCCCAGAACCCAGGTCCCGTTCTAGAGGGGCCTGCACAGTAGTGGGAGAGAGAGCTGCACAATCCAATAGCTGCCATGCAACAGAGGGTTGATGTCATTTAAGCAACCACCAAACAGTACCATTGTTGAACACAGTCCCTGGGAGGCTGGCTGATAGATCAGGAAGAACATGGGTTATGGAATCCTCAAAACTGGTTTTAGACACCAGTCCACCATCACCATTTCTCAAAAGAAGATGCTAATAGTACCTCACACTTCCTGGCTCATTGCAATCCCCTGCTACTTCCATTACCCATTGAGAACTATCAGGCCTAACTATCCTCACCCCACAACCACTTTTCACCAAGTTTACTGGCAGAGTCCAGACAGAGTTCACCAGCCACTGAAAAGACTGCCTGTACTTCCCATTGCGAGGGAATGCGACACCATAGAGCCTTTCCAAAGTTTGCGGCCAGCTGATCCTGCCATTCCTCTTTGTCATCCTTGACCCCTGCCCAATCGCAAACCTCTCCCATTAGCCCCGCCCACCTAGGGCCCTTCTCCTAATGACCCACCATCAGGAGTCCTCATGACGAGGAAAACTTGCTCTCCTCACCCCTCAGGGTGATCACAGAATGCTCCATTTAGAACTTGCCTTCGCTCTAACTGAGGGCCCAGGGTAGAGTTTTAATAACAGAGTGGCCAGTGGTATTGAATGGCCCCAAGAGACCATAGGAGATAAGGAGAACTCAGAGGAGCCAGAATTAGTGGAACAGTCAAAAAAGCCAGATTGTGGTGGGTTGATTTGTGGGTGGGAGCTGAGATTAAAGCAAGGAAATTATAAACAGGGATTTTCAGAAGGTTTAAGGGAAGAGGAGACAGGGTGAGGGCTGGAGGGGATCAAAAGGCCAGCAGAGGACACAGATGGAGAGTCACTTTAGAGAGAACTCTGTGTCTTGAGGAATGTTCTCTCTAACCCATGATAATTTAGTCCATTAGTTCATAGGCTGGTATATGCTACACATCACTCCCTAAAGAGACCTTTTGGACCTAGCCTACCACACTCACTCTACAGGTGAGGAAATTCAAGCCCAAGTGGCCAAGTATCCTGCCAAGGTCATCCAGCATGTGAGAGGCAAAACCAAGGGATTCCCCTGTCTTCTCGTCCTCTGAACTTGATTATGCTCCCTGTGCCATGCAAATAAAATAAATCATGTGTGTTGGGGGTGTCATAAACATGGGAAGGTGTGCCAAGAGTCTATTTATACAATGATTTGGGGGAGAATTCATCCTGGGAGAGGAATGATCTCAGGACAATTGAGTCCTCAGAAGGAAGGCATAACTCAGAGTGTGCATGGCAGCAGTGCCACACCCCCAGCTGGTCCCTCAAATTCACATCCACGTCCTTTGAAAATAAAAAAGTTCTCAATAAACCCAAATGAGTTATTTCTGTAAAATTCTGCTATGACCTTGGAATGCAAGCCACATCTTGGGGAGGACAGTCTAGTTGAGGGTCATGCAGAAATTAGGGGGCTTTCTCCACTGCTGAGCCATGTGGCATTTCACAAAGGACACCCACTGCTCTGGGCCATGAAGGTATTTTGCAATGACAGCCCTAGCAAATAGTAAGCTGGCCATGTTGCCTTCGAGTGGCTTTCTATTCCACGTCATAAATGAAAACAACTGTTCACAAAGGGCCTCTATTCCCTCCCCTTCTCTAGGTCCCAGAATGGAAGCATTGATTTCCCTGTTGGCATTTTCATGCTTGATGGTATACAACATGCTCAGCCTCTCTAAATATCTGGTCTGAGACAAGGAATGCTGAGACAGATACATGAAGGTCTCTGTAAAGTCTCTCTTCACTCCCATCCCAGCCTAACCCACCATAGTCATGCATTTAGCCAGCCAGACCCACCTATCTGCTCCACCTGCTGTAAGCTCCACCTGAACCAAGTAAACTAAAGTCCCAAATTTTCTTCTTCCCTTCTGCATCTCTTAAGCCTCTCTATGTCACATTCTGAATTCCCTCAGGGAATCTAGGTAGGAAGGATCAAGGGCAATTCAGCAGAAAATCTGCAAGGGGTTCTCTAAATGTTGATGAAGCCATGGCTTATCCACACTGTTGAACTTTGATTTATCATCATGTCAATATCTGAGCAAGTTAAGGGCACCCTCATAAAGTATTACTGCAGCCTTCAAGTGGGGAGAAATCATTTCCCTTGTGATCTGCAGTCCAAGAGGAAATCCTCAGCAGGTTAAGAGCATTAATACAAAGTAAGGTTCTTTCATATCCTACTGAGCAAACCACGTCACAGCCATTAACATGCCTGTATTTAGACCAGGAGTGGGGAACATCCAGCCCGCGTTCCATATAATCATTTGGTCTAGCCCTGCCAAGGTATTAGGGGTGGGTTACTTAAATGTTTGACCAAATATAGCAGGCTAGTTTTTAAGTTGATAATTTTGTACACCCTGAGAATGTGTTAGAAATATCCAAATGGCAGTTGGCAGAGAAAAGGTCCCCCACCCCTGATTTAGACAAACTCCCTTCCATTGAGGGGAGTGGCTTTCAGCAGGTGTGTGTGAGACATTGTGAGATGGACCACCCAGGGAGCCCAGCTGAGAGGCTGTGGTCAGATGGCAGCCTACAGTGATGCATTCCTTCAAGGTCATGCCCTTCCCAGGGAGCCCAGACACAGTGACTAAGTAAGGCAGAGATATAAAGGCCCGGCCGTATTGGCCCAACAAGGGGCAACTCTAAACAGCAATGCTTTCTCCGGAGTTCCCCCTGGAGCCATTGCCATTCAACTTCCTGTGCCCAAAGCTGCATCTCCCAGCTGCCTTGCACAGCTGTGATCCCTAATAAGCATCTTGTACCCTAAATTCCATCTCAGCATCTGCTCCTGTAGCATGAAACAGGTTGAGTGAGGATGCCATAAAGAAGCTGGGAGCCATGGCAGAGCCACCACTGGCCCTCGTACAGGGGAGCTTGCAGGGACCATGAGCCAGATCTGCCCTGGAGGAGTTACCATTCTGCCAAAACTTGCAGAGACAAGGAATGCTGGGACAGATACATGTCATACATGTCAAGTCTTCCTGCATGACACCAAGAAATGCAGGAAAGGAATGGGCTGTGCCGGGGAACTAAAGAGGAAGTCTGGGCCTCAGGTGCTGTGGGCCATCCCCTCAGATGTTGGGAATGAGAAGGAGGAAGGACATATTGGAATTGTGAAAAGGGGATCTGGTTGGGAGAGGAAGGAGGTGAACTTGAGAAGGCTAAAAAGGGCTAATTCCAATGTAACCCTGATATTTGGGGGCCAGTGATCTGAATTCGTGCCAGCAAGCTCAGTGTACATTCTTAATAACCTATAATTAAGTCACTATCTCCTTCCCAGATTCTGGTCTTGCAGAACCTGTTACTGTGAACAGTGCACTGCCCCAGAGGGAGGATTATTAACGCTGGTGCCAGGCCAGACCATCAGATATGTCCTGGAGACCCCCAACACCTGGGCGCCTTCTTGCAAGGCCCGAGAAAAGGACCAGAGGCATAATCCATATTTGCGGGACAAAGACCACAGGGAAATATAAAAAGAAGCCCCATGCATGTTTCGGCACTCAGATTTGGAAAGCTATTCTCTGAGTCCACCGATATATTAAACAGTGTCCCTGCTCTTCTTTAAAAGCATCACTTGGTTTTTCTTTGGTCTTCTGCAACAAACTCAGTTCTGACTATATTAATTCCAGTGGGATCTGGAGTGGAGGGGAGAGGAAGGAGTGAGAGTCTAGGAAGTGAGGGATGAAGGTGTATGGAACTCTGGGCAGCACTCTGTCTGCAAATCTGGGAAGCATTCACATTTTGATGATGCAATTGGGAGCATCGGAATACAGGAGCCAGCCCAGGGAGTATGCAATGCAAGAAAAGGGAAGGGCACCAAGAGTAAGAACTAATTGGCTCCAACCATGAGGCTAAGGGAAAGAAATTCCTGTGGGTGGAGGTGGTCATCCAAGAGTTCCCCCAAAGAGAGGGGTCTTGGGTTGAGCCTGGAGAGACAGGTAGTCAGAGGTCACATTTAAATCATAATGGAGAAAGTGTGGCCAAGAGGAGAGCATGGGAGTTCTGGAGATGGATGGTGGTGATGGTAGCACATTATGATTGCATTTAATACCACTGAACTCTACACTTAAAATGGTTATGATAGTAAATTTTATGTTTGTGAGTCTGTACCACAACTTAAAAATTGGTAAAAAAAAAAAAAAAAGCTGATAATACATGGCATGATACGATGAAACAAGCATAGGCAAAATGAGCTTTGTGACCTTATATAAAGATGCTGGGAGGCTAAGGAAAACATTAGATGTCATAGCATTTTTAAAAAACTATGAGTGATCCAAATCTCCAAGCTACAATTACAACCCAGCTCTTCACTGTCTCAAAGACAAGCTAAGAAATATAGAGCATATCAAAATGGAGTTCAAGAATTATGGGAACAAATTGCCATTCTTAAGTTGATTCAACTTTTCCCAAGTCAAAGACATGAATGGGAATTCTGGAGTTCCAAGAATATCATTACAAAACCCCTAATTTCTGGCCTATCAGATGCTCAGCGGGAAACAGGGATTGGTCTCTTCCTTTTGTGAGCTGCCTTTCATGGGAGACCTGGAAAACAATGGCAAGAATCTGTGATATTTGGCGCGAGTTAAAAATCTTAAAAAGCATTTTCCTATAAAGACAATGTTGCAGGAAATGTTTCCTTCCTTCGAAACAGAAGTGCTAGCCAATAGTTATTGTGTAAGTGATCTTTTTGAAGGTGTTCCAATTAAAGAATAGGCACTGGACCATATTAAACAATGGATTTTTAATGTTAAAAAAATTAAAGGTGAGAATGAAAGACACACGAGAGAAAAGGATATTCAGTGGTGTCCACCGCTCATTGCTCTTCATCTATAAAATAAAGCCACAGATGCCTGCCTCCCTTGCAAATTGTTGTAAGGATTCAAAAGGATGTTAGGAAAACACTTGACACAGAGCCTCTCACTTAGTAGGTTCTGAACAAGTCATAACTATTTTTATGATGGAAGAAACCTTGCATTTTAATATGCAACACCCTATACAGTGGCTTCCTTTTATTTTTTTAATATATTTGTATTGATTTCAGAGAGGAAGAGAGATAAAAACATCAATGATGAGAATCATTGATCGACTGCCTCCTGCACACCCCCACCTGGGCATCGAGCCCACACCCGGGCATGGGCCCTTCACCGGAATCAAACCCGGGACCCTTCAGTCCACAGTCTGGTGCTCTATCTATCCACTGAGCCAAACCAGCTAGGGCATGGCTTCCTTTTAAAATCATTTTCCGGAAACAGAACCATTACTCACCATATCAGAGGAGACCTTTTGGGCTGGTGACCTATCAAATGCACTTCAGAAATTTGAAGGACCGTTATCTGATCTGCGATACATGCAAACAGATGTACTCAGCAATGGCAGCATGAAGAGATTGCTCCCAAGTGGCTGTCTTACAAACACCTCCTACTACCCACAGCCTGCAGAGGTCTCAGAAGGCAAGCTCGATGTTAGTCCGTGGTGTGGAAGGGCTTGAAGTGCCAAATGCCTCGTTTTTGTATTTCATTCTGTCTCCAAGATAACATTGCTGAATAATTAATATCCTCTTCATTTTTACAGCTGAGGAAATTGAAGCTCAGAACCTCGCCCAAAGTCACACAGCAGTAAGTGGAGTGACCCGGATTTGAACTCACCTGTCTGAAGCTGGGGTTCTGGGTATTCTGCTCCATTGCACAGCCTTGCACCGTCTTTCCACTTGTCTTGAAATGACTTCACTGCTCTGCATCCCTTCTCTAACTTGCTTGCTTTGCCTTCCAGAAACACACTCACTACCCAGGGAGGAGAATAAAGAAGAGAGGAGATAGCTAAGGAGGGGTGGGAGAGGAGAGGAGGGAGCTCCTTCAAGGGAGGGAGGAAGGGGAAGGAAGCAGAGAGGAACAAAGAGGAATGCCTACCCAAGGCTAAGTTGTCCTCTGAAAAACACACCTGGATACTGAGAACAGGCTTGGTTAGTTTGATTTCGGAGAAATCTGAGCATGCTTAGCTTTGTTCCGGCTCTGTTAGAAGATGCTAAGGCCAGGGCCCCAAGAAGGCACTCTTGGTGAAGGGAGGGCGGCCACCACCACCTCTGGCTGCCGCCCAGATCATTCTGCCTGATTCACCTTGCCTGTCTCCTCCCTTACTCCCCGGAGGCCCCTTTGGCCCACAAATGTCTTTCTGGGAAATCTCATTTCGCACCCTGGCAGCGCGCTCAATTCCTCCTGTCAGCTCCTGGAGGCAGCCCTATAAATAAGGCCCAAGTTCTTTATTGCTGGAGTCAGCAGAAGGCTTGCACACAGGATGTCCTCATCACAATACAGTCGTATTTTCATAAAGCCGGTGCTTAGAGCTTTGTATGAGGAGTACATGGTCGGGGAGTGTAGAACAACTCTCTTTGCAACTATGGTCCCCTCTCCCTTTGGAAGGTCTCAGACTGGCACAGTAGTCTGGAAATAAAAAAAGAGCACAGTGACCTTATCCACCTTCCGACAGAGGGTACAATGCCTGATGATTCGCGGGGACTTCTCCGACAGGGTTTGCCTTGTCTCCGGGTGAGCCAGGCCCTGCAGCAGTGTTCTGGTTTATGCTGGACCACTGACCCCGCCAAACTCATTATCAATCTCCCACCTTCTCTTGCTCCGGACCATCTTCCCACCCACTTCCAAGGATGTAGGCAAAGTACCAGTGAATTCTTCATCTATTCATCTAGTCAAGGTCTCAGGACAAGAGTCCAGTTCCCCAGTCTCTACTATACCAGTGGAGCAGGACCTGGGCTGTGCAGGACAAGCAGAGCAGAAAGAGGGGTGGATGTGCAGGTGGTGGAGGCCAGGGCAGGAGGGAGATGTGGGAGCTGGAGGCAAGGTGTCCTCAAGATGAGAAGTCTGTGCAGGCATTGCTAGTGTTCACCAGTTCATCCAGTTCTCCCTCCCAGGAACAGGGGTAGCCACACTTCTCAGTCCCCTGAAGTGAACCAGGGCTATATTCTAGAGACCAATTTAGGCAATGAGTTTGCTTTCAGGTCAAAACATAGAAAAGCCACCCTAACTGGTTTGGCTCAGTGGATACAGCGTCGGCTCGTGGACTGAAGGGTCCCAGGTTTGATTCTGGTCAAGAGCATGTATCTTGGTTGCAGGCTCCATCCCCCATAGAGGGTGTGCAGGAGGCAGCTGAACAATGATTCTCTCTCATCGATGTTTCTATCTCTCTATCCTCTCCCTTTCTCTCTCTAAAAAATCAATTAAAATATTTTTTTTAAAAAACATAGAAAAGCCAGCACATGGTCCTACAGTTGTCTCCCTGCTCCCACTCGCATCATGGATTCTAAAGGAGCCTCATGTTAAGATGGAGCCATGAGATCAAAGGAACTTGGATCACTGAATCGCCACTTGGAGAAGAGTTGACTTGAAGGGTTGCACAAATCCTCAGTGAACTGAGTGTGAGCAAGAACTACATTTCTGGGGGTTAAGCTGGGGTTGTTCGATTTGGTTGCCATGGAACATAACCTAATCTAACCCATTTTGACTGATACTGTCTTTCCAGGTCTGCCCTAACCTCTCCTGTGAAGTGGGCAGCTGGGAGTCCAGCACCTGCCCGCTGATAGAGAACTGGACCCACCTGTGGATCACATCTTTAGAATCAGAGACTAAGACTGAAGATGAGGAAAAGCTTTGGTCAAATCAGATCTCACTAAGCTTCCTTGAGAATCTGAGTGTACATCTTAACTGACATCCTTCCCCAGGGCTTGGTCCACTGTAGTGTCTGAGATTAGATGTTGGTTGTGCAGCAGTTATATTACAAAGCAGGGTCCAACCAACACTGGAATCTGGTCATCTTTTCTGCACTCCTCTCCAGACGAAGAACTCGGGGTCCTTCAATCAGGTCCCAGGGAGAAGCAGAGAGACACCCCCCCACCCCGCCCCACCTCGTGGGCACTAGGTGTGTGTCTCAAAGACATTGTCACCTGTAACCTTCACAGAAGCCCTTTGAGTGGGGACAGGGGGTTCCTTCTCCTTTTAGAGAGGAAGAAACGGAGGCTCAGAAAGGCCGCTTGTCCCAGCTCACACAGGCTGAGAGTGGCAGAGCTGGCTTTGGAACTCAGTCTGTCAGGCCAACCTAAAAGGCACAAATGTATTGACACGCGGGTGTTAACAGGTTCGCCGTGGTTCTGTTTCTTACCCAATGTCAAGGACAGTCTCGGGATCCTATGAATCAGGATAGCTGCTAGGCTCTCAGCTCTGCAAATGGGCAGACTTTGGGTAGCCTCTCCTTCTCCAAGGTAAAGAAGTTTACAGTGCTAGGAATAAAAATCCCTGGAAGCAACCACCGCCTGCCTCCCAGCACAGGTGCGATTCTGAGGAGAAGGTCTCCATCCTCTCTTCAACCCATCTTGTGTATGAGAATAAGAGGGGGCACAGCAGGAAAATAAATGAGAAAGACTCCATATGAAGCATAAAGAAATAACAAAGAAAGATGAAGACAAGAAAAACATTGCAAGAAAGGATGCACAGGAAATCGGTCAACATCTTAGGGAAGGATTATTGTGCGGTGTTTGGTCTAGTTCGGCAATTTACCAAAAGGACATATTTGCCTGAGCAGATTGACAGTTTCCTTCCCTTCCACCAGTATTGCCTAATAAGTTTCAGCCCTGTCTGCCGTGAGTGAGAGGACATTTGCTAACTCAAGCTGGTTTGGATTCCAGCCCCGTGGACGGGGTCCAGAATGTCTGGACCGAGTCCATGGCCCTGGCTGCCAAGCTCCAGCAGGAGCGCGGGCTCCCGGGTTACATGGAGGGAGAAGCCCCCAGGGTCCGAGCGCAGCTGGAAAGGGGATTGATCTGGGGGCTTGGAATTAGAAGGAAACTGAGAAGGTCAGTGGGGGGAAAAGGAGACATATGTACTACTATTTGTAATACTTTAAACAATAAAATAAAATGTTTTTAAAAAAAAAAGAAGGAAACTGAGCTACAGTGTCTTCATTTGGGTCCCCTAGAGGCAGAGTCTGAGACTAGGATTGGAATGCTCGTAGCTTATTGAGGAGGTGATCTTAGGAAACTCTGGTAGGGGAGTGGGGAAGCAAGACAGGGAAGGAAAGGCAAATGATAAGGCGGAGTAAGCGAGCCGGTAGCAGGGTGGGTGACAGATTGGACTCCTGCGGGACCTCTGGGAGATATAATCCTGTAGGACTAGCTGAGGGGTGACGAAGCTGAACCACGTTTCCCTGTGACTCCCACCTCCACTGGTGAGGGCAGCTGTAGGGGGCTCAGGGGGTTCTCCAGCACTTAGGGCCTACGGGACCTGATCAGAGAAAGCCTTCAGGCAATATCTCAATTGAAAATTGTTTTAATAAAAAAATAAGGAAGTCGGGTGAGCATCCGGTTTGAAATGAGCAGCCATAACAGAGAAAATGCCACACGTCACCATCCAGAGGGCAATGGGACACACATCAGTTAGGAATGAGAGCTAGGAAGGACGGGGAAGCACTGGGGGCTGCTGTGTGGGGTGCTAGCTGTGTGCAGTCAAGGCGATCAGCATCTGTCCTTCTGGGGCTCCGAAGGCTGCAAGTGGCAGGCCCCAGGCCCCAGCACGCCCCTGTACAGGCTTATCATCTAGTGATCGGATAGGTCACTTGCACTAATACCTCAGTGAAATAGGGGGGTCTACAGAGCACAGGCCTTGGGATTAGGGCTCAGATTTCCTCCCTGCCATTTGCTTGTTGGGGGACATCAGGCAGGCCTCTTCTCCGGAAGCAGCCTCTGTCCACAAGAGAGCTATATACCGATTGTATTCCCCATAAGCAAATACGAGAAACAGCCAATGTCCATTCACAGGAAATGTGATATATTCATGCACAAGAATATGCTACCCACAGCAATGAGGGTGAATAGCACAGAATAGTCATTATGTGTGTGTTGAGATCTCTCAAGAGTGTGAGGTTTTCAAGTCCAGGAACCAGGCATTATTCATTGCTATACCCAGCACCCTGTACAGAATAGATGCCCACTAAACGGTTTTTTTGAATCAACAAATGTGTGTGTGTGGGGGGGGGGGGGGTGGGTTGGTGTGCCTACATCCAAAGCTGCCTGATAATTAAGCAAGATGACTGCCAGCTGCCACCGTGGCCTGGGTCTGGGAAAGGGCCACAGCTGGTTACACATCCAGTAAGCCAACATGAGGAGTGTTTAACAAGCTCACCCCATCCCAGCCAGCCTTTGGCAGCTGAAAAGCCCTCATTAACCCCACACCCCATGGTGGCTAAGGGGCCTCAGGGGTGCACTTCACCAGGGCAAGAAGACTCCCTTGTTCCTTCACTTCTCCATTAAGTTCACGACTTTCCAAGCTCTAATTCACCCAGCAATCGCTAGAGGTTGATCCGGCTTGTAACAGATTTGTTCACGGATCAAAGTCATCTGACAGAGCATCTGGAGGCTGACCTGAGCACAGCATGCGGCTCCGAGTGTCTGTACTCAGCCTGCATCCAGGCAGATGGGGGAGCAGAGAGGAAGCGCCTGCAGAAAGCCCATTGACCCCGCTCGCCTCCGCACAGCCAGGGCATTGTGCTGGGACCTCTGCTGAAGCCCTTTCACACCGTGCCCACATCACAAAGTGACAGAAGCAAGATGTATTCACAGGTGAGCTTTCCTCCACCTTCCCGGGCTCCCTGCCTTGCCCTGATCCTGCTAAAAATATCTCATTGTCATCTGGTTCTAGAATACTTGTGATGCCAAGCGAAAGAACCTAAATTGATGTACGTGTTGAAAAGCTGTGAGAAACAGGGTGCAGGAGCAGGACTCACACACACCGGGACTGAGGAAGAGGGAGCTTGTACCTAGCAGGTTCTGGAGCTGCTGTGGCAAATGGAAATGGGGGGAGAGGGGGTTGTCAAAAAGCTTGAGTACAGATTATAAATGGGGACCTCACTGGTGTTCTTCAAGACACCTCCATTGCCATTTCTTGTCATTACCACATAAAGGACTAGATTCTACCTAGAGTCTCAGTCATGTGAACCCCTGCCTCCACTTTGGCTGGATGGTTACTGGCTTCACTGACTTATTCTCACACTGGATAGTGAGTCTCCTTCCAATCAGGAACCAAGTCCCACCTGCTTATCCCTGAAGCGGGGGTGGGGGCAGGTCAGGATGGAGTGGGTTCAGGGGCAGGGCCTGAGGCATGCCTGACAACCAGCCCTATGTCTACCTGCTACATTGGAGTCAGCAGGAGGACAAAAAGCCCACCTGGCCCCCTGACAGAAGCCTACAGCCTCCTTGGGATTGTCAAATAGAAACAAACCCAGGCTTACTAGGGACAGACTTAATTCTGAAGGATCAGTACGGGAAGGGCTATTGCAATAGGAGGGAAGGGAACTGTTGCAAAAGAGAACTCTCTGATCATAATAAGGTCTGCCAGCACCTCAAGAGTAGGACAAAATGAGCTTTTCTTTTATAGGAAGGAATAAGCTGGGCTATAAAGAATGTGTGGGGAGGTGGGATGAAAGGGTAGATCAGAGAATGTTGACCCTGAAGCCAGCCCGGGGGGGGGGGGGGAGTGGGGGGGCCTACCTGCTGCCAAAAATCAGGGACCTGGGAGAAGGAGAGAGGCTTAACCAAAATTTGTTTCACAAGCATTTTGTTTGGATTGATCAGTAGAGACAGCATTTCAGCTCATCATTTACAAGGCCAAAATAGAAATTTGGAGGGTCTGTGTCTGGCCTGGTCAGCCATCAGGAAGCACAGGCCGCAGCAGAGCCTGCTGGTCTGGCAGGGATGGCTGCGCTCAGGACAGGCCTCCAGTCCAATGAGGGACGCCCCACGGTGCTTACAAAGACAAATGAACCCAGGCTTCACTTCACTCAGCCCAACCTTCCTTTCCAACACCCTTCCCAGGCCACGCTCTAGCCCTCCATCCTGCTAGCTGGTGACACACTCTGCCTCATTTCCTACCTTCTGGTCTCCTTCCCCCTTTTATGACTCCTTGCAGAAGCCTTGATAGCTTCCTCCAACCTAAGAATGAGCCACTGGTCCACTTCTCTCAAGTCTTTCCTGAAAGAAGAGCTATTCTTGCTGTCAAAGCTTTGCCAAAGCTCAATCACAAGCTGGTGGATTCTTGTAACTTGCACAGGACCAAGCCTGGCGAGGCTTGCAGCCTGCTCTCTGTTGGTCTTTTGCATAAATAGCTGAGTCACTAATTTCTTTTTTTTTTAAATGAATTTTGTTGATTTTTTACAGAGAGGAAGGGGGAGGGATTGAGAGCTAGAAACATCGATGAGAGAGAAACATCGATCAGCTGTCTCCTGCACACCCCCCACTGGGGATGTGCCTGCAACCCAAGGTACATGCCCTTGACCGGAATCGAACCTGGGACCCTTCAGTCCGCAGACCGATGCTCTATCCACTGAGCCAAACCGGTCAGGCTGAGTCACTAATTTCTATCTCAAGATGTAAATAATTCAAATTTTCACATTTTAAATACCATGAAATACTGCTATTTTGCTCACAATTACCAGTATTTCACCTCATATTCATTAGGATGGCTACTATCAAAAAAAAAAAAAACACAAAACACAAAACACACACATAGAAAAAGAAAATTGGGACCCTTGTGCCTGCCAGTGGAGATGTAAAATGGTGCAGCCACTATGGAAAGCACTATGGTGGTTCCTCAAAAAACTAAAAATAAAATTACCATATGATCCAGCAATTTCACTTCTGGGTATATATCCACATGAATTCAAGGCAAGATCTCAAAGAGATCCTTTCACACCCATGTTTGTAGTAGCATTATGCACAACTGACAAGAGGTGGAAGCAACCCAAGCACCCATCAGCCAGTGAGTGGAAATCCTGTCACACACTACAGCATGGATGAACCGTGAGGACATTATGCTAAGTGAAACAAGGCAGTCACAAAAAGACAAACACTGTATGATTCCACTTCTATGAGGCATCTACTTTAGATAGTCAAGTTTGTGGAATCAAAAATGGTATAATAGTTATCAGGGACTGGGGAAGGGGGAGAAATGGGAGTTGTTACTTAATGGGTATTGAGGTTTAGTTTTACAAGATAAAAAAGTTCTGGAGATCCATTGCACAACAACAGAATTTATATAACCCTACTAAACTGTACACTTAAAAATCCTTAAGACAGTAAATTTTATGTTATGTGTTTTTGCCTCAATTCAAAACTTGTTTAGATTTTTTAGTTACCAGTATTTCATCCCTATAGAACAGCATGGTATACCAGAAGGCCAGAGCCCTGGACACCAGCTGGGTGATCATTCTGTGAGATAGTCATGATGCTGCCTCAGGAGTGTTGCTGCTGTCTCAGGGGAGCAGTGCATCACCTGAGTCCTAGGGTGTAGACCATCTCCTTCCTCCAGTACTTTGGCCCACATTCACCTATACAACAACCTTGTGTGACTTAGGAAAGGGCTTTCCTTCTCAGTAGCTCCAGCACTATCTACACATAGCCTGGTGAGAGAAGGAAACTTTATACAAAGAAATGGCCCCCCCCTCCTCTGTGTAGAAGCAGGCCTGTAGCATGATGCATGACTTGGCCAGCAAAATGTATACATGTATTCAGCCCCACCCACCCTCCTGCCAGTTGCCTTTGTTCAGTACAGAAATCACATAACCAGATGTGGCAAGCCTACCCATGCCTTCCTCCAGCCAACACCTCCAGAGACTGACCTACCTCCCCAGGGCCTATCCACCCAACAAGTAATTTCCTTCTTGGCCTTTCTTGGGTCTCTGCTGCCCCTCATCTGGGCTTTGCTTGATTTCTGGCATTTCCCCCTGTTAAATCCTTTGGTTCAAAGTGTCTGGCCCCTTAGGAAATCCACTCCCACCCTGATCCCACCACCACCACTATCACCATTTAAAATTCTTCCACAGCTTGTAGTGTATGGAGGAAAAGAAGCAATCAAAGTATTTACATTTAAGCCTAAGGTACAGAAGTTCAAGTCCATTTGCTTTCTCACCCAGGCCTTCTTGTCTTCAGGGCTTCTCCTCCTTGGGGAGCACCTGGGGAAGGATGAAATGGTTTCCCTCCTCCCAGCAGCCCTCCATCCACAGTCACCAGGCTTGTTGGAAAATGTCTCATTCCCACACTTCACTTGGTACTTCTTATGCTGTACAAAGTGCTTATAGCAACAAAAATCAAGACCCATCTTCCAGCACAAAATGGAATAGAGTAATTTTGGCTGGAGTTATTGAGCCAATATAAGGCGCCTACTCTGGCTGACCCCACAGGGGTCGGTCTGTTCTTTCAATTTCTTATCTCAGTGGAAACATCATTTTCATAGAGGAAAATAAACCTTTCCCGTTTTGTTTAGAAAAGAAATAGAAAAAGAAATGACTTTGTGGCTCCCCACAAGTTGCTTACAGATCTTGCTTTTCCTCTCTGGCTCTTAAAGATTAAGCTAAAATTAGTCTGGTAGGAAATGCCACAACCCTGTCATGTCTCATGAAAGGGAAGCCACTTCCATACTCCCATGCTCCTGTCCTGCTCTCCCAGGAAGAGGATCAATGTCACCACCAAGGCTGGTGTGTCATCAGCGTTGGCAGGTACCACCGTGAGCACGGCAGAGAGGCGGCTGTCCCACTGACAGCATCAGCTGTTGTTTTCTGTGTTCCCAGTAGGATGTCACGTACAACAGAAGGAGACGGCGGGGAAGAGCCTCAACAAGCAAGGAATGTCATGTGGAAAATTATCTGGAGCAGTCCCCCTGCCTCTCCCCTCCTGTGTACAGCAGAGATGCCCACACCACCTTCACTAGCTCCCTCACACCACCTTCACTCGCTCCCTCAACACACAAAAATGGGCATCTAGATCTGCCTCTGATTCACCTCATTCATTCATTCATTCATTCATTCAATGTTTATTGAGCCCTGTGGTTATGGCCTGAACTATGTGCTTCCCAAATTCATATATTGAAGCCCTAACCCCCAGAACCTCAGAATCTGACTATATTGGGAGATAGGGTCTTTAAAGAGACAATTTAGTTAAACTAGGTCCTTAGCGTGGGCCCTACTCCACTTTGAGGAGTGTCTTTATAAGGAGAAATTTGGACATACAGAGGTGGCATCAAGGATGTACACACAAAAGGAAGACCATGTGAGGACACAGCAAGAAGGCAGCTGTCTGCAAGCCACAGAGAGAGACCTCAGGAGAAATCTACCTGCCATCACCTTGGTCTCAGACTTTCAGCCCCCAGAATAGTAATAACATTAATCTCTGTTGTTTAAGCCACTTTGTCTGTGGCAGCCTTGTCTATAGCAGCCCTAGCAACCTAATGCACCTACTGTGCACCAGGCTCTGTGCTGAGTGCTAGGAAGGAGCTGTGATTCCCAGTTCTGCCGTAGTTGATTGGATCCTGCTCCCAACTTCAGGCTCCATCCCTGCAGGGGTACGTTTGCCTGCACCACCGACAGGGGCTGGCCATGGGACTGGCTCTGCAGTGGGACGTGCCATCCCCCGTGGGAGCGTGGAGAGGTGCAGGTGCTCCCATTCACCTAGTGTCTGGAATGAACTGCAGCTCACTGCGATTCAAGTGTTGGAGTCCTAACTCCCAGTACCTCCAAATGTGACTGTACTTGAAGACAGGATTTTAAAAGGTGAGTTAAAACAAGGTCATTAGGGTGGATTCTGACCCAGTGTGACTGGTGTCCTCATAAGAAGAGAAGATCCGATGACAGGCACACAGAGCTACCATGAGAAGACACAAGGAGAAAACAGCCATCTATAAACCAGAGACAAGTGTCAGAAGGAACCAACCCCGCCAACACCTTGATCTTAGACTTCTAGTCTCCAGTATCCTGAGAAAGTAAATTTCTGTTGTGTAAGCCACCCAGTCCGTGGCACTTTTTTCTGGTACCCCGAGCTGACTACTACATTCTCCTTGAGGAGGGAGGGCTGGAATGAGAAAACACATGGAGCCAAGCCTTGGAAGTCCAGCAGAGCCTCAGCTTACTCACAGCTCTCATGTAACCTGAGATTTTGGGGATGTTTGTTACTCCTGCAAAGTCTGACTGATACAATCTCAAAGGCCTGCTCGTCCGGCATGCCCTCCTGTGTACCACCTCTCCCTAACCCCACCCAAAACTTTCCATTTCAGTGAGATGCTTGTTCCTTGCTAGGAGTCTAGAGCATCTATGGAAGCACCCAAAACAGGGGGTGGATCATGGCTCTTCTGCAAGCCCAGCCCCTTCCATACACAGGAAGCTATAGCAAGAACTTGGCTCCTCTCTCCCTCACCCACCTATCCTACAGGGGCCACCCACTGTGCCAATGTGAGCTTTGGCTCATACACACATGGCATTGAGCCAGGAGGGACCTTGTGGGTCATCCAGGTCTAACCAGCTCTTGTCATAGGTCCAGAGAGGAGAAGTGACTTGCCCAGAGGCACACAGCTGGTTAATGGAAAGCCAAAACACTACCCAGGGAGCATGAGCCACAGAAATACCTTTGATCAGATCAGAGTATTAAATTTATGCCTACGGTGGAAAAAATCCACTTCTCTATCCAGCTAGAGCTTGCAAAACCATGACCTTGGAAGTCAGCCAACCTAATGTGCTTGTAACATAAGGCAAGGACCAGGGAGAAGACACTGTCAGACAAGGGGTCTGCCTTGAGCTCCTACAGCCTCTAATAGGAACAGACAAGCTGGTGTGCAGGGAAGGGTACCGCTGAGCCAGTATCTGCCCATCTGTATCCAGTGAGATGGTGCTAAGTGCACTCCCCACATGGGAAACGGCACCCTACAATTACAGAGTAATTTAAAGACACTTTGTCAGCTCCCTCCCCTTACAGAGCGGAGACTCCCAACCTTTTATTATTTGGGGGGGAATAAAAGATGTGTAACTTGGCAAGTGTTTGTGACATCCTTACTTTGTGCAGAGTTCTGCCCTCAAGGTGCTTGTAAGGGTAAGGGTTTCCATGATTATCCAGAATATAAGGCAGATGAGTGATCAAGTGACACCCGTCACTAGTGCAGGAGGGAGTCTGCCTCTGGAACATGGGGCACTGGAGCGAGGCAGAAGCTGAGGGAACAAGAGGGAGGTACACAGGCGGGAGCCATGGCTGCCTGTCCCACCGAGGGCTGGCCTCCGGATGGCTATTCCATAGTGAGCAGAAGCTGTGATTTATAGGAAGGAATATACATCTGGCCTTCATCCCCATTTCTGGCACAGAGCTCCTGAGACCTTGGGCTTCCCTGCGATGAGAGAATAAAGGTGTCTTGTATGTTAACGAGGTGACTTTGGAGCGCACCTAAGGACAAGGGCTGGTTGCCAGTGGAGCCGGCTGTGTGATTGATTAGAGGGTTGGACTGAAAATCACCCTCCAGGGAGAGGAGAAGGGCTGGAGGTGGAGTTCCACCAGCAATGGTCAGTGATTTAATCCGTCATGCCTGTGTGATGAAGCCTCTATAAAAATGCCAAAAGGACGGGGTAGGGGGGGAGCCGCCAGGTTGGTGAACACGTGGAGATTTGGGGAGAGTGGGTGCTCAGAGAAAGCGGGGAAGCTTTCCCTATGCCTTGCCCTATGCATCTCTTCCATCTGGCTGTTCCTGAGTTATAACCTTTTGTAACACACTGGCGATCTAGTAAATAGAATGTTTCTCTGAGTCCTGTGGGCCGTTCTAGCAAATTAATCAAACCCAAGAAGGGTGTCATCGGAGCCCCAGTCTACAGCAAGTGATGGCCTGGATCTCTACTGGCATCTGAAGGGGGCGGGGCAGTTTTGTGGGACTGAGGCCTTACCCTATCCCATCTGACACTATCTCCAGAAAGACAGTGTCAGAATTGAGTTGAATTGCAGGGCACCCAGCTGGTGTCTGAGAATTGCTTGGGGTGAGGGAAAAAACAGCTCAGTTGGTTAGAGTCATCCCAATCCACCAAGGTTGAGGGTTCAATCCCCGCCAGGGCACAAGAATCAACCAATAAATGCATAAATAAATGGAATGACAAATTAAATTTAAATGAAAGAAAAAGATCAGTTTAAAAATAAATAAATGAATTCCTCCCCTGGAATTAGCCCAACTGAGGCCTTAAAGGAATCATTTCAAAGGCATCTTGGGTTCAGACTAAAGAGTGACATTTGCCAACGAACTGCATCCTGAGAAGTAGATCAAGAGGAGAGCACACACTGGGTTTGGCTAAATCTCAGGGGGACCCATCACCAAGCTGGAACTGTCTGGGGACACCCAGCCACCTTCCTTTGTCCCCTGGGCTGGGCCCCCCCTGGCCACCACTTCTGGCCCAATACCTTGCCTGCGGAGGCCCAGCGTGGCCTCTGCTGTTGAAGAAAAGGAACTGAACTACTGAAGTGACTATGTTGCTTTCACCGGCACGTATGGCCCCCTGTCCTCCACACCCTGTGCCCTCTAGGACCTCACCGGTTACTTGAGTCACTCCCAGGGACTAGTGCAAAGATCTTAAAGCCAAGATCTAGGGCCAGACGGCCTGCGGCCTCGGTTAGGTGTTCTCACAGAGGCACCCGGTGATGTTTCCTCCTTGCTTTGGCTGCGAGGATATTCAGAGCCAATTCACAGGGCCCTCCCTGCTTCCCCCAGGCCCCCTCTCCATTCCTTAGTAACATTCTCTGACCTTATAGCAGGTGTCCCTGCATATTATAGTTTTCATTCTGGCCTCACCTTTCTCTTCCACTTTTATTTTCCCTGTATACTGATTCATTCCTCTCTTTATTGTTTTTTTTTAATATGTTGTTTTCATCTTCTAAGCTGCCCCAGATATTTTTGGGATGTGATGGGAAACACAAAAATCAGTAAATAAATAATACCTAATAACAGCCAGTATTCACTGAGACTTCATGAAGGATGACACTGAACTTAAGCCCTTCTCATGCAGTAACTCATTTCATCTTCACAGAGCTCATACAACTAACTTAACAGAAGACTTATGATCAGATCCATTTTATAGCTCAAGAAACTAGAGCATGGTGAGGCTGCAGAATTTTTAAAAATATATTTTTATTGATTTCAGAGAGGAAGAGGGAAGGAGGGAGAGATAGAAACATCAATGATGAGAGAGAAGCATTGATCGGCTGCCTCCTGCACATCCCCCACAGGGGATCGAGCCCGCAACCCAGGCATGTGCCTCTGACCAGAATCAAACCTGGGACCCTTCAGTCCGCAGGCCGACGCTCTCTCCACTGAGCCAAACCAGCCAGGGTGAGGCTGCAGATTTTAACCAAGATCAGCCAGTGCCAGACAGTCCCTGGGCTCCCCCAAGGGCAGTCAGCTCCAAGCCAGGCTGCACCTCCACTCTCGAAGACACTCAGAAGTCACAGCAGCTCCCGCCTTCCTGCCTCTGCCTCCACTGTTTATTGAGAGAACTTTTAAAAACCATTTCCAAGTCCTCAGAGCAGGTAGCTGGGAGGAGTAACTAATGAAAGTTTGCAGTTCACAAATGTCACATTAGCCATAGATGGAAATATATGTGTGCAATTCAGACACCGAAAAATAAATTCACCCTGAGTGAGCCTAGTGTTCTCAGAAGCACCTTGCAACTTGGGTCTTCAGAAAACAAATTTAGCTGCAAACTGTTCTCCACACCATCATGTTTGCATTATCCAAGCTGTACAAGCGGCCTGCCGCTGGTGGGCTCCGCTCCCCAGTCCCATTGATGTGAAATGCCTCCAGAGGCCGCCTCTGCACTTATGGCTGCCTGCCCTCCACACACCATGCGGCCAGGGCCTCCAGCCAGCAGAGCAGCCGCTGGACAAGGTCGGGGAGACTGAGGAAGAGCTGGGACCCAAACCTGCCGCACTTCCTAATTGGGAGCAAAGGGGCCACAGTCCTCTCCTCCACACACACAAGGGCTCCTAAGCCCTTAAGAAAATGTCAAGTGCCTTCCAAGTGTCTGATTTCAAGGGCCAAGTTTAATCTTTCTCTTCCATCCAATTTGAAGTCCCATGGAGACCTGATGCAAGTAACAGAATCTGCCTGGAGACAGTCCAGGGGACTCTAAGTTCATGAGAGCCCTGGGCTCCCCACGCCCTCCCAGGAAGCCCAACCCCTCCATCTCACATGCACGTGTACCCGTGCATGTACATACACATGCACAGGGCATACATGCACACGCATGCATGCACATGCCACACGCTGCACACCATGCACATGCCACCCTCACACACACTTGACCCTTTGACTCCCTCCTGGGAGCTGAACCACAAAGACTCTGCAAAGTACAAGAAATGAACTTGTCTGCCCAAGTTCACAGGAGGAGCTCAGCCCATGTGGAAATCAGATGGAGCCCTGGAGGACACACGGGGAAATTACACCCGGATCACGTCTACACGGAACCAGACACCACTCTCACTGGTCCACGGAACCCTCAGCTGGAAACAGATCAGAAAACAAGCTCTGCTGGTGAGGACGGTCCCCGCGTGCTCAGTCCCTCCCAGCTGCTGTGCAGATGTGAGCGGCGGACGAGCCGCCCGACAAGGGGGCTCCTGCTCTCCGGTGTGGACTGGGACACGGGCCGGAGAGACCCCGGGACTGAGGCCTCTTTTCCAGACCAACTGGCTCCTTTTACAGCTGAGGAAACTGAGTCTCAGGGGTCTGTCGTCTGCTGTCTGCCAGCTTGGTAGGCCAGTCTGGAGCCTCCCCAGCACCCAGGATCTCACAGCCCTGAGAACTTCCGGAAGCTTCTCTCAGTCTGAGGGACCCTTGGTTCCCTCCTCACCCTCCCCTTTCTTCCCAGCATATTCCAGCAGAGCCTGGCACTTCACGGGAGCAGAGGAGACACCCTCTCTGAGAGACACACCCAGGCCTGGGCCCTTTGCTCCCACCTCCAGCCTCAGTTTCCCATCTGTAAAATGGGAGGACTGGCTGAGCTCCCTTCCAGCCCTGCTGCCCCCTGGCCCTTTGTGCTCCCTAGGTCCAGCAGGCGGTGATGCTCATGAAGGTTGCCCTCTAATGCCTTTATGTTCCCCCTTTTCCAGGACTTGTTCCCCATCAGTTCTCAAACTATCCTAGTTTCTCGGGCCATGGAGAAAAGGTCATTAGGAAAAACCGCTCACAAGGAAGTGGAAGAGCCGGAGCCTGCAGAAGGTAGTGCTGAACCCTACAGAAAAGCAGGAAATGGCCCGGCCCAGCCCTGACCCCAGCTCCGCGCCCTGTCCAGGCTGCCTCCATTGCTTCTGGGTGAATCCCCTCAGGGCTGGGATACCCCACATTCAGCTCGTCCCATCCCCTGTCTCAGCCTCCAGGCACGTGCTGAGCCTGCGTTCCTGAATGTTCACTCAAGGAAGAGAATGTCCCTTGTGTGTCAACTCTTTGCCAAGCTCCGACCAATCCTTGATGCCATCCCTGCCCTGGCAGGCGCCCCTCCTGCAGGCCTTAGAGTACCTCCCAGGGGACACCCTCTGTGCCTCAGCTCCTGCCCAGGCTGCCCTGTTGCCATGTGGTATGAGACACCCCAGACCCAGACCCCCTCCAGGCCCTGCATGTGCCACCTGCAAGCGGGTAATTAATGCCCAATGAGCAAAACTCTGTCCAATAGGAGACTGGGAGCAGTGGGCACCTTCTTCTCCTTCATCTCCCAAGGGCTATCCTAAAAGCAAGCGTGCACAGCCTCTGGGACAAGTGTCCCCTCTGCATATCCTGCCCACCCAGCCAGAGCAAACATCACCCATGCACCCCCATCAGTGGCCAGCTCTGCCCTCCCCACTCCCTCCCTCCCTCCCCATCCTTCCCTCACTTCCCATCCCTTCCTCACTCCCCATCCCTCCCTCACTCTCCATCCCTCCCTCACTCCCCAACCTTCCCTCACTTCCCATCCCTTCCTCACTCCCCATCCCTTCCTCACTCCCCATCCCTCCCTCACTCCCCATCCCTCCCTCACTCCCCATCCCTCCCTCACTCCCCATCCCTCACTCATTCCCCATCCCTTCCTCACTCCCCATCCCTCACTCATTCCCCATCCCTCACTCATTCCCCATCCCTTCCTCACTCCCCATCCCTCCCTCACTCCCCATCCCTCCCTCACTCCCCATCCCTCACTCATTCCCCATCCCTCCCTCACTCTCCATCCCTCCCTCACTCCCTATCCCTCCCTCACTCTCCATACCTCCCTCCCCATCCCTTCCTCACTCCCCATCCCTCTCTCACTCCCCATTCCTCACTCATTCCCCATCCCTCACTCCAAACATCACCCATGCACCCTCATCAGTGGCCAGCTCTGCCCTCCCCTCTCCCTCCCTCCCTCCCCATCCTTCCCTCACTTCCCATCCCTTCCTCACTCCTCATCCCTCCCTCACTCTCCATCCCTCCCTCCCCATCCCTTCCTCACTCCCCATCCCTCTCTCACTCTCCATCCCTCCCGCCCCATCCCTCCCTCACTCCCATCCCTCTCTCACTCCCCATCCCTCTCTCACTCCTCATCCCTCCCTCACTCCCCATCCCTCCCTCCCCATCCCTTCCTCACTCCCCATCCCTCTCTCACTCTCCATCCCTCACTCCCCATCCCTCCCTCACTCCCCATCCCTCACTCATTCCCCATCCCTCGCTCCAAACATCACCCATGCACCCTCATCAGTGGCCAGCTCTGCCCTCCCCTCTCCCTCCCTCCCTCCCCATCCTTCCCTCCCTCCCCATCCCTTCCTCACTCCCCATCCCTCCCTCCCCATCCCTTCCTCACTCCCCATCCCTCTCTCACTCTCCATCCCTCCCTCACTCCCCATCTCTCCCTCACTCCCCATCCCTCCCTCACTCCCATCCCTCTCTCACTCCCCATCCCTCCCTCACTCCCATCCCTCCCTCACTCCCATCCCTCTCTCACTCCCCATCCCTCCCTCACTCCCCATCCCTCCCTCCCCATCCCTCCCTCACTCCCCATCTCTCCCTCACTCCCCATCCCTCCCTCACTCCCATCCCTCTCTCACTCCCCATCCCTCCCTCACTCCCCATCTCTCCCTCACTCCCCATCCCTCCCTCACTCCCCATCCCTCACTCACTCCCCATCCTTCACTCACTCCCTAGGACCTCACATTCTCTGAAGAGCCCTCTGCTTCTCCAAAGCCCAGACTAAGACCCTCTGTTTACTCCTGCCTCTCCTCCCACTCTATAACATCATCTGAATTTTATTTTCTTTGTAGCACCACTGCCATCTGAAATATGCTGGTTCCTCTATTGGCCTACTTTAATGCCTATCTCCCCAGTCAGGTCCAAGCTCCTTAAGAGCTAACCATGTATCTGTCTTGTTTACTGCTGGGTCCCCACACCTAGAATGGTGCCTGGCACACAGTAGGCCCTCAATAATCGTGGGCTGGTGCACAGACAGACACGGTGCTATTGGCTGTTCTATCTGGCAGAGCAGGGTAGACAGATAGTAGGTCTTTCTAGAACAGACAGGAACAAACATCACCTCTTGCCCTGCCCTCCAACTGGTCTCCTGTGAGGGAAAGCAAGGAGACCTGGGGGAACAGGAAGGGCCAGGCTCTCCAAAATCTCCCCCCACCCACCCTCCCACCAGCTCCTAAACCCCAGAATCAGCAGCCTGAGTTGACCCCCTCGTGGCACGGGCAGGCAGGCAGCGGGCTCTGGAGGGGCCATCCAGCCTATCGAGGAGGACATAGACCCACAAACTGCTGGCCCTCCTTGCCCCCTGCACAGCACTGCCCATGGAGTTGGTCACTTGCTCTTGTGACCGTGGATGGACCAGAGAGACCTTGGCCTTCCAAAGCCCGGGTGCCCGCTGAGGCTGCGTGTGACTCGGGTCTCTGCAGCTCTGGGGTCCGGACGGCCACTGCACCATAATGACCATGAACGGAGCCTTGACGCCTGCCAGCCAGTGCCTCAGTCTGCCCGGGCATTGCATTTACTCTGCCCCCAACTCCCGGTGATGGGCACTCACAGAGGTATGATGCCAGCTGCCCAGACTGCTGACTACAACGGGGCCAGGCCTGGAACGAAGAGACTGCCCTGCTCCAGGTTCCCTGGCTGGGCAATGCCAAGCGTGTGGCTACCCCACTAAGCAGAGCTGAGCCCTCACTGCTAAGGCACCAGCCAAGCACTCAAGACCGTGCTTTGTGGGGCCTCCCCAGCTGCAGACAGGCCTGCAAACGTTTCCATGAATCAAGAGAGACACCTGGTGGCTGTCTCGAGCACTCCTGCGACTGGCTCAGGCTGCCTGTCCCTGTCCAGCTTGGCCCTCTGGGCCCCTCATGCATGTGGTCCAGCCACCTCGGCCAGTGCACCCAGCCTGGGCCCCGCCCTCCTCCCTGAGGCCAGCTGCCTTCCCTAGGATGTCAGGGGTCCTGCCAGGCAGGTGGGGAACTCAGCCCTGAAACCACCCCCAAGGAGCCCCTCAAGCTGAAATGGTGGCCCTTCCCTGGGAGAGACTCTTACTAATAGAATAAGATAAATAAGATAATTCTCCTGGTAGGGACCCTCAGAAGCCCTGCCCTGGGCCAGGAGGTCCTGCACACCCCTCTACCCAGCCCTCTACCACCATCCCTTCAAGGTACAGCTGGAGGGCCACCTCCCAGCAGCACCCCCCGCCCCCCACGCTGAGTTTCTCTCCCCACAAAGGCACCTCCCTGCAGGGATCACACCTGCCCCCCAGTCAGGGGACTCCAGGTGGGATGAGGGACTTGGTTCCTCATCTCTGACTGGACTGGAACATTCTTAACTTTCCCCAGCACAGGCTGAAACGGAATTAATGTGGGTGGTTCGTGAGTGTCTTTTCAGTGAATGAACGTCTTTAATGCATTGATGTGCATGGTGAGTTCTGCAGAGGCTTTTTTTTCGATACCGGGTATTTTTAATTGTGGCAAAATACACATACCATAAAACTTGTCATGTTAACCATTTTTAAGTGGCCTTGAGTCCATTCAGGTTGTTGTGCAACCATCACCACCATCCACCTCCAGAACTTTTTCATCTTCCCAAACAGAAACTGTCTCCATCAAACACTGACTCCCCACCTCCCCCCACACCCACCCACCGCCCCCCCACTTTCTGTCTCTGTGAATGTAACTCCGGAAACTGTGAGCTAAGGATTGTAGGTATTTTATGCTTATCTCCCCTTCTCTGATCCCTCCACACAGACACACTCCACTCCCAGCACGGGCACTGCCAGGCCCCTGGGGGGACACAGCGGGAAACTCGCTCATTCCCCATTTCACAAGCACTCTCTGGCCTCGCAGTCCAGGCCATGTGCTGGGGCTGGAGACCGTCCATGGAGAAGACAGTCATGTCCTCTTGCAGTGGCCCCGGAACCAGCAGGACAAGCCAGACCAGTCGTGACACCTGTACAACTAGGTGCTGCTCTTCGAAAGCATCCAGGGAGCTCTGAGGGCGAACCTTGTCGGGGAGATCAGAGAGGCTTCCTGGAGGAAGTTCCGTTGCAACTGAGACCTCCAGAGAGATGAAGGGAGTTAGAGGAAAGTGTGAGAAAGGGGAAATGAGAAACGTTGCTACTGCTGCTGCCTTAACAAACAGCTATCAGTGTCTTGGGTTAGACAATGCAATCTCGCCTCTTAGCGTTCGGGAGGTCAGAAGTCCCAAAGTCACGGTATCCCAGGGCTCACTCCTTCTGCAGGCTCAAGAGAGGGGCCCATTTCTTCCGCTGTGCCAGCTTGTAGAGACTTCTAGAAGCCACCTGCATTCCTTGACTCATGTCCCTTTCTCAATCTTCAAAGCCAACAGCATAGCATCTTCCTCTCCCTCTGCCTCTCTCTTCCCCTCTTTCTCTCTCTCTAACTCTCTTCTTCCACCATCACATCTCTTTCTCTGTCTCCAATTCTTCTGCCTCTTCCTTTCCTTCATAAGGACCCTGGTGACTCCATCGGGCCCACCCGGATAACCCAAGTATCTCCCCTGCGGGGCCCTACTGCAGTCACATCTGAACGGTCCCTCTGCCATACTAGCTCCCACACCCACAGGTTCTGGGGGTTTGGATGAGGGCATCTTGGGGGCCATTATTCTGCCTGCTACAAGAGGTACTGGGGCCAGAGTGCAAGACCTCCTTCTTCAGAAGGAAAAGGAACTTCTGTGCATGGAACGCCTTTGGCCCCAGGGAACGCAACAGCCACTGTGGGTCTCCCATTCATTGTTCATACTGCCACGAGCTGAGCGCACGACCTTAGCTGCTAGGTCATGCTTAATCCACCCGGTGGCCCTTGGAGGTAAGCAGTGCAATGATCACCACCACCCCCTTCTCAGGTGGGTGCGCAGGAGCCCCACAGAACACACCCAGGCAAGACCTCAGCAGATGGCAGAGGCGATGGCAATGCTGGCAGCAGGGCTGGTCACCTGTCATAGATGTCCCAACCTCCTCGACACGTTATCCCCACAGACGCAGAGGGATGTGACCGTGCTGGCCACCATTCCTACCTCAACCCTCAGCCCTCACTCCCATAGCCCAGGATACCTCCAGCCTCCAGCCTCCATGCCACTGCTCCTCCAACGTGCTCCGGGCCCAGCAGCACCCGCCCCACTGACACTGCACTGGAAACACAACTAATCCTGGGGACCTGCTGAATAGAAACTCTGGGCCGGACACGCACTCCAGATTGTATCGGGCTCTCCAAGTGCTTCCAACGCGGCTCAGTTGACACAAGTGGCTTTCTCTTCAGGAGCTCAGCGGGCTCCTCAGGACTGCCCTCTGGTTTCTATGCTTGGCCACAGTCAGGGTTCCTCACAGGGCCTTTAAGAGACCCCTCAGCACCCACCCTATGCTCTGGCCTCAGATATTGGTGATGGTCACAGCCTCATGAATGGACTGAAATCCACCAGGTGAAATCTACCAGGTGTAAAGGGGTGCATTTATGGTAAGGGAATTTACCTCAAGTTTTTACAAGTGAGGGGGAAAAGATCTCACCAGAAGAAAGGACCCGAGGCTGAAAAATACGTAAAACCTCTCTGCTGACTGCTGTGCTGTCCAGGGCCCTGCCAGCAAGTAGTCCCCGCTCTGGGGCCAGTGTCAGCCTCCTGAGCCACAGGGCTTCCCTGGGTTATTAGTAGGGGACCACTGCCACCTAGCGTTCCCAAGGATGAACAGCAAGAAAGTGAGGAGGCTGTGGGAGAAGCCAGCCATCTGGGGAGAGCCCAGGAGAGGGGCCCAGACAGCTCACACCGCCTATAAAGGCTCACACTTCCCTCCTGCCACAGTTACATGCCAGCAGGATACGGCACTCACAGATAGCCACTCCCCACTCCTGGGCAGGTAAGTAAATAAAATTTGGTAAGATTTGAACCCACCCTCTTGTGATGGCAATAACAAAATGGAGACACTCTAGGCCCGGAGGGTCCCTGGACTGGCTGTGTGCCTGAGTCACTCCAAATCTCCTTTGATTCCAGGACCCAATGAATTTTGGCTCAACTCTGCAGGTTTTCCTTGGCTACATTGAGTTTCAAGGGCACCTCAATGTGACCAGTTCTTCCCAGGCCTTTCCCTCGGGCCTTGCTGGTGCTGAGGCCCTTGGAGTTGGGGTCCCTACATAAGTGCTTGCACTTCCATGCTTAGTACCCAAGGCAGACACCAGGTCAGTCCAGGAACCTCTCCCTCACCTGCCCCGCATCTGCTCAGTCTCTCAAGTCATTCCTCAGTCCCTGCCTCCCAGAGGCGCAGTCTCCTGCGGATCTCTCACAGGGTTCCCGCACCACCTGCTGCTCACTGGCCTCCGCCAGGCACTGCCTTCAATTCCCAATCAAGGGCACATGTCTGACTGTCAAACTACAGCGGGAAGGCAGGGGAGGTTGGAGGGGACGCTGTAAGAGATCAACCGAAGGATTTGTACATGCATGCATATAAGCATAACCAATGGATACAAAGCACTGGGGGGGGGGGGGGGGGAACAGGTGAAGGCATGTACTGGGGGATAGGGCGGGCCGGGGGGAGGTCAATGGGGGGAAAAAAAGGAGACATATGTACTACTATTTGTAATACTTCAAACAATAAAAAAATAATAATAATAAATAAAAAATAAATATTTTACAGTTTCCAAAATGTGAAAGGTATGATTTCAACACTATGATGTCCTTTTATCTACTAAATTTGATATATGTAAAACTCAATAAACATTAATATGAGACAAGAAAAAAAAAAAAGGGCACATGTCTGAGTTGCAAGTCTGATCCCCAACCCACCCCACCCCCAGTCAGGACAAGTGCAGGAGGCAACCAGTCAATGTTGCCTATCACACTGATGTTTCTCTCTCTCTCTCTCTCTCTCTCCCCTTCTTCCCCCTCTCTTCCTCTCTCTATAGGAATCAATGGGAAAAAATATCCTCGCTCCCTGAGTGAGGATTTTTAAAGAAAAGAAAGAAAAATCTGATAGTGTTGATCACGGCCAGAGTGAAGGCCAGGTCCTCGGCCAGAGGGAGCTCCTCCCCACTGGACCCAAGCCCACGGGCACCACTTTTGCCTCGTTTCTCTGCACCCCATCCTTGCTCTCTCTCAAGGTTCCCTCTTTCCCAGACTGTGCTGATCCTGCCTGGAATCGTGCCCACCCTGGAAGATTAGCAAAACTCAGCACCTCGGTGATGCATGGAGCAGTAGCACTTCCACCCATCGGGAAAGCATCCGTTCACTCGTCACCTTATTTCTTCTCACAGCCTCGCGGCTAAACTGCTCAGGAGTTATTGCCTCCACTTTTCAGATGAACAGCGTAGAAGAAAACATAAGCCCTACGTTCCCTGCCATTGGTCTTAGCAGTGAATTTTCACACTTAACACCAAAAGCAAAGGCAACAAAAGCAAAAACAAGCAGTGGGACTGTGCCAAACCAAAAGGCTTCCGCACTGCAAGGGAAACCATCGACAAACTAAAAAGGCAACCCATGGACTGCGAGAACGTATTCGCAACTTACACATCTGATAAGGAGTTAATATCCAAAACATATAAAAGTTCATACAACTCAGTAAGAAAACAATCTGGTTTTTAAATGAGCAGAGGATCTGAATAAACATTTCAGACCCCCTTCTACAAAGCCTCGGTATGCAATTTAGATTCCACCAATGAGACACCACTGTGTGAAACTTAGAAGACAAACCGGAGGCAAAAGGAAGCTTCCACAGCCTGACACACAGGCTCCCCAGACAGGGGTTGTGCGATGTCTGGACTCCAAGCAGCAAACTCTCCCGCAGCCTCCTGACCTGAGGTGGCAGCAGGCGCCGCGCCTCTGAGAGATCACGCTGCAGCCGGAGCCCCTAAATCTCATCCCTCCAGCCCTTGCAGCAACTTTGTAAGCACTTACTAACCTGCATTAAATAAATGTCTTTCTGCCTGAAATGCCAAGAGTGTGGAGGTACCACTCAATCATACCGAGAACCTAGCCAAGAGAGAACCGGCTGTGTGGCCCTCAGCCTGAATGAAATACTTGGGATGATGTTTGGACCAGGTATAAATGTGACTTGGGACTTGATGTTCTTTTCTAAGCAAATAGAATCCTCTAGAGCAGTGGTCGCCAACCTTTCAGACCTCATGGACCACCAGTGGCCCACGCACCACCGGTGGGCGACCACTGCTCTAGAGCTCTTTGGGAAATGTTGCACGAGGAAAGGCGGTGCATAGAAAATAACTTTTAACTGTCCTTTCTTGGGCGAATCAACTGCTTCAAAAGGTTAAGTATTTTCCTTAAGAGGGAAAGAGAAAAAACTAATCCTTGTCTGAAATACATGTATTAAGTGCTTACTAGTTATGCCATAAATATTTATCAAGTATCTACTATGTGCTAAACATTGTACTAAGATAATCATAAAAATTATAAGGTGATAGGAATATAATAACCTATTACTCATTTTAGAATTTTTACTTCAGGGATTTTTAATATATGGCATAAATATGTACATAACGTTTTTCCAAATTGCTAATCAACTCTTCAATATATATTAAGTAATATTTTTCCCATTATCTGTGATGTCTGCTGTATCATATAGTATAGCCTATTAAATAATTGGCTCTAATTTGAGTTTAACTATTGAGTCTAATATGTTCAGTAACTTCCAATGTTCTTCTTTTCTTAAAATATTATTTTAAAGTCTAGTGTTTTTGTTTATTATATTAGTCAGCTTTTGCTAGATGGTGCTACAATAACAAATGGGCCCCACATCTCAGTGGCTTACAACTGCAGAAGGCAGCTGTGGAGGCTACTGTGGCACTGTTCCATGAGTCTTCTAGTCCAAGACCCAGACTGAAGAAGCATTCCCCATCAGGACATGCTGTGCTCACAGCAGGGGGAAAGGCGTAAGAGGGCTGTCAGGAACTCACAATGCCTCCTAAAGCTTCCACAGGTTGTGGCGCATCTCATCTGCTCACATGCCAGTGGGCAAAGAGACCACGTGACCAGGCCCAACATAGATAGATGAGGTATGCATATTCCTCCTACAGAAATCTTGGCAAGTCACATGGCGATGAACAGGATGTATGGCTACCTTCCAGAAAGGGGGGCTCCCCCTCTAGAAGTAAAAACATAATCCATCACAGTCCTCCTTTGGATAAAAATTCAATAAAAAAAAAAAAGCCTTTGGAGCTTTTAATTTATAGGGATATTAAATGTATACACTAACTTGAAAATAATACACTTCTCACAGTCTTTAATCTCCCAACCAGAAACATATTTTTCTCCATTCATTCACGACTCATGGTTTTTTCATAATTATTCTGCCTTTCTCACATTCCATGTGTGGGTATGTATGTATGTATGTATGTTTGTGGACTACATAAACACTGTCATTTTTTCCATGTACCTTAAAAAGGTAAATATAAAAATAGATATAATAGAACTAAAAAATTAAGAGTAATTATCACTTCTTTTATGACATTACTTCCCAAGCTTTGGAGCAATAGAAGAAATCACAAATGAGAGTCATCAGTTTAAAACACATAGAAGGCCTGCAAGTAGAACAATTAAAATTTAAAGGGAACTACTGGAGTCAATAATTGCTTCTAATACAGCCAAAAAAAGTGTTCATTTGCAAGTCTTAGAAAAGACTAATGTATGTTTGGCGGTGGAAAGCGCATTGGAGAAAGGAACGTTCAGCGAAAGAAGAAACTCAAGTCACACAAAAGAGAATACCTATTTTTAAATGCTGCAGCCTCACTGGCAGTCAAAGAAATGCAAATTGAAACTACAATAAAGAGTCATTTAGATGTGTTACAATGAGCTCTGAACCATTTTCTTTGTAATATTTGATGCTAGTGAGATTGCAGTAACAAAAGAACCTCCTGAACGTTGCTGGAACGATGTAAATGAGAACTGCTTGAAACAACCCCTTTGCAAAACACTGGGACAATGCACATGGAGAGCCTCAAAAACGCTCAGCCCTTTGGCCCACTTCTAGCACCTTGACTTCAGGAAATTATTCAATCGGTGAGGAAAGGCTACTTTTACATACTCACTGCACTTTTATTTGTAAAATCCGATGGTTTTTTAAAAGGCAACATAGTATTGTAGTAAAGGGTGTGGTTTAAAAAAAGGAAAGAGAAGAACGGATTCCAATTCTGGTTGTGCCTTTTCCCTTCTTTGTCACCCGATGGCCTCTGAGCAGCCTCTCGGCCTCCACTCCTCCTCTGTACCCTTTGCAATACAACAGACCGTCACCTTGCAGATTGTTGGAGGGACTGAGTGAAATTTATGTACACAACTGTTTTTGCAACTGGATATAAAAGACATTTTTATTATCTTTATCATCAAAGTAAAGACTTGGGAACAGCCCATACAGACAACAATAGGAAAAACATTAAGTCAGTTATGCTCCATCTTCCCCACGGGGAAACGTGCAGCCACCTGGGACTATAATTATGAAGATAACCTGAAAGAACACTCCTGATTTTTTCAAGCAGAAAAACAAAATGCTGTTACAACAATGTAAAAACTAAGCACATAAACAAAAACAGGGGAGAAACATGGGGTGGGGGACAGCAGGCAGTCTTTCTTTTATTTTATTATTGCTGAAAAGTTTTACTGAGCAACTACTTTCTACCAACTTCTGCATATACCTTGGTAGGGGTCAAATGCAGGCCCTCAGGAGCAGGGAAGCCCGTGGGGTAAAGTGAAGAGCTGGGGCCTCCACAGAAGGCAAGCAGACTGGTCAGTGCGAGGTCATGTGAGTGAACACTTTGCCGTGAGAGTTAGATGCCAGCATAGGGCTTGGCACATAGTGGGTGCTCAATAAACATGTGTCGAACTGAATGGAACTGAACGGTAGTGATTGGGGGAGCCTCCTTCCCATGTCTGCCCTCTCCCACTGCAGCCCAGGGTTGAGGATAAGCCATGGGCCCCCCGGGAACCCTCCCCTTCCTCCCCGTGGCCCCTTTTCACCACAGCTTAATCAAAACCAGAGCTCTGCTCCTGGCTCCTCGCTCCTGGCAAGGGTGCTGGAAAACAGCCCTGCCGTCCCCTAAAGACCCCCATCCAGGTCTTTGATATTTGAAAGATGAAAACTCTGGACCTGAAGAATACTGACAAAGGACATTTTCTGGTTTGTAAAGTCACTCGTAAAAAGAAAAGAATCCTGCAAGGAAACAAGAAGCAGTCACAGTTGGGTTTGGATTTAATGAGCCTCTTTTACTGAACAGAACAGAACGACGCAGGAAGACTGAAATGCCAGGGAAAGCAGCCATCACATCGGCCTGTCTCCTCTGTCATAAGCTGAAGATGGACCCTTCCCCTCCCGCTCGTGTGAAGGGCCATTGTGATCAATAACCGCCTCTTCTTTTTCATGTTTTCAAGGGCCTCTTGGCAAGCCTGCCAGCAATCCAACTGGCCAATCGATGGACACTTTCCAGCCCACTGTTGTGAACACAGCCGCCCCACCACCACCACCTCTCATGGAAATGCTTGCCTGGGGATGGCCACTTTTTCCTAGAAACAAAACTCCTCTCCCACAGCTAGACTTGCAATAGGTAAGCCTTTCCCTGACTTTCCTCTTCATTTCATGCTAAAATAACATTTTCAAACACACTTGAGCCAAGTAAACAAGCGGTCCACTGGGAAGATGGGGCACCAGGGTCCCCCTTCAAACTCAGTGGCAGCCAAGACGCACTCCTCCATCGCTGGCGCTCTTATTCCAGAGCCGTGTTCCCGCCTTTGCTACTGAAAAACCCACCGTGTGCTCACAGCCAGCGGAGGGCCTCTGGGAGACAGAGATATGCCAGTCTCGTTTTCTGTGATGTGCGCATTTTCCTTAAAATATTTCCTGACTTTATTGCTTCCGGTATACATTTTCCGAAGCATTAGAACATGGGGGCATTTTTTGGTGTGCAGAGGGAAGGGGGAATGTGTGGAATCAGGAAGACTGCTCAGCTTTGGTGCAGAGGGTGGATAAGCCCAGTGTCCTTGGTCACATCTTGGGCACATGGAGCTAAGCCCATCCCCCATTCCTACATCAGGGAAGAGCCATTGGTTGGAAGAGTAAAGTAAGATCCATAGAATGGGACCAGGGAAACTCCTCCTTTGCTGTCTCCTGGGGTTTAAAATGATTTGACAGGGTGGAAATTCTCTCCCCCACAAGAACACAGCTGGGGTGCCAGGAGACCCAGGAAAGGGGAGCAAAGAGAAGTTGGGACAGGTTCTGTTGGTGACCTAAACTAAAGGACTTGTTCCTTTAGTGTACTACCGCATAACAAAACAAACAACTTGTTTTTTCTCATGAATCTTTAACTTGGGTCTGACGTGGCCAGGCTAGCTTCTCTCTGCTCTCCTCGGTGTCTGCTGGGGCAGCTCGAAGGCTGGGGCAGGAACCCTCTGAGGCTCACTCACGTGTGTGTGCTGGTTGCTGCTGGCCGTCCGCAGGGGCCTCGGAGGGGCCTCCACAGGGCCTCTCCATGGCTGCCTGGCCTCCTCACAGCTCGGTGGACGGGTGGTAAAGGTGGCATCTGGAGGGAAGGCCGAGTGCAGGCTGCATTACCTTTTCTAATAGACCTCATCTCTTGATGGGGAAGTGGCCAGGTTCTGGAAGAGCTTGGGTAGCTGGAAAAGCTTGCTGAAGCCACATTTCAAGAAGACAACTTGCCACGGGGCCTTGAGGTTTCCATTCTCAGCTCCTGGGAGAGGAGGAGTCAGGAGAGAGCCACAGGAGCAATGGCTCCACTGCCATGGGTGTGTCCACCTCGTGGAAGATACCCGGCATCAGGACCTGGCAACACCCTAGTCAGGGCACAGCTCAAGAGCCCATCACCCCTTCCAGATTCTACAGTCCCTTCTGGCCATACCCAACATCTGCTCCTCCCTGTCTTCCCCCCAGTGTCAGTCCTTCCTAACTAATCTCTCAGACCTCCTCCAACAATTGTCCTCCTCTCCTTCCCATCTTTGCCAGATATGCCAGTTCGGCCCCTCCCCTCATCACCACCTCTTTTCCCAGCCCCCAAGTGGCACGGTTTGGACTCACCCAAAGATATTGGGGGCCAAAGAGCAAGTGGATGTTGTCCAGGAGACATAGGCAAGGGCTCCAACTCTGCTGATAAAGCTTTGTTTCTTAAGCTGAGTGCTGAGTACTGTGGTTGCTCTTGTATCCTTTTACAGGTCACTTTGCACGTGTCTATAACAGTTTAGAATAAGTATCTATTTTAAAGATACTGGTGTGATATCCATCATCAAACCCAGAGACCTGGGCACACCCCAGCCTTCTCTCCAGAGCCTCTCCCACTGCTACAACCACTCACCCTGGTCACTGCTGCCTAATCCTGCCCTCACCGCCACGGCCGATGAACCCAGATCAATCAACCGGATCAATTCGAATCTTTCCACCAGGCCTCTGAAATCAGAACCAAAGAACAACAAGGTACTGTGCCCTTGCTGGCAAGGTAATGGGCAGTTGGGGAAGTGCGGATGGATTTCTCACCAAGACCAACCAGTCTATGGAAAGAGACAAGAACAAGGCAGATACATAGAGAAGGGGCTGAGACCAGTACTGCCCAGGTCCTGGTGCCAACCCCTTCCTGATGCCAAGCCACTTTCTTGCCTTTCTTGGGTTCCAGGATAAACTTCCCTAATTTTAAAAACTGGAATGTTCCAGTTTTCTGGTGTAAGAGAGGCTTGGCCATTGCTCAGCTCCAGGGGAGACCACGCACATGGTCTTTCCATGTAAATGTCATCCCATGGAGAAGATGCTGTTCACATGTCATGCAAACGAGATAGTGCCCCCCCTCCCCGCCGGCGTTGTGCAATGGTGAAGTTCTTAAGAGACCCCAGAGGTGTTGGATTTAACATTTAAGAGGATCGCTCCACTTGACAGAGAGTGGAAGCCTGCATTGTTGGGGGAACAGAGAATGGGATTCTAATCTCCCCCTCCCCCGTGGACTCAGGCAAGTCGCTCCCCTTCTCTGGTGCTCAGTCTCCCATCCGTCAAAAGAGGAGCTTCAGGAAATGACCTGACAGTCCCTCCCAGCCCCGACCCTGGTGGCTGTGGTGTCTGTTTTGAGAGTGTGTGCTGGTAGCAACACCGTGCACCCTTATCTCAGGAAAGAATCCATTTCAATTCCTCGTTAGGAAACACGCTGGCCTCTGGTGGAAGGTGATGATTTATGCTGACAGTCACCTCTGTGGCAGGACGCTGAGCCTCCTCCTCTGCACATTTTTCCAACTCCTCCGCACTCATTTGTCCTGGGGAAACAGAATGAAACAGGGACCTCTAATATCAGCTTCACCAGGCGGATTTGTCAATCCCTACTGGCGTCCGCTGCCTTCTGTTTAGGGCTATGCTTAGGGTTGGGATTAGCATTTCAGTTACATTTAGGGCTGAAGTTAAGTTTGAGGTTAAGGTTAAAGACAGGCCTAGGCTAGGGTTAGGTTCGCGTTGAGTTAGGGCTAAGACTAGCACTCGGCCTAGGTGTAGGGTCATGATCAGAGTTAGGATTTGCTTTACTTATTCTTAGGGATACACTCAGGCTCCGTGACCTTGCTCCTACTTCTACCCATTTTCCCAGTTTTCTTTACACGTCTTTTCCTCTACCCAGGCTTTAAATGCCAATTTTCCCAGAGTCCCTTTTACCCTCCAGAAAATCGGCTTAGTGAACTGACTTTTCCTTTTAGGTGTTACTTACTTACTTAACATGAAGACCTTATGTTTATAACCTAATAAATTTTAACACAAGCAAATGCCCGGGGAAGCTGTCCCTCTATCAATACCTGGAACACTCCATCACCCCTGAAAGTTGCCTATTATTAATCCCCAAAGCAACCACTATTGATCGATTTCCCCTATTCTAGAATTTACCATAAATGAAATCATCCATCATGTAGTCTTTGGTGTAAAGCTTCTTTCAAATGGCGTAATGTTTTTCAGATTTATTCATGCTGTTGTGCTATACTGACTCTTTTAGTAAAAGATTTGTATTCTGACTTCTTTTAATATGAAGCACTTTATTGCTACCTGTCCCAAGCTTGCCACAAAAAGTGTACAGACTTCACCTGCCCACAGTGTTCGCCCCGACCTCGATGCTTACGCAATGTGCTCTGCTGAGCAATCTTGAGTCTTTGATAACTCACCAATTGTTCCAGCCCTGGTTTGTGAGGAAAGACCAGATGTCAGTCCTTCTCCGTCAGCCTGTCCAACGTGCACGAGAGGAATGGGAACAGAATGTGACAGAAGAAGGTGAGGGAAAGCCCTTCTCCAGGAGCAGAGAACGTGAGGGAGGTGGCTTGACATGATGGAGAGACTGACGGCTATGAAGTTGAGAAAAACGAGTTTTAGAATTACACTAGATAACCAAGCCCAGGAGAACAGAAAGATTTCACCAGTAGCACCATCACCAAAAGAACCTGGGTAGCAAAGCAATTGGATCTACAATTAAAACATTTCAGGAAAACATGAGGAGACAAAAAAGCAATACCCAAAGGAAAGAAAAAGGTGAATCACCAGAAAGGGAGTTAAATGAAACTGAGGCTAGCAGCTTAACTGAGAGAGAATTCAGAGTAATGATGATAAGGATGTTTAAACGGATGGATGACAAATACACACAACTCAATGACAAATACACACAACTCAATGAGAACTATAAGGAGCTGAATGAAAATGTCACCAACATGAAAAGAAACCAAGAGGAGATGAAGAACGACATAGCTGCAATAAAGAACACATTGGAAGGCTTAAACAGTAGACTAGAAGAGGCTGAGGACCGCATCAGTGAATTAGAAGACAAGACAAAGGAAAATCGTTTGAACAAAAATAAAAAGGATCCCAAATCAATTATATAGAAAAGATTCCTTTATTAACTTGTGGTCGAGAATATATTTGTATATTTTCAGAAAACAACCCCAAGACCAGATGGATTCCTGCAACAGAGAGGAATTGATAGGAGTGCTCCAACCACGAAGACAAGAGGAAAAAACAGTCCAGAGATGGAAGATGCTGACAACGCCTTGCCATGGGAGCAGTCAGCAGCTGTGCACTGCTGCAGGTTACCTAGGACCAAACCAGAGAGGGTCGGACCTGCATTGCCACCATGTGCCCACCATCCAGATATCACTGCTGACATGTACACATAAGGAACTGTTGGACATTGAAATTGGGACTCAAACATTTTTTTGTTTTGTCTTGTTTTGTTATTATATGTTTATTTCCAGTCTGCAAAGGCAAAACTTTTTAAAGGAAAGAAATGGTGGGAAAAAGATACAGAGGCAAAGAAGCATTGAACAGACTGTCAAACTACATTGGGAAGACAGGGGAGGTTGGGCGAGGGGGGCTGTAAGAGACCAACCGAAGGACTTGTACGCATGCATATAAGCACAACCAACGGATATAAGACACTGGGGCGGGGGGGGGGGGGGGGAGGGGGGCAGGTGAAGGCATGTCCTGGGGGGTAGGGGAGGTTGGGGGGAGATCAAGGGGGAAAAAAAAAAGGAGACATATGTACTACTATTTGTAATACTTAAAACAATAAAAATAAAATAAAATTTAAAAAAAAAAAGAAAAACGAGTTTTAGACTCAGCTAGGTCACTGGGCTTTGCGATTTTAGTCCAATCACTTCACCCTGCCTGATCCATAAGGCATGGATAACACACTTGCCATGATAATAATAGCTGCTATGCATATTAGCATAACCAATGGAGACAGACACTGGGGCGGTGGGGGATTGCCCGGGGTGGGAATGGCTGGGGGGGGAGGGGGTCAGTTGGGGAAAAAGGAGACATATGTAAAACTTTAGACAATAAAAAAATAAAAAACAATAATAATAACTGCTATTTGGATAATAATAACCAGTATTTGCATATTGCCACAGAGAGCAAATGAGACTCAAATAATCATAGGTACCTGGTGAGAGTAAAATGAATAATCTAAAGCGCTTTGTGGACTGTGAAATGCTTGTTGAAGCCCCTGCCTGTGGGCTTCGGGGACCCAGCCAGGGGGCACTGTCACTCACTCCTCAGGCCCCACAGAATGGCTCACCCACGGACCTTTCCTTGTCGGTATAATCAAGCCAGGAGTGTTTTCCAAACACTTTCCCACTACAGGCCTGCCACCTCGAATCTCCAGGCTGAAGCAACTAGTCTTAAGCTTCTCAAGTGATTCTGATCTTGGGATGATGCTGGCGAGGCTACGGCTCCTTGGGGAGACTAGGTTTTATATAGTCAGGAGGAAAGTCACTCCCAGAAAGCAGATGCCCCTGGGTTCTCTTCTATAAATGTATCTCATTACTTGCCACAGGTGGGCTGACCCCTGGGGCCAGATGGTGAAGACCAGCCCACAGTAAGGTATGATGGAGAGGGTGCCCACCATGCTCGCGAGGAACACTGCTGTGAGAGAGAAGTCAGTCCTTACCATATATGCCAGGTGTGCCCCTGTGTCTCCCAGACACACTTACACAATAGGTTGGAACCTTGTTCATCGTTTTGGCCAATGGGCTGTGAGCAAAATTGACACATGTCCCTTCCAGCACAAGGCAGCTAAAGCCAGCGGACCTCAGCCATCCCTCTCTTCTCCTTCCCCAGAGACTCAGACAAGGCATGTCCTCAATGTCTGCTTCGGCCTGGGTCCCTGCGAGACTATATGGAGCAGAGGCTCTTGTCAGCTCTCACTGGAGATGCACTGGATTGTACTGGTTAGCAAGAATTACTCTCACCAATGCATCTGCACACCAAGTGGGTTCTACTTATTTTCAAATATCTCTTAGAAACTGAAATGCTCTGACGGTTATTAGGAAAAACTGGGAGGGAGGTTAGCGCCTCAATAACCATCAACAAGAAATCCCAAGTAAATGACCAAGTCTATCTCCTGAAAGATTGAACAGCTTCAAAAAAGTCATTCTGAATGTTCAACGTCAGCCGTTTCCAAGCTAGCTCCCTGCCTAGGGACCCCCCAGATGTTCACTCCCTCCCTTAGCCCAAAGCCAAGCAACTGGCCACCCATTCAGTCCCTGCGATTGCACCTAATAAACATTTTATGGACCTGTTCCATTGCAAAGCGATGCAGGCAATTAACTTCCATCCTGGTTTTATTGTGGAAAGATGTTGAAAGCTTGGGCTGTGAAAGTGGAGCCATACGGCAGTGCAGGACACTGGGCGGCTGCCAAAGCCCAGTGGGGTCCACCGTCAGAGCAGGTGCAGAGCTCAGAAGGGCTAATGGGCTGCTCCCAATCCTGCCCATGGTCAGCTGGCACTCAGCCTGTGGCTTCATTCTCTCAGCAAAGGTCCTGGAAAATGCTGGACTGAGCCAGGCCCCCGCATAGTATGGGGTAATGTTAAATTCACCCCCAGAGGGATGCGTGGGTCATAAAAATCTGGTATGTCAGCCTTGCTGGCCTAATCCTGTATCCACTATAGATCCACTTCTATGCAATAATGGGTATATAATGGCAGAGAGAGGAAGGGAAGGAGGGAGGGAGAGAGAGAGACAGAGAGAGAGAGAGAGAGAGAGAGAGAGAGAGAGAGAGAGAGAGAGCACGCTTGACTACTGAGAGGTCATGAGAGGAGGGCAGGCTGGCTGAGGCCCCCTCCCCAATCCAGAGGAATTTGCATGGAGCAGTGTTTCCCCAGCAACGGTCTCTGATTGGTCCTCTGTCCACCAGCTGATTCAGGTCCTGAACAGTCTGTTTCCGGCCCTCCTGCCCTGGGCAGAAACATGCAGAAGAGGCTGGGAGATCCCGCTTGCTCAGGCTGGAGAAGTCCTTAACAGGCTGTGAGCCTGATGACCAGCCCATCTCTATACAGTTCACAACAAAATGGCATTTTTCAGAACGACACGAAACTTGCATTAATGCTGGAAGTAAAATAGCCTCTTTATCGATTTTGGTTGCAAAATTCTGGATAAGCTTGTCAAAAGTGATTACTTCTCTGTCTCCTCATGTGTGTGTGAATGTATGCATGTGCATCTGGATGTACGTGTCAGTGAATGTGTGTGAGTGTGGGCTCCTTCCTACTTTGTTTGTTCCTGTATCTGTCCCCTCCCCACTCCTTCAGGCTTTATCTCCCCCAGATTCTCTCTCTGTGGAGGACCCCAGACAGGCTCTGTCTCCCCAGGGAAAACAGGAAAAGCTATTTGGTTTGGGGATGTGGCTGGAGGGCCAGGAGGGCCTGCAGGGCAGGAGTGTGCCAGGGGAGAGGGGATAAGGGTGGGGTGTGGAGGCAGGATGCCCACAGGAGCTGACCACAAAGCGGGAGGTCCTTAGGTCCATCAAGTGACGGTGCTTCCCTGAATGCCTGTCCACCCACATCAGGCCCCACCAGAGGGGCAGGCTGAGACCAAGGGCCCAGCGCTGCCACCGCCATCACTTCCACGCCAACATCATTATAACAAGCTCCTACTATGTGCCTGTGGTTTGTTTACATTATGTTAATCCACACAACAATCACTGTGTACTCTGCTCCCCAGTTTTACAGATAAGAACTGGAAGCTCAGAGAGGTTAAATGACTTTCCCAGAGTCACACAGCTAGTGAGTGAAGAAACCAAGATTCAAACCTGGTCTGCCTCACTCTAAAGGCTGCACTCTTTCCGCTGAGATCATGCTATCTCCAGGGAGTAACAAATCAGGTATCAAGTGGCAGGGCTGAACAGAGGCTAGTGCCAAGGAAGCCAGGTGGGTGGGCAATAAGAAGACAGGGAAGTGGGTTAGTTCAGGATAAAACTCTAAAGGATCTTCCGGGGTCAGGCCAAGGAGCGTCTTGAAGGGAATGCTGGGAGTCACACCAGAGACTTCTGTGCCTGGGCTATGCTGGGAGGTGGGGTGGCCAACTGGACCACGATCTCTGGATGAAAAACTCTAAGTTCCAGCAAAACACAGTCCTCTTTTCACTGTGTGCCCAAGAGCAAACAGCTGACCTTCCACTTGCTCCATCTGTAAAATGGCAGCAGTGGTCAGCCCACTCCCGAGACAGGTCTGCAGCAGTAAAGGAACATGTTTCCCAAAGTCAGCACGTCCTTGGGGCCTCTTGGGTGGCTTAAATGGCCAGAGCAACCGCAGAGCCGCTGCATGTGCTCAAGCTCTCAGCGTGCTCGTTTAAATCAACACTGGGGGGAAATAATACACAGCGATTGTCCTTCCTTAGAGAAAATGGCTGGACCGCCCGCACAGCATGGCTCAGTGCTCGAGCATCGACCTATGAACCAGGAGGTCATGGTTCTATTCCCGGTCAGGGCACATGCCTGGGGTGCAGGCTCGATTCCCAGTGTGGGTTGTGCAGGAGGCAGCCGATCAATGATTCTCCCTCATTGATGTTTCTATCTCTCTTTTCCTTTCCCTTCCTCTCTGAAATCAACAAAAAAAATTTTTTTTTAATGTTTAAAGAAAATGGTTGGACTGTCAATTGATGCTCAGTTAGCTGTGGTGTATTGTCCCTTCTGCAACTCATCCTAAGCAAACTGTTTTATTAACTGTTTGCCGTCATTCTGCTTAATTACCTATGGTGCTGACACTCGGCACTGCCTTCATTTTCTCTGCATCTGACCCACATCCCAGGCCTCAGGTATTCAGACCCTTCACTTCTCTCCCTCCAGGAGAGGACTGGCGGCAGCTCTACCTGGACCACCTCTATCCCAGGAGGGAAGGACATTGTTGATGAGCCCGTTCCACCTTGTTCAGTCCTCAGAGTGATGCACTGTAATGTAGATGGAGAACATCTCTATCAACCAAAGGAAGTTGCAGCCCACAAAGGTTAAGGTAACTGGCTCAAGGTCCCGAAGCTAGTGAATGGTGAAGGCTACATAAGCACCCAAACCTGCGTGCCTGGTTCTGTGCTCTCCCAGCCTGCAGAGCAAGACTGGCTCAGGTGAGCTGCAGGTGGACCACCCACCCTGCTGCTGGACGTTGGGCATCATTTAACGCCGGTGGGTCTTTTTCTTTTTTAATATTTTTTATTGATTTTTACAGAGAGGAAGAGAGAGGGATAGAGAGTTAGAAACATCAATGAGAGAGAAACATTGATCAGCTGCCTCCTGCACACCTCCCACTGGGGATGTGCCCGCAACCAAGGCACATGCCCTTGACCAGAATGGAACCTGGGACCCCTCAGTCCGCAGGCCAACACTCCATCCACTGAGCCAAACCAGTCAGGGCATGCCGGTGGGTCTTGATCCGGCATCTAGAAGGGTTCAGCAATCTGGAGAAGGAACTGTGCATAGATTAAATAAGAGTCCAGAGACTAAACATAATTTTGAAAGGCATTATGGGGGCACAGAGGAGCTTGGCTGAAGAAACCAAGTTCTCCTTGTCTCAGGACCCCTTGCTTTTTATTAACACAAATTGTCCTAAGGCAAGGTGGAGATATACACTTCAAAGGGTAGGGTTTCCTACAGAAGCATTGTCAGATTGGGGAGTTGCCTTTGGCTCTTCAGGTGTTTGGCCAACAGGAGGCAATAACATGTAGACTGAGATGCCCTGAGCTGTCTGGCAGTAAACAATCAATTTAATGCATCCTTTTCAGGTTTGGGGAAATGTCTTTCAGCCACCCCAGCATGTGATAACATATGTGACTCAGCCCTTGTTGAGTCCCCAAGTTCCATCAACATTTTGATGAAACTCTTGCAATTATGACATGCTGGAACTGGCTTCCACATGCTGCCGCTTGCGAACAGAGGAGGTTCTCGTCATGAGGAGCCACTGAGCCCTCCTCCTGAGCTGGGCCTCACAGTGCGGCTTCATTTGGTGAGCTGAAAGAGCAGAGGTTTTTAGAGAAGCAGTGCCGTGTGGGAGAGAGCACTCATGGTCTGGATCCTTCCATTAATCATCTGGGAGCAAGCCCCTCTCTGCTCCCAGCTCCCATTTCCCCAGATATAAAATGAAAGCGTTGGGCTGGATCAATGGCTCTCAAATTCTAGTAGGCACCAGAATCTCCTGGAAAAGCTGTTCACACACAGATCCACCCCTGGAGAAGGGATGTCAGCGTTTGCATTTCTGACAAGCTGCCAGCTGGTGTTGACATCACCGGTCCTGGTACCAGGCTTTGAGAACCACTGGCCTAGACCGGCTCTAAGTACCCTTCCACGCGGGCGCCTCCTCCATGCAGGACCACCCACCCCTCTCTCCTGGTCCTCATGAAGGTGGGGAACTAAGATGACTTCCATTGATAGGCCTCCCTGGTGGGCCCTGCCTGACCCTCTGTGTGGCTCTGCCATTTCCCAGCTCTGTGGCCTGGCCTGGTTTTTCGTCTCTGCAAATGTATTTTCTCTTCTGTGAAAGGGGTTTCATGTGAGGATCGAAGGAACTGTACATAGAAAGCACTTAGGGCCTGGCACATGCTAAGCCTTAACAATTACATAGCAGAGTTTCAGGTGCCCACCTGAAACTAATCCACCCACCTGGGATGCCAGCCAAGGAGGGTGTCCCCACCTTCCCAGGATGTTTACTTGGGCCTGTGAGTCTCAAGCTGAGGTATGTGTACCCCGGGGACCTGGGACCCACAGGGTATCGAGGGCACCTCTTCCAGGATTGCACACAATAACAAGCCACTTCAAAGTGCATCTCAAACTATAATCTGGCAGACTGAAAGGATGGACCACAGAAGCCCTCCCAAAAGGCAGCTGGCCCCACGGCGAGAGACACCAGCTTGACCCAGGAGCCGGACCCGTTACATCCTGACTCCGCAGGTTGGGGAGGGCCCAAGGTTCCGAATGTCTAACAACTCCCAAGTATGGCCGAGATCCCAGTCCACAGCCCAGACTTCCAGTAGGAAGGTTTAAATAGCGTTTTCTTATAAATCCAGTGTAAACGGATTATAGAGTAAAACACAACATGTCTGTAGATAATATTGTTCAAAAACAAAACCGAGCCCTGACTGGTGTGGCTCAGTGGGTCGCAGAGCCATCCCATGCACTGAGGGGGTCTCAGGACCAATCCCCAGTAGTCAGGGCACATCCCCGGGTTGCAGGTTCGATCCTCAATTGGGGCCAATGTGGGAGGCAGCCAATCGATGTTTCTCTCTCACTCCCCCTGTCTTTCTCTCACTCTTAATCAATTTTTAAAAATCAACTGAGTGAATCTTAAAGATCTTACTGGCTCACCCTAGCTGACTGGAGCGTCGTCCCGTACACCAAATGATTTCAGGTTCAATTCCCAGTCAGGGCACATACTTAGGTTGGTGGTTTGAACCCTGATCAAGGCTGTGTTTCTCTCTCTCTCTCTCTCTCTCTCTCTCTCTCTCTCTCTCTCTCTCTCTCTCTCTTCCCCTTCCTCTCTCTCTAAAACCAATGAGCATATCCTCGGATGAGGATTTTTTTTTGGTAAATCTTACTGGCTTTATTCAACTTCAAGAATCAAGCAGCATCGAATCTAGCAGATAGAAAGGAGATCCAAAGAATTGTACCAGGCAAGAGACTTTATAGACAGAAGGGCAGAGCGGAAACGAGGAATTTGTTCGAGGCCAACAAAAAGCAGATTACCTAATGCTGATCAGGTGATTCCTGAGTGGCTGGCTTAAGGTTCCATTTCTGGGAGAATAAAACTGTAATTAAGTTAAAGCTCAGTTTGGTGACATGGGGCTCAGCATAAGTGACTCCAGTTCAGGGCCTGTTGTCTTGTTTTTAGCAATCTAAAACACTAACACACAATAAATGCTACCCTGCGGTAAACTATTTCAGATGGCACCGTCACTGTCACCCCCAGTCCCCTCGGGATGCAAATTCTCTGTCCTGAGGTCGGCTTTGGGAGGACAAACACCTAATGAGCCTTGTCTGACGCCACAGTGACCTACACACTCAGGTAAGGGCCCAGATGATACTGCTGTGGGACGCTCTCACAAAGAGAAATCCAAGTACGAGGAGCCTCTCTCCCCTACCCCAACACTGGCCTTGGGCAACTCTCCCACCCTGGAGGCCCGGAATTGCCTCAGAAGAGCGGAGCTAGGGCAGATGTGCAGCAGTTCTGGTGGCTCCAGAAAGGGCCAAACGTGTTCGTTTAAACCCTCCCAGGGGAATGTATCCAGAATGTGCCAGGCACATAGAGATGAATCAACAACCTCATGGGGGTCCTCAGGCAAGGAAACAGGGACTTCTTGGCAGAGAGTTAGGGTCCTAGAACAAGAACATCTTGTTCAGGGCATCCCATCCTGAGAATGTGGCACCAAGATTGAGTGCCAAATGGCCTGGCTGGTGGTGTGACTCAGTTGATTGGAGCGTTGTCCCGTACACTGAAAGGTCGTGGGTTCCATTCCCAGGCAGGGCACATACCTAGGGTGCAGGTTCAATCCCCAGTCAGGGAGTGCAAGAGGCAACTGATCTCTCTCTCTCTCTCTCTCATCAATGAACAACATATCCTCGGGTAAGGATCTATAATAATAAAAGGGTAATATGCTAATTAGACCGGACATCTTCCAGATGTCCTTCCTGACGTAGCCGGGCCGGAGGGAAGCCAGCCCGGGTCCCGGGTGCCTGTGGGCGGCCATAGGGAAGCCAGCACCGGCAGCCAGGGGAAGGAAGGCCTACTCTTGCACTAATTTTCGAGCAGCGGGCCTCTACTTTAAAATAATAACCAAAGAGAGTTCTGCAACCCCTTAATGAGAGAAAGGAGCAGCAAGAGGAAGAGACATGGCAAGGAGAAGGGGCTTTAAGAGACCAACACTCCACCTGGCTTAGCAAGTGGCTCGTGGGGAGTAAGCGGAGGAAGGGGTGCCAAGTTAGGAGGGAGCCAGGCCAGGTTATGGTAGACTTTCACTTCGTGAGACAGAGTTGGACTGCATCCTGGGAACAATGGGAGCCATGGAGAGTTTTGAGGAAAGAGTGGCATGGTCAGGCTTGTGTTTTAGCTGGATCGCTCTGGAGGCTGGGCAAAGACTCAGGGAGGCAAAGGCGGGCGTCCAGGTGGGAAATGAAAGCCTGAAGTGAGGCAGCCGCAGTAACGTGGAGAGAGATCGTTGGGTCAGGCCAGCAGCAAGGGGTCCTGAGTGTCTCTGGGGACTGAGTCTCTGTCAGGATGGGTTTGACCCTAGCGTGGGAAAGGGGGTCCCCGACCCCCCTGCAGCATGGGGAGAGGCTGCTGGGGCAGGAGCTCTGTGGGAGGTGGTCATGTATGTGCCCCTTTGTCCATGCATATGCACACATGCCTGTGTGTGCACATTTTCTATACAAACAATAATGCCACTTGCCTTGTTCATTTCAGTACTGCCCTTTTCTCACGAGTACTGTTTCTCAGGGATTGGCCTCAGTGGGTGCAGAAAGGCTTCCCCACTTTTCATGGCCGCACAGTCCGTGGTACGCGGGCCCTCATTTATTTACTGTCTCTCCTTTGCGTGGAGATTTGTGCTGTTTTCTCTTTTCTTACTCTTCCAAGCAACATTGCAATAAATACCCTTTTCGGTCCTGTCATTTCTTATACGATTCAGGCCACCTGTATTACAAAGCCCTAGACATCCAGCCGCTATGTCAAGTGGCATGTGCATTTCAGCTTGAATGGATGCTGCCACAAGACCCACGATTTGTACTAACGTAGCAAAGTATGCTGGCCTGGGGAGCCTGCAGCCCTGGCCCGACCAGCCCAGGGTGTCAGCAAGCTGGCTGGTCTTTGTCTAAAAACATCAGCTTTTCAGAGCATCCCCCACGCCTGGCTCTGCCTGCTGAAGAATGCCCTCCCTGCACGACACAGTAAGCACTTGGGGCTGACCAGCCGGAGCCTGGCCCTGTGCTAGCCGCTGCCCCCGCTGTCCCCTGCCAGTGCCCTGGCCTCTGCTGGACCGGACGTGGAAGGCTCGCTTCCTCTCTATGTCCCCCACCCCCAGGCTGGAGGAGTGGGCCCAGCCAGCCTCCAAACAGAGCAAAAGGAGTTCTAGCAACATGCTTTGAGAGTTCAGAGGCGTCACAGAGGGGAGAATGACTGTAGACCTTGCGAGTTCTGCCATCACTGGGCACCTGAGGTGTGGGGATGGTGGAAACCACATATGCTTCTAAAATCTGTTCCCAGAAAACCTTGAAATATTCAAGAATCCACTTGATTATTTACCAGACATTGACTTTTCATAAACACTGCCTTTGTCGAGGTACAGAGCAGCTGCCAGGGGCCAAGAAATATAGCCTGTGAGCCTCACAAGGGCTGTCTGCTGCTTTCGGAGCCGTTCTGCTCTGAGAGTCTAGGGTGGTGCACAGTAAATACTCGCTCCCTGCGTACGACGGCGTCCACACAGAGGGTGCCCTACCATGAGGCCGAGCTGCTGGCAATGCCATGTTAGGGTTTGGAGGAGCTCCTTTCACCCGCCTCCAGCCAGAAATCTCTCCAGGCACCTGGAACCCCACTCTTAGCCCTTTTGTATTGTTATGTTTAAACAGTTTTATGGCCTAGCCGTGCGGCTCAGTGATTGAACATCGACCTATGAACCAGGAGGTCCCTGTTCGATTCCCAGTCAGGGCACATGTCTGGGCTGCAGGCTGCAGGCCACGGGCTCGATCCCCAGATCATGCAGGAGGCAGTCAATCAGTGATTCTTTCTCATCATTGATGTTCTATCTTTCTCTCCCCCTCCTGAAATCAATAAATATATTTTTAAAAAACAACAGCTTTATGAAAGTATAATGGACATATGATACACTGCATATACTAGTATTTAAGGTATAATATTTGACTGGTTTTGACACATGTAGGCACCCATGAAACCATTATCACAATCAAGATAATGAATTAGTTCATTATCCCCAAAAGTTTCTTTGAATCCTTTACGATTCCTCCCTCCTATTCCCCACTCCCCCATCCCCTCCATTGCTGGCTCAGACAACCACTGATCTGCTTTCTAATAAGATAGATGAGTTCGCATTTCCTAGAGTTTCATATAAATGGAGCCCTCACAACAATGCTCTAGTGAGGAATTATTGGCCCCATTTCACAGATGTGGAAACTGAGACTCAGAGACCTCCTTGCGGTGGCTTTAAAGCATGGCTGCAAATTCTTTGACACTCCTTTCATCCATAGGTGGGGTCCATGTCCCTTCCTCGTGACTCTGGAGCAATCTTAGTAACAGCACAGTCAATCGAGTGCGGGTGGGGCAAGGGTAGTGATTCTCTCTAGGACATTTGTGCTGTAGCCCGGGGCTACCATGTAAACAGTCTGACTGCCCTGAGGCCACCATGCTGTGAGGAAGCCCAAACCAACCCCTCGGATTTGCCTACATAAAGAGACACCCCCAGCCAATCCCCAGCTACCTCATTCCCCCTCCCCCTTCCCCCCCCCCCCCGTTCTTGACCCCTCTCACCCCCTCACTCCTTCTGCCCACCCCCTACTCTGGCCTGAAACAGTGTGAGAGAGACCCCTCATGCCCAGAACTGCCCAGCCAAGCACTTCCAGGATTCCCAACCATAGAAACCATGACAGACACTAAATGTGGGGCGATCCACTTTATGCCTCTACATTTAGGGGCTTTTTTAGGGTTTGTTTAGAGCAACAGCAGATAACAGAACATTCCTCAAGGTCCCACAGTGGCCAAGCTGTGACTGAACATGACTCCCAATTACCTCTCGGATCCACAAGCAGGGGAGGAGAAATCCCTCTTTAAAATGCAGAAAGAATTTTTAAATCATTGCAGGCCACAGAGTCATGTGCCCCTGAGAGAGAAAACCCTCTCAGCCAAGGAGAGGAGGAGGAGAGGGGGGAATCCGCGGGGAGACAAAGGAGCGTGGACCCAGGGAGTACAGCGCACCGTGAGGGTCGAGTTACTTGGGATAAAATGCTAGGGTATCCGTGTGGCTTTGGAATAAAAAGTAGGTTAAGGAAGCTGATAAATGGGAGGCGGGTCTGAATGCATTACTCCATGAAGGATGGCTGCTTCAATAAGCAGAGGCTGAGGCAGAGGCGGGAGAGAAACCTTGCTGTCAGGCCCCAAAGTCTGGGTCAGCGTCCATCATCTTTGGAGGAAACCGTGGCGGGGTCACGGTCTTTGACCTGTGCATTAACACTCTGTGCCTTCTGCTGGGAAAGGGTCGCGTGCTGCCAGGTCAGCGGTGGGTGGCTGGCAGGCCTCACTGGGAGGAGGGGAACAGGGCCAGGCCTGCAGGCTGTCCCACAACAGAAGGCACATTGATCGCTCTCTGACCACAAAGGAGAGTCCCATGAGGTTAAAACCTGCTGAGGGCTAAGGAGTTCATGAGATCCCCATTAAGCCAGCCCCGTGGAGGTCAAGGGAGCAGGGAGGGAAGCCAAGAGGAACCTGCCCCTCAGCTCACCCTTGGCCTTGGCTTTCTCTCTTTTTTCTTTGGGTCTCAGCCTCAGCCTTTCTGGCGGGGGCCAAGGGCCAGCCAGCTGGAATAATATTCTCTTGGAGCCCAAGAGGCTTCCTGGGCTCTGAACAAGCAAGTGCTCATGAAGTCCAGCCCCACATTTGAGACTATGATGCAATACTGGGGGAGTAGGGTGTCTCTTTTGGTTTAAAGTCTGCATTAGCTTCCTGATGCTGCTGTAACAAACTTGGTGATTTTAAACAGCACACGTTAGAACTGAAAACAGATAAACAAATGTTTGTACCCAAATGTTCACAGCAGCTCTATTCACAACAGCCAAAAATATGGAAATGGCACAGATGGCCATCAGCTAATGAAGGACTGGCAAAATGTTGCCTATCCACCCAGTGGAATACTATTCATCCACAAAAAGGAAATCATCCTGCCAAGTGAAAGAAGATAGACATAAAAAGTTATATTGTGCCCAGCCGGCGTGGCTCAGTGGTTGAATATTGACCTATGAACCAGGAGGTCACGGTTTGATTCCCGGTCAGGGCACATGCCCCGGTTGCAGGCTGGATCCCCAGTGTGGGGCATGCAGAAGGCAACTGATCAATGATTCTCTCTCATCATTGATGTTTCTATCTCTCTCTTCTACTCCCTTTCTCTCTGAAATCAATTAAAATGCATATATATTTTTAAGTTATCTTGTATGACTCATTTTATATGAAGTGTCCTGAATAGGTAAATCCATAGAAACAGGAAGCAGGTTCGTGGTTGCTGGGGGCTGGAGGAAAGGGAAGTAAGAGTTTCCTTACAGGATAATGAAAATGTTTTGGAACCAGACAGAGCTGGTGGTTACATGTCATGATGGATGCACTAAATGTCACTGAACTGTACACTTCAATGTGGCTAAATTTATGTTCCATACATTTTACCTCAAAATAAGTAATGCAAATTGTCCCCTAATATGCAAATTGTCCCCACAGGAGTTCAACCAGGAGACTGATTGCTCGCTATGATGTGCATTGACTGCCAAGGGGCAGCATGGAATGAAGAAAGGCAGCCGGGGCAGGGAGGCCCCAACCGGCAGTCGGAAGAAAGGTCTTGGCCGGCAGCCAGAAGGCCCCAATTGGGCCTGATCGCCAGCCAGGCCTAGGGACTCTACTTGTGCATAAATTTAGTGCACTGGGCCTCTAGTATCTCAATAAAACCCTCTCTGTTGCTTCTATTCCCCTCTAGCTCAGCAGTGGGTCCTGGGGACCATCCACTGCCTCCCGTGTCCCCAGCCCAGCCCAGCCCTAGGAGCCTCCTTATGGCCCACCTGGCACCTGTTGTGGAGGCTACAGACTCAAGATGTCTGGCCAGCAATGTGGGGTCACTGAGCCCTGCCCACCAAGGCCATTGTCCTGCTGTCTGCTGACGCCTGGCCACAGTCAGCCTGAAAGACATGACCTCTGTCTCCATCTCCCATGGACCTTTTCTTACACCATCTGGGTGGCTGAGCCCCTCTCCTGCATCTCAACCAGCTGGTCAACATCTGGCCAGAGGCCTTGCCAGTGAAGAGCTGCCTGGGTCACAGAGAGCCCCAATAAACCTGCAAATCAAATACTGAGACACAGCCAGGCTGGTGTAGCTCAGTGATTTGACTGTCGACCTATAAACCAGGAGGTCCGGGTTCGATTCCCCGTCAGGGCACATGCCAGGTTTCGGGCTCCATCCCCAGTGTGGGGCATGCAGGAGGAAGCCTATCAAAGATTCTCTCTCATCATTGATGTTTCTATCTCGCTCTCCCTCTCCCTTCCTCTCTGAAATCAGTAAAAATATTTTTTAAATTAAAAAAAAAAATACTAAGACACAATCTGACCTAAGCCCACCACCCTTTGCAGCTGTTTACCCCAAGGCCCTGCAGCTTGAGTGGGTCCACCTTCCTGCTGCCCCTGCCCCACTGAGGCCCCTCCACCTCTTCCATCCTCAACAGCCTCCTTTCAGGGCTCTGAAATCTCAAAGCCTTTCCACAGCCTCTCCCTGGCATCTTCCTGTTGCCCAGGTTGCTGCTCAAACGCTTCCCCATCAGCGAGGCCTTCCCTGACCCCATCTCAATTACTCCCAGGCCATGGTTTGTGAGCCCAGTCTAGCCTCCAGATGACCACCATGCAACTAGCCAGGTAGAATTCCTGTGCACAAGGTCAGGCAGATGTCATGAGGGCCTGGGTGCAGGGGCAGGGATGGGGTGGGGGGGTGGGGACACAGGAAGACACACCAGGGGTAGCCATCATTTTCTGCAAAAGGCAGAAGAGTAAATATCTTAGGTTTTTATGGGCCATATGGTCTCTGTCAGACTATTCATTCTGCTATTGAAATGCAAAACAGCACTTTCTTTACAAAAACAGACGACAGGCAGGCCTTGGCCCCCAGGCCACAATTAGGTCATCCCCAAGTACAGGATTCCCAAGATCCAAGTATGTGAAGAAACAAGGGAAAAAGGGAACCAGTGGGAGAAGGGACATGCGGAGTCAGGATGTGCTTTAAACATGCCTTCAGTAGCATGTCCTGGGCTTGCTCACAAGCACTTCCACTTGGTCGGCTGGACAGCCCCTTTTTAGGGAGCCCCATGTCTGACTTTAGAATTATGTTAGAATTTAATAGGGAGATGCGATTCCATTTACAGAAACTTATTTTGCAGTCGACTTTGTTAGGAGCCATCAGAGATTGGAATTTCCAGGCACCTTCACTCTCAGTGCCGGGTTCCTCCTATGTAACTCTTGCTAAGTCATCATGTTTGAACATTTGGCAGTCGAATGCTTTCTGTGGTGGCAAGTTCTACCTTCCAGTGAACTGTTTGCCTGCCTCTCTTACCCACTGGCCCTAGATAATCACTGGGCTGTGTTTTTCAACATAATAAACCAAAAGTATCTTCAAGACCTGAAAGGCCCTCTCCCATTATCTACACGGCCACTCCTTCCTCTGTTACAGACATCTCCATAGTATCAAGCTAACCTGCTTGAATTGCCCTTTGGTGGCTAGCTGCTTGATTAACCAGTTCATGTCCTTGCCGTGAGCTCCACAGACGTCAATTGAATTCAAGTGTATGACAAAAGCAGACACTACGAAGTTCTCCAGATCTTCCTCAAAGGGGACGAGTGATAAACACTTCCAAATTCCTGTCCAGAAATTACATGAGCTGAAAACTCAGTGTGTCTGCAAGCATTTGTGCAGAGGCAGGAGAAGAATATGTCAGGAAGTGGCGTGCAGGGAGTTTCTAGCCTGAGTAAGCAGTTTGTATCAGTTTGTGTTACTCATCTGCTACTGTGTAGCAAAGTACCTTAAAATTTAGTGGCTTAACCAACAATAAACATTGATTATCTCTCATCATTTCTATAGAACAAGAACTTGAAAATGACTTGGGTGGGAGTTTCTGGCATGAAGTTGCAAATCAAGTTGTTGGCTGGGCCTGTCATCACCCAAAAATGTGACTGGGGGCAGAGAACCCGCCTGGCAAGTTGGCACTGTCCACTGGCAAAGACCTTGGCCCCTCTCCCTATGGGCCTGTCCATTGGGCAGTTTGTTTGAGGATCTCCATGATACTGAGAAGAGAGGAACAGACTTTCCTTTACCCCCAAGGTTCTTCTGGCTGGTCTTATAATCAAACTAGTGACGTGGTGCACAGATCCGTGCACATTGAAAGGAAATTAATTTAGAAGGTGGCCAGCAGGGCGGGACTGGGTGAGACTGGCCGGACACGCCCCGGAGCCAACCTCCCACGGTCCCTCCGGCAGGTGGGGTCCCTCAGCCTGGCCTGCAGGGATCGGGCCAAAACCAGCTCTCCTACATCCCCCCAGGGGTCCTGGAGTGCTAGAGGGCACTCTGCGAAGTTGCTGTCATACAGGGTGTGGAACGCAACAAAAGTGTGCAGTAAACCAGATTCAGGGCGACAGTGCCCCAGCAACAGCATAATCCACTGCCAAAGGTGGAATCATGTGGCCCCCCACAAGGAATCGGGCTCCCTCCTTTCTGGTTTCAGGGTGTGTCACCCAAGAACCGCTGCTACCAAGTCACTGCAGCTCAGCGTCTGCCCCCTGGTGGTCAGTGTGCATCATAGCTACCAGTCAGACAGTGGGAGGGACACTTAGCATATTAGCCTTTTATATATAGACATGAGACAGATTGGCAAGAGAAAATAACCAAGTTTAATATATACATATGTATGGAAACCCCACATACATGAGAGTCAGAGACTCCACATGTGTGAGAAGTTCAGAGGTAGAAAGGAACATAGGCATGTAAGACATCCTGTGCGAGGGATGAGGTAAGGTGCCTTGGGGGCTTCAAAGTGTCATTACCCAATGATAAGAAGAGCAGATGTTTAGTAAAAAGAAGTTGCCCTGAGGTATAAGTAGGTCAAAAGATTATCTCTGATAATCTCCCGTTTGGGGCAAGGCCTCTAATTTAAGTATTCAAGGAAGGAGCAAAAATTTCTCTACAGTCTGAAGATAAAATTGCCTTTAGCTCAAAATAATTCCCATACCACTGAGACACATCCCGGGGTGGCTCCTTCAGAGCCCCCACAACACAGTGGCTGGCTTCCCCCAGAGCAAGTGTCTGAGAGAGGCCAACATGAAAACATCAATGTCTTTTATTGACTAGGACATGTACTTGGTTTGTAGGATCTCTGCCTCGGTCAGAGTGCATATGGGAGGCAACCAAGAAGAAGATCCTAACAAGTCAACAAAAAGTTTTGGAACTAATAGCTACTATGACAAGGTTGCAGAATAAAAAAGTAATATACAAAAGTCAATTGGTTCTTTTTATAACATCAATGGATATAATAGAATTCAAATTGTTTTCATTGGAATTAAAAACACAATGCCATTTATATTAACACCATACTTAGGTATAAATATTACAAAATATGTACAATATCTATATGATAAAAACTACAAAACTAATGAAAGAAATAAAAGGCATTCTCAGTAAATAGATAGATGTACCATATCCATGGATAGGAAGACTCAGTATTGCCAAGATGTTTGTTCCTCCCAAATTGATCTATAGATTCAATGCAATCCAAATCGAAATCCCAACCCATTATTTTGTAGATATCAACAAATTTATTCCAAAGCTTATATGGGAAGGTGAACTGTCCAGAATATCCAACAGAATGTTGAAGGAGAACAAAGTTAAAAGACTGACACTACTCAACTTCAAGATTTACTATAAAGCTAGGGTACTCAAGACAGTGTGTTATTAGTGAAAGAGAGAAAAAATGATTAATGGAACAGAATGGAGAGCCCAGAAATAATTTCTCACAAATATAGTTACTGGTCTTTGACAAAGAAGCAAAGGCAATTCAGCTCTGGCTGGTTTTCTCAATGGTTAGAACATCAGCCTACAGGCCAAGGGGCTGAGGGATCGATTACCGGTAACGGACAAGTGCCTGGGTTGCAGGATCCCCACCCTGGTCAGGATGCATATGGGAGGCAACCAATCGATGTTTCTCTTTCACATCGATGTGTGTGTGTTTTCTCTCTCTCCCTTCCTCTCTTTCTAAAACCAATAAAAGCATATATATGGTGTCTCCAAAAAATGTAAACACACTTTGAGTGATTATAAAGTCAGTGTTTATTAACATACAGTTCATTTTCAAAATTTAAAAGAATCTACAGAAATTAATAATTTTTTTTTTTGTCAATGCCTGTTTTCAAAGTGATCCAGGCACTGCTGATAATGCGAAGCAATGGAATCCCGAACATCAAGAATCATTTTATTCAGTATTAGTGTGCCCTCAATTCATCAATTGTTGCCAGTTTTGTACCGTAAACTTTATCTTTTATGTATCCCCATAAAAAAATCTAGTATATAAATTTTCTTTGTTCAAAGCTTAGGCTGGCTTCACCCATTATTTAAAATCAGTTAAACCTGAAAGGAAGTAAAAATTAAGTGAGTCATCAGCTGTTTATACATTTTGGGAGGACACTTTGAATAATTATAAAGGCAGTGTTTGTACTTCAGCTGTGTTTTCAAACTTCCAGTAGGATGACTTTCCTTTGTTCAAACTTACTCTGGCTGAAAAGAAACACCAATTGAGCTATCCACTGTTAAAGTGTGTATACATGTTTTTGGGGACACCCTGTATGTATGTATGTATGTATGTATATTTGTGGTTTCAGGGCATTGTGAAGTGGGCTGTAAACCTAAAACCTGTGTTGGCCTGAGCAAGCTCATTCTGAGAGAGGTAGACATCCTGTTCTGAGGGAGGAGGCAAGCAGGCCTTTGACCTCAATCCTGGGACTTCAGTCAAGAGGGTCATGTGACTGCTTGGGATTAACTGGGGGCAAACTGCAGACAGTACAGCTGAACTAATCTCCCCTCCACAAGCTTGGTCTTCTCAAACCTACTACGTACTTTAATGATGCTTTTTTTGCTTAAAGTAACACAATATCCAACTCAGAAGGGCCTAAACAATCAGAGGTTTCTATTCTTTCTAACAATAAGTCCAACATTAGGGAGATCCCAGGGTTATTTTAGTGTCTAAATGATGTCATCAGGGACCCAGCCACTTTCTGTCTCTTTCTTCTGCCACCTACTATACTCTAGCCTTCCTTCTGTTCCCAAAATTACAAAACGCAAACCAGGTGGGAATGGGAATAGATCCGGCCGAAGACGGGAGCTGGACCAGGCTCAGGAGCTGAACCAGAACGTATGGGAATGTCTTCTATGCAAGACATTGCCATGGACACTCCCCTCCGTCCCTGGGTCCTTGAAGCGTCTCTCTGGTTCTATAAATGTTCCTTAAATCATGGCTCCTAGACCTAAGTCAACCATGTCCCCAGTAACAGAGTCCGGTCCCAACTCCCATGCAGAAGGAACTTTTGTTTTTCAGAGAACAGAGCAATAGGGAATAATTGAGCATATTGATGAGGCCTGAGGAAGGAGAATGAACAAACACGCTAGTGAGGACATTTTGAAAGTAGAACCTCACCACACCAAACTCCACCACACTTCTTCAGAACATGTCAGAATTGATTGCCCAAGTCCCAGATTTCCAGGAAACAACATTTGTCAACCCTCTGAGAGGTCCACATTGCCTGGAGAGGAAGCTGAAGAGTGCTGCATCTTTTAAAAATATGTTTTGATTGATTTGAGAGAGGGAGAAAGACAGGGAAATATCGATGGGAAAGAGAAACATCCATCAGCTGCATCTTGCACTGGGGATCGAACCCAAAACCTGGGTATGTGCCTTGATGGGAAATTGAACCAGCGACCTTTTGGTGCACTGGATGATTCTCAACCAATTGAGCTACTCCGGCCAGGGCAAGAATGCTGAATTTTTTAACAAAATATTAAGTAACAAATATTAAATTGGGTCAGTAAATACATTGGTATCTTGATGAGAACCCTGACCTGGGAATAGGGGCCTCTGCACAGGGTTTCATCTAACTAAGAAAGGTGAGCCATCTCCAAAGTCAAATGAAATTAGTGGAAATCTGGGAGGAACTTGGCCAAGCCTCCAGCGGGGGGCTGAAGGAGCTATCAGGAAGGAGCAGCAGGAAGCTGCTTTGCCTGGTGTCCTGACCCAGCTCAGGCAGGTGCACATGAGCTAGGACAGGCCTTCAAAGGCATTTGGCCAAACCCCCTACAGAACTGATACAGAAGGTGCGGCAGATTGCATTCCAAGTATGGCCAGGATGAAAGAGGTGGGGTCCAGGCCCCGCCCCTGAGCCCTGCAGGCTTGTGACTGCTTCTACCAAGAGCGTGTGGTGGAAGTCACCCTGACTCTCCACGTTCTGGTCAAGAAAAGCAATGTAGCTCCCCTGGCTTTATGGGATGCTCATCCTGGGGGAAGATACCTATTATACGAGAAATTGACTACTGCCCTAGCTGGTTTTGCTCGGTGGATAGAGCGCCAGCCTGCAGACTGAAGGGTCTTGGGTTGGATTCTGGTCAAGAGCACATGCCCGGGTTGCAGGATCAATCCCTGCTGTGGGGCGTGCAGAAGGCAACCGATCAATGATTCTCATCATTGATGTTTCTATCTCTCTCTCCCTCTCCCTTCCTCTCTGAAATCAATAAAAATTTATTTGAGAGAGAGAGAGAAGGAGGGAGGGAGGGAGGGAGGGAGGGAGGGAGGGAGGGAGGGAGGGACGGAGGGACGGAGGGACGGAGGGACGGAGGGAAGGGGATAGGAGGGGAGGGGAGGGGAAGGGAGGGGAAGGGAGGGAAGGGGAGGGGAGGGAAGGGGAGGGAGAATTTGACTACTCAGATTCACACTAGAGATGCTACATGGAGCCTCCAGCAGCCAGTCAACATCAAATCCAGGCAGGTGACTGTGCCATTAGCCCAGTCATGCCTTCAGACAACTGCATTCCCAGCCAGCGGCAACCTCAACCAAGTGGGAGGCTGGGAGGCCCCAAGTGAGAGCTGCCCAGCCAAACCATTTCCCAATTCCTGACCTACAAAGTAGGAGCAAAAAATAAATAAATAAATAAATAAATAAATAAATAAATAAAATAAAAATAAAAAACCACAGTTATTTTAAGCTGCTCCATTCGGGGGGTAACTTGTTATGCAACACTAATAACCAGAACCAGAGGAAAGAGGGGAAAATGGAATGAAGGAGGTGGGGTAGGAAGAGGGAGGGAGTGTTGGCCATGGTAGGCAGGTTGGAGGACATTGAAGGAAGAAACAAAGATGAAGGTGAAGATGATGGGGATGGGGCAGAATGAGAGAGGGAGACTAAAATATTGATGGAGTCCAACCTTCTTTTTCTGATGAGTTTTTCTCATTTCCTTTGGGTCCTGGCATCAAGGGAATTATCTGCCCTTTTCTCTCTTACCTGGAGCTCCTAGAGTCTCCCTTCTGGCCTCTACACCTTGATAACGTGATTTATTTGGGAGGAGGGAGCTATTTTCTGTTCCAACCCCCTTGTTATCTCTTTCTCAATAAAACCTTTACAGAATCTACACACCACTATGCTCAATGCCATCCACGCCCCTGGTCCTGCCCATCCTCCCAGCATTCTCCCTTCTTTTTTTGCATCTGCATCCATGTGACTATGGATAATGAGCAAATACTAGCACCGAGATCTCTACTGCCTGCGTGTAAAACAAAAAAGCAGGATTCAAGAAGGTCAGAGGAGGGTGGTTTGAAACAATTGGGAGAGTTAAGTGGGAATTTTGACAATATAGCTTCCCCTTGGGTGATGCTTAATGCCATGTAAGCTGTCACTTTAAAAATAAAACCCTCTCCCAATAACAACTGGAGCCCTGCCACTTGGAGCATCAGGAGAACGTAAAGGATCTTATTTGGAAATGACGTTCTGCATTGTAATTTTTGTTCTGCTTTATTTTTAATTTTTCTTTTTATGACATGTCTTTAAAATATTGCAGCCAAGAAATAGGGGGTGGGGAGAATAAATGAAGCAAGACTGACAGCATGGTGATCGTTACTTAAGCTGGAAGATGGGTCCATGGGGGTTCATTGTGCTATTCGCTCTGCTCCTGCAACTGCTTAAACATTTCCCATTATAAAAAGTTCCTTGTTTTTCTCTTTGTTTCCCTGGAAAGGAAAAAAAGATATTACATTTTCAATGTTAAAGTGTGCAAGCTGCCTTGTTACAATAAAACCAAATGTATACACAGATTTTGATGCCTGTCTCAGAACATGTAATACTTCAGAGCCTCTCAGTTTGAGTTACTTAATAAATATATTCCCAGCCTCGGTGTCTCCAAATCTAGCGCTATCCCACCCTGTGCACGTCGCAGTCCGTATGGGTTGATCTAACACAACCCCTCAGGCGGTGTAATTCACCAGCGATTATTGTCATCAATACACACAACCTGGGGAGGCCACATGGCTCAACATCTAGTCCATGATTTTTATCTCAAATTGTTTGTTTTTTAAAAGGGCTGCAACATCCATTCAGATGCTAAGATTGGCCACCACCAGATGGGTCTCAGGTGCTCTGATGCCCAGGGACAGTCAGTGGGCTTGTTGTCAGGTCTTCCTCTATACACCGTGTCCAAGGAGACAAAAAGGCTCTCAAGAGTGGGTGTTTGTAGTTTGGGAAGAGAGTACTTTTTATTTAGGTGTCAGCCAGCAAGCACAAAACAAAGCCAAATGGGACTCTCTGCGACCTTAACCTGTGACCTGGTTGAGAAGATAACCCTGCGTGGTCTGATAAATGCCATTATGCATACATGAAACATTTTAAGAAAAATGTTGCCAAGAGCATAAGCTTTGCAAGCTGTAAAATTGAATAGCTGAAGTTCAGTGCTATGCACTGTTTTTATTGTTTAAATATATGTGTGTGTGTGTATTATTGCTTTCATCGAGGAAGGGAGAAGGAAAGAGAGATAGAAACATCAATAATGAGAGAGAGTCACTGATTGGCTGCCTCCTGAACACCCCCTACTGGGGATCAAGCCCACAACCCAGGTATGTGCCCTTGACTGGAATCGAACCCACAGGCCGATGCTCTATTCACTGAGCCAAACCAGCTAGGGTTTACATACTGTTTTCAGAGATGTGCTTTAACACCTGTTGGTTGAAGATAGATACAGTTTTAGTTGTATCTCCCCAAAATTCATATGTTGAGCCCAGTCGGCATGGCTCAGTTGTTGAGCATCAACCTCTGAATCAGGAGATCACAGTTCGATTCCCAGTCAGGGCACATGCTTGGGTTTCGGGCTCCATCCCCAGTGTGGGGCGTGCAGGAAGCAGCTGATCAATGACTCTCTCTCATCATTGATGTTTCTAACTCTCTCTCCCTCCCCCTTTCTCTCTGAGATAAATAAAAATATATTTTTTAATTCATATGTTGAGATCCTAACCCCCAGCACTTCAGAATGTGACTGTATTTGGAGATGGGGGTCTTTAAAGAAGCAATTACATTAAAATGAGGTCCTTAGGGTGAGTTTTAATCCAATCTACATGGCATTCTTATAAGAAGAGGGGATTAGGACACAGACACACACCAAGGGAAGACCATGTGAAGACACAGGGGAAAATTGTTCATCTGCAAGCCAAGGAGCCAACAGCAGTCTCCAAAAGAACCAACACTGCCTACACCTTCATCCTGGACTTCCAGCCTCCAGAAACGTAAGAAAATAAATTTCTGTTGTTTAAGTGCCCCCCACCATTTGCGACTTTGTTATGGCAGCCCTAACATAAAGGCAAAGCCTTTGTTATATAAAACTTAATGATCAAGGATTACATCAACTGTCTTTACAGTACTAAAATGTTTTCTCTACTAATCTGTTGATGTAATAAATTATGTTGATTAATTTCTTGAACCATGTTTGCATTCCTGAGATAAACTCTCCATGCTAATAGTGAAGAATTTTTTATCTATTGCTTAATTCTACTTATTGGTATTTAAAAATTATACATCTCTCTATATATGTGAGATTGGTATCTATTCTTCCTTTTTAGTACTGTATCAAGGTTTGCTACTTACGTCACTATGACTTCATATAAGGAATTGGGGTGCTGTCCATTATTTTCTTTGCCTTGGAATAATTTAAGTAATGGAAATTATGTGTTATTTAAAGCTTATTCATGAAACAAACAAAAAAGGCTTAGTAAACAGGACTAATCCATCAAGAGGCAAAACCGTATAACAAAACCTCCTTTAATAGATAGAATGGAATTTCTCTACATAGGTCAGGAATTTTGGAAACAAAGGAGAGGGAATAATCTCCATAAGTGAAATCAATACTTGTTTTAAGTACACTCTTTTTTATTAGCCTTTGCAGTTGCTGTTCCCTATATTGGGATTCTCTTCCTGCATTCAAGTCTGGCTCTGCGTTGTCACTGGGCTCTGAGCTCCAGGTGACCAACCCTGGAAGCCTCTGCTGACCACCCAGGCCAGAGTGCATGCCCGTCACTGCAGACCACTTGATGGTACTCTGGGGTTGCTCCACAGCCCTTATCACTGCCTGAATTACCACACACACACACACACACACACACACACACACACGCACTGAGTGGCCAGATTATGACCTCTGAACACATAATAATCTGGCTACTCAGTATATATATATTAGAGGCCCAGTGCATGAATTCGTGCATGGGTGGGGTCCAGCCAGCCTGGCCAGGGGGAGGGGACATGTGCGGTTGGCCGGCCTGCCTGCTGGTTGAACTCCTGGTCGAGGGGACAATTTGCATATTAGCCTTTTATTATATAGGACATACACTGAGTGGCCAGATTATTATGCATTCAGAGATCATAATAATCTGGCCACTCAGTGTATATATATTTAACTTTTCCTGTCTCCATGACAGCAAGGATCTTGCCTGTCTTATCCACTGTTGAAGTCTCAACAGCTAAGCAGGCAGCCAGTCAGCTCTCACTAGTATCTGTTTAATGAATGAACCAGGCCAGTCCTGCTCTCTAAGGCTGTACTGCCCCTCTCAGTAGCCACTAGCTGCATGCAGCTATTTACATTTAAATTAATTAAATTTAAATTTAAAAAATAACTGGCCACAATTCAAGTGCTCCAGAGGGTCTGGGCCACGTGCTCAGGGGGCCAGCCTAGTGGGCAGCACAGACATAGAGCATTTTCATCACAACAGAAAGTCCTTTTGGACAGCACTGCCTCCTGTGGGGTTAGGGAAGCAGCACCCCTGAGGCCGGTGGGAGCAGAGAGGGGGAGAGGGAACACTGTCATCAACGCCAGGAGTTTTAACTGCTCCTTTCACCCAGCTCTTGCTACATGCTGGGGCTGCATTAGAAATAGGACCACTGTCCCTTCTGCCAGTTCTGCAAGGCAGTAACACCACCCCTGCTAACGACAAGGAAGCTGAGTCTTCAGTGGTATAGTGTCCTGGCAAATGACCAAGGGGGAAAGGACAGTCCCGGTTCAGGAGCTGGCTTCAGAGGCCCCGCCAAATCAGTGGTTCTCAAAGGAACAGCCCCAGGAGGGATCTCAAACACCAAATGGGAAACTAGGAGTTACACACCTATGAATGTGTGGGGGGCTTCATGTAAGTGTGCCCACAGATGCCCAGGGCTCCCCCATCCACTGGGTACCAGGGCTGAGGCCATGAGACCCATGCCAGCCCCATGGTGGAGGAGCTGAGCTCTGAGCTATGCTTTGCCCGGGCCAGACTAGGCCCAGTGCCCCCTCCCCGCACTGGGGAGGCCTCCGTGACCCTGGCTACAGAGGGCTGAGGAACACTAGGGATAACAGAGGGGCCAGTGTGCCAGGGCACCCTCGAGATGCCAGCACCTGGGCCATTCCTGGCCTGCTCCAGGCTTCCTGGTTGCTTTGTAAAGTGCCTGGAGCAGGCTGCCTCCTGGGAGCAGGGTAGGGAGGGTGCCTGAGTCCCATGGGTCTCAGTGCCCTGAAGTAGAGGGCCTCCATCAGAGGGCTTCCTGTCCGTTCAGATCTGGACAGGAAGCCCCCAGCCTCAAGGACATGCTCTTGGTTGTCATCTGAAGCAACCAAGAGGCTAGAGGTTCATGAATGAAACAAACACCGAGGACACGTGATCAGCCTTCAGTGGTGTCAGCAGTCTGTACCAGAGCTGCAGGCTCTGACTCCAGGCGCTGCCCAGAGTGGGGGTGGGGTGGGGCACCAGGCTGCCCTCAGAGCAGCCCCGTTGGACTGGTCCTCACCTCTTCCCAGGGCCCTGGGATACAGGAGGCTGCTGAGTGGGACAGTCCCACCTTAGAAAATAGAGAGGCGGAGGCCCTCCATGTGTCAGACTGTCAAGGGGCTGCAAATCTGCCTGAGGTGTTACATGTCTGTTTTTAGAACAAGAACATCACATCGACAGGAACCAGTGTCCAGAGATGGGAGGAGGGCGATGCAAAGCGGGAGATGATGGCCTGCTCAAAGCTTCGGGTCCGCTGCGGAATATCTAGGGCGCATTTGCACAGCACAGAAGGCAACCCGCCCTCCTCAGCTTTATAAAGCTGCTCTGTGTCCAGCACTGTTAGGCCCTTTGCATGTGTGAAGTCACTGTAGCACCACAAGGCTACAGGCAGGTGGCATTGTCCCTGCTTCGCAGATGGGGCTCCAGGTTCTGGGTCAGGCTGAGAGGGTGCCCTGGGTCCCCATTCTGGGGCTCAGAATCCAGCATGCTCTTTGCCGAGGCTTTCCCTGGCCTCTGAGTCTGCTCTGCCTGGCTGGGCAGGTGCAAATGCTGGGGAATGAAAGGCCACCAGGCTGCTTTTCACCATGACTGATGGGACTTGGTGCATAAACACCTGGGCCACCTCACCCTGCAGGGGTGCCACTCCAAGTCCCTTCTTCTACACTGTCTCCAGGAGGCACCCACCGGATTCAGCTCAGCTGCCACAGTGGCAACTTGCTTGGTAATGCTGGCTGCCTTCCTTTCCCTGCCTCGCTTCTCCACAGCCCTACCTGGGTTTCTGAGACGACTTGCATTTGAATCCTTGTCTCAGGGATTCCTTCCGAGGGAACCCAGACTACGCCGAGAGAAAGAGGACAAAGCTGAGAACTGGTGGGGCCACTTGTAACCACCACCTCATCATATGGCCTGGACGGAGGTGGCCCAGAGGGGGGAGCCTGGCTCAAGCAGGAGGAAGCTGATGTCCAGCCTGGCCACTGGGAATGAGCCCAGCAGCAGAGTCTCCAGAGAGGGAAGCTGTTCACTTGGTGTTGGCTCAGGATGCTATTTTGTGTGGCCTGTCCAGACTAGAGCAGGGCCTGAGGACGTGGAATCAGGGTTCAGCCCTAGAAGAGGGGTCTGATCAGGTCTGGGCAACTGGACCAGGGCTCAGGACCAACGTATAACCACAGCAGTCTTCCCAGCTGGGGCACAGCCCAGAAGCATCAACTCAACAAACCCAGTGGGTCATAGAAGAGGTTAGTATTGGGTAGGGACAGTATTCTTGGGGCCCACAGGACAACGGAGCCACTTGAGACCTCATCCCCAGGAGCAAGTCTGAAATGGCTCAGCAAAGAGCAGTGAATTCTCTGTGGGAGGTCTCACCTGGACAAAGATAAGCAAAACAAGGGCCTGTCCCCAAACCTCCATGCCTTCCTAGTGACAGCTGGGCCCTGGACTCCCTCACCTCCATCAGCCCACCCCCATGCATCCCATCTCTATCCAGCTCGCATCCTTCAGGTGGGAAGGCTCTGTCCTGCAGGTCTGGGCTCAACTCTTCCGGGTTAGGTCTGGCTCTTAGGGGCTGTGTCACTCACTCCTTGGGGCTACCCTAGGCTCTTAGAGGCTAGGCTCCACCTTTTTGGATTTGGCTTGGCCCTTCGGGGCTAGGGCTCCTTGGCATTAGGCTCATCCCTCAGGGCTAGGCTTGGCTCTTGGGGCTAGGCTCAGCCCTTAGGGCTAGGCTTGGCTCTTGGGGCTAGGCTCAGCCCTTCAGGGCTAGGCGCGGACCTTCAGAGCTAGGTCTGGCTCATTGGGGTTAGCTCAGCTTTTGGGGGCTACACTTGCCTCTTTGGGGCTACTTCTCTATTCCTATAAAATACAAATCTAAACATGTATTTTAAAATCTTAAGTAAAAACCATCTAATTTAATTTATCAGTAAAAAAAAATATATAATAACAGTTGCTGGTGAGGTGGCATTTATCTCAGTAATAAATAAAACTATTAATATATCACATTATAGGATTACAGGAGGGAAAGAATGTAAGATAATCTCAATAGTTGTAAGAAAAGCATTTAATAAAATTCTATACTCACTCATACTATTAAAAATTAAGGCCCAGCTGGTGTGGCTCAGTGGTTGCACATTGCCCTGTGAACCAGGAGGTCATGGTTCGATTCCCAGTCAGGGTGCATGCCTGGGGTTTCAGGCTCAATCCCCAGTAGGGGCATGAAGGAGGCAGCTGGTCAATGATTCTCTCTCATCCTTGATGTTTCTATCTCTCCCTTCCTCTCTGAAATCAATAAAAATATATTGTTATTTTTTTAATAAAAAAAAGAACATCAATCTAGACATAGAATATATTGTCGTTAATGTGATAAAGGGTATTTGTTCAAAACTTACTCCATTATTACATTTAAGGGTAAAACTGTACAGGCAATTCAATAGTGTCCTCTAACACTGTTTCCTTTTAGCACTACACTGAAGCACCTAGCCAATGAAAGAAGGCAAGTGAGAAAAAGAAGTCAAGTGAAAAGAAAGTGTTTCTGGAGAAAGTCTGATTATCTACTAGAAAATCCAAAAGAATGTATATGCAAACTTATAATCAGCAAGATTGCTGTCCACAAGATTGACATATAAAAATCAGTCTGGCTGGTGTGGCTTAGTGCTTGAGCATCAACCTATAAGTCAGGAGTTCACAGTTCGATTCCCAGTCAGGGCACATGCCCAGGTTGCGGGCTCGATCCCCAGTAGTGGGCATGAAGGAGGCAGCCAATTAATGATTCTTTCTCATCATTGATGTTTCCATCTCTCCTTCTCCCTTCCTCTCTGAAATCAATAAAAATATTTCTTTTAAAAAATCAAAAGCATTCTCATTTTAAAAATTTTGTTAACCAGTGTCACGCTAATAAATTCAATAAAAGAGGGAAAAATCAATAACATCCCTATGTACCATTAATAACTAGATGGTTTTTTTTAATTCCATTTTCCATAGCAAAAAATAATAATAATGAATGATTCTAGCATAAGTTGTGGAAGACCTTTCTGGTGCAAATTACAAAACATTATTTAAAGACTCAAAAGAGTTTCTGGGCCAGTGGTCGGCAAACTCATTAGTCAACAGAGCGGTTTGCTGACCACTGCTCCAGGCCAATATATTAGATAGAAATATTTATTATATAATTAAGATGGTGTTGAAGGGTGCAAGGATAGACAAGTGGAGCAATAAAATAGAGAGCCCAAAAGCATATATAAAGCAATGGGGAAAGGGTGGACACTTCAGTAAATGGAGTAGGGTTATGCATATGGAAAAATAAAAATTAGATCTCTACATCACACAAAAATATCAATTACAAGTGAACTAAGGACTTAGATGTAGAGAGGGAGAAATGTCTCAAACCCACCTTGTGGGTGGGGAGATATTTTTAGCAAATACAAAATCTGCTGGAAGCCCTTTCCCCAAGACCTCTGCACAATTCTGAGAGCTGATGAGGCACATTTTGTTGTTGTGCGGCCACGTAGCCAGCCTGGAGGGAACAAGTGAGGAGAGGAAACTCCCTTTTAGGCTGGTGGGGGCTGCTCAGAGGCCTGGGCTGTGACCCAGCCAGGCGCCATGCAGGAGAGGTCCTCAGCCGCCCCGGAAGTCTGGGCCACAGCGGGGAAGGAGGCTCCAGCTACAGCACATCTGCCTTGGGCTCAGCAGAAAGCTTGAAAGCAGCCGCCCCAGCTTGGAAGGCGATCACAGGAGGGAAAAGGTCACTACCACACAGTGGGGGAATGTTTGTGAGCACAAGTGAAACACCCCCCGAGGCTCCTGGAAATAAACAGCAGAAACTTTAAAAGGCACAGAGGTCCCATTATAGCAGAAAGGAAATAAGCCAGAGGAATACTTTTTACTGCCATTGGTATAACCACATTTTTATCTCCAGCCTGGAGAAAGGTAACTTATAAGACAGAATGTAAGAAAAGTGCCCATCATATAGCTTAGCACATGGTAGGATTTTAGCAATTGCTCTTCTGAACTGTCTAATATGTTCCCCACCCATAATGAGCCTTGATTATCCTATATAATAAAGATGTAATATGCAAGTGGTCATTACACTGTGAAGCGTAATGACCAACTGTGTAACGACCGGATCATGGATCAGCAGGAGGGTGGGGCAGCAAGCTACAAGCTGGCAATGGAGAGCTACAGGAGGGGGCAGGGTAGCAAGCTATGAGGAGGGTCGGGGAGGGAGGGGGTGCAGGGGGAGCTACAGGAGGGTGGGGTAGCGGGCAGAGAGCTACTGGAGGGCAGCAGCGAGCTACTGGCGCAAGGATTTGTGCATAGGGCTACTAGTCTATATATATAAAAGCTTAAGCAACCATTATGACCAAATGACTGGAACGACCAGAATGACCAAGTCAACCAGTTGTTATGACGTGTACTGACCACCAGGGGGTAGATGGTCAACGCAGGAGCTGCCCCCAGGTGGTCAGTGCACTCCCATAGCCAACTTCCCATGGCCAGCTAACCTCCCAGGGCCCCTCCCCCCGCCCAGCTGGCCCCCCATCAGCCCCTATGGGGGTAGGGGGGGATGGCTGGCCAAACTCCCATGACCCCTCCCCCCAGCCGGCCGGCCCCCTGATAGGCCTTGATCTCCAGCCAGACCAAGGGACCCCACCCATGCGCAAATTTGTGCACCAGGCCTCTAGTTCTACTATAGGAGAAGAAAGCTAAGCTTGAGGTTCTCTTAGGGGTCCACCACTTACTTAGTGGCTGATCACCAGCAGATAATGTGTAAGCAGCTGACACAAAGGTCCCCAAATCCCCATCAAGACTGAGATCTAGCACTGCAGCATCAAGTGTCCAGGCCCCAGCTCCCATCAGTGACAGGACCATGGGGAACAGATCAGGGTCAGGCCCAAGAGCCAATGATCAGAGAACACTGTATTAGTTTCCTATGGTTGCTATAACAAATGACCACAAATGAAAACAACAGAACGTTATTCTCTCACAGGTCTGGAGGGAAGAAGTCCAAAATCAGTATAATTGGGCTGAAATCAAAGTGTCACCAGGGCTGTGCTCCCTCCAGAAGCTCCAGAGAAAAATTCTGGTGGCTAGATGCTGATGGCTGCTGACATTCCTTGGCTTATGATCATCTCATTCTAATCTATGCCTCTGTGCTCATGTCACCTTCCCCTCTTCTGTCTGTGCCAAATCTTCCTCTGCCTCCCTTTTGTAAAGTCACTGTGATTACATTGTGACTCCCCATCTCAAGATCCTTAACTTAATCATATCTGCAAAGACCTTTTTCCATGGAAGGTAACAGTATAGGTTCCAGGGTTTAGGACTTGGGTATCTTTGGGGCCATTATCAGCCACCACAAGCACAGATACATGGATAATTCTGAAATATGATCAGGAGGGAGGCTAAGGTCAGAGCAGAAGGAGCAAGATGAAGAGCTAAGTGTAGAGAGTGAGGGGAGGAAGGGATGTCAACAGGAACCAATCTGAGGTCAGGAACCAAGGAGACAAGAGCAGGTCAGGAAGCCAGCCTGAGATGGGGCCAACAGTAGGACTAAGAGGTCCTATAGCTGGTCCCCCCAGAATAGAACAGGAATCAGAGGGAAAATGGCAGAATCCTACCACAGGAGAGTGCATGGCTGAGCAGGAGAAGGCCACTGGAGCAATGAGGGAAGTCTGCGAAAGCCATTCACCCATAATGACCTTTGGACATATTACTCCCATCTTTGGAAAATTATCATAATACACTGATTTTGTAAGAGCGAGCAACTTTCCTGCTTTCTTGGGACAGTATGGAAGTGACACAAATCTAATGGTATCCCTTAGATGTACCCAGAGCCTGTTCCACATTATATGTGTTGCATGTGTGTCCAATAGGGGGTGAGAACCAGGGAAAGTGAGCTCAAGGAGCTCACAGGTCCAAATGGGAGGCTGGCAGAGGCTTAAACAAGGTCCAGTGAAGAGGTCTGATGTTGTCCGTGGCTGGATTTTTACACCTATCCATCATCTATTTGCCTGAGTGGGCAGCATCTACTGAATTACTAAAGATAGGATGAGCAGATAAGCAGGAATGAAGGCCTTGAAGGCTGTTTTATTTTGTTCTGATGCTGTGATATCAGCTCAGAGCCATGGATGACTGTTCCGAAGACCAGCTGCAAGTACAAGATTCTCCGTGAACTTTGGGTCTCAGGGCTCAGTTTCATTACCCAATGACAACTGTTGTTTATTGACCATCTACCACGTGCCAGGCATTGCCCTCTCAGCCAGGCCCTCCCGTGTTGGTGTTATCATCCCCATTCCACAGACGATGAAACTAATGCTTCAAGAGAGTAAGTGACGTCCTAGCTGGTTTGGCTTAGTGGAAAGAGCATCGGCCTGCAGACTGAAGGGTCCCGGTTCGATACCGGTCACGGGCACATACCTCAGTTGCAGGCTCCTCCATGGTCCGGGCCCTGGTCAAGGCTCATGCAGGAAGCAACCAACTAATGTGTTTCTCTCACATCATTATTTCTCTCTGTCTTTCCCTCTCTCTTCCACACTCTCTAAAAATCAATGGCAAAAATATCCTCAGGTAAGAATAAATTAAAAAAAAAAAAAAAAAGACAGAGTAAGTGACTTTCTTGGGGACACACAGAAAGAACGCTATAGGTTGCCATTGACCATAGGCTACCGGTACTTTATGCCAGCTCCCACCAGGAGATGGGTAGTTCCAGCTGAGAAGGCCATCAGCATGCTCCCTGCACTCCACCTACTGAGCCTGGGCCCAGCCTTCCATCTACTGAGGCCTTGGGCATGGACGACACCTGACCCGCTCTCCCTGTTTGGAAGTTGAACAGTAAATTGAAGGCTTCATTATCTCATTGAGAGTGGAATAAAACACTTTGGAAAGGCTGGTGCGTTAACTACAATCAAGTTCTAAAAGGTTCTTCATTGCTGAAAGGAAGAGCCCCTGATAAATTGCTCTTTTCATTGAGATGTGGCTAATATCTTATAAGCGATCCCAGCAGCGCTCACTGCAGTTGTTTCTGCATCTTTTTTTTTTTAATATATTTTATTGATCCTTTACAGAGAGGAAGGGAGAGGGATAGAGAGCCAGAAACATCGATCAGCTGCCTCTTGCACACTCCCCACTGGGTATGTGCCGGCAACCAAGGTACATGCCCTTGACCGGAGTCGAACCCAGGACCCTTGAGGCCACAGGCCGACGCTCTATCCACTGAGCCAAACCAGTTAGGGCTGTTTCTGCATCTTCACAAAGGATTTTAAAGAGACCAAAGCACTTCCCTAGAGAGCAAATCATCTTTGCAATGTCCAAAAAGTGGCCCTGGGCCAGGCTCCTGTTCCTGAGAAGGAACTCTGGGGCTGCTTTGGGTCTGGGGTCACACACCCTCAGTTGCCAGTAAGTACAGTTGCAGGGTGAGTCACTCCACAACCTTGAATGAACACCACTGTAAGGAAGGCAAGAAATCGTCTCAGCTCTGCCTTTCCTGGACCTACAATTCAAACTGGGCTGTGTGTTAGTTCCGTAGGATACAGTTATGGTCTTCCTGTCCCGTGATTTAATGAGAGGCTTGCATTTAGTGAACATGAAACTGAGGCGCAATTCACCCAAAATCACACCTTCAGAATCTCAGGCCCTGACCGTCTCCAGAATTAGTTCCCAGGGCTGGCCTTAGGAACCGGCAGAATAACCATAGCATCAATCCCTATCTATCAGGCACTTTCCATTGGTCAGGCCTATACTCAGCACCTACACACACCACCACGAATCCTTACAACCACTCCAATTTACAGATAAGGAAACATAGGCATGGGAGTGTGAGTGGTAGGGTGTTGGAGGCTCCTCAGGCTCTGTCTTCCAACATGCCAATCTTTTGGTTCTTTGAGACTACACAGGCTGGTCCTGAGACAGATTATCACATGAAAGAAAGAAAGAAGGAAGAGAGAGAGAGAGAGAGAGAGAGAGGAGAAATGTCAAAAGGGCACAAGCTAAGAAGCATGTAGGAAGGAGGAGGAGACAGAAAGAGGTATAGAAGGAAATGATTCAAGATGGAGAAAGAAGAGGGAAAGACTCAGTGGCCTCTGTCCTGCCCTAGCCCTGCCTAAGGATGGCACAAGAAAGGGGATAGGGCTGCTGCTATCACCATGGCACCTAATATGCATGCATGGATTCAACCAATATCTCTGCATGCTCAGTCCTGGCATAGGCTCTTGGCAGACCCAAGAAGAGCTGTGCCCCCAGGCTCTTCTCCTAACCTCCCCTAGCCTTAGTCTCCCAATCTGGGCATATGAATCCCTACCTCTCCTGAGGATCAGATGCACCAACATACATGCTAGCACCAAGGAAAAGGCATGGACACATCCTTTTCCTTCCTTTCCTCCTTCAGTGAGGGGAACCATGCAAGCCAGGAAGGAGTAGAGAATAGGAGGCACAGAGGTGGACTGCCCTTAAGGCTGGACTGTCAAAGAACTGCTTATCTATCCACCCATCCACCCGTCCACCCATCCATCCATCCATTCATTCATTGGACAAATACTAAGTATCTACTGTGTGCCAGGAACAGCACTGGATGCTTTCCCAAAGGCATTCTTTCATTTAATCCTCAAGCAAAGGCATGCACACGTACACAAGCACACACACACACACATGCACACTTCTGCACATGTGCACAAATGTACACTCACGCACACATGCACATGTGCATATCCTATGAGAGCAGTACCATTATGCCCATTTTACATATAAGGAAACCCAACCAGAGAAAGAAGACTTAACTTGCACCGTACAGAAGTGGTTAGAGGCCAAATTCAGACCAGGTCTGGCTCTCTAGGATGCAGGGTTGGTGGGTTTGTTGGTTGGTTGGTTTCCCATAGCCCACACTGTCTACAGTGGTGGAGCTGAGTGATGCCTAGTGTTTGTGTCTAAGTGTGGATCTGCAGTTGAGAGGCTGACATCTGGTCCCTGGGGGCTCCTGGCAAGGCTGACAGAAAGACCCTGTCCCTCAAATCAGGACAATGGCTGGTAGGGATAAAGCTATGACTACTTACATTAATCCAGTCCACTGTACTTTGGGGGCCAGTAATCCTTTCCTGAAGGGGTAAGGGAGGGGGGGGCATGTGGGAGGGGCATTTCTAGCAAGGAATCAGAGAAATCTCTTTCTACAGCCCTGTAGAAAAGTGTGGGGAAGAGAGGTGGCTGAGGCCTGGGATCCTTCAGAATAGACCAACAGGGGCATCAGGCTTCTCCCTTGCTCAAGAACCCTCAATGACTCCCCATGGCCCTCACTGTTGTTTGTCAAACTTATGGGAGGAGATTCAAGGTCAGCTTACCTAGGATCCTGAAAAAAACCTGAGCCCCAAATAGAGTTCTCCTGAGCCTCCCTTTCATCTTCTTTTTTTTACTCTCACCCTGTCTGAGCAGCCCATGCTGGTAAAGCCCATACTAGGCCTTAGCCAGACAGAGAAGACCTGACAGTCTCTGGGTGTTGCTTTATTGGGTCCAGAGATTCCAAACTTAAATGGAAAGGGGTGCCTGGAGTCCATACTCTCCCACCCCACCCCACCACAGCAGCGTGACTGAGGCCTGGAGAGCTGATGAAAGAGAGGCCCACAGTCCTGGAAGCAGGATAGGGCCTGGGCCTGGGTACTTTTACTAAGTGCTCCTGGTCATTCTGACACCAACCACATTTGAGAATCACCACTCCACAGCTACAATGTCTAATAAAAATATAATGCAAGCCATATGTCATTTTGAACTTTAAAAAGTAGAAAGAAACAGATGAACTTAATTTTAATAATATATTCTACTTAGCCCAATATCCAAAATATTATTTCAACATGTAATCAATGTAAAAAAATTATTTATGAGATGTTTTACATTCTTTTTTCCACACCAAGTCTTTAATAGCCAGGGTAAATTTGACATTTCTAGCTCGTTGCCATTTGAATGCTTTATTTTCATCTGTATTCATGTTTCACAGATTTCTATAACTAAGCTTTTTTCCAAAGTAGTGTGACCAACTCTTCCCAGTTTACCCAAATCCTGGTTTTAAAAGCAGTCCCAGGAAAACCAGGATGGTGGTCACCCTGTTCCAAACACACTTGAGCCCTTTCCAATACCTGACTCAAGTATCAGTTTTTAAATTTAAATTAATTAAAATTAAAACTTGTTTTTCATGATACTAGCTACATTTCAAGTGCTCCATAGCCATGTTTGGCAAATTGGAGAGCATGGGTCTAGGAGTCAGGAAGTCCGTTCTACTTTACATATGACCAGCCATGGAGGATCCTGGCTTAGTTTTCTTTTTCTTTAAAAAAATTTTTTTAAATTGATTCAGAGAGGAGGGGAGGGGGTGGGGAGAGAGAGAATGGAAACATCAATGATGAAAAAGAATCATTGATCAGCTGCCTCCTGCACACCCTCTACTGGGATTGAGCCTGCAACCCAGGCATGTGTCCCCTGATCAGGAATTGAATCAGTGACCTCTTGGTTCATGGGTTGATGCTCAACCACTGAGCCACACCAGGCGAGCTGGGCTTGATTTTCTTAAGAGGGCTGTGGTTTCTTCATGGTCCCTAGAGGGCATTAACCAGAGGAGTTATGGAAATAGGGCCACATCATTGAAGAGCTACCATGGCAACATGAGAATGCAATCAGCAGTAGGAGGCCAATGTTCCCATCTAGGACAGGACAGTTATGTCCTGACATAAGATCATGATGGTCCAGATAGAGAGAGAAACTGGATTACAGAGGTATGCAATATGTAAAATCATTAAGACTTGGTGACTGATGAGATATTGGGGCAGAGGCAAATAGGAAGCAACAGGTAGCAATCTAGGCTGATTCCCTGCTCAACTTCCCCTGACCCCCACCACCACCACCAAGTTAATTACAGGATGTTCCAATAATCTATTGCTGCTTAGCAATCCATCCCAAAATGTAGTGGCTTAAAACAATAAGTATTTTATTATTATCTTTTACAGTCCTGGAGGCTGATGAAGCGCACCAGAGTAGTTCTTGTTCAAGGCCTCTCATGAGTTTTTGACGAAGGCTTTCTTACCACATACCTGCTGGTGATGCTGGCTGTCTGCTGGAACCTCAGCTGGGGCTGTTGGCTGGGATACTGCTATGGGTCAAACTGCATCCACCATCCCACAAATTCATATATTAAAGCCTTAACCCCCAGCACCTAAGAATGTGACTTTATTTACAGAGGTAATTAAGTTAAAATGAGGTCATTAAGGTGGGCCCTAATCCAATAGGAAATTAAGACAGATATACATAGAAGGAAGACTGTGTGAGGACAGAGGTAGAAGGTAGCCACCTACAAGTCAAGGAGAGAATCTTCTGAAGGAATGAACCTTGCCAGAACCTTGATCTTGGACTTCTAGCCTCTAGAATTGTGAGAAAATACATTGCTGTTGTTTAAGTCCCCCAGTTTGTGGTACTTTGTTATGCAGCTCTGGCAAACTGATGCAAATGCCTAGTTGTGGTCCTTCCTTGCGGTTCATGCTTCCTCACAGCATGGCAGCTGGGTTCCAAGATGAGTGTCCCAAGAAGACCAGGTGGCAGCAGTATCACCCGTTATGACCAAGCTTAAGAAGTCAGGTGGGTCATTTCCTCTGTAGTCACAGGCCTGCTCAGATTCAAGGGGAGAAAACATGGACCCACTTCCTAATGGGATGATTATCAATACTGTGTGGGGAGAAGAGCATGTAGAATAGAAGATCTTATTGCAGGCATCTTGGAAAATTCACTGTGCCCTACCAGGTTGGTAAATTGAGGGACTGGGGATAGTGTTGCTAACCAAGACAGAGATTACAGGAGGAAGAGTTGATGGTCTGAGGTGGTCTAGATGAGGATATAAGATTTAAACAGGTTGCCCTGACCGGTTTGGCTCAGTGGCTAGAACGTCGGCCTGCGGACTGAAGGGTCCCACGTTCGATTCTGGTCAAGGGCGTGTACCTTGGTTGTGGGCACATCCCCAAAGGGGAGTGTGCAGGAGGCAGCTGATCGATGTTTCTCTCTCATCGATGTTTCTAACTCTCTATCCCTCTCCCTTCCTCTCCATAAAAAAATCAATAAAATATATTTTTTTTAAAAAAGATTTAAACAGGTTGGGCTGGCCACGCCTGTGAACATTTAGGGGGATGTAGCCAACCACTAGGAAGTTAAATATGTGAATTATTTAACGTAGGAATAGACCACAGAAATCTATATATATAAAATCCTAATATGCAAACAGACCGAACAACCAAACAACTGAACAACTAAACAACCAGTCGCTATGACGTGCACTGACCACCAGGGGGCTCGTGTGGAACATGGCGGGCATCATGCACCACAGCGGGATGGTGGAGCAGGTGAGCAGGGGTGCCAGACCAAGGCGGGGGTGCAGGTTGCTGTCATCAGGGCGAGCCTCTGGTGGTTACTGAAAGTTGGTGTGAGCAGCAGCTGCTGGCCCTGATTGCCCCTCAGGGCTTCTCCACCTCCCCCTGCTCCTGAGGGGCAATTGGGACAGCAGCCGCCACTTGTACCCACTGCTGGCACCAGCCCCAATCACTTCGCACTGCCAGTGGGTGTGAGTGGAGCCGATGCCATCAGCAGCAGGAGTGGGGCTGCCGGCAGACAGGGAACTGGGGGCCGCAGCAGGAGGGGCTGGGCAAGGGTACAGAGGATGGGCCGAGACCTGCTCCTGTGCCCACCACAGCCTCGGGGCCCATAGTTCCTTTCAAGGTGCATGAATTTGTGTACTGGGCCCCTAATGTGTTATAAACTGGAACATAGGCCAAACGAATATGTTCTAAGATGGAACTGTCTATTTGGGTGCCATCAACATATTAGAAGCCAGAGACTGGGTTCACCCATTGAGTGAGAGAATATATCAGCTATCTATTACTATGTAATAAACCACTCCTAATCTTAGTGCCTAAAAACGATGATTTATTATATGTTTCACGTTTCTATAAACTGGCTGGGTAGATCTTCTTCTGGTTTTACCTGGCTCACTTGTATGGCTGCATGCTAAACACCGAGTTGGAGGGTCCAAGATGGTCTCACTTACATGTCTGGTATTTGGTGCCAACTGTCAGCAGGGGGCTGGGCTCAACTGGAACATCTGCAACACTCGGACCTCTCTCCACGTGGTCTTTCATCTGGGCTTCTTTACAGGATGATGGTCTCAGAGGAACATTCTCAGTGGGCAGTCCCAAGTCACAGGACTTAGCAAGCACATTTGCTAATACTTCATTCTCCAAAGTCAAAGTCAATGTGGCTTGTCTTACCAGGAGGCATGATTCTCCAGCAGCTATTACTGCAAAAATACACTACAAAAAAGGAATACCAGGTGGGCCTCCACTCATGTTAGGGTTGGGCAGAGAAGAAACTAAAGATGGAAACCCAGAATACCAGAGAAGAGTGCAGTGCTAAGGAACCAGGAGGCAAGTGAATTCCACCAGGAAAGTGCCAAGCCAGCACTTGCATGACCTTGAGAGTGAATGTCTCACCCTAGTCCCAGCTTGAAATCATCCTCCGCATTTAGCAACCCTGAGGCCAGTTTCTTTAACTTCTCAACATTAATTTCAGAAGTCAGTTTTACAAAAACCTTAAGCACCAATTACAACTTCAAATACAAAAGCAATTGTACAAGTCAATCAAAATGGCCTAAATTTGTAAACTTTATGCTAGTCTGGCTTGATTAAATGGAAAGCCCACAGTGTTTTCAAATGTTTTTGACCAAGACCCGCAGTAAGGAATACCTTTTTCTTTTCTTCAAAATGAAAAATTTAGGACACAACAGACTTTACAGAACAACAGAAATAAGACAATCCCAAGACACTGGAGTGTGACATTGCAGCTGACAGGTTAGTACTCCTCACCCTCATCCTCTCCCTCAATACTATCTGCTCCAACCTCCTCATAATCCTTCTCAAGGGCAGCCATGTCCTCATGGGCCTCAGAAAACTCTCCTTCCTCCATGCCCTCACCCACGTACCAGTGGACAAAGGCACACTTGGCATACATCAGGTCAAACTTGTGGTCCAGGCGAGCCCAGGCCTCAGCAATAGCTGTGGTGTTGCTCAGCATGCACACAGCTCGCTGTACTTTGGCCAGGTCTCCACCAGGGACCACAGTGGGAGGCTGGTAATTAATGCCAACTTTGAAACCAGTGGGGCACCAGTCCACAAACTGGATGCTGCTCTTGGTCTTGATGGTGGCAATAGCAACATTGACATCTTTGGGGACCACATCACCATGGTACAACAGGCAGCAAGCCATGTATTTACCATGGCGAGGGTCACATTTCACCGTCTGGTTGGCTGGCTCAAAGCACGCATTGGTGATTTCTGCTACAGTAAGCTGCTCGTGGTAGGTTTTCTCAGCAGAGATGACAGGGGCATATGTGGACATAGGGAAAAGTAGACGCAGGGATAGGGCACCAGGTTGGTCTGGAATTCAGTCAGATCAACATTCAGGGCTCCATCAAACCTGAGGGATGCAGTGATAGAGGACACAATCTGGCTAATAAGGCGGTTAAGGTTAGTGTAGGTTGGGTGCTCCACATGGAGGTTTCTACGACAGATGTCATAGATGGCCTCGTTGTCAACCATGAAGGCACTATCAGAGTGCTCCAGGGTGGTGTGGGTGGTGAGGATGGAGTTGTAGGGCTCAACTACAGCTGTGGAGACCTGGCGGGGGGGCGGGCGCTGGGTAAATGGAGAACTCCAGCTTGGACTTCTTGCCATAATCGACGGAGAGACATTCCATCAGCAGAGAGGTGAACCCAGAACCAGTTCCCCCACCAAAGCTGTGGAAAACCAAGAAGCCCTGAAGGCCCGTGCACTGGTCAGCCAGTTTCCGAATTCGGTCCAGGACGAGGTCAATGATCTCCTTGCCAATGGTGTAGTGTCCACGGGCATAATTATTGGCAGCATCTTCCTTGCCTGTGATCAGCTGCTCAGGGTGGAAGAGCTGGCGGTAGGTACAGTGTGAACTTCATCAATGACTGTGGGTTCCAGGTCTACAAACACTGCCCTAGGCTCATGCTTGCCAGCGCCTGTCTCACTGAAGAAGGTGTTGAAGAAGTCATCTCCCCCGCCAATGGTCTTGTCACTTGGCATCTGGCCATCGAGCTGGATGCCATGTTCCAGGCAGTAGAGCTCCCAGCAGGCACTGCCGATCTGGACACCAGCCTGGCCAACATGGATGGAGATGCACTCACGCACAGCTGAGACTTGAAGGGCTTGGGGCTGAAAAATTCGAGGGAATGGGAACAAGGACCTCCCACTGACAGATTACCAAGGAATCCGGGGGAGAAGTCAGTAAGGAATACCTTTACCTCAAGATCCAGTGCACACAGACACACACACATGCATACATGCACACATGTATACACACAGCCAAAGGAAAGTGTTTTGAAACATAGAAAAGATAACGGTAACTTTACTATGTGCGAAGTTCTGTGCCATTCTCTATTTAATTATTTTTTTCAATGAATTCATACCCTGCTAAATTAATTTCACCATGCACTCAGGGGTCATGGCCTACAGATTTCTGCCATCCAGAGCAGAAGTCAGAAAACTGGCTGATTCCTGCCTTGAGCCTTGTTTAGTTTCACCTGTTGGTTGCTGATTTAAAATTTGAATTTTATGCCTTCAGGCTGGTCTTCCTTCCCCTGTACCATTTCTGACTGATAGCCAGCTGCTTTGCACATTTATGTTACTTGACTGGCCCCTGAGTGCATTTCTTTTTAGGCCTTCTAGATTCTATAGGGATAGATGTATGCATTTATTCCATAAATATTGAATTCGTGTCTCGCACATGCCAGGCACATTGCAGGCACTGAGAATACCGCAAGGAACAGACCAAAACCACTGCCTTAATAGAGTTGAGATTCTAGAACAGGAGACAGAAAAACAAAAATAAAAAGTAAATATATTCTTTATTAGAGGGTAATAAATTCTATAATGACAATAAAACAGGAAGGGGACCAGCAGGCTCTAAGATCAGCATGCAGGCTTCACACCTTTTTGTGGAAACGAGGGAGTCTAATATGCTTCTACCTCACAGAAAAGGGCTGAGAGTGTGAAAGAGTACAACCAGAACTTCCCTCAAAAAGAGAGTTCCCAGCTTGCCTATCACATCATCAAATTACTCTGCCAAATGGCAAAGCACCAGTAACTTTAACCTAGAAAATTTCAAAATCCGTCAGCCATTAAGGGGAACCATTGAGGGTTATGGTCACTGGCACATTGGCCCTGAGGTGGGAAGCCTTTCGAATGTATTTCAGGCTTTGCCCCAATGCAACCTTCCAAGGGACATTCCCGTCAACCCCTCTCCCGCAGGATAAATGGCCCCCTCATTAGCTCTGCACACATAACCCCTCTCGACTGGACTCCTGGTGACTGGGCCTGCCTTATCTTTGCCTCTCCTCCCTCACATTTTCCACTCCAACAAAGTCAAACACAGCACCGTGGAGGCTTTCACGTTTCTGCGCCTTTGGACACGCTGTTCCTTCTGCCTGGAAGGCCCCTGGCCTCCATCCCCGTAAGTCCCCCCCCTCCCCCCCCCCTCCTCGGCGAGCTTCCATTCATCCTTCAGAACCCAGCCTGGATGTCCCTTCTCCAAAAAAACAAAAACAAAAAAACCTTTAAACCCCTCGGCCCCATCTGTGTCCCCAGCACCCATCTCTATTTTGCTTCTCTGCACTGTAATTACTGGTTTCTCTAAATCTCTCCCCTCCCAGACACGGGCCTCCTCCAGCGCTGCAGCAGCGTTCGCTACACGCTTTGACCCCAGAGCGCCCAGTTCGAGCGCAGAGTGACAGAGCTTGCACCTAGGCTCAGGTTGGCTCGAAAGCCCCCATTTGTGCCCTCCGCCTACCCGGCGGTCCCGAGGGATATCGCACTCTTGCATTTCCCATTCACCGGCCGACCCCTCGCGCGGCCGCCCAGCCCCTGACATCAGCGGCGGGCAGCGCCGGGCAGAGCGCGACTACAAGTCCCGGCACGCCCCGCCGCGGCCGCGCATGCCCAGCGGGCCGGTGTTTGAGTGGCAAGTTGTTTGTTACAGCGAACACCAGCTGCTCTCCGCGCCGGGCGCCGTGCGCCGCCGCTCCGCCAGCGCTGCCGCCCTCGCCCGCCGCCCGCCGCCCGCGGCCCCTCGCGGTTTGGCGGGCCTCTCCTTTGTCCGCTCGGGTCCGCCCGCCGCCGAGCTTCTGGTCCCCGGGCCGGCTGCCTGCGGCGCTCGGTGCCGGCTGGGTGCGCAGGGGGCGGGGGCCGCGGCTCGCCCCCCGCGGATGAGCCGCCGCGGAGCGCGGGCGGACGATGGAACTCCATATCCTGGAGCACCGGCTGCAAGTTGCCAGCGTCGCCAAGGAGAGTATCCCGCTCTTCACCTACGGCCTGATCAAACTTGCCTTCCTGTCCTCCAAGACCAGGTGAGCGTGCGGGGACGCGGCGCCGGCCGGAGAGAGACAAAGAGGCGCACCCGGGCGGCTGTCCTCGCTGCCGCCGCTTGGAAAACAACTTCGAGCCCGGGGAGCACCCCCGCCCCGCCGCTAGCCTTGCTTTTGACAAAGCCACCCAATCTGCCCTCAAACGGGGTCCTTCCACCCCGACCCCCCATATGCACCCCCACCGCTGTCTCCCCCCCCCCCCCCATCTTAGCCCTCTCCTTCCCAATCCCTCCCCGAAATCCGGAGGGCCGGTGAGGCTGCAGTGACGAATCCCTGAATGAATGAGCGAACGAATGAATGAATGAAAAACAGGTGTGGGGTCGCGGCAGTGGAAAAAACAAACTACCACCCCCCATCCCCCAATCCCTCGGTTGGGCCGGCCCCCGTCGCTAGGGCGGCGGGGAGGGATTCTGCTGAGCGCGGCTACCCAGAGCAGAAAATCATAAAATCATTAGTGGGTGTTTTATCTCAAGGTGCTACAAGGGTTGCTGACGGTGAGGGGGGCTGGGAGTGGGCAAGAGAGGGGCTGCGGGTGACGGTCGCGGTGGGTCTTAATCCTTGGGGTCCAGGAGCTGGGAGGGGGTGTTTTGCCGAACCGTGGAAGGGGGAGGAGCAGGCATGTTTATGGTTCTGCCTTGAGGCTGGGCTTGGATGCTGCAGGGGGAAAAATAGTTGAAGGCCTTGGGAGGTTGAAAAAAAAACAAGTTGGATTTTCCCAGTGCCAGGTCCGGTCTGACTTTGTGAGCCCTGGTGGGTGCTTGGATTAGGGTGTTTTTTGTTGCTGTTGTTTCTTAAAGAGCCCGAGCCCCAGTGGAGTGTGAGCCTCTGTAACTTAAATCTCTTGTTTGCCAACCATTGTGACTATTCAAAGGGATGAAGTTGTTGCTGGTTGGGTTTTTCAGAGGCTGAGGCGGAGGTGGTTCTCCCTCCCTGCAAAATGAATGAATAAATTACAGGTCAAGGTTAATGTTACAATGACAGACCCCTAAGCTGCCCCCTTGGGCGCTGAGCTCAGTGGAGCTCTGGGGTTGCAGGGAAATAATTCAATCCCAGCTTCTTATCTCCCTGGTAAAGTTCTTGCCTGGAAATCTTACTTCAATGTGTGTGTCTGAGCCGGGAGCTCAGTCCCGCCATTGTTTGCGAGATGGAAGGAGGTCTATCTGCCAGTGGCATCTTGTTTACTTTCTTCTCCGGCTGCTCGATGGGGTATGGAGGATTGAAATCTTTTTCTTTGCTGGGCCCTGGTTCCTTTGATTGCAAAGGTAATTATTAAACAGGTCATTTGAAAACAAAAGTCCATAGCTCAGATTCAGAATCTCCCCTTCCACCCCCACCCTCACAGCCCCCTCTGGCTGTTTGCACCCACCATCCTGCATCTACCTGCCCTCTGCCCCCCACCCCCTACCCTGCCTTGACTTCCAAGGCTGGAGTAAGAGAAAGCCGCCTTGTTTTTCCAACCCTTGGCCCTCAGCCCCAGGCAGCCCCCTGGCTGATTTCTCGGCTCCCATTCAAACTGGGCTGATGACTCAGGCTGCGGTTGTGCAGGGCCTGGGTGCCAGGAGGAGGGGGCATTGGAGGGCTTATTAGAAAGGCCAAAAAAGAGCCACTGCCCCTTTCCCTTTGTAGAGGGACTGGCCCTTTTCCAGCCCCACCCCGGGGTCCACTTTGGAGGACTCAGAGATAGGCAAGCCCTGGGGGTGAGCCCCTGCCAACCTAACCATGAAAAACCTACCCCTCAGCAGGTCCCACTTCTCCCTCTCTGCAGGAGGCAGCTGGTCCAAGGCCCAGGTGACCAGTCCAGTCTCAAGATGACTCAGAGGTCAAAGGTCATCTCCATGTCTCCAGGGTCTGACTCTAAAAGGTGTCGAGTTCATTTGTCAAATGGCTGAAAGCTGCCTCCTGGTGCTCCTGGCCAGGACACTGGCTTCAGGTTGTTGTTAGCACCTTCATTCCCTGCATGGAGGAGACAAGGTCCCATTCCTTCTCTGGTTCTCACTTTGTGCATCTGTAATGATGATAGCACCACTTGGCCTGATAGTTTTCAGAGAGCTTCTGTGTGTGTAGTATGGAGTGATTGTGCAAGTTGGCTTTTTAGAAAGTATAAAGTACTAGTGTGGATATATTGGATATATTGTTTAAGCTATTCTCAATAATTGGTCATCCAGGTAGAATTTTCAGTCCTCTTTGATTTTTTTCATCAGTACCTACTGCCAAGTGCTGGCCCATAGCCCTGTCATTTTCCCCGTCCCACCTCCAACCTAAGTTCACCCCAAACTAGTACAGCATCCTCCCGCCCTCCTCTCCTTCCCTCCCCCCCCACCCCCCCAGGTCCTCTGTGCTGTCTGTTTACAAGTTTTCAATCACTCCCGTATAGGGTCCACTCCTTGCTCTGGCATTTGAGACCTTTCCAGATCTGGACCCAGAATCCTCTTTAACCAATCCTCTCTGGCAAACACTCTGGTGACTCACAGTTTACTTTACCCTTCCCTTCACACCTCTGTGCTTTAGTACTTCCATTTCTGTCTGGAACCCCTTCCCCAGTAAATTCCTACTCAATCCTCAAGATCTAGTGATATCACTCTGAAACTTTCCTAAAACCCCCTTTCCCTCCACCCCCAGGACACTTAGTCACTGCCTCCCGCTGGTATCTACCTGAGTGGAGGCTTGGGGAGAAATATGACGTTGCTAGATACCTACTTTGTGTGGGGATGCAGCTGGATCCAGGAGATGCTGAAGTACCCCACCCCTCCCTCTTCGAATCCCATAGCCTGGTGGGAGAGAAAAACAGAAGTGATCACAATACAGCAGGTGGAATCAGGGAAGGGGGGAGGGTGTTAGGGTAAGGGGTGTTGAGGCATGTAGGCTTTCCTACAGGAAGTAACACTGGATCTTAGGACTTTAAAATAGGAATTTTTAGCTAGGTAGGAAAGGGGATCCTGGTCCCAGATGCTGAATATACCCTGGTTCAACTCTGTGGATTAGGTTTTACACCCGTTTTGCAAAGTACTCTGAGGCTCAAAGGTTAAGTGACTTGCTCAAGGTCACACAGTAAGTGGTAGAGCTAGGACTTGAATCTGCATCTTTCTGATTTAAGCTCAGAGGTTTGCTATTACAGCATGCAAATGATGCCCATACACAACAGTTATGGGCCCTTCTGTTTGCAGTGTACTGTTCCCAAGGCTTTAGGAGCACAGAGTGGCACCTGCAGGCTTTCTGTACCCTTTCTGCCCCACCTTTGTGGGCCTTGTCTTACAGCAGGAATGTTTGTCCCTCATCACCGCTCATGGAGATTTTCTACTTCCTGATAGTCCAACTCAGATGCTCCCTCCACTTAACCTTTCATCACTTCTCAACTTTTGTCCATAAGAGCATATTGTTTACTTGTCTTATTCTCCCACCTAGATATAAACTTTATGCCCAGAAAGTTTTTTTGCATCTTTTTATCCCCCCAGAACCAGATATAATAGAGCCATCATTGATTTTACCATCTATCACAAATAGGTAAAGACTGGGTTTGGAGAAGAAAAGTGCCTTGCTCAATCAAGGTCAGACCACTGGAAAGAAACTGAATTGGGATTTGAACCAGGTCCTCTTTCCACTGTGCTTAGCACACTGCTTTGTAGGCACTTAGTAACTGCCTGTTTGATGGATGTCCCACTCGTGCACAGAGTGACCCAGATTTCAGCCAGAGTCTCTTACCAGTGCCCTGGGGGTTGGGAGAAGCATGGCAGACAGAGTCACACCTAGAGAAGCAAGCCCCAGCGCCCCTGCGCCAGCTCTTTACCCCAACTCAGGACAGCATCTGGGTGTGATCAGCATAGGGGGCAGAGGCCAGCTTGAGAGCACTTATTCTAGGCACAAAGCTGGATGGCAAGACCCTGGGTGGGCAAAATCAAGGTTGTCTACAGAGCTTCTCCTCCATCCTTGTGATCCACTGCAGCCCAACCCACCTTTCTCTCCAGCCTCATCTCTCATGGCTTCCAGCCATGCAGACCCACACACCCACACATACCCTACGGTGTCTCATGTCCTTTTCTGTCTGCTTCGAATGTTACTCTTTGCCTTACCACCTTTGTCACTTGTTCATTCTTTTAGATTCAGTTTTAGCCCCACCACCTGCAGGAAGTCGTCCCTGAGTGCACAGCTGAGCTCAGACTCTTCAAGCTCTGGTACAATGGGCTTAATCTCAAGATGAAATGTGACCCACTATAGAATATCAGCAGGATGCCTTAGGCTGCAAATAACAAAAAGCCATTACTTAGCTGGCCTGGACAATAAGAAGTTTGAACTTTGCATGATAGGTTATAAGTCAGGCTGCTCTAGGTAACTTAAAGGCTTGATGATGTCATCTAGGACCCAAGTCTTCCTGTCTTTCTATTTGGCTATTCGTGGCTTGACAGTGTGGCTCCCTATGGAACAGCCGGGGCAACCTCAGGCCTATGGGCAGTCGGGAGAAAACCTAGTGGAGGGAAAGGGCTGTTGTCTCCATGTGTCTCTGAGAAAATCTTTCCAGGAACATGCCCTGCTCCTGCACAGACTTCCTCATCCCACTGATCAGACTGGGTCACATGAGCATTCATGCACCAATCACATGCACAGGGAGTGAGACCATCATAGACCAGTAAGGATTCACGGCTGCAGTTGGGGCTTTTGGCCACCTGGAGGTGGAGGCTAGTGCCACCCTTCTGGAACTCAGATTTGTTCTCTTCAACATGTAAGGTAGGGGTGGGGAATGTTCGGCCCGAAGGCCATTATAAGCCCTGTGAAATCATTTGGTCTGGCCCTGCTGAGGCAATAGGGGTGAGTTAATTAAATGTTTGACCAAATATAGCAGGCTAATTAAAAAGTATTTTTTTATTGATTTCAGAGAGGGAGAGAGAGATAGAAACATCAATGATGAGAGAGAATCATTGACTGGCTACCTCTTGCATATCTCCTACTAGAGGTTGAGCCTGCAACCTGGGCATATGCCCTGACTGGGAATTGAACTGTTACCTTCTGGTCCATAGGTCAATGCTCAACCACTGAGCCATACCAGGCTAGTTTTTAAGTTGATAATTTTATGCAGCCCACAAATTATGTTAAAAATATCCAAGTGGCCCTTGGCAGAAAAAGGTTCCCCACCCCTGCTGTAAGGCAAAACTGGGAATAATAAGTATACAGTAAAAGCAATAATGACAACTCAAGTTGGCTGGATTGTCCCCCTTTTACAGGTGAGGAAACCTAGGAACTTGAGTGCCCCAGGACACACAGAAGTGGCAGAACTAGGATTCTAACCCAGAAAGTCTGATTGTAGAACGTGTTTTGATGGCCGCTAGTTTGGGCACACCTTCCCCAAGGTTCACTCAACAGAGATGTCACCAAGAGGCCTTAGCAGCACTCCCCCCAGCAAGGAAGGGGAAGGTGGGGTTCAAGATCATTATCCTGAAATGTATTAGGTACAGGAAGTTGAAAGTTCCCAAGGTTGGTGTGCAGTAAGCACATGCCCACAGACACACCAATCCTGCAGGTCTCCTATGTGTCTGCCTCCAGAGCAATGCAAATACTTAGCACAGAGTCCTCTAGCACAGTGGTCACCAAATGGTGGTCTGTGAGGTCCAAAGGGTTGGCGACCTCTGCTCTAGCAAAGGTCTGGAGGCTAGAAAGAGAAAGCTGTATGCAGAGTGACTATGACTTGTGGCCCACTGTGACCCCAGCATGGGGTTGGTGCAAACAGGTGTGTTTTGTTCATGCAGACACCCTGCAGCATGCACCTGCTATGTGCAGAGCCCAATGAGAAACACAAAAGGAGTTTCTGTCCTGCGAGAAAAAACGCTGTGCTCTCTGCCAAAGCTGGAGGATGAGAGTCCAGAGGCCCGGCTGGAGGAGACCGCGTTAGGAGCATTCATTGATTTTACAATCTAGCACATGGAGCCCAACCTGGGGGATGTCACGGTTCACTCTGAATCTCTGACCACAGTCCGCCTTGCTCAGAGCCCTTCTCAGACTGCGCCAGGTTCCTGATTTGTTTGCCTTACCTGGCATTATGAATATTCCTTCATCTGACTTCTGTCCTCTCTGATTTTGACCTGTATCAATACCACACATGCCCTATTTTTTTAGTAACTCTGGTTGTTTTTAAATATCCCAAATCCTTTGACACTGTTCCCTTCAAAAGCTGGAGCTCCCCTGCCTTTAAGTGAAGTCTGGATTACTGACTTCTAACTGGTAGAAGGTGACAGAAGCGAGACTTCCTAGTCTTGGAGGCAAGGGCATTAAAGGATAGCTGCTGCCTGGTGTCTGTCTCTCTCTCTCTCTTGGATCCCTTGCTCTGAAGGAAGCTAGCTGCCATGTTGTGAGGACATTCAAGCAGCCCTGTGGAGAGGCCCACGGTGGAGAGGAACTGAGACCTCGCACCCACAGCCAGCCTGTGAGGGAGTCACCTTGACAACAGACCCTCCCCTCAGGTGAGCCTTCCAATGGCAGCAGACCCAGTCAGCACTTTGACTTGACCTCATCAGAGATCCTCAACCAATTGAACCACACCCAAATTCCTAACTCATGGGAACTATAGGAGAGAAAAAAGTTTATTGTTTCAAGCCACTAAGATTTCGGGTAATTTGCTATGCAATAGATAGCTAATGGAGACACTTTTGGGAATAACAGGGGACACTAAAAACAAATGCCCTGGACAGCAGGGCAAACCAGGATGTGGGATTGCCCTCGCTTTGGTCCAGCTGTCTGTTAATCTGTGACTAACCTATCACAGATTCTTCTTGGAGTCAGTACAAGCATCAGATCCTCCAGGAAGCCACCCTAGAGCTAGATGAGTGGCTTCCTGGGACCCCCTGTGCCTTGGGACGGAGGTTGGGAGGGCTAGTGCCCTCTGTCTTTACTCCAGGTGTGTGCCCAAGCCTCAGGACCAGTGCTCCATGGCACTGACTTAGCTCCTGTAGATCAGAAGAGGCCATTGTGAAGGGCTGAATTGGTCTCTTCTGAACCTGCACATGGCTGGCAGGTTTTTTTCTCATAACAGACCTCTGTATGAGAAACCAGCCCTGAGGAAGCCGGCCTAGCCCCACCAGAGCTGAACAGTCGGTTCTCTGAACAGTCGGTTCTGGTTGTCCAGGCCCTGTGCTGTACCTTGACACGGGCAGGCAGCTTCTCCAGAAGCTGACAGTTCATCCAAACCTTTAGCCACTTAGTTTGGTGTGCATGCGTTAAATTAAAACGACTAAAGGGTCCCTGGCCGGCACCAAAGGGTGGCAGGTTCAGTTCCTGGTCAAGGGCAGGTACTTGGGTTGCAGGTTCGATCCCTGGCCCTGGTCCAGCTGTGTGTGTGGGAGGCAATCAATTGATGTGTCTTTCTTCCATCTCTCCCCGCCCCCCCTTTACTCTCTCTAAAAAAATCAACGGGGGAAAAATAAGTTAAAATTATTTAAAAAGAAAACTTCTAAAGGGAAACTCACTTCTAGATGCCTTACATTTGTCCGTGCCTTAAACATAATATATTGGACATACTTTGACCTCTGAGATATGTGCTTAAAAGCTTGGGTCTTACCTGTCCATGCATGTTCTTAGCAGCATTCACAGCAAGCCAAAGGTGGAAACAACTGAAGTATCCATCGACAGATGAATGGATAAGCAAAATGTGGTCTTTACCTTCAGTGGACTACTAAGCAGCCTTAAAGAGGAAGGAAATTCTGATACATGCTACACTATGGATGATCTTTGAGAACATCATGCTAAGTGAAGTTAGCCAGTCATAAAAGAACAATACTGTATGATTCCACTTACACGGGGTACCTAGAGTAGTTAAAATCATAGAGACAGAAGGTTGAATTGGGGGGTACCAGGAGCTGGTGAGATTGGGGAATGGGGACTTGTTTAATGGGTATAGAGTTTCTGTTTTGCAAAATGAAGGCGTTCTGGACATTGGTTGCATGACAGTGTGACTGTATGTACTACTGAACTATGCACTTAGAGGTGGTTAAGATGGCAACTTTTATATGATATATGTTTTACAAAATTAAAAAGAAAAATAAGTAGGAGTCTAGCAAGTGTGGGGAACCTCAGGGCAATGTGGAGAGCGGAAGCCAATGAGCTAGAACAGATTAAGGCCGAGGGAAAGACACACCCACCAAGGCAGCTAAGCATGTTATGTATTAACTCATTTAATCCTCACAACTACCCTTTATTTAAAAAATATATTTTAATTGATTTTTTACAGAGAGGAAGGGAGAGGCATAGAGAGTTAGAAACATCGATCAGCCGCCTCCTGCACACCCCCTACTGGGGATGTGCCCGCAACCAAGGTACATGCCCTTGTCTGGACTCGAACCTGGGACCCTCCAGTCCGCAGGCCGACGCTCTGTCCACTGAGCCAAGCCGGTCAGGGCATCACAACTACCCTTATCACACAGATGTAGTTACCAGCCCCATTTTATAGATGAGGAAACTGAGGCATTAAATAGTTCATTGCTCCCCAAGATCACAATAAGACTAAGTGAAGAATAGGGGTATTTGAACAACAGCTTTACCCTATCTAATAAAAGAGTAATATGCAAATTGACTGTCACTCCAACACACAAGATGGCCACCCCTATGTGGACACAAGATGGCCACCACAAGATGGCCAGCAGGGGAGGGCAGTTGGGAGGCACCAGGCCAGCAGGGGAGGGCATTTGGGAGGCGCCAGGCCTGCAAGAGAGGGCAGTTGTGGGCAATCAGGCCAGCAGGGGAGGGCAGTTGGGAGGGGCCAGGCCTGCAAGGGAGAGCAGTTGGGAGGCACCAGGCCAGCAGGGAAGGGCAGTTGGGAGGGACCAGGCCTGCAGGGGAGGGCAGTTAGGGGGCAACCAGGCCTGCAGGGGAGGGCAGTTAGGGGCAACCAGGCCTGCAGGGGAGGGCAGTTAGGGGCAACCAGGCTTACAAGGGAAGGCAGTTGGGGATGACCAGGCCAGCAGGTGAGGGTAGTTAGGGACAATTGGGCTGGCAGGGGAATGGTTAGGGGATGATCAGGCTGGCAAGCAGAAGCAGTTGGGAGCCAGCAGTCCTGGATTGTGAGAGGGATGTCCGACTGCCCGTTTGGGCAGTCAGACATTCCTCGAGGGGGTCCCAGGTTGGAGAGGGTGCAGGCTGGGCTGAGGGACACCCGCCCCCATGCATGAGTTTTGTGCACTGGGCCTCTAGTTGAGATATAATTCACCTACCATATAATTCACCCTCTTAAAAGCTTACAATTCATCCCTAACTGATTTGGCTCAGTAGATAGAGCGTCGGCCTGCAGACTGAAAGGTCCCAGGTTTGATTCCAGTCAAGGGCATGTACCTTGGCTGTGGGCACATCCCCAGTAGGAGGTGTGCAGGAGGCGGCTGATTGATGTTTCTGACTCTCTGTCCCTCTCTCTTCCTCTCTGTAAAAAATCAATAAAATATATTTTTTAAAGAAGTTTACAATTCAATCACTTCTAGTATATTCAGAGTTGTGCAACCATCACATTGTCTAATTCCAAAACATTTCATCACCCCAAAAGAAAGTCTCCCCATTAAGCAGTCATTCCCGTTTTTCAGCTCACCCCTGGCCCCAGGCAACACTAATCTGCTTTCTGTCTTTATGGATTTGCCTCTTCTGAATATCTTGTATAAATGGAATCCTACAATATGTGGTTCTTTTGACTGACTTTTTTCACTTAGAATGTTTTCAGAGTTCATCCATGTTGTAGCATGTATCAGTACTCTATTTTTATGGCTAAATAATGTTTCATTGTATGGTTATACTACCTATGGTTTATTCATCCATGGATGGACATTTGGATTGTTTCCACGTTTTAGCTGTTATGAATAACTAGAGGCCCAGTGCACGAATTTGTGCACAGGAGGAGGGACCACGGAAAGTTGGCCACTGGTCCCGAGGAGGAAGCCGGCCCTTGGCCCCCCTGGGAAAGGGGCTGCATTCACCCATTTCCCGTCCCAACCTGGGCCTGGAAGTCCTGCCAGGGTTGGAAGAGGAGGCAGTGGTCACTGGGCCGAGCGAGGAAGGAATGGATGCCGACACCGCTGTTCGCGCCCCACCACATACTCTGTTCCCTGCCTCCCACCTCCTCCTTCCCTCACCACCATGACACCACCATAGTGGGCAGGCAGCCCCTGGGGAAGGGAGAGGACAGGAGTGAGACAAACCCTTGTGTCGAGGGCTGACTTTCAATAGATCGCAGCAAGGGAGCTGCTCTGCTACATAGGAAACCCCAACCCAGAAGCAAGTCTCTATGAATGGTTTAGCACCAGGGGCCGATGGGGGCCAGCCGGCCAGGGGGAGGGGCTTTGGGAGGTTGGTGTGGGAGTGCACTGACCACCAGGGGGCAGCTCCTGCATTGAATGCCTGTACCCTGGTGGTCAGTGCGTGTCATAATGACTGGTTGACCGGTCGTTCTGGTCTTTCCAGTCAACCGGTCATAATAGTCACTTAGGCTTTTATATATATAGATGCTGCTGTGAATAGCTGGGCACAAGTGTTTGTGTGAACATATATTTTATTTCTCTTGGTCATATACCTAGGAGTGGAATTGCTGGTCATATGGTAGCTCTGTTTCTAACATTTTGGGGAGCCACCAGGTTGTTTTACACAGCAGTTGTACCATTTAACATACCTGAGGACTAGGGATTTGAACCCAGGGCCTCTGGCTGAAAAGTCCATGCTCTTAAAGCATCACTAGGTTTGGTTGGATAGGAGCCTAGAGGCCCTTACTAGCTAGGTGACCACAGTCTGGGCTACTGAACATCTGGGAGACTTGATTTCTTCCTGGCAAACAGGGTTATGGGGGAAATAGCCTGAGTAAAGCACCTGGCCCACAGCAGGCTTCTCCTGTCATCCTAAGTGTCATGTATGCGTGCGTTCCAGTGGCCCTTGGAGACTGCTCTGGAGTGAGTGCCTACTTCCTACCTCACACATCTTGAATAGGTGGTTGCTGGAATGGTGGACCCTGGGAGGGTTTGTCACCATTGGGGTGGCCACACCTGGAGGCCCCGGTATCAGCAGGGGAGGGTGGGCTCCCTCACTGACCCAGCCTCAGCTGTGGCCACTTGATCTGAGCTGAGGCTGCCAGGAGATGAACAGCCTTGGCAGGGAGTGGAGGCGGTGGGAGGGGGGTGGGGGGGAGAGGGCGGAGGTTAGGTCAGGCCTCCTCCTCCTCCTCCTGCACTGGCCCCTCACCTTAGCAGTAGTGCTTATTTTCAGGCGAGGGTTATTTCCCCCTCAAAGTCCGCCTTTCCACTGACACCAGGCTGGGCCTCCTGGATGCTCCCGTGGATGTTTCTCTGCCCCTCAGGGCCCCTGCACCAGGCCTGCCTTCCCTTTGATCCCCTCCCCACCCCACGGTTTACTCCTTTTCTTGAGCAGGAAAGTGGAAATTTGTTCTCAAAGTTCAATCTTTTTCCTTCAGAGCTCAAAAGTCACTGATGCACCGAATGATGTGACGGATTTAGAACAAACAAAGCTTAACCTCAGAAATCTTTATTGAGGTTATCTGCCCCACCACACGGGGGCTTCCCGTCATGTTACCTTCACCAGAGCTCGGTAGGAAGGAGGGGTTGCCAGACAGAAGGGACAGCTGCTCAATAACTTGCCCCAAGTAATGCAGCAGACACTAGCAGATTGGGGTTGAGGCCCCCTTTCCACTCTCCACCTGTGGCTCACTCTGCTCATTCCCCCCGTTAACTCTAGACACAAGATCTCAGGCTGAGCGCCATTTTCCCAGGGATGTGTACATAACAGTCAAGAAAACGTGCGTTTGCCCTGACTGGTTTGGCTCAGTGGATAGAGCGTCGGCCTGCGGACTGAAGGGTCCCAGGTTCGATTCTGGTCAAGGGCGGCATGTACCTTGGTTGCGGGCACATCCCCAGTGCATGAGGCAACCGATTGATGTTTCTCTCTCATCGATGTTTCTAATTTTCTAACCCTCTCCCTTCCTCTCTGTAAAAAAATCAATAAAATATATTAAAAAGAAAAAAGAAAGAAAACGTGCGTTTTGTCCAAAGTCTACCACTTACCAGCTATGTGACTATAGGCAAGCTGTTGGGAGCCTCAAAGAAGGCGTAGTTTCCCCCTCTTTAAAATGGGCATCATAATTGACCTTGTTGGGTTGTGACTTAGCTGGGAAAGGTTATGTCGGGGACTTCGGTGTGTGACACACAGTGAACTGGCTTATGTATGAATTCGGCAGGTATTAGCAAGGGGCAGCGGTGGCCTCTGCCCCGGGGCGCTGACAGCCTGTCCTTCAGAATCATCGGAAAGGTCGATCTGATAGTTGCAGGATGGAATGACTAATTCAGGTTTTTATATGACGAGGGGAATTTTTCAGATTTGGGGGGGGGCTGTAGGGACTGATGGAGATGGCCCCGAGGTCTGGGGGTGGGACTGCAGATGGCCCTCTATAAGAGCAACTGGTCAGAACCTAGAGTTCTGTCCTCCAGGCGGCCTTTTGATGGTGGGAGCTGTCTGTTCCCAGCAAGGCCTTGGGGGCCATCCCCTGCACCTCACATTGGAAAGCTCTGCCTGACTGATGCTTGGACACCCCAGACTTGGCATGTCCCAAATGGTGCTGCTACCTGGATCTGCTCCCACCTTCCTCTGTGTCCCCACATCCACCTGTCTCCCCCACATCTGGCCTATCTCCGGGCCCTTTCTCTAATCCCTCCTTGGCACCGAATGCTTCCCCTGACTCCCTTCATTCAAGCCCCTCACCTGGCCCTGGGCCCTCGGGGAGGGTCTGTGCCCTCTAGGCCCTCTTTCTCATCAGGAGGCAGCTTCATCCGTGTGTGAACTGCTCTGGGATGAAGTCCAGGCCCTGAGTGTAGCCCTGAGGCCCTGCCCTGTAGACTCTGCCTCTCTAAGTTCCTCCCTGCCTTCTCTTCTTTCCTACTTCATTCTTACTACCCCTCCCCCTGCACTGCCCCTTACCTTCTTCTCTGACCAGGACACCCTCTAATTTGCCCCGGATACTCCAGCCGCCTGAGTCTGGAGGCTGTGCAGGCTGTGCAGCCTGGGCTGGTCACTTCTCATCTCTGAGCCCTGCATCCTGTCTGTACGGCAGGTCAGTGATGGTGCGAGGCAGTCTGTGCATTCTGCAAGGTTTGACCCAGTGAGAATGGGCGTTTCTGAAGGCCAAGCCTGACAAGGTGGGGGCTGCAGTTGCCATCGCTGTGGGCTTGAGCATCAGGAATGGCCCTCTTGTCATCTCGGGGCACCGGGACAGTGTCCATACTGTACTTTCCATGGGACAGTTTAAACGTGGCACCAGGGGCCTCAGGACCGGTACAGAGTGGTCCCCCAGCTGTGTGGCATGATGCAGAGTAAGCCACAGACGTCGGAAGAAGCCCCAGCCCATTCTTTTCAGAGTTGGAATTGGGAGCCTGCAGTGGGAATCTAGAACACTGAAAGTGGGGGAGGCTCAGAAGGGTCCTTGGAGTCTGTCCCTCTTACCTGCATTAGGGGTGAAGATTGGGGCAGGGCTCTCAGGGATAGGAGATTCCCCCCCTCCCCCTTATCTTTTCCTCACCCCACCCTTACAACCTGGGCTGGGGACCTGTCTCTGGTTCACTTCTCCCCTTCCCTGGAGGGATCCCCCTTCTTCCTCATTTGGCCCCTGGGCCTCCAGGTGAACTGCTTCAGCTACTCAGGACTTGGCCCCAGGCAGGTGCACTTGTGTGGGCAGACCCCATAGTGAACTCCCTAGGAGAACTCATGCACCCACCCAGGCTGGACCCCCTGAACTGAGCAGTCTTTCTGGGATGGGTCGTCCACCCAGTGTCATAGTTGGGAATGAGAGGGCTGGAGAGGCATTGGGAAGGTCGCCTGAAATGACAAGGTGTTCCAGTGGCTCCTCGAGCCAGGCTCTGCAGGCCCCCGTGGGTAGGTAGCCCAGATGTAGAGAGTGCTGGCTTGAGGACACTGGAACCACTTTTTTTAAATCTGCTCTTCTCTGAATATTCTTCAGAGTAGTTCTGTTCCGAGTCCCCCCTCAGCTTCCCTCCAGCCATTCCCCTCCCACAGTGCTTCCATCTAAATTATCCCAGTTGAACTACCTTTATTTAGTTGTCAGTTTCCACTGAAAAACAGAGAGGGCGGTAACACCTGCAGCATAGGGCTTTCCAAGGATTAAATGAGATCATATAGATAAAGTGGTAAAGTGCTTAGGTCTGTATGTGGTCTGGAGTCTGAACACGTAGGGGCTGTGGGGCTGGCCGATGGTGGCCGTTGCGATTCCACAGTGTCCCCCTGTACTTGGGCCTCGCTTTGCGCACCATCTGTGCTGTGAAAATGTCCCATGAAAAATCAAGCCATTGGAAAATTGCCCTGTGTTATTGCCTCAAAGAGTGCTGGTTCTCAAAAGCTGGGACCCCTGAATTCTTGCATAGAATGAAGGTTCTTGCATACCCCCACCCGTACACATGTGTCTGTCTGGTGAGGACAGGTTTCCTCTGCACCTTGTCCCTTCTCCAGAAACAAGTTAAGGAGGGGCCCAAGGGAGCAATTCAGGTGAGGGTGTGAACCAGAGGCCCCCTTTCTGTGCATCCAACCCTCCAAAGGCTTGTCCATCCCCTTGAGGGGGAGTCAGGCCCATTGGTAGTGGCTGGGGAAGGCAGAGGCTGCATAGGGAGAAGTGCTTTCTGTCTGCTGTTTTCCTAAACCTGGTGCGGGCCCTCGGCCCTCAAGGCTTCCTTCTTCTCCACTAGTGCACAAGTATGTCTTGACAGCCACCCCATAGTGGGGGCTGATCCCATGAGGACTCGGACCCAGCTCTAGACTCACTATAGACAGCTGTACTGCTCTTGCTCATGCTGTAGTGTGATGAAAAGGAAAATCCTCATGGCATGGGGGAGCTTGAGGTACAGGGGTGAGTCAGGGAGGGCTTCCAGGAGAGGTGGCATTGAGCCAGGCTTGAAGCATTAGGGTAGGGAAGAGACTTCCAAGAAGGAGGAACAGCATGTGCAAAAGCACTGAGGCCTGGCCTCTATGGCCCGTGGTGTGCAGAAGCAGCGTGGGGGCTGGAGAGAGGAGCCCTTTTAAGGAGAGGGTGGGGCTGGCCATGGGAGCTGAAGGGCTCTGTCCAGGCTCCTGGGCGAGATCAGATGGCTGTGGACTGAAGAAGGCCCATGGGGGAGGAGAGGACTGGGAAAGAAGAGGACAGATCGGGGGAGGGCCCAGAGAAGTGGCCTAGTGCAAAGGAAGTGAAAGAGAATATGGTGTGGCAGATCTAGGCTAGTGAAATTCTTCCTCTGGGTGTACACCCAAAAGAAGCGGAAGGAGGGGCTCAGCTAGATATTTGTACAACCATATTCATAGCAACTTCATTCATAATAGCTAAAACGTGGAAGCAACCTAAGTGTCCGTTGACCCACAAATGGATAAGCAAAATGTGGTATGTGCATACAGTGGAATATTATTCAGTCTTAAAAAGGGAAGGAAATTCTGGCACATGCTTAAGTGAAGTAAGACAGTCATGAAAGAATAAATACTATACTAGTATATGATTCCATTCATATGAGAAAGCTAGAGTGGTCAAATTCATAGAGACAGAAGGTAGAATGATGGATGCCAGAGGCTGGGGAGGTGGGGGAATGGGAGTTACTGCTTAATGGGTAGAAAGTTTCAGTTTTACAAGATGAAAAGAGTTACGGGGATGGTGGTGATGGCTACACAACAGTGTGAATGTATTTGATACCACTGAACTGTAAACTTAAAAATGGTTAAGATGATAAATTGTATATTACATGTATTTCAATACAATGAAATGCATAGTGAACAGCAACCAAAAAAATCTAGGCCAATGAGAAGGAGGAGAAAGTTGAGGGTTGGGGGTGTGAGGGGATTAGAGCTATAGAGATGGGTAGTAGTGATAGTTGTACAAATACTGCCAGTGAGGAAGAGTATGAATCCTGGAGTCTTAACAGATTGGAGTTTGAATTCTCACTGTACCACCTGTGTTAGTCTGCTCAGGATGCAGTAACAAATACCATAGTTTGGGCGGCTTAACAATAGGAACTTATTGCTGGGAGTTCTGGAGGCTGGAAGTCCAAGTTTAAGGTGCTGACCAATTCTCTTCCTGGCTTGCAGATGGCACCCTTCTCTGTGTGCCCTCAGATGGATTCTCGTCCTTTCTCTGTGTGCCCTCAGATGGATTCTCATCCTTTGGGGAGTATGCAAATGGAAGTGGAAAGCCAGCGAGATCTCTGTTCCTCTTGTAAGGGCACTGATCCCATAATGAGGATCCCACCCTCATGATCTCATCTAAACCTAGTAACTCCCCAAGGGTCCCACTTCCAAATAACACCACATTGTGGGTTAGGACTTCAACATATGATTGGGGGGACGGGGGGAGGGGAGCAGGGTACAGAGATTCAGTCCCTAATACCAACTTTGGAGATTTACTTCACTTCAGTATCTCAGTTTTCTTATCTGGAAAATGGGGGTGGTGCTGCCGGCCCCAGGTTATTGTGGGAATCTCATGTGCTTGTGTATGTCCAGGGCCCAGCATCTGGGAGGTACTCCGCAGGCATCAGCTGTCACCAGCCAGGCTTCCCTGAGCATTTGCCAGGCTCCACAACCCTCAGGTGTCCTGGGTGGTCTGGGGCTCTGGGAGATGTCCATTTCCCCCCAGCAGGCTATGCTTTGGGGCCTCTCCAACTGGTCCTAGTTCTCCGGTCTTTAAGCAGAGGCCAGGCATGGGTCAGGCCTCAGGAAGGCTTGAGCCAGCTCTTTGTCCTCACATTAAGTCTGGAGATCTGGGAGACCTCCTCCACCCATTGTTTACCCTTCCTGCAGGGCCCAGGCTTACCAGGGGGGTTCCAGCAACTTCCCCTGGGAGCCCTGCATAGAGAGAAGGCAGAAGCTAGGGTCAGCTTTAGGATGTCAGTTCACCTGGCCTGTTAGGTGGGGCAGGGTCAGAGCCCCACCCCGCCTCCACCCACCAAATAGAGGGTTGCAGATGGATGGGAGAGGCAGGAAACCCCATCATCCTGTGAGGCTTCTTCATTCTGCTGGCATCAGGCTGTGGCTGGGAGGTCCCCCAGGCCCTGGGCAGGAAGGAGGAGAAGTTTGGTGACTGCCAGGGCCAGGCGCAGGTACACAGCAGGGCTGGGGTGTGACTCCAAGACTTCTACCTCCCCACGCCGTGCCCATAACCACTACAGCCCTCCTTCCTGCACCTTCTCATCCCACCCCTCTCTGACCCTGCTCCCCTGCCTTTGCAATCCACGATAGTCCCGCTGCCTCCTATGGGAAGGCCACTCTCCCTCTCTGTTTTGTTTTGTTTTTGTTTCTCATTTTAAATTTTTGGATAGATAAGCAATTCATAGAGAGCAGGTGCAGGCAGCTGTCTGCCAGGTCCTGGGCCCAGGTAGCCAGACCCACACTCAACCATCCTCAAGTTGCCTAGCCCTTGAAGCTGGTTCCCCTTGACCCAGGGACTGTCCCCTGCCAGGCCCAGACCTCTCTCCTTCACAAATGTTGGGAATTGTCCCAGGTCCCGACACTGCAGCCTTCCCACCCTCTTGCTGCCCTTAGCTGATTGGGAGGCTCCATCCAGGCTTTGGGGTCAGCTGGGCCTGAGCATTGTCCTCCCCGGGGCCTGCAGGCCACTGGAGCATGGAGCTGACAGCTGTCCCCGAGTTAGTGTACCAGACCCCATTAAAATACCTTCCCACCTCAGGGTGGTGAGTAGGCACCTTGATCTGCTTCCAGCCACCAGCACTGTGAGAAAATCCATTTCTGTTCTGTAAGCTGCCCAGTGTCTGGTACTCAGTTCTGGCAGCCCCAGCTGTTGCTGCCCTCTGTCTCCCCACCACCCCAGCCCTCCTGGGCCCCTAGCAGTGCAGTGGGACTGGTGGAAAGAGCTCAGGGAGTGGGCTTGTTCAGATCTCTTCCTCCCACTGATGAGGGCATGTCCCAGGCCTCATTGTGCCCATCTTGGTAATGGGAGGGTGAAGAAAGGGGCAAATAAGTCAGCTACTTGTAGGCACGATACAAGTTTTTGCCCTTTCCTTCTGGCTCAAGGTTGAACTTAGTGTCAATGCTAATATTTCCTCCCATGAGCTGAGCAAACAACAAGGGAACTTCTCCTGGGAAAGTGAGATAATGTGAACATCAAACTCGAGACCCTGCCTCATGCCAGTAGCTGTTCATTCACTCTTGAGAGCCTCATTGAAATTTCCAAGATCATGGAGCCAGAGATGGAATTTAAGCCTGAAACAGTCTCAGGGTCAATGGCTTGGAGGTGAACCACAGCCGAATGGCCAGGTGGGGTGGGTCCCAGAGCTGCAGGCCAGGGATGGTACATGGGCTCTATTTAATGTGGGGATTGCCTGCATTTGAGTGAGGGAGGGAATGGAAAGCTCTAGAACCTCGCTGTCCAAATTGGTAGCCTCTTGCCACGTGTGGCTATTTAAATGTAACGGAAATAAATTCAGTTTTTTAAACTTGTAAGCCACATTTCAAAGCTCTCAATAGCTACCTGTGGCTAGTGGCTGTGGACCACTTCTGTCATTCCAGGAAGCTCTACTGAGCAGCGCTGTTTTGTTTTTATTTTTTAGCTAGAGGCCTGGTGCATGACCTTCATGCACTGGGGGCGTGGAGGGGGTCCCACTGCCCAGCCTGTACCCTCTCACAGTCTAGGACCCCTTGGAGAATGTCTGCTGGGAGCATGCCTAAGCCGGCAGTCGGACATCCTCCGAGGGATCCTTAGCGTTGCCATGGAGGCGGGAGAGGCTCCTGCCACCGCCACTGCTACCGCTGCGCTTGCCTGGCTTCTGGCTGAGCAGCGCTCCCCCTGTGGGAGCGCATTGACCACCAGGGGACAGCTCCTGCGTTGAGTGTCTGCCCCCTGGTGATCAGTGTGTGTCATAGTGACCGGTCATTCTGCTATTTGGTTGATTTGCATAGTAGGGTTTTATTATATAGGATAGGATAGTGTTGTGTTTTTTTAAATTGATTTCAGAGAGGAAGGAAGGGAAAAGGAAATAGAAACATCATTGATAAGAGAGAATCATTGATTGGCCACCTCCTGTATGCCCCTCCACTGGGGATCAAGCCTGCAACCTGGCATGTGCCCTGACCAGGAATCGAATCATGACCTCCTGGTTCATAGGTTGAAGCTCAACCACTGAGCCACCACGGCCAGGCTGAGCAGCGCTGTTTTAGAAGGGTATTGGGACTCAGAGCGAATGCCAGGCTCCTTTTGGCAATGACTGTCCTGACGTCGAGTTGGGCAGAGTGGGGTCACACCTGGCTGTGTTTGCCATCAGAAGACAGGTGCTGGGGATGCGCTCCATGGGCCTCCGAACCAAGCAGTCGTGTGTGGTGTCGTGGGATGAGGTTGGGCCTACACTGGCAGGCTGGCAGGGCTGGCAGGATGTGGCTGCATTCTGAAGTCCCAGCCATTCGCAGATGGGCTCTTCCACTTTCTACTTAGGCACTACCACCTCCGGGATGCCTTCCCTGGACCCCAGGCCTCACTCTCCCCAGCTGCCCTTCTTGGCTCACACCATCACATCTGCCTCCTCAGCAGGCACAGTGCTGGCCATGGAACTGGGGTGGACAGGGCACTGGCCTGAGGAGCTGGAGCCACAATTCTACCATCACAGGCACGTGTTCTGACATGGGAGTGACAGGGCGCCAGCCCAAGGCACAGGAAAGTTGAAGACATGCCCAGGGTCACCGGCTTGCTGGGAGTCGAGGCTCACCCTCCTTCCCAACTCACAGCTAAGGCTCTTCCAGGAGAGTGACAGGGAGGCCTGACACGCTGGGCAGGGCTGAGCAGGCTGCTGCCCGGGCTCTGGGCTTGGGCACCGGGAATTCCAGGAGTCGGGTCACAGCCCAGTTGGAGCAGCGAGCTGCAAAGACTCCCAGGTTAGTGTCCAGAGCTGGCAGAAATCACAGGTCACTTCTGTTTTATCTGGTTTACATTTGCTTAACCTACTCCTGACCTCAGAGGCAGCCCAGGGAACTCTGAGGAGTCCCGCAGGCCCTCAGCCCCCACCCCCCACCGTGGTGTTCCAGGCTGACCCCACAAATGGTCACACAAACAGATACCTCTCGCCATTCAGGAAATTGACTGCCCCCAAAACCCAAGACACTTGAGAACTTTGGGGGTCTGGGAAAGGAAAACAGGGCATTTGTAGGCCAGAAGTGTTTTCTTTGGCCCATCCAGTGTGTTTTTTCAAAATTATACCAACATTTCAACATTGAGATAGATCACAAAAATCTGAATTTCCATTTTTCCTTGAGAAATTGGAAGTTCTTGCAATCCAGGACCCACATGGTAGTAATTGATCAGAGCTGAGTGGCAGCTGCCCCCTTCCAGGAGGGAGGGAACCCCCGGCCCCTAGCACCCTCAGTCCCTTCCATTCCCAGTGTCTCCACACACTGAGACCGGGACCAGGCCCATGTGTCGTCATGCTTTTACCAGACTGTTCCTCCCTATATTCTTTCCCAAAAGTACAAGGGAGAAAGATGGACTGAGGGGACCACACATTTCTCAGTGCAAATGAAGAATGTTCCTGGGTATTACATATGGAACGCATGTCTCACTCCTGGTTCTTTCACCCGAGTATTTTGCAGGCCTTTGAGCTGTGATCCCTGTTCTAGACATGTCCAGGCTTTTCCTTGATTGAACCTCCTGTCCTCCCTTGCACCCCCTTTTGTTTCCTGTCCCTGGAACCCCTGCAGAAACACATCTCCCTGTCTTGGGGGTGGGGGGTTTGGGCAGATACTGCTGACTTGGTAAAGACAATGGCGGCTGCATGGCTGTTCTTGGTACTCTTGACCATCCTCCCAGGCTCCCAGCTGGAGGAGTTCAGGGTCTAGAGGCTGCCTCGGGGCTGACATGGCCACAGACACGGGCTTCCGTTTCTGGGTCCTGCATCTCAGCATTCCCTGGGTCCCCCTGTGGACCACAGTGGATGGAGCCCGAGCCCACCTTCCACCACCCGAGAGAAGATGGGGCCTAAGCACGAGCAGAGCTCAAACGGCAGGATCCTGGTGAGATGCAGGACCAGCTCTCCCCTCCACAGCCAAAGTGAGCCGCTCAAAACATAGACCCCACCCGTCGCTCAGACGTTTCAGAGCCTTTTTATTTTTCATGGATCTCAGGTGCACAGAACTTGATTCCTCGTCATCCTTGGTTTGTGATGTACGAGTTGATCCTGCTCTTTCTTTCCTTTGGTTTATTCTTTGAATAGTATTACCCCCACTGCGACCATGGCACTGACGGTCAGTGCCGTCCACCCACACTTCTCTTCCCCTTGACGCTAAGGCTTTGTCGTGTGTGTACCTGAGAAGGGCATCTGTCTGTGTGTCATCTTCTGGGCTTGCTTTCTCCACTCAGCGTCGCATGACCATGTGTAGAAGATGTTCAACCTGCCCATGGCTGTAGGTGTTCCGAGCACACTGCCGTGGGTCATTTCTCTTCCTCGAGGTCTGGGTCTCCCCTGCCTGGGGCTCTTTGTCCAGGCCTCCGCTTACACATCCCTCCCTGAGCCCTGCCCAGACACCTCCACAGGGAGGCCTACCCTGCTTCCTTTCCAAAGCCTTCCTTGTGGCACAGCCCTGACCGCAACAGACTGTGATATGCTTTGTGTGCTGGGTTTTGCCAGGGCCCCATCCCAGCAGGTTCCTCTTCCATCTTGGGGGGGCTCAGCCTCAGCACAGGGACCCACCCCGTGGAGAGGGTGGGGCTCAGGCCAGCTTGGATGGGCTGAGGTGTGCAGAGCAATTCTGTAGGGCAAGCTTGAACTGCTTTTGTGGAATTAAGGAATTAAGGGCATAGGAAATCAGCCAGGAGATTTTTTTAAGATGTTCATAACAGCTTTATTCATAATAGCCAAGCAATAAAAACAACCAAATGTTTTCAAGAGAGAAGATAAATAAGAATATGTTATAATACATTATACATGTATATTCATCAATAAAGACAATTGCAACGCATAAAATAAAATGGATTAATCTCAAAATCAATACATGGAACAAAGGAAGCAAGGCACAAAACAGTACCCACTCCATGGTTGAGAGCTAAAGCAAGCGCACGGAGCCTGTGACAACAGAAACGGGAGCAGGGTGGCCCTTGTGGGTGTCAGGACTGAGGGAAAGGGGCAGAGAAGACCGCTGTGGAGAGAATGTCCAAGGCTCCTTACATGAAGGGCTGGAGGTTCAGTGGCCATATACATTTTCAAAACTCATCAAACTGTACACCTAAAATCTGTACGTTTTATTACTGTAAATGATGCTAGAGCTTTAAATAAAGAGTTGGGGGGAGGGGGGGTGTTATCTGGAAGAAATAATGATGCAAGCCCAGACTTGATCTCATGAAAAGCATTTCTCACCTAAAACGATGAGTGCCCAGTGAGCAGGGTATCGTCAAGGAGGTGGTCAAGTTTCCTTTCTCTTCATCCATCTTCACATCACCAACTCTGCCCCCTCAAACTCTTGTTCTGGGGACCTTTGAGGCCCATCGTGGGGCATGAGCCATGTAACCACCTCCAGGCAGACCACCCAGCATGTCTGCTCAGCTAGCATGAAGCCCCAAGGGGGACAGGAAGAAAGGCTAGGACTTTCCTTCTCTGCTAGTGAAGCAGCAGCCGCAGGGGGCGTGCACAGACGGTACGTGTGTGCAGCCATTGAGTCCCACAGACTGACCAGACCTGGGGAGCCAGCACCCAGGCAAGCCCCGGAGGAGAAGGTTCCCAGGATTCCAGAAGCCTCCCCACCATGCTCTTCCAGCCACCAGTCCCTCTCCTGCATGCTATCCCAACTTCTGTTGCCTCGATGTGATTCTGCCTATTTTTGGTGCCAAAACCAGGATGTTCCCGGACAAGCCAAGAAGACTGGTCCCTCAGCCATCTCCCTGCTGGCATTAAGGTGAACAGGCATTGCTGTGCCCAGCTTAAACACATTGATGGGGTAGTGGTGGGGGGTGGGGTGCTCAGGCTCAGAGGCCTCAGAGGGGCAAGCAGAGGCTCCTTACATGAGCCACTCGCCCAGGGAGCCACCAGCATGTGCTGGCAGAGTCACTGAGCTAAAGCCCCCGGTTAAGTCTCTCCTAGCCAGGTAGGCCCAGGCATCTGGCAAGGGAGGCTGGCCCTGCAGTCTCTCTGGTTTTCCAACTTTAGCTTTGCACCCTCAAGCAGGCCCACTGGGTACTTTTTAGAGTTCACCAGGTGAGTTCAGTGTGCAACCAAGGTTGAGAACCAGTGTGTTAAGCAATAAAAAGCTGGGTTTTATGCAGGGCTTTTGCCCACAAGCTCTGTTCCCATTGTAGGAAGAGTGGTGGTCCTATTGGACTCCTTCCCTGTCATTTTTCCAGCTGGAGCAAATATCCACAGGTTCCTGAAGGGCAGAATTAAGACTAGCTGGTGTCAGTTAAAAAGAGGCTACATTGATGAGTTTCTAGAAATAAGCTGCCCTATGATGGAATGAATGCTTTGCAAAGGAATGAGCTCCGCCTCCCAAAGGGTATGCAAATAGAGGCTGGGTCTCCCATCTGTCCAGGTTGCATTACTGCAGGAGCAGCACACAGTGGTCTCTGGCCTTGATTCCAGGCCTCCCTGTGCCCCGCCCTCCTATCTGGGTGATCCCAGGAAGGTTCCCTTAGTGGTTTTGATGCAGAACTGTGGTAAACTGTTCCACAAATTAAACAAACTCCTGCAGTTCTTTCCCCTCAACTCATTTATCTGGTTCATAAATCTCAGTGGATTTGCTGCACGAGTTTGCTTGGAAATGGCCCTCCCCGTCTGCCCTTCCCCTCCTGGTTCAGGTCTGTTGTTGGAACAGGGCTCTGACGGGCAGGGCTTGTCGCCCAGGGTGCCCGAGGAGAGGCCCGAGTGAGGGCCTAGCTCTGCTGGGTTAGGAATCTGAGAGTAAACAGATCAAGTTTCCAGTGTTAGCTGGCCACAGCAATTGAAAATGAGAATGTTCTCTGAGATGACTCAGCCTCTCGGCCCCAGGGTAGAGGCAGCCCCAGGCCTTGGCTCTGCCCCGGTGGTCGGCTGCGGGCCAAGCCCAAGGGGAACAGCAGTGGAGTTTTAGAGTGAGTGGTGTGTAGTTACGGTCCATCCCATCAGGATGAGGGCACAAGCCGCAGTCTTGGTTATCTAACAGGTCGCTGTCCTCAGTTTCCTCATTTGTGAAATGGGGGTCAACCATTCCTGTCTCCGAGGGTGGATGTGAAAATGAGTCTAAGACCATTCTAGCCAGTGTAGGCAGAGGAGTGCCCATCAGAAGCTCTGGGAGAGCCTGGGTCACAGTGGGTGGAGAATTGGAGGGAGGGAGTCATGTGAGGCCCCCTTGAGAGCCACCTACATGGGGAGGACAAGAGAAGTCACAAGAGGAGTGTCAGTGTCCGAAGTTAGAGGAGGCCATGTGGTAGCTGCTAGCGTCCAAGGGAAGATGTTGGCCAGCCACATGGGGTCTGGCCAATAGGTCAAGGACAGGAGGGCATGAGGGAAGAGGCTGTCAGGTTTGGCTGGTGGAGGTCATTGGTGAGCTGAACAGGATCAGATGGAAGGTGAGGCCAGCCGGTGGCAATAGAGGGTTGATAGTGACCAACTGAAGGCCTGTTTGGTGATAAAGGGAGTGAAGAAGGCTGTGGTCTGAGGAGGAGATGGGGATGAAGGAAACATTAGCCTGTGGGAATGGAGAAAGAAAAAGAAAGTTGCCTTGGTACTGTTTTTCTGAGACCAGAGAGAAGGGTTAAGATGGATGAAAAAACACACCAGATGTTTTCAAAGGGGGAGGGGTCTCACCACTTGACCTAAATGTTAGGAAACTGAAGAAGGTGCAGGCTGGGGTGCAGATCATGCATGCCCAATCAAGAGACAAGACACAGGGTTGAGCAGATCTGGGGGTGGAGGGCGGGGGGCGGGCAGACAGGGCCAAGATTTAGGCCCTGCAGAGATTTCTGAGCTGGAGGTCATAGCTGAGGAGGACAGTGCTAGATAGGGGTTATCTAAGGATTGGGGTCAGCTAACAGGGCCACCCAGGACACCCTGCTTCAAAGCCAGTACAGAATTGGAGAGGCCGCAGGAGATGAGAGAGGCACTCAGGTGACCCAGGAGCCAGGGGCACTCGGAGTTACCAGGCAACGGGACAACAACTCCACACAGTACCCCAGCTTGGCTCCAAAGTCCTGTAATAGCAGTCTTCTAGGGACTGTCGGTTCCCAATTAATAGTGTCAGGGTCTTGGAGGGGTGGGGGGACGAGTACTACAGATTATTTAGATTATTGTTTCCAACGCGCTGACAAAAAGCTGCTTGCCCCCTGGAAAGATAGGAGTTTGTGTGTGTTCTCACCATAGTGTGTGGAACAGGGGAAGTGGAATAAGCTTCCACTTTGTCAGGAGAAAACCAGGGAACATCAGTGCCATCATCCGAAAGGAAGGGAAGAGGCTGGTGCTGTTGGAGCAGGCGTGTGTGCCTGGTGCTTGTACCTAAAGAGATGCCAGCCTCTCCCCTGGTCCAGCAATCAGTGGGGTTATGCCCCTCTTTTCAAGTCTGGGGACTGGCTCGGGGCTATGTAAATGTCAGACCACAGAGCTGATACCATCGCGGGGACTCCAACCCTGGCCCCTTGGCTCTAAAGCGATGCTTTTTGCCGAGCATTAACCACTACCACAGCACCATCGGAGGGTCGAGTAGAGGCTGGACTGTGAGAACTGAGTTGAGGGGTGGAGATACATCTGTGCAGCTGGCCAAAGTCAAATCGAATGACCCACATGATGGAGATTGTAGCCTTTGGACCAATCCTGCCCGTTCATCCTGGGCCCCTTGCCTGATTCTGGCACCTGGGCCTGCCAGGCCACCTCCTCTGGAGGCTCTTTTGCTGAGTTCCCTACACCTGTTTTTGCCCAGCAGCCTGAGCCAGCTCCAGTTCTGTGGTTGGGTCCTCCACGCCCTTCTGCCGGACCCCTGGCCCATTCCCTCTAAACTTCTGCCTGACCCAAGTTCCCAGAGAACAGTCTCTCCTTTGCCCCTGGGGACCTCAGCTCAGGTTCGTGGCCCTTACCCATTGAGCGTCCTTACATGGCCTGCCTTATTCATTTATCTAACTAATCAGAGTTAATAATGTAATCAGCTCGTATTTAAGCCAGAGCAGAAATAGGATCTCTCAGTACCCTACATTTAACCAGAGGTCTCCCGCGCCCCCCACCCATGACCAGCGAACCTCTGTTCTTCATCGCTTTGCTTCCTTTTCATGTTATTGTATTGCAACTACGTGGAGTTGTAAAGGTGGTCTGTTAGTTTGATTTTTGGGGGGGTTTTAAGCTGCTTTTAACTCTAAAAAGAGGACCATGCTGTATGTCATATTTGGGGACTTTTCCACCTATTACATTGCTAAGATTCTTTCACATTTTTGCAAGTCACCGTAGATTGTTTGTTTAGACAGTTGGGTAATATTCTTCTGTCATTGTTCCCCTCCTCTTCCAGTGATGAGCATCTGGGGTGTAGCCAGGTTTTTGTTGCTGGGAACAGGCTATTATAAATTCTCTTGTCAGTGTCTCCCATTACACATATGTAAGAAGGTGGAATCTGGCCGGGAAGAGCTGAGTCATGGGGAACATGCCTCCAGGTGCCCTCACCTTACAGATTGCACAGCCTGTTGGCCCCGAGGCAGTCACTGCTTTAGTCTAACTGGGCATCCATGTTCCTGTCTGGAAAACACTAATTAATGATACCACACATGCACACGGTGCTGATTATGCACAGACCCAGTGTCTAGTCCTGCGCTGGGCATGGGGACTTAGCTGAGGAAGACGTGGCCCCCACGGTCCAGGCGCAGCGAAGGCAGACCTGAATCTTCTCCAGCAGCACCCTGGGGCTTCCCCTCTCTGGGAATGGGCTGGTGGGCACAAGGGTGCACCAGGACGGAAGCTGGGCCAGGCCCCGTGGTCCCCTGTGAGGTCGCTGGACTTCCGCTGAGGGCTGGGTTGGGGGCCACAGGATGGGGAGATCTGAAACGAGAGATCGCTGAACACAGAGAAGCCAAGAGCCCACAAGCAGAAGGTGTGCTCCTGTCTGCAAGGCCTGAGCACTCCAGACAGGAACGCTGCCAGGGACATCCCGTTCCCCTCGCTCCCAGGCCAGCTGCTCCACTCGGCTGCATCGAGTGACCACACTTCAGCGGTCTCGAGCACATCCATGTATGTTCAGTACCTCCTTAAACCCTAACCTGCAGGGGAGGTATTTCCAGACCTCTCTCACAGGTCAGGAACCTGAGGCAAACTGAGGGCCGGTAAGTTGTTCCGCCTCATCTCAGGGAGGTGGGAAAGCCAAGATTGCCACTGGGGCCTTGTCCACCTCAGTCCCCCCAAGGAAGAAAAGAAACCACCAGACCTTGCCACATGTGTGTCCTGCACCAGGGTATGTGCGTGTTCGTTCCCAAAGCCAGAGGCCTTTCCCAGACAGGTCCTACCCCGGATGACCCTTCCCACCCTGCCCCCCGCTAGGCCCCTGGGCCAGGCAGCCATTCAGCAGCTCTCCTGAGGTCTGTGCTTTAGGCCTGGGGCAGGGCAGGGCAGGGCAGTCCCACTGCCCCAGGTGTCTTACCTGCCCCAGGTTTCCACAGAGGAAAGGACTAAAGCAGTTGGGACCAGATTTAAAGGTAAGCAAATTAGGCCAATGCAGGGCCCCACCTCTGCCTGCCGACCTTCCTGATGCCTCCAGCCGGAACACTGGCCAAGGGAGACAGTCTTTCCCTGCCTTGGCCTCATGTTTCTCCCCCAATTTGTTGAATATTATTTCCTGGCCACAAGTGGACCCATGCCTACCACTGGCAGCCTGGGCCAAACCACCGTCGGCTCTTGCCAGCTCCTTGAAGAAGAATCATCTCGTAACCGGTCACGGGGTCCTCACCCAGTCCTCACAGGGGCCACAAGGCATCATCCCACCCCCATTACCTGTGGAGTCGTTGCCTGTCATTTCCTTGCCCCCGCCACTGAGCCACGCTGGCCTCTGTCACTCCTGGCCTCGGGGCTTTGCACAGTCTCCTCACTCTGGCCTCCCTGGGACAGCAACATGCCCACTGTTCCACCTCTTACAGGTCTTGTGGGGACCTTCCTTTCCCTGCTCAACTTTTCTTTATTGTAGACAGGTAGACATAACACAGATGTATCATCTGAACTATTTTTCCGTGTACAGCTCAGTGGCATTAAGTACATTCACATTGTTTGTGTAACCATCACCACTATCTTAACTCCAGAACTTTTTCATCATCTCACACTGAAACTCTGTATCCATTAAACAATCACTCCCTATCTCCCCATTCCTCCAGCCCCTAGCAACAACTTCCTGCTCCATCTTTAAATTGTAAACCCCTGTTGTGCTAGCCCTTGTCTCCCTGCACTTTTTATTTGCTCTGTGGTACACACCATAATCGGACCCACTATTTTATTATTCCCCACCACCACATATAAACTCCAATTGTCTTTTTTAAGGTGTGCCCCTAGCACCTGAAACAGTGTCTGACTGGTTTGTTGAAGGACTGAAAGATTACCTGGGTCTCAGGGACTTTATCCAGACCCTGCTAATTCCTTCTGCCTTACCAACCCCTTTTTTGCAGTTCCTACCTGTGCAAGTCCCCCTAGAATTTACAAGCGATGTTGCCCACACTGCTTCTCCTGGCTGCTCGTGACATAAGCCGATTTCTTTTCTATCTTAATGGAAGTGAACCTCCTCTTCAGGATTGCCCTTCAAATCACAGAACCAATCAGGGCTTTCTTTCTAACTACAGTTGGAAACGGTCGCCTGTAATTGTTAAAGACAGTAGAAATGAAATGTAAATAACACGAGAGACCTATTGAGGGAGGACCCCCGAGAAACATGAAAACGCTGCTGCTGGTTAGGAGAACAAAGGCTGACACACACCAGGCCAGCACCCTGAGGAGGCCAGAAGCACTCTGCTTGAGTTGTATGAGTCTCCTGTGCAGCACTGCAGCACGGAGGGGGTCAGACCCGGCCCCTCCATATCCCCTCTGTGATGTCCTGTGGAGGAGGCCGTGGTTAAGCCTCCCTGGTTCCAGCCTGAATGGGCTGCACTTTGCGAGAAAGACTCTGGGCCTTCCAGGCTGGTGCTAAAATTCTAACTGGGCTCATGGGCATTCAGAGGCCCTACTTGAACGAAAAAAACAAGAACGGTTTGTGAACAGGTGGAACGTGCTGGAAGACTGTTCTCGGTCCCGTTGGTAAGCGTGTGAAGGCTCTGGGTTCATCTCAAGGCCCGGCTGGTCAGGCTGTGACTACAAAGGTCTGAGCTTGTTCTCTGAGGAGCTGGCAGGTGACCTCAGCAGGGCCTGGCTGGCACAGGGCATTCTGGCCTGCAGGAAGCAGGCTCTGGCCCCACAAAGCTAGCTCCCACTTCCCAGAGCCCTGGGTCCTGCAGGAGAGTCCACATACTGGCAGCCTTTGCTGAGCCCTGACTGCGTAAGGGGTCTTTGTGGTCTGGGAGCCAAGAGGAAGTGAGCACAGCTGGTAGGTGAGTGGAAAAGGCGGGATGGATGCTAATAGGAACTTCCACTCAATGGCAATGGGTCAGGCCACCCCCTGGTGCCGCGATCTGGATGTCCCCTGTCCTCAGACACACCCGATGTCTGAAGATTGCCTAGGCCTTTGTGTGGTGTGTCTCAGGGAGCAGGGCTGGGCCCAGGGCTGCAGGTTTGGCTCCAACGCAGATTCCCTGGCATGTAGGGCTGGGTCCATCTCTTCCATCATACGTCATTATCCCTTCCCTGCCTGCCTGGTGGGAACTGAGCTATTGGGGAGGTGAATGGAGACTTTTCAAGCCAAAGCTTTTTACTTGGGTTCGGTGTATGGAAACCAGGTGTTTCAAAGATTCAGAGACTCAGCTTAATCCATCCACCCCCTTGAGGCAGCGGTACCCTTCAGAGAACTGGCAATGCACTGCCTCCCAAGCCAGCCCATTGGTCTCTGTAGTCAGCTGGCTGTAGAGCTTTTCTTTACTCGGAACACAGCTGGCCTCCCCGGTGCCTCCCCTTTAGCTCTGTCTGCCCACCAATAGCCAGCGTATTGAGTGCTTACCATAGTCATATGGGGTTTTCAACATTTCTTCTTCAACAACATGTGAGAACACGGGGCACAGGGAGTGACTTGCCTAAGGTCACACAGCCATAAGCAGCCACGTGGCTTACAACTCATGGTCCCACAATAACCACAGAGACTTAAAGGTGGTGGTTGGAGTCTTCCCCAGGCCAAAGGGGTGCAGTCTAGGGTCCCCTCAGCTCCTATGGGCATGCTCCATGTTGGCCATGAGGCTCTGAACAGACATGGCTCCTGTTGCTGCCTGCCCTCATCCAGTCCCCATGCTCTGTTCAGGGAACCCAGGGGACTTGGCACCCCCTAGACGGGACTTGAGTGATTGTTGGGGTGTGTCCCGAGCCAGGGCTCACCCAGAGCTGCTGTCCCCAGTCTCCCTCCTCCATTGGTGAGAGCTCTAGAGTTTTGTATCCCGTCTACCCGAGTGCTCCTGCAGGACCTGCCCAGTCACTGTGGCCCTCAATTGCACGGGTTGTGTACTCTCGGTTCTGCGGCACTCCTCACAGAGACTGAAATGGTGAGCCCTCTCCTCCAAGCTGGGACAACACCCGCCCAGCTCCCTGGGCAGCAGATAGATCTGTCTTGGGTCTGGTTGGGGCTTTTGCCTCGTCTCGAAAGGTATTTTCCAGGCACTCAACAGCTCTGGAATCGTGTCTGTGTGCCTTGTTGGTCTACCCTGCTTTGGAGCTGGCAGGGTTCCAGGTGGCCCAGGCACTGCCCAGGCTGGAACTGGATGGGAACTAGCCCACCCTGAAGTGGCCCTCCTTGTACAGAGGGATGAGGCAGCCCAGGGCTCACCACCCGGGGCCAGGCTGGGACTGGAACCCAGGCCCTAGACTCCAAGCCTGCGGTCCTCTTCTCACTCTCCCAGGCTGCTCTCTCCTCTCATTTCATCCTGTTCCTAAGTACCACGAGGGCATCTAGAGGGCAAGCAGATCTCCTCCTCCTCAGGTTTCCTAGTAGGTTGGCTGATTGCTGGGCTTGGGTCCTCTTTCCAGCTCCTTGTAGACCAAGTGCAGAGAGGCCACAAACAGCGGGGCCTGGCATCTAAGGTGTGGATTTAGCCACGACTCACTGGAGAGCACAGAGTTGGGACTAGAGACTTTAGTGTTTCTCAGTGGAGGGTACACCAGGGCAGTGCCATGCCAAGGCAGTGCCATGCCAGGGCACGTGGAACTTGTTCCGATTAGAGCTTCTCTGGCCTTGGAGGTAGGTATGTGGCTGTAGTCCACTCTTTTGCTCATCAGACAGCGTTGGTCCCGTGCCCAGCCAGGTGTGTGTACAGAGAGCCTCCAGCCCTTGCCTATGAGAGTGTATGGTCTGCTGGGGAAACAAGTATTCGTAACGGGTTGTGGCAAGTTCTCATCATGCACAGTTGCTCTCATTGAGCACTGCCCAGGTCTGAGGGCAACTTCACATACACTGTGAGGCCAGCGAACTCTCTCCTGGAGCTGTGAGGTACCAGCAGCCCACAGTGGCCTTAACACCCTCTTGTGGACACGGTGTAAGGATGTAGGCTATCAAGGGAGGACCCACCCATTTGGTGGGAGGTGAGGGAGAGGAGGTGGCTGGTGCCAGTCATAAAAGAAGATCCTTTAACTGGGTCTTGAAGGGTGAGACGGCCAAATCGACATATTCATAACCCCGTTTACACAGAGGCCGATGCTGCCTTCTGCTGGTGCCTGTGCCTCCAGGATGATTTACATGGTCTATTTCTGGAATGTCCCTCACAGCCGAGAGGGCATTGGGAGCAAATGCCACATCTGTTAGCCTTCACAGGGCTCTCTCAGACACTGGGTGGCCATGCCCCCACCCAGCAAGTACCTGCTTATGGCAGGCGGATGATGAGGGTTGGGGGGTGGGGGGGACTTCCAAGGTTCTTTCTGAGTGCACAAGAGTCCCCAAGGAGCTAGGCCAGACCAGTGATTGCCGCTCACTATGGTGATAATTTGCCGTTGTCCCGAGCAATTACAGATTTCATTTGTCCAGGCAGTCGTTGCAAATTGGATGTGGACAGGCAGGGACAGGGATGTCATTTGCAAACCAAAGTGTGGGAGGGAAGTGGAAGAGAGTGTGCTGTCGGTTGGTCAGAGGAGGAGAAGTGCCACCCTGTTTACAATGCTGGCACAGGCATTTCCTTCAAAGTCAGGTTCACGGGGTATAATTTACACCCAGTAAAATTCACCCTTCAGGGTACAGTTCTTTGAGTTTTGCCAAATGTGTATGATCCTGTAGCCACCACCACAATCAAGATACCAAACACCCCACCACCCCAAGAGTTCCTGGGATCCCCTCCAACGTCAAGCCCGGCCCACCCTCTGGCAGCCACGGATCAGCTCTCAGTCCTTACAGTTTTTGCCCCTTTCAGGTGTCACGTAAATGGGATCGTATATATTGCAACCTTTTGAGTCCCGGTTGAACTTAGCAAAGTGCCTTTGAGATTCATCCACCTTACAGCGCGAATCAATAACTTGTTCCTCTTTATTGCAGACCAGAACCCCATGGTGTGAATGAGTCTCTGCACGGCCAGGGCTCTAGTTGAAGGGAGGGCGTCGGGTTGTCTCCCCTTTGGGGTGATCACACATAAAGGCTGCAAACGTTTGCGTGCAGGTCTGTGTGTGCGCATAGGTTTTCTTCTCTGGAGTCAGTACCCAGGAGTGGGATTGCTGGTTACGTGGTCGGTGTCTGTTTAACTCTGTAAGAAACTTACAAGCTGTTTTCCAAATGGCAGTGTCGTGCCGCATGCCTCCTGGTTCCAGTTGCTCTCGCTGCTTGTGGAAAATGTAAAGGGTAAAGTAAAAGGTGCTGCCGGGTTCTGTGGTCGGGCTTCCGTGTCGTCACAGTGGCTGGCGGGAGAGGAGGGCCAGGAGGAGAGAGCTGTGGACACCGCGGCCACCCGGTCCCTGCAGCGCTACTTCCCCTTCAAGATTCCTTTCCCATTTAATCCATGTGGAAGTGCTACCCGGCCGTGGCTGGGGTTACTCGCTGGGCCTCTTGCTGTCATGGCTTCCATGATGGGTGGGTTTTACGTGCTAGGCATGGAGCCCGTGCTGGGCCTCATGCTCCATAGCAGCGATGCCAGATAAGTGACCACGCTTCCTGCGTGCCGCTGCCTGTGCACACCGTCTCTCCCTGCCGCTGCTGTTCCGGGGGCTGTTCTGGCTGAGGGGGAAGAGACAGGCATTGAGGGGTGGGGACCCCATTACCCCGTGATGGAAAGCCTAGACACGGAGCCCAGCTAGTCTGACAGGCACCAAGAGCGTGCTTAGGGCAAGACAGCAGGGCTGAGATAAAGGGGGCAGAGTAATTACCAGTCCCTGCCTGGCCTTGGGAAATGGATAGTCTTGGGTGAGCGGGGGGAGTGGGGGGACGAGCATCATACACCCAGGCTAAGTAATATTACCAAAGGTGACATGTGGCAGTTCAGGGATCTGTGTCCCAAAACCAGCACAGACGTCCACACCCCTCCCATGCAGAGAAGAAAAGCAGCCTGAAGGCTGGGCTGTCATTTGGGTGATGGGAATTAGGACTTAAATGACAGTGGGAGCTCTTCAGTTGGTGAGGGGGCCAGGACAGAGGCCTGGAGGTCGGAATTGGGGGCCCATGGATAAGACAGTTCATTTGCATGGCCCCTGCCAGACCTACCCTTCAGCCACTTCCTCCCTGAAAAAGTGGGATCTGAGACCCCTGGGCCTATACAGGGTCCCAGAGGCTGGCTGACTCGGGGTGCAGAGGGGACGATCACCATCTCTAGGCCTCTCTCAGACCTCCTGAGTCAGGACGCAGGGCGGGGGGGGCGGGGCGGATGAGAGGTACAGCTTACTGGAGGTCACCAGCAGCCTGCATTCAGAGCTCTGGGTAAACCAATTCATCTGCGGGGTCACCACAGTGTCCAGCCAGGGCTAATGCAGAACTAATGTGACATCCCGTGTCTGTCTGTCTGTCCATCCACACAGGTGCAAGTTCTTCAGTCTAACTGAGACCCCGGAGGATTACACCATCATCGTCGATGAGGAGGGCTTCCTGGGTGAGTGCTTCTCCTACCAGGGATGTGGCCGGACTGTGCCCTGCCATCGAGGCTGGCTGCCCGCCTCCTTATTTCTGCCCCCCACCCACACCCCATGGGAGAGTCTTTTCCTCTCTCTCCCAGTCTCCTGGCTGGTGGCCCCTCCCTCTCTGCCCGGGAGCCTGCCCAGGAAGGCCCCGAGCTAACAGGGTCCGTGACACAGTGCCTCCCCAGCTGAGAACTAAAGCAGCCAAGAAGGAAGACACACGTTTCATTGAGCATCTGCTGTGAGTGAGGTGCTTTAAATTGTCCTCAGTCCTTATTCCCATTGGCACGAGCCCCAGGTACCATCCTTCGTGATTTTCCTTCACTTTTTTCCCACTTGTTATATTGAGATACCACGCACCTGCCATAAAATTCACCATTGTAAAACTCGGCAGTTCACAAGGTTGTGCAGCCATCGCCACCCCCGATTCCAGAACATTTTCATCACCCCCAAAAGAAACCCCATTACCTGTCAGCAGTCATTCTCCCCTCGCCCCACATCCTTACAGTTTTTTACGTTTGTCCTCGTGCTACCCAATACACGTTAGTTTCCGGGGAGGAGGGGTGTACATGAGGAGCTGGTAACGGAAAGGGGATGTCACTGCCCAGGCTCCCCCAAAGTTAGTGTCTGAACCACATTCTTCAAAACGTGCAGAGGACACAAGTCCGACATTTTTAAGAAACAGTCCCGCCCCGCCCTAGCCAGTGTGGCTCAGTGGATAGAGCATCGGCCTGCGGACTGAAGAGTCCCAGGTTCGATTCTGGTCAAGGGCACATGCCTGAGTTGCAGGATTGATCCCCAGTAGGGGACATGCAGGAGGCAAACCATCAATGATTCTCTTCGTCATTGATGTTTCTCTCTCTCTCTCTCCCTCTCCTTTCCTCTTTGAAATCAATAAAATAAAAATTAAAAAAAGAAAGAAAGAACAGTCCCACCCCAAAGACAACTATAGTCACTTTTTGGTATTTCCTGTCCAGCTTTTTCCTGTGCACATTGTCTCTTTAATTTCCTTATGACCATGCTATATAGAGAAGTGCTTTCACTTAACATTTACGTCACTTACCCCATAACATTTCCTGCGCCATCGCAGCCTTTCACAGCAGCCGCGCGTCCTTCCCAGTCCCCTAAGGTTAGATTTAAACTTACTTTAATTTTTCCCCAGTGATAAAATTATAGACTCTTTAAATGTGTAACATTTGTCCTTATGCAGGTCGATTCCTAAAATGGGGTCTGAGAAATGGCATATGGTCAGAAGTTAGCTGTTTTCCGGTTCTCCTGCTGACACCCCAGGGAAGCGACCTCCCAGCTGGGCTCTGTCATCCTACCCACAGGTGCTCCAGAGCACCTACCAGTGTGGGGTGGTCCCGCCCCCATCTCAAGGACACCATGGTCTTTCCTGACTCAGGGGGGGCATCTCATGGCCAGGGCAGGGATGGGGCAGGGGCCCTGCCTCGTCATCGAAGGCACCATGTAGTCACTCACTTATTTATTCAGCAAATGTTGTCTGAGTACAGGAGCCACAGATACGCGGACACTGTATGCTTGGGCAACCCAAACATGTTTCCATTTTCTTGTGGGCACTCATCATGACTTTAATGCAGAACTGCTAGAAGGGTAGCATCTGAACGCTCCGGAGTATCTCTCCTCTGGTAATAGATATTCTATCTAATCCTCCTCCTCAGACGAGACTGAAGTCTCTACCTCTTGAGGCAGCAAATGAGCAGACACCATGAGCAAGGAGAGGGAGGCTGTGAGACCTGGCAAGCCGGTTCTGCAGGCCCTGGAAGGCCATGTTTGCAGGATTTATCACTAACCAGGGAGATGCCCTGCAGAGGAGTGGCTGGTTATCTGAGGCAGCCTCCAGGGTTGCAGGAATCTGTGTGTACTGAGCACCTGGGGTATACCAGAATCTTGCTAGGCCCTGGAGATGGAGATGGAAATTGAGAGACGCCATCTTCGACCCCGGGAGCCTCGGGGCTCTGTGACTTCTGGGTAAGGGTCTCCCTTCCAGGCTAGCAAAGCAGGCTGCTTAGACAGCTGTTATTGCCCCAGAAAAAAAATATGTACATTTAAAGAAGTACGTATCTCATATTTCTGTTGCAGAGCTACAGGGGCCAAGATACACTATAAGACTCCCCTGTACCCGCCGCAGGATGCATCACCACCTGGGATCATCCCAATGGCCTGAGGATAATCAGTAAAGACCCGTTTTATAAGAGGGAAAACTGACATTCAGGTGCCCATAGTCCCTGAGTAACGGGGGCCCATTTGAAGCAGGAGATGCTGCGGTGAATCCCAACAGACCAAGGTCAAGGGCAGCTGAGAAGGGGGATGGGCCAGTGTGTGGCCAGGGCAGTGTGAGAAGGCCCTCAGAGGGGAAGATTTGGGGTGGAGGCTGCTGAGTTCACCCTCTCGCCTCAGCTCTGGGCGTGGTTCTCTTAGGAGGCCCCTCTTCAGAAAGGGAATTTGGGCTGCGGCTGCCCCTGTGGGATGGGGAGGGGTGCTGGTTGTGCCATGCTGTGTGAAAGATGGGGCCCCATCTCCCAGTTCTGCAAGTATTGCTTCTCACCCAAGGGCCTCCCTCGGCCAGGGTGCCTTGATTGTGGTTCGCTGGCAATGTCGTCAGCACGGCGCTTTCTCTGTTAGGAGCCAGCACCTATCTGCAGTTCACATGTGCATCAAATGCTGAGCCTTTCCTGGGAGGGTGGGACAGTTGTCAGTGACATTAACCAGACAGCTTCCTGTTTCATGTGGAATTTTAGAGGCTCTTGGCTCAAATGGAGGCTATGTGTCTGCATGGCAAACCAGAGGGGTTTGTGTGCATGTGTGTCGTTTGATCTTTTACATATTTAATGAGCACTTACAATGTGCAATTGCTAGATGCTCCTGGGGACCCAAAATATATGCATAGCACCCCCTGCCCTGACCTCTTAGGTTTGCAATTTAGCGGGGCGCAGTGCTAATCAGGACCCCTTCACTGGCCCCCCACCCATCACCTGCGTCAAGGGTATCTGTAATACACTGGGGAAGGACATGCTCCTTGGCCGTGACTAGCCAAAAGGGAGAAGGAAGATGTTGAGAGGTAACCCCTGGCTTCATCCGGGACTAAGATGAGAAGATCAGGCTCGGATCTAGCCCTGCTACTCGCTGCTTATCATTCTGGGCAAGTTGCTCAGCGCCCTGGAGCCTCCATGGCCTCGTCCCAAGCACAGGATCGCCTCCCTCCCGCTCAGTGCTGTAAGGCATGCTCGTGGCATACCAGGCACACAAGTGGACCCACATAGTTCAAACCCGTATTGTTCAACTGTCAACTTACTCCTTTACAGTGAAATTGAGCATTTTTTAAACTCTTGATAGCCTTGACCCAACTGCCATCCAGAACCAGCAAAACACCAGCAGTGTAACCAGAAAGGCTCTGGCCTTTGACGAGCACTCAGATGGGTGCCAGGCACTCAGCTGAGCACTCCGTGAGGATTATCTCATTTAATCCTCCCAGCGCCTTCTCCAGCCGCTCCTGATTCATCATCCCACATTTGAAAACAAAAGCCCAGGGCCCAAGGTCACACAGCCAGGACTAACCCGCCTGCCCTGCGCCAGGACTCGACCCTGCTGCGGGCGGGGCAGGCGGAGCCTGAGAAATAGGCCCTGTGTGGAGGACGCGGCCACATAGCGCAGGGACCTGCAGGTCCTTTGGCCAAAACGGGGGGCTCCTGAGGAGGAGGGAGTCCCACCCAGCAACAGAGTCGCCCACCTTCGTGACCGGGAGGGTGGCGAGGCACTGTGACCTCCTCTATCAGGGAGTGTCCTCAGCTCCGAGAAGCTATATTTAGGGTCTGAGACGATGGCACTGACAAATAATCCATCTCAGTCTTAGCATGGGTCCACTTTTCCTCTAGGGAAGAGCCAGTGTGCCGCCTGCTGGCAGCTCGTCCCCACAGCCCCAGAGCAGCACCTCGGGCGCCCTGAGGCTTGGCTGGGATGAGCAGGGGACCCCGTTCAGCCCTTCCCTCTCCCCCAGAATGCCAGGGCAGCGTCTGATGTCCATGGGGCCAGAAGCAGTAAACCCTATGGTTTCCAGCCACTCTGACAAAGCCCCCCCTTCAGGAAGCCCCCACGGGTGACCACGCGCCTGCCATTGAAGAACCGCAGGGCTTCTGTCCAGGGCTGAGAGCCAGAGCGAAATTATTCGCATTTCAGATCTCAGCTGGGCTCCAGTTTGGGAGCACGTCTGCTCTCGGTCCTGGGGCCAAGAAGTCTCTCTTCTGACCCCTTGGGTAACGGGTAGAGAGACCAGAGGTGGCTACCTGAGACCTAGCGCCTTTTAAAATGTTTTCTCCTGCTCTTCCTCCCAAACCTTTTCCCTTTTCTGGGAAGCTGCCTGCCTCTCCAGCCAGCCTGGCCAAAGACTGGCCCTTCTCAGCCGATATGACCAATGGGCTCCCTGGGCTGTGGTCGCCATGACAACCAGAGCTGGGCAAGTAGGAGCCTGGTGGGGCCTCACTCAATTTCCCCTCCTTGGAAGCTGTCCTGCCTGAGGCCCGTGCAGCCTTCCCTGGTTATCACCATCCTCATCACCAGGGTCTAGGCCCCTCTCCTTCTCAGCCCCTCTCCTTCCTGGGGTCCTGGCACTGTCCTTCCCTAAGTGATCATGAAATCACCGCCCTCTCAGAGCTCTGGTTGTGGTGTTTACAGGGGGAATAGCAGCCCCTCTGGGGGGTGGGTTTGAGCAGGTGTCTGATACGTGGAGAGTCCTGTGCCAGCCAGTAGGGTCAGCTCCATGGCTGTGTGTTCCTGGAGACACTTGTACCAACATCCTGTGTGCAGGCTCCTCCGGGGGCTCTGCAGGATGTGGGAAAGGGATGGTCCGAACGTGTGGAGCCCAGGTTTTACGAGCTGGTCAGGGAGACTCGCTCTTTGCTCTCGCTCTGAGCCTCCCCCATGCTGCCCCTGCCTGTGCCAACCCCCAGGGCTCGCTGACTCTCCAGAGAGACTGAATGACCATCACTGCCCACCTGACGGCACCCTCAGGAGCCCTCTTAGAGCTGGGCGTTCTTCCAGAGAAGCCCTGCAGGCATGTCTGCTTGAAGCAAGAAGGAAACCAAGGGCTCCCATCCTGTCTTCTCCTGGCTCCCCTCCAACCCCAGCCTCCTGGGAGGTTCCTAGGAACCCAGTTTGAAAACCATGGGACCCATTCCACTGGTGTGAGGTGGTGATGGCAGCACCTGCCACCCAGAGGGTAGTGAGGACTGAAAATAACAAAATCATTGCTGACTGCTGAATACTCATCATTTCACGGTTGATGAAACTGAGCCCAACACAGATAAACCACATGTCCCCGTAGTTCCCACCCTCCTGAGCCACCTGACACATCCAGAGTCCCCCGAGGGCTTCCTGGCTCGGTCCTCCCACAGCAGAGCCTTTGAGGCCAGTCCCATCCGCCACTGACAGATGAGGGGCACTCAGGCGCAGTGGGTGGGGCTGGCCAAGGTCACACAGCTGGTCCCACGTGCCAGTCTCTACCCTGTGGCCTGCTCTGCTCTGGGGACCATCAGTCACAGGCTTGCCTTTTCTGTCCCCCTCCAGAGCTGCCTTCCTCAGAGCACCTGAGCGTGGCAGATGCCACCTGGCTGGCCCTCAATGTCGTGTCAGGCGGTGGCAGCTTTTCCAGCTCCCAGCCCATCGGGGTGACCAAGATCGCCAAGTCGGTCATCGCCCCGCTGGCCGACCAGAACATCTCTGTGTTCATGCTGTCCACCTACCAGACGGACTTCATCCTGGTAACCGCAGCTCTTGGGCGACAGGGACATCCCCCACAGGCACTGTCTGCAGAGTTCTGTGGTCCCCATTCTCTGACCAGCTCAGAGAGAGGCCAGGGGGACTTTAGGGTCATGTCAGTCAAATGTTAGCATGACCCAGGCTGGTCTCTGCCCCCTCCCCCCTCCACCTGCCTTTGTGGGGGCCATGCTTGGTTTGACCTGGAAGCCAGGAAGTAAGGTCTGGGGAGCTTGTGTGGGTGGGGTATCGTCCCAGCTGGACATCTGTCTCCCCATTTCCCCACCCCCACCCCCTGGGATGGCAAGTCTGTCTGGTCCTGGGGCCAGCAGCAGCTCCTGGTCACCAAATCATTCTTTCTCCTCCCATGGGCCATGGCCACCCTCAAGAGCATGGGCCTGGGGAGGGGCAGGGGCAGGGACAGGTCTGGGTGCAGCATTCAAGAGGGTGGGTGCGGGGACAGACTTGCACCTCGCGGCCCTCGGTGTCATGTCTTCTCCCCTCTGCATCCTTCCTGCTGCCCTGGAGAGGTGTTCCCTGGTCCCAGGCTCCCAGCCCCCACCAGGGCAGCAGGAGACAAGGACGGGGGAAGCTGGTTCTGGGGCAGAATCTCAGAGTGGGGTGGGGGGCTCGCTGCCCCCAGGCCCACTCGATCCAGGAACTACCGGACACTCATGTCCTCAACTCCCTGTCCCAGGTACGTGAGCGGGACCTGCCCTTTGTCACCCACACCTTGTCATCAGAGTTCACCATTCTGCGGGTCGTCAATGGTGAGACAGTGGCCGCCGAGAACCTTGGCATCACCAATGGCTTTGTGAAGCCCAAGATGGGTGAGTCGGAGGGGAGGAGAGTGCGGCGGGTGAAAAAGGTAAAGGGGTAAGAAAAAACAGACACAGACAACAGGACAGTGATTGCCAGAGGGCAAGCGGGTGGAGGGAGGTAGAAGAAAGTCGTCAAGAGGGGATAAATGGTGACAGAAGGAGACTTGACTTTGGGTGGTGAATGCATGATGTGGTATACAGATGATGTATTATAGAGTTGTATTCCTAAGCCTATATAATTTTGTTAACCAATGTCACTCCAATAAATTCCACTTAAAGTAAAAGTTACCAGGTGCTGCCCCAGAACAGCCCATTCTCAGAGCATCAGCTGAGCTCCAGGCAGAACTTGGTTCAGCCGTCCTGGTCAGACCCTGTGCCCGAGGTCTAGTAAGGGTGGTGGATGCGGGCACAGCCAGCAGTGGCCAGGGGCCACTCCCAACCTGGCCCGCAGTGTCAGGGCGGACCTTCCGGGGGCGGCCACTGTCGAGCTGAAGCTCAGACACAAGTGGGAGCTCAGCCAGGTGGTAAAGGTTGGGAAGGGCATTCCAGGCAGGTGATAACAGCATGTGCAAGGGCCCCTGGCCTGGGTGAGCCTGGACTAGCAGAAGAGCTGTAGGTGGTGGTGGAGGCTAAAGAAATGACAGGCCAGGGCTCACCGGCCTGGAGCCAGGCCTCCCAGAGTGTCTGCAGCAAACCCCACCTGCCTCCACCTGCCCCGCTGCTCCTCTTACCGCCTTGGCACCTTTGTATTTGCACTCACAGTCCAGAGGCCCGTCATCCACCCACTGTCCAGCCCCAGCAACAGCTTCTGTGTCACCAGCCTGGACCCCGACACGCTGCCTGCTGTTGCCACACTCCTCATGGACGTCATGTTCTACTCCAACGGGTAGGGTCTCCTTGGGTGTGAGGGGCTGCAGGGTGGGCCAAGAGGAAAGATGTTTGTGCCACGGAGCCCCATTCTCAGAGGAGACAGGCCTGCCCTGGGAGCTAGTCTGAGGGAGGAGACACAGACCTGCCCTGGACACTTGTCTGGGGTCAGTGGTGGGGAGACATGGCTCTACCAGAAGTTCATCTGAGAAGAGAGACTTTCTTTCTTGGGAATCTTTTTATTTTTTTATTTTTATTGATTTCAGAGAGAGAGGATGGGCGAGAGAGAGATTAGAGAGACTCATTGATCAGCTGCTTCCTGCACACTCCTGACTGGGGATGGAGCCCACAACCGGAGCATGTGCCTTGACCGGGAATCGAACCGTGACCTCCTGGTTCGTAGGTCAACGCACAACCACTGAGCAGCACTGGCCGGGCTTCCTTTGGGAATGTTGGGCCTTGGTGAAGCCAGTGCACAGGGAGACGTTAACAAACCCCACTGCCTTGAGCTCCAAAGGCAGGCTCACTCCCTGAGCTTCAAACTCGGGGGTTTTTCATTCGGAGGACGACAGGCTTTGAGTTTTCCTCAGAGTTGGCTTTACCTTTAGGCCAACACCAGGTCAGTGGGTGCAGGTTCCAGTGAGCTGGCAGTGACCACAGATCGTGCCCTGAGATGTGGGCAACACAAGGACAGAGAACCCTGCCGGGAAGGGGCGCGTGCAGCCCGCCCTGGGGGCCGGCGGGAGCTCCGGCACCAACATACCCTGCTCACCTCCACGAATGCGTGGAATCATGTGCGTCACACAGAGACCTGCGGGGACACTGGCTCAGGGTTACTCAGCAAGGCAGGGTAGTGGCTCTCCCAGGCCAGTGCTCTTCCCAACAACCCATGCTGAGGCTAGCGGGCAGGACAGGCAGGGGTTGGGGTGCAGTGGGGCCCCCACTCCACCCTCACCAGCACCCCCGTCCCCAGCGTGAAGGACCCCATGGCTGCCAGTGACGACTGTGGCCACATCCGCTTCTTCTCCTTCTCCCTCATCGAGGGTTACATCTCCCTGGTGATGGACGTGCAGACCCAGCAGAGGTGAGCCGGGCCACGGGTTGACCAGGGTGGGCTGGGCTCCTTGTGGGCACATCACCCACTTTGTCCCTAATATTTCTCACCACAGCTCTTCATTGCAGGTGGGCGGGCCCTGTCTCCAAGATCACAGGCGACTCAGACGAGGGCCCTGGGTCATTTGAGTACCATTTGCTCCTCAGTCCCCTCTGTGGAGCTGGGAGGAGCAGTTGTTGCACAGCCAATTCCAACCTTGCCTTCCTGTCCCCCCACCCCTAGGCGAAGGGGGTGCAGAGAGAGTGGGTGGAGGGCTCGGCAGGGTCCTGGGGCCCATCCTGTGGCAGATGGAGCCCTGGCCAGGGAGCGCCTGAACATCAGCCTCTGGATTTTTCTCGCTCCTTTAAGGTTTCCCAGTAATTTGCTGTTCACAAGCGCATCTGGAGAGCTCTGGAAGATGGTGCGGATCGGAGGCCAGCCCCTGGGATTCGGTGAGCCTTGTGGGGTTCAGCGGAGGGGGATGGGGGCATTGCCAAGTGCCTCCAAGTGCGGGGGCGCTCACATCACCCAGAGTCACAGCCTGCCTGTGCCCTGGGGTACAGATGGGGAGACGGAAGCTTGGGGAGCCTGAGTTCCCACTGACCAGTGAGGGAGGGAGGTACAGGCCTCTGGAGGGAAGTATTCACGGACCATCTCACATCCCAGCACTTCACCTTTTCTGTCCTGGGAAGGAGACTTCCTCCTGCAGAACCCAGCGACCTGTTCCCTGGGGGGAAACCACAGTGATTCCCCAGACTCAGCCTAGCAGCAGCTTCCACAGTTCCCCACGCCGTGTCTTTGGTGTTTTTTCCCGTAAGCATTTTCTGCGGGCCCCAGGCCTCAGGCCCCTCGTGGCCCACACCCTTTCAGCACTGCAGGCTGCACCCCGCTGGGAGTGACTGCAGTGTGCCTGGGACTAGAGCTCTGTTGTGATTAGAAATGATTTCCTTGGGCTAGACGGTTAGACCCAGAAGCGGCTCTTGGTAAATCAGAGTGGTTGTTTGCAGGGAGCATCCTCGGCAAGCCCGGTGGTACAGTGGCCCTGATTTCATAGGCAGGGTGCAGAATGCTCCTGATAGCACTCACACTGCTCCAGGGGCCAGCGGGTCAGCCCTGAGGGCTCTCTCCTGGGACAGGACATGGAGCTGGCAGGGCATTTGGACCTGGGGTGAGGGGGTCACTGAGGAGGCCAGGTTCTGCCACCTGCCTCACCTTTCTCATGAGTTCGCAGATAGACGGACAGTGCCCCTAACTCTGCTCACATTAAGAGGCCAATGAAGGAGCAGTAAGGGTGGGATAGTAGATGAAACTCGACCGTCTCTCCGTTGGCAGACCTCTGCACATTGCTGAAGGGGAGTTGTTTGCTCAGCCTCGTGGATAGCGATGGGGAAGGGAGGTTGTAGGACTCCAAGATGAGCCGAGAAGGCAGCAGCTAGATCTGCCTTCCCAGGATGCAGCGGATTGAGAGCCAGGCTTATAGCTACAAAGAGTCCTGCAGGGAAAATAACTTAGACTCTGACAGGTGCTAGACCGGCAGGTTCTGCATGGGCTTGGCCATGGATAGAAATAAAATAAAATAAATATATTTTACACCATAACCCAGCACGCACACATACCCAAACAACGCAAACTACAGTCTCACAAAACCACCCTCACCTAGCCGTGTGCTGTGCCGTTTGGCCTTGCCTGGTCACCAGCCTTCTAAATTAATGTCATAAGTGGGTCACAGCCTGCAGTTTAAAGTGCACCATTCTAGACCCTAGTCTCCTCCCCTCCTCCGTTTATAGGAAGAGAAGGTATCTCAGGACACAGCCAGTCCTCCACCATGTAGCATCACAGACAGTCCCCAGGAGTGTAGGTTCGAGACCTGCACAGCCACCAAAGGGGCCTGGGGGCCAGCCAGGAGCCCGGCAGACGAAGGGGAAAGCAGAGACCTACAGGGTTGCTGCACGAATGGGCCAACTAACAGGACCGGGGCCAGGGAGTGGAGGGTCAGATCGGACACTGGGTTTAGTGACAATGGAGGTGAAACCTGGGGTAATTCCTAGGCTTCGGCCTCAGAATCCCAGGGAAGCTGGCGACCAGACCTGGGCTCCACCCAGCACCTCACTCACATTTGTGGGGACAGTGTTGGGGAAATTCATCATCACCAAAATCGTAACAGTAGCTTTTAGGAAACACAGGATTGTGTTGGAGTGGGATAATCTCAGATCCTAGAGGTCTTCCTGTAGGAGGAAGCCTTGAGTGGTGCCTTTAAATCAGGGAGGAAGCTGCCACTGAGGATAAGACCGGCTCCAGGCAACCTCAAGGTTGCTTTATCAGATAAGGTTTGGGGGAGACCAGAAAAGCAGCACAGACTCCCACTTTCAGATGCTAGAGGAAGTAGGAAGTCACGTCCCAGCCCCACCAAATGCCTGACATTGCCATGAGGACGGGCAGGGACCTCCACCCAGTGGGGCACCGCTGAGGACGGCTCAGAAAGGAAGTGACTTGGCCACAGTTATCTGACTAGAAAAGGGGGCCTACACTGCCTCCAGCTCCGCCTTAGTGACCTCAAAGGCTGGCAGGGAAGATGCATTGTGGCTACAGAGCATGGAACAGGCAGAGGGTGGCCAGTCAGACAGAACTGAGTGGAGAGCTCATTGCTGGCGAGGGCATCAAGAAGGCTCCTGATGGAGGGGCCTTTGCACTAGGCCTTCAGGTGGTGGGGGGAGGGAGGGACCCCCTGGGAAGGTGGTGGGTGTGGGACAGGCACTGCTGGCGGAGGGAGGGAGAGGGCAGAGGGAGCACTGGCAGGCACCCCGGGTGATGGTGCCACCACGTGGAGGCTGAGCCAGTCCCCACCTCCGTCCGCAGATGAGTGTGGCATTGTGGCCCAGATCTCCGAGCCCTTGGCTGCTGCAGACGTCCCCGCCTACTACATCAGTACTTTCCAGTTCGACCACGCACTGGTAAGTGTCCACACTGGCCCCGGGGCAGGGGGGCCGGCTCCAGGGGCTCACGGGTTTGCTGCCTCCTGCCCTTCCAGGTACCAGAAGAAAACATTCACGGCGTCATCAGCGCCCTGAAAGTCAGCCAAGCAGAGAAGCATTAGAAGGGTCTCACTCCTCCTTCCGCCCCTGCCCGACGATTCTTCTTGCAGTATTTCTCAACAGACTGGAAAATCTGCCCTAGGTCCCCCAAAGAAGGGGCCTCAGAGGCACCCCCAATTGCTGACTTTGCCAGGCCTGGGCCCAGGCCAGGGCCTCCCCATGTCCTCCCTTCCCAGAGCCTCCAGAGAACTCCCCGTGCTCCCCCCACCCCCACTCCAGAAAATGATGTCTGAGGCCCAGAGAGCTGATGAGCTGACCCGCCTCCTCACCCGGCCTCGCCCACGGCCAGGGGCAGACACTGACATAAGCTGGCACCTCCTACAAGACACTGGGGTACCAATTCGCATGTTACCTTGGGGAGCAGGCTGAGCAGGACTGAGTTCATGGATCCTGGGGAGGCCCCGGTGAGGGAGCAAGCTGGATATTGTGGTTGCTGGTCTCTGGTTCCATCAGCTCAGGGCTGGTTCCCGGAGTGGAGGCCAGTGGGCGGCTCTGGCGACACATGCTGGTGAGGCTCCGGCAGAGCTCGAGTGCGGCCCCGAGCTGGGGGAAGACCCGTGCCACCCAGAACCTCGCCTGCCAACCACAGCGCTTGTGCCCCAACTCCCAGCAAGACTGCCAAGGGGGCCCTGTCCAGACCCTCCCCACCACAAGCACTGACTCCTGGGAGGCGGTGCCTGGGAGACCCACCAGCCTAGGGTGTGAGCTCCTGTCCCCTCTGCTTTCCCTGGATCCTACTCAGGAGGCGGAGCCTCGGCTTCCCAGCGTTCTGGGCCTGGAGTTTCTTAGGTCACCCCCTCCTCCCCAACAGTTGACTAGACCAGCACAGGCTCCCTTGCTGTCCTGTCTCCTCCCTTGCCTCGCTTTGGGGGACATAGAAGGCCTCTGCCCCCAACTCACTTGCCTGCCCGCCCCTCGATTCTGGGCCTGGCATTCATGAGTACTTGATCTGGGAGGCAGCTTAACTGAGCCTTAATAGAGAAAACGTACTTGGTTTTAGTTTCGTATTTAATGTAGTTGTGCCCAGGCTGAGGTTGGCAGCCGTTGCTAGAGATAAGACCTGCTGAGTTGCCTGGGGACCAGAGGCCCAGTGTCACTTGGCTGGTGCCCTGTGGCTCCAGGGACTGGCCCTCCCTGGAGCAGGACCCTGGGAGCAGAGGCCTGTTACTAGATGGGCCCCGGGCGCCACACAGGGCTGCCCCGCCGGGCCCAATGACAGGTACCCAGGCAGCTATGGTTCTGAGTGTCGGGACCTGAGGGCCACAGGGAGGCGGACAGCCAGGTGGCAGGCAGCTGAGGCAGGCATGTTCCCCTGGAGGCTTCGCAGGTAAAATGGGGTGAGCCCCAGTCTCCTCTCTACCGGGCGTGCTTTCTGCGTGCGAAGGGCCCGCCATGGCCCCTGCCCGGCTGGTGCTCTTCCTTGGGCATCAGCTGACTCGCGCCGTCTCGGAGGAGGAGGGCTGTTATCTTGGTATGTTGAGGGGCTGCCTGAGCTATGTGGGACCCGTTGTGCCCTGGAGGCCCCAGTGCAGTAGCTGTGCAGCTGGATCCTGGCAGATCTCGGGGCTCATGCACTGCGTAGGAACCCTCTTTTTTTTTCTTAAGTTAATTCATTTTGCACAAAACTTCGTAACAACCAAAACGTGTAACTTGTTTGCTGGTTCCAAAATGGGGGTGGCCCAAGTGGCTAGGGCAGCACTTGAAGCCCCGAGCCCCCTTTCTGTCGTTGGAAGGCCTTGGTTTTCTGAGGCACACCTCTCCCAGCCACTTCCTGTCCGTCCCCCTAATCACGTCACCTGACCTTTTTCTCCTTCCCGAGCAAGTGTGTAGGCCCCGTGACCCCAGAAATGCGTGCTCCCCAGACCCCTAGGGCGTATCTATTGTACACACGTATAAATACCTGTGTTTTATGTTGATATAGATATATACTGTAAATAGCATATATACTTGAGCAATATATATGTTAATATATACTGTGTGGGCACGCACATGCGTGTGTGTGCAGTACGTGGACACAGACCCCACTGTGTGTGTGTGTGTGTGTGCGCGCGCGCGCGCGTGTGTATGTATGTGTGTGTGTGTGTGTGTGAGGGCCTCCGCCCGCCATGTCTGCTGTGCACACAGGCATGTTTGAGCCACCGTGTATTTTTAATTCGAGTATATAGGCAATATGACTTTGTGAGAAGCCGGCCGCTGCCTCAGCCCTGACTTGACAGAAAAACAAAACCAGCAGCCCAGGGGCTGAGCCCCAGAGGGGGCATCGAGGGTTTCTCCCCCTTCTTTCTTGAAAGCTGGGTTCAGCCCCTTCCTGAACTCCCATCTCCATGGCCAAGACCCTTGACGCCCTTGAATTTCAAGATGGTAGAGCCCAGAGAGGAGGCATTGAACAGAACAGCCCCCTTCCCAGCTCGCCCCGCCTGCTGGACGCATGGCCTGACCCCCTCGCATGGCTCCGTTCATGCTGACGGCTCACCTGGTTGATCTCACCTGCAGCTTAGATAGAAGCCTCGGGTTCTTTCCCAGGTCTCCTCCTGGGCTGGCCCTGTCCAACTGAGCAAGGCCCTGTGTGTGCCCTGGACGTGTGTCCAGGGAGGGGATGGGGCACCTTCCACCCGGAAACGCGCCCTTTATTTCCCAGTCCCAGTCCTGCTGTATGAGGAGGCCATGGAGGCCGGGCAGGCGTGTCCTCGGGTCTGTGTGTGCCTGCGGTTAGCAGGGTCTGTGGTTTGGTGTCCACAGCATTGGGAGTGTGGGAGTGAGCATTTTTCCCCCAGTGGCCAGCTGCTCGCCCCTCTCCCAGGCTCTCCTTGGAGGGAGCATGTGTCCAGGCCTGCCATAGAGGTGGCCTTGAGGGTTTCTTGGCTCTGGCTGGTGGGCATGCAGCAGGGGAGGGAAGCTGGGCTTGTGGGCAGAGCTGCCTCGGGGAGCAGGCAGGCCTGTGTCTTTGCTGCGGTGCCACTCCCTGGGAAGAAAAGCTCAGTCTAATGCCACCCTCGCCCCTTGCCCATCCCACCCCCACCATACACAACCGTGCGGAGAGGGAGGGAGGGGGCACCATGACCACTCCTCCTCCCTCGTCCACCATTGTGAAAGCCTGCCTCTGCTCCATCCTCAGCCTGGGCTCCCCTGGTTCCTGTGAAGCTCCTACCCCTTCAGCCCCCAGTCCTGACCCAGTGCCAGCAGGCAGTGCCAGCTCTGCACCTCCTTCCTCTCCGGGAGTCTCAGAGCCCTGCCGGAGGTGCCATCCAGGCCACTGCCCTCAGCTCAGGGTACACACCCAAGCTGGAGAGGCATGCAGACCTCCCTCCCCAAGATTCAGGGGGTCGAGAGCCCCCCAGCACCAGCATTCTCCCCCTCGCACCTCCAGGCTCCTGGTGGGCAGGGAAGGAGCCAGGTGACCCAGAGCTGCCCACCAGGCTCCGGCAGCACGGCCTCGGGGACCAGTGTAGTCTGATGGGGCTTGTCCCTCTGAGATGACAGAATGCCGTGGAAGTCAGAGCTGGGAGGGGCCAGGCCAGTGTTCAAGCCAAGGTACCATTTGCCTGATAATCGATAATAAGTCCGCCTGCCCACCACCGGTCCCTCCTGGCCACATTTCCCCATGGCCACCTGGCCACCTTTCTGAGCCTCTGGATCCGGATGTGGGACAAGGGCCCTTCACAGCCCCAGCTAAGAGAAGCGACGTTGGGGATCTATCTCCCTGTTGACAGCAGAGCACTCCAGCCCTGAGAAATTGTTGATGCCACTTCCTTAATGAACACTGGGTTGGGGGTAGGAAGAAAACACCTCCAATGTATCTGTGCTGCTGTAAGTCAGGGCGGGGGAGCCATGGAGTTGGTGGTCAGCTTGAGAGGCGCTGAGGGCAAGAAAATGGGAAGACTGGCTTTACAGGCATCCCAGCTGCCGTGCTAAGGAAGGGCTAGGCCTATAGCAGGCAGGAGCCCTCCGTTCAGAGGCCGCCTGGGAGGGGAGCCAACCAAGACGCCAGCGGAAGGCCGGCTTGGGAGGAGTGGCCTAGGGTTGTTGCAAGGGGAGTTGAACCCTGGTATAGCTGGATCTCAGAGCTCATCCCAGGTTTGGTTAGTTTTTTTGTTTGTTTTGTTTTTCATTTTCAAATTAGAGGCAGCCAAAGGACACCCTTAATTGTCTGTCATACCATTTGCATAGATCCTGGAGGTGGGCTGTGGCCTTCAGCTTTCACATTCGCACCCTCCTGTGAAGCCTGCTGTATTGAGAAGGTGAAGACGGGGGCTGTTGGCTAAGATAGCTGCTTGTCCTTGGGGCTCATGGCACCCATGGGCAGCCTGGTGGTGAGGGAGTGTGTGGCTCTCGGTTCAAGGGGATGGGAGGCTGTGAGAGTCAGGACACTGGTCTGTGCACAGCCACACATGTTTGCACTTACACATGATGTGTGCGTATGTGCTGTGTCATACACATTAGTGTGTGTAAAAGCACATGTGCAGAGTTTGAATCCGAGCTAAAGGACTGCCTTGCTCAGTGTTTTGAGGCCTCGGTAGCATTCTAACCTGTGGCCACATGCGGAGCGGGTGGAGGCAGACCTGGAAGTGCTGCCCAGGCCACTTGGTTTTGTTAGCACTGACCTGTGGTTGGGGCAGAGGTGTCCCCTGCGGGGACTCTGTCCGCACAGCCAGCCTGAAAGCCTGGGCCTGCCGAGCCACCACCTCAGAAGCATCGAGCCCTGAGGTCAGTCTCACAGGGAGAGCTGTGGGTGCCGGGCCCGCACCTGCTGGGCTCCTCCGGGAAGGGCATCCAGCAACGTTGGAGACCAGGGGTCAGGGGAGCAGAAAGGTGAAAAACAGGCCAAATTCAGATTCCAAGACAGAAACCAAGCTCATTGCATTTTCTGTCCATTGCCTCAGTTTACCTATTTAAATTTAGAAAATGGTCCAGGAAGAACTGAGCATTTTGGCTCCAAAACTGGGGTGGGGGCAGTGGACAAGCCCCTTTGTTACTCTATGCCAAAATCATTTCCGTTACCCTGAGATGGGGTGGGTGGATGCTGGGTGCACAGTGGGCCTCTGAGGGGCCTCCGCCTGCCCAGGGCTTCATCTTGGGGAACCTAGCCCTCACTGGCATGCCCAGGTCACCAGCAGTAGCAGTGGCACCTGCCTCTGGCCCTGGCCCTGGCCCTGGCCCTGGGTGAGGGGAGAAGTGGGCAGCCCTACACCAAGGCCCCTCACGCTGACTTTGTTGAAGAAAAAAGAACCCTCGAGATTCATGTACTGTATGACGGAGAGAAAAACGTACCTAATGTTCCCCAAAAAAGACAGTATATTTTGTACTTTGTAAAGTGTTAATTAAAATGGAGAAAACAATGATGTCGGCTAACGGCTGTCTTTGTTCAGATCCAGGGCCACCACTCATCTCGCCTTTCTTCATACCGTGGTCTGGGGAGCGCAGGCCAGGGGCTGGGGGGAAGCAGGAAAGCCTTCCAGCCCAACGCCCAGAATCGGAGAGGGAACTGCCCCCAGAGCGAGAGGGGTGTATTAGTTACCGGGTGCTTGCGGAATAAGTTGCCCCACACTTAATGCTTGAAATAGTTATTTGTATGCCACGGTTTCTGTGGGTGGGAATTCGGGAGCGTTTGGCAGTCCAGCTCAGCCCCTCGCGAGGCTGCAGTCTGAAGGGTTTGGCTGGGATGGAGGATCCCTTCCAAGGCGGTTCCTTCACCCGGCTGGGTTGGCAGGAGGCCTCCGATCCGCTCCATGCGTGTCCCCGTAGGACTGCTCCAGTGTCCTCACCATGTGGTGCCTGGCCTCCCTCGGAGCACAGGATTCAAGGGCCACGGCCACTGTTCTCCCCTAGCCTCAGAACCCACGCACCATCACCACTCCTCCCCCTGCTGCATTGACACAGGAGACCACACAAAGATGTGGAAACCAAGAGGCCAAGATCATGGGCCATCTCGGAGACTGGCTGCAACACCCACCATTCGTCCCCAAGCCTCTGGCGGAGGTGGGCCTGGGGGTCAGGGCAGGTCAGGGCCCTGCTGGTGATGGGGAGGATCAGCATTCCCCCCACAGATACGCTGACGTTTGGCTCTTGCCCTGTTGGCAGGAGGCCTGAGATCAGCAGGTCCTGGGACTTGGACACCCTTCACCCTGTCCTCTCTGATGTTTTCCATGGAGGGCAGGTGTGAGCAGGGAAGGACTCTGCCTGCCCTCGGCCCACCGACCCCAGTCCCCACCCACCTCCCCCACAGGAGCAGCAGCACTGGAGATGGGGCTGGAGCACCCGTGCACCCCCCTGAGCCCAGGGAAGCTCTGGCTACTGTGGAGCTCAGGCCCAGACATCAGATTCATCTGGGTCCCCAGCTCCAGGCCCAGGTCTGACACTGCCTGGGTGACCATGAATGTGAGTAATGGGCGGGAAGGGAGGCCTTTGCAGCTGGTTGGAGAGTATGGGGGCAATGAAGAGTCCCCATGGATGTCATGGCTCCAGAGGGGTATCATCTGCAGACCAGAAACATAAAATGGTTTATGTTATGCTACTTACATCTTAGTTTTTTGAAAAAAGGAATGTGGTAGAAAATACAGGTGTGGAAGCACAGCACGAAGGATGGCCAAGAAAGAAATGTGTGTTATTTGACCGCTCTCTGCAGTTAAAGAAGGTTCCTGTAAACACAGTGAAGCTCAGCATGGAGGAGGAGGAGGAGTGAGATGAAGGGAAGAACATGGAGGTCCTTACCTTGCAAAGGTTGGTAATGGAGCACCTCCTTTGAGATGTTTTTCCAAGAGCTCCCCCTGAACTGAACCAGCAGAAGCTGTCTGCTAGACCTGCAGCCCATGTTTGCACACTGGAGAGCCCCGGGCACAGAGGGTCCTGATGGGGAAGAGGCCTGTAGAAGCATCAGAGAGACCCTAGCTGGCCTGTGGGGAACAGCCACACTGGATTCAGGAAAAGAAATAGTGTCGTGGAACTCAAGATTACAGTGTGTGACAGTTTACATGATAAAAGTGTCAAAGTTAAAAATTAAATGAATGCCTCAACAATTACACTTGTTGAAAATTTGAAAACATTCACACAAATGCTTGTGTGGGAATGTTCAAAAAAATATAACGCTGGGCCAACATAAAACTGACACATGAATGTTTCGGCATTATTCACAATAACACAAAAGTGGAACCAACCGACATACTCATCAGCTGGTGAATGAGTAACCAATGTGGTATATCAAAAAAACAAAAAAAAGAGCCTCCCCAGATGACCCCCTGGTCCAGCCAGGGTTGAGAAGCTGGGGTGAAGGGTACAGTCTGCCCACGGCTGTCATGAACTCCCCCTCCTGGGCAGCTGTGTGGGCAGGTGGCCTCACTTGGAAGTTGACCAGAGACAGCCAGGCCCCAGATGCACAAGCTGGGACAGACACCTTCTCACCACTGTGTCTCGGCATTGGCAGGGCCTGGAGTGCAGTGGGTGCCCAGGAGTATGGATACATTCCCCTCAAGCCTCTGCATCACCTGCAACATTCTCCAGCTGAAATGAATGTCGACAGCTGCAGCTGTGGGACATCCTAAGGCCATGAACCTGAACTTGTTTTCAAGCTCCAAGGTGGACTCCAGCCGGGCATTGTCTGATTGTCATGGCCTTGTGTTCCCTGGTCTCCTGGCACCTCAGCTGCATTAAGCTCCCAGAGGGATAGCAAGACTTTTCTCTGCTCCCCCAGGGGCAGCCTCCCCACCACCAGCTACAGCCCACCTGCTGGCCTCCCTAGCAACACATCAACTGGTGTGAGGTGACAACAGTCTGGATTTATCCTTTTAAACTTGACTGCTGAGCACGCACCTCTGTGTGGCCCAAGATCTGAGAAAAGCACAGCTAGTACTCCAGACATGGTCTCCGGCTCAAGTTTAACCTCGGCTGCTGCTGCTCCATGTTCAATAGCAAGGCTTGTGTGAAAGGCCAGGATGTTGTTCATCCTCAACCGAGGATATATTTTTAAATACTTTTTTATTGATTTCAGAGAGGAAAGGAGAGGGAGAGAGAGAGAAACATCGATGAGAGAGGACCATTGACTGGCTGCCTCCTGCACATCCTGCATTGGTGTTTGAGCCCACAACCCATGCAATGCCTGACCAGGAATCAAACCGTGACCTCCTGGTTCATAGGTTGACACTCAACCACTGAGCCATGCCGCCGGGCCCTCGGCCCACTGACCCCAGTCCCCTTTGAGATGTTCCCACCCACCTCCCCGACAGAAGCAGCACTGGAGATGGGAGTGGAGATGGGGCTGGAGCACCCATGCACCGCCGAGCCCAAGGAATCTCTGGCTACTGTGGAGCTCAGGCCCGAACATCACAGATTAATCTGGGTCGCCAGCTCCATTGATTCCCACCCCCTACCCATTGATTTTTAGAGTAAAAGGGAGGAGAGGGGGGAGAGAAAGAGGGTGATTGGAGAATCCAAGATGGCGGCGTAGGTAAACACCTAAACTGCTGCCTCGCGCAACAATTTCAAAAATTCAACTAAAAGACAAAACGTCTATCACCCAGAACCACGGGAAAGCTGGCTGAGTGGAAGTTCTACAACTAGAAGGAAAGAGAAAAGAGCATCGAGACGTGCACGAGCGCTGAAAAGCTGAGGTACGGAGGCGCGTGATCCGGGCTGGCGGCGGGTGTTGCTTTTTTCAACCCAAAGGGAGACAAGCCCCCGATTACTCTGAAATCCAGTTTCTGGGGAGACGCGGGGACCCAAACTCCTACGGGGAGAAGCTGGACTGTCTGCCAGTGAGGGTGGCTTATTTGCAGAGCTGCGCGCAGGAATAATTGTTTACGGCACTGGGGCACGGGACTCCGTGACGCCCTTGGGGACACAGAGCCTGCTAACTAGCAGCCATTGCTGTTTGCCACGCCCTAACCCAGTGACGCCCTGAGGCCCCGCCCTGCACAACCTACAAACCCACCCAAGCTCCCAGCAGCAGCGTTAGCAGAAGAAAGCCCCGCCCTATCGCAGCTTAACCTAGCAAACTTGCAGCCTGGGTCAGACAGCTCCAAAACCTCTAAACCCCAAGCAAAGAGGAGAAAACTGTAGCTCTCACTGTAGCTCCTGCTGGATGGCCACAGACAGTAGCTGACCTGTACCCCATTGGAGATCCAGAAGCCAGTGTACCTAGTGGTCAGAGTGAGACACCAGATTTCAACTCCTCACATCCATAAGTGACACATTCAAAGGCAGACTCAGTGAGCACCAAAGCCCCACTGAAACAAGTCCTGCCCCATAAGTGTGTCTTCAGCGCAGCAGTTCTTCCATTATAGACACAGTGAGTGCTCACAGCTAATTGGCCTGGAGGTCAATTCCTCCCAGTGTACCAACAGCAATTAAGGCTTTAACTGCATCAAGTCTTTGCACTCAGCCCACAAAGGGGTGTACCAAGAGTGTCCACATCAGGTGATTGGGGAGGCTGAGCTACTGCCCCCTATAGGTCACCTACCACACAAAGCTACTCCATCAACACAGGGAATCAGCCAAAATGAGGAGACAAAGAAACATGTCACGAATGAAAGAAACGGAGGAAAGCAAACTACTGGATGACATAGAGTTCAGAACCACATTTATAAGGTTACTCAAGAATCTTCTTAAAACAGCTGAGAAACTTGATGAGACCTTCAAGGAGCTTAATGAGAATGCCAAAAAAATGGAAAAGGATCAGTCAGAAATGAAGCATACACTGTCTGAAATAAAGAATATACAGAAACTCAACTGTAGATCAACATACCCCAAGAATCAAAGCAAAGATCTGAAATATGTGGAAACAAAAAACATCCAACCAGAAAAACAAAAAGAAAAAAGAATCCAAAAATATGAAGATAGTGTAAGGAGCCTCTGGGACAACTTCAAGCGAACCAACATCCGAATTTTTGGGGTGCCAGAAGAAGGGAGAGAGCAAAATATTGAAAACCTATTAGAAGAAATAATGACAGAAAACTTTCCCTGCCTGGTGAAAGAAATAGATGTACAAGTCCAGGAAGCGCACAGAACCCCATACAAGAGGAATCCAAAGAGGACCACACCAAGACACATCATAATTAAAATGCCAAGGGCAAAAGACAAAGAGAGAATATTAAAAGCAGCAAGAGAAAAACAGTTAATTACCTACAAGGGAGTACCCATACGACTGTCAGCTGATTTCTCAACAGAAACTATGCAGGCCAGAAGGGAGTGGCAAGAAATATTCAAAGTGATGAGCAGCAAGAACCTACAGCCAAGATTACTCTACCCAGCAAAGCTATCATTCAGAGTTGAAGGTCAGATAAAGAGCTTCACAGACAAGAAAAAGCTAAAGGAGTTCATCACCACCAAACCAGGATTACATGAAATGCTGAAGGGTATTCTTTAAGGAGAGGAAGAAGAAGAAAAAGGTAAAGATAAAAATTATGAACAACAAAATGACATCAAATACCTACCAACAAGTGAATCTAAAAATCAAGTGAATAAAAAATCTGAAGAACAGAATGGACTGGTGAATATAATAGAATCAGGGATATAGAAAGGGAGTGAACTGACGATTCTCAGGGGAAGCAGGTGTGAGGGGTGCGGGAAGAGATTGGACAAAAATCTTACTCCTATGGATGAAGACAGTGGCGGGGTTAAGGGCATGGGGTGGGGTGGGGAATCAGGTGGAGGGGAGCTATGGGGGGAAAAAATAGAGGAACACCTGTAATAATCTGAACAATAAAGATTTATTAAAAATTAAAAAAAAAAAAAAAAGAGGGTGATTGGTTGCACCTCAACTGGGCCAGGGATCAAACCTGCAACCCAGGTAAGTGCCCTTAACCGGTTATCAAACCCACGACCCTTTGGTGCACAGGCCAACCACTGAACCATACGGGCCTGGGGTTTTTTTTGTTTTAATACTCACCTAAGAATATTTTTCCATTGATTTTTATTTTTTTAATATACTTTTTTTTATTGAGTTCAGAGAGGAAGGGGAGGGAGAGAGAGAAACATCAATGATGAGAATCATGGATTGGCTGCATCCTGCACGCCCCCTTCTAAGATCGAGCCCGTAACACAGGCATGTGCCCTGATCAGGAATCGAACTGCGTGTGACCTCCTGGTTCGTAGGTTGATGCTCAACCGGAGGGCCACACCGGCTGGGCTCCATTGATTTTGAGAGAGTGTGGGAGGGGGAGAGACAGAGAAACACCTATGTGAGAGACACACTGATTAGTTGCCTCCCTCACTCACCCCAACTTGGCCTGGGGATTGAGACTGCAACTGAGGTACGTGCCCTTGACCGGAATCAAAACCAGGACCCTTCAGTCTTTGGGCTCTATCCACTGAACCAAACCAAGTAGGACTGGGATTTGTAATTTATTCATTGATTTGAGAGAGAGGGAGAGAAACATCAATTTGTTCCACTTATTTATGCATTCATTGGTTGATTCCTTAATTGGGGCAACCTGAGTCCGAGGGCAGCTGGGAAATGCACCTGGGAGAGAGAAAGGCACGAGTGGGGGTTGGAAAAGGGGTAAGCCCCTGGTGTCTCATCGCAGGGCAGGACCAGTGCTGGGTGCTACCCCCAAGACCATCTGAAAGGGTATGTCCCCCAGCAGACTGCATGGTTAAACGGAGGTGCTCGATCAGTTCTGATGCAGCCGCTGTGAGAAGGGCCCTCGGAATGGTCTGAGCAGCTCCCTTGCTGGTCGGGAAAGGCCTGACCCCTTCAGTGCCGGGGCCGTTCTTCACCACTGGGGCATGTGGTACTCGGCCCAGCCAGGAGCTTCAGGAAGGAAAGTGACAACTCGCTTTCAATTTTATTTCAAGTGTATGGAAAAGCCTTGCTGTAATAACATAAGAACTGGAACCCACAAAGAAGTGAGCCCAGGTCAGGGGTCCTGGGGCCGCTCCCCCATACACTACGTGGCAGCTTCTTGCTGCCTCAGGTCACAGCAATCTGCTCAGTGACAATTCCACTTTAAGCTTTAATTGTTTTGACATCACCCATCTCTTTGTGCTTTATTTTTCCCCACAGCCCACTCAACCATCTAACGTACTTTGCATTCTGCTTGTTTATTGCCCACTTTGCCCCCTAAAATGTGAGTTCCATGAGACCTGCTTACAGAAGTTTTTGTTACCATGACTGAGTGTGATAAACAGCCCCTGGCACACAGGGGCACACAGTCTGTACTTGTTGAATGAATGAATAAAAGGAAAGGGACACAAGGCGACAGTGAGAGCGAGCTGTCTGTGACATGATTACCAGTTGTTTCTTCTGTCCCCATCCCCCCCCCCCGCCCTCCCACTGCCTTTGAGAGGCAGGAGGTATAGTTTACATCACAGGACAGGGGCCAGATCGTTTTGGGCGGGGTCCTTGCTCTTTACCTCTGTTGGATGGGAACAACAGGGCAAGAATCTTACAGAAAGCATTTCCCCAGGCGGTTTCCTCCTGATTCAGGGCAAGCACATATTCTATCCCATTACTGTTTGAGGTCCATCCGAATGGAAATGGGACCACTTGGGCCTCTGGCCTTCCTGCCGCGCAAGCATTAACAGTCGCTTTTATTTAGGGTGCATACAGAACGTTTAATCCATTCCACCCAGGCATTCGTTCCCTTATATCCTACTTCTGTTTGCATGGTGGTGGCAGTGGCCGAGGGCAGCTAGTTGGCGACCACTGGCCTAGATCTTGTCCTGTGACATCTACTCCTAAATCTAGTCCTAGTCCATCTTTTGACTTAAAGGCTGAAATGATCCAAGTCATTTAAGTTATCTATAACCAATAACTTAACTGGAGTACCAGTTATTTTTATACTTCATTATTTTCTTCCAACTGAACTGTAGGAGTAGACTGTTTAGAAAATAGTTTTCAAATAGGACTGTCTTCTATCATATTTTTCACTGGCATCTAGTAGCCTCTCTATCAAATGCCTTGTTTTTGAAAGCTAATCTCTATAAATGGTCAAGTAAAATAAAAAGACCTCTCCAGCTCTTAAGAATAAAAATGCAGAAAATAGACTTTATTCCAAAAGAGCTTTTTAAAATATTTTTTTAAAGAATAAGACAAGTTACATTATTCTTTGTTTTCCACAACTTCTGACTCTCTTCTCCAAGACTGGCACTGCAGCCAAGCTTTTGCAGTTTTGTTTGGAGCCCACAGCCCCAAGAACCTGGCCTCGATCTTCTTCCCGCGGGGGCTTCTCCACTTCTCCCAGCCAGGCAGTGAGAATGGTTACAAGGCTGCTGACAGCCATGAGCCCATGGGGTGCCGAGCTGGTGCCCAGTGTATTTTCAGGGAGAACCCCAATCCAAGCAAAGGATTTCGGCATGTGTCCCACCAGCAAGCTGGCTTTCAGGGTCCACTTTGGGCGGGGGGACCTGAATAAAAACCCCAGGCCAGAGCCAGCCTGGCTCCCTCAGTCAGGCTGGGCTGCCCGTGCCCACACACAAACTCACCACAAGCTCTGCTGCGCTCCGGGGGCTACAGAAGCCTCCTGAGCACTGTGCTCTGTCAGGCTCCTTTCAAGATCAGACAAAATGCATATCATGAGCGAAGATTTCTTAAGACCAGTTTCTTGGGCCAGATGTGATACCAGAGGCCATCCTGTGCTCCCAGGAAAGAGCCAAGACATTGTAATGATCCTCTCCATGCTGGGACGCACAGCCCTGGGCCCATATTGCTGCGAACAGCCCGATAAAGGCAGCCGTGATGTGCTGCATTGGCAGGTCTCACCGGAGCAGGGACCACATCTCCAGACTTCAATTTGCACCTCCTAAGGGCTTTCTTTATGGAGTGTCACACTTCATGGAGGGCTCTGGTCCTCTCTGAGCCCCATCAGAACCCCATTGGCTGCCTCTGCTGAGCAATCCAAGTGGTTCTGAGGCCAGGGCAGGCTCACCTGGGTCAGCAGGAGATTCAGATGAATGACTTGGCCAGAGTCACCATGTGATCCACACCACAGGCCACATCCACGGGCTCTCCAGGCATTGTCACCTGAAAAACGAGAGCCGGCACACGGTGAGGGGAAATGGCCAACTGAGAGACAGACAGGCTTGGAGGTGGCCCCAGCTGGGCCTGATCCGGGCCCTGCATCTTGGTAGGTGACTTAGCCTCTCTGAGCCGTGGCTCCCTCCTCTGGGTGATAAATGGGGACACCTACAACCTACCTGGCAGGTCTGCTGGGCCAAACAAATGCAATCACCATGGAAAGGGCCATCCCAACTCCCCACCCGGTCACCAGTGGGCGTTACTGTCCAGCCCCCAAGAGGCCACTCGGCACAAGCACGAACCCTGCGTGACATCCCACAGAGATTAGTCCCCTATGAGTGTGACCCCGCCAGATGGCAACAATTGTTTCCCGGTCAGGTGTTCAGTAGCCTTTCCTAGTGGTCACCACCGTGGCTCACTAGAGTGCCTGGAAAAACCCTTTCTCCTGTCTCAGGTCCACTTTGGGAACTAGGCCCCTGACCCCGGGTCCTTACCCACTTTGCCTCCAGCTCCAGCCTCAGTGAGTCCTGTCACTCTTGAGAAGGGATGCCGACTGTGTCTCAGAATGTGCCCAAGGCCTGGCCAGCAGTCCTGCCGACACTGCCCATCCACACTGACAACACTCATCACAGGAAGGCCCAACTCTATGGAGGCTTCTGTTTGCCTTTATTTATTTATTTATTTAGGTTAATCATCACCCAAGGATATTTTTTCTATTGATTTTGTTTTAGAGAGAGAGTAGAAAGGAGGGAGGGGGAGAGGGAGAGAGGGAAACACTGATGTGAGAGACATCAGTTGGCTGCCTCCCACATGTGCAAGATGGAACCTGTAATCCAGGTATGTGCCCTTGACTGGGAATCAAACCTGTAACCCTTCAGTGCACAGGCCGACACTCTAACCACTTAACTACACTGGCCAGGGCTGCCTGTTTGCCCTTAAAATGACTCATTGTTCACAGCCTGCCCTTGGAAATGGGTGTGCCCACTAATCAAGGACTTCCACACCCACATGGCCACCCCAGTTCTCCAGAAAAGGGGCACTTTTCTATTATTATTTTGAATAGGAAATACATTCACATGGCTACAATATAAAATAACATTCAATGAAAAAAAATAAAGACATTAAGTACCTTTTACTACCACTATCACCTGCCTCATTCCCTAACCTTCCCTGATGTGGAAACCACTTTTGACTGGTTTCTAATTGTCCTTCCAGAGGTTCTTGGTGCAATGAGAAGCAAATGCCACGTATACTGTTTTCTTAGATGGCAAGTTTTAAGACAGTGCTCCTGTGCCACTTACTCCTCAGCCCTCAGCTACGATGTGACGCTGCTTTTCTGACCAGATCCGAATCCTGCCATCCTGCCGGGGTGGCCACTGTGACAGCTGGAAAGGGGATCTGTAACAGCCTGTGGAGTTTACTGAGCGTAAGAGGGAAAGGCCTACTCCAGATGGCCTGGCCTAAAAGCCCGAGGCAGCAGTGCCGACCCGGCGCCTTTGGCGTGGGGAGACAAGTCCATTAAGGGCTCCTGGCCACAAGCAAATGGACGCTAGTAACCAAGTTGTGCTTCCCACCTCTCCCTCCCTAAACAAACGTCTTTGGCAAAGCCTATTAGAGAAATCACTAAACAAACAAGCTGTGCCCCAGCTCATCGCAAAGGCTCGTAGATGCAGAAAGCATTCCAGGCTGGCCAGGCATGCCGCCTCTGTGGTGACCAGGACCAGGTGAACTCTTAGCAACCCCCAGGCCATTAGAGCACATCTCATTGATCACTGTGGGCGGGGAAGTGCCCCTCTCCACACTAACCTGCAGCCCCGCTGCTGCATTTATGCACCTCTGTCCTTGTTCCCCAAGTGCTCTGGCCATTAGTGCCCAACGCAGAGTAGACCACTTACCTTGGTTTACTCGCCGGGACTATGGCCTGGCCTCAGAGGCCCACCTCTCTGTGGCGCAGTGGGGGCCCCCACTAAGCAGTCACTCACAGTCTGTCTCTGAACCGAGACCAGAAGAAGAATGCCCTCAGCCATCTTTTATTTTTGTCTTTGTCAAGGTTAAAAGGAGCTTCTATTCTAAACCAATTTACACTCACAACATTACTGCAAATGGAAACAGTTCTAAAAACCAAAAGCACCTTTAGCCTGAGTGAGTGAAAAGTTTGAGCAAACTCAGTTTAGGAACATCTCTCTCCACAATGACACGTTCCTAAAACAAGCGCCCAGCAGGTGAAAGACACAGGAAGGCTGAGAGCACTGACCCTGGGCAGTGGCCGGGCCCAGCAGACTTGCTGCTCCCCCCACTTGGCTGCTTCTGAAATTTCCTTCCTGGCATAAGCGAGCAGGCTGAGAAAGGAAAAGAGCTCGACTGGCAAGGAGGCACTGCCCCAGAGCGCCCAGCTGCCACAGTGCACCTCTCCTGAGGTGGCCATATAAGAAGGAGGCCTTCAGGCAGAGGGTTTCCCAGCCTATGCTCCCAAACCCAACCTGATACTGACCAGAGGGGTCATGGCAAGGGCAGCACAGCCTGCAGCAGGAAAACATCCTGGAAAGCTTTGGAAGGAGAGGTTTAAATCAGGTGGCTCTGATGTCACTACATGGGCCTACAAACTGAGAGAAGGAGAAGCCCAGGTTCTGTGAGTCCAAGAACAACTAGTCAGTGCCTTGTAGGAGCTATAAATAAGACTTTACTCTTTTTCTTTCTTGGAATACTTTTTAAATGATGTGACACAGCCCCCACTGAAGATTAGTAACAAAATAGTGTTTTAAAGATTAAAAATCTCCTGTCATTTTTTTTCTAAGTGAATACAACAGGACAGACAGGAGCAAGGTCCAGCTACTCAACAGACAAAATGAGTATTTAAGGAATCCAGCTTGGTTTATCCAAAACCTGGTTCCTGCCACCACCTTTGTCCCAAGCCTCAGCCTTGCACCTCAAGCTTGCACAGAGTGGAAAGGCCAGGCCATCAGATCTCAGCACCATTCTTCAAGCTCTCTCCTTCACCCATCCACAAACAGGGCTCAATAAATGTATAAGACGGAGGACAACAGTTTGGCCAGAAAGTAGCCAAGTGTCCCTTTGCTGATGGTACAGATGCAGAGAATGACATTCCCAAAGGGAGGTTTGATGGGTGACGAGTCAATGAAGGGGTGTCTGGTCTAAGTGGCAAGTGGTGTCAGCCCCCAGCAGCCTGCTGCTTCCAGCTTCACTGCAGGGCCCGAGGCCTGGCCCAGCCATTTCAGTAAGGAACATGCTATCAGATTTCAAATCTCAGTTTATGGCTGTCCTTAGGTCTTCACTCTGACCTGGAGGAAATGGAGGCAGGTGAGGAGCCCCTCCTCACATCAGTCATTCGTCCAAACCCCAGGTGCTTTACGGTTTCCTAAGCATCCCTGCAGGAAGGCCTTTGGGTGGGGTTCGAAAGAGGGCAGTAAGGAACTACCAAGAAAAACAGTAGGATGTTTAAATCACATTATCGGTATTTCCATTACCTGTGGTACCACCCACTGTCCATCAACTGCCTCTCCATTCCTCACACATGATGGCATTTCCTAGCTCAGGGAACAAGCGAGGGAGCCCCAGCCACCTCGGGGACAACTCTGGTCCACAACCAGTTTTTCTAACAAGTTTCAAGTCTCTATTTTGACCCATTCTCTTAAAAACTGCACCTACTGTTTTTATAAAGGAGTCAGGGCCTGCCAAGTTCACAGGGAGCAGGAGAGTCAGCAGCCAAGGGGAGGGACAGTGGAAACAAGCCCCTAAAATAACAAAGAGCCGCAAAACATTCTGCAGTGAGTTCTGGACAAAGCCTTACTTCATTTCTTTTGCATTTTTACATATGTTTTCAAAAGATACTTTACACAATTTCAAAGCACATTACTAAAATCAAACTTGTTAAATACTTAGACATGTGCATGCTCCACATGCATGCATACACACACGCACTTCCATAAGCAGAGACTGTCTCTGGAAGGAACATCGGACACCAATTCTGGTGGCTGCCTCTGGGATAAGACATGGAAAACTGATTTTTCATAATACACTTTAAACAAAGACATATGTGCTGTATTAAAAAAAAATAGCTTTTTTTAGAACTTAAAAAACCTAGTAAACAACACTAAGATAAACTACAATTGAAGAAAGAACTTTTTCTCCTTTAATTTTGAAATGAGTCTTTTTGTCTAATTGCATCCTCCCCCTAAGAAAAACCTTTATTTTTTCACTTTGGTGCCTGTGGTAAGGCATTCTAAATTTTAAACATCCGGCTTTCTTTTAAATTCACTGTAAACATTCCTCGGCACAGGCCTCTGCAAACAGCTCCTGGCATGCCAACGTCTCCATTTCAAACCTCTCCCTGTCAGCATCGGAGCCTCGCGGCACCCGGCCTGCAGCTTGCTCCTCTCTGAGGCGTGCTTCTTTTTTTTTTCCTTTTTTTTTTAATTTTATTTTATTTTTATTGTTTTAAGTATTACAAATAGTAGTACATATGTCTCCTTTTTTTCCCCCCTTGATCTCCCCCCGACCTCCCCTACCCCCCAGGACATGCCTTCACCTGCCCACGCTCCCCCCCCACCCCAGTGTCTTATATCCATTGGTTGTGCTTATATGCATGCGTACAAGTCCTTCGGTTGGTCTCTTACAGCCCTCCTCGCCCAACCTCCCCTGTCTTCCCAATGTAGTTTGACAGTCTGTTCAATGCTTCTTTGCCTCTGTATCTTTTTCCCACCATTTCTTTCCTTTAAAAAGTTTTGCCTTTGCAGACTGGAAATAAACATATAATAACAAAACTGAGGCGTGCTTCTGTTTCCTGCTCCACATCCCCATGGACAGCCTCCGATGAGGCTTCTTACAGAGCACCAACGGATGGAACCCACATAGGCCATTCCTCCCACTGCTCACTCAACAGGCCACAGGAAAGAGCAAAGGGCAATGACCCCAGAGCCAAAAAAGTTGATGCTGGACACTGGCTCTGGATCCTCACCTGAGCGGCCTCACCTGATGCCACAGAGCAGGAGGTGGGCAGCTGGGACCCGGAAGTGGGGAAGAAAGTCCTGGGGACCCAGTGCTGGGGCGCTGCTACCACATCAGGTGAATCTGCCCTCTGAGCCTGCCCACAAACCCGCCCAACCCAGTCTTACCCTCCATGGGAAATACTGGTCTTCTAGGCGGCCAATTCCCAGGCAGCCTCGGATGTTTTTGCCCCAAACAAACAGCTCTCCTTTGTCTGCAAAAAAAGGAAAATGGTGGCTTGGTTGGGACTAGGCCAAGGGCAAGTCTCCAAGAAGAGGAAGGGTCATGAGAACAGGCATTCCAGAACCTGGTACAGACAGAGTCCAATGTTAAACTTCAACTTCTACCAGACAAGTAATGCTTCCTTTTGAAGGGAAAGTATACTGCCCCATACCAAAACCATGTCCTAGCCCAGGTTTACAGTGTCCATCATGCGGGAGACAACTATGTGCGTGGAGCAGAGGGCCAAGGAGGCTCCTGCCCAGACCACTCAGCTCGCACCCCAGGTGGCTCCTCACCCACAACTATGTCCGACCAAACCTTGCCTCCACAAGTCCTGAAATACGAGCATCCTCAAAGTAGGATGACTGCCATTCCTTGTCTGGGTTTCCGCATGTCAGGAGTATTCAGTCAAGTATTCAGACAACGGTGACTGGGTACCTCTATGGGCCAGCAGGTCTGTGTGCTAGCAGGTGGGACAGGACAGTGACTACACATGCTTGGTTCCTGACCTCATGGGACTAGCTGAACAGCTAGAGAGAAACAAATGATCAAACCAATATACACATGCTTACCCACTAACAGTACCAAGAAGGAAAAGGACCAAGAGGCTGTTATAGAGAGAGCCCAGGGGACTGCATCTAGACCTGGGCTCTAGGAATGTCAACCTCCAGGAAAGGACCCAGACATGGCAGGGCAGCCTACCACAAGCAGCCTTCAGTTCTGACTTCCATCCCCATCGGCTTTGGGCACTCCTTGGCACAGAGGCCCTATTTAGCTCCCCCACATCTGGCAAGCAGAAGTAGAAAAAGCATGAGAAAGCCAGGACTAAAATAATCTGGGCTGATTAAATAAGGAATCCTTTTGTTACAAGCTGTCAGAGCCCCTCTGGTCTGTCCAACATCCTTGGTCCTCCAGCCTCAGATTTTACGTGTTTAACAGAACAATTTAGTCTGGTCCCTAACTGTTAGACTTCAGGGTAAACCAACCAATCCCAACTCCCAGTTGGCCATATGCAAACGCTGGGCATACAGTCAGGGGAGAAACCCAAGTTCTGATGCTCTCTATACTGAGGGACAGTAACTGGCACTTGGGGGAAAGCTATATAGGGAGTTCATTTCAGTGTGACCCAAAATAGCCACACGGGTGACACCAAACAGAAAACAGTCACTTCATGTGGGTTTCCAGGTATGTGGCTTTGCACACAGTGTAAGCCTTAGAACAGTCTGGAAAATAGATCACTGACACCTCCAGAATTAGTCCACAATGACTCTTACTTACTAAGTTGAAGTAGCTTTAAAAAACTCACAGGAACTAGGTTCATTTGCAAATGGCACTGGCTGACTCTGCCTGAGTGGCAGTGAGGAATCCTCCACCCATCAGCGCTGCTACCACCTGGTGCTTTAATACACACAGTCCGGCAAGACTCTGACCACTAGCACAATGGTCCGCACTGAAGTCCCAAAGCCTGGAGCTCCGACAATTCTGAATGGTGATCATCTGGAGCATCCTCACATAGCATGGGGCCAGAGCACACAAACAAGAATGACCCGAACTGACTGTCCCAGCCAGATGTTTTAAAAAAAAACAATTACTTACCATGAGACAAGGAAATAGTGAATTTGCTTGAGAATCACAAAATGAAATTAAATTAATACAGTCTGATGATTCAAGTCAACTAAAGAGGAACAAATTGAACCAACAGTCACTGTGGTGGAACAGGAGATGTAATCAAGAAAAGCACACATTCTAGAAGTCTGCAGAGTAACTGGATATGTTATGGCTGTGTCATTTGGCAAACCTTTGCAAACATCTCCATTTCAGCCTTCCCTTTGATCATTCTCTCCCCCAGCACTTTGGAGAAATTGGGCAGATTTACTTCCACAAAACCACGGACAGTCTTACAAGTCTGCTCCTTGCCATCCCACGTTCCTGGGTCAGATTGGGGTTTGGGCTTGGTCAGGCAGTGGGATTAAGCCCCACACATTCATTTCCTAATTACCTACCATGGTTGTGCCAAACCTCTGCTGGTTTTACCCCCACACCCCAACACACTCAAGGGTCCCCTCTCCTACCACCAATTGGTATCCTCTTGAGAAAATTCACTTTCACATTAGCCTAACCACAAACCAAATGAACCAAGATAAAACTCCAGGATGAAAAAAAGATACACATTATACAACCCCAAGCCAAACAACTTCTGGATTAGCCTCTCTCTTTAATTATCCATACAAGGGTACTGCGCCACTGGATGGATGGAAACTGAGAGCTGCCCACAGTCTGGGGTTGAACCTGAGAGTGAAGCTCTGTCAGTCTCCAGGGCCGCATGGCTTGGTCACTTACTGGTAAGGGCAGCAAAGTGGCTGAGTCCACATCGAATGCGGGAAACCTGGACTTTGGGGTTGAACTCTGTTAAGCCGAAGAGAGTGGGTGGAACCATTTCTGGAAGAGCAGTTTCCACTAGGTTTGGTCCTTTCCCAAGAATTCCATAGCCCCAGACAAAAACACGTCCTTCTCCTACATTACAGGAAAAACAACGGTCAGTAAGTCAAACCAAGAGCAGCCCTCACTCACTAGAAATTCAAACTGCACCACCAAGAAGCATGACATCCACATGCATTTTTCCCCGCCCTGCTTGGCAAGAACATGCTGACAGATATTTAATGTTTCTTTTCTCCTCTTTCAAATTCTTGTTTGTGGAGTATGTCTAGCCAGCTCACCAATCTCAGAATACAAACTCCCACATCCTGAAGGTAATCAGGAGAGGACCTATCCATCAATCACCCAGAAACCCCATGTGAACACAGGAGAGCCCTCGAAGGACAGTTTTTCACAACAGCTCTATGTTTCACAGTGATCAGAAGACCAAGCCAAGTAACTAAACAACTTTTGGGCAGAGTCCTAAAACTCTAGAAATGATTTTTTGGTTATAAAAAGTTTAATACTCATCAGTGGCACCAGATGTTTAATCCGAGAGGCATGGATCTCAGTATCTAAAGTTTAGGGTTTAGATTCTAAACCCTAAGGCTCTTCTCCTCTCTGCCTTTGTTTCCTGTCCTGGCAGCCTCCCTGGAGAAGGCAGAGCTGGAGTCTCTGGCCCAGGCTAAGGGACAGGGAGAAAGTTCACTCTCCATTTCAGAGGTCTGCTACAGAATTACTAAGCTCTGTGCTGTCTACTTACATATCACGGCTATTATCTTTCTGTCAAGAATGTCACCGCACCCTCTATTAGCTGAACTCAATCTAACTAAATCCGCCCCCAGCCACATTCCCTTCCTCAGGCCAAGGTCTGCTGCCTGTGAGTCCAATGGACACCGACCTTCCTCTGTGCAACCCAACTATAGCTGCCCAGTGACTCTGCAAGAGGGTCTCACCATTTAACACAGCACAGCCAGTGCCACCACATGCAGCCTGCTTCACCTTGCCCACTCCTGAGAAGGGTAAACACCGGGGGACGTTCACCTAAATCAAAGGAAGGGTCCACACTGTTAGGAAGACAAACCAGCGAGAACTTGGAAATAATCTGGTCTTGTGTACAGAGTATATAAGTCCCAGTTCATTTATTCATGCCACAAGTATTTCTCAAACATTGAACATATGCTAACTATCTAACTGGGTATTGGGAATGAGGGGGAACAAGAGACCTGGTCCCTCTCCTAGTCTCCTAATTTAGCTGCCAGCCTAAATTAACATAAAATTAACTTGTGCTCAATGCAATGAAGGAAAGTACATGGTCTCTGAGAATGAACGTCAGGGAGACCGACCTAGTTTGGGGGGAGGAGCAGTCAGGAAGGCTTCACTTTTCTCCTGCTACCTGAAGGATAAGTAGAGGTAACTAGGCGAGGGGAGAAGAACAGGACATCAAGTAGGGGAGATGGAATGTGTAAAGGGAATGAGGTGAGCATGGCACATTCAGGGAGGCTAAACAAGGTCAGAGTGGCTAAAGCAGGGAAACGGGCGGGGGAAAAGGGGTCATAGTACAAGATGCCAGTGGGGAGAGGGCAGCGGATCATGCAGGATGCTGTGGAATTTCTAGAGGGGAAGGAACATCATGGACGAGGTAACAATGGAGAAGGACCAGAGCGTGGGGAGGAGCATGAGTTCACTCTTGAATGTATTGAACTCGCAGTGTCTAGAGACGACTAAGTGGAAATGTCAAGTGCTGCTTAGTGATGTCTGGAACTCTGAGGTGTAAGCATATAGATGGTAAGTGCAGCCAAGGGTATGGCTAGGATCTTCTAAAAGGGGAATATGGAGAAAAGAAGAGCAAAATCCACACCATGAGGATCTTCAACATTTAAAAGCCTGGCACAAGAAGAGATCCAATAAATGAGACCAAGAAGGCCCTGGTCGGCATAGCTCAGTGGTTGAGCTTTGGCCTACGAACTACTACAAGGACTGTTCAATTCTCGGTCAGGGCACATGCCCCAGTTGTGGGCTCGATCCCCAGTGTGGGGTATGCAGGAGGCAGCCGATCAATGATTCTCTCTCATCATTGATGTTTCTATCTCTCTCCCTCTCCCTTCCTCTCTGAAGTCAATAATTCATATATATGTGTGTGTGTGTGTATATATATATATTTATTTTAAAAATGAGACCAAGAAGGGACACCGAGAAAATTGAGAGAGCACTAGAAGAGTCTAGCCATAGGGCAAAAGGAAAAATGGTTTTCACAAAGATGTCATTGTCAATGTCAAATGCTGCTGAGAGGTCAAGAAAGATACAGAGTGGAAATGTTCTCTAGATTCTTTATTATTATTCTTAGCAACATGGATGTCATTGGTATCCCTATCAAGAGCCACCCAGCAAACTCATAAGGGTGGAAACTAAGTGGAATGGACTGACAATGAGGAAACAGTAAGTCAATGTAGCTCCTGAGAAGCAGGAGATAAAGCAAAGGGGTAAGGGTGCGGAGAATGGAAGGAGATGGAGGAGCCACCTAGGGCTTTAAGATGGAAGACATACGAGTCAGGTGAAAAGACCGATGGAGGCACCAGCAGAGAAAGACAGGTTAAAGTTTTGGAAAAGAAGGCCCAGCAGATAGAGGATGGAAGGCGATGGGATCCAGGACGGAGAGAGAAGAATCAGCTTCAGCAGGAAGAGATACACCTCCTCCACCACTGCAAAAGGAATGGCTCCATGGTGGGTACAGACACAGGTACGTGTATATGAGCCATAGCAGGAAACTGAGGGCATTCTCGTCCAATGGCATCTGTTTTCTCTATTAAACAGGAGGCAAGATCTGCTGAGAGTGAGAGATGGGAGGGTCAGGGGTTTGGAGACTGAAATGTGGCCAGCTTAGCCTTCCAGCAGGATTTGGTCTTGGCGCCTCTACTGAGAAATAACTTTGGAAAGATAGATTATAAAGTGCTTCAGTGACAGCCACGAATCTTCATAGATTCACTTTCAAACGGAAATAGCTGAAAGATAACAGTCCCTAAGTTGACTCCAAAGGAATAAAGGGGCTTACCAATCCAGAAAACGTATGCCTAAAGTGGGGCTGTCAGGGATGGGGCCGGGCCTCTGCTGCTTGGCTCTCAGAGAGCTTCTTTGCCTCACTGTGCTCTGGCACAAGGCCCTCAGCAAGTACTGAGAAATGCTCTCACAGAGCCATTGGAAACATACCACTGTTGTCACTGACAGGATGAGGCTTAGACCACAGTAAAGAATCTTGGTTGTGATGGGCTACTTCTAAGATGACCCCTAATAATCCCAGCCCTCTCCTTTTCACACCCATGTGTAATCCCTGCCCTGTGTGGGGGCTGGACCTACTGACTTGCCTCTTCTTTTTCCTTTTTTCTTTTTTTTCAGAGAGAAAGGAAGAGGAAGGAAGAGAGAAACATCAATGATGAGAGAGAATCACTGATCGGCTGCCTCCTGCACGCCCCCTACTGGGGACCGAGCCTGCAATACAGGCATGTGCCCTTGAGCAAAAAATCAAACCTGGGATCCTTTAGTCCACAGGCCGATGCTCTATCTGCTGAGCCAAACTGGCTAGGGCCCGACTTGCTTCTAATGAGCAGAATACCAGCATTAGTGAGGGAAAGTCACTGCTAAGATTAAGTGATAAAACACTGGCTTCTGTCTCACTGGCACTCGCTCTTGCCTTCACATTTGCTCACTCTGATGAAGCCAGACGCCATGTTGTGAGGTACTACATGGAAAAGCCTACGTGGCAGGGAACATGGGAGGCTTGGCCAACAACTATGAGCTGGCTGACTGCCAGCAAGGAAGTGAGGCCCCAGTCCAATAGTCCACAAGGACCTGCATCTTGCCAGCAACCCCAGTGTGGTCCTGAAAGCAGAGCCTTCCCCAGCTGAATCCTAAGATGACTGCAGCTTTTGAAAGACTCAGAACCAGAAGACCCAGCTAAGCCACCCCAAGATTCCTGACCCACAGAAACTGTGAGATAATAAAGGTGTGTTGTTTTAAGCCACTAAGTTTCGGGGTCATTTGTTATGCAGCAATATGTAACAATGACAGGACACTGGACCTCTCCCCCACAGGAAGGCCAGGGGAGACATTTTTCTCAGGCCTTGGCATTAGGAAGAGCAGTACTTCTGAACACTTTATTTGCTATTTATTTTACAGAAACAATGAATCATTTCAATGACCGTTTTCTCTTTGCTTTGGCTACTAGGAAACTTAGAGCCAAATCTGCAACCACTTCTAGCCACTGAGCCAGACCACAGAAAATGCATTTTTTCATCTATTAGCTGATCTTAGTTTTCCTTTGTGCAAATTTATCATTAACATATATTTAAAACCCCTCCTGAAGAAAAAAAGAAACACAAACTTCTGTATTTGTCAAAAGTTTGATATTAAAGAATGTAGTATGTTTTTTAAATAGTCCTTATCTTTTAGAGATACATACTGAAACTTCTATAAAAGAAATATGACACCTAGGATTTTCTTCAAAATAATCCAGGATAGAGTAGATGGAATTTACAGATGTAACAAAATTGCCCATTAGGGAGTATGGGCTTTTTTTTTGGGAGGGGGGGTGCATTTTGAGGGGATAGTTGAGGTTAATGAAAATGTCTGGAATTAGATAATGGTGATGGTTGGACATCCTTGTGACTATACTAAAAACCACTAAATTATATATTTAAAAATTGTGAATTATATCTCAATTTTTTAAATGGGCCATTAGTTGGTAATTGTTGAACATGGGTAATGGGTATATAAAGATTAATTATGCAATGAGCTCTATTTTTTGTTTAAATTTGAATTTTCCCTTAATAAAACATTTAAAATTCTACTGTATTGTAATCATGGTGGCTTGGTTCAGTGAGGACGGACTAGTGGTGAGGAGAGGCTGCAGGCATGGCTTCTGAAGGGCTGCTAGTATTCTACTACTTGACCTAGGTGGAGCTGCACAGGTGTCTTAATCGAGCTGCATGCACATGATCTATAAGCTTTGGGGCATATGTTACACAGCAACAAAAAGCAACAACAGTGTGACAGCGTAGGAACTTAGGTAAATAGTCTCATTATCCAGGCATGCCTAAAATACTGCCCTAAACCAGGACTATCTCATCAAAGTATTGATTAAAAAAAAAAAATGGCTTTTGCACTTAAGCTTTCTTTCTGGGCTCCAATGAAATTGTCAAGAACTTGGAACCTTACTCGGCTGATGTGGGTCAGTGGTTGAGTATCAACCTATGAACCAGGAGGTCACAGTTCGATTCCCGGTCAGGGCACATGCCCTGGTTGTGGGCTCAATCCTCAATAGGGGGCATGCAGGAAGCAGCCGAACAATGATTCTCTCCCATGATTAATGTTTCTCTCTCTCCCTCCCTCTAAAATCAATATAAATACTAGCATACTAGAGGCCCAGTGCACAAATTTGTGCACAATGATTCTCTCTCATGATTGATCGGGCCTAAACGGGCAGTCGGACATCCCTCTCACAATCCAGGACTGCTGGCTCCCAACTGCTTGCCTGCCTGCCTTCCTGATTGCCCCTAACCACCTCTGCCTGCCAGCCTGATAGCCACCTAATCACTCCCCTGCCAGCTGATTGATGCCTAACTGCTCTCTGCCAGCCTGTCTGCCCCCAACTGCCCTTCCCTGCAGGCCTGGTCACCCCAACTGTCCTCCCCAGCAGGCTTGATTGCCCTCAATTGCCCTCCCTTGCAGGCCTGGTCCCTCCCAACTGCCCTCCCCTGCTGGCCTGATCACCCACAACTGCCCTCCCTTGCAGGCCTGGTCCCTCCCAACTGCCCTTCCCTGCTGGCCATCTTGTGGTGGCCATCTTGTGTCCACATGGGGGCAGGATCTTTGACCACATGGGGGCAGCCATTTTGTGTGTTGGAGTGATGGTCAATCTGCATATTACTCTTTTATTAGATAGGATAGAGGTCTGGTGCACGGGTGGGGGCCAGCTGGTTTGCCCTGAAGGGTGTCTTGGATTAGGGTGGGGCTTCCCTTGGGGCGTGGGGTGGCCTAGGCGAGGGGCCTGTGGTGGTTTGCAGGCTGGCCACGCCCCCCAGTGACCCAAGCGGAGGCCCTGGTATCTGGGATTTATTTATCTTCTACAATTGAAACTTTGTAGCCTGGAGTGGAGCCAAGCCTTCTGCTCACTCAGTGGCGGCAGCCATTTCTGTTGGGATTTACTTATCTTCTATAATTAAAACTTTGTAGCCTTAAGCAGAGGCCAAAGCAGGCCAGGGCTGCAGAAGCTTGGCTTCCTCCATTGCCGGGGGCAACCCTAGCCTCCTGCTCTCTCCAGCTCTGTGGCTGTCGCCATTTTTGTTGGGATTTATCTTCTATAATTGAAACTTTGTAGCCTGGAGTGGAGGCCTGGGCTAGCAAGGGCAGGCAGAAAGCTTAGCTTCCTCCATTGCTGGGGAAACCCAAGCCTCCCTCCTGCTCTCTGTGGCCACAGCCATCTTGGTTGGGTTTATTTGCATATTCACTCCTGATTGGCTGGTAGGCATGGCTTTGTGGCAATGGCTTGTGGGTGTAGCAGAGGTACGGTCAATTTGCATATTACTCTTTTATTATATAGGATAGGTAATTTTTTAAAAAGAACTTAGAGCCTTGAAGAGGCAGTCTTACAACAGGTTAAGTCTTAACATTCTAGCACTTATGTCCTTAACACATTATATTTACAAACCTTCCAGCACCATGCTATAAGCGACCTTATACCTGTGTGGAGTCCGTGACAGAGGCCAGCTGCAGGTACTCAGAGTTGCCCCAACCAAAGAGGTCTCCATCAGCCGACACAGCCAGGCAACAATCACCGTAGGTGGTAACCTGGACCACATTCACTCCTGCAAGGTCTCCACCCAGCTTGGTGGGTACACTGGTGATATTGTAGTGACCCAGACCTAACACAATAGAAAATACTTCTAATGAGTTATTCTCTTACAACTTACACAGACTTACTATATGCCAAACATATTTGAGCACTTTACAAATATCAAAAATCCTAATCTGTTCCTCTGCATGCCAGGCAACTTCTGTCTTCATGTTCTCTCAAAGGCAGAAAAAGGCATCATTGTAACTAGATCATATTTAAACTCGTGAACTTTTCTAGGTCCAATTCAAGTTAGAAAAGTTCTCAAGATGAAAGCCTACTATACAATGAACATATGAGACCTTGCATATATTAAAATGAGCAATTTCTAATGCACTGCTGAGCTTGCTGGTAAAATGAAGGAAATCTCTACAGTTCACCCACCCAAAAAAGTAAACAGAAACAGGCAAATTGGCGTGGTAAGCAGTAAACAGGACAACACAGGGCTTGCCTGAAGGACAATGTCATTATCAGCACTTCAATAGAGGGTAATCCCTGAGCAGAACAGGGAAGCAAACACTAAACCACAGACTCTGGCTTCAGGGGCTTCCCACAAGGGGCTCAAAGCAGGGTCATACTGGCATCAAAAGATACTACCAACAGAGTAAAAGGGCAAAATGGGAGAAAATACTTGCAAATCAAATATCTGGTAAGAGATTAATATTCAGAATATAAAACAAATTCAACAACCACAACAAAAACAAATGACCCAATTAAAAAATTACCTTCTTCAAAGAAAATATACAAAGGGGCAAGCAATAAGCATATGAAAAGATGTTCAACATCACTAATCATTAAGGAAATGCAAATCACAAATGAGATACCACTTCACACCCATTAGGATGGCCACTATTACAAAAAACACACAAAAATAACAAATGTTAGGGAGGATGTGGAGAAAGTAGAACTTCATACATTGTTGGTAGGAATGTAAAATGATACAGCTACTATGGAAAACAGTATGGTAGTTCCTCAAAATTTTTACCTGGAATTACCATATGATCCAGCAATTCCACCTCTGGGTATATACCCAAAAGAATTGAAAGCAGGATCTCAAAGACATATTTGTACACCTATGGTTATGGCAACATCACTCCAATAGCTAAAAGGTAGAAGCAACCCAAGTGTTTATCAACAGATGAATGGATAAGAATACTGGTAATGTGTTATATACATACAAGGGAATATTATCCAGCTTTAAAAAGGAAGGAAATTCTGACATATGCTACACAATGGATGAACTTTGAAGACATTATGCTAAGTAAATAAGCTAATGACACAAAGAATAAATACTGTATGATTCACTTATATAAGGCACCAAGAAGGGTCAAATTCAGAGGCAGAAAGTAGAACAGCAGTTGCCAGGGGCTGGGAGGAGGGAAGAAAGGGGAGTTTCTGTTTAATGGGTATAATAAAGTTTCAGTTTAACAAGATGAAAGAGTTCTGGAAATAGATGGTGATGAGGGTTGCACAACAATGCAAATGTACTTAATATCAGTGAACTGTACATCTCAAAATGGTTCAGATGGAGCCGTAACTGTGAAAGTTATATTAACATGAAAAACTATTTTGTATAAATTTAAACGATAAAACAAAGATATAAAAACCACACCAATGCTATGATTACAACATAAAAAGATGTACTTATATGAACAAGGACTGGAAAAAAACATGAGACTGAACAAAGACAACTTGGTGATGGTAGGATTACTGAGGATTTAAACAAGATTTAAATCTTGAATTTAAAGGCCCTCCCTTCAGATAAATTTCAAAAACAAAAAGATTAAATATACAAGGTGTGAAAGCTTATCCCTCATTCCTTCCTCCCTTAATGATATTCTTCTGAAATCAGCTAAAATGGACTCCTTTTAGGCGGCACTTGTTTCTTTACAAGGCTCAGAACTCCTTTGTTGCGGAGTGGCTCCAACACTCTATCCAATTCTTTATAATTCATTTATCTGGGAACGGGGTCCGGAGAAACGATTATTGTTCCCCAGGAGGCATTTAAGAGACGTAAGAGTCAAATTAAGGAAGATGGGTTCTAGCCTATGAGAACCCTACAGCTCACAACGTCATACTGCACTATCCCTGGGGATGAAAGGTACAATACCTGTTTGCCCATCCGCACCCCATCCACAAGAATAGACTTCTCCTTTATCCGTTAGGAACAGACTATGGTCCTGACCACAGGCGACCTATCAGACAAACAGAGGTAAGGTTGATGAGAATTCTTTGAAGCCCAGCATCCTAGCCAATGGACCTGAAGCCCAGTAGCATTCCCTATCGCTTCCAAGCACCAAGCAGGCTGGGTCCAGCCAGGCAGGATGCCCCACACTGTCTCCATCTCTTATTCATTCTCCATGTACTACAGCCTCACAGTCTCCCACTCCACTGAAACTGCTCTTGCTGAAGTAAAGTGCCAGGTGTCCTAAGGAACAAGCCTAAGAGCTCCTCCATTGTCTCCACACCGGAGGAACCACTCCCCCTCCAAAGCCTTTCTCTTCACTGTTCCTCTTCTGCCTCTCTAAGCCTCTACTTCAGTGGTGGACTCCTCCAAAGTTCTGTCCTCTGCCCTCTTCTCTCCTGCCTTCACATTCCCCAGGAGACTGCATCCATTCCCAAGGCTTTCGCTATCACCTCCACACTGTTACCCCCAGTCCCAACAAATCTACTGAGTTTGGACCTATTTCCCTAACTATCTAATGAGAAGCACTCTTTATTGAACACTTAGTATGTCAGGTACCAACCCATGCCTGCTCCTCCTCCAATAGGCCCCTCTCTGGGTTGAGAACATCAGCAGCCAAGTCATTTGCCTATGGAATCATGCTCAACTCCCTCTAGTGTGCTCCCTGCCCCGATAATCAAGCCCCAAATCCAGTCAATTCTTATCTGTCTCCCATCAGTCCCTTCTCCCCACGGCTTCCCAAATGACCTTCATCCCTTCCTCCCCATACCGCTCTACTCCATACCACGGCCAAAGTTATCTTTCTAAATAACTTGATTTGGCTGTCACTCCCCCTAATTAGAACCTTTGATAGGCCCTAACTGTCAAGAGGATGAAGTCTAAACTCCTTAGCAAGGCATTCAAAACCATGCACTGTCCACTCTGAACCTGTCTTCCAGCCTATCCCACACCATTCCCCCATAAGCATACCAAACTCCAGCCCCACTGCACCTTCTCAAGCAGTCAGCGCCTCCAGCTGCTCCCTCCCCTCGGCCAGAAAACTTTTCCTCCCACCCTTCACTAGTCTACCTGGTCAATTCCTCTGCTACCTACCCTATGGTACCTTTTTTCCCTTCCATTACACCCCACTAGACTTAACAATTCCCCTTCTGCTACTTTTATACCATTTTCTGTATACATTCACTTATTTAGGTATTCATTGTAAGTACAGACCATGTGCCAGGCACTACACCGGGAATGGGAATAAAATAAAGCCAGGCTAGAACATACACAGTGCTCTGATACAGCTAGTTTTTTTTTAACCTGTGTCTCCGACTAGACTCTAGTCACTAGAGTGTTATCCCCCAAACTTGATTAAACTTTGTCCACTGGCGATCTACTGCAAATTGTGACTTACAGTAAGCAAGCAGTAATTTTTACTGAATGATTTATTAATTCAGAAAATCTGCCTACCAAGTTTGCCATCACTCCACCCATCTTTCCCCCTTTCAAAGTGCCCCAAGGAGCAGGATGTGTGGCTTTCAGCCCATGCCTCTTACCTGGACCACTTGTCCATCGAAGTCCTGCATTCTATGGACCTTGTGACTTTCACTACACCAGGAGCAATTTGGGGAGAAGCAAGAGGTATGTTCATGGCAAGCACTGTGGGGTTCTGGCCCCTCCCCTGTCACCCTCAACTGTGGCCCCCACATACCTAGTAACTATTAGGGAAACTCTCAAGGTCAAATATAAGGCAGAATTAGGCCAAGATGTGAACGTAAAACAAAACAAAACCCTTTGATGATTTTCATATGCTGCCAGAGTTGAGACTGGTAGTATTTAGAACCACCAGCACAATGCAATAAACCAGAGGGAAAGTGTTTTTGTGTGTGTGTATGTGTTTTTAAGACTAGATGAATAGGACTAAAATAGAGGGGAATTTTTGAAGTTAATCAATTTGGTTAAAAATACAAAACTAATTCAAAGAACTTCTATGCATCACCATCAATGCTCATGCGCCCGCCCCTCCCACCTAGCTAATACATGGCGCTCAACTTGCAATGGAACATCTTCTCCACAACTTTCCAGTGAGTTCTCACTGCTCCTCACACACATGAGGAACCCTTCTTACTGCTCTGTGGATCTATCACTCAAGAAATGCTTAATGTTTAACACAATTGGGGAAGGGGGTAGCAGGAACTTACCTGTAAATTTCATTTTCGACCACTTTTCTTCCACATTGCCCATAAGAATTGTTTCCCATGCTGAAAACTAAAAAGTAACACCCCCAATTAAATCAGTTCTTCAGATTCATGGAATCCTAGACTGTCAGGACTGGAAGGGGGTCTCAAAAGTAATCCTAGTCCAACCACTCACCCTAGCTGCCATTCTGTTTCCTTCCCCAACATTTACAACCTGTACAGGCAGAGCCACAGGCATATTGTGGTTCTAGACCTGCCACATCAGTGTGTGCCACCTTTACTGTCCCTTCTGCCCTCCCGTCTGGGCCCTGGTTTCACCTCTCAGAAATCCCACCTTACACAAGATAAGCACCTCCTGTGAAGGCCTCAGCACCCCCATTTCTTAAACCTGTCACTAGGTTGTCCTTGATGCAAAAATTCCTCTTGAAAAAGTTCCTAAACACTCTCTTCACATTTTCCTACAAATCACACTTAGCCAAAAAATGAAATTTGAAAAATTTCGTCAAGTTGGCCTTTCCCTAGAGACCGCTGTTCTGGAGAGGGTACGGTTACCCAGAAGCCTGGACACTAAAAGGTCCCACCACCTGGAAGAAGTGTTAGCAAACAGGCTTTTTTCAGCTTGGTGATTTTATGCAAAGGAAGGGAGAGCCTTCGTAAGGCTGCCTGATGTGTGCTGTCACATCTATAGATAACCTGAGATTTTTCCAAGAACCACAGAGAGCAGAGAGCATAAAAGATTTAGCAAGTCTGCCCAATACAGCTCTCTTGAGCATCCTACTGCTCTGCTCAGGAAATGCCAACAGCTTCACTAAACAGACCTGGCTCAATCAAATGGGCCACTTTAGGCCCAATGACAAGAAAGAAGTTCCCCCACTCCTCCATTAGTCCTTACCTCCTTCACTGTCTGTGAGGACAAGAGAGTGGGCTCTGCCACAAGAGACCTGTAGCACCCGTGTCTCCTGAGGTCTGTCCAGAGGCAGTGGAACTGGTGAGGGCTCCAAAACATACTCGTATCCCCTCACTGAAACAAAAACAAACGGGCTTATTACACTGATTGAGAGTCACAGCACTTACAACATTAAAAATCATATAATTAAACCGCCTCATTTTTACTCAGTAAGACATCGGAATGACTTACTCAAGGCACATAAGCTGGTAGCAAAGCTAGGACTGATTCCCACCTCCCAACCCACTGCATCACATTGCCTCCATTACACATTGGGTTACTGAAAAGTATAATAGTCTTAGTTAAAAAATCTCTTCACATGTCATTTAATACCATTTGAATTTTTAAGGAAAGTAAAAGCATTTTTTTCCTGAAATACCCACTGAAACTTCTCAGTAAAGTGACAACAACAAACATTTTTATATTAAGAGGAAGCAAAAAGAATACGTGGATGCATTTACTTGCATATACATTAAATCACTGTAGAAGGATAACCTGGACACTGTTAACACAGACTGTCTTCAGGGAGAACAGATGTGAAAAGCAGACTTTTCATCATATACTAGTATTCTACACTGCCTTTAGGATTCTGAATTATACAAAGAAGAAAATTTTAATATTTCCAATAAGAGGAGAAATTTATTAGAAGTCACTCTATAGAAGAACCTTACTGTTCTTTAAAATCCTACTAAAGAAGCCACATTGGTCTATGTAAAGAATTCCTCTTGTAGGTTTTAAATGATGGGCTTCTGAATATTTATAATGTAGGCTGGAGGTAAGGAGAAAATCTGCAAATGTACTACTCCTCAACTTATACCCCACTAAATAAACACTCTATTTTTCCCTTTTGAACCCCATGCTAAAAAGATTTTGCCTGCCTGGCCGGCATGGCTCAGTGGTTGAGCGCAACCTATAAACCAGGAGGTCACGGTTCGATTCCCAGTCAGGGCACATACCTGGGTTGCAGCCTCAATCCCAGTAGGGGGCATGCAGGAGGCAGCCGATCAATGATTCTCATCATTGATGTTTCTCTCTCTCTCTCTCTCTCTCTCTCTCTCTCTCACACACACACACACACACACACAATCCCTTCCTCTCTGAAATCAATCAAAATATATTTAGGACGGAAAAAACAAAAACAAAATTTGCCTGCCAAATAAATGATTACTGTTATCGCAATAGACCTGCCCATTTGTTTCATTAGTGACTAATATAATTTTCAGACAAAGTTTTTGATCAGCATGGAATAATATGCTTATCACAGTAAGATTATATGACTCTAGGCAAAAATCAAAGAAACTAGACAATGTTAGTTTATACAGCCTTATTAGCTGAAAAGATTCAGTACTTTAGAATATTGAAGTGACTCACATGCCCCACTACTATCTCTATAGACCCCTAAGGGCCTGGAAGCTGTAAATACATAACATTTAAGGGCATATGGCTCTAGATCCAACTACCAAGTAATAGGAAAAATAAAGGATCATGTTAAGTGGAGATGCAGGCAGCAAACCCTAAACTGAAAAATTCTATAGGATAAATGTGATTTCTTTAATAAATATATTTCAAAGGAATAAGATTAAAACAGACTTAAAAGACTTTTAAAAATCTTATCAACCAATTGCAATGTCTGGATCTTATCTGGATTTTGATTCAAATAAAAAATTTTTAATATATTTTTATTGGTTTCAGAGAGGAAGGGAAAGGGAGAGGTAGAAACATCAATGATGAGAGAATCATTGATCAGCTGGCTCCTGCATGCCCCCTACTGGGGATTGAGCCCACAACCCAGGTATGTGCCCTGACTGGGAATCAAACCACAACCTTCTGGTTCACAGGTCAATGCTCAACCACCGAGCTACACAGGCTGGGCTCAAATAAATTTTTTAAATACAAATTTAATGACATTTGTGAGACAACTGGCAACTTGAACACTATCTAGATATTTCATGATATTAAGGAATTATATTAATTTTTAAAAACATACTCTTTTTTTTTAATCCTCACCTGAGGATGTTTTAGAGAATGGAAGGGAGGAAAAGAGGGAGGGGGAGAGCGAAACATTGATCAGTTGCCTCCCGACCAGGAATCGAACCCACAATCTAGGTATGTGTCCTGATTGGGAATTGAACCCGCAACCTTTCGGTGTACAGGGTGAAGCTCCAAACCACTGAGCACATTGACCAGGGCTATTGTTAATTATTTTTAGGTGTGACAATGTTGTTTTTACTTTTTTTTAAGAGTCCTTACTTTTTTAGATATGTATTGAAATATTTATGAATGAAATCAATAATGTTAGGATTTGCTTCAAATATATTGAGGGGAAGGTGTTGGAAATTAATAAAACAAGACTAGCATGAGCTGATGACTGCTGAAGCTGGTGACAGTACACGGGATGCATTACTCTAGTCTGTCCATTTCTGCACATATCTAAAATTTTCTTAATGGTATAAAAAATGTGACATCTTACAACTAATAAGACTTCAATACTAACTTAAAAAAGAATTCCGAATTAAGTGTAAAAAAGGCAAAAAACAAAATATATGCTATGATCAAAATAAAATACTTATTTGTATATGAATGAGAAAACAGAAAAAATGAAAAGTCTGTTCTAGTACATATATCTAGGTAATTTCTCCCTTAGTTTAAAAAATGTCTCTTATTGTCCTTAAAATACTGTTTGGCTAATGTGTACTTTTAACAATGTCTTTATAAATAATTTCTTTATAATGTTATTATAATTTTTTACAATCAACTGTCAAACAACTGGAATAAAGACTCCATCTTAAGGATTTAATTGAATTTCCCCCAGACCATATCCTAGGTACTGTAAAGTATTGCAGGCTCTCTGCAAGCTATGAAAAGAAAGGTCATCTCTTAGGGGCCAAAAAGGAACATCTCCACTTATCAGCAAATGCTTTTTTGCCTAAAGGTTCAATTTAATTACACCAACGAGACTGAAAAACACTCATCCAAATGGTTTCAAACAACATCCTTCAAGACTACATCCATTTTGTTGTTATGCTTTGGTTTATGTAACAACTAGTGGCCTGGTACACAGATTCGTGCACATTGAAAGGAAATTAATTAGAAGAAATATTTTAATATCGCTATTTGCCCTTTCTCTATAATAGAAATGTCAACCAAATTCATGATCGACAATGACAGATCAAAACATACGTGTGCGATTGGCACCAGCAAGAGCTTTATATGTATCAACTTAGCCTTTTATAGATATAGAATAAACTTCCTTAATTGCTTTCTGATTTAGCTAAACTTTTTCCAGCCCAGTGATGCACCCCAATTTCTCTTTCAGGTAATTGTCAGCAACACAGCAGTAAATATCAACACGAAGCACATTATTATTATAGATCACACAGGGAGAACAAAGGGTAAAATGTTTAACTGCAGCAGTGTTTGACTATATTCTTTGCAGTGAGAAAACCTGAAGTCATTTTCAAGGTTCACCATTTCTTACTTCTTTTCAGTCGGGTCAAGTTTCTAAACTTCCTAAATCTCTGTTTTCCAGCTAATGAAAAGAAAATAGGATTCTACCGAGTCTCCTATCTACTTACTCTAGGACTTCTGTGAGGATCAAATGAGATGAGGCATGGGAAACGCTTCACAGACATTTGGTTAAAGTGTAAAATGATTGCACCTGGCTATAAAGCAAATTGTGTTCCTAGGCTGAAGAAACTCCAAGGAGGCTAGTCATCACTAGGGAAAGGAAACCAGGCGTTGCTACATGATATCATTACCTGGTGCCCACAGCCACCGTTGCTGGGCTGTGGGACGCATTTTATGCCATGGGGTCTCGGCAGCCTCAGCTGCAATTTGGTGGGCTGTCACTCTGGGGTGGTGTTGGGGCCTGTGTCCCACTTGGGGGAAACCAAGTGTTGCTTTGTCAGCACCAGGTCCGTGGTGCCATTTCTTTGTATGGTCAGTGCGTGTCACTCCTGCGTTGAGCATCTGCCCCCTGGTGGTCAGTGCGTGTCACAGTGACCGGTCGGATGGTGGGAGGGACACTTATCATATTAGCCTTTTATATATATAGATACTCATGAAAATCCAAAGGGAGCTCTCAGACCAGTAACAGCAGAAAGAAGCCAAGGTGAGAATGCTCACTTTTATCTTTCCGGCTCCTGTGAAATCCAAGCTGAGAATCTTTGTTGAGGCCCATACCCCAAACTTTCGTAACATTTTTGGTTTTCGAGGACAGCAATGTGAATCCATAGCCACAAGCAGCTGATGAAATCTGCAAAAGAGTTCCCATAAGGCATTAACTGATTTGTGATATCAAATTTTATTCAGCAATTTATGACAGATAACTTATCCAATTTAAGAACACATACTGTTAATATAGCAACATACTGTTAATTTTTAAAAAGTTACAAACTGGCAGAAAATATCTGCACACATCATATGTGATTAAAGACCTACAGCCAGAATACATCCAAAACTCTTACAACTCAATATTAAGAAGTAAACAACCCAACTTTTCATTCACCTTGAGTTTAAATTCCGTTTATCTTGAGCTCCCCTTTTCAGTGAAAAGATCGTTTGTTATCCTTGACAGAGGTCAGGAGGCAAAGTGTTTAAACCTGCTACTCTTTCATCCCCCACCAAGATTTCCACTACCATCCATCCCTAAGCCTGCCTTTTGCTCTCCGAGTGCTGGCTTCCGGGCTAAGGCCCGGCTGAAGCGGTCCTTTGCTGTAATCTTTTCCAATCCGAGACGAGTTAAGGTCTCCTGTGCAAATCACTCCAGTGTGTCCGGACCACGCACCCTTCCTCTCATTCCTGTTGCCGCTCCAGCTAACATTTCCTTTCCAGTTCTTCACCGACTCCAGCTGGCCCACATTTTCTCTGACCTTTTGAAGTCGCCTTTCCTAAACCGGAACTTCTGGAGTCTCAGGGGTCCCAGTGCGAATCCCACTGTACGTGCACTTACCAGCTGTGGGGCCTGGGACCTGTCCCTTAACCTCTCGGAGCCTCCCTTTCCTTCAGTGTAACTGTGGGGACAACCCCGACTCCCGGGGTGACGTGCGAATGACACGAGCGTTTCCCCGCATGGCACATTTCAGCCGCTCGGTGAATGTTGGCGGCGCCCCTAACGCCCTCCCCTCCTGGGCCTACTGCCCGCTTGGGGGTCGTCCTCCCGGAAGTGTGACCACCCAGTGTCGCTAACTTCTCCAAGTGGACCCAGTGCCTCGGGAGGGGTAAGAAGGGAGTGGCGGCCCGCACCTTTTGATCCAGCTCCAGGCGGTAGGGCACGGGCTGGATCCTGCGGCGCGGCCGCAAGCCGGCGCGGGGCTCGGGTCCGGAGCCAGGCAGCACGAAGGTGGGCACGCCTAGCGCCCCTGAGAAGCTGAAACCCCACACGAAGATGCGGTCGACACGAGCCGCGCGCTCGCCCACGTACTGGAACACGGGCGCGTCCGCCTCAGCCTCCGCCGCCTCGCGCCGGCTCCGCGAGCGCCAGGCTGCCGTCCAGTGCCCTCGCCCCAGCCCCAGCCCACGCAGCCAACGCCCCGGCCGAGACGCCGCCGCCAGCGCCGCCACTGCCATCCTCTGCTTCTCGTCTCAGCGGCTCCTGGGCGCCGCCATCTTTCGTGACCCTTGACCCCACGCCCCGGCGGAAGAACCTGAGACCACGTTTACTATTGGCTGAAGGCAAAGGTGGTGAGGACAGCCGCGGGCTCCGGGTTGGCTGGTGGGTCGGAGCCGGGTGTCCCGGAGGCTGAATGAGAGGGCGGTGGGACCGGGTCCCGGCCCTGCCCGCCTGGTGCGCGATCTTAGCCCAAGCTCCAGCAGGCGGCCTGAATTCACTTCCCTTACCGCAAATGTATGTTTGCTGAGCATCTACTCTGCCGGGCGTTTTCATATTTTTTGCAAGGCCCTTCACTTCTTAGCAATCAGCAAGAATAAAACTTAAGCCCTAACCGGTTTGGCTCAGTGGATAGAGTGTCAGCCTGCGGACTGAAAGTTCCCAGGTTCCATTCTGGTCAAGGGCATGTACCTTGGTTGCGGGCACATCCCCAGGAAGGGGTGTGCAGGAGGCAGCTGATCGATGTTTCTAACTCTCCCTCTAACTTCCTCCCTGTAAAAAAATCAATAAAATATTTTTTTTAAAAAAAAGAATGAATCTTAAGGGGTGGCCCACTCTGCCCAACTCCAGTGTAGTGCTCTCGCCTACTCTGTTTTACTCCTGTTGCCACTGTCCCTAGTAATTTCTTACCTAAGTTGCAGGTATTCCTGCTCCCTTTAGCTACCAAGCCACTCAGTCCGTGCTCCAGCCACAGTGAGATAGAATGTAGCTCTTAATATTGTCCTTCACTGCGCAACAGCCTGCAGCGATTCCCTGCTGTCCTCCCCAGCCTCCTCTCGACACCTCAGCCTGTCACTTCACGTGAGTCAGGTGTTTCTACTTGTAATTTTGAAACCCGGTGCTGTTTTCAGGCCTCCCTACTTTGCCCACTGCCTCAAATGCCCTGCCCACTGCCTCCTCTCCCTGCAGATTCTGACAAACTCCTACTCATCTTCTAACATCCAACTCCAGCACCTCCTTTGAAGTTCCATGAAGGCAGGAATTTCAGTTTATTCAGTTAATCCTCAACAATTTTGTATTAGTTTAGCATGCAGCCAGGAACAAGAGACACCCTCATGAATGAATAACTCAAGAGTGTAGAGACCTGGGTTCCAATCCTGACTCTCTGCTACTGACTTGCTACATGGTGTTAGGAAATTGTCTCCCTTCTCTGGATCTCACCACCAAAATAAGAAAGTTAAAAAAATTAATAGATTAAATTAAATTTTTCCCCATAAATAAGGTGTTTGGACTTTATGGCCTGCAGGATCTCTTGAAGCCCATTATGATCCATGAGGATGTTCCCAAATACTAGTCCCAAATGCTGAAGGCAAACTATTTCTTCCCTCCGTTGCTTCCTTTTTTTTTTTCTTTTTCGTTCTCTTTCTATTGCTTGATACCTGGAACTAATCCAGCTTGAATATACTCCCAAGACCAGTTCAAGTTACTTTGTTGTCCTGGAATGTGCCTTGTATTCAGTCTGTGAAACATGTTTTTACTGTTGCAGAGAAATGTGGTTGATGTTTTACTATTCTGTGGGGCTGTTTTATAGATGGTACTCAGGGGAAACTGATAAAATGTGGTAGCCATGAGACTGCTCCTCGAAGGCCTCCAGCTACAGGGTATATAAGTAGTCAAAGCTATGCGATCAATAGTCTGGTGGGCTATCAACTCTATCCTCTGTTTACACTGAGGTCATACTTCCCTTGAACTGCTCCCAGTGACTGAGCAAGGCAGGAATACACACTCAGGCAGACCTGTTCCTGGGAGGCGTGGACTCCTCTGATGGTCACCTTTAGCTGGAGGACCCCCCAGTGGCCTTCCCAAAGCCTTCCTTAGACTATATGGCATTATTTATCCAGCCTCCCCTGCGTTCTCTCTCACTTAGGGTCAGACTCCCCTGATGGCTCTCCCAGCTTTCCTAGGCCCCGCCCACCTCCATTTTCCCTTACAGAGGCATCCTCTCTAATAAAGAGGGAATATGCTAACTGACCATCACTCCATCAAAAGGATGGCTGAACCTACAGCTGAAACCAAGTTCCCATAAGGAGCCTTAAGGAGCTATCAGTAGGGACCTGAGGCTCCGCCCTCCTCCGCCCCCATGGGGCTTGACAGGGGACCTCAGGCTGCGCCCTCCGCCCTGGGGTCAGGCTGGAGGACCTCAGGCCGCACCTCCTACCCCAGTGCCAGGCCAGGGGAGCTGAGGCCACGCCCCCCCCCACCCAGCGGGGCTTGACAGGGCATCTCAGGCCATGTCCCCCACCTGGCCAGGCTTGACGGAGGACCTCAAGGCATCCCCCCGCCCCCCCCGGTCTGGGCTGGGGGACCTCAGGCCACCCACCTCCCATCCTGGCGCTGGGCCAGGGGACTTGAAGCTATGCCCCCTGCCCGGCAGGGCTTGACAAGGGTGGGACTGGCCGGATCTGGATCTAGCCCAATGCGGGAGGCGGTGACCTGGTCTGGGTCTCACGCGATTTTGAGGTGCATGTGGGTGGGCGAGGACTTGATGGTCTGGGTCTCATGCGATTTTGAGTTGCATGTGGGTGGGCGAGGACTTGACTCTGGGTCCCATGGTGAGCCCCAGACTCTGACAGGAGGAAGGTTTTCATATACATTTTACTAATTTTCTTTCATCTCTGATACTTCTATTATAGAGAAAGGGCAAATAGCAATATTAAATTATTTCCTCTAATTAACCCTCTTTTAATGTGCACGAATTTCGTGCACCGGGTCACTAGTTTTCCCTAATAAAATCCTTGTTTAGTTCTTTGTTCTGAGTAGACACAACTATCATACAAGGAAACATTTGAGCCAAGGCATAAAGAAATGAAAGTGTGAGCCATTGATATCATGGGAAGGGTGCTCTTAGACAAGAGGTGCAGCAAGTACAAAGGCCCAGAGTTGAGAGACTGCCTGGTGCATATGCTGCTAACTGACCCAAGCAGCTTACACTATCCCAAAACAGTCTTGTGCAACTCACAGGTTGTTTTTGGTAGGTGATGATAGCCGCCAAAATCTTTGCCTTGGTCATGGTTAGCTAAGTCCCATGACTTAATTACCAGATTATAATAAAATCAAGTCTCAAGCCAAATCTTGTCACACAAACAGATATTTACTTTAAAACATTCATTAGGAAGCAGGACTCATACAATCTGTAAAACCTGTAAGCTCAGGAAAGTTTTAGCTCTCTGTTCTTTGTACACAAAAAGATTTTCTCAAAGCAGATAGAACATTCCAGACACAGAATTTTGTTTCCCTTTTAACAGCAGTTGGCATTATACTTGACAGACCACTTGGAGATCAAACTTCAGGTACCATCACTAAGAGTGAAGACCATACTGGATCCGCATACCCAGTTCTTTTGTTGTTGTTGTTAATCCTGACCTGAGGATATTCTTCCATTGTTTTTTTAAAAAAATTATATATATATATATATATATATATATATACACACACACACACACACACACTACAGGCCTGGTGCATGAAATTCTTGCATGGGGGGGAGGGTGTCCCTCAGCCCAGCCTGCACCCTCTCCAATCTGGGACCCCTCAAGGGATGTCCAACTGCCCATTTAGGCCCGATCCTATCGGGCAGGACTTTCTCTCCTTCTGCTGGCTCCCAACTGCTCGCCTGCCTGCCTTCCTGATTGCCCCTAACCGCTTCTGCCTGCCAGCCTGATTAACCCCTTACCACTCCCCTGCCAGCCTGATTGATGCCTGCTTCCCTGCCAATCTGATTGCCCCAACGGCCCTCCCCTGCAGACCTGGTCACCCCTAACTGCCCTCCCCTGCAGGCCTGGTCCCTCCCAACTGTCCTTCCCTGCAGGCCCAGTTGTCCCCAACTTCCCTCCTCTGCTGGCCTGATCACCCCTAACTGCCCTCCCCTGCAGGCTTGATTGCCCCCAACTGCCCTCCCTTGCAGGCCTGGTCCCTCCCAACTGCCCTCCCCTGCTGGCCATCTTGTGGTGGCCATCTTGTGTCCACATGGGGGCAGCCATCTTTGACCACATGGGGGCAGCCATTTTGTGTGTTGGAGTGACGGTCAATTTGCATATTACTCTTTTATTAGATAGGATATTTTTTACTTATGTCAGAGAGAAAGGAAGGAGAGAAAGATAGAAGCATCAATAATGAGAATCATTGATCAGCTCCCTCCTGCACACCCTCAAATGGGGATGGAGCCCACAACCCAGGCATCTGCCCCAACCAGAAATCGAACTGTGACCTCCTGGTTCATAGGTCGCCGCTCAACCACTGAGCCATGCCAGCCATGATTTTTTTTTCTTAGAGAGAGAGTGGAAGGAAGGGGGAGAGACAGAGAGAAACATCAATGTGAGAGAAACACATTGACTTGGTTGCCTCCCGCAGACAAGGCTGGGGATCGAGCCTACAACTGAGGTATGTGCCCTTAACTGGAATCGAACCCAGGACCTTTAGTCTACAGGTCAATGCTCTATTCACTGAGCAAATCTGTGCTAAGGGCTGAACCAGTTCTTAAAACAGAATCCAACTGTAGGATGGCTGAGTCCACTTAAGGACCCTGCAGAGCCACCAAAAGCATAGTCAGTAAATATGTCCCTTATCACCCTGGCCGGTTTGGCTTAATGGATAGAGCGTCGGCCTGCGGATTGAAGGGTCCAGGTCCGATTCCAGTCAGGGACACATGCCTGGGTTGCGGGCTCAATCCCCAGTGGGGGTGGGCAGGAGGCAGCCAATCAATGATTCCCATCATTGATGTTTCAATCTCTCTCCCTTTGCCTTCCTCTCTCTGAAGTCAATAAAAAAATATATTTTTTAAATATGTCCCTTATTTCCCAAAGGAATCTGTGGTTATTTACGAGAGTTAAGTAGACACTGGATGAGGAGAATCCCAGGTCTTCCAGAGTTGGCTGCTGGGTCTGCGTTAACACTGACACCATAGGACCTGAAACGCCAGCAAGGCCCCAGCTGGAGTGGGAGCTTGTGGAGCCCAGCCCCGGTATGTCTCACGGGGGGTCAGATGTGCCTATGCACCGCCATGTAGAGATGCCTCTGGTCCCCAAGGACACGATTAAGATGATTAAGATGGATGTACTGTGCAGGTCACATTGGTCCTTCACCCTGCCTTGACCCAGCGAGTATCACATCAGAAAGCATACTGATCCCAGGTGGGATTGTGGCCTGGAGCACCATCTTCAAAGATATAAGGGTCCGGGAGTGGTAGTTCCCATCATATCCCCATGCAGTTCACCTGCTTGGCTCCTGCAAAAACCAGGTGGATTATGGCAGGTGACTGTAAACTACTGTAAACTTAGCTAGGTGCACAGCCCGATCATAGCTGCTGTGTCAGGAGCAGCAGTCTACTGGGACAGATCAACACAGCTTTGGGAACTTCCTAGGGATACTGATCTGGTGAACGAGTTCTTCTCAATGCCAGTGATAAAGAGGATGAAAGGCAGTTTGCCTCTATACGGGAAGGACCATATTACTCCTTAATTCTCCCTGCTCTCACTTCTGATACCTCCCAAATGAAGAATCTGTGTACAAGACTGTTTCCAGCTCTGCTTTTATTGATGAAGCTGAGACATATATTGATTCAGGAGAGTTACGTAAATATTATGGAAGAATTATGTAAATATGTATTAGGATTCTCCAGAGAAACAGAACCAATAGGAGAAATAGGAAGTCCACTACCTGCTCTCTGGAAGCTGGACTAAGGAAAGCCCGTGGTATACAGTATTCCAGTACAAATACAAAGGCCTGAGAACCAGGAGCAACGGTGGAGTAAGTCCCAGTCCCAGGGCAGGAGATGACTGATTTTCCAACTCAAACAGTCAAGCAGAGAGAGGAAATTCAACCTTCCTCTGTCTTTTTCTTCTATTCGGCCCTCGGTGGGTTGGATGAGGCCCACACACATTGGAGAGAGCAATTTTCTTTACTCAGTCCACCAATTCAAATGATAATCTCTTCCAGAAACACTCAAAAATAATAGATACCTATCTAGGCATCTATCCTGTGGCCTAGTCAAGTTGACACATAAAATTAACCATCTCTCCCTGGCTGGTTTGGCTCAGTGCATAGCGCATCGACCTGCGGACTAATGGGTCCCAGGTTCAGTTCTGGTCAAGGGCACATGCCTGGGTTGCAGGCTTAATCCCCAGTGGGGGCGTGCAGGAGGCAGCCAATCAATGATTCTCTCTCATCATTGATATTTATATATCTCTCTCCCTCTCCCTTCCTCTCTAAAATCAACAAAAATATGTATTTTTTTTAAATTAACCATCTCAATTGTTAATATTATGAGATATTTATATATGTATGAAATACATATACTATTTTCAACTTTTTTTTTTGTAAGCAGGACTGTCCCTGTATATTTCATGGCCTCTCTGATATTTTGGTCTTAAATATCTGTTCTTTTACAAACTAGTAATGCGAGTAGAAGGGAGGCTTTTTAAAAATTTTTGTCAGAAATAGCTAAGATCTGGAAATAGCCCAAGTGCCCATAAGTAGATGAATGGATAAAAAAGCTATGATATACCAGGGAATGGAATACTACGCAGCAGTAAAAAAGGATTTCTTACCCTTTGAGACAGTATGGAGGGACCTGAAGAGTATTAATTAGTCAGAGAAAGACAAGTATCATATGATCTCACTCATATGTGGAATCTAATGAACAAAATAAACTGATGAACAAAATAGATCCAGAGACATAGAAGCATGGAACAGACTGGGATCTCAGAGGGAAGGTAGAGGTAGGTGGGTGGGTGGGTGGGTGGGTAGGTGGGAAGAGATCAACCAAAGAACTCCTATGCATATATGTATAACCCATGGACACAGACAACTGGGTGGTGAAGGCCTGGGGTGGGGACAGACAGGGGCAGGCTAGAAGGGGACAATGGGGGGGGGGGGGGGACATATGTAATACTTTCAACAATAAGATTTAATTTAAAAAAATATTTGCCATAATTTTAAAATTTATAACTGTATTGGGTCTCTTGAATTTCTAAAACATTTTACTTTTCATGGATATCCAAAATACAGCAGCTTTGGTTTGAAATTTGGAGGACAAAAGGGTGTAGTGACAAACTGCAATGTGAACTACAGCCACTGGGTGGCAATGCTTGCCCATCAATTTTGTGGCTCCGATTAACATAGAAACAGGATAAAAGAGGCTAAAAGCCAGTTTCTTGCAATGAAGAACTGGACTTAAAGTCACAACTGCGCTTTCATACTTTACTATAAAAGCCTAGTTGGTTTTATATACTGGCTGTATGCTGGTAAATACAGTACTTGCATTTTTGTCCAATTTGTTGCTTGGAAAAGATGACACCACAGCAGAGTATCAGCTACCCAATGTACTAAAGCGTCTGCTGTTAGCCAAGCTAAATTTCCCCATCACGTGTAATGGCAAGTTCCTACAGATGTTTTCATTTCTTTGTTAATTTGGAGTAGCTGTAATTCTCTAATTTGGGAAAGAGCGCACTTAGTCTTATTTTTTAATTATTAACTTTCAATTATTCATTAACGTATGATTTTTACCTTTGTAAAAAAATTAATAAAACACGATATATGGATAAGTTGAAAGGTCTCTTTAACTACAGCCCCACATATATCTGTTGGCACAGAAAAATATTATTTTAGTGTGTGTGTGAGTTTGAAGAAAATTGGAATAATATGTATTTCATTCTGCAACTTCGTCTTTTCACTCAAAACTATATTGGAGATAATTTTATAACATTTTTTAGGCCTACCCCACTATTTTTCACTCTTGCATTTTAGTATGAGTAAACTATATCCTATTTAACCATTCTTCTCTTGGTGGACATTAGGGTCATTTCTATTTTTTGCCATTACAAGGAATATACTTGCACAAGTTTTCTTTTGCACCTGAGTGAGGGTATCTCCTGGGTAGGCAGTGATAAGAACTGCTGGTCATAGAAAATGCTCATGTTAAAAAATTTAATCGATGTCTTTGTTTTCCAAAAGTTGTGCTTCAATAGTTTGAGTGGATCTATTTTTCCATATACCCAACCCCTGATACAAACTTTTTAAATGTTTTTCAGTCTGATACCTAAAGCAAATCTCAACTATATTTACTTTGTATTTCTGTAACCTTCAAGAAGGTTGAACATCTAAGTTAACTGGCATTTCATGTTTCCTCTACTGAGAATTGTCTATTCATATCCTTGGCCACATTTCTGTTGGGTCGTCTCATTAATTTAAGGGATTAATTTATATGTATACTAGAGGTCTGGTGCATGAAATTCGTCCATGGGGCGGGGGGGGGGGGGGTGGCGCACGGGTCCTCTCAGCCCAGCCTGCACTGTCTCCAATCCGGGACCCCACAGGGGATGTCCTACTGCCAGGTTAGGCTCAGTCAGACATCCCTCTCACAATCTGGGACCACTGGCTCCTAACAGCTCACCTGCCTGCCTGCCTCACCACCCCTAACTGTGCCCCCTGCTGCCCTGGTCACCCCCAACTGTCCACCCCCCACTGGCCATGTCGCCCCTTACTTACCCCCCCCACCCCCCGCCAGCCTGGTCGCCCCTCACTAATCCCCCTGCCGGCCTGGTCACCCCACGCAGCCTGTTTGGTCATCCTTTCAGCTGCAATGGTTGCTTAAGCTTTTATATATATAAATTCTGCATAAAAATCCTTATGTGTTGAAATGTTATTGTCTTCACTTGTAGTATCTTTTGACCTACAAAATCTTACTTTTATGTAGTCAGTTTTATTAATTTTACCCATTAGACCTTTTGTTTTCTTGTGTCTTGTTTAAGAAGACTATTATCCAAGATATAAAGACATTCTGTAATAGTTGTAAAACACTTAATCCAGTGCTTTTATTGTTTACTAGAGGCCCAATGCATGAAAATTCATGCACTGGTGGGGGAGGGGGTGTCCCTCAGCCTGGCCTGACCACTCTCACAGTCTGGGAGCCCTCAGGGGCAAGGAGGTGACCCTGTGATCAGGGGAAGGCAACTCCCCCATCACACCTCTGCTGCTGCCACTGCTGGCAACGCAAGCCTCAGCCGGACCTGGTTACCTGAGCCTCGGGTGGCCCTGGGAAGCTGCCATCTGAGGCTTGCCTGCGCCTCAGGCAGGCCCTGGGCAGCTGGGGGGCTGAGGGGACTGGGGGGCTCTGGAGACAGGAACGCGGAGTGGCCAGACCCACCTGGGTGCGGCCCTGGCAGGGCTGAGGGGACTGGGCGCCACTATCTTTGAGGGCGTGACAGTCAATTTGCATATTCCCTCCTTATTGGCTGTGGGTGCCACCATCTTTGTGAGAGCATGGTGGTCAATTAGCATATTCCCTCTTTATTAGATAGGATATTTAGCTTTGGAGTTGTCATTTTTTTAATTTTTAAAAATGTTTTTATTTTATTCAGAGAGGATGCGAGAGGGAAAGAGAGAAACATCAATGAGAATCACTGATGGCTGCCTCCTGCACACCCTCTACTGGGGATTGAGCCTGCCACCTGGGAATGTGTCCTGACCGGAAATCAAACCAAACCATGACCTTCTGGTTCATAGGTTGATGCTCAACCACTGAGCCATGCAGGAAAGTCTAGAGTTGATTTTTATGAATGGAATGAGACAGGATTGTATATCACTATTTTTTTCAAACAGGTACTGATTGTCTGAAAATAATTTGACTATTAACAGACTTTATCTGAAGGTTTGAAATGGCACTATGTTATAACATATAATAAATTTCCATATACATGGGTCAATTTTTAGAAACTCATTCTTGAATCAATATGACAAGGTTTCAACTGCTATAGCTTTATAACACACTCTGATTTTTATTCAGTCAAGTTGCTCTTTGTTCTCTTACAACATAGTCTTTGCTATTCATAACATTTACTTTCATATAAATTTTAAAATCATCTTGTCAAGTTGCATTAAAAAATCCCACTGGGGTTTTTATTGGAGTTGCATTAAATTCATGAGCTAATTGAAAGGAATTAACTAGGAGAAAAATGAGATTTTACAATCTTGAGTTTTCTTATATCACATAAATGTGGTATACTCTAATATCACCTAACTGGTTTCAATCATCATCTTGAAGGGTTTCAAATCTCTGCTTACAAATTCTTTTCAGTTTTCTGAGAACAGGATCTTCCAACTTTTTAGGGCAGTAGTCTCTAAATTATTTTGATTACATATCCCTATGAGTAAAATTCATGAGCATGAAAAATACATTTATATATATACAATTACTTACACCAAGCATGTCAAACTCAAAGGCTAACACAGGCCAAATGAACAAGGTTTAAGTTTATGTGGGCTGCAAAAAACAAAGCTTCAATTTTCATAGAAATGTAGGTTTATTTCGATAGAGACATGCTGAATACAAAGGGCTAAAATTAGTGCTCGTTAACATAAAATAATTGAACATTTTCATAAAAATTAATATTTTCTTGAACAGTAACTTACCAGACACTGAATAACTACACAAATTAATAAGCATAATGCAAATAAACCTATTTTTCTTGTTCTCTGAAAGCAAAATATTTCTTATTGTGCACACCAAAAAAGTCAGTACAAGACTAATGATATGGCAATTGGTTGCTAAAATATTCGCTGCTAGTATTAGTGGAGAGAAATGGTGCGTCTGCAAGTAAGGCAAATAAGGGAAATGAATGCAACACTATTATAGTAATCAGTCATTAGCCAATGTTATAGTTCGTTATTAATAATTACACATAGCAGGATATTATAAAAATTAAGTTACAGAATTTTGATTAAAATGTTTCTTACATACCGTTATATTAGCTGGGCCACAAAAATACTGTGGGCCACATGTTAACAATTACTCAAATTAATGCAAACCCATGGGCCGTGAGTTTGACATGCTTGACTTATACCATTATACTAATACTAGAAGCCCAGTGCATGAAATTCATGCATGGGTGGGGTCTCTAGGCCTGGCCAGTGATCAGGGCCCATCTGCAGAGGGAACAGCAGGGTAATCAGGGGGCCCCCCATTGGCACTCACCTTGGCTGGACTGGGGCCTGCGGGCTGGGGGAATCTCCTGTGTTGAGCATCTGCCCCCTGGTCGTCAGTGTGTATCATAGCGACCAGTCATTCTGCCGTTTGGCCTATTTGCATATTAGGCTTTTATTATATAGGACATAGTTTATAAAATATACAGAGTAATTATTTAAATGAGATAAAGATGAAATAAACAATGATTTTTTAAATTAATGTCTTATTTTGCTTGTTAAAATATTTGCTCTCATTAAAAATCGCTGTGGTTGGCCCGGTCAGTGTAGTACAGTGGTTGAGCATGGACCCATGAATCAGAAGGCCACAGTTCAATTCCTAGTCAGGGCACATGTAGGGGGCATGCAGGAGGCAGCTGACTGATGATTCTCTCACCATTAATGTTTCTCTTGCCCTCTTCTTTTCTCTCTGAAATCAGTAAAAATATTTTTAGCCCTGGCCGGTTTGGCTCAGTGGAAAGAGCATCAGCCTGGGGACTGAAGGGTTCCAGGTTCGATTCCAGTCAAGGGCACATGCCCAGGTTGCGGGCTCGATCCCCAATAGGGGGCGTGCAGGAGGCAGCCAATCAATGATCCTCTCTCATCATTGATGTTTTTCTCTCTCTCCCTCTCCCTTCCTCTTTGAAATCAATAAAAAAGTATATATATATTTTTTTAAAATTTTATTGTGGTAGAATATACATTATTTAACATTAGAACAATTTTTAAATGAACAAAGTTTACAGGCAGTCCTCGGGTTATGTCGGATTCAATGTACATCGTTTCGTGGTTACGTCACCATCTCCCATCCTATATTGTGGAAACCTCTTTCATGTCCCGCGTGGTTCAGGGTTCCAGTTCAGGGTTTGGGTTCTGGAGAAGGCCACACACAAATGAAAAGAGACTTGAAAAGTATTAATTTGGGAATATCAGGGGCCAGGCGGGAGCCCACCTCTAGGGGGAGGACTACCCTTTGCTTTGGCCTTGCCATCCCTTTTATTCATGTTTGGGATACACCCATTGCCCTTAGGCAAGCAATTCTATAACAGGCAGATTATCTTATCAGTAAGGATTTACATGATTATTTGGTGGGGAAGTTGCTTCAGCTACCATTGTCTCAATTAGATAGGGAGTGGTTGGCTCTGACCTTTCAGAGCTTCAAGGTTGACCAGCCTTCCCGGTTCCTTGTCTACACCTTTCTAATTAGTGAGACAATGATCGGTTTCCGGCACTATATAATAAAGAGGGAATATGCAAATTCACTGTCACTCCGTCACAAAGATGGAGGCACCCACAGCAAAGGCGGGGGTTTCCATAACACAAGATGGCTGCACCCACAGCGGAGGCTGAGTTCCCGTAACAAGCCTTAATGAGCAATCAGCAGGGACCTGAGGCTGCGCCCCCTCCACCCCTGTGGGGCTTGACAGGGGACGTCAGTCCGCACCCCCCACCCTGGCACCAGGCCGGGGGACCTCAGGCCACACCCCCCACCCAGCGGGGCTTGACGGGGGACCTCAAGGTGCATCCCCTGCCCCAGTGCTGGGCTGGGGAGCACAGGCTGCTTCCCCCCGCCCCAGCACCAGGCTGGGGATCTCAGGCTGCGCCACCCGGCAGGGCTTGACAGGGGGACCTCAAGGTACGCCCCCAACCCCAACCCAGGCTGGGGGACCTCAGGCCGTGCCCCCTGCACTGGCACCAGGCCAGGGGACCTGAGGCTTCACCCCCACCACCCAGTGGGTTTTGACAAGGGTAGGGCCGGCCGGGTCTGGATTTAGCCCAATGGGGGTCGGGGGGCAGCTGGGTCTGGGTCTCGTGCGATTTTGAGGCCCATGTGGGTGGGCGGGGACTTGACTCTGGGTCCTGTGGTATGCCCCAGACTCTGACAGGAGGATTTTCATATACATTTTATTAATTTTCTTTCATCTCTGACACTTCTATTATAAAGAGCAAATAGCAATATTAAAGTATTTCTTCTAATTAATCCCCTTTTAATGAGCATGAATTTTGTGCATCAGGCCACTAGTTTATAAAAAAAAAGTTCCGTCATTTTGACGGAACATGTGCTTTATGTTTTTTATTATTTATTTACCACAAGTAAAGGTCAGGAATTGTTCTTTTAAATTTTTCTTACTATTTCACTTTACTGTTGTGTATGTGCTCCATGTGAATGATGTGGGTGCTTATGTAGGTGGGTTCTGACTTACGGCAAAAATCGAGTTACGTCACAACATAGGAACGGATCTCCAACGTAACCCGAGGACCTACTATATTGAGAATTTTACATTTATGGTCATGACAGATACTGGTCTGTGCTTTACTTAATGCTGCCTTCATAGAATGAGTTAGAAAGTATTTCCTACCCTTCACCTTTTGGGAAGATTTCTTTTTACCTAAAATGTTTGTTAAAAATCACCAGTGAAGCCATCTGGACCTGTAATTCTCTATGTGGAAAGGTTTTAAATTAAATTTCAATTTCTTTAATAGATATAGGCCTATTCAAGTTATCTATTGCTCTTGAGTGAGCTTTGGTAATTTGTGACTATCATGGAATTTGTCCATTTCACTTACATGGGCAAATTTAGTGCTAAAAACTTGCTCATAATTTTCCCTTATCATGTATTTTGTTTGTTTTTTAGTTGCTTCAGGCAAGTGGATAACTCTAACCCTTGTTACTTCATCTTGGCCAGAAGCATAAGTCAGGATCTGTAACCTTACTCTGAGATAAGAGTTATTTGGACAACTTTCAGCAAAGTTGTGACATGAGTTATTAGTTACAAAATTCTTCTGGATGTTGTGTTAAGAGTAATCTGAAAGAGGGTTAAGGGCAAAATCAGGGAGACAAATTAGTAGTTAACTGCAAGAGACTATATTGGCTTGGACCAGTGCGGTGGTAGTGATGGTCAGTCAGAAAGTGGTAGAATCTTCAGTCAAGTTTGAGTTGACTGGGTTGTCTAAAGGATTAGTGTGGGGTATGGGAAAAATCAAGGACGCTTCTAAGGTTTTTGTCCTGGAAGAATGGAGTTTTGCTGAGAAAGGGAAGAAAGACTGCAGGAGGAAATGATGAGAGGGTGAGGCATGTTCTCCTTTTTTTTTTTAAATATATTTTATTGATATTTTTACAGAGAGGAAGGGAGAGGGACAGAGAGTTAGAAGCATCGATGAGAGAGAAACATCGATCAGCTGCCTCCTGCACACCCCCCACTGGGAATGTGCCCACAACCAAGGTACATGCCCTTGACCAGAATCGAACCCAGGACCCTTCAGTCCACAGGCCGACGCTCTATCCACTGAGCCAAACCGGTCAGGGCATGTTCTCCTTTTTTAAAAAAATGTATTTGTATTGATTTCAGAGAGGAAGGGAGAGGGAGAGAGAGCTGGAAACATCAATGATAAGAAAGAATCATGGATTAGCTGCTTCCTGTACCCTACACTGGGGATCAAGCCCACACCCCGAGCAAGTGCCCTTGACTGGAATCGAACCTGGGACCCTTCAGTCAGCAGGCCGATGCTCTATCCACTGAGCCAAACCCGCTAGGGTGAGGCATGATCTCCTTGAGATGCCTACTCATCCTCCAAGTGAAGATTTCTAAGTAGGCAGTTGGTTACACTGATTAGACTCCAGGGGAATGGTCAGTGCTAAAGATACATACTGAAAGTCATAACCATTTCAATGGTATTTAAGGCCCCAAGTCTGGAGACTGGATGAGGTCATCAAAGGAGAGGAGGGGATTAAGAGATCAAAGACTTAACCCTGAGTTAGTGCTCCATATGGGGGGAGGAGGGGTGTAAAACTGCAACAGACTGAGAACAGCTGGAAAAGTAGGCAGAAAACAGTCAAGTGTGTTTTTTTTAGGGTGCAGTGATTGGTTATGTCAAATGCGATAAATCAAGTAATTCATGGACTGAAAAATGACTATAGGATTTAGCAATGAGGTTACCTGTGACCTTGGAAAAAACAATTTAAATGGAGTCGTGTGGATTAATTGCAATGGGTTCAAGAAAGAATGAGAGAAATGTATTTGTTAATTCACCTACTCACCAAAATGTATAGGTAAACTCAAAACCAGTACTCACAATGCTTTCCCTGGCCTTTTGCAGACATGTGCAGTGACCAAAAATTGGAGTTGCATGCAGCACACGTTCTGAGTAAGATAGAACAAAGCAACCATCTTATTTCAACTATTGCACTCGTCTGTTTCATGCTGTATTTTTTATATTTTTGTGCTTTTTGTTGGTTTTGCTGTTTAAATGCCCCTCGTGTGTAGTGCTGAGGTGTTGTCTAGCGTTCCTAAGCACAAGAAGGCTACAACGTGCCTTATGTAGGCAACACTTGCTAGATAAGCTTCTATAGGCGTGAGTTGCAATGCTGTTGGTCATGAGTTCAACTAATGAATCAAACAATATATAGTAGATAAGTTATCTTTAAACAGATACACACATAAAGCAAGATTATGTATTCATGGGAGTCACAAAAATGTAATGACCAGAGTCTGGCAAAAACCTAACCTTGTATTTCCCCTGGGAGCAGTGGTTCCGACTTGCTAAGAACATAACTCTACTGAATAAGAAGAATCAACTCTAACAGAAATATTTTCAAACATCTCTTTTTAAAATGATATCAAAAAGGCAGGTACTTACTCCACAAATTCTTAAATTATCTTTACCTTGAAAATCCCAGTTTTTAAAAAAAGCTACCTGCTAGAATATATTTCTGATAGGCACTTGAAAAATGTGAGCATATTTGGGACATTTATCTTTTTGCAAAAGGAAATATATATTAGAACACATTAACTTCAAGACAGCAATTATCTCTGGTCAAGGAAAGGCAGAGGAATGAGACTGTTGCCTTCACTTGTGTCTAATATTTCTCTAATAGAAATAAGGCATATTATCTTAAACTTGAGCAATGGGTAAATGATTTATTAACCTATTCTTTTTGGAATATTTAAAATGTAACTATAACTTAATCAGATTAAATAACACTATTGTAATATTCGACTACTTGCTAAAGTGCCACCATCAGCTGATGGGCAGCGCCTTATTAAGTTGGCTATGTCACTGACCACATGGAAAGGTCAGGACACGCTGTTACAGTTTATAACAAACAACTGGATGGCTTTTTAAGGCAGATTCACTGGTCAGTGGAGTTGTGACCTCACCCCTCCAAAACTACACATTGCAATCATGTTCAAGTATTAAATTACAGCAAGAAAGTACCCTTCACGCTTGGGGCCAGTTTCTAGGGATGAGACCAGACATGTGCCAGCCACTCACTCAAAAGGCCGGGGATGGTGAGCATGTCTGGCCTTTAGCTGAACAGGACCGAGAGCCTCCAACCAGGGTGGGGAACGTCTGGCCGGCAGGCCATATAAGGCCCACAGAATCATTTGGTCTGGTCCTGCCAAGGCATTAGGGGTGAGTTAATTAAATGTTTGACCAAATATAGCAGGCTAAGTTGATAATTTTGTATGTCAAGGGAATGATGTTATAAATATCCAAATGGCCCTTGGCAGAAAACAGGTTCCCCACCCCTGCCGGAACTAACAGAGTGTGCAGGAGAACTGGATTCGACAGCACCGGAAACGGCAACTCCCACTTGGGGCTCTGCAGACAGAGTTGAGGCTGCCTTCCAGGAAGCCAAAAAAAAAAAAAAGGGAGAAAGAGAAAAAGGAGGGATAGTGGGGAACAGGCCCTCGACCGCCGCCCACACGCCGCGCCCCCACCTCTTCGCCTTCCCGGCTGCTGCCCTCGGCCTTTGGCCGCTCCCTGGTGGCCTAGCCCTCGGACGCTGCCGCCCGCCGGCCACTGCCCGCTGCCGGGGACCTCAGGTGCGTACCCCGCCTCCGCCGCCATTAAGAGCGAGTGCTTTCCTTGGAACTTTCTGCTCCCCCGGGCTTGCCGAAGGGGAGGCTTAGGGAGGCCGCCCGCCCAGGTGCCTGGAGGGAAGCGCCCCTTTTCCGCCTGCCCAGCGGGCCCCAAACCGCGCTGCTGGCGGGCAGGGCCCAGGGGGTGGGGGTGGGGCGAGGAAGCTCGGTCGCGGGGGTTACGGTCGCACGCACCGAACGCGCATCCTTCTCCCTTCCGATTGGCCAGGCGGAGCGGTGGGGGTGGATGCTGCAAGCCCTGGGCTCTCAGGGGCCGGGGTGCGTGAGACCACGCCCCGTTTGACGTACGTGGGGCTCGCGCGCTGTGGGCAGACGTGCCTGATTGGTTAGGTTAGGAGGCGGGCTTCCTCTGTTGCCTGGTAACTGCCCCGTTTCAGGGAGTCGGGCGCTTCCGCCACTCACCTTGTGAGTGGCCCGCGGCGTGGGTTTGTGGGGGGTGTGGTCAGTTCGGCAGTCTCCAGCAGGCCTGCCTGTTGGCAGAAAAACCCAGAGGCCCTAAGAAGAGTGAGTCTATGGCCAACTTAGAGTTTAGAGATAAAGGGGGGAAAAGACCCGCAAGGCTGTATTTTCCGCCCTTCAAACCCAAGCTTTGCTGTTTACTGAGATACCCCAATAAAATTCACCCTTTAAAAGTGCATTAATTCATTGGTTTTTCGTTTATTCACGGAGTTTTGCAACTATCACCACTAATTCCAGAACATTTTCATCACCCAAAAAGGAACCCTGATTCCATTGGACAGTCATTAACCATTTCCCACCCCAACCCCTGGCAACCGCTAATGTACTTTCTGTCTCTATTGCTCTGTCTACTCTGGATATTTTCTGTAGGTGAACTAAGGAGCCATTTGGGTCTGGTTTCTTTCATTCTCTTTTATGACTGGATAATTTTTGTATGGGCATACCACATTTCTGTCATGGCAATTTGGGTTGTTTCCATTTTTTTGGATACTGTGGGTAATGCTATGAGCATTCCTGTACACATTCTTGTGTGCATATGTTTTCAACTCTTGGGTATATACTAAGGAATGAAATTTCTGGGCCAAGCTTTGTGTTTTAATTTCATGCTGGTAATTTGAAGTAAACAGATGTCTAGTGTGGGTGTTTCTCTCTTTTCCACATCCAGTGTGGAAAGAGAGCGGGTCCAGTTCCTGAGTAGAGGAGCTGAGGATTAAGAAATAAAAGAAAGAAAGAGACCAGATAGAAAGATAGAAACAAAGCTGGGAGCCAGGTGGGACACCATCCACTCTGTTGGAGAGGCAGGGACCTCGAGCCCACGCAGCAAGTTTATTTTATACCCCCAAATACCAGGAAGTAATCACCAAAACTTAGGATCAAAGGAGCTTATTTGCATTCTTGAGTAGGCCCTAGCATTCCTGGTGCTTGCCTGGATTTACATATCAAAGCCCACTCCCCGACGCCTGGACAAAGGTAAAAAGTCAGTACTGATAACACCCCCCACCTTCTTGGGGAGGGTGTAACCGAGATGCGGCTCTGCCAATCGCCTCGGGCTCAGCTGACAACAATTTAAAGAAATGCCCATGTGCCTTCCCAGGCAGCCCTCTACAGTCTAGATATAAGATTGGATATTGCTCAGAGCTGCAACTGAAGAATTCAACAGCCTTTTCTCCCTCTTTCCTTCCACTCGGAAAGGAAGGCTTGATCAGTGTGCCTGGCCACCTGGCCTTCAGTGGACACAGGCCTTGGTGCCCGCTGCAGCAGGTGTTCATCTGCAGTGGCGATTTGGAGTGGGTCACCGTTCTTCATGCCTGCCTGTTGTTTAGCCCCTGATGTTTGCTGCCCACAACTCCAGCCTGGACCATTTCTTCCTTATTCTCAGGCCACAGAACTTGCTCATGTGCCCCCCACCCCAGTTGTTGATTCTGTGTTCCCACATGCCCTGGACCATTTCAAGGATGTCTGGCTTTTCATTTTGTCTTTATTACCTACTATTCTGCCATGTCCGTACAGGTCTGCCTCATTTGAGAGTGCAGGAGGTGGATTTTATTCACTTTTGCTTCCTCCCTGCCCTTCCTGACACTGTGTTTTCACATAGCAGGCGCTCAATACATTCTTGGTTGTTGTTGTTTTTAAACGTTTTATTAATTTATTTGGTGAAGCTAAAGTTCTTGACTATTTGTTAATCTTTTAAATTTTATTGAAAATACATGTTATTTCTATTTCTCTTCCATACTCCTTGAATGCCAGAATAGAATACTTTATTGTTTTGAAATTTGTTTTAGTTTTAAATTTTTTTCAGTTTTATTGAGATACTAGTGACCCAGTGCATGAAATTCATGCACATTAAAAGGGGATTAATTAGAGGAAATAATTTAATATTGCTATTTGCCCTTTCTCTATAATAGAAGTGTCAGAGATTAAAGAAAATCGGTAAAATGTATATGAAAACTTCCTTCCTGTCAGAATGTGGGGCTCACCATGGGACCCAGAGTCAAGTCCCCGCCCACCCACATGCACCTCAAAATCATGTGAGACCCAGACCCGGCTGCCCGCCCCTCCCCGCATTGGGCTAGATCCAGACCCAGCCAGTCCCACCCTAATCAAGCCCTGCTGGGCAGGGGGCATAGCCTCAGGTCCCCTGGCCTGGTGCTAGGACAGGGGGTGTGGCCTGAGGTCCCCCAGCCCAGACCAGGGTGGGGGGCATGCCTTGAGGTCCTCCGTCAAGCCCAGCCAGGTGGGGGACACAGCCTGAGATGCCCTGTCAAGCCCCGATGGGTGGGGAGCATGGCCTGACGTCCCCCATCAAGCCCCACCAGGCATGGGGGGGCGGGCACAGCCTCAGGTCCCCCGTCAAGCCCCACTGGCATGGGAGTGCAGCCTCAGGTCCCCTGTCAAGCCCCGCTGGGCTGGAGCATGCCCTGAGTTCCCCTGACCTAGCACTGCCGGTGCACCTTGAAGTCCCCTATCTAGTCCTGCTGGGTGGGGGGCATGGCCTGAGGTCCCCTGTCAAGCCCAGCCAGGCAGGGGGGCAGAGCCTGAGGTCCCCTGGCCTGGTGCTGGGGCGGGGGGGGCGGGGAGCAGCCTGAGGTCCCCTAGCCCAGCACCAGGATGGGAATCGGACCTTGAGATCCCCTGTCAAGCCCCACGGGGTCAGGGGAGGAGGTAGCCTCAGGTCCCTGCTGATTGCTCATTAAGGCTTCTTATAGGAACTTGGCCTCAGCTGTGGGTGCAGCCATCTTTGTGATGGAGTGATGGTCAATTAGCATACTCCCTCTTTATTAGGTAGGATAATTGACATATAACATTGTATTCATTTTAGGTGTATACCATAGTGTGTGTGTGTGTGTGTGTGTGTGTGTGTGTGTGTGTATACACACATACTAGAGGCCCAATGCAAGGATTCATGCACTGGTGGGGTCCCTTGGCCTGGCCTGCAGGGATTGGGTTGAAACCAGCTCTTCAACATCCCCCGAGGAGTCCCGGATTGCAAGAGGGTGGTTCTTGGGTGATGCACCCCAGAATCAGGCTCCCTCCTCTCTGGTTCTAGGTGCATCACCTGAGGACCACAGCTGCCAAGTCACCACAGTTCAGAAGCTCCTGCAGTGAGGGTCTGTCCCCTGGTGGTCAGTGCGCATCATAGCTACTGATGCGCACTGTCGCTTAGGCTTTTATATATATAGATGGTGAAATGATCACCACAATAACTTTAGTCAACATCGATCGCTTTATATAGTTACAATTTTTTGTTCTTGTGATGAGAACTTTTTCTTTTTTTTATTAAGGTATTATATGTGTACATATCTTACCATTTCCACCCCCCCATTCCCATACATGCCCTCACCCCCCAATGTTTTGCATCTGTTGGTTATTCTTATACGCATGCATACAAGTCCTTCGGTTGATCTCCTATCTCCCCCACCTCTCCCTAGCCTTCCCGCTGTAATTTGACAGTCTGTTTGATGCTTTACTGTCTCTGTACCTATCTTTTTGTTCATCAGTTTATAATGTTCTTTATTATCCATAAATGAGTGAGATCATGTGGTATTTTTCTTTCATTGACTGGCTTATTTCATTTAGCATGATGTTCTCCAGTTCCATCCAGGTTGCTGCAAATGGTAAGAATTCCTTCTTTTTTTATGGCAGCATAGTATTCCATTGTGTAGATGTACCATAGTTTTCTAATCCACTCATCTGCTCACGGGCACGTAGGCTGTTTCCAAATCTTAGCTATGGTGAATTGTGCTGCTAGGAACATAGGGGTGCATATATCCTTTCTGATTGGTGTTTCCAGTTTCTTAGGATATATTCCTAGGAGTGGGATTACTGGGTCAAATGGGAGTTCCATTTTTAGTTTTTTGAGGAAACTTCATACTGTTCTCCACAGTGGCTGCACCAGTCTGCATTCCCACCAGCAGTGCAAAAAAGAGTTCCTTTTTCTCCGCATCCTCGCTAAACACTTGTCGATTGTTGATTTGTTGATAATAGCCATTCTGACAGGTGTGAGATGGTACCGCATTGTCATTTTGATTTGCATCTCTCGAATAATTAATGACTTTAAGCATGTTTTCATGTGTCTCTTGGCCTTCCTTCTGTCTTCTTTCAAAAAGATTCTGTTTAGGTCCATTGCCCATTTTTTTATTGAATCATTTATCTTCCTTTTATTAAGTTGTATAAGTTCCCTGTAGATGTTGGAGATTAAACATTTATCAGTGATAACATTTGCAAATATGTTCTCCCATACAGTGGGCTTTCTTGTTGTTTTGTTGATGGTTTCTTTTGCTGTGCAAAAGCTTTTTATTTTGATGTAGTCACATTTGTTTATTTTCTCTTTAGCTTCCATTGCCCTAGGAGCAGTATCAGTGAAGAAGTTCTTTTGGCATATGTCCGAGATTTTGCTGCCTGTGGATTCCGCTAGTATTTTTATGGTTTCCCGTCTTATGTATAAGTCCTGTATCCATTTTGAGTTTATTTTTGTGTATGGTGTAACTTGGAGATCTAGTTTCATTTTTTTGCATGTATCTGTCCAATTTTCCCAGCACCATTTATTGAAGAGACTGTATTGACTCCATTATATGTTCATGCCTCCTTTGTCAAATATTAATTGAGCGTAGTGATTTGGGTCGATTTCTGGGTTCTCTATTCTATTCCATTGATCTATATGTCTATTCTTGTGCCAGTACCAGGCAGTTTTGAGAACAGTGGCTTTGTAATACAGCTTGATATCTGGTATTGAGATCCCACCTACTTTGTTCTTTTTTCTCAGGATTGCTGTGGCTATTCGGGGTCTTTTTTTATTCCAGATGAATTTATGAGAGTTATTTCTAGGTCTGTGAAACATGCCATTGGTATTTTAATGGGGAGTACATTGAATCTATAGATTGCTTTGGGTAGTATGGACATTTTAATTATGTTGATTCTATCAATCCATGAACATGGTATGTTCTTCCATCTGTTTACGTCTTCCTCTATCTCTTTTTTCAGTGTCCTATAGTTTTCTGCGTATAGGTCTTTTACCTCGTTGGTTAAGTTTATTCCTAGGTATCTTAATTTTTTTGGTGTGGTGGTAAATGGGATTGCTTTTTTCGTCTCTCGTTCTGTAAGTTCACTATTGGTGTATAGAAATGCCATAGATTTCTTGGTGTTAATTTTGTATCCTGCTACATTGCCGAACTCATTTATTAACTCTGTTATGTTTTTGATGAAGTCTTTCGGGTTTTTTACGTACAATATCATGTCAGCTGCAAATAAGGACAGCTTTACTTCTTCTTTTCCAATTTGGATGCCTTTTATTTCTTCTTCTTGTCTGATTGCAATGGCTAATACTTCCAGTACTATGTTGAACAGGAGTGGTGAGAGTGGGCATCCTTGTCTTGTTCCTGTTCTTAGGGGAAATGGTTTTAGTTTTTGCCCATTGAGTATGATGTTAGCTGTGGGTTTATCATATAAAGCTTTTATTATGTTGAGGTATGATCCTTCTATTCCCACTTTGTTGAGAGTTTTTATCAAGAAAAGGTGTTGGATTTTGTCAAATGCTTTTTCTGCATCATTTGATATGACTATGTGATTTTTATCTCTCAATTTGTTTATGTAATGTATCACGTTTATTGATTTGCAGATATTGTACGATCCTTGCATTCCTGGGATAAATCCTACTTGGTCATGGTGTATGATCTTTCTGATGTAGTGCTGGATCCAATTTGCTAGAATTTTGTTGAGGATTTTGGCATCTATGTTCATGAGGGATATTGGCCTGTAATTCTCTTTCATTGTATTGTCTTTATCTGGTTTTGGTATTAGGGTGATACTGGCTTCATAGAAGGAGCTTGGAAGTGTTCCTTCCTCTTGAATTTTTTGGAATAGTCTGAGGAGGATGGATTTTAGTTCTTCCTTGAATGTTTGATAAAACTCTCCTGTAAAGCCGTCTGGCCCCGGGCTTTTGTTTGCTGGAAGCTTTTTGATGACTGCTTCAAGTTCTTCCATAGTTATTGGCCTATTGAGCTATTTAGATTCTTCCTGATTGAGTTTTGGAAGGTTATATTTTTCTAGGAATATGTCTATTTCCTCCAGGTTGTCCAGTTTGTTGGAATAAAGTTGTTCGTAGTATTTTTTAACAATCCTTTGTATTTCCGTGGGGACTGTTGTTATTTCACCTCTTTCATTTCTGATTTTGTTTATTTGGGTCTCTCTCTTTGCTTCTTGGTGAGCCTGGCTAGAGGTTCATCAATCTTATTTAACCTTTCAAAGAACCAGCTCTTGGTTTTGTTGATCTTTTGTATTGTTTCTTTGGTCTCTATTTCGTTTACCTCCACTCTGATCTTTATTATTTCCTTCCTTCTGCTTACACTGGGCTTTTCTTGTTGCTGTCTTTCTAACTCTTTGAGTTGTAGGGTTAGGTAATTTATTACCATCGTTTCTTGTTTTTTTGCAGTAGCCTTGTAGAGCTATGAACTTCCCTCTCAGGACTGCTTTCGCTGTGTCCCATAGATTTTTGGATTGTTGTGTTTTCATTGTCATTTGTTGCCATGATGTTTTTTATTTCTTTCTTGATCTCTCTGGTAACCCAGTCATTGTTTAATAGCATGCTGTTTAGTCTCCATGTGTTTGATTTTTTTTGGATTGTTTTTATTATAGCTGATTTCCAGTTTTATGCCACTGTGATCTGAAAAGATACTTGGTATGATTTCTATCTTCTTGAATTTGAAGAGACTTTGCCTATGTTCCAGCATATGGTCTATCTTTGAAAATGACCCATGTGCACTCGAGAAGAATGTATATTCTGTGGCTTTGGGGTGAAATGTTCTGAAGATGTCAATTAATTCCATCTGGTCTAATGAATCATTTAGGATTGATGTTTCTTTGCTGATTTTTTGTTTAGAGGATTTGTCCAGTGGTGATAGTGGGGTATTAAAGTCTACCACTATGAATGTATTGCTGTCAATCTCTCCCTTGATATCCTGCAGGAATTTTTTTATGTATTTGGGTGCTCCTGTATTGGGTGCGTATATGTTACCAGAGTTATTTCTTCTTGATGGATTGCTCCCTTTAGTGTTATGAAATGGCCTTCCTTATCTCTTGTTATGTCCTTCACTTTGAGATCTAATTTGTCAGATATAAGTATTGTAACCCCCACTCTCTTTTCATTTCCATTTGCCTGGAAAACATTTTTCCATCCCTTCACCCTCGGTCTGTGTGCGTCTTTTTTTCTGAGGTGGGTTTCTTGTAGATAGCAGATATATGGGTCTTGTTTTCTTATCCAATCTGTTACCCTGTGTCTTTTGATTGGGGCATTTAATCCATTTACATTTAAAGTTACTGTTGATAGGTACTTATTTGTTGCCATTCTTATTCTTTACCCCTGTGTTCCTTCTTCGCTTCCTTTTTTTTTTTTTCACAGCAGACTCTTTAACATTTCTTGCATTGCTGGTTTGGTGGTGATAAATTCCCTTAGTCCTTTTTTGTCTGTGAAGCTCCTGATTTCACCTTCAATTTTTTTTAAAATAAATCTTTATTGTTCAGATTATTACAGGTGTTCCTATTTTTTTTTCCCCATAGCTACCCTCCACCTGATTCCCCACCCCACCCCATGCCCTTACCCCCCGCCACTGTCTTCATCCATAGGAGTAAGATTTTTGTCCAATCTCTTCCCGCACCCCTCACACCTGCTTCCCCTGAGAATCGTCAGTCCACTCCCTTTCTATGTCCCTGATTCTATTATATTCACCAGTCCATTCTGTTCTTCAGATTTTTTATTCACTTGATTTTTAGATTCACTTGTTGGTAGGTATGTATTTGATGTCATTTTGTTGTTCATAATTTTTATCTTTACCTTTTTCTTCTTCTTCCTCTTCTTAAAGAATACCCTTCAGCATTTCATGTAATCCTGGTTTAGTGGCGATGTACTCCTTTAGCTTTTTCTTGTCTGTGAAGCTCTTTATCTGACCTTCAACTCTGAATGATAGCTTTGCTGGGTAGAGTAATCTTGGTTGTAGGTTCTTGCTGTTCATCACTTTGAATATTTCTTGCCACTCCCTTCTGGCCTGCATAGTTTCTGCCGAGAAATCAGCTGACAGTTGTATGGGTACTCCATTGTAGGTAACTAACCGTTTTTCTCTTGCTGCTTTCAAGATTCTCTCTTTGTCTTTTGCCCTTGGCATTTTAATTATGATGTGTCTTGGTGTGGTCCTCCTTGGATTCCTTTTGTTTGGGGTTCTGTGTGCTTCCTGGACTTGTAATTCTATTTCTTTCACCAGGTAGGGAAAGTTTTCTGTCATTATTTCTTCTAATAGGTTTTCAGTATTTTGCTCTCTCTCTTCTTCTGGCACCCCAAAAATTTGGATGTTGGTACGCTTGAAGTTGTCCCAGAGGCTCCTTACACTATCTTCATATTTTTGGATTCTTTTTTCTTTTTGTTTTTTTGGTTGGGTGTTTTTTGTTTCCACATATTTCAGATCTTTGGTTTGATTCTTGGGGTACGTTGATCTACAGTTGAGTTTCTGTATATTCTTTATTTCAGACAATGTATGCTTCATTTCTGACTGGACCTTTTCCATTCTCATTAAGGTCCTTAAAGGTCTCACTAAGCTCCTCAGAAGTGTCATCAAGTTTCTCGGCGGTTTTTAGAAGATTCTTGAGTAACCTTATAAATGTGGTTCTGAACTCTATGTCGTCCAGTAGTTTGCTTTCCTCCGTTTCTTTCATTCGTGACATGTTTCTTTGTTTCCGCATTTTGGCTGCTCCCCTGTGTTGATGGAGTGGCTTTGTGTGGTAGGTGACCTATAGGGGGCAGTAGCTCAGCCTCCCCAATCACCTGATGTGGACGCTCTTGGTACACCCCTTTGTGGGCTGAGTGCAAAGTCTTGGTGTAGTTAAGCCTTAGTTGATGTTTGTTCGCTGGGAGGAATTGACCTCCAGGCCAATCGGCTGTGAGGACTCGCTGTGTCTATAAGAACTGCTGTGCTGGAGACACGCTTATGGTGCAGGACTTGTTTCAGTGGGGCTTTGGTGCTCGCTGAGTCTGCCTCTTGAATGTGTCACTTATGGATGTGAGGAGTTGAAATCTGGTTTCTCACACTGACCACTAGGTATACTGGCTTCTGGATCTCCAATGGGGTGCAGGTCAGCTATTGTCTGAGTCCACCCAGCAGGAGCTACAGCGAGAGCTACAGTTTTCTCCTCTTTGCTTGGGGTTTGGAGGTTTTGGAGCTGTCTGATCCGGGCTGCAAGTTTGTTAGGTTAAGCTGCAGTCCTTTCATATGCAAAAGCCGCTGCTTGGAGGTTGGGTGGGTTTGTAGGTTGTGTGGGGCGGTTTCTCAGGGCGTCACTAGGCTAGGGCGTGGCAAACAGCAATGGCTGCTAGTTAGCCGGCTCTCCAGTCCCGTGCCCCAGCGCAGATAAACAATTATTCCTGTGTGCAGCTCTACAAGCAGGCCCCCCTCACTTTCCGACCCGGTTGCAGACAATCCAGCTTCTCCCCGTAGGAGTTTGGGTCCCCCGCGTCTCCCCAGAAACTGTATTTCAGAGTAATCGGGGGCTTGTCTCCCCTTTGGGTTGAAAAAAGCAACGCCTGCCGCCAGCCCAGATCCTGCGCCTCCGTACCTCAGCTTTTCAGCGCTTGTGCACGTCTCAGTGCTCTTTTCTCTTTCCTTCTAGTTGTAGAACTTCCACTCAGCGAGCTTTCCCATGGTTCTGGGTGATAGACGTTTTGTCTTTTAGTTGCAGTTTAAATTGTTGTGCGAGGCAGCAGTTTAGGTGTTTACCTACGCCACCATCTTGGATTCCTTGATTTCACCTTCAATTTTGATTGATAGCCTTGCTGAGTACAGTATTCTTGGATTCAGACCCTTCCTTTGCATGACTTTATATATTTCATTGCATTCCCTTCTGACCTGATGAGTTTCTGTTGAGAAATCACTTGCTAGTCTGATGGGGGTTCCTTTGTATGTAACTTTCTGTCTCTCTCTGGCCGCTTTTAAGATTCTTACTTTGTCGTTGGTGTCTGCCAATTTAATTAAAATGTGCCTTGGCGTTGGTCTTTTGGGGTTCATTTTGCTTGGGGCTCTGTGAGCTTCTTGGATTTGTGTGGGTTTTTTCTTCCCTATATCAGGGAAGTTTTCTGTCATTATTTCTTCAAACAGGTTTTCTATTCCTTGCTCAGTTTCCTCACCTTCTGGTACCCCTATTATGCAGTTGTTGTTTTGTTTTGTGTTGTCCCAAAGATCTCTTAGGCTCTCCTCCTGCTTTTAATTTTTTTTTCTAGAAGCTGCTCTAATTGGGTATTTTCCCCCACCTTGTCTTCTAGCTCACTGATGGGGTCCTCTGCTTCTTCTAGTCTACTCTTGATGCTTTCTATTGAGTTCTTTACAGTAGTGATATCATTTTTCATTTCTTCTTGGTTCTTCTTCATTTTCTCTTGGTTCTTACTCATATTGTCTAATTTGTCTTCCATTCTTTTCAGCCACTTTATGACCATTTCTCTGAATTCTTTCTCTGACATGTTGCTAGCCTCTATTTCGTTCACTTCCTTTTCTGGTGATGCCTGCTTTTCTTTCATATGCGGGCTGGTTCTTTGTCTCCCCATGGTCTCTCTTCTCTGGATGTCTGGTTATGTAGTTCTCTCTCTCCTTATCCCAGGCGAAATCTGACCTTTCCATGGTGGAGTGTAGGCCTCCTCTGAAACTGCGTGTTTGCACCAATTGGGGATCAGTGTTCTGGGGCTCGCAGCTGTTTGGTGGTTGCCGCAGTTGTAGCTTTTCAAGCTTCCGATAAGATCCACTTTCCCTTTCAGGATGGCGCGGTCTCCGCATCCTAGCTGGTCGCTCTGAGAGGGAACCCAGCCGCAGTGGGGGCTGCCCGGTCAGGGGAACCCCGTCCAGCAGTCCCCCACCTTCTCCTGGAGTTTAGCTGTCCCTTAACTCGCCAACAAATACTCCCCGTGCGACCCTCAGCTGTTCTTTCTTTCTGCTCTGGGACAAGGCTCGGAGCCCATCTGTCTATTCCGCCGCCATTTTTTATTTTTTTTATTTTTGATGAGAACTTTTAAGATCTACTCTCTTAGCAACTTTTCAGATATACATTACAGTATTGTTAACTATAGTCACCATACTGTAGATTACATCCCCAGGACTTATTTATTTTAAACTGGAAGTTTGTACCTTTTGACCATCTCAATACATTTCTGTTGAAAGCTGAATAGTTATACTTGAGTTTGTAGTTTCCTTTTACTGTATACTTGTGCTGAGTCACAGAGAAGGTGGCACCTCAAAAACTTGTTCATTCAAATCAAGGCCTCAGAGATCTGAAAAATTAACCTTAGGAAAGGAAAGTTGGAAACACTCAAAAAAATAAGCCATGCTTCATTTCAAGATTTCAGAGGTTTGATAAACAGATTGGATAACACTCCAAATGATGAAAATTATAAGTAATGGAAATGAATTCTAGATAAGGGACAGGCAAACTTTTTCTGTAAAGGGCCAGATAATAAATATTTTCAGCTTTGATAATATGTGGTCTCTGTCACAAGCATGCAACCCTGCCTTTGCAGGAAAGCAGCCATAGACAATATATAAACAAATGAGTGTGGCTGTGTTCCAATAAAGCTTTATTTACAAAAATAGGCGGCAGTCTGGATTTAACCCACAGACTGCAGATTGTTGACCCTGTTCTAGATGTTTGCTTTTCATTAGTAAAATATGTTGAAAAGGTGGGAGACCTCTCAAGGATTGCTGAGAAAACTGAGATTTGAAATTTTGTTTAGTTTACCTGTCCAGTGTTTAAAAAGAAAAAATTAAGTGTTATATAAAATCTGTGATCTAAATGAATGTTGCTGATGCTTTAGATTTGACTACAAGTTAATCATCATGTAGACTTTGAGAGATTTGACTCTGGGACAAGCTCTTGTTATCAAGAACTTTTTGTTTCATTAGAACGCAGTGATTTTTTTTCCTCGGGGAAATGTTCTTAGGGTAGGAAACCCCATGTTAGCTTATAACCATGTTTCATTATTTTTTATATTGTATTAATGCATGGTATGGCAATGGAGGAAGCCAAGCTTCCTGCACACCCTAGCGGGACCAGGCCTCTGCTCAAAGCTACAAAGTTTCAATTATAGAAGATAGATAAATCCCCGATACCAGGGCTTGGGTTGCTGGGGGGCGTGGCCGGCCTGCAAACCACCACAGGCCTCTCGCCCAGGCTGCCCCACGCCCCAAAGGAACCCCCACCCTGATCCGGGACACCTTTCAGGGCAAACCAGCTAGCCCCCACCCATGCACCAGACCTCTATCTTATCTAATAAAAGAGTGATATGCAAATTGACCATCACTCCAACACACAAGCTGGCTGCCCCCATGTGGTCAAAGATGGCTGCCCTATATGGACACAAGATGGCCAACCGGGGAGCGCAGTTGGGAGGTATCAGGCCAGCAGGGGAGGGCAGTTGGGAGGGACCAGGCCTGCAAGGGAGGGCAGTTGGGAGCGATCAAGCCTGCAGGGGAGGGCAGTTAGGGGTGACCAGTCCAGCAGAGGAGGAAGTTGGGGGTGACTGGGCCTGCAGGGAAGGGCAGTTGGGGGGGACCAGGCCTGCAGGAGAAGGCAGTTAGGGGTGGCCAGGCCTGCAGGAAAGGGCAGTTAGGGTGACCAGGCCTGCAGGGGAGGGCAGTTAGGGGCAATCAGGCCTGCAGGGGAGAGCAGTTATGGGCAATCAAGCTGGCAGGGGAGTAGTTAGGGGGTGATCAGGCTGGCAGGCAGAAGTGGTTAGGGGCAATCAGGAATGCAGGCAGGCGAGCAGTTGGGAGCCAGCAGTCCTGGATTATGAGAGGGATGTCCGACTGCCCGTTTAAGCCCTATCCTACTGGGCAGGGTATGTGCAGGAGGCAACCAATAGGTGTGTTTCTCTCACCTATTTCTCTCTGTCTTTTCTTCTCTCTTACACTCTTTCTAAAAAAAATCAATGGAAAAATATCCTCAGGTGGTGATTAACAAAACAAAAAAAGAAAATAAAGAAAAAAAAAGAGATGTGCACATTTACCCACATTAATCTTTTTTGAAGACAGATATTTGCCTTATTATTAATTTTTAAATATCCTTTATTGATATTTTTTACAGAGAGGAAGGGGGAGGGAGAGTGAGTTAGAAACATCGATGAGAGAGAAATATCGATCAGCTGCCTCCTGCACACCCCCCTACTGGGGATGTGCCCGCAACCAAGGTACATGCCCTTGACCAGAATCAAACCTGGGACCTTTCAGTCCACAGGCCAACACTCTATCCACTGTACCAAACCAGTTAGGGCTATTTGCCTTATTTTAGATAAAAATTGAACACATGTCCAACATATTTAAAGTTTATTTTAAAATCTTTATGAAATGTTTATAACTTCCATGGAAAAATAATTTTAATATTTCAATCAAGTGATGTTGATTTTTAAAAATACAGATAAATTGGAATGAAAACTCTAGTTTTTCCAGTGGATGTATTTTGCATAAAATAAAAATCATTTCAAGGTGTGCCTTTCACATGAAATTATTTCATCTGAATTCTTTTTCTTTGTTGTTTTGTTTGTTAATCCTCACCTGAGGACATTTTTCTACTGATTTTTAGAGACAGTGGAAGGGGGGAAGGGAGGGGAGAAGAGAGAGAGAGAGACACGCATTGATTGGTTGCCTCAACCAGGCACACACCTCAACCAGTGCCAGGAATCGAACCTGCAACCCATGTGCCCTTGACCAGGAATGGAACCCAGGACCATTTGGTGCACAGCTGATGCTCTGATCATTTAACCATACCGGCCAGAGCTAATCTGAATTTGTATGAAACATTCTAGATACTAATTTTCCCAAAAGAAATTATGTAATATTGACCATACAGTTTTTAAAAAAATATTTTTATTGATTTCAGAGAGAAAGGGAGAGGGAGAGAGATAAAAACATCAGTGATGAGAGAGAATCAATGGTTGGCTGTCTCCTGCATGTCCCACACTGGGGATCGAGCCTGCAACCCGGGCATGTACCCCAACTGGGAATTGAATCGTGATTTTCTGGTTCATAGGTCAACGCTCAACCATTGAGCCACACCGGCTGGGTGACCATATAGTTTTTAAAAACAGAAAAGAACATATAAGTGACATATAGTTAGGTCAGTTTTTTAAAATAATTTTTTAAAAATTTGAAACAATCTTGACCTTACAAAAAACTGCAAGTATGATACAAAAAAACTTTTTCTGAACTACTTGAGAGAAATTATCAACCCAAGGCCAGATCACCCCCAGATACTTCACAGTGTGTATTTCCTATAAATAAGAATATTCTCCTACAACAGCAGTATTACAATCAAAATCAGATTAACCTTAATACATTACAATCCTAAAACCTCATTAAGTTTTAGCAATTGTCTCAGTAATGTTCTCTATAGCAAAAGGGAAAACATTTGCAAATCCTATATAATAAAAGGCTAATACTGCAAATCAACTGAATTGGCGGAACAGCTAGTTGCTGTGACACACACTGGCCACCAGGGGCAGACGCTCAACGCAGAATCTACCCCCTCGTGGTCAGTGCACTGCTCAGCCAGAAGCCAGGCTCATGGATGGCAAGCGCAGCGGTGGTGGCAGGAGCCTCTCCCGCCTCGGCAGCAGCGCTAAGGTGTCTGACTGAGGGCAGTCGGACATCCCCCACGGGCCCCTGGACTGCAAGAAGGCACAGGCCAGGCTGAGGAACCCTCTCCACCCCAAGTGCACAAATTTCAGGCACTGGGCCTCTAGTAATCCTATAAATTCAATAATAAAAATAAGCAAACAATCCAGTTTTTATTTATTTTTTTTAAATAAATCTTTATTGTTCAGATTATTACAGGTGTTCCTCTATTTTTTTTCCCCATAGCTCCCCTCCACCTGATTCCCCACCCCACCCCATGCCCTTACCCCCTGCCACTGTCTTCATCCATAGGAGTAAGATTTTTGTCCAATCTCTTCCCGCACCCCTCACACCTGCTTCCCCTGAGAATTGTCAGTCCACTCCCTTTCTATGTCCCTGATTCTATTATATTCACCAGTCCATTCTGTTCTTCAGATTTTTTATTCACTTGATTTTTAGATTCACTTGTTGGTAGGTATGTATTTGATGTCATTTTGTTGTTCATAATTTTTATCTTTACCTTTTTCTTCTTAAAGAATACCCTTCAGCATTTCATGTAATCCTGGTTTGGTGGCGATGAACTCCTTGAGCTTTTTCTTGTCTGTGAAGCTCTTTATCTGACCTTCAACTCTGAATGATAGCTTTGCTGGGTAGAGTAACCTTGGTTGTAGGTTCTTGCTGTTCATCACTTTGAATATTTCTTGCCACTCCCTTCTGGCCTGCATAGTTTCTGCCGAGAAATCAGCTGACAGTCATATGGGTGCTCCCTTGTAGGTAATTAACTGTTTTTCTCTTGCTGCTTTTAATATTCTCTCTTTGTCTTTTGCCCTTGGCATTTTAATTATGATGTGTCTTGGTGTGGTCCTCTTTAGATTCCTCTTGTATGGGGTTCTGTGCACTTCCTGGACTTGTACGTATATTTCTTTCACCAGGTAGGGCAAGTTTTCTGTCATTATTTCTTCTAATAGGTTTTCAATATTTTGCTCTCTCTCTTCTTCTGGCACCCCAATGATTTGGATGTTGGTACACTTAAAGTTGTCCCAGAGGCTCCTTACACTATCTTCATATTTTTGGATTCTTTTTTCTTTTTGTTTTTCTGGTTGGATGTTTTTTGTTTCCACACATTTCAGATCTTTGGTTTGATTCTTGGGGTACGTTGATCTACAGTTGAGTTTCTGCATATTCTTTATTTCAGACAGTGTATGCTTCATTTCTGACTGATCCTTTTCCATTTTTTTTTGGCATTCTCATTAATATCCTTAAAGGTCTCATCAAGTTTCTCAGCGGTTTTAAGAAGATTCTTGAGTAACCTTATAAATGTGGTTCTGAACTCTATGTCATCCAGTAGTTTGCTTTCCTCCGTTTCTTTCATTCGTGACATGTTTCTTTGTCTCCACATTTTGGCTGCTTCCCTGTGTTGATGGAGTAGCTTTGTGTGGTAGGTGATCTATAGGGGGCAGTAGCTCAGCCTCCTCAATCACGTGAGGTGGATGCTCTTGGTACACCCCTTTGTGGGCTGAGTGCAAAGTCTTGGTGTAGTTAAGCCTTAATTGCTGTTGGTACACTGGGAGGAATTGACCTCCAGGCCAATTAGCTGTGAGCACTCGCTGTGTCTGTAATGGAAGAACTGCTGCGCTGGAGACATGCTTATGGTGCAGGACTTGTTTCAGTGGGGCTTTGGTGCTCACTGAGTCTGCCTCTTGAATGTGTCACTTATGGATGTGAGGAGTTGAAATCTGGTTTCTCACACTGACCACTAGGTACACTGGCTTCTGGATCTCCAATGGGGTGCAGGTCAGCTACTGTCTGAGGCTACCCAGCAGGAGCTACAGTGAGAGCTACAGTTTTCTCTTTTTTGCTTGTGGTTTGGAGGTTTTGGAGCTGTCTGACCCGGGCTGCAAGTTTGCTAGGTTAAGCTGCGATAGGGCAGGCCTTTCTTATGCTAAAGGCGCTGCTTGGGTGGGTTTGTCGGTTGTGCAGGGTGGGGTCTCAGGGTGTCACTAGGCTAGGGCGCAGCAAACAGCAATGGCTGCTAGTTAGCCGGCTCTGCATCCCCGATGGCATCCGCGAGTCCCGTGCTCCAGTGCAGTAAACAATTATTCCTGCGCACAGCTCTGCAAGCAAGCCACCCTCACTGGCAGACAGTCCAGCTTCTCTCCGTAGGAGTTTGGGTCCCCCGTGTCTCCCCAGAGACTGGATTTCAGAGGAATCGGGGGCTTGTCTCACTTTGGGTTGAAAAAAGTAATGCCCGCCGCCAGCCCGGATCATGCGCCTCCGTACCTCAGCTTTTCAGCGCTCGTGCACATCTCAATGCTCTTTTCTCTTTCCTTCTAGTTGTAGAACTTCCACTCAGCCAGCTTTCCCGTGGTTCTGGGTGATAGACGTTTTGTCTTTTAGTTGTAGTTTTGAAATTGTTGTGTGAGGCAGCGGTTTAGGTGTTTACCTACGCCGCCATCTTGGATTCTCCAACAATCCAGTTTTTAAATGGACAAAAAATTAGAGCAGGCATCTTACCAAAGATGATATATGGATGGCAGATAAGCACATGTAAAGATGCCCGTTATCATTAGTCATTATGAAAATGCAAATTTAGCCCTGGAAATTTTGTCCGGTGGTTAGAGCGCTGGCCCATGGACCGAAGGATCTCAGGTTTGATTCCCGGTCAAGGGCACGTACCTCAGTTACAGGTTCCCCAGCCCAATCAATGTGTTTCTCTCACGTGGATGTTTCCCTCTCTCTCCTCCTCCCTCTCTCCACTCTCTTTAGAAATCAATGGAAAAAATATCCTCAGGTGAGAATTTAAAGAAAATGCAAATTTAAACCACGAAGCAATATCACTACCAACATATTAGAATGGCTAAAGGTGTTTTGTTTTGTTTTTTTCTAACCTGACAATATTGTGCATTGACAAAGATGTGAGCACCTGGAGTTCTCATGCATTAGTGATAGGAACACTAATGGTACAGTCACTTTGGAAAACAGGTTGGTACTTCCTTATAAAGCTAAAAATATACTTAAGCTATGACCTGGCAATCCCACTTTTAGGTATTTATACAAGGGAAGTGAAAACTTAGGTTTAGTCTGACCAGCGTGGCTCAGCCTTAGAGCATCAACCTATGAACCACGAGATCACAGTTCGATTCCAGTTAGGGCACATGCCCAGGTTGTGGGCTCGTGGGACATGCAGGAGGCAGCCAATCAATGAGTCTCTCTCATCATTGATGTTTCTATCTCTCTCTCCCTTTCCCTTCCTCTCTGAAGTCAATAAAAATATTTTCTTTTAAAGAACACTTAGGTTGACACAAAAGCCTACGTGTGAATGGTTGTAGTGGCTTTATTCATAATCATAAAAAAAAAAAAAAAACTGTGAATAACCCAAAAGTTCTTTAACAGGCAAAAAGATAAATTGTATATTCCTACAACAGTGTACTTAGTGAAAAGAAAAAAAACAAAAACGGATACAGTGAACAGCACAGCATGGGATTCCATTTATATGACATTTTGGAATACCAAAAAACTACAGGGACAGAAATAGATCCGTTGTGGCCAGAGGCTGGGGTGCAGGGTATGAATTGACTACGAAGTGGCCTGGAGGAGTTTTGGGGGTGATGCAACTGTCTTTGCTATACCTTGATTTTAGTGGTGACTACAGATGTTATATTTGTTAAAACATATAAAACTATGCACTAAAAAGGTGAAGTTACTCTAGGTAAATTATACCTTAATTTAAAAAAAATGTTTGTGACATGAGCAGGTATTTCACCTCTAATAATCAAAGAAATGAAATGTAATTCTAATGAGAGTGTAGTTTGCATCAGTTGAAATAATTTTTATAGTGAAATCTTGTTCCTTTACTCAAAAAGAAAGAGTAAATGGTCTTTTTGACCATTTTTCTTCTTGCTAAATAAAATATGCAGACATAAACAGTGATTGATTGAGCTCAGACTTGAGTGTCCCAAGCTTTTTGGTCAGCTTCATGGAGAGACCTCTGAGCTTGGAGGTTGTTTTAAGGACACACAACGTCATGACCTCATGATGTTTTTTCATTTCACGAACCACCCACATGGGAACATTTTATAATGCGTCCTCCAGGCACCTGGGTGTGAACCGGCTTCTTGCCTTTCTGAGTGCTTGCATGGGAATAACTAGAGCATTAAATTGGATTATCAGAAAAGCACTGGCACCTAGTAGTATGTGTCCTCTGAGTGTTAATTTTTTTTTTCCTCCATCCAACCTCTCTTTGATTTCATTTGATTTTTAAAAATAGTGTTATTTACGCCTAGCCAGTTTCGATAGTGGATAGAGCATAGGCCCTGAGGACTGAAGGGTTTGATTTTGGTCAAGGGCATGTACCTTGGTTGCAGGCTCGATCCCCAGGGCCGAGTGCAAGAGACAACCAATCAATGTGTCTCTCTTACCGTAGCTCTTTCTCTCTCAGTCTCACTCCTTCCCTTCCACTCTTTCTAAAAATCAATGGAAAAATATCCTCGGGTGAGGATTAATGACAATGATGACAACATCATAGCTTCATTTAGATAAAATTCACATATCACACAATCTACCCATTTAAAGCAATTCAGTGTAGTCATCACCACAGTCAATTTTAGAACGTTTTCATCACCTCAGAAAGCAACCCTGTACCCTGTAGCTACCCCTCTCCTCAGCCCTAAGCCACACCGATCTTTGTCTCCGAGATCTCCCTATTCTGGACGTTTCATATGATGACTCACAAAATATGTGGTTCCCTTGATTTTAAAGTGAGGGAGCTCAGAAATGGTCAGAGGTGAAGGTGGTTGATTTAGTATATCTTTCATAGAAGAGGAGGCTGGGTGCAGCCCACTGGGGTCACGGAGCTGGTGAATGGTCTGGGAAACCACAACGTGCCTCTCTTGGCTGCAGCCCTGTGCGGACCAGTGCCTCATGCCTCCTGCTGCATAAGCTTACATCACCGGCCTGGCCTGCTTTATTTACCCTTTGCATACAAATATAATTAAGCCAACTATGGCAGGGGCATGACAAGTATTTATTTTGCATGCTTTATTTAACAAAAGTTTTCTATGGTTTTGGAGAAGCTTTTTCAAAGAAGTGTTTTAATGCTAACTTGATACAGAGTTTGGCAAAATTTGTATCAAGCTTTTATGCAGGAGAAGTCCTAGCAGGAAAAGGAAAGGGGATTTTCTCTTCCCGTCTTTAGTATATAAAACCACTATCTCCTTCTTCTGTGGATGTGAAACGGAATGTGGTGTCTGCCCTGCCATGCTGAAATACGACAGAACATCACTGGGTTGGTAGGGTTCATTTCCTTCCCTCCTCATCTAGGAAATGGTTAACATGCTTCTTTCTCTAGTATAAAACCTGAATTTACTTTATGAGAAGGTGGTTTCTGGGTTTCGTGGGAAATACACTATATGAAAGTTAGCATTATTATACAGAGGTCTTGGTAGATCACTTAATGTGTTAAGTGTCAATTTCTTCCACTCTAAAGGAAGGTTTGAAGTAGGTCATGTGGAGGACCCTCACAGCTCTAAATGTGAGCAGGACACTGTGGATTTCTACCACTTACTTTCTTTTTCCTTCTCTTGCGCAGGGATCATGGCCCAAGTAGCAATGTCTGCCCTGCCCATGGAAAATGAGGCCTCCTCAGAGAGCAGGATGGTGGTGACGTTCCTCATGTCTGCTCTGGAGTCCATGGTGAGATGGTCCACAGTTCTATCAAACATTCCATGGTTGGATCACTGTAGAAATAACAGAACTGGGGAATACTTCACTGTCATTTTTAATATTCAAATTTAGTTTTACGTCCCATCTGTATAAAGCATACCCTTCTTCATAGAGGATAATGGGCTTGTCATAATTTGTTTTTCTTACATTATGGATATAATGATATACATTTAAGCTTTCCAGATATGAAATTTTAATGAAGGCACGTGTTACCTTGTTTGAGAATATGTTTTGTCTAAATTCAAAGGTAAATTAATACGCCACTTGTATGCATCTGTTTATATCCATTGGCAGTAATGGTCAGGCTAACAGCTCGTGCCTCCTAGTATGATGCACTGAGAAGGAGCAGAACCACTTCTGTGGCGTTCTCACCAAAACCCGAATCTAACGAAGAAACATCATACAAACCCAAATTAAGGGACAGTCTACAAAATAACAGACTGGACTTATATATAAATGTCAGTGTCATGAAAGAAAAAGAAAACTGTTCCTGGTGGAAGGAGACTGAAGAGACAGGACAGCAAATAAAAAGTGTGACCCTGGCTTGGATTTTTGACCAGAAAAAAATAGATATATTATTTTTATATAAAGAACGTTATTGGGTCAATTGGCAAAGTACTAAACACACACATAACTCACATACACACATGCACCTCGACCTATCATATTCATACTGTAGAAAACCAAATATAAAGAGAAATTTTGAAACAATCTATGATAAACTGCATAATGGCTGCCCAAAGATGTTCATGTCCTCGCTCCTAAGCCTGTGAATGTTACTTTAACTGGAAAAGTGATTAAGTGAAATGTGATTAAGGCTCTTGAGATGAGGCGATTATCCTAGATTATCTGGTGGTAAATAAAACTGTTTCTTAAAAAAACTTGGAATAAGTTCTTTTGTCTTCTTTTAAATTATTATTATTATTGATTTCAGAGAGGGAGAAAGAGATAGAAACATCAGTGATGAGAGAGAATCATTGATAGGCTGCCTACTGCATGCCCCACACTGGGGATCGAGCCTGCAACCCGGGCATGTGCCCTGATGGGAATCGAACTGTAACCTCCTCGTTCATAGGTCAACACTCAGCCACTGAGCCACACTGGCTGGGTGGAATAAGTTTTAAAAGAAAGCATCAGGATCTATGTGAAGAGAACTAGAAATATCTTAACCAAGAACTGATCACATTCCTTCATTTGACAAATATTCATGAAGTGCCTCCAGTACCTAGGCCCTCTTCCAGGCGCTGGGGCTGTAGGACTTGAGAGGACAGAAGAGGTCCCCTTGCATAAATCTCATATTCTATTTGGGGAGATGGACAATTAGCAAATTCTGTGCCTGTGTGTGTAGATGTGTGTGTCTTAGTAAATATAATTACTATAATATTATAAAGAAAAGGAGGGTCGGGAAACAGTGTTTAGGGGAAAGAACTGATGGTCTGGGGAAAATTCTCTGGGTAGTTTATGCAAAGACCCGCATGAAGTGAGCCATGCCAGTGTCCGAGGGCAGAGTGTTCAAAGCAGTCAGAACAGCTTATGTAAAGGCCCTGAGGTGGGAACAAGTTTGGTATTTTCAAGGAACATCAAGAAGTCTAGCCCTGGCTGGTTTGGCTCAGTAGATGGAGCGTCAGCCTGCCGACTGGAGGGTCCCAGGTTCGATTCCGGTCGGGGGCGTGTGCCTTGGTTGCGGGCACATCCCCAGTGGGCGGTGTGCAGGAGGCAGCTGATCGATGTTTCTGACTCTCTGTCCCTCTTCCTTCCTCTCTAAAAAATCAATAACATATATTAAAAAAAAAAAAAAAAAGAAGTCCAGTAATACTGGAGCAGAGTGAGGGAAGGAGAAATGGTCAGAGGAAAGTAAGGTTCAAGAGGCACCTAGTGGTCAGATCATATAGAGCTCTGGACAAGTGATGTGGGAGAACAGTGCTCATGTGAACAAAATCAAATAACAATGAGCAAGAGTGGAAGCAGGTCACTACCCAGCCCAATGATTGAGTGTCGGCCTATGAACCAGGAATTCACAGTTGGATTCCCGGTCAATGCACATGCCCGGGTTGTGGGCTTGATCCACAGTGGAGGGCATGCAGGAGGCAGCCAATCAATGATTCTCTCTCATCATTGATGTTTCTATCTCTCCCTTCCTCTCTGAAATCAATAAAAAATATTGAAGAAAAAGAAGAATTGAAGCAAGGAGACCAGTTAGCAGGCTGTGGCGATCGTTTGGGTAGGAGATTTCCGTGTCCTAGTCTAGGGTAGGAATGGTGGAGGAGGTAAGAAATGATGGGACAAGAAAGATCTATTTAAGTTAGAGTTGATAGGACTTACTGATGGATTGGATGTGAGCTGTGAAGTTTTCTTAGGGGAAAATCAAGAGGATTTTTTTATTGTGATTATATATAAAATCATTAAATGTATCATGTAACCATTTCTAAGCATACAGTTCAGTTCAGTGGCATTAAATACATCCATCTCCAGAACTTTTTCATCTTCCTAAACTGGAACTTTGCACCATTGTATAATTACTCCCCATTCACCTCTCCCGCAAGCTCCTGGGAACCAAAGAGTTTTGGTGTTTTTTTAAATAAAGTTTTATTTAGAAATACTTTTAAGACTTACTGAAAGGTTAGAAAGAGTACAGAGAGTTCCCATACACTCCTTACCTATAACTTACATAACTATGGTACATTTTACATAATCATGGTATATCTATCAAAACTAATGGACCAGCCCTGGCCGGTGTAGCTCAGTTGGTTGGACGTTGTCCCATGCACCAAAAGGTTGCCAATTCAATTTCTGGTGAGGGCACATGTCTGGGTTTCGGGCTCCATCCCAGGTAGGGAGCGTGCAGGAGGCAGCTGATCAGTGTTTCTCTCTCTCTCCCTCTCCCTTCCTTTCTCTCTAAAGATCAATAAAAAATCTAAAAACAACAACACAAAACAAAACTAATAGACCAATGTTGGTACATCACTATTAACTAACTCCAGACTTTATTCAAATTTCATTAGCTTTTTTACTAATGTTCTTTTTCTTTTCCAGGATCCACCCACATTGCTTTTAGTCATCGTATCTCCTTAGCATCCATCCTTTGATCTATGACACTTTCTCAGACTTCCCTTGTTTTTCATGACCTTGACAGTTTTAAAGAGTTCTCTTTAGATATTTTATTGAATCTCCTTCCATTTGGGTTTCTCTGATGTTTCCCTCTTGTCTAGACTCTGATGGGTTTGGGGAAAGAAAACCACAGAAGTGAAATGCCCCTTCATTACTTTGTAATGGGTGCATGACATCAATATGTCTAATCACTGGTAAGTTTCACCATGGTCACTTGGTCAAGGCGGTATGATGATTAATTTTATGTGTCAACTTGACTGGGCCATGGGAGGCCCAGATAGCTGGTCAAATAATATTTTGGCGGGTGTCTGTGAGGGTGTTTTTGGAAGAGATTAGCACTTGAATTTAGTATAGCTGAGTATAGCAGGTGGCCTATCAGCGTGGGTGTGCATCCTCCACTCTGTTGAGGGCTCAACTAGAACAAAAAAATGGAGAAAGGTTGAATATGTTCTCTGCCTGCCTGCTGAGCTGAGACAGTGATCTTCTCCTGCCCTCAGTGCTCCTGGTTCTCAGGCCTTCAGACTTGGATTAGAATTTACTCTGTCAGGTCTCCACCTCTCAGGCCTTTGACCTACGCCACCAGCTTTCCTGGGTCTCTAGCTTGCGGTTCCTCTCTTAGCCAATTATATGAGCCAGTTCCTTGTAACAAACCTCATATTATCCTACTAGAGGCCTGGTGCACAAAATTCGTGCACTCAGGTGGGTGGGTCCCTCAGCCTGACCTGCACCCTCTTGCAAGGTCCTCTGGGAGACCTTGGGGCAGTCGGACATCCTTAGTGCTGCCGCAGAAGCGGGAGAGGCTCCCCCCACCACCACTGCGCTCGCCAGCCATGAGCCCAGCTTCTGGCGGAGTGGCACTCCCCCTGTGGGAGCACACTGACCACCAGGGGGCAGATCCTGTGTTGAACGTCTGCCCCTGGTGGTCAGTGCGCATCATAGCGACCGGTGGTTCTGCAGTTCGGTCATCCGGATGACCTTCTGGATGAAGCTGGGGCTGCGAGGGCCAGCCGGGGCAGCCGGGGCTGTGAGGGCCGAGCCCCTGGCATGAATTTCGTGCATCGGGCCTCTAGTATGAATATAATCTCCTATTGGTTCTGTTTCTCTGGAGAACCCTGACTACTATAGGCATCTGCCATGTTTCTCCACTGTCAAGTTACTATTTTTCCTTCTCCATGTCCTGTTCTGGGAAGCAAGTCACTATTCATCCCACAAATAATGATTCTTAGTGCTTGTAATGGTAAGGTGACACAGCCTCCATCATAGTGCTGGTGGGAGTGTGAACCCGCTATTTGTAATGTTTCAAGACCCCTAAAATAATTTATACCCTTTTACTCAGGTATTCCATGTGTCTGATATTGCATCCCACAGAAATAATCAAACATGCACAGAAATATTTATGTTCTTGGATGTTTGTTCAGTATTATGAGTAACGGGAAAAAACTTTTCAATAATGTTATGAAAAGTTTGACCATCAACCTATGAACCAGGAGGTCACAGATTCCCCGTCAGGTCATATACCTGGGTTGCGGGCTCACTCCCCAGTGTGGGGCATGCAGGAGGCAACTAATTGATGAGTCTCTCTCATCATTGATGTTTCTTTCTCTCTCTCTCTCTTCCTTACTCTCTGAAATCAATAAAAACATTAAAAACAATAATAGTAATATTAGGGTTAAACTGGCAAATAGTGATTATATTGGGCCCAATTGGATAACTCAGAACAGAATATGACAGACAGATATATATATATATGTATTTTGTTGTTGTTAATACTCATCCAAGGATATTTTTCCAGTGAGTTTTAGAGAGAGTGGAAGGGACAGGGAAAGACAGAGAGAGAGAAACATTGATGTGAGAGAGGCACATTGATTGGTTGCCTCCCACACGCACCCAACCAGGGCTGGGTATCAAGCCTACAACCAAGGTAGGTGCCCTTGACCAGAATTGAACCCAGGACCCTTCAATCCACAGGCTGATGCTCTATCCACTGAACCAAACCAAATAGGGTTATATATTTATTTAAAAATCATGTTTTTCAGGATTATAAATGCTCAAAAATCTATATATATAAAAGGCTAATATGCAAAGTGTCCTCTTGGGAGTTCGACCTGGAGACCAGGAATTCGATTGCTTGCTATGTAATGCGATGACCACCAGGGGGTGGTGCAGAGTGAAGGAAGGCCCGGGCTGGCAGCCAAGGAAGGAAGGTCTGGATTGGCCCCAGTCTCCGGCCAGGCCTAGGTACCCTACCTTTGCAAAATTTTCGTGCACCAAGCCTCTAGTAAGTGAATAAAGCTAAAGGCCAACCTATATACAATCATGCGATTCTAATTTTGTTTTTAAAAAGTATATATGTGCCCTGGCCGGTTTGGCTCAGTGGATAGAGCGTCGGCCTGTGGACTCAGGGATCCCAGGTTCAATTCCAGTCAAGGGCATGTACCTTGGTTGCGGGCACATCCCCGGTGGGGGGTGTACAGGAGGCAGCTGATTGATATTTCTCTCTCATCAGTGTTTCTGGCTCTCTACCCCTCTCCCTTCCTCTCTGTAAAAAAGCAATAAAATATATTTTTTTAAAAATAAGTATATATGTATATGTCTGTGCTTATTTCAAAATGTGATTAGTGGTTAATTCTGGGTAACAGGGTTCCAGGGTGGTTTTTTTTCTGTATTTGCTAAAATTTTAATAATATGCATATTTCATAATAAAAAATGCTTTTTAAAAAGGTATTTTCTAGCCCTAGCTGGTTTAGCTCAGTGGATAGAGTGTCGGCCTACGGACTGAAGGGTCCCAGGTTCGATTCTGGTCAAGGGAACATGCCCGGTTTTGAGCTCGATCCCAGTTGGTGTGCAGGAGGCAGCCAATGATTCTCTCTCATCATTGATGTTTCTATCTCTCCCTCTCACATCCTCTCTGAAATCAATAAAAAAATAGAAATAAGTAAATAAATAAATAGATAGATAGATAGATAGATATTTCCTACTGATGGTGCTCAGAGGCTAAAAATTGCTAACTTCACCTAATACCAAAGTCTATATGTCAAATTAGACTTGACACAAACAGAGGTTTGCCATGAAGTCAGTGGAACCTGAGCTCTGGGCTACCCCTGGTGCTGACCCCTTTCGTGGTCTTGGGAGAGTCCTAGCAATATGTGTACTTACGTTTTTGTAAAATTTGCTAGAATAAGGTATTTTAACCACATCAGTTAAGGTTGCTGTCTCCTTCTACTCTGACTTTCTCTCTGCCACAGCCCCTGTACTAGTTTCCTGAGGCTGCTGTAACAAATTACACAAACTTCGTGGCTTTAAACAGCACATGTTTATTGCCTGACAATTCTGAAGGTCAGAAAGCAGAAAATGGGTTTTGCAGGCCTGAAATCAAGGTGTCAACAGAGCTGCGTTCTTTCTGGAGGCTTTCAAGGAGAATCTGTGCCTGGCCTTTTCCAGCTTCTAGAAGCCACCCAAATTCCTTGGCTTGTGGCCCCTTCCAGTAAGGGCACCACTCTACCCTCTGATTTCATTGTCACATCTCCTTCTGCCTCTCTTGTCCTTATCAGTACCCTTGTAATCACATTGGGCCACCATGGATAATCCAAAATTATCTCCCCATCTTGAGATCCTAAGTGCAATCACATCTGCAAAGTCCCTTTTGCCAGGTAAGGTAACCTCTTCACAGGCTCTGGGGATTAGGACATGGACATCTTTGCAGGGTCATTATTCTGCCGACCGTAATCCACTCTGTCAGGTGATGTTGCAGCGGATATGTGTCTTTGGGGTCTCGATAAGGGGAAGTTGGACTGGGGATACATTTAGTTTTAGTTTAGTAGTAGTATGTGGCTTGCTGTTATTTTTATGTCTGGGTAAGTTATTGCTGGACATCCCAGTGTAGGAATAGTTTCCAGGAATATTCCTATAGCTCACTCTGTCAATTCATCCGGTAACATGATTTCAAGGACAGAGCCTGAGGTCATATTGTAGCGTGAACATATCTGGGTAGCAGAGATGAAACAAGGTTTTATTTTTATTATTTTAATTATTTTATTATTTTTAATCCTCCATTGATTTCTAGGGAGAGTGGAAGGGCGGGAGGAGGGAGAGAGAGAGTGAGAGAAACATCAATGTGAGATAGACACATCGATTGTCTGCCTCCCGCATGCACCCTGACCAGGGCTGGGAAACCTACAACCAAGGTTCATGCCTTTGACTGGGAATCAAACTCGAGACCCTTTAGTCCATGGGCCGACACTCTAACCACTGAGCCAAACCAACCAGGGCTGAAACAAGGTTTTAAATGTACAGAGCCAGAAGCTAGTCTGTGGAAAATTCTTCTAATCATTAAACAGGTAAAATTGTAAACAGAGGATTTGTTTTTCATTGATGCCTTGTCGAAACCAAAGTTCTCTCTGGTCAGGAATATACTCAGTAATGTAGCAAATGTAGTTATAAATACACCAAAATTCTTTTAACTTTTTGAAAGGGATGGTACTCAGTAGAATGTATCATGCTTCTCTGCAGGCCATAAACCTGTAGTACTACGATGAACAGCATGTCTGTCTATGTATGAGTTTTCATGGTTTATGGGTCCCTACCATCAATACTAAAAATGTAATCAACCATGTTGGAGGAAATATTAAAATGATATTTAAAATATTATTACCAGAGGAAGAGGCAGTCAAAGAGTATACAGCCAAAGATGTAGGGGGAAAAAAGAACCTGCACCCAATTCCAGCGTATTGGGGCAGGTTTCCCCACACCCACCCCAGCTGGTGTCTCATGGTTCAGCTCAGTTCTGACACTGTCAACCCAGAGACAGCACCCAGTCCCACAGGTTACGCGCTCAGTCCCACAAGACTGCCCCCCTTCAGATGCCAGTTGCAATCACGTTTATCACCCGTGCTTCTCATCTATCGTATCTGATTTGTCATAAGTGGGGGTTCCCAAATACCCCTCGGGTTTGATTATTTCACTAGAGTGGCTCACAGAACTCACCTTTATCACTCTCTTCCCTTAGAAAATTCCAAGGGTGTTAGGAGTTGTGTGCCAGGAACAGTGGACCAAATATATATTTCTTATGGTAAATCACAATATCACAGGGAGTTAATAAAAACATGTTCTTCTCTGGGTTCTATGGTGTTTATGGTATTTGCTTGATAAATTTGTTTTGGTTTCTTCTGGGTGATTTTTCTCATTCTAAAAAACGTTGTACCTAATGTTCTAATGTTGTACTTTCTTAAGCAGATCTCTTAGGCCCCACAAAATCCGGATCTGCCCTTGAACACTTCATTCTGTGTATTTCAGTGCAAAGAGCTGGCCAAGTCCAGGGTGGAAGTGGCCTGCATCGCAATGTATGAAGCGGAAGTGTTTGTCGTTGGGACCGAGAAAGGACGAGCTTTTGCCAGTGCCAGAATGGACTTGCAGAAGGATTTTGCAAAATACTGTAGGTGTTAATAATTTTATTCTTTGTATCCATAAACCTTAAAATATTTGCAGGCAAGTCTTATGTAATGTTTTTTTCTAAGACATCATAAGCATTATTCTAAAAATGTTTCTGACATCTCCATTGACTTGGCAAACCAGTGAAGAACTATTTAACACTGGTGTGTCCAAGAAACATGGTCAGTGTATTTTGTACTGGGTCCTCAGTGGGACTCTGGTTTTGTTGACTAAATTTGAAGTATATAGAGTAAGTTGTCTCTGATTCTTAAAAAAACCCCACATTTTAAAAAATGCTCTTACTTTACTCCTTCCCAAAGGGAAGGGTAGAACTCCTTCGGGGCTTGTTAGGTATTATTTTTGGTTAATAACCATTTTATTCCATTTCCCCCTTTTTTACTATGGTACTTTCAAGCCTTCAATATGCCAATATGTGCTGCGAGTGCTCAGGGGATTAATGAGCATGTGTGGTCATATTTAAGGGAAATTTTACTCCAAGGCAGTGATTTTCAACCTTTTTCATCTCATGGCACATGTAAACTAATTACTAAAATGTTGCAGCATGCCAAAAAATGTATTTTGCTGATCTGACAAGGGAAATAGGTATAATTTTGATTCATTTACACCAGATGACTATTGTTGTGTTGGCTGTTGTCATATTTTTATTTGACAATCTAAGGGAAAAGAAATCAGATACTACATGTTTTAAAAATTATTGCGGCACACCAGTTGAAAATCGCTGCTCTAAGGTGTTATCTTTACCACTACAAGTCATCTATCAAGTATTGAGTTAGCAATTTTGTATTTCCTGGAATCAAGAAAGGAACGTTTAATCAAAGGTTAGATATAGATATGTAGATATAGATATATAGATATGTAGATGTCTTCAAGAACTAACAGAGGGTATACAGTATATATCTATATATATGACCTGGATGTGTGTGTGTGTGTATGTATATAATCTTGATTTGATAGATATACTTTTGTTTTGTAGTAAAATCTATATATATAAAAGCCTAAGTGACCGAATGACCGATTGACTGGTCAACTGGTTGCTATAACACGTACTGACCACCAGGAGGCAGACGCTCAATGCAAGAGCTGCCCCCTAGTGGTCAGTGCGCTCCCACAGCAGGAGTGCTGCTCAGCTGACAACCCGTCCCAGTGGCCCAGCAGCCCAGTGGCAGCCACTCACTCCCTCAGTAGTCCTGCAGGTCCAATCTCCAGAGAGCAGGCCAGGCACCGACAGGCCAGGCAGCAGGGCCAAGATGAGCAGGAGCAGCAGGCAGGAGTGGCAGGTGGCGTTGGACTGCCCGTTTCAGCCCAGTCCATGCAGGCCACGCTGAGGGACCCCACCCGTGCATGAATTCATGCACTGGGCCTCTAGTTATATATAATATTTTTTTGAGGAAGATGCCTATACAGCATCGATCGCTTTTGGTCAGACTGAAGGAGCTCCTCAGTGCAGTGTTTCCTGAGGGGAGCAGCTGGGGGAGATAAAGGGGAACACAGAACAGGACTAAAGTTGGAAGGGATCTTAGAGATACACAGTGAGAGGAAAGGAGAGAGCAAGCTCCTTGGAAGCCGTCTCTCAGAAGCCAGAAAGGCAGGACATGTTATCAAGGGGCTCAGGACATGTTATCAAGGGGCTCAGGGCTGGGGAAGAGACCTTGATGTCCACTCGGACATTAAGAAACAGGCTGCGATGGACTTGTCCACCTGGAGAATTTCATATATATATGAGATTGATTCAAATTGACTTCTAAAACCAAAATTTAGGGTCTCTGCTATCAAGAAGATTAAAAAATAAAGCAGTGAATATAGTGAGTATGTGATTGATGAAGAAAGGTAGTTTTGCCCTAGCTGGTTTGGCTCAGTGGATAGAGTTTCGGCCTGCGGACTAAAGGGTCCCAGGTTCAGTTCTGGCCAAGGACACATGCCCAGGTTGTGGGCTCAATCCCCAGTAGGGGGCGTTCAGGAGGCAACCAATCAATGATTCTTTCTCATTATTGATGTTTCTATCTGTCTCTCCCTCTCTCTTCCTCTCTGAAATCAATAAATTAAAAAAATTTTTTCAAATATCTCTAAAAAAAAAGAAAGGTACTCCCAGTTCATTAATGTCAGCTGATAATTGGATTTCAAATTTTTGAAATTTAATTAGTGTTTTTTAGAGTTTCACAATTGCATGCTAATTTTTCACAGATAGCGCTTGCCATGTTTTTTATTTCCTCTTGTACCCATTTTGCTAAACTTTACTTTTAATGATTTTATTTAATATAAGTTGTCAAATTTCCCTTTAAATTGTTTATAATATTTGCTTTATAATTTTAATCTACGTAATGATATCTCTGTTTTAGTTTCAGATATTGGTAATTTGTTTTTTCTCTTTTTCTTGATAATATTGCAAGGAATTCATCTTTTTTACTTTCTAATGAGCCAACTTTTGGCTTTGTGATTTTCTCTATTCTTTTATAAAGAAAATAATTTCTTTGTCAATTATTTTTGCTCTTATCTTTATTATTTCCTTACTTATAATTTCTTTGGCTTTACTTGATTTTCTACTTTTTTGGTTGCATAGGTCATTGACTTTTAAAAAAAATATTCATTTAAAATTATAATTTTTCCTTTAGGTTCTGCTTTAGATGTATTTCAAAGACTTTGAATGTTGTGTTTTTACTATCATATAGTTAAAAATATTTCCTAATAACCCTAGTAAATTATTTTGACCCATATTTTCTTAGGAGCATGTACCTTAATTTCTTAATACTTGGGGAATTTTTTGGTTTTTTATTTCTTTTTTTTAATATATTTTATTGATTTTTTTACAGAGAGGAAGGGAGAGAGATAGAGTTAGAAACATTGGTCAGCTGCCTCCCGCACACCTCCCACTGGGGATGTGCCACAACCAAGGTACATGCCCCTGACCCGAATCGAACCTGGGACCCTCCAGTCCACAGGCCGACGCTCTATCCACTGAGCCGAACCAGTTTCGGTGGTTTTTTATTTCTAATTACATTTTATTGTATTCCAAAAATGTACTCAATGTCATTTTAATCTTTTTTAATTTATCAAGACTTAATTTATACCTTAGCACATCATTTAAGCCATTCCTGGCTACCACCTGCATTGCCATTACCTTTTGCATCTCTTTTGGTTATCATTTGCATGGAATATCTTTTTCCATCCTTTCATGTCCAGTCTATATATGTCCTTCAATCTAAAGTGAGTCTTGAAGATAGCATAATGTTCCATAGTTCTTTATCCCTTTTTCACTTTTTCCCCCCATTTTTTTCTTTTTGCTTTTCTAACTCGATGACTTTAAAGACTTGTTTTTTAGTTTGTTTATTCCTCTGCCTGATCAAGTAGGCTGTTGAACACCTCTAATTAATTTTTCAGTTCAATTATTGTATTTTTCAGCTCCATAATTTCTCTTTGGTTCTTTTTATTGTTTCCATATTTGTCAGTAGTCTCATTTTGTTCATGTATCATTTAGTTGTGTATATTCCCTTTCAGCTCATTGAGCATCTTTGTGTTATGACATTATGACAATTATTTTGAACTAGAGACCCAGTGCACGAAAATTCACAGGCCTGGCCGGTGACCAGAGCCGATCTGTGAGGCGACTGGCGGGGTGATTGGGGCTCCGTTTACCCGCCTTGGCTGGCCTGGCACCACCAGCTTGCCAGCCCCACCCCCTATTGCTACTGCCGGTTGGGGTCTGCAGGCTGGGGGCATCTCCTGTGTTGAGCCTCTACCCCCTGGTGGTCAATGTACATCATAGTGACCAGGAGTTCTGCCGTTCGGTCGATTTGCATATTAGGATTTTATATAGATAGATTCCTTTTTTTTTTTAATCTGTTTTATTGATTTTTTACAGAGAGGAAGGGAGAGGGATAGAGAGTTAGAAACATTGATGAGAGAGAAACATCTATCAGCTGCCTCCTGCACACCTACTACTGGGAATGTGCCCGCAACCAAGGTACATGCCCTTGCCCAGAATCGAACCTGGGACTCTTCAGTCTGCAGGCTGATGCTCTATCCACTGAGCCAAACCGGTCAGGGCTAGATAGATTCTTTGTCAGGCAGTCCGTAGGTCTGCATTTCTTTAGGATTGTTCTGGATTTTTATTTTGTTCCTTTGATTGGGCCTGTTTCTGTGTATGCCTTGTAATTTCTTTTCTGGAATTGGGGCATTTGAAAAAATAACCACCCCAGGCTTTGCATACTGGCTCTGTGCAGGGGAAGACCTTCACCAGTCATCCTGCCGGCTGTTCTAGGACCTCTCTAACCTTTTAAAATATCTTTCTCCCCCTGGTGTCTGCCCACAGAACTGCAGCTCTAACGTGCTGCTGACCCGCTTTCAGCAGCTACCAAACTGTAGTACAGATCCCATCAGTGCTTGGAGTGAGACAAGACAGAAACCACTTCCTCCTGCAGCCCCCAGACAAGGCAGAATGTTGGCCACACGGTCCACTCTTTTGTTTCCATCCCAAAGGAGGAGCCCCAGCATGGGAGTTTCCTCCCAGTTGCTCTGCAACTGTGTGGTGCCAAGCACAAATTGGCACACCAAATGCCAGGAATTTTCCTGCCCCTTATACTGCAATCCCTTCTTGGGTTTACAATGGCTTAGGTGCTGTGGCTTCTCAGCTGTTCGGTGGAGTTCTCACAGAGCTGTTCTGGTCTATATTTTGTTCATTTGCTGTTGCTTCTTCGTCTGCCATATTGCCAACATCACTCTCCTGTTTTTGTTTTTGAAGAATGTATTTACTTGATATGGAATTCTAACTTGGCAATTTTTTCTTTCAGCCCTTTAAAAGTTTATTCCATTGCCTTCAGGCTTCTGTTGTTTTAGATACAAAGTCAGCTTAGAATTCTAACTTTTGTTCTTCTGAAGGTAATGTGTCATTTCTTTTAGGTTGTTTAATCTTTGGTTTTTGGCAATTTGTCCATGATATGTCTATTTGTGGTTATCATCAATTGTGGACATTTTGGCCATTATCTCTTCAGATATTTATTCTGATCCGTGTCTTCCTCATTTACACAGAAGAAAATTTGATGTCCCACAGGTCAGTAAGGCTCTGTTCCCTTTTCTTTTCTTTTTTCTATTCAAGCTTTAGATTGGATTGTTTCTGTTGCCTTTCTTTGAGGACATTGATTCTTTCTTCAACAGTGTGCTGTTGTTAACTGTGAAAATTTCATTTCCGATTATTTTTTATTTCTAGAATTCTATTTTCTCCTCTCTCTTTCTTTTTTGTTAGCATTTTCATTTCTCTGTAGGGATTCCCCATGTACTCACCCATTTATTCAGCTCCCCTGGAAATTCTTAAATGTATTTAAAGCAGTTGTTTTAAATCCTTATCTGATCATTTCAACATCTGGGTCATTAATGGTCCTGCTTCTATTTTTTTTCTTTCTCTTCATCATGGATCACATTTTCCTGCTTGTTTACATTTCTACTAATTTTTTAATTTTATACTGGGTATTGTGTATGGTGTGTTATAAATATCTGCTAAATAGTCTTGCTCTCTTTTTTTTGGAAGGCAGTTAAATTACTGGCAGGTCACCTTGACCCTGTGGGGAGCCTGTGTAAATTTTGCTTTTTGTCCTACGGCATCACTCTTAGTCTTCAAGTGTGACCCTTACTCCTGGGGTGTACCCATTAATTTCACAAGGTGTTTACCAAGCTTCTCTAACTTAGTAGAACTTGAATTCTAAACTCTGTCTTTCTAGCACCACACAGCTGTTTAAATCTCTGCTCAGCCCTTTAGCTTGTTGCTTTTTCTTAAAATCTCACTCTATGCTGACACAGTTGTGGGGCCAATCAAGAATTTGAGGGAAATTTCTATGAAGACATTGGGTCTCCCACCTCTGTGACTCGCTCCGTTCCAGCATTTCCCCATGAGTTTCCGGCCACGGTGGCAGTCCTGACATGTGACATAGATTTGAATAGCCAGCTCAGCGAGAATCTCCCTCTGTGTAAACTTCCCTTTCTTCAAAGACAGCATTCCTCCCAGTCTCTGCCTGGTTTCGGTTGTACTTCAGTGCCTTCAGATACTTGGTTTTAGTATTTTTTCCAGAGCCTATCACTGTTATTGGCAAGTACACACTTCTCTGCCAGTACTGGAACTAGAATATTGGATGTGATTCTTGAATAGGTGATGTTTGTTTCATTAGAAGTTGTCAGGGAAGTAAGGAAAAATTACCATGGAATAGCAAAAAAGCAAAAGCAGCAACACATTTACCTCCCCTCTGAAACTAGAAACCAATTCCCTATGGTATAAGTGTTCACTCACTAGTTGAATACTCAGAACAACAGAAATTTAGAATCAGCCTATATTTGTGTTGTAGGTGCTCAAGAGGAAACAATACAGAGTAAAGCAGGACTTGGCAAACCTTTTCTCTAATGGGGCAGAGAGGACATAGGTTAGTCTCTGTGGGGTATTACAGTCTGTTGCAGCCACTCAGCCTGCTATTGTGCTGGGAAAGCAAAACTGAGTAATGGGCAAGTGAATGAACGTGGCCAAGAAAGCCTTAGTTACAGACACTGAAATTTGAACTTCAAATTTCATATGATATTTATGTGTCATGAATGATACTCTGCTTTCAAACTCTGTTAACCATTTCAGAATATAAAACCATTTTTAGCTCACAGGTCATACAGAGCCAGCAGGGAGCGGGCAGGATCTGGCCCATTGTTTCCTGGCCCTAGAGTCACCTCTGCCACTCTGTTCACCTCTTCACCTGTAAGCCAGAATTGTCTCAATGACCGAACACACATAGGTTTTCTATTGCTTCCTGCTGTTAGCCCAGCTGCCTGGTTCTGACATGTAAAGGTGCATAAGAATTGCTTTGCAGAATTGTATACACAGAACTCTGTCATCTGAACCTGATGGATGACTGAGGGTGTCCAGGGATACTTTTTGCCCGGCCACAGTTCTTGCTTTACATTTGACCTTAGAACATGACTCCATCGTGTGGGCCTCTCTAGCTCCAGGTATCATTGTATGATAGCAGTCAGGTTATTGCTCTGCAAGTCCACCCTCCTCTGCCCTGCCTGGGAACTGAGCTGGGCCCTGTAAGCATCCTCCTTGGCAGCTCGCACCTTGTGTGCTTTGTCGGAAGAGATCGGGGAGGTGCCCTGGGGAAGGAGCATCTCTTCCTGATACCAAAGGGTTCTCGCCTGCTGTGCCCGGGGCACCTGGCGACCAGCAGCAGTTGGGATTCCCAATAGCTCCCCTACCGCACTCAGCATCCAGTCAGTTCCATTGGCACCCCTGCTGGCTTCCCAGCAAGTCTCACAGAAGTCTTAGAAAGTTCCAGAAGGAGGCTTCCCAGTGAATCAGCGGCACACCTCCCCACCCACCCACCCCCACCCCAGGCAGTTTCCCAGGGAGGCCCTCCAGTGCCCCAGAGAGTGGCTTCCCAGCGAGTTCTGTTGCCATCACCCGCAGGTGGTTTCAGAGTTCCACCAGCGCCCCAGAGGGCAGCTTCTTTGCAACACCCAGCAAGCCTTGCAGGCCCCTGGGGGCAACTTGCCCATGGTTGCCACCCGCACCTCCAGAGGGTGGGTCCCTGCCTGCTGGCTCCAGCTTGCTGCACCCCAGGCCACTTTCCACCCTCGGATAGGCCATGGCTGCATCCACCCCAGAGAGTTCTGAATCTCTCGTCCTGATCCACAGGGTCCCTGGGGGACCCTCTTCCCGATTGGCTCCTTCCTCAGCAGCTGTAGGGCTGCTCCCATTCCAAGCTGCTGTATGTTGAGTTCTCGTTACCCCTTAGTAGTCAACCCCTTGTTACTAGTTAATGAATCTTACTACACTTTCCCTGTTCAAATTAACCTGTGGTTTCTGTCTCCTGACTAGCCCTGATTAAAACCACCAGTTTCAAAACTTTTGGAATAGCAGCTGATAGGGGGCCGGTTCAGGGGAGGATAGGGGCCTAGCTGGTCCTGAATGTGTGCAGTGGTGAGGGTCGTCCTACACAATGACTGATAGCAAATATAGCTATAACAAACATAATGTCTGCTTAAAAATAATTTCCTTTGAACTACTACTATTTCTTTGTGTGTTGAATCACAATTCTTTAGCAATAGATTCATTTCAAAGATGCTCATCATGTAATATTATCCTGATCATCACAAGTGGCTTGTTCTTTGTTCTTATTTAAATAGACAAAGATCCCCCTTTTTCCTTTCCATATGCCAGAAGCATAGAGATTAAGGACCTGTACGGTACAAATGCCTGGGTACTGACTGTGCTGATGGCTTGTTCACAGGCGCGGAAGACCTGCCTGAGGCCAAACCCCCAAGCCCTGTGAAAGGGCTGCAGCTCAGCTCGGGAGAAAGGGAAATCCTCAGGAACGCAGTGGAGGACTATTTCTGCTTGTGCTATGGTAAAGTGCGTTAATGTGAAGCATCAATTCTCCGGATAGTTCACTGTGGAGTAAGCATTAGGCCATTTTATTGGTGTGATTATTTAGACGGTTCTAACATCTGAACACCCACATTCTCATCAAGCAAAGAGCGGTCCTTAATTAAGTACCAGCTCAAGTTTTCTTACTGAAGACAACTTGTTTTTTTCTGGTCCATCGAAACCTCTCGATTGATCAGACTTCAGTGTTGGCTCCCATTTTAGGGAGCCCCCAGTGGCCCCCCACTCCTTGGCCAACTCAGTTATTAAAGATTTTTATTGTTGCTTGGTCATCAGCCTCACCCTCATCTGTCTCTCCACCTATCCACATCTTTCCACAGGCATTAGGCATTTTTAAAAAAATACCTACACAGTGTTTTAAAAAGCTAGATAATGAGCCCTGGCCATCGTGGCTCAGGGGATAGAGTATCGGCCCCTGCACCAAAGGGTCTCATACCTGGGTTGCAGGTTCAAGCTCTAGTCCCAGCCAGGGCTTATATGGGAGGCAGCCATCAATGTGTCTCATATCGATGTTTCTCCCCCTCCTTTCTTTCTTCCACTCCCTCTAAAAATCAGTGGGAAAAAATATCCTCAGGTGAGGATTAACAAGCAAAAAAAAGCTAGATAACCAAGTAACTATACAGGTGTTATACTAGTATACTTATTTTCAATATAAGCACCTTAGCATCTTAGGGCCTTGTTTATCATTCCTAGATAGCTGCACACATTTATTGACCTGCAAGTCCCTGTGAGCATTTGACTTTGGGGACCCCCAGCACAAGGGATCTTGGGATCTCAGGCTACACTTGTCTCTGAGAAAGGGCTCCAGCACCTCTGGGCTGGTGGGCCAGTGTAGAAAGATACATGGCCCAATGGTGGCATGAGGCCATGTTGACCTCATAACTTCCACAGGCAAGTTGGCCTGACTCGTTCGGTGTGACACAGGGACAATTACACTTGGAGTGGAGGCTCTATCCAGCAGCCTGAATAACCATGTGTGCTCTCTGCAGCCCTGGGTGTGCCAGGCAGAGTACCCCAAATTGCACATCTTCCAAGAGAATGGAGATGAAAACCTATTCTTTTCTCTTTCTTATATGAAGGTTTAAATATTGTAAATATTTTATTTTGGCCCTTTGGTTGGTAATTTTTCTAATTTCGGAGATAAAGAAATAGGGTACCTTATGCTTCTAATGTCTCTTCAAACGATGGCACCACCTGTGTTCATTACACTAAATGAAATGGGCCGGTAGGGTTATACGCTCCTGCCACGTAAAGTCATCTTGCCTCTTCTCCTAGGCAAAGCCTTAGGAACATCAGCAATGGTGCCTGTTCCATATGAGAAGATGCTGCAAGATCAATCGGCTGTGGGAGTGGCGGGGCTTCCAGAAGGAGTCTCCTTTCAGCACCCGGAGAACTATGATCTTGAAACTCTGAAGTGGATTTTGGAGAACAAAGCCGGGATTTCATTCATCATAAACAGGTGACAGGCTCTGTCCCATCATAGCAGTTAGTGTATTTGAAGATAAGCTGAGAGCTTAATTGCAGTTAGTTCATTGTGTTCTGTTGCGTTTAGAAGTTGGTTATTCAGCTATTTGATCTGACTTTCTTGTGTGTTCACATTGGGTAATAGTGTTGGTTTTCTTGCAGACCTTTCCTAGGTCCGGCAGATCATCAAGGTAAGTGACAGCTTCTCATACTTAGTGACTGCCCTTGGCTGCTAAATCAGTTCTGCTTTTCTAATTAAAATGCAAGTTCGGCACATTCTAAAGCTTGTTTATTCTCATTGAGGAGGCGGTCTCTGACAGGCAGGGTGGGTGGTCATGGTGTTTGCAGGGTGTACAGCTCAAGGAGAGACACACCCTGCCTAGAAAGTGGAGACACCACCCTCCTCCCAGCTCACCTGCTGGTGAGTTTCTGCACCTAGACCTCAGGCAGCAGTAGACCCACCTTGTCCTGGTGCACAGCAGTGTGAGGAGTGTGGGGCCACCTCCTGGTCTTTGACCACAGCCACGGGCCAGGCATTGATGGTCTCAGGAGTGGGTCTAGGATTGTGATTGTTCCCATGTTTCTGAAACTCACAGTCTAGGAGGAGGAATGAGACTCTCCAGCAGGGAGCCGGGTGTGGCCTGTGCTCTCAGAATGGCTGGAGGAAATCCCTGAGAGCCCTGCAAAGGGGTTAGAATTGTGTGATTGGAAGGGCTTCATGGAGGAATGGGTCCCAAAGATAAGCAAGGGGTCAACAGGGTGTTCTTCCAGGAAGCCCATGCCATGTGACCACACAGAAAGCGATGTGGAAGGGTGTCTGAGGCCGCATTTGGGAACCAAGGACCCTTTATAATCTCCTGAACTTAGGATTTTGAGGGGACCAAAAATATAATAATAATTTACCGGAAGTGTTTAGAGATCAACTTATGCTTACTTCTTATTTTCTCAGATTATTATTCTGAATGTAATTGGAAACCATAGCTGTATATGAAAGATCCGATCTAAAGAGGATGTCATACTGAGACTGCATAGGAAGGGATGCCCCAGGGGGCATAGGGTGGGGTACACATAGTTCATACAGCACACCAAGAGGTGGTTCTTCTGAGCATAGACTACTCAGGGAGCAACTCTGTTCCTGGACCAGCTGTGAGCTCCTGGACTCCTCAAAGGAGGGATTTGAAGGTGAGGGTGGCAGGTGACAGGAGATTGTTGTGCCAGATGACTTGTATTTTCATTAGAGACTGTTTAGTGCTTACAGTGTGCCAGGCACTGTTCTAAGCACTTTGCATGTATTCTCACCCAACCACCATTTCAGATGAGGAAACTGAGGCACAGGGGGGGTTAGTGAGTTGCTGGAGGTCACCCAGCTGGTGAGCAGCAACATGGGATCCACACCTGTGCTTCAGCTCCAGTCTGCTCCTTGGCCCCCATTCTACCCACACGAATGGCCCCAGAACATGGGGTCAGGTTTGAGATAGTCTCTCCCCCCACTGACTTGGAGATGGGAGTTCTGTTCTCTCTGTATTGGCTTTCATTTTATATATGCCTTTTAAAATACATATATTTTTATTGATTTCAGAGAGGAAGGAAGAGGGAGAGATGGCAACATCAGTGATGAGAGGGAATCATTGATTGGCTCCCTCCTGCATTCCCCTACTGGGGATTGAACCCGAAACCGGGCATGTACGCTGACGGGAATTCAACCATGACCTCCTGGTTCATAGGTCGATGCTCAACCACTGAGCCACACCAGCCGGGCTCATTTTCTATGTCTTTGAACGTTGTCATATTTCAGGATGCAGAAAGGGGCTAATGTGTGTCTTTTTACTTCTGCACAGGTGGGCCTGGGGTGGTAACAGATGCTGAGAGAGCAATGACATTGTCCATTGACAGGTAAGGGATAGATAAAAAATACAATCACATCTAGCCCCAAAGTGATCCTTTTTAGACTGGAAAGTCTTCCTTATTTTGTTATACAGCTGACCCTTGAACAACCTGGGTTTGAACCTCATGGCTCTTCTTATACCGCTAGTGGACCAGCACACTTCAGACCTGTGTTGTTAAGGGTCATCTGTGTTTTTAGCCTGCAGCTGGGAATACGTGTATGTGGAGGGCTGACATATATTATATTCAGATTTCGACTGTGTGGTTGGTCGATGCTCCTAACCTCCAAGTGTCCAAGGGTCAGCTATATATTATTTATTCAAAAAGATGTTTGGGATTCTATCACTAGCGTCAGTTAACACAGTTAATTTTGTAACAAATTATTAAGAATGTTAATGTTAAACTTGTGGCAGGTTTGCTTTCAGTTTGGCGTGGGAAGGGGATTCGGCAGCATGGAGATGAGATGTGGGGAATTGTAGTTCAGGGTTCCAGATGCCTGTGGGCAGTTCTCACCCTGCCTGTCTTGACCAGGGTTCCTTTCTCCTTTCAGTTGTGGCCCCATCCATGTGAAAACTGAACCCATGGAAGATTCCGGTATGTATACCGATGCTTTTAGAATCCAGTGTTTAGCAGGTTATCATTTGACTCCTTTCTTTTGTTTTACTTAAAAATATATACATATATATATATAAAACTCTGAGTAAACTAAGGATAAAGGGAAACTTACTCGATTTTATTTTTTAAAATCTACCAAAAAGAAAAAATACAACTAACATTATACTCAGTGATGAGAAACTAGAATCTTTCCCCCTAAGCTCAGGAATAAGGCAGGGCTATACCCTCTCATCACTCCTTTTCAAACTTCATACCGGAAGTCCTAGCTCCTGCAGTAAGACAACAAACGGAAATAAAAGGTATACTGATTGGGAAGGAAGAAATAAAACTGTTTGGTCATAGATGACATGATTGTCTATGCAGAAAATCTGAAAGAATCAACCAAAATATGGGGTTTAGGACACTAATTAACCTCAAATGGGACCTTATTTGCAGAACAATCATATTTTATTCAAATATCTAGAAAAGAGCCTTCTAATGCAGTAAGTGATTGGAGGGGAAAGGTGAAAAGGTTAAAAACAGAATTTCTTAAAAACTCAAATGTTTAATCAAGAGATGGGAAAATATTGAAAGTATTAAAAGTAGAAAGGTCAGACCAGCCAGTATGGTTCAGTGGTTGGTCACCAGTTCGATTCCTAGTCAGGACACATGCCCAGCTTATGGGCTCGATTCCCAGTAGGGATCTCATCGATTTTTTTTTTTTTTAATGTAAGATTTTTGGTTTTATTCATTGCTGGTGAAGACATTATTATTTTTTTTAATATATTTTTTATTGATTTTAGAGAGGAAGGGAGAGGGAGAGAGAGAAAGAAATTTCAGTGATGAGAGAGAATCATTGATTGGCTGCCTCCTGCAAGCCCCCCCACTGGGGATTGAGCCCGAAATCCCCAGCATGTGCCCCGACCAAAATCGAACTGTGATCTCCAGGTTCATAGGTTGATGCTCAACCACTGAGCAAGACCAGCTGGGCTGATCTTTCCACTTTTTAAAAAATATATATGTTTTTGTTGATTTTTAGAGAGAGAGGAAGAGAGAGGGAGAGAGATAGAAACATTGATGAGAGCCCTCGAGGAAAGTTCAGAAAACCCCAAATAGTCAAGTACATAAAATTCAGACTTCAAAAAGATGAAAATGACACAAACTGGTTATAAAAGACTAAAACTAGAATTTGACAATGCTCACAAAAGCAACCTAGAATATGAAATGAAACAGTTTCAAAATGTGAAGTTAAAATTAAATCTAAGATAATCCAAAAGAGAAGCACTGGCCAATAGTAAGAAGAAAAGAAGTAGAAAAAGGGAAAATAGAGGCCTGTCACAGACAGAATGGGAGGCGGTGCACCAGCGCCATAAAGCTGTCCAGGTGTGGCTTATCCTCCGCTGCCCCCAGGCACGAGGGGAACCCGGACGTGAGTGGCCAGTCTCCTTGTCACAGCCACCACAGCTGCGCTGCAGGGGCTTGCGTCCCTCCCAGTCACATGTAAATATGTGCTTAGTAGAAGCTCCACTTCAATGACAGTCTGAGAAGTAATGGTGCTTGTCCACCTTAGTTATTGTAGGTAAAACCAGCAAGTCAGTGAAGAGAAATGAGCGGTGGGTCTGGGCCGAGCAGCATTCAGCTGTGGAGTCTTAATCGCACTTACACAAGGACATGCCTTCAGCTCTCACCACTTAATCTTAGCCTCGGGTGCTTTTCAAAGCGCACGTATGTTCTGCCTGCAGCCCCCACTTAGGAAGATGACAAGTGGGGGCAGAGGAGTGATCAGCTCTCCCAGGGGCCCTCTCCTGGATCCAAACCCAGAGCTCCTGTAGCCTCCCTCACGGCTGTTGGGCGTGAGCATGTCCCTCCCGCTTTAAAACAGGCGTCTTATTGAGGCCTTTCTTTGGAGATGTGGTTCTGTTTAAACAAAAATATGCTCCCGATTAATGAATTCTACTGTGGATTTCATGATGCAGTACAATTGCTTCCAGCTGCCCACCGGCGTTGGGAGCAGGCCATCAGTCGGCCTATTTCTCGTGATATTTGTGTACACAGAACAAATGTTTCAGTGATTTTGAATTTCTTTCTCTGTCTCTCCCTTTCCCTGCTCCCCCTCCCCCTCTCTTTCACTTGAGGGAAGACAGCGGTAAATCTGCTTCATTAGCATGTCAAACAAATTCTGCGCTGTCCAATCTGGTTTCAGTTGCCTGGATGAAAAAGGAATGTTTCCCTGACAGCCCAGCTGTCGCTTGTTCATCAGTTGTTTCAGTTAGTAGGAACTGTAGTGCCTAATCAGCTTGGAATGTGTACTTCAATTAAAATTTTATTATACAATATTACAAAACCTATATATGTTCCATTTTTTTAAAACATGTAATCACCTTTATTTATTTACTAGAGGCCCAGTGCACGAAATTCATGCACTGGGGGGGGGGTGTCCCCTCAGCCTGGCCTGTGCCCTCTCATAGTCCGGGAGCCCTCAGGGGATGTCAAACTGCTGGCTTAGGCCCGCTCCCCTTCGGACATCCTTAGCACTGCTGTGGAGGCAGGAAAGGCTCCTGCCACTGCTACTGCACTGGCCAGCCATGAGCCCGGCTTCTGGCTGAGCAGCGCTCCCCCTGTGGGAGCACACTGACCACCAGGGGGCAGGTACTGCATTGAGCATCTGCCCCCTAGTGGTCAGTGCGAACATAGCAATCAGTTGTTCCATCATTCAGTCAATTTGCATATTAGCCTTTTATTACATAGGATTTTTGTTTGTTTTTTTAATCCTCACCTAGGATATTTTCCCATTGATTTTTAAAGAGAATGGAAGAGAGGGAAAGACAGAGAGAAACATCGATGTGGGAGAATCACATCAATTGGTTGCCTCCTGCAGGAGCCCTGACCAGGGCCAGGGCTGGGGAGGAACCTGCAACCAAGGTACATGCTCTTGACCAGAATCGAACCTGGGACCCTTTGGTCCACAGGCTGATGCTCTATCCACTGAGCCAAACCGGCTGCGGTATGTTCAAATTTTTAAAAACTCAGACTTATAAGAGTATTAAGAAAAATCCTTTTTCACCCTTTCACTCTTTCCTTTCAAAATTCCTCCCGCTAAGTCTCCCTGCACACCTCCAATCCCTTCCCCATATGAGGTGGCAATAACTTTTAATCAGTTGGTGAAAATTTTTTCACCTCGTGTATAAATAAGCTCATAAATGGCATTTTCCTTTTATTCTTTTTTATGCTTAAGTAGACCTCCTTTGTCAACTTTCCTTTGATCTTTCCATCAACTTACCTTTTTGTCCCATTTCTGAGCAAATTCCTCAACTTAATCTACCATTTCATTAATATGGCTATCAGCCCTGCCCATTCTGTTCCTCGGTTGTCCTAACAAGTTTTCCTTTTTGATAATCACATTTTAATTTTTTATTGATTAACTTGAGGGAAAGAGAGAGAAAGAGAAACATCGGTTCGCTGTTCCACTTATTTATGCATTCATTGGTTGCTTCTTGTATGTGCCCTGACCAGGGATTGAACCTGCAACCTTGGTCTACAGGGATGACGCTCCAACGGAGCTACTCACACCTTAAATATCCAGTCTCGCTGTCCTTATACCAATAGCTATTACTTTTCAGAAGACCTTCAGAGCTTGTGAATTGATGCTAAAAGTGAAGCCCGAGCTGTGCCACAAGTTTTGCTTTTGATGTTATTAACATTCGTGGTAAACTTGCACGTGTACTTCAGTAGCAGTTACCTACTGCTGTATGAAAAGACACCAAAACTCAGTGGCTTCAGTGATTCCATTTTCTTACAATTCTGACTGTTGACCTGGCATTGCTTCTTGTCTGGGCTGGCCCGGCTGGGGCTGCATCGCCTGGGAGGCCTGGCGCCTGGGTCTGAGGCCTCAGCCAGGAGAGCTAGATCCCACTCCCCTCCCAGCCTCCAGGAGGCTAGCCCAGGCGTGTTCACAGGGCCACTAAACTCCACAAACAGCAGGCTCTGATGCACACGCTTTCAAGACTCTGCTGCGTCCCATTGGCCAACGCAAGTCATGTGGCCAGGCCCAGATTGAAAGGGGGAAGAAGTGACCTCACTTCAAGAGAACAGGAGTGGGCAAGTCACATTGCAAACAGGTGTGCATACAGGATGGGAGCATATTGTGGCTGTTTTTTGCAATCTACCACACCTTTCCCTGATAAAAGCTTTTGGTTTTACTAATGTGGTTTCCCCAGGTTTTCAAGTCCTTTTCATTGTAGTGGGTTAAGATTATATGTGCCTATCAGATCCCATTACAGAAGAATGTTTACGTGTTTCATGTAAATGCACGCATATATTCAGCCTTCTTAAAAGAGGACATTTCCCCACACTAGATCTCTCCTTCCCATCTTTCCTCCCTCCATTCCTTCTTTCATTTGTCTCTCCCACTTTCCCTTTATATTGAATTTATGTTAATTTATTTTATGTTATTTATATTTTTATATGGATAAGCCATTTGTTCATAGTGATGTGCTACGAGTTCTTTTGCTGTTTATAATGTTGCTGTGTTCATCGATACAGAACCTGGTTGTTCTATCAGCTGGTCATCTTTCTGTGTTGGGTTTGGCCTAACATGTAATTCTGTCATTTCCATTGCATTCAAAGGCATTTCTCTGAAAGCAGCAGCTGCGTCAGTCAAGAAAGAATCAGAGGATCCTAATTACCATCAATATAATATGCAAGGTAATACTATTTGATAATCATTTTCTCCTCCCAAAGATATTTGGGATGAAAAATTGTAATTGCCACCCATCCGTGTGAGCTGCCCCTCACCGTCTTCCCAATAGCCTCTTCTCCGCCCGCTCCCTGCTGCCACAGCCTCCTTCCTGCTCCTTCCCTTCCAGTATGACCAAGCACAGGCAAGAGGCTGGAAAGAGGAAAAGAGCTTTCTTCAAGTAATGGCAGAACGGGCAATTAAACAAAAGGCTAACAGTGTCATCAGGCTGTGGGCCTGCCTACAACACTGTTGGCTGTGAGTGTCCAACTTGAAATATGTAAGGAGTCTTCCATTATGACCTCAGTTGCTCTGGTTTCAGTCTTGAGAACGGGAATTAAAGCCCCACAGTGTTAGTCGTCACACGCTGGACAGCAATAATGTGCAGGTTTCTTTATGTCACTCATTGGAAGAAAAACTTGACATCAGTTAGTGCTGTGCCCATGTCTGTACTTCACAATGAGGAAAAAATTATAAGAAAAGCATAAAAGAAATGCTTTTGCTTTTTTTGTTGTTGTTGCTGGCACACAAATATTGATTAATAATTTTATAGTAAGAGTCACTGGTAATAAAAACCAAAATGTATTGGGATTCAGTAATTTGCCTTGCAAATAAAGGATTGCTGGATTCCCCCCGCCCTCTCGCTTTTTACTTAAGAGAATTTGGGGCCCTAGCCGGTTTGGCTCAGTGACTAGAGTGCCCTGGATGTGATTCCGGCCCATGGCACACGCCTTGGTTGCAGGCTTGAACCCCAGCCACATGCGGGAAGCAACCAACCGATGTGTCTCACATCGATGTTTCTCTCCTCTGTCTCTTTCCCTCCCTTCCACTCTCCCCCCCCAAAAAAAAAAAATCAATGGAAAATAACTTTGATGAGGATTAACAAAAAAAAAAGGAAAAGAATTTGGGGGAATAAAACAAAGTTTTAAAAAAGAAACATAAGATGTCCCCATTTTGCAATCCTTAATGTAACGATGCATCTCAGCTATAATCACCAGTGGCCGTTAAAACCAGTCGTTAAATGTCAATAGGATTTTATCACAAGTAGATCAGGCTGGCAGCTTCTAACTCACTCACTGGTCCAATGTTAACCTCATGAAGTAGAGGTAACCAGATATTATGTGCCTCCAGGTGGGATCTAGTAAGAAGTACTCATTCAGGATTCTTGCCCTCCAAAATCAGACGTCTGATCCAGTCTTCAGACTTACCTACCAATTTTCAGGAAATGTGGGAGATACAGAAACATCTGAAAATAACACTCCAAGGTCGCAGGCAGTAAATGCCGAGTGGTAGAAGCTCGACAAGACGTGCTGATTTCTTTTTTTTTCTTTCTAATATATTTTTATTGATTTCAGAGAGGAAGGGAGGAGAGAGAGATAGAAACATCAATGATGAGAGAGAATCATCGATCAGCTGCCTCCTGCACACCCCCTACTGGGGATCGAGCCCAGAACCCGGGGATGTGCCCTTGACCAGAATCGAACCCGAGACCCTTCACTTCAGTCCACAGGCTGACACTCCATCCACCAAGCCAAACCAGCTAGGGCATGTGCTGATTTCTGCATCAAATAATTGCAAGGTTTTTTTAAATGGAGAGAAACCTGTTTTATAGTAAAAGAGATTTAAAAGACATTTCAACCAAATGCAATGTGTGGGCTTTGTTGGGATCCTGATTTAAGCAAACAAACTGCAAAAAGACAATTACTGCTTCCTGTGGAATGCCAAATAATCACTGATACATGACAGGAATGCTGGAATTGGAAAGTCCATTTGTAACCATTATAATAAAAGATTGGTTCAAGAAGGAATTATCAGCCCTAGCCGGTTTTTCTCAGTGGTTAGAGTGTTAGCCTGAGGACTGAAGGATCTTGGCTTCAATTCCCAGTCAAGGGCACATACCTCAGTAGCAAGTTTGATTCCCAGCCCCATCAGGGTATGTGCAGGAGACAACCAATTGATGTGTCTCTCTTTCCCCGCCTCCTCCCTCCCACTGACAATCAATGGCAAAAATACCTTCAGGTGGAGATTTTTTAAAAAGGAATCATCAGTGGATGCTAAATCTAGAGAGAAATGTAGGAGTGCAATACTTATGTGATCTTAAAGTTTCTCCCCACAGGCTGTTGGCCAGGTGCAAGAGTGAGGGAAAAAACAGTAATTTTACATTGGAGACATCAAATAACACCTTGATCAGATGATCAAAATTCACATCACCAGAGAGACAGATGAACTCTTAGTTCAGTGGTCGGCAAACTCATTAGTCAACAGAGCCAAAGATCAACAGTACAACGATTGAAATTTCTTTTGAGAGCCAAATTTTTTAAACTTAAACTTCTTCTAACGCCATTTCTTCAAAATAGACTCGCCCAGGCTGTGGTATTTTGTGGAAGAGCCACACTCAAGGGGCCAAAGAGCCGCATGTGGCTTGCAAGCCACAGTTTGCCAACCATGGTCTTAGTTGGTCTGGGCTGCTATAACAGAATCCATAGATTGGGGGTCTTAGAAGCAACAGGCATTTATTTCTCATAGTTCTGGAGGCTGGAAAGTCCAAGGTCAAGGTGCTGGCAGATCCAGTGTCTGGTGAGGACCCACTTCCTGGTTCATCGATGATCTTCTCAATGTGTCCTCCCATGGTGTCCTCCAAGGGAGTCTCTGGCATCTATTTTATAAGGGCACTAATGCCAATCCTGATGGCTCCACCCCCATGACCTAAACACTTCTGAAAGGCCCCACCTCCGAGTACCATCACATTGGGGGTTAAGATTTTGACATGAATTTGGGGGGAACACAAATATTCAGTCTATAGCAGACATCATATGCCTCCAGATGTGATACCCTGAAAAGGCTATACCATCATCTAGGCAGTATTCTGGCCCAAAATGCAAAACTTGAATCATATCATGAAGAAACATCAGACAAGCTCAAAATGAGGAACATCTACTGTGGGGGAATGAGAGAGAGAGGTTTCTAGTCTTAAAAAATGGCAGTGCCATAAATATCAAACATAGACTATGGAACTGTTCCAGCTTAAAGGAGACTAAAGAGACATGACAACAAAAACCATCCTGATCACAAACTGGATCCTTTATGGAACAAGGAAGTGCTACAAAGGACATTTGGGGCAACTAACAAAATGGGAATATGAGCCCTAGACGGTTTGGCTCAGTAGATACAGTGTCGGCCTGTGGACTAAAGGGTCCCAGGTTTGATTTCAGCCAAGGGCACATGCATGGATTGCGGGCTCGATCCCCAGTGTGGGGTATGCAGGAGGCAGTCAATCAATGATTCTCTCTCATCATTGATGTTTCTATCTCTCTCTCCCTCTCTCTTCCTCTCTGAAATCAATTAAAAAAATGTTAAAAAATGGGAATACGAATGATAGATTAGGTAAAAGTATTGCCTCAGCGTTAAATGCAGTGATTTTTATAGCTATGCTGTGATCATGTAAGAGAAGATCCTTATTCTTAGGAAATAATCACTAAGTGTTTAGAGATAAAGAGCCATGATGTATATAACTTTCTTCCAAATGGTTGGGGCGGGGAGTATGTATATATATGTATGTCTGTCTCTCCCATATCGATAGATTGGGGGGAGGAAAGGGAAACATTACAAATGATAAAGGAAGTGGTAAAATGTTAGCATGTTATCTGAATAAAGGGTATACAGATCTTTGTTGTATTTTATTCTTGCAACTTCTCTGTAAGTTTAAAATTATTTCAAAATAAAAAGCTCTTTTTAGAAATATACAGTTCTGAGACAATTGAGAAAAGTTGAATAATGACTAGATATGAGATGATGATAAAGAATAACTGTTCACCTGGGGAGTCATCATGATATTGGAGTGATGCTGAAGGAAAAGAGGTGTTGTCTTACTGGTACTTACACAGCATTTGCGCGTTGAATTCTACCGTATCTGGGATTTACTTTGAACCACCAGCGGGGTTGGGCGGGGGGTGCGGGGCACAGAGGAAACAGGGACACAGGAGTTGATGAATCTTGGCAACGGGGCAGGGGGGGCGCGCGGGGAGATGGGCACATGGCTTCATTATACCATCTCTGTTAGGTATGCTTGAAATTTTCCCAAAGAACAAATAAAGGAACAACGAAAAAATGTAAAGAAAAGGTCATTTGTACAAGGAGTCAAAATATTTCATGTACTTCTCTGGGTGGATCTGGAATTATTTGCATTGTTTTAAATGATTTTTTAAAAATTTGTATTTCCAGTTTTTTTATATATTGTTTGCTTTCCTTTCAGAAAGGCATCATTCTTCTGCGATCAATGAAGTAATAGAAATGGAATTGCCAGTGGAAGGTTAGAAAAACGAAGCATTTAATTTCATATGTGTGTGTGTGTGTGTGTGTGTGTGTGTGTGTGTGTGTGTGTGTATGTATAAATATATGTATGTATTTTATAAAGAACACACATGTATGAAAACAAAGAAGGGGACTTCCTGTCATGCTTTTTTTAGAGAACTGGCTGAGTTCTAGTCCTAAAATGTAATCTTAAGGACTCTCTCACTCTCTTATTTTTGTAAAATGTGATTTTGCTTAAAGCACCTGGATGCAGAAGTTAAGTGGTAAGAAAACTTGATACTGGTACCATTTGTTGTCTTATTTCATTTTGTCTTTTGGATGGGCATGTCCAATTTTTTTTTTAACTGACCTGAAAAGTATTTTAGGAAATTCTTCTTTTGCTTGTTTTGTTAATCCTCACCTGAGGATATTTTTTTCATTGATTTTTAGAAAGAGTAGAAGGAAGGGATGGGGCAAGAGCAAAAGAAATAGAAAGACACATATTAATTGGTTGCCTCCCACACATGCCCCAGCAGGGGACCATGGATGGAACCCAGGTACAAGCCCTTGACTAGAAATCAAACCCTTGACCCTTCGGTGCGCAGGCCGACACTCCTGAGCCACAGCAGCCAGGGCTTTTGTGTGTGTTTTTTCATTGTAGCATAATATTTTATTAAAACTAATTTAAAATTAAATTTATTGGGGTAACTGTTTGGTTTTATTGTTCAATGTTTAAATACTATACCCAGTAGTTACAAACATAGTCTAAGGATATTCTTTATCATTAAAATGTTTTTTATTTTTCATAGAAATGAGAACATTCATCCTGGAGTTTGTGGATTTTCAGCCCATTTAATTAAAATAATATACCTTTTTTTTTATTGTGCTTCATTTAGTAATCTGCTAAAATTATTTTTAGCTTTGATACTGAAATGCGAGCTGACCCATAGTGTCTTTTTAATGAGTTCTTTTATGTATATAAATAAGGTATATAATTCTATCGTAGCATTTAATAAAATGTCACTTATCTGAACAGATGGGATTTTGAATTAGTAAAAATCTGAATTATAAAATAGAATTAAATTAGTAAAATTGGAATTATAAAATTGCGATTTTATCATTTTTCCATCAGAAACGATTTAACAAGAAGACAGTAGTATTTGGACAATAGTGTATAAACTATACAAATTATACTTTTAAAATAAACATTTATGCCCTTAAAGTTGTATTTTTTTTTCCCTCTGAGTGAGTCCTTTTTACTTAGAGAGATTACTTATTACTTACCTTGAAATATCCTAGGGTCTGAACTGGTTTTCCCATAATTAGGGGAATTTTGAGATTGAATGAATATTCCCACCCTAATTTGATTATTCCATCATACTTCACTTTTTTGAATTCTAAAAATGGTTTCATGAAATTGTTTATTTTATGGGGGAGGAAACCTCTCGTCATTATTTATAACAGAGAAAAAGTGGTGCAGTTTTAAGTGTCCAGCAGGTAGAGAATGAATCGTGGTGATCCATTTGGAAAAATGCTTTCAATACGTTCAGTGGGAAACATACCCAAAACAGAGGGGGACTAAAAGAAATCACAATTTATAGTGGGATCTCAATTTTGTTTAGAAAAATTAATATAGTCAGAATAGTGGTGTAAGAAAATGCTGTGCTTGCCCCACCCCAGGACCACATCACAATTCCACCTAAACTGCAGAACAACCATCATTGCGAACCCCCTGAGGTCTAGCTGAACAGAAGTCCTATAACTAAGGACATGTAGAAGAAGCCACATTGAGACTGGTAGGAGGGGCGGACATGCAGACGGCTGGTCCCACACCTATGTGTGACAGTTAAAATCTGGGGGGTTTCTTGGCTTCAGAGTTCCCCCATGAGGAGGGAGAGGTCCCAGCCCAGGGTCCCAGTGCCGGGAAGAGAAGTCCCCGTAGCTTCTGGCTGTGAAAATCAGCAGAGATTGTGGCTGAGTGAGACGGAGCCTGCTGGAGTCCCAGGGGCTCCTCCTAAAGGGCCCACGCATGGACTTACTGGGACTCACTTACTCTTAGCGCCTGCTGGGGCAGCAGCTCGAAAGGTGCCAGGGACATAAGGAAAGAAATGGAATTGTCTGGTTTCAGGACGAGGGCTGGAGGGACACTTCTCCCAGACAAAAGTGCCAGGAGACACCATTGCTCCTTTGTTGAGCCCTTCCTCCTACCACAGCCTGTAGGCTCAGGCAGGTGCCATATCTGAGTCCCCACCAACTGGGCTAACACCCTTCACCCTGACCTGTTGATTCCCTGAGACCCCACCCTACCCAACTTGCAGGCCCACCCAAGCTGCTTCCACTGGCTTTTCCATACAAGTGGCCCATCTTGGCTCATTCTGCGGACTTGACTATAATCTCTAAAAGGTTCACAACCCCCATACGAGCAGCATCTGGCCTCACCGTGCACTGTACCTCTTGCTAAGCAGCCCTAAGCCTGGACAAGCTGCAGCCAGCCTCTCCTGGGCACCTCCACGCACAGCACAAGAGACAACCATCTGCAGATCACTGAAGCTCATACCAAGGGGCCCCAGGCAGGACATAGGCAGTGACCAAACCTGGCCTGCGCCCAAATTCCCTCCTAAGAGGCCCCAGAACCAGTACCGGGTGGCCAGCTTCACACCACACCAGAGCATCACCCAAACACCTCAACAAATGACACACCCAAAGGACAGACTCGGCAGGCACCAGAGGCCCTGCCAAAGTGTCTCCTGTTCCAGAGCATTAGCCCCTGCACAACACTCTATTCGTAAGGATGGATTTGTGCTGATTCACCTGTATTTTGTTGCTGCTGTGGCTCCTTGTGTCTGTCTGAAGTCTTGTTCTTCAGATGCATAATCTCAAACTCCCAAGGGATCATTCACACAACACATGGACTGAGCTTTGAGTTCCCGGGATAGGACTAGATAGGCTCATTTATATTTCTCACCTAGAATTCAGGTGAATGTTGTATTTATCATTTGACCAAAAAACATGATAACATCAACGCTGCTTTTACTATTAGCCCTGTCTGAGTGTTGCTGTGACTCTGTTAAATCATTTTTCATAGGATGTCTGTCTGCTACTTAAATGTCCTCTTGGACACACTTATATGTCTTATTTCTTTTCCCCCTTTTAAATGAGAATAACAACAAAGGTGATACACCTTTAAACATCCTTCTTTGAAAATCTGCAGTTTAATGGTCAAAATCCCCTTTTGACCATTAAACTGCAGAGACTCAAATATCAGCTGATGCCAAGCCATCTTGTTTTCCTGCAGCTAAATGTCCTCAAGATTTTAAAAAGTTCATTCTGGGCTTCTGAGTAATGGCACTTGGACATTTTTAGAGGTGAAGTGGCCTAATTTTCTGTAAGTTCTAAATGTCAGTTCTGTTTTAAGGAAACACAAACCCATCCAATGCTACAAGTTCCGCAGCAGGGGTTGAAGATCTTAACATCGTTCAGGTGACAATTCCAGGTACGGAAGCTTATCTGGCTTCATCATAATTTATATAATATTTTTTATTTTGTTATATTTTAACATTTTCTGATATGAGTTCGTCTCTTGGAGTTGTGTTGTTGTTTCCTTAGTTCATCCTATTAATTATGGGGTGACAATCCAGGAATATAAAATATGCTGTAGGTTCCCACTCACTGAATATCAGCTTATATCAAACATTGTTAATCAAATATATTGTTCTCCTAGCCATGTCCTGGCATTAATGGTAAAATACACCTCAAAGCAGACAACTCCAAACACCAGCTACAATTGAATTGGATTTGGCCACAGAAGTGAAATTTTTTTTTGTTGCCCATCAAGTAATCTTCTTTTCTGAATAAGTGTATGTAAAAGCTATCTGGAGAGCTACAGCAGAATCTAATAGCATAGTTCCTCCAGGGAAGGAAACTGAGAACTTAGATGAGGATGGGAGAGAGACATTTCACTATGTACTGTTTTATATCTCTTGAGTTTTGAATCATGTTGTTGCTTTATTTATTCAAAAATAAATAGAATAAAATTTTTAAGTATTGAAAAATATTCTCTACTAATCTTAATATATTTTATTCCTTTTACATGTCATATTGCTTTGGCTAGGATTTCTGTTATAATGTTGAAGAGTATTGGTGAAAGTGGACATCCTTGTCTTTCATAATATTGAAAATGTTCCTGAGAGTAGTATATAGTATGTTTATATCTTACCTAATAATAGATAAACATGTAAATTGACCATACCTCCGCTACGCCCACAGCCAATCAGGTGTGAGTATGCAAATTAACCCAACAAAGATGGAGGGTTAATTTGCATATGCAGGCACAGAGTGGCTGGGCAGGGTGGGATGCCTGCTATGAGGGAGAGGGGGTGCGGAGGGAGCTACAGGAGTGGTGCTGCAGTCAGGAACAAGGACTTGCCAGCTCTTGGGCAGCCCGGGAGCGAGGACTTGGTGGCTCCCGGGCGGCCGGAGCAAAGCCAGGGGAAGGAAAGCCTATTCTTGCACTAATATTGTGCAACGGGCCTCCAGTGGAGTTATAATTTGGAAAATATAACTTTGTAATGTAATGGCTTCCATTTACAAATTTCCAAGATACTTAATTTTTGCCAAAACTAAACTGAATGATAAGCCACTTAAAGTGCTTTTTCATATGCTAACAAGCATTTTTTCTAACAGCTTTCTTGGGAGAAAATACATTAATAATCCTAGTTTGCTTGTTTAATTATTTTAGATAACGAGAAGGAGAGGTTATCAAGCATAGAAAAGATAAAACAACTAAGAGAACAAGTTAATGACCTCTTTAGTCGAAAATTTGGTAAGTTTTTATATCGTTACATATCCAAAATTTATATATTTGAAATAGTTCTTTTTAATCGAATACTTTATCTAAGAAACTGATCTTTCTGTGAAGGAGCTATAATCAAACTGAGAGTGTATTTTTACTGAAAAGCTTTTACATAGGAGCACTAATTAAAATAATAATAATAGCTATCTTTGCTTTACTGAATTCTTACCATGGCTGAGCATTGTTTTTAATGCTGAACACGTGATTAAATATTTAATCCTCACAAAAGCCTTTTTCAGTAGCTACTATGATAATCCCTATTTGATGGATTGAGAAACTGAGTCTGCTATACTACCCATTGCCAATTTCAAATCAGTAAGATTATTCTTACATCATAGTACTCCTGGAAATTAACATAACAATGGCTCATCACCATTGTTGTCACTTGGTGTGAATGATTTTTAAATCTTAACATTAAAGATAAAGCATAGTTTGGGTTAAGTAAGTGATGAATGCAATTAATTTTTTGCTGTTTGTCTCATCACAGGGGAAGCCATTGGAGTGGATTTCCCCGTGAAAGTTCCTTACAGAAAAATCACATTCAACCCCGGCTGCGTGGTCATCGATGGCATGCCCCCGGGGGTGGTATTCAAAGCCCCTGGGTACCTGGAAATCAGCTCCTTGAGAAGGATCTTGGATGCTGCAGAATTTATCAAGTTCACAGTCATTAGGTCAGTGAGAGTTCCCCTCTTGGCCATGAGAACGCATCTGCAGACAGTAACTTGCCTGCAGTCAATGAGGGGGGCATAGGGACTTTTACCCCAGGAGGTGGGCGATGGGTCCCTGTAGTCAACTGCTGTGCCGTGCTGCCTCTCAACTCATTTTATCATATTCTGCTTCTGTGAGCTGTGTGTCTCTGTCCCTGTTTCCTTTGTTATTGTTATTTTTAATCCTCATCCAAGGATATTATTTTCCGTTGATTTTTAGAGAGAATGGAAGGGAGGAAGGAAGGAGGAGACAGAGAGAGACAGAGATATGAGAGAGACATATTGATGGGTTGCCTCCCGCATGCACCCTGACCAGGGTCCGGGGATCGAACCTGCAACCCTGGTACATGCCCTTGACCGGAAATGGAACCCACAACCCTTTAGTACTCGGGCCAATGCTGTAACCTCTTAGCAACACTGGCCAGGGCCCTGTTCCTGTTTCTTGGTGATCATGGGCAGCTGTCTCAGTTTTATATCCCACTGCAGTAGCATAGAGCTGACACTCACAAAAGTTTGTCAAATAGAACTAAATGGACAGGAGAGGAAAAATGAACGTTGTTGCATTCACCAATATCTCTTTCTCTTCAGACCACTTCCAGGCCTTGAGTTTAACAATGGTGAGTATTCGGGGGGTGATATCATTCCAGCAGCCGCTGTAAAGCGGAAAGTGTCTTGGTGGGAACTGACTACGGGGTCCTTGCTTCTTGAATCTTAGCACAAAGCATGCTGCTCTTTATACGCATTTTCATTTTCCTGCTTGTTGCAAAGTCTTTTGATTCTGTTCCTTGAATTTTCTTAGCCAGGCTTTTTTTTTTTTTTAATCCTCACCCAAGGATATTTTTCCATTGATTTTTAGAGAGAGTAGAAGAGAGAGGGAAAAACAGAGAGAAACATTGATGTGAGAGAAATACATGGATTGGTTGCCTCCTGCAGGAGCCCTCACCAGGGCCTGGGCCAAGGAGGAGCCTGCAACCGAGGTATGTGCCCTTGACCAGAATCGAACCTGGGACACTTCGGTCTGCAGGCCGACACTCTAGCCATTGAGCCAAACCAGCCAGGGCCTTAGCCAGGCATTTTTTTCTCACACATGTGTTTGATGGACCTTGCCGCACAGCAGACTGTGTGATATGTGAGCCCTTTATGGTTGGGGCTCATGTAATAATACTGAACTAGTCCGTCTCACCTGGTAGACAGTGATTCCTGGCCACCCCAGCCCCACTCCCTGGGACCCCTACCCCCAAACTCCCACAGTTCAGAACTAAAAGAGCTACCACCTGGCACAGCAGTGCTCCCAGAATCCTCCAAGCCCCCCTACCAGTGCTGAAATTGACATCTGTTCTGATTGAGCAATGCCCCAGGCACTCTGCTGGTTAAATATTTTTAATGTCTCCCCTGGAACTCTTACAAGCAAGTTACTATCCTATAGGGTGAGTGAGGCAGAAGGTGTAGAGATGTTCTCAAGAGCTTGGATTACCAGGGAACCTCCTCACTTAAAATTTGGAAACTAAAGTGTTCTTTTGAAATGCTCAATTATTAGTCCTAAACTCATTTGGTTGCTAAATGATTTTTACATTTGTAGTAGCTTTATTGAGGCATAATTTACATGCCAGAAAATTCACTTGTGTAGAGTATACACAATTCGGTGATTTTTAGTAAATTTAGGGAGTTGTGCAGCTGTCACCACAATCTGATAGAACATTTCCATTGCCCCTCCCCCCTCCCCCCCCCCCCCCCCGCCCCAGACATTCCTTCTACTCATTTTCAGTCATTTCCTGTTCCCACCCCCAGGCCCAGGCACACCAGCCACTAAGTTGACTTTCTGTCTCAGCATATACATTGAGTGGCCAGATTATTATGATCTCTGAATGCATAAAAATCTGGCCACTCGGTGTATATCCTATATAATAAAAGGCTAATATGCAAATTGTCCTCTCAACCAGGAGTTCAACCAGCAGGCAGGCTGGCCAACCGCCCATGTCCCCTCCCCCTGGCCAGGCTGGCCGGACCCCACCCATGCACAAATTCATGCACCAGGCCTCTAATATATATATATATACTGAGTGGTCAGATTATTATGTGTTCAGCGGTCATAATAATCTGGCCACTCAGTGTATATATTTTTTTAATTTGATGTAAAGTTCAAGCTTTTAATTTGCTATTGAAAATCTACCAAAAGTGAGTTTTTATGTCTGTTCTTTCAAAGTAAAGCTTACCTGCATCATGGCCAGGTTCTTTCCATTTAAAACAAGTTAAGTTCTGTGCGGTTCTCTGGCCACCACCTGTGTCTTTTGTGACACCCAGCAGGTGAATCATACACCTTCTATGCTTATTCCCTTCTCTGATTATAAAATTCTCTTGAGACTCAAAAGAAAAAATATGTTAAATGCAAATGTACTTTCAAATCATTCCTGTTTAAACCAGATGTAGCAAATAGCTGCTTGCTGAACTTCACCAGGATGTCTTTTGTTTGGCTCATATACCTTTTAAAAATGGTAATCTGTCCACTATTAAAAAGCCTGGGACTTTTTTATGAAAACCGATTTCTAGATTTCCTCTAGAAATCTGAATGTCTGGCCTCAGAGGCCCATTTCCCTCTGGTGGCGCTTTGCTGGGGTTGAGTGTCCACCGTCCCTGGCTGCAGGGGTGGGTTACTCTCCAGTTAACCACACCCCCTACCCGCTTTCTCTGTTCCGCTTATCATCATGCTTTTGCTGCTGCTTTTCTTTCTTTTTTTTTTTTTAATAAATCTTTATTGTTCAGATTACAGGTGTTCCTCTTTTTGTTTTCCCCCTATAGCTCCCCTCCACCTGATTCCCCACCCCACCCTACCCCATGCCCTTACCCCCTGCCACTGTCTTCATCCATAGAAGATTTTTGTCCAATCTCTTCCCGCACCCCTCCCACCTGCTTCCCCCTGAGAATTGTCAGTCCACTCCCTTTCTATGTCCCTGATTCTATTATATTCACCAGTCCATTCTGTTCTTCAGATTTTTTATTTACTTGATTTTTAGATTCACTTGTTGGTAGGTATGTATTTGATGTCATTTTGTTGTTCATAATTTTTATCTTTACCTTTTTCTTCTTCTTCCTCTTCTTAAAGAATACCCTTCAGCATTTCATGTAATCCTGGTTTGGTGGCGATGAACTCCTTGAGCTTTTTCTTGTCTGTGAAGCTCTTTATCTGACCTTCAACTCTGAATGATAGCTTTGCTGGGTAGAGTAATCTTGGTTGTAGGTTCTTGCTGTTCATCACTTTGAATATTTCTTGCCACTCCCTTCTGGCCTGCATAGTTTCTGCCGAGAAATCAGCTGACAGTCGTATGGGTACTCCCTTGTAGGTAAGTAACCATTTTTCTCTTGCTGCTTTCAAGATTCTCTCTTTGTCTTTTGCCCTTGGCATTTTAATTATGATGTGTCTTGGTGTGGTCCTCTTTGGATTCCTCTTGTATGAGGTTCTGTGCACTTCCTGGACTTGTAAGTCTACTTCTTTCACCAGGTAGGGCAAGTTTTCTGTCATTATTTCTTCTAATAGGTTTTCAGTATTTTGCTCTCTCTCTTCTTCTGGCACCCCAAAAATTCGGATGTTGGTACACTTAAAGTTGTCCCAGAGGCTCCTTACACTATCTTCATATTTTTGGATTCTTTTTTCTTTTTGTTTTTCTGGTTGGGTGTTTTTTGTTTCCTCATATTTCAGATCTTTGGTTTGATTCTTTGGGTACGTTGATCTACAGTTGAGTTTCTGTATATTCTTTATTTTAGACAGTGTATGCTTCATTTCTGACTGATCCTTTTCCATTTTTTTGGCATTCTCATTAAGATCCTTAAAGGTCTCATCAAGTTACTCAAGAAGATTCTTGAGTAATCTTATAAATGTGGTTCTGAACTCTATGTTGTCTAGTAGTTTGCTTTCGTCCGTTTCTTTCATTCATGACATGTTTCTTTGTTTCCGCATTTTGGCTGCTTCCCTGTGTTGATGGAGTAGCTTTGTGTGGTAGGTGACCTATAGGGGGCAGTAGCTCAGCCTCCCCAATCACCTGATGTGGATGCTCTTGGTACACCCCTTTGTGGGCTGAGTGCAAAGTCTTGGTGTAGTTAAGCCTTAATTGCTGTTGGTACGCTGGGAGGAATTGAACTCCAGGCCAGTCGGCTGTGAGGACTAGCTGTGTCTATAATGGAAGAACTGCTGTGCTGGAGACACGCTTATTGTGCAGGGCTTGTTTCAGTGGGGCTTTGGTGCTCACTGAGTCTGCCTCTTGAATGTGTCACTTATGGATGTGAGGAGTTGAAATCTGGTTTCTCACACTGACCACTAGGTATACTGGCTTCTGGATCTCCAATGGGGTGCAGGTCAGCTATTGTCTGAGTCCACCCAGCAGGAGCTACTATGAGAGCTACAGTTTTCTCCTCTTTGCTTGGGGTTTGTAGGTTTTGGAGCTGTCTGACCCAGGCTGCAAGTTTGCTAGGTTAAGCTGCGATAGGGTAGGCCTTTCTTATGCTAAATCCACTGCTTGGAGCTTGGGTGGGTTTGTAGGTTGTGTGGGGCGGGGTCTCAGGGCGTCACTAGGCTAGGGAGTGGCAAACAGCAATGGCTGCTAGTTAGCCGGCTCTGTGTCTCCGAATGCATCCCGTGCCCCAGCGCAGTAAACAATTATTCTTGCACGCAGCTCTGCAAGCAAGCCCCCCTCACTTTCCGACCCGATAGCAGACAATCCAGCTTCTCCCCGTAGGAGTTTGGGTCGCCCGCGTCTCCCCAGAAACTGTATTTCAGAGTAATCGGGGGCTTGTCTCCCCTTTGGGTTGAAAAAAGCAACGCCTGCCACCAGCCCAGATCCCGCGCCTCCGTACCTCAGCTTTTCAGCACTTGTGCACGTCTCAATGCTCTTTTCTCTTTCCTTCTAGTTGTATAACTTCCACTCAGCCAGCTTTCCTGTGGTTCTGGGTGATAGACGTTTTGTCTTTTAGTTGTAGTTTTGAAATTGTTGTGCGAGGCAGCAGTTTAGGTGTTTATCTACACCGCCATCTTGGATTCTCTGCTGCTGCTTTTCTAATAGCAGAGTTAAAAGAAAGTGAAATATTTCTTTATTTTTTTATTCTCTATGTCTTTACCAAAAGTGGGAAAAAGAAAGATAGACCTGGAGGGCCGCGTATTTCAAGAAAAGTGGGAGAGAGCATATTTCTTCGTGGAAGTGCAGAATATTCCTACGTGTTTAATATGCAAACAGAGCATGTCTGTGTCAAAAGAATACAACCTACGACGCCATTATCAGACCAACCACAGTAAGCACTATGACCAGTATACTGAGAAGATGCGCGATGAGAAGCTTCATGAGTTAAAAAAAGGCCTCAGAAAGTATCTCTTAGGGTCATCAGAAATGGTGTGTTCTGAGCAAAAAAAATTGTTTGCAAATGTGAGTCCAAACGACAACACTGCCGTGCAGCCTGCAGAAGATGTGACTGGGAACTTATGGGAGAAGTTACGTGAAAAAATCAGATCGTTTGTGGCATACTCAATTGCGATTGATGAGATCACAGATATTAATAACATCACCCAGTTGGCCATATTCATTCGTGGTGTCGATGAGAATTTTGATGTGTCGGAAGAACTTTTGGATACAGTGCCCATGACAGGTACAAAATCTGGAAATGAAATATTTTTGCGTGTTGAGAAAAGTCTTAAAAAGTTTAATATCAACTGGTCGAAATTAGTGAGTGTGGCCTCAACGGGCACCCCTGCCATGGTTGATGCGAACAATGGACTTGTTACAAAACTGAAGTCCAAGGTGGCCACGGTTTGCAAGGGCTCGGATCTGAAGTCCATTTGTTGCATCATTCACCCGGAATCACTCTGCGCTCAGAGGTTAAAGATGGACCACGTCATGAATGTGGTAGTGAACTCTGTGAACTGGATATGTTCCCGTGGCCTGAACCACAGCGAGTTCACAACTTTGCTTTATGAACTGGACTGCCAGTATGGCAGCCTGCTCTACTACACGGAGATTAAGTGGCTCAGTCGAGGGCTGGTGCTGAAGAGGTTTTTTGAATCGTTGGAAGAAATTGATTCCTTCATGTCATCCAGAGGAAAGCCCCTGCCTCAACTGAGCTCTCAAGACTGGGTCAGAGACTTGGCCTTCTTGGTCGATATGACAATGCATCTGAACACTTTGAGCATCTCTCTCCAAGGCCATTCACAAATCGTTACGCAAATGTACGACCTGATTCGGGCGTTTCTGGCAAAACTGTGCCTTTGGGAAACTCATTTGGCACGGAATAATCTGGCCCACTTTCCCACCCTGAAATCAGTTTCCAGAAATGAAAGTGACAGCCTGAACTACATTCCCAAAATTGTGGAATTAAAGACTGAATTCCAGAAGAGATTGTCTGACTTCAAACTCTATGAGAGCGAACTGACCCTGTTCAGCTCCCCTTTCTCCGTGAAGATTGAGAGCATCCACGAAGCTCTACAGATGGAGGTGATTGAGCTGCAGTGCAATATGGTGCTGAAAACCAAGTATGACAAGGTGGGGATCCCCGAGTTCTATAAGCACCTCTGGAGTAGCTATCCAAGATATAAGAGCCACTGTGCAAAGATTCTCTCCATGTTTGGGAGTACTTATATTTGTGAACAGCTGTTTTCCATTATGAAACTGAGCAAAACGAAATACTGCTCGGAGTTAAAGGACTCCCAGTGGGACTCCGTCCTCCACATCTCGACATGAAGAGCATGCTCCCGGCAATGACCCATGGGTATAGACTACAGTCCTCTAGACCCAAGGGATTTTGAGATGGGGAAATGAGTTATTAAATGTTTCTGTTTTTCTGTGTGTGTTTTTTTCACTGTGACGCACAAATATAATTTGCAGTATCATACCTGTTTTTATGACATTTTTGCTTCACTATAGTCCAGTAAAAATTGAGAAAGTTTTCTTGTATTTCTAGTTGACTTTTCTTATGCCTGGCCCGTGTCACTGATTCACATACTTCCTTGACCCCTGTAGGCATTGGTGCTGGCATCTCCAGGTTTAAATCAGTCAGCAGAGACAAGAGGGAGATGGACAGATGTGTGTATTCATTGAGGGGCATGTATGCACACCCATTTATCACACACACACACACACACACACACACACACCCCTTTTGAATGGTGTCCCTTGTGACCTAACATGATTCCAAGTTTAAGCAGAGTTGGTTGGAGACGTCGTATTACTGTGTTATCAGTCTCTGCCTCCACATGAACCCAGAAAGTGAGGGTTTAAAATGGAAAACCCCAAAACAAATAATATTTACCTTGAAAAGGCAAAAAAAAATTTTTTTTGAGGTTTGGAGGTTGTCTCTTTTTTCAATGTTATTTTGAAATAATTCAAAATTACAAAAAAGTTGCAGAAATGAAAATAGTATGAAGAACATTTATATGCCTTTTAGCCAGATTCTCATATTGCAACATTTTACCCCATGTTTTATTATTTGTTTGCTTTCTCTCCCTCTCTCTCTTTTATGTGTGTACAACATTACCTATAAGTGTATAAATGAATGAGTATATAACATGTATGTAAACATATGTGCATAATTTTTTTCTGAACTATTTGAGGGCAAGTTGTACACATCATTTACCCCTACATACTTTATGGAGTATTTTCTAAGAATAGGGATATTCTCTTAACATTACCAGGATTTAGTTACCAACTTCCGTAAACCAAACATTAATGCAATACTTTCACCCAGTTTACCACTCATACTCCAATTTTGTCAGTTGACTCAACATGTCTTTTTTTTAAAAAAAGAGTAATGTGTGTTTTTGTTGTTTTTTAAACATGTTTTTATTAATTTCAGAGAGGAAGGGAGAGGGAGAGATAGAAACATCAATGATGAGAGAGAATCATTGATCAGCTACCTCCTCCACGCCCCCTATTGGGGATCAAGCCCACAACCCCGGCATGTGCCCTTGACCGGAATTGAACCTGGGACCTTTCAGTTCACAGGCCGATGCTCTATCCACTGAGCCAAACCAGCTAGGGCCAAGCTGTCCCCTGGGGGGTGGTCACTTGAGAGCATATATATACCTGTGTTCTTAGTCTCTATTCATCATTGGAATTAGGGACCCAAAATTGTGAATACTTTCCAGGTTGGAGGAATTAACCTGACTAGAATGCAAAAAGGCTGAGGATCCTGCCCTGGTGACCCTCTCAGGAAGCCATGGAGAGAAGGCTTTCATACGAGTGAAGGGAGGCTGCAGGAGGGGAGACCAGCCTCCAGGTGGTGGCCTGCTCAAGGCACCCAGCCCAGCTAGAGCCTGATGCAGGTCCTCGGACACAGGGGAATGACCCAATCTGGCAGTTCTTGTCACTGGAAGGTTGGCTGCAGGCACAGCTGGGTCCCGCTAGCTCAGAGGCTCACTTCCTGGGGAAGAGATGCAGGATGCACTGATTTACAGAGGAAGGGTGGGAGGGGGACCAGCTCCTGGTGCACCTGAGCAGGTGTGGACCCCTGCATCAACCAGACTTGCCTGAGACCTAACATGATAGTGTTCACAGACTGTATGAGATTTGGGATCTTGGGTAGTCTTCAAACAACGCAGGATGGCCGGCAGGAAAAGCTCAGCCTCCTCAATTTATAGACAGGCAGCTGAGGCTCCGCCCCAGACCACACATCCAGTAGAGGAGTCTTCAAGATTCAAACCCAGGTCTGTGTGACTCCAAAGTCCACGGGTTGGTTTGTTTTGTTTTGTTTTGATTTTTTCTAAGGGGCCACTGTGCCTGACCTGGTGTGCAGTCTCAGCTCATCTGCTTGTGTGTGGCTCCCTGGGGCTAGCCCATCGGTGACAGGGAAGGGACAGCAGGGGTCAGCCTGACTGCCTTCTATTGACTGGACCGTTCATGGGGAGCTTTGAATCAATTCCTAAGATCCCTGGATTCCTTCTTTACTCTGCAGTGTGTGTGGGGACCAGGGTGGCTTGACCAACCGTCACTCACAGGACAGGGGAAATGACTGAAGGAGTGGGCTGGTTTCAGCAGCCCTGGTGAGGCGGTATCTAAAAATGGGAACACGCTGGAGTGCTGTGGTCACAGAGATAGGGAAGGACCCAGCCCAGGAGCTGGGCCTGGAACTGGTGGGTCCCTGTGAGCTCTCGGGTGAGGGAGCCCTGCAAATGCCCCAAGGCCCTGTATTCCCATCCAGGGTGAGCAGAGGAAAGAGCTGCTTACTCCTCTAACCCAGGAAACACAAGTGGGGGCTGCGGGGGTGGGGGGGACAGGGGGCTCTGGAAGTTGTCCCACATCACACTCCCTCCTCTGAGCATCCCTCAACCACGGCACCGCCCACCAGGACTGACACACAGGTCATGAGCTCTGCAGAGTCCCATAGGGCTTTGGAATCAGAAAAAGGAAAGCCTGGCTCCACCTCCCACCTCTGCCACATTCTTGCCCAATTACCTTAAACAAATCACCCACATTTTCCAAGCCTTGGTTTCCTCATCCGTAAAGTTGCTACCTGACAGAGTTGTTCTCAGAACTAGACACAATGTGAAGAGCTCAGCACTCTGTGTGGACTCAAGAAAACTGGCTGAACAGACAGTGCAGGCTAACTCAGACCCTGGTGCCTACCTCACGCCCCACTAGCAGCTTCTAGTCAGCTTTCCTGTGATGGCAGAGACCTGTGGGGTTGCCTTCCTGACCTTGGGCACACCCACCACACTGGCATGTGTCTGTGGGGCCAGCACAACACCAACTTGAGGGAACCGGAAATACAGAAAAATGTGGGGGAAAGGGCTTTACCTTGGGGGAAAAAAAGAAAGAAACTGCTCTGGCTGATGTTGCTCAGTGGTTACAGCATCTCCCTCAAACCAAAGGGTCATGGGTTTGATTCCTGGTCAAAGGCACATACCTGGGTTGCAGGTTCAATCCCTGCCCAGGTCAGAGCACATTCAAGAGGCAACCAATCGATGTTTCTCTTGCTCTCTCTGCTCTTGCTCTCACTCTCACACTCTTCCCCTTCCTCCCTTCCTTCCACTCTCTCTAAAAATCAATGGGAAAAATATTGTAGGGTGAGGATTAACCAAAGGAAAAAAAGAGAAACTAAAAATTATTAAAATAAATATTTTGCCTTATACTGTATTTAACTTTTTTAAGTTATAATTGCACTGAACAAGCTAAAAGGTTGAGGTTGCCTGTGCTTAATTGTTCTACAGCTTTGTATGACAATCCTTGATACTGGACTTTTTCAGCAAACAAGGTTCTGCAAGAAGCAAACGGAGTTAAGGGCCCAGTGGTTTTCTCAAGGCCTCTCTCCATCGTTTGATAGTCAGTTATTCTCTTTTGAAGCACCTATCCCCTTGCTAATATTTTCTGATTTCTACGGGTAGCAGCCTTGCCTAACCTCAGGTAGCCACTCCCCCACAGGTGCAGCTCTTCATGCTACCCATGGCCTCATGACAAGCTGCATGAAAAAATTGGACAGGGCTGTGACCTCTGCTGCGGGGTTGGGGGGGGGTAAGTTGCAGAAGCGAGGTCCGGTTGCGTACTGCCCTGGCTTTGGCCAAGATCTGTAAGATTTGCAGCTCCAATGTGCACCTTAGAATCTTTGCATTTTGGGAAAGACCCACCAGCAAAGCCTTTGAGGCCATGGGCTAGCGTAATGCGAGGGTAAGTGGCTAGGACCTGTTCATCTTAATATTTGCTAACTGAGAAGGTCCTCAGTGAAGAATCAGCGTTGCCTCCTCCCTATACCTAAATTGCAAATTTTTTGTCAACTAAGGTGCACACACAAAGTCACTCACTGCATACTGTGTCCAGTGCTTCTTCGGGACTGGTCTGTAGTGGAGCCAGAGTTCTAGCAAACGGCTGACCAAACAAAGGCCAGCAGGAGCCAGGAGTTCCCTTTGCATTTGGCCTTGTGCAAACTTGATCTTGGCCAAGGCCAGGGCAGTATGCAACTGGACTGCGGCTTCTGCAACTTGCCCCGCAAACCCCCAGCAGAGGTCACAGCCCTGTCCGATTCTAGCCCAGCACCCCCTCGAGTCTCTGAGGAGCCACTCTCCACTCTAAGCAACATTTATTGAGGGTGGCGGAGAGCTAGGTGGGGCGGGGCCCGGAGTGCGTTAGGTAACCAGACCTCAGGCTCTAATCACATATATACAGGGATCCCGGCGGAGGGGACAGAGCGCCATCGAGGGGCGATGCCCGGCCTCAGACGGGAGACGCCAGCTTCCGCTTCGTGCTCTCGCTGCAGCGGTGCAGGATGAGATCTGCGCTGGGCCGCGGGGGCACCGCCGGCTGTGGCTTCGGGCGGTCGATCTCCTCTGTTGGCAGAGGGCGCGGCCGGGTAAGAGGCCCCGCCTCCGGCTCTGGCCCCTCCCCCCAGTCCCCGCCCCCTGCCCGCCGGCGAGCATCCTCGGGCCCCGCCCGCCCCGCCCCGGCGTTTGCTGGCACTCACTCAGCGGGCTCCCTGCGCTCTGCGGCCCGGGCCGCCCCTGGCGGCGGCGCTGCTGCAAAAAGCGGACGCTGTTGCGCCGATAGGTGTCCTGGCTGACGCGCTTTCGCGAACGCTGGTGGATGCTCTGTGCATTGCGGATGGACGACCTGGGCCCGGCGGGACGGGAACGTAGGTCATCGCCCCGCCCCGGCATCCCCGCCGCCCAGGATCGGCCGCGTCCCTGCCCGCGGGGACTCGCCTGGCCACCCTGGGGTCAAACGACTGGCCCGAGGAAGTGGGGGGCGGGAGGGGCAAGTGGGGAAGGGGAGGTCCGGCGCGGACCCTTGCGGTGCCTCAGAGCACAGGTCCATTTCCCACGTCCCTCACCAGCCTTCAGCGGGCCCTCTCCCCTGGAAGCCCTCCGGACTTCCACAGCCGTCACGGACCATCCCCAAAGACTATAGACATCAATGCCTTTACCCCTACCTCACACCCCTGCTTTCCCACGCCCCAGTGCCAGCGCCACGGAGTAGGGCGGGGCAGGGCATGTCCAGACTCTCGACTGGGTGAGGGTGCTGCCTTCCCCGCCAGGCTCGGAACCCCTACCCTGTCTCCCCTGCTCCAGTCCTGCCAATCCAAGGCCGACAGAGGGAACCCGTGGAACACCCTCCTGAGCCCCGCCCAGTCCCCGCAGCTCAAAGGACTCACCTGCGGGGCGGCGCCCCTCGACTCTTGATCTGGCGTTGGGCCTGAACTATGTCCTGCCCCGCCTTCTGCAGGTAAATGGCCGGGAAGTAGCCCGTGGCCTCTTCTTTCCTGCAAGAGATAGATGTCCAGTCAGTGGGAAGATTGAGGCTCCCTCTAAACGTTGGGTTCAAAGGCAGCTGGGAGGTTGCAAATACCCGGCTGGCTAACACTAGACCCTGCCCCTCTGGACCTCAATTTGCTCATCTGCGCAGCACAGGCCCTCCGGGTTGAGACGTTGGGAGGGGGAGAAAATTAGCAGATCTAGATCTTTCCAGGGACACGTGTTTGCTATAAAACAGCTGCAATATTGCATATGTCAGTTTTTCTTTTCTGGTGATCGCCTGTGTGTACTAAGAAACCTTTGCCCAACTCCACTCTTCAAGTTCTCCTATGCTTTCTTCCGAAAGCTTTTTAGTTTTGGGTTTTTGAACTTTGTAAAACCTGTGGTCCATCCCAAATAAATGTGTATGGTGTGAGGTAGGGTTCTAGGTTTGTTTGTTTCCATATGGATATCCAGTTGTTCCAGCACCATTTGTTGGGTAGATTTCCCCCCTGTCCTCACTATTATATTAGGAGAGGGAGGGGGGAAACTTTACATAATACAAACTTGACTCAGTAAAACTGATTTTTCTTGGATGGTGGAATAATCACAAGCAGATTCTCAGGGGTGTGTGATATGGGGTTAACTAAGTGTGGATCTAAAAGGTTGGGAAATCCTGTCTTGGGTGGGTGGAGGTGGAAGAGGGTATAGGGGGGATAAATGGTGATGGGGAAAAAATAAAAATAATAAAATCAAGAAAAAAGATAAAGAAACACTGTCTCAAAGCCTCCAGCCCAGGACCATGCTGAAGATGGGTGTTGTGGCCACAAGTTTGCTGAATCATGGGCTGGCCCTGTGACCCAAGGCTCTGAAAGCTTGTCAAGGACCTGGGGAGGCCCAGTGGCTCCAAGTAGATGTCTCTGCTTCTCTAAGAACTGGGCGGGAGGGGAGGGGGTGAAGGGAGGGGGGGCAGAGGGAGGAATTAGTGTGGAATTGCAGGGAAAGATTTAAAAATAAAAGGGTTGACAGGTTTATTCTACCAATTATCAAACATAATGATCAATACAAAAATTAGTTGTGTTGCTGTAGAAGGGATAATAGATGGACTGGTCAGGGGAAGTGACCCAAGTCACAAAGGAAAAATGTGCCCACTCTGACAAAGACACTGAACCCAAGAGACAAGTAGGGTGGGACTATCATTCATCGGCTCCCATAATGGAAACTGAGCCCAGAGAGGCACAGTAGCTTACCCAGTGTCACACAGCTAAGTCAACCCAAGTCCACCCTGAGCCCAAACAGACCCTGCCCCAGGCCAGGGCTGGTGAAGTGGGAGGGAGGGGTACTCTCCTACCTGATGACCCACCAACCGTCCAAGAGCTTATGAATGACCTCGATGGTTTCGCCCTCCTGGAGGGATATCTCATCCTCTAGTACAGCAGTGTAGGCTTTGATGGTGACGTAGGGCTCACCTGGTCCACAGTGAGGGGGAGGGGCGTGGTGTGAGGATCTGCCCTGCACAGGACTCATCACCCCTCCCCTCCTCTCTGGGCCTGGGGCTTCCTCCAGCTGGTCCTTCTTGGTCTCCTGCAGGCTCCTCCCAGCCCCTGTGGGGCATCCTGGAGTTCTGCCCTCTCTACCCTCTCGACCCACCACTATCCACACCAGGGGCCAGGAGCTCCCACCATTTCAGAGCCCTGGTCAGGCACGCACACAGAGGAGTGGATCTGCCGGAAGTGCTCCGGGACTGCAGCGCCGCCTACAGGGCACCTGAGCCACCCAACTCCCGCCAGCTGTAGGCATGTGGGGCTGCAGGCCCGCATACACACCTTTTCCAGTTTAACGAGGAAGCATAAATCCACATAAAATTGTGAAATCTCTCCGTTTTAAAATATGGGTAACCAATTCTAACTGTTGACAACCTCCACAAGGGCTCCAAACAGCCCAGGAACTGCCAATTTTCCCTTCCAGTCATCATGATACCCCCTCCTCCAGGCAGCTTTCTTTCCTGAGCCTCACCTCTGCTCACCATTCAGCTTCCCATTGGACCTGGCCCTAGCCAACTACCACCCAGAATCCCAGGCTGACCTCATCACCCCCCACCTCTATTCTTCCTCCTGGTTCCCTGCCCTGACCACCTCCTACCAGAACCCCCAAGCCAAACTGTGGGGTCTCAGCCCTGACTCCCCCGCTGCCCAGCCCCCATTATATCCAATCCCAAAGAAGTCACTTCTGGCTTCTCAATATCCCCATGCCTCTCCCACCCCTTCCTCCCACACCCTGTGGCCATGGAGGACAAGGGCACCTGTGTAATTGGGCTCTGGGTCCTCCGCCTCATCAGGACTGTCCAGGGGCTCCAGGTAGGAGGCTGGGACCCAGCCTCGCTTTGTCTTCATTTGGCAGAACCACCAGCCTGTGCCCGGGGTGTGAGGCAATAAGTCAGGTTGGGCCTGCAGCCTCCCTCAGCCATCGGGGTGGTGAGGACACTTGGACAGACACACCAACATCCAACACTCGGATTCAGAAATGTCCCCTTCGCCACACTCCACACCGAAATCACCCCACCCCCACACACAGGGTCACAGAATCACAGCGTGGAGCCCACTTCACACACAAGATGAGGAGTTGGCCTGCCCCCCGGGATATGACCCTCAGAGATGCACAGTGAAGCCTGCAATATGTGCACGCTTAGAGGGAGGGCGGCCCGCAGCGTGGGGAGGACCAGGGTGCACGCTCAGAGGAGGGTGGCCCGCAGCGTGGGGAGGACCAGGGTGCACGCTCAGAGGGAGGGTGGCCCGCAGCGTGGGGAGGACCAGGGTGCACGCTCAGAGGAGGGTGGCCCGCAGCGTGGGGAGGACCAGGGTGCACGCTCAGAGGGAGGGTGGCCCGCAGCGTGGGGAGGACCAGGGTGCACGCTCAGAGGGAGGGTGGCCCGCAGCGTGGGGAGGACCAGAGTGCACGCTCAGAGGAGGGTGGCCCGCAGCGTGGGGAGGACCAGGGTGCACGCTCAGAGGAGGGTGGCCCGCAGCGTGGGGAGGACCAGGGTGCACGCTCAGAGGGAGGGTGGCCCGCAGCGTGGGGAGGACCAGGGTGCACGCTCAGAGGAGGGTGGCCCGCAGCGTGGGGAGGACCAGGGTGCACGCTCAGAGGAGGGTGGCCCGCAGCGTGGGGAGGACAGTCAGGGCCCCAGGGCCAGGCGGGGAGGAGGCCCGAGGCTGCCTGGAGGGCAGAGCCTCGGCGGGGCTTGTGGCCACAGGCCCAAGCAGCGGGGGCGGGGGCCCAGGCAGGACAGGAGGCTTACCGCTCTCGCCCTTCTCCACAACGTCCACCACGTCGCCCGTGGCCAGAGCCATCTCGGAGCCTGAGCTCTTCTCGTAGTCGGCAATGGCCCGGTATGTCTGCAGGATGATGGGGCCGGTGATGTCTGGGCAGAGGGAGGGCAGGGTGAGTGGATGCTGTGGGCGTGAGCTGCCTCCTCCTGGCTCTCCCTGGGGTCCCCAGTGGGGGCTGCCAGAACTGGCACCAGTGGCCTATCCCCACCCAGCTCCAGGCATTCCACAGGTGGAGGCGCCCTCCAGGCTGGAAAGCAGCAGAGATGAGCTTTGCAGCCCTGCATTTAGTGAGCGCCTAGTGTGTTCCAGACACTAGTCACACTACATGTCACCCTTTCTCATTTGGTTAGCCAGCAGTCCTCCTCAACTTCAGCTGCACACACATCGCTCAGGGGTCACGTGAAATGAGTTTCTGATTCCATAGCTCTGTGGCGAGACTGGAGAGTGCATTTTCAACCAGCCCCAGGTGCTGCTCCTGCTGCTGCCGTTATGGGCTGAACTGTGCACACGCACACACACCCCAGTTCATACAATGAAGCCCTAACCCCAGTACTCTAGAATCTGAGTGTATTTGGAGATAGAGCCTTTAAGGAGGTGATTAAGGTTAAATGAGGTTATCAAGGTGGGGCCCTGACCCAATAGGACTGGTGTCCTTATAAAAAGAGGAAGAGCCCTAACCGGTTTGGCTCAGTGGATAGAGCGTCGGCCTACAGACTGAAGGGTCCCAGGTTCAATTCTGGGCAAGGGCATGTACCTTGGTTTGGGGCACATCTCCAATTGGGGGTGTGCAGGAGGCAGGTGATGGATGTTTCTCTCTCATCGATGTTTCTAATTCTCTATCCCTCTCCCTTCCTCTCTGTAAAAAATCAATAAAATATCTTTAAAAAAAAGAGGAAGAGCTACCAGGGATGTATGCGCACAAAGGAAAGGCCATGTGAGGACACAGCAAGGAGGCAGCCGTCTGCAAGCCCAGGAGAGAGGCCTCAGCAGAAACCAACCCTCACACCTTGATCTCAGACTTCCAGCCTCCAGAACTGTGAGAAATAAATGCAAGCTGCCTGGCCTGTGGTGCTGTTACAGCAGCCAGAGGGGGCTAAGATACTCTGTGTCACCCCTGAAGGCCACCTTTGCCCTCAAACCTGTTCATTCAGCCACAACCTCCCCCAGCACCTGTGCTGGGCTCTGCAGCCACGGAGGCCAGGGAAGCACCTTTATTTGCAAGGAGCTCCCTTCGCTATCCAGTGAACCCCAAAGATCCCATAGTGTAGCTCTTTCCCCTGCGCACCCGGAGCCCAGCTCCCAGATCATGTCAACAGTCCCCTTAGGGTGACCTGCCCCGGCCCCCTCACCGGCAGCGGTAGCGTTAGTCTTGCCATCTTTAGGCATCAGGTACGTCTCCGGCTTTTTCACCCTGCAGCAGAGGACAGTGCCGGTTAGACTGGGCTTCCCAGGGGAATGGGAGTGTGGGAAATGGGGCCGCTGCAGAGAGAAGGTGGCGACTGGACTGGCAAGGAAAGGGCGTTGGGGATTATGGGGTTGTTCCTCCAGCCTGAAGCCAGGACTCCAAGGAGAAGGCGCCAACTGTCAAAGACAGAAAGGGCCTCCTCTCCGGTGAATAGTGAGGCCCTGGCTCTGGGAAAGACTGCTGTGGGCTCCCGGACCGGCTCCCTTCTGGAGCCTGGAGAGCAGCCAATGGGAAGGACTCCTTCCCCAGCCGCTGGGAGCAGCCCATCCGGGCAGCAGGGGTGAGTTTAGGGGTCAGTAAGCTCCGGCTGGAGTGACGGTCTTTGGCAGCCCTGTCCTCCCTCCAGTCTCCCCACACTCAGTAGCCGGAGAGGGACAGAGAGGGGCCTTCCAGCCTGTTCCCTGAGATCCCACTCAGCCTCAGGTGCTTCCAGGCAGGGCCCTGAGGACAGGAGACCCCTGAGAATGAGCTGACAAAAGGGAGCCAGGGGGCCGAGACCTGTTCAGCAATTCACAGAGGCCATGGACCCACCACCTCTCACACTTCACCGTCTGTGAGCGCTCTCCGCAGCACCCGGGACTACATTTGGCCCTCACCGCCCCAGCACACATGGGTAAATTGTTTTCAGAAGGCCTTTGGACCCCCTTTACACGCCTCCCCCACGCCGCCCCGCGTGCCTCCTGCAGCCTTGACGCGCAGAGGGGGCCAAGTGGGGACTTGGAAAGGATGCTCAGTGGTTGCAGGTCACACGGGCCAGGGTTGGAATTTTGCCTCCTTCTCTTTCTGGCTGTGTGACTTCGGACAAGTCAATGCCCCTCTCCGAACTTCAGTCTCCTAACCTGTAACCTGGGGGAAGTCCCCCCCCCCCCCCCGCTAGGGTGGGTTACCACCCCATTTCCTCTCCCACCTGCCTCGGAACAGGAAAGGGGGCGACTCACTGGCTGTCGGTGGGGAGCTTGAGGTCGTCGGGGCGCACCTTGAAGAAGTCAAGGAGGTGTGGGCAGCGGGAGATCTTGACCGGCAGGCCCATGAGTGCACTGCAGTACTCAGTGAGCGTGCCCTGGCGGCTCTCAGCTGCCCTTTGCCCGTCAAACCACCTCGGTGCTGACCGGATCAGGGAGGGGCAGCAGAGAAGCAGTGAGCACATTCTGGAGGTCAAGTCCAAGCAGGGGTAAGGGCAGAGGGGGCAGCTTGGAGGGCAGGTGAGGGGAGCCAGGACAGGTGACCCCACCCAGGGGACTCAGCCCCTCACCTGGCAGATGGGGGATGATCCTGTTCTCTGGGTTGATGTCCCCCGCCTCAATAGGAAACATTTCCTTTAAGGTTTTCTAGACAGAAAAGAAAACGTGAAGGGATATTTTTCCATTACAACACTGTAAAAGCACAACATTGGAAACGACCTAAATACCCTTCTAATCGCTCTGGCTACAAACTTCTGGTGGTGACCTTGATTCCTCTCTTTCTCTCCCACCTCACAGCCAGCCACCAGCAGATCCTTTCGGTTCTACTGCAAACATCTATCCAAAATCTGACCCTTCTCACTACCCACACTGCCACCGCCCTGCTCTGAGCTTCCACCAGCCCTGGATTTTATGAACTTCTTATGTCTCTTTCCCCTTCCACCCTTGAGGGATCCTCTTAAAACCTAAGGGATCCTCTCAACCCAGCACCCAGAGGGATCCTCTTAAAACCTAAGTTGGATCCTGTCCCTCTTCTGCTCAGAACGCTACCCGCCTCTCAGCTCCCTCAGAGTGCAAGCTAAAGGCCTCATGTTGGTCTACTAGGCCCTGCTAGACCTGGCCCTGCCCATCGCACTCACCCCTTCTGCCACTTCTCTCGCCCTGGTCCACTGTGCTCCTGCCAACCTTGAATACTCCAGGCCCACTCCTGCCCCAGGGCCTTTGCACTTGCTATTCCCACTCTCACCCTATATATATCAAGTAGGTCCCTAAAGAATACTCTCTTGAGTTCGTGTGGAATGGGTACAGAGTTTCTGTGTGGGAAGATGAAGACATTTTGGAGATGGATGGCCATGATCAGCATATGACATTGTGAATATACTTAATGCCACTGAGCTGTACTTAAAATGGTTAAAATTGTAAATTTATGCTATGCAAATTTTACCACAATAAAAATATATTAAATAAAATGTGTCTTAAAGTTTAAGAAATGTCCCCTTAACTGTGGGCTGGTGGGGACAGACTCCGGGCACTCCCAGCCAGCCCCTGGGTCTCTCTCCTCCCCAAGAGGCAGAGCTGGGACTGGGTGTGCCGTCCCTTCCTGACCCCCTGACCACCAGGCACTCACATGGAACTCATAGATCTCGGTGAACCGCCGGTAGACCACCTTTTCGGACAGGTCCTGCCACTTCACCAGAAACATGTACACCTGGGGGAGGGAGGACCGCGTTCAGCTTCTAAGGAGGCATCGCCATGCAGCTGGGCAGCCCCCACCCGAAAGTGAAGCCTGAAGGACTGAGGATCGAGCACTCTGTGGGGCAATGTGACCATAGAAAAGACTCCGAATTCATGGACCCCAGAGCTGCCACTCTCCAGCTTTAGGACCCAGGACAAGATGATCGCCTCTCTCAAATTTCTCACCAGTCATTGGAGATAAAAGTAGGACCTCACCATAGGGCTGATATGAGAGAGTTTCAGGAGATAAGATACAGAAAGAGCTGAGCTCAAACAATACAAGAACCCAGTAAGGTATTGTATTGTTCCATGTATATCAAATATCCAGAATAGACAAGTCCATAAAGACAGAAAGTAGATTAGTGGTTGCCAGGTACGGGGGGAAAGGGGGATGAAGAATAACCACTAGCAGGTATAGGCTTTTTTTTTTTTTTTTTTTTTTTTGCGGGGGGTGATGAAAATCCTCTAGAATTGATTATTGCAATGATTGTGCAAATCTATCCACATACTAAAAGCCATTGAATTGTATACTTTACATAGGTGCACTGTACAGCATGGAAATTATATCTCAATAAAGCCATTATTTAAAAAATATTAAGCCTGGCTCTTGTGGCTCAGTGGTTGAGTGTCAACCTATGAACCAGGAGGTCACAATTTCATTCCCTGTCAGGGCACATGCCGGGATTGAAGGCTTGATCCCCCGTGGGAGGTGTGCAGGAGACATCCAATCAATGATTCTCTCTTATTGTTGATGTTTCTATCACTACCTTCCTCTCTAAAATCAATTAAAGAAATACCTTTTTAATGGTGGAAATGGGCCCTGGGCGGTGTTTCTACGTGGTTAGAGCATTAGCCAGAGCACCAAAGGGTCACAGGTTCAATTACTGATCAATTACTGGGTTGCAGATTTGATCCGGGCCTGGTCTGGTTGGAGCACATGTGAGAGGCAACCAATTGATGTGCTTCTCCCACATCAATGTTTCTCTCTCTCTCCCTCCCACTCTTCCACTCTCTCTAAAAATCAATGGGAAAAATGTCCTCAGTGAGGATTAATAACAACAAAAATGTGGAAATGGTAAATTTTATTATATATATATCACAATAACTTTAAAAAAAACAGCAAAAAAACCCCAGCAATGTGGTATTATGAACAATAAAAATGGTACAAAATAGAAAATCTAGAAGTAGATCAAGTACATATATAAATTTAGGACATGATAAAAGTGGCAATTCAAATCACAGATGTAAAGGTGGATTTTTACAAAATTGGTGTTGGGACAACTGACACACCTTTTAAGAAAAGGTAAAATTGGATTTGTTTTTCACACCACACAGCAGAAATAAACTCCAAGTGGATCAGAGGCATAAATGTAAAAATTGAAACCATATGAGTGCAATGAAACCGGCACCCCCCCCCCCTACACTGAAACCAGGTGGCCCCTGAGGGACCTCAGGCTGAAAGTAGACAAAATAGTTCCTCTCTCTCTGTTTTTTTGTTTTGTTTTGTTTTGTTTTTTAGTGTTTCTCAGCAGATTAACACCAGGCCTCCTCACAGTGATCCAGAGACCACCAGACCTAGCTGGAGCAGGTGCAGGTAGCAGTCAAATGACCCTAGTCTGACCTCCAGAGCACCGCAGAACCAAGTCCTTGTTGGCCATCTGACTTTTTTAAAAAACATATATTTTTATTGATTTCAGGGAAGAAGGGAGAGGGAGGGAGAGAGAGATAGAAACATCAGTGATGAGAGAGAGAATCATTGATCAGTTGCCTCTTGAATGCCCTACACTGGGAATCAAGTCTGCAACCCAGGCACATGCCCTGACCAGGAATCAGATTGTGACTACCTGGTTCATAGGTCAACACTCAACCACTGAGCGACAATGGCTGGGCTGCTGTCTGACCCTTGAAGAAGGTCGAGGTTTATCAGTCAGGAAGATGGTATGTCTAGATCAAATACAGACACATACGGGACTAACCAATAAACTCTGCCAGGCTGACATTACCTCATTCTGTCCTGCCCTTCCACGTTCCTTACCTTGGGTGGCTTAATTCCAACACTATTCAGACCCTGGATTAGAAATGATGAACATGCATAGCCCCTCCTCACCTTAATTCTTTACATTTAAATTTACTTCAAATCTTTATTTGGGAAGACAGATTTGGGCTTTCTCCCTGTCTCCTCATCTGTCTACCTCAGGAATAAAACCCCCCTTTGTCTGTGAAAAACCTTTGTTTCACTATCTGGCCTTCCTGTGTGATGGGGCAAAGGACCCACCAACTTTAGTCAGTAACACAAGATGGGAACATTGGTATAAGGGACTTTCTAACTGACTCAAAACAAAAAGGCAGTAAAAGATTGCTACTTCAAATACATTAACATTCTTTCAAATTTTGTGTTTGAAGCCAAAATGTAAATGATAAACTGGGAGAAAATATTTGCAACACACATCACAGAGGTTTATATTCATTGTTCTTTATGGCAACATTATGTAATGAATAAATACTCTCCTCCAGAGAGCAGAGGAAATGCAGCAGGGGCAGGTGAGCTGGGTAGGTGAGCTGGACAGGTGAGTTGGGCATGTGAGCGGGGCATGTGAGCTGGGCAGGTGAGCTGGGCAGGTGAGCTGGGCAGGTGAGCTGGACAGGAGGGCGGGGCAGGCGAGCTGGGCAGGTGAGCTGGACAGGTGAGCTGGGCAGGTGAGTTTGGGCAGGTGAGCTGGGCAGGTGAGCTGGGCAGGTGAGCTGGGCAGGTGAGTTGCCACTCAGCACCATCACACTTCTGTAGAAACAGCTCCAAGGATTGAGGGAAATCACAGGAGGGAAACATTTTAAAAATTGACAGTTTTATCAAAGTCTCACAGGGTCACCAATTCATTCGGGGTTGGGGAGAATTATTTTATTTTATCTGTAGTTAATTCCGCAATCCACCTTTCCTGATCTACCCCACCCACAAAGGGTAAAGTTAAAAAAGAAGTAGATTTAACCCAAATCAGGAATTTTCGTCTGATGCAATAACTGAAACAGCTTTCAGGTAAACTGCCCAGTCTCTCACGTTTCTCCTCACTGCTCTTCTCTTTAAGATGACAGTAGATTGGCAGTTACTAAATAGCTGCGGGGATGTAAATAAAGTACAGCATAGGGAGTATAGTCAATAATATTGTAATAATTATGTATGGTGTCAGGGGTACTCGACTTATCAGGGGATCACTCCATACGCAATAGAAATGTCTAACTACTATGCTGTACACCTGAACTAATATAATATTGAATGTCAACTGTAATTGAAAAAAATTAAATCAATTGACTGTAAAAAAAATAATAAAGGGTTAATATTTCCAATATATAAAGAACTTTTTTTTAAAATTTGAAGAAAAAAAGACCAAAAAATCTGATAGAAAAATGAGCAAAAGGTATGAACAGACAATTCATGTCACACACGTGTATATACAGTGTATGTAACACATAAAGAGGTGTTTGGTTTTTCTCATAATAACATAAATGCAGAGTGACTAGGTAATTGCAAATTAGTGAAAACAATCTAAATGGTTGTTTGAAGAAACAATGGTATAGTCATTCAATGGAATATTTAAAGATGTAAAAAAAATACCCAACTGATTCAATGGATTAATTTGGAGGTAACTCCAGGATATTATAGGAAAATGAAAAAATGTCACCTTGTTTGTTATCTGTGTGTAGTAAGGAAGAAATACTAAGGAAATTTCATATAGTTGCACTTATTTTTGCAACGAGAAATACAGAAAAGATGAACCAGAATGGGTCTTTGGTCATATTTTTATAAAGATTTGATGTCTGATCTCATGTGAATATTTTACATATTTAAAAATAAAACTAAACCAACAAGGAGGGGCTTCAGCTCCAAGATAACAGTCTGGGACAACGCTGAACTAGCCTGCTCCCAGGAACACGTCAAATTTACACCAACAGACAGAGCAGTTCCCCCCGAAGAAGAACTGAGGGCTGACGAAGAGCTTCTGCACAACAAATGAGCGAGAGGGACCACACAGAAACAGGGAGGAGCACAGATACAGGCAGGTGGGCACCCCACCCGGCACACTGGCCTGCAGTTGCCTACCCTGAGGTACAGCTTACAAACAGTAGTTTAAGCCCTAACCGGTTTGGCTCAGTGGATAGAGTGTTGGCCTGTGGACTGAAAGGTCCCAGGTTCGAGTCCGGTCAAGGGCATGTACCTTGGTTGCGGGCACATCCCCAGTAGGGAGTGTGCAGGAGGCAGCTGATCGATGTTTCTCTTTCATCAATGTTTCTAACTCTCTATCCCTTTCCCTTCCTCTCTGTAAAAAATCAATAAAATATATTTAAAAACAAAAACAAAAAAAACAGTAGTTTAAGCCCTAACTGGTTTGGCTCAATAGATAGAGCGTCGGCCTGCAGACTGAAAGGTCCCCAGTTGAATTCCGGTCAAGGGCATGTACCTTGGTTGCGGGCACATCCCCAGTAGGGGGTGTGCAGGAGGCAGCTGATGGATGTTTCTAACTCTATCCCTCTCCTTTCCTCTCTGTAAAAAATCAATAAAAAATATTTTTAAAAAATCACAGTAATTTAAAGCAGCAGTTGCCAACTTTTGGACCTCGTGGACCACCAGTGGTCTGCGGACCGCCGGTTGGCAACTGCTGGTTGGAAGGGTACCTAGGCCATGCCGGAAGGAAATCTATTTACAAACCCTAGAGCATTTGCCAAGTGGGAGAGGAATGCAGAAACTCTCTCTGGGGTTGAGGGCAACAGAACACCATTTGTGTCCCCACTTCTTTTGTTTTGTTTTGTTAATCCTCGCCTGAGGATATTTTCCTCATTGATTTTTAGAGAGATTGGAAGGGCGAGAAGGAAGGAGAGAGAGAGAGAGAGAGAGAAACATTGACATGAGATTGGTTGCCTCCCACACATGCCCTGACTAGGGATGGGGATCACACCTGCAACCCAGGTACGTGCCCTTGACCTGGAATTGAACCCACAACCTTGCAGTGCGTGGGCCAACGCTCTAACCACTTAGCAATACTGGCCAGGGCTGTGCCCCCACTTCTTCATCCAGACACTCTAGCTGTAGGCCAGGGCTGTCCCAGTGCACCCCAGGCCCACGGCGCCTCTGCTGCTTGTCCCCAGGACTCGCTGCAGCTGGCCCAGCTCCAGCAACAGGTCTGGCTGGCCTATCAGGCAGCCCTGCACTGCTTGCCTCCAGACTTTCCTCAGCTTCACACCTGCCACAGCTACTACTTCTGCCCACGTGTGGCTTGTCCCCTGAACTTGCTGTGGACCAGCGGTCGCCAACTTTCAGACCTCATGGACCAACAGTGGTCCGCAGACCACCAGGTGGCGATCGCTGGTGTAGACTATGTCCACTTCAGCTACAGCCCCTGAGGCTCACAGTTGCTCCTGTTCAGCTCCAGACCCTGGTTCAGCTTCTCCCCAGGACCTAAAGGAAGCCTATGCCAGCCAAGGCAGTCCTGCTGCAGCCTGCCCCAGTGACTTCCCTTGGTCCATATCCATTCCAGCCACAGCTCCAGGCCCCAGTGAACTTGCCCCCAGGACTCCCTTATGGCCCACAAATGCTCCAGCTCCAGGTTCCAGCACCAGCTGGCTTGCCAATTGCACCTGGCTCAACACTCTACAAAAGGGAAGTTCCTACCCCAGGTCACTCATTCAAGACCAGGAGAGGTTGCTGTTTCCTCTAATTCATATAAACAGAGAGACAGCCAAAATGAGCAGAGAAATATGTTTCAGATGAAAAACCAAGACAAAACCCCAGAAAAGGAACTAAATGAAACAGAGACAAAACATTCTAAAGAGTTCAAAACACTGGTTATAAGGATGCTCAATGAACTCCGGAGAAGAATAGATGAACTCAGTGAGAAATTTAACAAAGATAGAAACCACAAAAAAAGAACCAGCCCAAAATGAAGAATACAATAACTGAAATGAAGAATAAATTAGAAGGAATCAACAGCAGATTAGTTGAGGCAGAAGAATGAGTCAACATGCAATAAGACGAAGAAGTGGAAATCAATTCAGAAGAGCAGAAAGAATAAATAAATTTTTAAAAATCAGGATAGTTTAAGGGACCTCTGGAACAACACCAAGCATACTAACATCTGAATCATAGGCGTCCCAGAAGGAGAAGAGAGAGACAGGACAGAAATCCTATTTGAAGAACTAATGGCTGAAAACTTGCCCAAGCTGGTGAAGGAAACAGACATCCAAGCCCAGGAAGCCCAGAGAGTCCTAAAGAAGATGAACCCAAAGAGACTCAAACCAAGACACAGCATAATTAAAATGCCAAAAGTTAAATCAACAAGGATTTTTTTAAAAACTTCAAAGTTGGAAACAGAAACAAACTTACCTATATATCAAATGGGTAACAACCATCATAAAGAAAAATGGAAAAGAAAGAATCCAAGTAACTTTTAGTGATAATACTTTCACTCCTCTCAGAGGACTAAAGAACTGCAAAAAAACCCCAAAAAAACAAAACAACACTTTGCCCTGGCCGGTGCTCAGCGGTTAGAGCATTGGCCCATGCACAGAGGCATCAAGGCTTCCATTCCCATTCAAGGACACATACCTTGGTTGCAGGTTTGATCCCCGACCCTAGTAGGGGCTTGCAAAGGAGGCAACCAATTGATGTCTCTCTCTCTCTCCTCCGCCCCCCCCCCCCCCCCGCCAACACTCCCTTCCACTCTCTAAAAAAAAACAATGGGAAAAAAATATTCTCAGGTGAGGATTTAAAAAAAAGAAAACTTGCCCAGCCGGCATGGCTCAGCGGTTGAGCGTCAACCTATGAATCACTGATGTGCTGCCTCCTGCACGCCCCACACTAGGGATGGAGCCCACAACCTGGGCATGTGCCCTAACCGGGTTGTGGGCTCCATCCCCAGTGTGGGGCATGCAGGAGGCAGCACATCAGTGATTCTCTTTCATCACTGATGTTTCTACCTCTCTCCCTTCCTCTCTGTAAAATCAATTTTAAAAATATATTTTTTTAAAAAGAAAACTTAAAGTTGACTTAATAGGTTAGTGGGTTTATTATAATAGTGGTGTGGACATAGTAATTCTGAAACAAGTATATGTGTTCTTTGCATTGAGCAAAGAAGTAAATATATGGATGTTGTTGGGAGCCAGGCTTCTCACAGTGAGAGGAAGGAGCTACAAATATAAAATGGTGAAAGGCAAGAATTATATGAAATGGCAATATTTCCTCCAGTCTGTCCACAGGAAGGATATTTGCAATAACGCTTCAGTGGCAATGAGCACATCTAGCGTCCAGATCTTGGGTTCTAAGATCACTCCCCACTAAAAAGAATCAGGGGTCCTTAGCAACATGGCTGAGTCCAGGGCTGGGGGTGGGAGAGTAACCTGGACCATCTTGTGCCAGAAGTAAGAATGTGCCCAAAGAATGGCAGGCACAGAAGCCAGATTGAAGGAGCTCCCTCTGACCAAATCTGGTACAATCTGAGCATAAAAATGTTATGATAGTAATGAATTATAATCCATTAATAAAGTCAGAATCCATGGATCCATATATTTTTAATCCATGGATCCATGTATTGATTTTTTACAGAGAGGAAGGGAGAGGGATAGAGAGTTGGAAACATCGATGAAAGAGAAACACTGATCAGCTGCCTCCTGCACACCTCCCACTGGGAATGTGCCCACAATCAAGATACATGCCCTTGACTGGAATCGAACCTGGGACCCTTCAGTCCACAGGCCAACGCTCTATCCACTGAACCAAACTGGTTAGGGCCATGGATCCATATTGGCAGAAGTAAACAAATAAAGGGAGAAGGGAAGGCCCTTGCAGAAAATGTTAAGTGATAAATTCAGAAGGAATGATTCAGTGTAAAAATCACCATGTAGCAAACACTGTAGTAATTTGATTCAGCCATCAATTACTACAAGGAACAGGATATTCACATAACTTCCAATCTCTCCACACAGGTTAGTCTATTTAAAACAAAGTGGGGAAAGTAACAGAACAGTAGAGAAACTTGGAGGACATGTCCAAGACGTGGTGCCCAATGCTCTCCGCCAATATGGGAACCAGTCACAGTCTCCTGCCACTTGGTAGGACGGATAAGAACAACACAGCATCACTTCTGGGGTATTCCCCTCATCTGTGCATAACCTGAATCTAGTGACCATGTTGGACAAACCCAAATCGAGGGACATTCTGCAAAATAAGGATCCCTTTTCTTCAGAATGGCGAAGTTGAGAGGACGAAGGAAGACTGAGACTGACCCAGGTGAAGGAAAGCTGAAGAGACGTGACGACTGAAACGGAACCAGTGACCCGGCATTGGATCCTGGGCCTGGACTAGTCTTACTACCCGGAGGACACGTGGCATCTGAATAAGGTGTTTGGGTTGGATAACAGTGCTTATCAATGTTCACTTCCTCATTTTGACACATTGGCACTGTGGCTATGTAAGAGAATGTCGCTGATTTTAAGAAATACACACCATAGTGTTTAGAGGTTATGAAACAACTACTCCAACTCAGCTCTCAAGTGTTTCAGAAAATTTCTATTCAGAGTCAGAAGGGACCAGGGAGGGATGGAGGGAGGGGGAGCGGGAAAGGGAGAGGGAGAGAAGAGAGAAGAGAATGAAGATCCTCCCTGGCCTTCCTCTGGGCTTGGGGACCCCATCGTGGGGTGCTATGTCTGGACAGACACTCGCCAAGGTCCCCACGCGGCTGCGGGGACAGAGAGCCCGCCGCCTTCCCGCCGCCCCCTCCGGGAGGACCACTCCCTAAAAGCTGGGATGGTCAGGGAGGGCTGCCTGGAGGTGGAGGGGCACGCCCTGGACCTGAGCGCGGGCTGGCTGCCGGGAAGGGTACAGGAGTGCAAAGGAGACTCAGCGGGACACGGAGTGAGGTGGGCTGGCAGGGCTGGGGTGCCAGGGCGCGCATCCTTTTAAGGGTCCCACGTCCACTGCAGACCCCGACGGGCAGACTGAGGCCCAGAGACAGGGAGCCATTTGCCCACAATCTCGCCCTTCCACCCCCACGGCCCGGGAGTCCCTGTCTCTGGCAGTGGTGGCCCAGGGGCGGGCGGGCACCGCTGTGTCCCACGCGGGCACCCCCCCCCCCCCCCACACACACACACACACGCTACTCACGTAGTGCTGGCTGGGGACGAAGCGCTTCTCGAAGCCCAGGAGGGCGATGTGGCGGATGAAGGTGTCCCCCATGGCGAGCTGCGGGGCCGCACTGGCCCGGGCGCCCCCGGGCTGGGCCTTAAATGGGCTGGAAAGAGGAAGTGGCCCCTGTCAGGCCGGGCTGGGGCAGGAGGCGCGGAGGGCGCAGAAAGGGCTTCCTCCTTCTTTCATTTTCTTGGTCTCCCCAGGCCCCCACCGCGGGGACGCAGATGGCCACTCGCACGCATGTGTGCGAGGACAAGCTTGTCTTCGTCCTTGTCCTCGCCGTGGCCCGCAAGGCCTCGAAGGTGGGGATTCCCTCACCATGCCTCCCCCTGGCCTCTGCCCCCATCCCGGGGCCTTTGCGGCCCTGGCCCATCTCCCACAGACCTGAAACTCCTCTCGTGTTCTCTAGGTTTCTGCTCCAAGGGCACCTCCTCTGAGAGGCCCTCCATGATAACGACACATAAAATAGCAAAACTTCATGCCTCCCCAGGCCGCTTTTCTGTTTTTAGTCCGAGTACTTCCCACAACTGGCAAATTACCTATTTTGTGTTTGCCAGAGTGTGAGCCCCATGAGAACAAGGACTTGGCCTGCTTTGGCACCCAGTGGACCCCCTTTAAACATCTGGAGAGTGGCTGCATCACTCCCTGCGTGGATGATGAACGCCCCCAGGGCAGTGTGTGCCAGCGGTAGGAGCACATCCCTGTGTGAGTCCGGCTGAGGGCCAGTGGCAGCTGGGACAGACTTTCTGACCTGAGTTCAAATCCTGGTCAAAGAATGGGCCCTCAGAGCTGACTGTGTCCTTCTGAGTGAAATGGGACCATCTCTGCCCAGAAGGGGATTTGGGAGGAAGAAGTGAGGGGGGGGGGCGGGCAGCATACCTGAAGAGAGGCCAGTTTGTGGCTGCCGTGGGCAGATTGCAAAATTGAGACATGACAAAGGCAGTGGGCACCAAGAGCCTCACCCCTGGGCTATTGGGGGTGAGGATTGGCGTCTGGCTCAGAAGAATTTGTTGGGAGGTCCCCTTCAGTCACTGCTGCTCCCTCCCACCTGGAGGTCACCAGCCCTGGGTGTGACAAGTCTTGCAAGTCCTTTCCATTTACGCATCAAGGGTCTTCCCACACAGAAGGATACGCTACTCAGCAATGAAACGGAACTGCCACACACAGGGGTGAACCTTCCGACACGATGTGGTGGGAGAGAAGCAAATGCAAAGCACAGCTGCAGAACATTTCTACCCAGCTCCAGCTGCCCAAGCCAGTCTGGGGTGTTGGAAGGCAGCCTGACCTGGTGGGAGCTGGGACTGATGAGGGAAGCAGGAGGCCCCAGGTGATGGGCCTTTTCTTGATAAGGATGCTAGTTCCACGAGTGTGCTCACTTTCTGAAAATTAATGTAGTCCCAGGCAAGGAAGCTTTGTGGGTGGCTTTGTTCTCTGGGTCGGTTTTACTTTAATAAAAAGTTGAAAACAAAGAATGGAGTGAGTGACTTCACATCAGGAGGGAGGGCCCTGGCACAGAGCACTGGGCTGTGCTGAGCGGTTGCCCTTCAATTATTCAGTAAATGGCCCCTCCCTGACGGACTCTGTCAGCCTCTGGTCTGCCCTGTCCCACAGGTGCTGCTTGAAATCCTGCACAGAGGTCATGCTCACGGCATTGCTTACGAGGGCATGTCGAGGGGAAGGGCAAGCGGACCTCCTCCTGAGGTCAGGGTCCTTGGCCCTCAGCACTTCCTTCCCTTCCTCCCAGAAGTCTTTTCACTCTTGCATAACTGCCTGGCTGGGCTGCCCTGGCCAGAGGACACCAGCCACAGCAGCTGGATCCTGGAGCCGGCAGCTGCTACCTTTCCACTTCCTTCCTGTGGCCTGCCCATGGCTCGCCTTGCCCCTCACATGGCCCCCAGCAGAGAAGTGGCCAAGGCACAAAGTGATAAGAACTGTTTTGCTCTAACCAGTTTGGCTCAGTGGATAGAGCGTCGGCCTGCAGACTAAAAGGTCCCAGGTTCGATTCCGGTCAAGGGCATGTACCTTGCTTGCGGGCACATCCCCAGTAGGGAGTGTGCAGGAGGCAGCTGATCAATGTTTCTCTCCCATCGATGTTTCTAACTCTCTATCCCTCTCTCTCCCTTCCTCTCCGTAAAAAATCAATTAAAAAATATTTTTTTAAAAAAGAACTCCTGTTTTAACCCTGTGGTGACCCATCAGCAGACTTATAAACTTCTGTCAGGATGAGATAGGATTGAGTTTTATGCACAGATGAAATGAGTGAGTGACCAAATGATTAGAGAAGAAAAGCAGTAAACATAAATGAAGGAAGGAGGCAATGAGTAAATATCAGATTGGGGAGTGTGAGATACAAACTTTTAGTCTTAAAACTTTTAAATTGAAAATATATAGAAAATTGCAGAAAAATGTACAGTTTCTCATAAACTAGGTATCTAGCTCTATATCACCTGGTCTGAGAACACCGAGTCCCCAGAATCCCCCCACTTCCCAGGGAGGTGAGTGCTAGCAAAGGACTTACCCTGGGTCAGGAGTGCTTTACATCTGTGATCACATCTTACCCTCACAAGGAGGTGATCAGGTAGGTACAACGATTATCCCACTTTATAGATGGGAAAGCTGAGGCTCAAAGAGGTAAATAGGTTGCCACAACTGGTAAGCAAAGAGCTGGGACTTGAACCCAAGCAGTCTGGATCCCAGGACCCTGCTCCTAACCACTGGGATCGCCTGGTTTTTGTTTTTAACATTTTTTAAACTTGATTTCAGAGAAAGGAAGAGAGAGGGAGAAATAGAAACATCAATGATGAGAGAGCATTATTGATCGGCTGCCTCCTGCACACCCCTACTGGGGACTGAGCCCACAACCGGGCATATACCCTGACCAGGAATCAAACCGTGACCTCCTGGCTCACAGGATGCTCAAACACTGAGCCATTCCAGCCGGGCTCTTTTTTCTTTTAATCCTCACCAGGGGATATTTGTGTGTGAGGAAGTGGGGGATGGGGGGAGGAGAGAGGCATTGCTTAGTTGCCTCTGGTACGGGCCTGGACTGGAGATGGCACCTGCAATGGCATGTGCCCTGACCGGGAATCAAACCCACACCTTTTGGTGCACAGACCTTGTGGCCAGTCTTGCATGAAGCACCAGCTAGCACTACTTTGTTCTTGAACAATATGAGAATGAATGATGACTGGGGGATCACAAGGGAGGGGCCAGCCTGCATGAACACCCCAAAAGAGGGAAACTCTTACATTGGGACAGACTGGAGGAGAGATGGGGCTTTCCAGTCTGGCCTCAAGAGTCTTGCCTTCTCTCTAGAGGCCACTTTCTCCACACGGAGGCCTTACCCAGATGAGCTAGGCTGACCAGTTCCTCAACCAGGAAATCCCCAAGGCTGGGCCATGGAGACAGGCTGTGTGAGACGTTTGGCATCTCAGCCTGAGGCCCAGGCAGTGCTTCTGAGGGAATCCTAGAACTGGAACAAGTCAGCCCTTGCTATAGGACAATTTCCTCGAGTTTCACTTAAAGCCCTCCTGCCCCTTCTCAAGCGAGTAGCCTGGTCCCATGCCAGGCCCTGTGAATAAGGCCTCCTGTGCCAGTTCTTGCCTGGTGCCTAGAGTAGATGGGGCCCGAGTCACTGCTGACAGGTAGGCAGAGGGGCCACTCGGTGGTGATGCCAGCTGCCTGGGGCTGAGGCTCTAACCGCAAGCTGGTGTCTCTATGCAGAAATGTCAGCTGCTCACTATCTGCTTCCCAGGGGACCCTGCATTTTCCTTTCTCAGCAAAATCAGACTAGGAATGCGCTCTGGCCAGGTCACGGGTGGACCTCGAGTCCTCATCCGAAGGGAACAGGTGCCTGCACTTAGGAGACAGGCTCAGGGCACAGTCAGTGTTGGGAACCACACACCCTGGAGTCTCTTCCCTCCTTGGCCTCTGGACACTGGAGGGCGTGCACACACTGACCGCTGACTGTGGGCACGGTGGCTTGACAACCACATGGACCTGCTTTGAACCCTGATTGGTTAATTTCTATTTGTGTCCTTTGGCAAATTAACACTAACAGTGAACCTATTTCTTGGGCCATTGTGTCCCATGAGAGCAGGCACTCAGGTTGCTGGGACCCCCTGTGCAAGGCTTGGACCACAGAGTGGGCTCATGTTTTCTGTGGGAACCGTTGGTGGAGAGTGGGTAGGACTGTGGGGTACAGCCTCTGTTCTAGAGCTCAGCCCTTCCTCCACCGGGGATAGAGCAGAGGGCAAGGCCTCCAACAGAAGCCTGGGAGTCCTGGAGGCAGGGCTCTGTCCCACTGCAATGCAGCTTGACACCAAGCGGGCCCCTGGCAAATACCGAATGGGGATTCTGCAAGCAAGTCCTACTCCAACACCAGGAGCCTAACTCCTCCAACTGTCTCCCAGGGCCTGCTGTGCCCCCTCCAGACCCACCTCCTGACTCTTCCTTGCTGAGTGGGCCCAGATGTGTCATGCAGTAAGAGTTATTTGAAACACATCAACCAATCACCCAAAGTTAACCCAGCAGCAAGCTAGGACCTCAGGGAGTTTTGTGATGTTTGAATTTGAAATGAAGCCCAGTAAAGGGGAAATCCTGCCTCTGGATCCAGTCACCTGTGCTGGGCGGCATGTCTACATCTCTCCAGCCTGAGCGTGCAGGAGTCAGCTGGCAGCATGATAAAGTCAGGCTGGGGTCTTCCAAGGGCTCAGTACCTTTGGCAACTCCAAGGGTACACGGGACAGTAAAGACCCACAGGAACACACAGTTCTGGAGGGGTGGGTCTCCTGTAGACAGGCAGCTAACAGGGATGTGAAGTGGCTTGTCTTGCATGAAGCACCAGGGTCACAATGATGCCACCTGCGGGACTGAAGCCCCAAGTCCACACTTGCTATGGCGTTGTGACCATGGGTTGCCTTCTCCGACCTTGCTTTTTTAGAATCCTGTACTTGCCATTTTCTACCAAGGGTTTTTCCTAGAGGATCTAGACTGGTCATCATAAGGGAGAGGACACCTTTAGTCTAAATTGCAGAGCACCAATTCAATAGGCCCTTTCAGGATTTACCTTGATCTCATGACCTAGGAAGTGGGCTGTCTATTCTTTTGCTACCTCTTGGTGGGTCTAACCCACTCTTACTGAAACAAGTGGGGACACCCTCACCAGATCCTCTCAGGCACTGCCCAGGGCATGGTCTTTGGTCGCCTTATGGAGCTTGAGGCACTGGAGACTTCAAATGAGCAGCCTGAGACCAGTGTGTGAAGTGGGAGCTACTAAATGACCATAAACCACCTTGCTTCTGAGAAGGAAATCTGGCAGGAAACACCTTTACAAATGGATATTGTATCATAGCTTGCTTTCAGCACTAACTTTTCTGACACTTCCTCAAAACAAAACCAAGAGGTATGCGCGGTTGGGGGTGAGGCAGGGCAGGAGGGAGAGGTAAAGTGACACCAAGACTCTATTAATCCTGCTTTGCTTTGTTTTTCTCAGCTCCAGGGGTGAGGAAGACCCTCGGGCAGCCAAGCAAGTAAACAGGTCATGAGGATCCTAGGGAGTCATTTCTACAATTTAAGCTGCCTTAAATTGCTCTGAGCCAAGATTGGCAGCCAGGAGGTGAAGCATAGAAAGTTAATTACCTCTTATCCCATATTGGAGTAAAACAGAAAACAAACTCGAGGCTGGGAAAGCAACTTTTGGGGGACCTAAACAGAAGGACGAACAGCTCCATTTGTGCTCATCCCACCAGACTCACGTGTCTGAGCAGCACAGTGAAGAGTCGATACACTAGAGAGTGGCCTACAGGCCATCTCAATTCCTATAATGCCACTCCGTTCTCCTTCCCCATCACAAAGAACCTGAGGCATCCCTGGGAGAATGCCTCTTCTTCCAAACACACACTTCCATTGCGGAGGACAAGCCCTGGGCAGTACATTCCAGAGATGCCCACTAGTGTGTGGCAATGATCTGCCCACTAACAGTTAAGCCAAGCAAGTTCCTGGAATTCTAGTCCGGGGCTGGGGTGTTAAGTGAAACTGGAAAGGCCTGTTCAGTCCTCCTCTCACACCTTTCAGTCCCTTGGGGGGGAGGGGGAGGGGAAGAAAGCAGAAACGGAGGCCGGAAGGATGCTCAGAATAACCAACTACTTCAGGAGGGAACTGCTGCCTGCTGTAAACAGCTGCATTATGAGAGGACGGAGGGCCACAGACCTGGGCTCAAGTCCTGGCCCCCAGCCTTGGAGTTTGGCTGAGGCACACGGAGCACAGTAAATACACATCCCACTTGCTGTGTGCTAGGTGATTTACATCAATGAAAAGATAAAGGTTTCATGGTGTGCCAACTGCTGAAAGGTAAACTTATGTGCACTGGGAAGTTCAAGTCTGGGTTAGGCTGGGCCACCCATAGAAAGCAGACACACTCCGAGGGCAGAGGCAGCTCCAGGCGGTCCAGAGCTTGGGGTCAGGGTTAGCATTAGCCCAACTCCGTTGACAGTATTCAAAAAACACTATGTAGACATTTCCTTGATTTTACTGTTTTGTTTTTTTCTGATGGAAATTTCCTCAAGAAAAGAGCTGTCTACAAGTGGAGCTTGGATTTGGCCACAAAGCCTATGTTCTTAGTCACTCTGGTAAAATGTTTAACCTTGACCTATTATGGAATCAGGATGTTTCACAAACAGTAAGCACATTGAAATTACTGGTAAGACCTATCTGAACAGTATCTTGTTTTTAAGTCCGGTCCTCACTGACTGCATCAAGATCTTGGTGGGCAAGCTTAACCCCCACTCCCAAAAGAATTGTCTCACAGATGCACTGACTATTCATTAACCCAGGAGCTGAAGGCTTCATCTTACAGACTGGGCTCAGGTGGAGGGAGCCAGGGCGACACTGCCACCCATCTGTAAGCAAGTGCATGGCGCTGAAGCCAGGGCAAATTTTACCATGCGGGTAAGGAGGCAACTTACCAGGAAACAATGCTGTTTGTTCTAAGGAAACTATCCTAAGATGCCTGACTAGACTGTAGAGACAGAGACTGAGTATGACATGTTAAAAGCTTCGGGAGACAGTGAGTTAAGAGAAATGACCTGCTCCACCTCCATGCTCTTCCAGAGGATGGATGGATGCAGCAATAGCATCCCTTGCCTGAGGTTCAACACTTTTCTTCAAGGAATTAAGCCTGTTTTGTTCAGGGGAGAGACAGAATGGGACAGGAGAGCATTCCTTAAAGCATGAGAAAGTGATGAGAGGGTGGAGCACTGATTCTGTGCCGTTATCCGGAGCACAGAAGCTGGTCTACTTGGTAGATGTGAGAATATTTTTTAAAAATGCTAAGAGTATATATAAAAATAAGAATATGTGTCTGTGCACACTGACTTTTTATATTGGATAGGAAAACAAATCTCTTTGGTAAGTCTGTGATCCCATAATATTTTCATTTAATAATAATAATTAAAAAAGATCCATGAGATTCTACAGTTGAAGCCATCTCCCGATTTCATTTGGAAGATAACAAATTAGGTTTCCCCGAGCACAAATTTGTAGGGTACAGAAGAGGCAGAGGGCTGTGCTGGGAGAATATCCCGAGCCAGTGTCATTTTTAGGTGGCAGGAGCTAATGTGTATGTGCTTTGTCTGGGAGGAGTTCCGACCTCACAGCCATCCTTTAGCTGCATGCACTGGCATGTACAGGTAAAAAGTTGGGGTCTCTAGCTTTAGCTCCAACGAGATGCATAGTGGTCTCAGAAATACCATAAACAACGGTGTCCTTCTGAGTACCCGAGCCTCTGAAGATGCCAACTTAACCCTCATGTGCATTCCACTTACCATCAAACCAAACCCACCAATTTCCCCAGACATAATCATGAAAACGCCTTAGAAAGAAATGAATTAGTGTGTGAAAGGCATGAATGGAGTTTATTTATTACCCTATATCTACATTTTAATTTGAGGTAAAATATAAGCAACACATAAAAATGCCTATTTTTGCTACCATGTAATATAATTCTCCATTATGAATATTGTGATAAAGCTAATGAACACTCTATGCCATCACATACTCTAGCTTTTCATATAGCTGGTATTTTACAACTCTTATTGTCTGTGAAATCTTAACACATGTGAGACTCTCCTACAAATGGCGCAGAACATCAGCGGGTGCATAATTAGCTTACGACCCCTCACTCCCCACATTGGAGCCTCAAGTTATAAAGCAGAATTATAAAATAACGAAGGCAATAAAACCCCTTGAGATTGATCCAAACTGGAACAGTGTTCCAAAAAAAAATCCACACCACAATAGGTTACAAGACAGTGAGGCTTTAGTGTCATTTAGCTTGCCCAAACACTCATACCTGGTCTTAAACTTCTGGTACACCATGCACTTTATTTGGATGAAAAGTATTTGTGGAAGAGGTTCTCTGTATTCCATCTATATAAGCCACATACCGATCTCTTATTGGCTATCAGGTACTCCAGATAGTTGTTTTTTTTAATTATGATAAAAAACGTATAAACCATGATAGATAGCTTAGGAAAAGGTTTAGTCAAATATACAGATACTAACTGTTCACTTAGTCATTAAGGAGAGCCGTGAACAAAAGGATCATTTAAGTGATTTTTCAAATAGAAAAACTAAAGAACTAAACTATCGTAGGTGTCTTCTTCACTGCAGAAGCTGAGATGTTCCAGTAGGAGATATCTTCACTTGATTGGAAAATAAACACCATAGCTGAAGGCTCTGCCGAATCCATAAAAAAATCTGGTGAGATTCATCCCTGTCATTTTCCCTGTCGTTTTCCAGCATTGCTGTAAAATCCTTAAAATACATTCCAAAGTAAACCAGCCATTCCAAATCTACAGTCACTCTGCTCTTTAATTCAATTCACAGAACTGCTGAAAAAGTAGACATTTCTATCTAAAAGTAGAAAAAAAGGTTTGTATAGAAGGTATTTCTGTTATACAAGTATATTACACAGCTTGGGGCAGTAACAGGTCCGAAAAGCTCTTCTCACCCACTGATACTTTAAGCTAAAATAGGAGAGAAAACGACAAGAAAACAGTTAATCTGGTTATAGGAATTAAACATTCACAAATACCATAACTTAGTACTTAAATCCATGAGGTGACAGTATGGGGCAGACTCCATGACAAGAGAATCTGTATAAGAAGCACACGGCCAGGGGCAGATGGGGATTGGTAAGCTGCCCTGGGACTATCACCGAGGCACGTGACAGTTCAGGCCTAGTGAGATTCAACAGACATGTGGCCAGTTTTGCTGATTCCTGCTCTAGGGCTGCCCCTCCTGCCACTAACCTGGCTAAGTGTAAGAAGTCTGGAATAAAAGGATCAGGCTTGTGACTTAACTATGTGAGATGCACAATGAACTGTGCAGCTCAGCCAGACTGCGAATACTATCATTATGATTAGGGGGAAAGTCAGTGAATTCCAATGTGAGGACAAGATTTACCCCGTGAATTAAAATAAAACATTTTCCTTTTAAGACAAAAGTGCATTTATACCTTTGACTGACAGATATATTGACCCAAGGAAAAATCCTACTTGAATCTTGTAGCTCAAACAACCTAAGGCTTACACTTGGCCCCTGAAGGTGGGGCCACATTTATGGCTGAAGCAGGGACCACACATTAGCTGATGAATATGAAGGTGGGTTCACTATGCACATCCCGGACACAGAAGCCGAGTTACCCGAGGAGGGAAGAGGTCTACCACGTGGGGTCTGGTTCTTGCTTGATCTGAGAGCTTCCTTCAGTCTCCTTTATTTCTACCAAGAAAACAAAAGGGAACTGTTTAATAGCACCAACAATGCAAATCTGCTCAATTATAATCCACTCATACCAAACTATTTACTAACATAATCCAACAGGAATAAGAAGATACTAAAAATAATTACATTTTCAGAGATAACAATGTTTTCCTAGCTGTAAGTTCTAAATTTTGCTACTTATATATTCAAAGCAACGAACATCCTAATTACCTATGTATGTAAATGACCTATACTATCCAGGTTATGTAGCAGTCAGTCATTCCATGGTTTCAGAATTCATTAAGAGTCATTTGCGGGGAGCCCTGGCCGGTCGCTCAGTGGTTAGAGCAACAGCCAAGAGACCAAAGGGTTGGTCTCTCTCTTTCTCCCTCCCCTCTAACTCTCTCTAAAAAATAAAAATCAATGGAAAAAATGTCTTTGGGTGAGAATTAAAAAAAAAAAGTCATTTGGGGGAAACAGAGCAAAAGAACCCATGAATCAACTCGGAATACAATGTTTCTGGGTATAAACTACAAATTCAACTCACCCAGAAACAAAAGAACAAAACCACCACAGTTCTAGTTTAAAAGCTGTAAAAACACAATTAACCCTTTGTCCTAATAAAAGTCTTAAGGAACTTCAGTTTTTACCTTCTGTTGCAGGAACCTCCAACTGGCTTGGCTCAGCTGATTCTGAAAAGAAACACATGTGGCTTTACTGTAACATTGTCCAAAAGTTGCTTTCAATTATTTGAAGAGACCAGAGGGGAAAAAAGGAGAGAAAGCTCCCTACCAGTGTACACAAATCACAAGGCTAGAATAAAACAACAGCCATAGTATACTCTTGGGATTAAAAACACAATTACTCAACTTAGACTTTCGAAAATCTACTTGTATGAAATGTGTTTACGTTAGCTTGCATATCTGAAGTCTTAGATAACAGCCTTTTATTACTTTCAATGAATCACAGTAGCAGACCTAAACACTTGTTTCTAAGGAACTTTAAAAACCACAATATACACGTTTCCACCCAACACAATTTGGCTTACAACTACCATTACAAACAAATGGCATGAAGAATAAATTTAAAAAGACGACCTTCTCACTGAAGAACTGTCTTCTATGCCATGGATCTCAGGGTTCCTGACCTTAGACCTTCCCTGAGACAGTGGGGTCAAAAGGCATGTGGTCCACAGTTCTCAATTAGGATCTACAAACTGAGCTTATACGGGCTTCCAAACAAAAGAGAAACAAGTCTGGGTGCATGTATACCTGGGTGTGCTGTGTAACTGACTCTAAAGCTACACAGGCATAAACATGTGAGGCCACACAGTTTCATGTGATTTGTTTTACTAAAAAGGTAGGAGTATTTCTATGTTTATTACCCTCCTTAATTTACCTTGTATCACTGGGCCTTCTGACTCACTCTGATCAACCAACTCTGAAAACAAAGCAAATTCATTTAATAATTTAATGGCACACTGTTACATCTGACAAGCATTTTTACATATATTCTATATTTTGATGTTCTAATTTTGCCATAATGGGCACTATTTTCCTTATGACAAGAAGGGAACAAACATTAAGATGAAAACACAATGTTCTTTGAAACTAAAAATTATACAAAAGACAGGGGAATTGAGATTAATTAAAAAAGAAAAGATGTCCTAGCTGGTTTGGCTCAGTGGCTATAGTGTCAGCCTGCGGACTGAAAGGTCCCTGGTTAGATTCCAGTCGAGGGCACATGCATGGGTTGCGGCCTCAATCCCCAGTATGGGGCGTGCAGGAGGCAGCCAATCAATGATTCTCTTTCATCATTGATGTTTCTACCTCTCTCTCCCTCCTCTCTGAATTCAATATATATATATATATATTTTTTTTTTTTAAAGAAAAATAATTATCATGGGATTTCTTTAAATAATCAAGTTTCCTGGTGTGATTAAAGCTGAATGTCACAAAGATTATTTAAAATCTATGAAGCAAGATATACTTCTCTTTCATACTGCCATTACCAGATACTAACATACTTGACCATGATAGTGTGTATACTAAAAACAGAATCTATAAAAAAAGAACTCATGGATTGGGGGTATAAGCAAATTAATAAACTTTATGATAAATCAAAACTCCAAAGTTTGGAAGCAGAAGAGATGTAACCAAATCAATGATCCTGAAGAGTGAGAGCCAGAGGACAGGGTCAATAGAGTGAAGCAGTATGCAGCAGCAGGGGACAGGTGTGATGCCAGTACATCTCTCAGGTCAGGGGGGCAAATCAACTACTCACAAGGCTGTCATTTAATGGTCACTGATAAACCCTGAACATGAAACTGAAGAGTCTTACACTTTCCTAAAGAATAAACTATAGAACTGAGTGGATTTTTAAAAACATATATTTTATTGATTTTAGAGAGGGAGGGAGAGGGAGAGAGAGATAGAAACATCAACGATGAGAGAGAATCATTAATTGGCTGCCTCCTGCATGCCTGCTACTGGGGATCGAGCCAGCAACCCAGGCATGTGCCCTTGGCCAGAACTGAACCTGGGACCCTTCAGTCCGCAGGCCGACCCTCTATCCATTGAGCCAAACCAGCTAGGGCTGAATGGATTTTTTAAAAAATTAGAATAATAATGCTAATTGGAAAAGACTGAAATGACAAAGGTATTAGAAAAGGATCATTCTCACAAAATCCTATATAATAAAAGGGTAATATGCAAATTGACCCTAAAGGGGAGGGGGGGGAAATGACCAGGAATGACCGGTCGCGTTTTTTTAAAAAAAAGTATTTTATTGATTTTTTACAGAGAGGAAGGGAGAGGGATAGAGAGTTAGAAACATCGATGAGAGAGAAACATCAATCAGCTGCCTCCTGCACACCTCCCACTGGGGATGTGCCCGCAACCAAGGTACATGCCCCTGACCAGAATCGAACCTGGGACCCTTGAGTCCGCAGCCCAATGCTCTATCCACTGAGCCAAACTGGTTAGGGCATGACCAGTCGCTTTGACGTGCACTGACCACCAGGGGGCAGATGCTCAAAGCAGGAACTGCCCCCTGGTGGTCAGTGCGCTTCCACAGGGGGAGCACAGCTTAGCCAGAAGCCAGCTCATGGCTGGCCAGCACAGTGGTAATGGTGGGAGCCTCTCTGGCCTCCAGGGCAGCACTAACAATGTCCGACTAACGGCTTAGGCCCACTCCCCGCTGCCAGAGGGATGTCTGACTGCCAGCTTAGGCCTGCTCCCACGGGGAGTGGGCTTGGGGAGAGGGCCTAAACCGTCAGTCAGACATCCCCCAAGGGGTCCCAGACTGTGAGACGGCGGAGGCCGGGCTGAGGCCTCCAACCCCCGCTCCCCCGCCTGTGTACCGGGTCTCTAGTTTTTAATAAAAAGTTAACAGAACAAAAAAAAAAAAAAAAAAAAAAAAAGCTATTTAAATTACGAACACCAGAGAAATGAAAGAACATGTATATGTTTATGCAATAGTATTTGAGAGTCCAATGTCTACCAGACACTTCGCTTAATATTAACAGAAGCAAGCTAAGTCAGATTAAAAAGACCCACTTATTCAAGCACAGTAATTACATAACAATAAGTAAAAGCAGTAAAGATAGTAACTATAGACTGTATTTACTGAGGACATACTGTAAGGCCAGGCATTGTTCTAGGTCAGGGGTCCACAAACTTCTTCATAAAGAGCCAGTTAGTAAATATTTTAGACTTTGCAGGTCACATAGTCTCTGTTGCAAATTCTGTCAACTATGCCATAAACAAATTAGCCTGGCAGTGTTTTAATAAAACTTTATTTACAAACATGGGCAGAAGCTTGCTTAACATATATAATGAGTCATTTAAAATGTTCTAAAACTCTCAAAGTGGGTACTAATATTATTACCATTTTATGAATGAATAAACAGACTTTAAAAAGTTAAGCAAACTTGCTCAATATTATATCTAGAAAGTACCTAGTGCTTTAACACTGTGGACTAAATGAACAATGACTTTGCATGGTTACTGCTATGGGTATAGTAAAATTTTACATTCTTGTGAGCTAAATATGTGGGCACACACATATCCCAAAAAAGAAAATATCAAAGACTTCATGAAATACTCACGGTTATTAATCACAAGTCCTGGAAATGGTCTAAAGAAATAAATTATACAACAGTTTAATTTTACTCTATGAGAATTACAAGTACATTCAGTTTACACACTAATTTTTAAACCATGTCACTTATGTGCCAGAATGAGAAATGTTATCTATAATGGTTTAATCTTATATGCTTTTTGATCAGTCCATTGTTAGATATACAGGGTGTCCCCCCCAAAAATGTATACATACTTAGCATAAAATATAGTTCATTTTCAAAATTAAGTGAGTTATCAGCTGTTAAAGCATATATATTTTTGGAGACACCCTATATATAGATGAATAGCTAAAATCAATCATTAGAAAATGTGACAGTATAGATGGTAGAAAAACAAAAAATAGGAACAAAAGAAAGGGAAAAGAGTATTTCTAGTGAAACAGTCCAATGGAAGAAGGTGTTTTCCCATATCCCGGGGAATGGCATTGAAAATAAACATTGGTTAAGTGGGATAAAAATATGGAAATTGTAAGGAAAGAGTATTGGGAGAAGATGAGTGGATGAGAAAAAGCTTTGGAAGGTAATTCTTTTAGCTATTTCTCAGTGTTACTCCTAAGACATGTACACTTTTAGCTATTTCTCAGTGTTACTCCTAAGACATGTACACTTGACAATGAACTGACTGGGGTAGATTTAGTGATGGCTCAGTTTTTGTGAGTTGCAAAAGAAGAATAAAGACACCTTGGGACTTTTAAGTAGATGGATGGAAAAGAGGACATTTGTTGTACACTTATTGTGACAAGCACATATTCATAATGTAATTCTCATAATGCTGTTAGAGGGTAGGTATAATCATCATTCCTGCTTTGTGGATAAGGAGCTGATGCTCTCAAAGGGAACAATTACAACCTCACCCCTTGCCTGACCTCCAGAGAATGAAGAATCAGCTCAGGGAGGAGAAAACCTAATAGTACAATAACTAAAGTATTTTATTTGTTCATAACATGGTAAACTTGATTCTGTTACTACATATGTCTATGTTTTGGATGCAAATGCATTCATTCTTATGAGCAAACAGGTAACTCTCACTTACCTAATAACTGTGAATTTAATGAACTCAGCTGAATCTAGAATTCTTCTCATGGAGCTAATTTCCAGGTAACTGGGGGCTTTGAATGACACTCCAGGAGGCATGCCATCAACCACCACACAGCCAGGGTTAATTGTGATTTTCCTGTAGGGAACTTTCACAGGGAAACCCATACCAATAGCTTCACCTGTAGTGACAGAAACAGCATAAAAGCATAGATTAACATACCACTTTAGTGAATGTTTAAAAAGCACATGACGATCATTACTTTTAAAGATGGTCTTCACTGTTAACTAAGGTCTTTGTACACTTCAAACAACCTTACATATAAACCTTAATTTTATTCACTTTAATATTCACCATTATCAATAATGCATTTAATGTTTTCTTACTAAAGGACTTAGCAAAACCAAAATACTTATTTTATAACTTTATTTCCTTTTATATAAGACTAGAGGCCCGATGCACGAAGATTTGTGCAATGGGCCTTCCTTCCCCTGGCTGCCAGTACGGCCTTCACTCTGGCCCAGAGCCGCCTTTCTGCATTCTCACACTGCCCAGAGGCCTGGAGCTGCTGGGGTGGTGCGGAACACCTGCATTGTCCCATGGCGACAACGTAAGCATCCTGCCCCCTCAGCACCTGTGTATGGAAATTAACCCACCATCTTTGTTGGGTTAATTTGCATATTCAATCTGATAGGCTGGTAGGCGTCGCAAAGGTACAGTAAATTTGCATGTTTCTCTTTTATTAGTGTAGACTGTAATTATCTGAGCGTAATTTACTGTTCTTTTTAAAAAGATACTTATTTTATTTTTTCCAATTTCATTTGATATTCTCAATCATAATTGATTCACTCAGTACTATTTATGTTCGTTTTCTAGGCCTTTTATAACAAAAGGAGAGGGCTGGTGCACGAAATTCATGCACAGTAGGGTCCCTAGGCCTGGTCAGCAATCAGGGCCAGCCAGGGCCTTCCTTCATTCTGTGCTGCCCCCTGGTGGTCAGCGCACGTCATAGCGAGCGGACGAACTCCCGGTTCAACTCCTGAGGGGACAATTTGCATATTAGCCTTTTATTATATAAGATATCACAGATTGGGTGGCCTACACAAGATAAATTCATTTTCTTCACAAGTTTGATGTTAGAAATCCAAGACCAAGGTGCCACCATGGTTGTTTTGCTGTTTCTTTCTTTTTTTAAAAAAATATATTTTATTGATTTTTTACAGAGAGGAAGGGAGAGGGATAGAGAGCTAGAAACATCGATGAGAGAGAAATATCGATCAGCTGCCTCCTGCACACCCCCTACTGGGGATGTGCCCACAACTAAGGTACATGCGCTTGACCGGAATCGAACCTGGGACCCCTCAGTCCGCAGGCTGACGCTCTATCCACTGAGCCAAACCAGTTTTGGCTGCTGTTTCTTATTGAAACAAAATTTCCTTGCTTGTTGCAAGCTGTACTATGCAAATGAAACTTACCAAATTTGCGACTGAAGAGGTCATTAACTTGTTCTCTTAGCTGTCTAGCTTTTTCAACTTTTGAAAGTCTTTCATTATCATCATCTGAAAAAAGTTAAAAAGAAAACTCATAATACTTTAATAATACAACTCACTGTTTTTTGAATCTTCAAGTATTTTAAACTAATCAAGATTGAAATGGTTTACATAAATGATTTAACAATAAAACCAAATTGAAAATGATACTACTTTATTCCTGTTATCAAGAACTTTACCTGCGATTTCATACAAATTTATTATTATTTTTTATTAATCCTCACCCAAAGATATTTTTAAATAGATTTTTAGAGAGTTGATGGGAGGGGGAAAAAGAGGGGCGGGGGAGAGAGAAAGAGGAACATCGATATGAGAGAGACACATCTATTGGTTGCTTCCCAAATGTGCCCCAGTCCTGTAACCCAGGTACCTGCCCTTGACCAGGAATCAAACCTGTAACCTTTTGGTGTGTGAGCTGATGCTCTAACCACTGAGAAACACCAGCCAAAGCTAAACAGATTTTTTAAAACAAGACACTAGGTATCTGGGTGGTCACCAGGTTTTTAGCTCACACCTAGTACAATGAACTGCCTAGAGATACTTAGCAAAAAACTGACAAGATGATGTATTTGGTTAATTTCTGCGGGGTGTGGGAAGGAGAACACAACAATGTGCCTTACACTCTATATCCCCAGTAATCCATATTCTAAAAGTGAAAAAACTGAAGAGGAAACCACCCCATAAACTATGATAAAGGCAGAGAAATCATACCTGGAATTGTCACCTGAATGATGTTAAGATCTTCAACACCAGATGCAGTAGTATTAACATTAGGCGATGAATTTATTTTTCCTTAAAATTACAACAGATATAAAATAAATCTTATCTAATAACCTATATATATAAAAGCCTAAGTGACTTATGACCAATCCACCGAACAACCGGTCGCTATGATGTGCACCAACCACCAGGGGGCAGATGCTCAATGCAGGAGCTGCCCCCTGGTGGTCAGTGCTCTCCCATGGCCACCCTCCCATGGTCTCTCACCCCGGCCCTGATCAGCCTGATCGGGACTGGGTTAGACGGGCCCCAATGGCCCTGATCACCGGCCAGGCTGAGGGACTCCACCCGTGCACGAATTTGTGCACCGGGCCTCTAGTCTCTATATATAAAAGCCTAAGTGACTGATCAACCCATCACTATGACACACACTGACCACCAGAGAACAGACGCTCAATGCAGGAGCTGCCCCCTGGTGGTCAATGCACTCCCACAGCCAATTTCCTGTGGCCTCTCCTCCTTCCCCTCTTGGCCTCGGTCGGCCCCCATCGCCAGCCAGGCCGAGGGACCCCACATGTGCATGAATTCGTGCACTAGGCCCCCAGTGTGTTATAATTCAGACTACATAAAATAGTATTTTAACCCAACTTTTGTTTAAGGTTTGTTCCTTTTTCATGGAATGTTTTGTCATTTTGTGACAGTAAGCTTCCCAAAAGGCTTTTTACTTTTTTCTCTTCCTTGTTAAGCTTAGGATAGCAGACACATAGAGATTCTCAATTATTAAAGAACGAAAAACCATAAACTAGTCACAATTCTAATTTTGTGGGCCTTTTCCTTTCTTTTATTATTTTTTCTACAACCCCAATTTTGAATGAGCTTTCCTGCTTTTAGCTCAATAGCTGGTCTTTAAACAATTTTTAAAATCACTGCTGCAAAATAAATTTCCAATCACATGTTTTCTGTAGCAACAACTTACTTGGAGGGCTCTTAGAGGAGGAGGTGCTCTCCTTAATTGCTGTCTCAAACATTTCAGGCCTAAAAACAAGAAAAGAGAAAAAACATTTGTTATTTGTTCAATAATAAAACATTAAAAATTAAACGTAAAAGATTTTAAAACCAGTAATTCTCTGTAAATATACACTAGGTTCTTAGTAATGGAAAAACAGAAAAAGCAAGGTTATCTAAAAAACACATACAAAAAGACTAATTATAATTGTGATTATAACATCCACCCAGCCCTATCTAATTTAAATAGCTTCTTCTTCCAGTGATTTCAAGATAACCTGGAAAGATTCAGCGTTAGGCTTGAGAATGGGAAGGAAATGCCCTTTATGCAGGTGCCATGGAAAGGTAAGACAGGCTGTGAAAACTTGAACAAAAGAGTCTTTCTTCTTAGGAAGCCGAAGCAGAGGCCATACCTCCAACAAACTTGGATGCAAGTACAAAAGGTGACCATTATGTTGGCAATGTCAGCTATGATTATGTGACAGCAACTCTGGGTGACTCAAAAGTAAGCGTTAATAAACAAAACCTAAAATTCGTTTAAAATAATTCTTGAGCATCGTTAATGTATTTTTCTAATTTTAACTATTCCCATCGGTTTCAATTGTACTGGTTTAATTTATAGATCTCCAAGCAAACCGGAGAGAAATTTAAATATTTTGTACGTTGGAGAAATAAAATGGTTTTATAAAACTGAATCACTGCTTAAATTCCAGCTGCATCAACCATTAAAAATACAACTGTGGGTAGACTTAACAAAATAAAGTTGTTATCCCTGTGATGAATTAGAGCCCTCCTTCCCTCTTTTAACCAATTATGAAAAATTTTAAACATATACAAAAGTATAGCTTAAAGAGCTTTGTTGACACTAGGGCTAATATGGCCCTATTACAAAGGCGAATCCATGAACCACCTCTCAGTGTCAAACAGTATCAACTCATGGCCAATCTCATTTCCTTACTTTTTAATAATGAACTTAATTTTGGCTTTGTTTCTGAGTATCTTCTCCAGCCGTGGAATGCCAAAAGTAGATGGTCGTCGGAATGGCACACCCTCAGGTAAGCCTTCTACATAAAAGTCTTCTGGGAAAGACTCAAATAATGCAAATGGCACTTTCACAGCTTGTTTAAGGCCCAGAGCTTCACCTACAAAACACACATATACTTCTTACATTTAGAACTTAAAATGCATTTTAAATTTCATTTTGCGACAACAAAAATTATGTTTTAAAAAATTCTTGATGCTCAGATAAGTGGGAGAAATTATGAAATTCATATCTGCAAGACCCACACACTTCCATAATAGCGTAATTTAAATATTGAACATTTTACTCTGCTTACATTCAATTTTTGTTGTTATTAATCCTCACCCAAGGATATTTTTTCCGTTGCTTTTCAGAGACAGTGAAAGGGACAGAAGGAAGGAGGAGAAGAGAGAAACTTCAATGTGAGAGACACATCAACTGGTTGCCACTAGGGACGACTGCCCTTGAATAGGAATCGAACCAGCGACCATTCTTGCATGGGTTGACACTAACCACTGAACCACACGGGCCAGAGCACATTCTTCTATTGCTAAAAAGGTGCCTTATATTTTAATAATAATGTTTCAAAATAAACTTACCACATTTTTCATTGAAAAGATTTTCAACTTTTTGTTTTAGATCTGTGATTTTGGCATTCCAGGCCTCTGTACATAAAAAAACAAGATAGTTAATTTGTTGATAATATTTACCAATATACTTCCATGGTCAGGGATTTAATTTATTGTACATATTTAAGTACAAAATAAGAAAATACATAGGTTGTTAACACAGTCATGGTTTAACAACTGCTCTAATCCTGACACATTATTTAACTGTTTCATTATATCATTAATATGTTGGCTACAAATAAATGACATATGCTAAAGCAAATAAAAAAACAAATTAAGCCCCCAAACCTCCCAAAAGACAATTATAGTATCTATTAGGTACCAGATATAATTCTACCCTGTAAAATGATTTTGTATTTATAATCCTCGTTATAACCCAATGAACCGGAAAGTAATGCTATCCCCATTTACAAATAAGGAAACCGAGGCACAGAAAAGTTCAGCAGCTTACCCAAGGTTACAGAATTGTATCGTACTGGCAGCAGATTTGAACTTAAAGTATTTTTATAAATTCCTTTTATTTAAAATGATGAAACAAGACAAATAAAATCCATATTTACCAAAGGAAAACTCTCTCCCTCGAGGCTTAAAGGGAACATTAGAACCATTTGTCTGAGTAGGGGTTCGAACAGCTGAAGTCTGAGGGCTGTTGTTATTAGGGCCTAAAGAAGAATTAAAAACAACATAACCAACACACATATTTAATCATGCTACAGAAGCCTAGCCTGTACTGGGAAACAGTCAGTTCTGAATAGTATATAAGCACCCTGCAATGAAAACAGGCACTGCTGCCCATTTTTCTATTTCTATCCCTACAATTAGCATTCTCCCCCAAAACAGAATTAGCTTTCTGGCTCATCTTAGTTACATTCAATTCACTTAATGCTTCATCATGCCCTCTTGGAGCCACCTAACTTTTGGTTACCCATGTTTGTTTATATGTTTTCCTTTCAACCCTTGAACACAAACACAACTTTAGGTACAATTGTATTATCTCCACTATTAAGTTTTCCTTTGGATCCTCTAACTGGCCTGATATATCCATTCTTTGAATTCTTAGCACAACTTAGAAACAATCAGTTGTTTTCCATTAAATAAAAATGAATGTTAGTTTCAGTTATCCTTATAAACCCCAGCCCCCTAACTCTTTTTTTATTTTATTTTATTGTTTTAAGTATTACAAAGCTAACTCTTTTTTTATGTTGGGTCATCTAGTGCTTAAACTAGAGTAGGGAATCTTTCTTTCTGCAAAGGGCCATTTGGATTTTTACAACATTCGTGGGCCATACAAAATTATCAACTTAAATATTAGCCTGCTAGTGGTTAAATAGTGTTTATTTTTAATTACATGTTAAAGAAACAAATTTAAATGTTTGTGTGGCCAAAAAAAGTAAAGTAAGTTTATGTAGAATGTTTGTTAATGGTTCTTATTTTTAAAATGTATTTCAAGTTTACAGTGTTACTTAATGCTTCTTTAGAGAATTTTTTTTACTTTCTTTCTTTAGAGAATTTAATAGAAAAACAAGGCTAGACTACATCTACATCCCGAAAAGCCTTTGAGAACTTCACATTGTATGATGAGAAATTTTGATTTTCCAATTGACTTTTATGATCCAAATAATGAACCTGTTATTAACAAACTAGAGGCCTGGTGCACAAATTTGTGTATGGGTAGGGTCCCTTGGCCTGGCCAGTGATGGGGGTGGGGGGGGGGGAAGGGAGGCAGCCGGCTGAGAGGGGCCACGGGAGCTTGGCCAGCCAGCTGCGGGAGGTTGGCTGTGGGAGCGCACTGACCACCAGGGGGCAGCTCCTGCATCGAGTGTCTGCCTCCTGGTGGTCAGTACACGGCATAGCAACTGGTCAACCAGTTGTTTGGTCACTTAGGCTTTTATATATATAGATGACTGAGTTAACTGTGAGATTTTTCATTAAAAGTACATCATTGTAACTATCTGTTGGAGAATATATAGTAACATTTCAGGCAGTATATTAGAAACTAAATGTTTTTATTTGTACTATAAAGAAAATGTAATTTTACTGTTAACTCTACTTTTTTATTGAAAATGTTTTGTAACTTGGTTTTAAAAATTTTATATCCTACCACTGCCACGAAAAAAAAAAATTCTTATGAAGCCATTTGCAAATTACATTTTTAATTTAATAAAATACTTTAGACACAGAAAAAAAATTAGCCTGCTATAGTTGGTCAAATATTTAATTAATTCACCCCTAATGCCTTGGCAGGGCCAGGCCAAATGATTTCTCAGGTCTTATACGCAAACCAGACGTTCCCCAACCCTGCTCTCTAGAATAGTGCCTATAAAAATGGTGTGTATTAACTGGATGTTTGATTATCCCCCGACTTTAATATTTAACATCCATAGATTAGTTTGAGATCAGGACACCAGTATATACACACTATAACTTTACACTAGTCAAAAAGGTAAAAAAAAAGTTTAGCAGTGTAGTGACTTTTATTGCATGTTGTCTGTCTTCTATGTATAGAGTTGTGATTCTTAATATCCAGAATGTTTTAAAATAAGATAGTTTGTAACTCTACCAAGGTTCTTTGACAGCAGTCTCTCCTTTTTTGAGGTACAAAGTTTTCTTATGCCACCTTATTCCTATCACAGAGTATATTGTTATATTGTAAAATACCCTTTCTACCTCTTAATTTAAGCATGTGTTATTCAACTTCTTGATTCTTTGTCATGTCACCACCCCTCCTTCCTTCCTTCTGAACTTTACTCTCTTTTTGTAATGTTTAATCTCACAATCTTAGTGACGTTTTGGAGCCATTACTCCTTTATTGGCTTTACTCATTAATATCAAATGAAGACAGCATTGATCAATCATATAAAGAATGCAACTATTATGACCCTAGAATCAGCTGGTTCCAGGATTTTTCTGGCCATTGATGCCTTAAAAGGTCCTGAGATAACAAGTATAGTTGGAAAGACATGAGATTATTTGTCATCACTCAAACTGTGTTACTGTATTTAATCAGTACCTTTTCTCACACTATGCTCTTTCTGGAATGGCATTTCTCTCTCTGCCTGGAGATATTAAACTCTTCCAGCAAAGCCTAGTTCACATGTAACCTTCTCTATGAAGCTTTCATCAACATCTTATGCAGTATTACATTGTTCATATTGTCAAAATCTGTATGTTTTAGCCCCAGGTTTGTACCCCTAATGAAGCTATCTTTTTCTTCTGCATTAATGAGAAGAAGAAAGGAAATAGCCACACCTAAGATATAGGTTGAGGATTGTCTCTAATATTATATGAAGTACTTTCACATGTGATCCTGAAAAGGTATGAATTCCACAACCTAATGGAAGTGTAGAAAAGGGAAACCTGAGGATGTAGAAGGAACTAGTTTAATCTAAGGTACTGCTTTTTATTTTATTTTTTAGAATACATTTTATTTATTTATCTTTATTAATCTTCACCTGAGGATATTTTTCCACTGACTTAAGAGAGAGTGAAGATCAGAGACAGAGAGAGAGAAACAGCGATGTGAGAGAGACACATTGATTGGTTGCCTCCCACACGGTGATCAAGCCTGCAACTGAGGTATATGCCCTTGACCAGAATTGAACCTGGGACCCTTCAATCCGTGGGCTGCCTATTAAACCATCCCTAAACTTTTATTTCCTGAAAATAAAATAGGAAATAAAAGATATCAGAAGAAAAAATTCCACACATTTCTGTCACCTTAATAAGTCAGAAAAGAATTTTAGGGATTTTCTTCCAAGTAGTTTACAATATGCTCAATGAACATCATGTTAACCATTCTGAGAATTTCAATTAGAAACATTCAGAAATTTAGCTTTAATCAGGTAGTACATTCACATCTAAAACCAGTGTTATAAAACTCATTTGCATAAAAACATACATAGTAATCTGAAGAATCAACAAACATAACTAGTGAAGTGGAAAATCAACAGAAGCATGCCACAGCGGCTCACCTTCCACAGTGACCTCGATTTCCGGAACTTTTGAATTACTCCCAGGGCTTCGTGGTCTTTTTGGGGACTGCAAGGCTGTCAAGTAAGCACATAATTATTTTTGCATATTGTAAGAAAAACAGAAGGGGATGCTTTATAAGAGCAGAGTATTAAAATTCATACAGTTTGGCTCTTTTCAAAGAAACCTGAAGAATTAAACTGGTAGTGTTATCCTCCACATGAGTCTCAACAAAGCTGTGGAAACATGAACGGAGGATTGCAAACATGAAATTTTAAATGAATGTTTGAAAAAACAAAAGGTCCATTAAATAAAATGCCTTAAAAATATTGGTCAATGATTCAGTACGATTTAGGTAATGTTGAAAAACAATGTTTTAATGCACTGAAGTATAATGAAGAGTATATATATAATCTCTTACCTTTAGTGTTTATTTTACTAGCCATTCCAGGAGGCAAGTAGGAAATAACTAGTTCAGGTCTAGAAGAAAAAACAAAGAAGCATTACAATAACCAGTATATTGGTCTTCACAGCTAGTAAAAATGATCATGACCAATATTTTTAATAAAGGTGATCACAGGATCATTCTGTAATGCAACAATAATGTCTACCTTATTGAACCTAAAAAAACTCACTTTTCCTTCCCACAACTATCTACTAAATGATTTTAGGAAAAATAAATAGCTTCTTTCATGAAAATTAACACTAGTTTCTGCAGCTATTAAAATTATGGAGACAAATAATCATTGAGATTCAGTAGTCCCTAAGTTTAACCAGGAATAAGAGAGAAGATAAAAATCAGCATTTTCATCCTCTATGCAAATATTAAGGGAGAGTTGTCTCTAACTAACTTGAATATCACCATTGTGAGGCAGGTGTTATATAATTCTTTTTGTACTAATGAAGAAAAATCAAGTATAAGTTAAAAAAAACTTGCAAAGGCAATGGACAATGCCAGGACTGTAGCTCAGAGCTATGCTTTTCCATCATGGATGTCAAAGGCTTAGCTGTCACATATAGCTAGAAAATAATTTAAATAGAAATAATAACTTTATCATAATTCCAGAAATGACTACATTGGCAAATAGAACTTACTTTTTAACAACAAACTTGATTTTATTACTGCCACGAACAATCCTTTCAAGTCGTGGAATTCCAAACCAGGTAGGGCTTCGGAAGGGAATTCCTTCTGGCAAGCCTTCTACATAAAGAAACTCAGGATTTGATTCAAACACAGGGTATGGTACTTTTACTGCCTCTGTGAGTCCAAGAGCTTGAGCTGAAATTGGGAAAACAAACAAACAAACGGCAGGTAAAGTTTTACAATCTTTTATTTTTATCTGACAGCATTCTCTTTTTATGTTTTATCTTTTTAAGAGGTGTAACTGACATATAATATTGTATTAGTTTCCAGTGTATAATATAACAATACAGTATTTGTACATATGGCAAAATAATCACAATTAACCCAGCAAACATATGGACATTCTCAAATATGTTATGCAAAAGTTCCCTACAATCTATTAGTATCCATTCAATAGGAAGGCTTAGTATATTGTGCAAAACTGAAGAATAAGCCTAAAAAATAAGTACTTTTAAGATGAACATTTTAACACTTCAAATCAAAGGGACTAGTCAAAATTATCTCTGTGCTCTGGGCAGAATGAACTATAGCACGTTCCCAGCCTTTGTATGTCACCTAGATGCAAGATTGCTGTTTAAAAAATAAGTTGCATATGATGTATCTAAGCATAAGTCAAGTTAGAGATCAGAGGCTGAGTAATTAAGATTCCTGATATAGGACATAAACGTCAATACCAGGTATTAAAATGAGGGATGGGACCACCCAAGGAATACTGCTATCTCTCCCACTCCTTACTTCCTTCTTCATGACAGACACACCCCATCAACTGAAACACTCTTGCTGAGCCTCCTCAGAATCCTTATCAATACATCACTCCAGGAAAACAAATCTATGTTGAAACAAATGGTGAAACCTATTGGCCATTCGGTGTTAGCCAGATTAGAAGTACAGCAGAGGAACTGAGATTCAGCCTAACTCCACCCCTGCTCTCCCATTTTGACATATGAGAAAACTGAATCCAAGAAAAATAAATTGTCCAGTTTGAATAATGAATTTAGTAGCAGAAATAAACCAAAACCCATTTGGGACAGTCCTTCTTTAGGTCATAAACTGATATAATTCATTCAGAACACTGCCTTCCATTTGTTTTTCAATTAAGACATAATCATCGAGTTTTACTTACCAAATTTCAAATTAAAAATCTCTTCCACTTGCTTCCGTAGCTTGGTAATTCTGACATTCCAATCTTCTTTGACTACAAAGCAAAAATAAAGCTAATTAACAATGTTCCTTATTGGTTCTGACACAAAATTAGATCAAATGCTGTTCTTTCCAGTGATACTCATTTTCAAAAAATTGAGATGTGATTTACATATATAATATTGTATTAGTTTTAGGTGTATAATCCAGGGATGCTCTTAATTCAATTTTATGTAAGAACAAAAACATTGGATCTTAAGGAAATAATGATTTCCTGCCCTAGCCAGTTGGCTCAGTGGATAGAGTGTTGGCCGCAGACTGAAGGGTTCCAGGTTTGATTCTGGTCAAGGGCATGTATGTGGGTTGCAACTTATCAATATGTCTCTCATATTGATGTGTCTCTCTGTCTTTACCCCTCCCTTCCACACTCTCTAAAAATCAATGGAAAAATATCCTCGGGTGAGGATTAACAACAACAACAACAAAAACAAAAACAAAAAAGAAAGAAAGAAAAAAGGAGCCCAGGGCCAGATGGCTTCACAGGAGAGTTTTACCAAACATTCAAAAGGAAGAACACTTCCAAGCTCCTTCTATGAAGCCAGCATCACCCTAATACCAAAACCAGATAAAGACAATACAATGAAAGAGAATTACAGGCCAATATCCCTCATGAACATAGATGCCAAAATCCTCAACAAAATTCTAGCAAATTGGATCCAGCACTACATCAGAAAGATCATACACCATGACCAAGTAGGATTTATCCCAGGAATGCAAGGATGGTACAATATCCGCAAATCAATAAACGTGATACATCACATAAACAAATGGAGAGATAAAAATCACATAGTCATATCAAATGATGCAGAAAAAGCATTTGACAAAATCCAACACCCTTTCTTGATAAAAACTCTCAACAAGGTGGGAATAGAAGGCTCATACCTCAACATAATAAAAGCTTTATATGATAAACCCACAGCTAACATCATACTCAATGGGCAAAAACTAAAACCATTTCCCCTAAGAACAGGAACAACCCAGGGATGCCCAGTCTCACCACTCCTGTTTGACACAGTACTGGAAGTACTAGCCATTGTGATTAGACAAGAAGAAGAAATAAAAGGCATCCAAATTGGAAAAGAAGAAGTAAAGCTGTCCTTATTTGCAGATGACATGATATTGTACATAAAAAACCTGAAAGACTCCATAAAAAAACTAATAGACTTAATAAATGAATTCGGCAATGTAGCAGGATACAAAATTAACGCCAAGAAATCTATGGCATTTCTATACACCAATAGTGAACTTACAGAAAGAGAGACTAAAAAAGCAATCCCATTTACCATCGCACCAAAAAAATTAAGAAACCTAGGAATAAACTTAACCAACGAGGTAAAAGACCTACACGTGGAAAACTACACGATACTGAAAAAAGATAGAGGAAGACATAAACAGATGGAAGAACATACCATGTTCATGTATTGGTAGAATCAACATCATCAAAATGTCCATACTACCCAAAGCAATCTATAAATTCAATGCAATTCCAATTAAAATACCAATGGCATATTTCACAGACCTAGAGCGAACTTTCAAAAAAATTCATCTGGAATAAAAAGAGACCTCGAATAGCCACAGCAATCCTGAGAAAAAAGAACAAAATAGGGGGGATCTCAATACCAGATATCAAGCTGTATTACAAAGCCAAGGTTCTTAAAACAGCCTGGTACTGGCACAAGAACAGACACATAGATCAATGGAATAGACTAGAGAACCCAGAAATTGACCCAAACCACTATGCCCAATTAATATTTGACAAAGGAGGCATGAACATACAACGGAGTCAAGACAGTCTATACAACAAATGGTGTTGGGGAAATTTGACAGATACATGCAAAAAAATGAAACTAGATCACCAACTTTCACCATACACAAAAATAAACACAAAATGGATAAAGGACTTAAACATAAGACGGGAAACCATAAAAATACTATAGGAATCCACAGGCAGCAAAATCTCAGACATATGCCGAAGCAATTTCTTCACTGATAGTGCTCCTAGGGCAATGGAAACTAAAGAGAAAATAAACAAATGGGACTACATCAAAATAAAAAGCTTTTGCACAACAAAGGAAACCATCAATAAAATAACAAGAAAGCCCACTCCATGGGAGAACATATTTGCCAATGATATCAACGATAAGGGTTTAATCTCCAACATTTACAGAGAACTCATACAACTTAACAAAAAGAAGATGAACAACCCAATCAAAAAATGGGCACCTGATCTAAATAGACACTTTTCGAAAGAAGACAGAAGGAAGGCCAAGAGACATATGAAAATCTGCTCAAAGTCACTAATAATCATAGAGATGCAAATCAAAACAACAATGTGGTATTATCTCACACCTGTCAGAATGGGTAATCAACAAATCAACAAACGACAAGTGTCGGCGAGGATGCAGAGAAAAAGGAACTCTTTTTTGCACTGCTGGTGGAATGCAGACTGGTGCAGCCACTGTGGAGAACAGTATGGAGTTTCTCAAAAAACTAAAAATGGCATTCCCATTTGACCCAGTGATCCCACTTCTAGGAATATATCCTAAGAAACTAGAAACACGAATCAGAAAGGATATATGCACCCCTATGTTCATAGCAGCACAATTCACCATAGCTAAGTTCTGGAAACAGCCTAAGTGCCCATCAGCAGATGAGTGGATTAGAAAACCATGGTACATCTACACAATGGAATACTATGATGCAGTAAAAAAGGAGTTCCTACCATTTGCAACAACATGGATGGAGATGGAGAATATTATGTTAAGTGAAATAAGCCAGGCAGAGAAAGATAAACATCACATGATCTCACTCATTTGTGGAATATAATGAACGACATAGACTGATGAACAAGAACAGAACCAGAGACTGAGAAACGTTGATCAGAACCTCAAACCTCAGGGAAGGAGGGGGTCAGTGGGAGTAAGGGGGAGAGATCAACCAAGGGACTTGTGTGCATGCATATGAGCCTAATCAATGGACAACAGGTGGGTGCGGCATGAGTGGGGGGTGGGGGGGTAATGGGGGAATAAGGACACATATGTATAAAAATAATAAAATAAATAGAAAAGAAATGGTGAGGTAACCAGAACGCCGCCCCCCCCCCCCCCGCAGAAAAAAATAATTTCCTGCACTTGTCAAATATCAGAAGAACTAAGACAGACAGGGTTCAAATTTATTTAAGTTCACATTTTAAATAAAGAACTTGTTCATGTTCAGCCCAGCCAGTGTGACACAGTGGTTGAGTGTCAACCTCTGACTCAAGAAGTAGCTGGTTTGATTCCTGGATGGGGCATGTTCCCATAATTTGGGCTCAGTCCCTGGTGGGGGTGGCTGATCAGTGTTTCTCTCTCATCAATGTTTCTATCTCTCTATCCCTTTCCCTTCCTCTCCCTCTCCCTCAATAATCTACACTAATAAAAGAGAAACATGAAAATTGACCGGCACTTCGCCCACCAGCCAATCAGGAGCAAGTATGCAAATTAACCCAACAAAAGATGGCGGCAGCCATGGAACTGGAGCAAGCAGGAGGCTTGGGTTGCCCCTGGCGACAGAGGAAGCCAAGCTTCCCACCCGCCCTGGCCACCGCTGAAGGAGTAGCTGAAGTCCTGGGTCGCTGGGGGGCATGGTCAGCCTGAAAACAGCCCCCAGCCCCTCACCCAGGCTGGCGAGGCACCCCAGCAGGAACCCCCACCCTGAAGGGGGTGTGGCCAGCTTGAAAACAGCCCCCAGCCCCTCACCCAGGCTGGCCACGCCCCCCCAGTGGATACCCTCACCCCATGGGGGCATGGCCAGCCTGCAAACCACCACAGGCCCCTTGCCCAGGCTGCCCCACACCCCAAGGGAACCCCCACCCTGATCGGGGACACCCTTCAGGGCAAACCAGCTGGCCCCCACCCGTGCACCAGGCCTCTATCTATACTAATAAAAGGGTAATATGCTAATTAGACTGGGAGACCTTCCAGGAGACCTTCTGGACATTCTTCTGGACAAAGCCATGGTCGTGAGGCTGAGGTAGAAGCGGTTAGAGGCCAAGAGGGGAGGGCAGTTGTGGGTGATCAGGCCAGGATGGGAAGGCAGTTTGGGGTGATCAGGCCAGTTGGGGGGAGGGATCGGAGGTGATCAGGCCGGCAAGGGGGAGGCAGTTGGGGGTAAGCAGACCAGCAGGGGGGCCAGTTGGGGGTGAGCAGGCTGTCAGTGGGGGTCAGTTGGGGGTGATAAGGACAGCAGGGGGGGGCAGTTTGGGGTGAGCAGGACAGCAGGGGAGCAGTTGGGGGCGAGCAGGTCAGTGCGGAGGGCAGGTGGGGGCGAGCAGGCCGACAGGCAGAGTGGTTAGGAGCAATCAAGCAGGCAGGCAGGTGATTGGTTAGGAGCCAGCAGTCCCAGATTGCGAGAGGGATGTCCAACTGCCAGTTTAGGCCCGATCCCTGTAAACCAGCAGTAGGACATCCTTCGAGGGCTCCCAATTAGCAGGCCGGGCTGAGGGACACCCCCCCCCTTTCCCCGTGCACCAATTTCATGCACTGGGCCACTAGTAATAAATAAAAACATACTTATAAAACAACAACACAGAACTTATTCATAAGAGTGCTCTAAATGAGTATTTTCTGTGTTTTTTAATCCTCACCCAAATATATGTTTTTAATTATTTGAGAGAGAGAGGAAGGGGGAGAAACCGAAACACTGATATGGGAGAGAAACAACTATCAGTTGCCTCCCATATACACCCAACTGGGGATCAAACCCACAGCTTGGGTATGTGGCCTGACCAGGAATGGAACCCATCATCTTTTGATGTACAGGATGGTGTTCCAACCAACTAAGCCACCAGCCAAGGCTAAATAAGTGGTTTTCAAACCACTTGGGAGTCACATCAGAGAATCCTGTGGGCATTGGGAAGGCCTACACCAGGTTCAACCAACAATTTCACTTGCAATTGCTTTCCATACAGGCATTCCTTGTTTTATTCAACAGATATGTGCCTAGAAACCCAAACAAAGCAAACGTCACTAATCATAGCAAGAAATAAATGGTAAAGAAATGGAAATAAATGGCAGAAATAAATGTTAAAGAGATTAGAGAGTTGTCACTCAACACTATTCACATCTACAACGGGTTATTTCCTTAACCCTACTTACAAGACAAACATTCCCTTTTAAATGTAATGTAAAAATAAAGAAAAATATGTCATTAAAAAGATGTGCAGAATGTCACTCACTGGAACAGATAATCAGGATTTGTCTGACAAAATTAAGTGTGAAAGTCATTGTGTTTACTGACAAAGGCAGTAGGAGATGTTGGAGAAGTACTGAAAATATTGCTAAAAGTTGGTGGCCTCAGAAAGTCTCTTAATATTTCTTTACCTTTACTGTACAAGAACATTAAAAGTTTTGCTTTAAAAGAAAACTAGCATCTCAAGGATTTAGCATGGTAGCTTAACCATTCAGCCAGAGTAACTCTGGTATAAACCAAATCTGAATTATTACTATAAAGATATCTAGCCTCTCCTTCTCCAAGGTAAAGAGCTTCTGTCAACTTGTTGCTCAGCCACCCCTTCTGCTTCACCTCAACCTACACTTCCTTTTCTGGTATTTACAAAGGATCTCTGAACTACTCCTCAGAAGAGCCACGTAATACCACCCCATTCTTCCCATTCAAAGCTCAATTCCCTGGCTAGCTCCACAACTTTCTCACAGTTGACATATTATTTTTTATCAAATTGAAAGTGAAGTACACCCACAGTGTATTTAAGCATACAAACTGTTACCTAATCCCAGGTCATGCCAAGAATTTAAAAGACATTGCTGATGGCAATAATGACTAACAAACCTTCTGTTGTATAGACTAAACTGGAGTAGGCCCAGCAAAAGACTAATTAATGACTGGTTCACTGGAACACCAACTTAACATTTTGTTGGGATGAAGAATGATAACCTTTAATGCTTTCTAAAATCTATGACTAATAGGAGGCCAAACATTGTTAATGATTCAGAAAATCGATTCTTTTGATAACAGGACTTGAATTATCTATGCTAGGCGACAGCAGATCAAGCCCTGATGAAAATGCTATTACTCAATCCTTGGAGTGACATCTATGCTGCCTGTATATCCTTTCAATGGTGCATGTTTAACATTCTCAGTTTGCAGTAAATATTAAGCTGTGATCATATTAATCACAAACTTGAATTTGAGGTCTGTCTTGAGAAATGAAAGCTCATTCATAGACTTCCATCATATTCTGGCTAATCAATATTAAAGCTCTACCTTTGGGAATATATATTTTTTAATATTTCTTCCCTTAGCAAAATCTGTGTCATCTTCCAATCTTCAATTCATCATCAATACATTGTTTCTTTGCCTAAGTCAAAAAAGCATGCTGAGGTGGTTGCTGTGCTGAGTTTGATGCTCAACCTGCAGGACTCATGGCACAGAATAATTTTGTTTCCCTAGTTTAGTATTTCTCAACCACTTTTCATGCCACGATCAACACAAAATTATACAACCTATTTGGCATACTGGCTGACCTTTACCAGTTGCTCCAGGTACCCTAAGAGTTCAAAGATGAGTAACTTAGTATAGACAAATAACTCCATCTTGTATAATAGTTCATTCACCTTAGTATTACAAGAATGGGTAACTGCACACACAGAGAAACAGCCATTGGTTCTTGGCAACAAAGTCCCTAAGGTTGTAAAAGATATACAAGTTGTGGTCACTTTTCTGACACTGTCAATGGGAAACAAAAAGATGACAAAGAGCCCGGCCAGCATGGTTCAGTGGTTAAGCACAGACCTATGAACCAAGTCACAGTTTGATTCCCAGTCAGGGCATATACCCGTATTGCAGGCTTAATCCCCAGTGTGGGGAGCATAGAAGGCAGCTGATGAGTGATTCTCATCATTGATATTTCTATCTCTCTTTCCCTTTTCCCTTTCTCCCTGAAATCAATAAAAAAAATTTAAAAAGATGGAAAATAAAAGCAGACTTATAGCTTAAATAAAAATAAAACCATTCACATAATTAAAACTGAGATTTCATATTTCCTTCTATTGGTCAGTGCAGCTGTTGGAATTACAGTATTTGTCATCTAAAAAATAGGGTATGGCCCTGTTCAGTGTGGCTCAGTTGAAGCAACGTCCTGTACACCAAGAAGTGGCGGGTGTGATCCCCAGTTGGGGTGCATAAGGGAGGCAACTGATCTATGTTTCTCTCTCACATTGATGTTTCCTTCCTTCCCTTCCTTCCTTCCTTCCCTCCCTCCCTCCCTCCCTCCCTTCCTTCCTTCCCTCCTTCCCTTTCCCTAACTCACTCCCTCCCTTTCTCCTCCCCCACCCCGCCCCACCCTTTCCTCTCCCTCTCTAAAAGCAATAAAAAGCATATCTCAGGTGAGGGAAAGAAAAAAGATGAAAAAACAGGGTCTGTGTAAATAGATTAAAGTTTAAAACTGCATAGTCTGCAATATTAGCCACATCTGACAACTGATTACTTGAAACGTGGCAAGTTGAATTGAGATAAGAGTATAAAATACACATGGGCATTTCAAATAGAATATCCTATCCTATATAATAAAAGGCTAATATGCAAACTGACTGATCGGCAGAATGACCAGTTGGTATGACACACACTGACCACCAGGGGTCAGATGCTCAACGCAGGAGCTGCCCCTTGGTGGTCAATGCGCTCCCACTGGGGGAGCACCGCTCAGCCAGAAGCCGGGCTCATGGCTGGTGAGCGCAGTGGCAGTGGCGGGAGCCTCTCCCGCCTCCGCAGCAGCACTAAGGATGGCCAACTGAGGGCTCCTGGACTGCGAGAGGGCGCAGGCTGGGCTGAGGGACCTCCCTGAGTGCACAAATTTCGTGTACTGGGCCTCTAGTAAACGTATGAAATGAAAAATGCAAATTCCTTTATCATGTATATTTTATATTGATTAGGTTGAAACAGATTTGGTTACTAGAATATTTAAAATGACATATGTGGCTTGCATTTGTGACACACATTTTATTTCTACTGAACACCACTGGTCCAAATTCAAAGCTCAAATTTTCTAAAACTGCTTATGTTCATATTGATAAATCAAGTAGTGTCTGTACTGAAATTCCTCAAAATATATTTTTGGAGAAAGAAGAGGAATTCCATTGCTTTAAAAGATTTTTTAAAAACTTAAAAACAATTTATCTAATAAGCTTTTCCCCCTTTATTTATTGATTGATTTTGAGAGAGAGAGACAAAGGGAAAGAGAAGGAGAGAAATCAATTCATTGTTCCACTTATTTATGCATTCATTGGTTGCTTCTTGTATGTCCCTGATCAGGGATCAAACCTGCAACCTTGATGTATCAAGACAATGCTTTAACCAACTGAGCTATCTGGCCAGGGCTTCATAAGCTTTTAAAAAAGGAATTCACAATTATTTTACCTGGTGTATTCGTTCTTGGCTGAGTAACTTCAGTAGTACTGTGAGTCAGAAGTTCTGGTCTGTAAAAATAAGTTGACATTAGTAACAGAGCATTTAGGAATGCCTTAAAGGCCTTCTCCACACATATGTGCAGGGCCACTGATTTTCAATATGGTTCATTCTGCCTTCTTGTGCAATGAAAAGTACCATTCTGGTGACTACACATTATTTTGAAAATAGCAATTTTAACAGATTCAGGTGGAACTACCTATATGTCCTCAAATGCATTTTAAGATTAAATGTACAAAACCTTTCCCCCCAACCAGTTCAACCTTCTTTTTTTAAATGAACTATATCACAATATACCTAGAAATATCTAGCTATGTCATCCTAAAGTTGCCTCTCCCTTATACAATTAGTCCCAACAAACATACACAAATGCACAACCCCCAAACAGTAATAAGTAATAGAGTCTACACCCACCACAATCCTTCCGCATTAAAAACAGGCCTTCTTTTTACACTCCCTGCTCCCAAATTACCCATTCCGCTATTCTTCAAACCCAAGCCAAAACAGCATTTCTAAAATGCAAATCCAAATTATTTTAAGGGGAATCAGCTTTAAAATTATTTAATTACCCCACTGATAATATAAGACATAAGGCCTTTCCTCCACCTGGCTGCCTCAATCTATCTATCACACAGTGCACACAAGGCATCTCAAATCACTCTGCACAGAATGGTGCAGTTAGGTAAAATTAAAGTACATTTGATACCTTCTGGCCCACTTACATTATTTCCTTTATTTGAAACACCTTTTCTCCAATCTCTATGTACAAATGACCAATCTACATGCTACCCCTAGTCTTCTACCCTAAAGTGCTTAGTAATACTTTATTACATTTATCTCTGTAATAAGTCTTCTGAACTGTCATACCCAATTTTGTACACCTGGTGCCTGGCACTAAATAAACATTTGCTCCATAAATGAATCTAAATGTAACACCCTAATTCTGAATACTCGAATAAGTCCAACTGAGAAGTGAACAAAAGGTCGTCCATTTTCATGAAATTAATCTTTAAGACAACATTAAATTTGTTTCTGTAGCCCTGACCGGTTTGGCTCAGTGGAAAGAGCGTTGGCCGGCGGAATGAAGGGTCCCAGGTTCAATTTCGGTCAAGGGTATGTACCTTGGTTGCGGGCACATCCCCAGTAGGGGGTGTGCAGGAGGCAGCTGATCGATGTTTCTCTCTCATCGATGTTTCTAACTCTCTATCCCTCTCCCTTCCTCTCTATAAAAAATCAATAAAATATATTTAAATTAAAAAATAATAAAATAAATTTGCTTCTGTAGATTATAATCTTACCTTTTAATAACAAATTTAATTCGATTGCCCACTTGAATAATTTTTTCAAGCCTTGGGATTCCATACCATGAGGGACTTCTAAAAGGAATGTTTTCTGGTAGTCCTTCCACATAGAGATCATTAGGATGTGCCTCAAATTTCTGGTAAGGTACAGCCTTGGCTTCAGTGCTCCCCAAGGCTTCAGCTTTACAAAAGAAAAACAATTCAGGAGACTAAGTTCCTGCTGCAATCATATTTTGGTACAATCCAAAGCAATGTACATGTCAATGTTTTAAAAGCCAAGTATACTCTGGAAACAATACAGCAGCCACAAAATAGACTTAAAGCAGCAATTGTAAGTATAAAGGGCCCCTGATCAAGGGTAACTTGCGGCGGACTTAATGTTTCCTGATTCTATGACAGTCTTAATAACACTAAAATCTTGTTAAAAAAAGAAAACTATGACACAATAAAGAGTATCTGGGAGTCTGTTACACTATTCTCTCCCCTTTGGTACAGGACATTTCATAATAAATATATATTTGAAAACAATAGAGAAAAACTAGAAGTGAGTCATATTTATTATATTTACTTTGTTAAAGAAAAATTTGGGAAAATTATTTTGTAATATACTTCAGTTGGGGGGAAAATTAGGCTTACCAAATTTTTTGCAGAAAAGCTGATCTACCATCTTTCGTAATTTAGTGATTCTGGCATACCACTCTTCCTTTACTGTAAGAATAAAAAGTATTTCCTCAATTTGATGGCATTAATATAATTATGAAATAGGCAATATCATTTTGCTATTCCGACTAAAATTATTCCTATGATTTCAGAATGTGTTTATTAACACAGTGCTAAAAGAGTAAGAACAAATAAAACAAATGACAAAATGGAAATTTATAATTTAAGATAATTTTACATAGGTAATAGGTGCCCTAAAGCATCATAATTAAAGGTAGGAAATAGTACAATTCAGTTTACTCAGAAACAGCTAGCAGATTTAAGCAATGATAAATTTAGGCATTTAGACTACTAGCAATCATTCCACTACACAAACTCTAAGTGATGCAAATTGTATTTTTAAAAAGCTTTTAAAAATATGTTTTTATTGCCTGGCCGGCATGGCTCAGTGGTTGACCACTGACCTATGAACCAGGAGATCATGGTTCAATTCCCAAGCAGAGCACATGCCTGGGTTGCGGGCTCGATCCCCGGCGGGTGTGCAAGAGGCAGCTGATTGATGATTCTCTCTCATCATTGATGTTTCTATCTCTCTCTCCCTCTCTGAAATCAATAAAAATATTTTTTAAAAATAGGTTTTTATTGATTTTTAGAGAGAGAGGAAGGGAGAGGGATAAAGAGATAGAAATACATGAGAAATATCATTGATTGGCTGCCCCCTTTACAGCCCCTACTGGGGATCGAGGCCAGCAACCTGGGCATGTGCCCTGTCTAGGAATCAAACTGGTCTGACCTCTTGGTTCACAGGTTGAAGTTCAACCACTGAACCATACTGGCTGGGCTTAAATTTTTATTTATTATTTGAGAGAGAGAGAGAGAGGGAGGAAGAGGAGAAAGAGGAGAGAAATAGACATTGATTGATTTGTTGTTCCACTTATTTATACATTCATTGGTTGAGACTTGTATGTGCCCTGACTAGGGATCAAACCTTGGCGTATCTGGATGATGCTCTAACCAAATGAGCTACTTGGCCAGGGGTCAAATTCTATTTTATATACCCACCCCACTCTACTCTCTTGCAAAAGCAAGCAAGAGAACAAATCACAATATTATTTTCTTCAAAACACATCTAACAAACAAGTGATAATACTGCTGCCTATATGCTTTAAGAAGTATATCTTGTTATGTCCTGAGTATAATGATGAATGATTATTTAATTGGCTAATGTATACTTGGGTAATAAACTGTTCAAAAGCCCTTGCCGGTTTGGCTTAGTGGATAGAGCGTCAGCCTGCGGACTGAAGGGTCCCAGGTTCGATTCTGGCTGGGGGCACATGCCTGGGTTGCAGGCTTGATTCCCAGTAGGGGGCATACAGGAGGCAGCCGATCAATGATTCTCTCTCACCATTGATGTTTCTATCTCTCTCTTCCTTTCTGAAATCAATAAAGAGATATATTAAAAAAAAAAAAAAAAGAATGTATAACTCCAGGGAATGGAAGAAACTAATATTTAAAAAAATAAATAAATTGTTCAATACTTTATCCCAGATAATGTTTGCATCTCAAAAGTAGAACAGACATGCTTCTTTTAGTCTACCCAAAAATATGATGCTGATTTATACTTATTTATAATGGGTTACTATGAAGAAAATGAGTTTATTGTTCTAGAGAGCATTGGAAATATTTTGACATTGTATATATTTTTTTATTTTATTAATATACTAGTGGCCCAGTGCACAGATTCATGCACATTGAAAGGAAATTAGAATATTTTAATATCGCTATTCACCCTTTCTCTATACTAGAAGTGTCAAAGATGAAAGAATATTAGTAAAATGTATATGAAAATAATATATAAATTGGTTAATAAATAAACAATAACAACATCAAGTAAATTTTCCATCAGATGGTTTTTCATCGGAGAAATTTAGAGATAGGCAAAATTGACATGTAACAGTCATTCCACTATGCTCGATAACTGCATCCTCATTTACTTCATTTTCACTATGAAGGCAGTTCCTACCAGTATTGGTAGTACTTGTAGATGACTGTTCTTCACACATATTCTGTTGATGACAATGGCTTCTTTTGGCTTCAGAGGTATGTTGTGCCAACAGTTGGTCTTCAGATACATCCTGTCAATGATGTCACTTTCTTTTAGCGTCAAAAGTACGTTGTGCCAACAGTTGTTCTTTAGACATATTCTGTCGACGATGCCGGCTTCTTTTGGCTTCAGAGGTATGTTGTGCCAATAGTTGGTCTTCAGATACATTCTGTCAATGACGCTGCCTTCTTTCAGCTTCAGAAGTACGTTGTGCCAATATGGTTGTTCTTCAGACATATTCTGTCAACTATGTCACTTTCTTTCAGCATCAGAGGTACGTTATGCCAATAGTTGTTCTTCAGACATATTTTGTTGACGACGCCGGCTTCTTTCAGCTTCAGAGGTATGTTGTGCCAATAGTTGGTCTTCAGACATACTCTGTCGAGGATGCCACTTTCTTTCAGCTTCAGAATGTCAACAAAAACAACCAAATTCACGATAGACAATGACAGATCGAAACACGCATGCGATTGGTGCCAGCGAGAGCTTTATATGTATCGCACATACGCAAGTCAATGTTTATTTTTAAATTGCCAGTGCACATCATATGTACCAGCTGGCCAGGTCGGTCATTTAGCCTTTTATATATATAGACTAGTGGCCCAGTGCATGGATTTGTGCACACTGAAAAGAAATTAATTAGAAGGTGGTCAGTGGGGCAGGACTGGGCAAGATGGGCCGAACACGTCCTGGAGCCAACTTCCTGTGGTCCCACCCCAGCAGCCGCACCTGGGGTGACGCCAGGGTTCAAAGGGTGTTTGTGGAATGAGTGGGGTCCCTCCGGCAGGTGGGTCCCTCAGCCTGGCCTGAGGGGATCGGGCTGAAACCGGCAGTCTGACATCCCCTAAGGGGACCCGGAGTGCGAGAGGGCACTCTGCAAAGTTGCTGTTGCTTGGCAGCTCCTGGGTTGAGTGTCTGCCCCCTGGTGGTCACTGCGTGTCATAGTTACCAGTCGGATGGTCGGACAGTTGCTTAGGCTTTTATATATATATATATCTTTATTGATTTCAGAGAGGAAAGGGAAGGGAGAGAGCGATAGAAACATCAATGATGAGAGAGAATCATTGACTGACTGCCTCCTGCATGCCCCCTACTGGGGATCGAGCCCGCCACCTGTGCATGTGCCCCTGAATGGAACGGAAGGTAAGACCTGGACCCCTCAGTCTGCAAGCTGCCGCTCTACCCACTGAGCCAAACCAGCTAGAACACATTGTATATTTTTTATACATACGGTTCTGATATGACTGGAGACCTACCTCCTGAAGCTGGTTTATCAAGCTGTAAGTCCTCACGTGTTGAATTCAGAAGTTCATGTCTGCAAGGTAAGAAATGGTATGAAATATTCACGAGGTAATATTGATCAAAGTAGTAACTACTAGTACTTATTTAATATTTAGTCATCAAGACCATTTTCTAAAGAAAAAGACAATCTGGACTCCTGAGTAAAATTAAATTCTAATTTCTTGAGATTTCCTCAGAGTAATAAAACTCAATGGTAATTACATATTACTAGGTATTTAATAAGATGCTTCATAGAGCCTGCATCCTGACAGAAAAAGAGTTAACATTGCAACCCAAAGGCATTTTATAAAAGCATAACAACAAAGAAAGCAAGCTATAAACATTTTAAATGAGCACCTTTCATTTTACATTTCATTCAAGACTACTAGTACCTTACTTCAACATACCAATAAATTAATGATAAAAATACTAAATATATTTTAATACTAACATTTGTAGGACAATACACTTGCTTTTAAATTTTTTCCTAATACACAAATGGGCCATAAAACATAATATAAAGATCACATAATTTTCAAAACCTAACTTCCATATCACTCTATTTTATTGTAATGGCCTAAAGTAATTGGGAGTGTCTGTGGGGGGGGGGGGGGAGGGCAGCGCACAGTGAGAGGCAGCAAAGATAAGCATAACCATGTCTACATTAACAATAATTCCAGAAATGATAGAATCTAATACAGGATTAGGTCAATGATATACACAATATTTGATCAATAGTGAGCTATGAAATAAAACATTTGCTAAACTCTATAGAATTACCCTTCTAAATAAACAAAACAGTTTTTGCTTATTAAGACTAACCACATTATCCTTTGGGGAAAGGCTTTACAACATCCTTTCCAAATGTGGAAGACTGTTTCCCATAAATGAGTATACTGAAAGGCCTTGAAACAGGATGTGCAAAGCATAAAGTAACTTGTGATAAGCTTGCATAAACGTCTAAACAGGTTTTTATATGCTTTAAGATTAGCAAACATAAGCAAAACCTGCTAAAATAAGCTATACATTTATTTTGTTATTAAAAATAAACTTCAAATAAGTTAAAAAACAATTTAATAAAATGACAATACAAAAGAGTTCTTAAAAGAATAAACTTATTAATACATCAGTATGTAGGGGGGAGGGTGATTATTGTTTTTGGCTCTTGGCTTGTGTCAGGATTTTAGAACATGCCATTGTGTTTACCATTTAATTTCATAAGAGACTACTAAATCTTTTTTTTTAATATATTTTTATTGATTTCAGAGAGGAAGGGAGAGGAAGAGAGAGATAGAAACATCAATGATGAGAGGGAATCATTGGCTGCCTCCTGCACGTTGGACCAAGCCCGTAACCTAGTCATGTGCCCTTGATCGGAATAGAACCTGGGACCCTTCCGTCTGCAGACTGACGCTCTATCCACAACTGGCTAGGGTGAGACTATAAAATCTTTAAACCACAATTTATTGGGGGGGGGGGGGGGATCTGTTAGCAACAAGTTCCTCCCTGTGGATGACCTGGTTTTATTCCCTAGAACCAAATGATTTTTTCTCCTATCCTGAGTTAGAGCACTGAAATTTTATGAGGCGACTCATTTTTTTATACTTCTCTTTCCATTTTAAGTCAGTTGTTACTTGATGAGGACTATGAACCCACTAGCCCTGTCACTGAAAATTTTTGTCTAGCAATTACATTTTATCATTTCCTAGACTATTCTCCAATTGTTCTCCTTTACAAATATATCTAGTACTTGTTTCATGGATATAATAGGAAATTTCCATTGCAAAAATATGTTGATAAATGCCCTCTTAGTTTTTAAACTTTTATTGTACTCTCTATAGAATATAAGAGAGTAGAAAATACAAAAATGGGTGATCTGGCTGCCATTTTTAAACGGAAGCATTTACACTTCCAATTCACTAGCTGCACTAATTTTTCTCAATTCTCATCCGAGGATGTTTATTGATTTGAGGGGGGTAGAGGGAGAGAGAGAGCTAAAAAACAGGAGATAAATACTTCGTTATTCCTTTCTTTAGCATACTTAGCCGAAAATTGGAAAAGAAAATTACATTTGTATGCAATCATATATGAGCAGGTGTTCATGTTCTGAAAGCCAACTCTGACATGACTGACACAGACACACTGACAAGTGGAAAATAAAATAATATATATAATAATTAAAACTTAATTTAAATATAGTCTAGTGGTCAATAGTTGTCAACAATATAAAAAAATGCACTAATCATGAACAAAGAAGAGTGCAAGTCTTACTTCTTAATCACAAAACGAATTCTTTCTTTTGCAAGTAATATCCTTTCAAGGCGAGGAATTCCATAAGTAGATGGCCTTCTAAAAGGAATTCCTTCTGGAAGTCCTTCTACATACAGGTCTTCAACGTGTGACTGGAAAAGAGGGTATGGGATCGTCACAGGACCTTTGGCTTTTATAGCTTGAGCTTTAAGAATGAAAAGAGACAGAAAAAAAATCATTAAATGATAAGGGTTAAGCAAAAAATAGTCAAATATGTATTGTTCTATAACTTTTATAATTAATTTTTATTTTCATTTATTATATATGAATCAATAAAATAGTACAAAAGAACTAAAAAGAACACCAAAGATGCCAATGTTCTATTTAACCAAATCTGCAATGAACTAATGTATATTCTGAAGTAATGTAGACCTAGCCAATCTGAACATAAATGAACCCAGAAAAACAAATCAGTTGATAACAGCTAACACAGACAGTATGTAATGAAAGTAGTATTTTTAAACATTTAAAACATTAGTGTAAAGAATTTTCTTTTTAAAAATTGAGGCAGAAGATTTATCTAAAAATTCTGCTAGATTTATTTATCCAAGAAGAAAATAATGCAACAGCTGCAAAAAAGTGGAAAGCATGGGGAGTGTTAAGAATCAGATATACTCAATATTGTAATATCTTTCTATGGTGAAAGATAGTTACTAGATTTATGATGATGATCACTTTGAAGTATTTCAAATCATTATGTTGTATACCTGAAACTAATAATGATGCATGTCAACTATACTCTAAGGAAAGAATAAACTATAATGAGTAGACATTGATTTTATTAAACTATAAAGAGACATTTAAATATCATTGGGTATTAAATGTTTTTAAATGTGATAGTGGAACTGAGATTAAAACAATGCCTTCCCCTCACCCAACTCCCCATTTGAAATGACAAGGATTAAGCATAAAATCCTTTTGAGAGGTGAAATGACATGACGCTAGGACACTGGAGTTTTAAAATATTCTTACATCAAAAAGAGATGGGACAATAGCTGAGAAAAACCAAGATGGTGGCAAAGGTAAACACCTGACCTTGCTGTTTCGCACAACCACTTCAAAACTACAACTAAAAGACAAAACAGACATCAGCCAGAACCACAGGAAGGCTGGCTGAGTGGAAATTCTACAACTAGAAGGAAAGAGAAGAGCACACTGAGACTCAGAGGAGGTGTGGAAGTAAAGGCAGAGGTTCAGAAGTGTGCGCAAGGAGAGGGCTGGTAACTGAGGACGGGGCAGTCTTTTTCACTCCACAGGAAGACACAAGCTCCCGAATGCTCTGAACTCCAGTTCTGGGCGAGACACTGGGGACCCAGACTCATACGGGGAGAAACTGGACTATCTGGCTTCAGCCGGAACTCAAGGGCAGCTTTCTCTCAGAGGTCCTTGCAGCAATTATCAAGGGACACTGAGACCCAGGGGCCTCTTAGGGCAGGGCTGACGAGAAGGCATTGCTGTTTGCTCCACCCTGAGACTCCGCCCCACCCAAGTTGTATGCAGAGGCTTTTGCATATGAATGGCCTGTTCCTTTGAAATCTAAACTTACCTAACAAACTGTAGCTGAGTCAGAGAGACCCAGAACATCCAAAAGAGGGCCAAAGGCTCCACAGCAGCTTGCACTGCTTCACAGCTGGGCCTCATCTGGGAACCTCCAAAACCCAAACAAAGAAGAGGAATCTGCAGATCTCTCCTTAGCTCCTGCTGGGTGGCCTCAGGCAGAGGCTAAATTAGCACCTCCTTGCAGATCCAAGAGCCAGTGTACCCAGGGGTCAGAGTAGAACCATCCAGATTACAACTCCTCAGATCCATAAGGGACACACTCAGGGGGTAGACTCAGTGAGCACCAAAGCCCCACTGAAGCAAGTCTTGCCTCATAAGGGTGTCTCCAGCACAGAAGTTCTCCCAGCGTAGACACAGCTGATCCTCACAGCCAGTTGGCCTGGAGGTCAATTCCTCCCAGTGATACCAACAACAATCAAGGCTTAACTACAACAGGACTGTGCACACAGCCCACAAAGGGGCGCACCAAGAATGTCCACCTCAGGTAACTGGGGAGATGGAACCACTGGGCCCTATAGAACACCTAGCACACATAAAGCCACTCTATCAACACAGGGAAGCAGCCAAAATGTGGCGACAAAGAAACAGGTCACAAATGAAAGAAATGGAAGAAAGTAAAAGACTGGATATAGAGTTCAAAACCACGGTTATAAGGTTTTTCAAGAATTTTCTAGAAAAGGCCAATAAATTTAGTGAGACCCTCGAGGATATGAAAAAGGACCAACTAGAAATTAAGCATATACTGACTGAAATAAAAAATATTATACAGAGATCCAACAGCAGACTAGAGGACTGCAAGAATCAAGTCAAAGATGTGAAATACAAAGAAGCAAAAAACACTCAACTGGAAAGGCAAAAAGAAAAAAGAATCCAAAAATATGAAGATAGTGTAAGGAGCCTCTGGGACAATTTCAAGCATACCAACATCCGAATTATGGGGGTGCCAGAAGAAGAGAGAGAGCAAGATACTGAAGACCTATTTGAAGAAATAATGACTGAAAACTTCCCCCACCTGGTGAAAGAAATAGACTTACAAGTCCAGGAAGCACAGAGAACCCCAAATAAAAGGAATCCAAAGAGGACCACACCAAGACACATCATAATTAAAATGCCAAGAGCAAAACACAAAGAGAGAATATTAAAAGCAGCAAGAGAAAAACAGTTACCTACAAGGGAGCATCCATACAACTGTCAGCTGATTTCTCAACAGAAACTATGTAGGCCAAAAGGGAGTGGCAAGAAATATTTTAAGTGATGAATAGCAAGAACCTACAACCAAGATTACTCTGCCCAGCAAAGCTATCATTCAGAATTGAAGGGCAGATAAAGAGCTTCACAGATAAGAAAAAGCTAAAGGAGTTCATCACCACTAAACCAGTATTATATGAAATGCTGAAAGGTATTCTTTAAGAAATGGAAGAAGAAGAAAAAGGTAAAGATAAAAATTATGAACAACAAATTCATGTCTATCAACAAGTGAATCTAAAAATCAAGTGAATAAAAAATCTGATGAACAGAATAAACTGGTGAATATAATAGAATCAGGGGCATAGAAAGGGAGTGGACTGACAATCCTCGGGGGGGGGGGTGCGGGAAGAGACTGGACAAAAATTGTACACCTATGGATGAGGACAGTGGGGGTTGGGGGTAAGGGCATGGGGTGGAGTGGGAACCAGGTGGAGGGGAGCTATAGGGGGGAAAAAGTGTAATAATCTGAGCAATAAAGATTTAATTTAAAAAAAAAGAGATGGGATAGAAAAGAACAAGAAAGAAAATACTGTAAAATGTTAAAAGTTGTTGATCTTGAGTAATGATACTTAAGAGGGTCTTTTGATTCTTTATTTTCTTTTTTGTTTGGAAATTTTCATGATAAAAAGGTATTAAGAATATCAGTTCTGTTCATCTATAACACAGGCACATTTACACTTAATATTAAAATTTTCACAGGTAAGCCTTTTGTCACTAACTCAAGCAATGCCACATTTTCTATGACTACAGACACATTCCATTATTCTTTCAGAGACTTCTATATATTTTAATACACATAGCACAGTTACCTAAAATGCTTTCTAAGTACGCTGAAAGAACAGCAGAGGTGCTAATGACACTGCCAAAAAGGTCCCAAAGCACAAGTGACTCCTATGGATTCCCTTCAACCTCTCCTCCCTCAGGAATTCCCATCCCAACAGCCCCACTTTATTTTGCTGGTACTTTATGTAAAAGTCTATTTGCTAAACATTAATATTTGTACTACAGTTTCGAGTATACCATATTACACATTAATAATGAGATAGATTTAACATCCTTTGTTGATATACATCTGAAAATCATATCACATATAACAATGAAAATAGCGTCCCCTAAGGCAATCCCCATACGTTATGGTGCTTCCTGTATAGAATGTTATTCGTTGTTGCTTTCAAGTGAACCAATTAAAATTACTGGCAAAAGGCTCTGACTATTGAAAAATGGGATAACTACTAAAAAAACTTTAAAAAATATTAAGGAAAAGATATTTAATTCATTATTAAGTTTACTCTAGCCCTAAATCTTCATTGATGGTTAAGTAATCATCTGTGATAAAGAGAAAAATTTTCATTTTAAGTTTATTAAAGTAAATAATGCCATTGTGACTTATCATTTAAAAACTTCTCTTAGAAAAATTCAGTGATACAGGATAGCACCACAGAAATTAGATTGCCAAGTTAAAATTCAGCACATTATACAATTTCACAACTGACTGCAAAGAATCCTCCAAATGACAACAACAACAAAAAAACCCCAGGAAAACATGATCTTTTAAAATAATTGTTGCACACAGATGGTGTTTCTCAGTGGTTGAGTGTCAACCTAGGAACCAGGAGGTCACAGCTCGATTTCTGGTGAGGGCACATGCCTGGGTTGTGTGCTTGATCCCCAGGTTGGGGCATGCAGGAGGAAGCCAATCAATGATTTTCTCTCATCCTGGATGTTCCTCTTTCTCCCCCTCTCCCTTCTGCTCTGAAATAAATAAAAATATATTTAAGCCCTAACCAGTTTGGCTCAGTGGATAAAGCGTCGGCCTGTGGACTCAAGGGTCCCAGGTTCTATTCCGGTCAAGGGCATGTACCTTGGTTGTGGGCACATACCCAGTAGGGAGTGTGCAGGAGGCAGCTGATCGATGTTTCTCTCTCATCGATGTTTCTAACTCTCTATCCCTCTCCCTTCCTCTTGGTAAAAAATCAATAAAATATATTTAAAAATATATGTGTGTGTGTATATAAATTGCTTGTTTCTTTGACTATTATATAGAATAGGAAAATAATTTGTGATCTTAAACTCAATTACATATCAAGATAAGACAAAATAAGGACATTCAAATGAATATGAGATTTAACACAACAGATTTAGAAAGACTATTATTTAAGAAAATAATCTTCCATTAAATTTCCAAGAACCAGGACTTCACAACAAATACAGGATAAGGCAAAAGTAGGTTTACAGTTATTTGTACAGAAAATAATACAATACTTAAAAAATAATACAAGAATAAACCGTTTCACAGTACTCACAAATGTAAATCTACTTTTGCCCTACCCTGTATATAAATAATCCCCCAAATATACATGCTGAAAGTTTAAACAAAGATTCAAATATCTGGACAGATACTATTCAACGATCTTTCCAGGGACAGATAAACAAGTAAGGCACAATTCAGTAGTAGAGCTGGACTTGCCGGCTCATGTTAGAGGAACAGTAACTCCATTGTTAAAAGGCTTATAAACAATATATTACAAGAATTTTTGAGTTTAGACTTACCATATTTTCTTTCAAACAACTCTTCGACTTGTTTACGTAGATCAGTAATTCGAGCATTCCATTTCTCTGAAAATTGAAAGTTAAATCTCAATAATAAATCCCTGTTTGGGGGCACTAATGAGTTCTTAAGATAAATTAATATCTAATGATGTTTTTCTATATAATATATCCTAATTTTTAATAATCGATCTTCATCTATATAATTTTACTGCTTTTGTAGTAACTTTTCCTATCTGATAGTTCTTAGAATTGGTTCAATAGCAGATTGTAGGGAATCTGCTATTTAAAGTTTATTTCCAAAATATAATACTAAGTACATCTTTTTAGCCTAATATTTCTGAAAAATAGAAAAGCAGAAAAGACCAATAAATACAATACTACAAGATGGAGGCAAAAAAAGGGGAGGTCTCCAAGGTCATTCGGGAAACTGTCTAAATTGTATGGAAATGAGACTTTATGACAAGTTAAAATATTAACATGTTATCTTGAAAATGTACATAAGTTAAATGTTTTATCTATTCAGAATAGAGATCACAGCACAATTCACCACTAATATTTTATTTACTAGTAGTCCCTTCAAAAGGCTACATAAATCATCCACTGGAGTTTGGTTATATTAGCTGCTGGCAGTTACACAAAACAAGAAAAATGAAGATATTAAAATATATCTTAAAGAAGATTTTAAAGCTAAGAAAAATAATTGAATTACTAAGTCATTAATACTGATTTAAAGTCTACCTTTAAAAGATATAATGTCGCATGCTGTGGTAAACCCAAACTATGTTTAAACAATGTAGTTACTTCAAACTGCCTGTAGTTTTCCTCAGATTAGATTACAAGACAGTAATATACTTTAAAGCATGCCCCTAAAGAATGCTATAACTTTTATCACTAACAGAAAGAGTTCAGAATCAAAGAAAATAGGGCTGTTTTTAACCAAGAACTTACCAAAGTTGAACTCTCTCACTTTCCGTTTTCCGGCGTTGGCAGGTTCGGTGGCTGGTGGCTGGGGTGGCTCGTTGCTCTTTGGTCTCTTGGTAGGTGGAGAATAATCATCATCTTGAAAAAGAAAACTGTCATCACTGGAGGAACAGACTAAATGATTGACAGTCACCACCTATTAAATCCTCAACAATCGAAAGATATGAGGGGACATTATTTTTTTAGTATTGTCCTTTTCAGCATATTTTTCCCAGTTACATTTGAAGTTGTCCTATTCTTTTGAGGTGTGCTCAAGTGCATATCTCATTTTCCCTGTTGTCTTCATTTTTTTTACTTTGCTTCATTTGAACTGACATTATAAAATTCCCCTTCTCCTCTCATAACTTCTCTGAGATAGCTGCTAGAATTATATTTAATTTATCTTTCAAGAAAAAGGCTTTTAATGGAGACAGCTAGATGGGGAGATAAAATACAGCTTGAGTGGAAAATATTTAAACTTTATATGAAATTCAAGCATACATTAATAAGGGAGGTTCAGTAACTATATATCAAACAACTTATACACAAAATTTACAGAATTAAAGAAATAGGACTAGATTAATTGTGAAACAAGTAATATTATTGATTTGGTCAATACAAAATCTATGTAAAAATGAGCAATCAGATATTTAAGCACAGAATATAGACTTTTCAAGACATTTGTAGTAAGAGTTCACACTAATTTCCTCATGGGTATGTCTGTAATTCAACACTGCTATGATACCTTAATATAGCTAAAGCTAGACTTAAGGACATTTGGCTCAAATAAGAAGAGTTATCACTTCCATCGTGTAGTCTCTGAAAATGTCAAGTGGCACACTACTAACATTTCTGCTCAAACACCATGTATAAATTATTGAAAATATAATTTTAAGACATCTGTACTTAAAAATAAATGATAGAGAAGAAAATAATTACTGTGTTAAAGACACTAGCGATACCAAAAAGATACCATCAAAACACAAGCTACCTTTTTAGGTCAGTGTAAGTTTCATTCTCGTTTTATAGGTAAAGAAATAGGCTCCGAATGTTATGTGACTTAACCATGTCACATCGTTAAGATAGTGCACCTGAGATTAGACTATGAGCAAAACTTTTTCTGGTAAACTATCAAACAGATAACATGAAATCCAAAATACAATATTGCCTGAGAGAGCAATAGATTCTAATCAAGGAAATAATCTGACTGATGCCTAAAATACTTGTATCTCATTGCTATCATTGCATCAGAGTGACCGACATTGTTGCCCGGGAGCCCTGACTTTGGGTTCTTCCTCTAATGCCAACAGATATTCTGTGAACGTGTAATTATTTACTGACTATTCTCACCAATAGAAGAAAAAGGTACCAATGTCACCAATACCAGATACGGTGTTATTAGGACCCATCTATGTGCTAGGAAAGACAAAGATGCTAATTTCAGGAAAACATCATATAGACTACTCATGACACTATAAAAATTTTCATGTGTTGCCCAGCCGGCGTGGCTCAGTGGTTGAGCGCCAACCTATGAACCAGGAGGTCACAGTTTGATTCCTGGTCAGGGCACATGCCTGGGTTGTGGGCTTGATCCCTAGTGGGGGACATGTAGGAGGCAGCCAATCAATGATTCTCTCTCATCATTGATGTTTTTCTCTCTCTCTTCCTTCCTCTCTAAAATCAATAAAGATATATTTTAAAAATAAAACATTTGGGTCCTAGCAGGTTTGGCTCAGTGGATAGAGCACTGGCCTGAAGACTGTAGGGTCCCTGGTTCAATTCTAGTCAAGGGCACATGCCCAGGTTGCAGGCTAGATCCCCAGTAGAGGGCGTGCAGGAGGCAGCCGATCAATGATCCTCTCTCATTAATGTTTCTCTCTTTCTTTAGAAATATTGTATCTTTCTTTCTCTCCCTCTCCCTTCCTTTCTGAAATCAATAAAAATATTTATAAATAAATCAATAAACAAGCAAATAAATAAAACATTTGGCCTTCAATTCTGAAAACATGATGAGAAAAATAAACCCTCTTTCCCACTGTCCAGATTTTTAGAAGCTTAAGAGTATTTATATGCTAGTTTCCAAAGATAAAATGAAATACACATTTCACCTATGAATATTATCAAAGTATTTTAAACATTCAATATTAATATTTCTGCCCAAACATTAAGCAATGATATTTAAAACAGAAGTATTTTCCCTATAGGATAATGTCATCTAAAATATCTATAGGCCATCACTTAAACAGGTTGTTAATTGAATTACATAAAATGAAAGCTAAAAGAGTATAAAATAAAAATATAGCTGTAGAATGGTAATTAAGAATTGCAGTTATCAATCTCAATTATAATCTAAACTGTTTAAAATTGAGGCCAAGATGAAAGACCAAGAGTGCTTTTCTTTAGTATCAATACCTCACTTCTTCAGTCTATTTTACAAGAGAAAGAATTTAGAAGTACAAATATATTTACAAAAGTAACCTCAGTGATCATAAATAGGAAAAAGGCAAACCTGGGAGAGTATTTAACAAGACAACATAAGATTTATAATCTTTAATAAAGATTATAAAATATGAAAAAGTGATAAGTAATGAAGTTCAATCTACTAAATGTGAACAAATACAGAGATGAATTTAATTATTTGTGCTGACAAAATATCATGCCACACATCAATTGAAACATGGAATTAAGTCATAATAGCAATGAACTTAGCCACACCTTCCATTTCTTTCTCCATTTTACTGCTAAAAAACAACTATAATTAATGTTGAGAAAGCAGAAAATGTGTTTATTGACCTCAAAATCAAAATTATTTCTCTGTATCAGAGAATATCAAATAAAGCTCCAAGAGTTATTTCTAATAATTGGGTCCAGCAATAGTACTGTTTTCTAAATAAGTGCTGTTTTAACATTATAAACAACCACTTTTATGTAAAAAGACACTTTCAGGATGTTTCAAAATACGCCCAAACTATTTATAGCATCAAAATTAAAAGCTTATAAAACAAGTTGCAAAATATTTAATATGCAAAAGCTGTTATTCAGGACTATTTAACAGTTATTCTACCAGTACTAATACAAGTGACTCCACACTTCAAAAAAAATGGCAGCAACAACCCCTAATTCAACATTTGTATTTAGAAATAAATCTGTTTTTCTTTTAGCATCATATTTACAAATACGCTAATCAATAAAACAGACTTCAGAGCTATATTTTGTTACTGCAATCTTATTGGTGAGTGCATTAATAGGATATAAAATATTTTCTGATACTCTTATTTTCAATATAGTCAAATTAGTAATGTTTTATCAGATAATCTGACACTTATTCTAAGTAAACAAAAAATAAATTAAAGTCAACCAGGCACTGTATTTCCTTTAAAATTACTCAAAGCTATTAGTTTCTCTACACATTTCAAATTAATCCAGGTCATAATTCCTCTAACACAAAAATCTTCAAATGGGCCAGTGTGGCTTGGCTGGTTGAGTGTCATCCCATACACTGAGAAGTTACCGGTTTGGGTTGATTCTTATCAGGTCACATGCCTGGGTTGTGGGCTTGAGCCCCAGTAGGAGGTGTGCAGGAGGCACCAGATGGATGCTTCTCTCTCTCTCTCTCCATCTCCTTCCTTTGTCTCTAAATTCAATAAAAAACATATTTTGAAAAAACCTTCAAATGCTAAGCTACTTTACTACAGATTCTATAACTGTCCAATTACATTTATAAGATAAGCACAATTAATTAAACAACGACAAACAGCAAAGCTTATTGGCTCTATCTTTAGAACATACCCAGAATTCAACTCCTTATGTCCACTGCCACCGGCCTCCTCTAAAGCACCATGTTATCTGCCTAGACAACTGTAAGAGCCTTGTAAGCTGGATTTCTTGGTGCCATTATGCTCTCCTCCCAGACTTTTGCAAGATAGCAGCCTTGCTTCTCCAAGGTAAAGGACAGAAACTGTCGCTCCTTTGTTCAAAACCCTCCAATGGTCCTTGCTTACCTTGCTCACTTCTAAATCTGTCACCTAGTACAGTCCCTCCCCAGTACTACAAATTGCTGGCTATTTGCAGAATGATTAAATGAATACTTGATAACTAGCTGGTTTGGCTCAGTGGATAGTCTGCAGACTGAAGGGTCCCGGGTTTGGTTCCGGCTAAGGGCATATGCCCGGGTTGCAGGCTCCATCCCCAGTAGGGGGTGTGCAGGAGGCAGCCAATCAATGATTCTCTCTCATCATTGATGTTTCTATCTCTCTCTCCCTCTCTAAAATCAATAAAAATATATTTTAAAAAATGAAAATTTGAATAGTATAATTTTTAGTTATATGCAAGAATCAAATATTTACCAAGGTCTTAACATGAATTTCACACAAAAGGATACCACCAGAAGATGACAGGTAAACAACCACTGAACCTCTAAAACAGAAATGACCCAAATTGCAGTCCATGTACCATATGTGGTAATGTGAACCAACTATATGCAATATTTTGTTGAAATATTTATGTATATTTTCAATGTATATAAAGAAGTAAAATTTAAAACATCAAAGACAGTTTCACTTTGGGAGATGCAAAATTAATTTTTAAATGAATCCATTTAAAATCAATTGAAAGAAAAAAACTTTAAGTAATGGACAGGGTAAGGTTCGGCCACAGCAGAATGAACGTAAGTGAATGACTCAGATTTAGGAAACAATGCCCTAAGACAGTGGTCGGCAAACTCATTAGTCAACAGAGCCAAATATCAACGATTGAAATTTCTTTTGAGAGCCAAATTTTTTAAAGTTAAACTTCTTCTAACGCCACTTCTTCAAAATAGACTTGCCCAGGCCGTGGTATTTTGTGGAAGAGCCACACTCAAGGGGCCAAAGAGCCGCATGTGGCTCGCGAACCGCAGTTTGCCAACCACTGCCCTAAGAGAACTGCATGATTTGGAAACCTCTTTTAAAGCAAAAGACTTCCCATTACTAGCTTGCCCATGATAGCTAGACCTCAAACAAGTGTGCGGTAAGGTTTTCTCTGCATGCATCAAAGATTTGACAGCAGCAACTTGAATTTACTCTAATATATAGTCATGATGTTTATGAAATTAAGGCTTGCACAGTGGTATTATTCCAAGGGCTATTTCTCAAACCTAAGTCGCACAAGTTATAAATGTGTACCACTGATTTAGGTACAAGTGGACCACCGCAAATGGAAGAGCATACCTCCGGCAATAGGCAAGGAATATTATCCTGCAGAGATAATGCATCTGCTCAATGCCATAATTCCACATAATTTCAAATAAAGATATCCGAGTTCAAGTACTGTGAAAAATCTGACAAACGTACATGATGATCAAGTTCTTTTTTTAATCTTTTCTACAAACTATTTGAGAAATGCAGAAAGATACAACAGGAGAAAATAAAAGTCAGCCACAGGCATGCAGGATTATCTTCATTTATCTTCTTCCAGTATTTTTCTGAACAAAACTAACATCATTATCTATATACATTTTTCATTTTAAACTTGCCTTGTTCATTAAGGGCAGGAGTTTTCCTCCAATTAAACAAATGATAATAGGGGTCTTTTTCTGGATCACTTATATATATTTTTTTAAATCACACTTTCAGTGCCTGTATAGTTTTTCTATTATAAGGATATAGTAAAAGTTAATTCTCTAACTATAAATATTTAATGAGTTTCTACCATTTTGTAATAATCTTTCCAGAAAAACAGTAATTTTTATCAAATAGATGTGCATGTTCTCATTTGCCCTTCCTTGTTAATATATCAGACTTAACTGTATCCTCTTTAATGTATGGATAAAAAAACAATTAGCAATTTAATTGAGGCTGATTATAGTTCACAAACATATACACTGAGTGGCGAGATTATTATGACCGACCAGATTATGACCACCCCATCAGTATTTCATTGACACTTCCAAAATTACTGAATATTGAAAACTTCCTAAGCAAATACTCTCAAGGTTTTATTATTATTATTTGCATAACTAATTCACTTCATTGTACTGATGGGGTGGTCATAATAATCTGGCCACTCAAAGTATGCCATAGAAAATGCTACTCTGTAAAGTAATTACTTATACAGACCTGTATTTCACTGTTCTTCTGAACATATAGCCACCTATATAGCAAAATTATATTACTTGTTGACAAATTTGGATGATAAAGATCTTTATAGTATGTTTTAGTTAAAAAAAAAAAAAAAAGACATTACTCACTCCAAAGTCTTAAAATTGAAAGTATTGATACATTTCAGGTTCATGAGCCATTTTGTAATTAACATCAACATCTCTTTAACAGTCTTATTCTATAAAAGTATATATTTACTTTCTAAACAAGTTTAATACAGTCTTCATCTCCTCTAAGATTTGATAAAAATAATCTAGTTATTTTCCTATTTAAAGTTTTATCCTAATAAATTTAAATAATAACCTATTTTTTTCTATCTGTATAGAAGAAACAAAGTTCTCAGTATTTATAATATTTATAACCTCTTAAGATTTTCTTCTTTGATAGTTAATGAGGTTTATAACTAAAAACACACACAATTAAATTCAATCATTTAATGCTAAACTAGAAACAATTCAAAATTGTTTTTAGATTAGTAAAATTATATTAATGATAAAAGAAATACATATTTATTATTTTGAGACATGAAAGATGAGAAAAACTCTCTTATGTGAAAGCTACCAATCAACTTATATTTTAGAAGCAATGAAGACACACATTTTGAATAGTTAGTTGTAAGTAGCCAAACACCATAACCGAGTGACAGCAGAAGACAGACTGTTAAAGAGAGAGAAATAAAACCAAGGAAGGTTATGTAGCATTAAAAAAAAAAAAAAAAGAAGATGATGTACCAAGATGTATTATGGAAAAAACCAAACCTATGAGAAATGTGATATATGTGTATTTTAAATGTTCATTATAATGTTGCACATCATTTTTATAAAACTATATGTATTATATACACACACTCACATACATGTGTATACATACATGAAATTATTTTTAGATTAATACACAAAGTGAGTACAGGGACTTTAGAGCAAGGCAGGTGTAAATATAACTTAATATAGTTTAAATTGTATTGTTTCAGTATTTTTCCTTAAGAAGAACTTACTTTGAAGGGAAAAAATTATAGAGTAGTGCGAGACAATTTAAAAGGGAAAAAATCAATATGCACTCAATAATTATGAAATACTAGAGGCCCAGTGCACAAAATTTGTGCACTGGGGTGGGGATGGGTGTTCCCTCAGCCCGGCCTGCATCTCCAATCCGGGACCCCTCGGGAGATGTCCGACTGCCTCTCGCAATCTGGGACCGCTGGCTCCTAACCGCTCGCCTGCCTGCCTGCCTGCCTGATCGCCCCTAACCACCTCTGCCTGCCTGCCTGATGGCCCCTAACTGCTCCCCTGCTGGCCTGATTGCCTCTAACTGCTTCTGCCTTGCCCCAAACCCGGGACCCAGGATTTCCTCCTCCAGCCGGCCACAGGCACCCGGGACCTGGGATTCCCTCCCTCTAGCTGGCTGCAGGCACCCAGGACCCAGGCCAGCTTTGCCTGGGCTGGCCAGAGCCGCTGATGCCTGGGATCGCGGGGCAGGCAGCTTGTCCCTCTCCCAGGCCGTGGCCTGGCTGGTCCCCATTCCTCTCTCCCCAGTGTTGAGTGTCTGAGCCGTTAAGTCGTGATGGCGTGAGGACCATTGGCATATTAGCTCTTTATTATATAGGATGATACTGTTAATTATTCTATTAGCTGAATTTTTAAATAATTCAGAACAAACTGGCTCATCTGCATTCATGCATTATGAAGAAGAAAAAACTAGGTTTAAAGCAACCTGAGCTAAAGAGATTGGTTTAGACTATATTGTAGCTACTGATTCAAAATGTTTTTAAGAACAGGTTATGTTAGCCTCTAATAGTATTTTAGGGGGAAAACTCGCTTTAAAAACTGACTGAACTATCAACACTCTCTTCCTCCACTTTACTCAAGTAAATATCAGTGTTACTGATATTAGATCTAGCTATCACAGCCTGATAACAGATTATAGAATCTGGTTTCATGTGTATCTAGTCTGGTCATAGTTTTCATTTTTTATTCTCAATTCCCAATGATAGGAAGTATAGTCTGGTCCACCGCTCATTTTCATGGCTTACTTTTCTTGTCTAAAACTCCCAAAGCACTGGGTGCACTGTTGGGAAGTGGGCTGCTTTGGTCACACATACACATATATGCTTCAATTTTTATCACAAGTTTCCTTTAAGAATGAATGAAATGCATACTTAGAAATGTGAATGAGACAAGTGTTTTTATGACCAGAAGTAAACTTTTGGAATCAAGGCTTTTCAATAACTAACCTTCAATAGTCACCTCAACTTCAGGGTCCTCACTTGTTTCTGAAGGGACATGTTGAGTAGAATCTTGAAAAAAATAAAATTCTAAAATGACATTCATTATAAAGCACTTTCTATATGTTCCAACATTTTATTGATCTGATATTCCAAAAGCAGCCTACTATAAAATTTTACTGACATTTTAATTCATCTCATATTTATTAAGATATATGATCCCTTCAATTATAAAAAGGGATAAAAAAATAGAAAAATTCTGGAAAACTATTACATAATATCAAGTTAACTGCATTAATGGACTCAAAAAAACTTGTATTTTTAGGAGTACGATTATAATGAAGTCACAGTTATTTTCCTGATGTAACTAGAAAATGCTAGAATAAAAACAAAGGCTTAAAAAAACAATAACTATTTCTCCTCTGCTTTCAGAAATCTGAAAATATAAACCTGCTTTTAGAGCAAGGCAGGTGTAAATATAACTTAATATAGTTTAAATTTTATATTTTTAAATAAAACCACAATTTTTCGTTGTGGGGCCCTTCAGACCAAGAAAATGACTATACAAAATGCATTTAGGACAATATCCCCTAATTTTATATGCAAGATACTTTTTAAAATAAAGTATTTTATTAATATTTGTTGTTACTGCACAAAACAAATATATGTACATCAGAATGTTAGTGCTAGAAGCTAGAAAGTATTTTTATCAACTCTCTTTGATTTTGCAAAGGTTGAGAGATTAACTGATTTGCCAAAGATTATGTTTATTGGTTAGTAAAAGAATAAAGACCAGACCCAGGTTTGATTCAACTCTATTAACATTGCAATACAATAAAAATCTCAAAAATAAAGTATTTGAAAAGCCTAGTATCTAATGACAGAATTGTAAATTGTGAAGTAATTCATACTGCCTGATGAACCCTGCCCCATGTATCTTATATATAGGTATTTCGTGGTAAACACTACCTATTCAAAATAGATTTTGTTACAGAGAAAACACATAATTATCTTCATACAGTAAAACATAAAAAAAAATTCATGCACACTATCTTCTATAAATAGATCTTTAAAAAAAAAACACCACTAAAATACTGTTTAAAATGAGCATCTTAATATTTCTGCAAGAAATGTATTCCATTTAGAAATCTTAATTATAAAATTGAATTTAGAAAGATTAGCTAACATTTGAGAGACCTTAAGAACTCCCTCTACTCAAACAGGGTAAAATATCAGAATAATAATTTTTAAAAATTAAATGAAAAAGCAAATATACGGAGTAAAAAGTTACAAAATATAATTAATTTTTATCCAGAAAATGAAGTACAATACAACTAGTTTATGAGAGAAATAATAATTCTAAAATAAGACTCAGTTACATTACCCGTCATTTTCCTTGGGAACAACCTACAAAAACTTTTTTGAAACTATATAAACCACTTAGAAACAGGAAGCCATTTTACATGCTAACAGTTTAACTTAAGATTCCAGTAACTTAAAAATCCGTACCATAGTTAAATATTCAATCAATCCTGAGAGCAAATGAGGATGGCTAGTAAAGAGAAAAAGTAGTTCATGGGGTAGTTGTGGGTATAAAAATAAGCAGAGGAAATCTTCCTTTCATTAATCTTATATAGAATATATTACCCTACTCTAAAAAATGGCACCATTAGCCCGGGCCAATGTGGCTTAGTTGGTAGAGCATCGTCCCATGCACTGGTAAGGCAATTCCCAGGGTTGCAGGCTTAATGCCCAATAGGGCGTGGGAAGTAGACAGCTGATCAATGTTTCTCCATCTAATGAATGTTTCTTTCTCTCCCTTTCCCTTTCTCTATCTTTAAAATCAATAAAAACATATTTGTTTTAGTGGCATCATTAATTAGTATGTTTACAAAGGAAATGTGAACAGAGCCAGTAATAATTAAATTCTAAAATATTGAAATCTTTCCTTCTTTAAAAAAATGTTAATATGGCACAAGACGACCAGAAAAAAAAAGAAAAGGTCAGCATTTTGCATCAGGAAGTTTTACTTACCTAAGTTTTCATCTCATATGCTTTATTATTCAGTACAATAAAAGAGGTATATTACATCTTTGGACTAAGAAAAAAACCTGTTGGCTAAGAAAGCATACCAAAATAATCATCTTTTTCTTTCCAAATAAGTATTTTAAGGATAGTATCTCTAGCCCTAGATGGTTTGGCTCAGTGGATAGAGCGTCGGCCTGTGGACTGAAGGGTCCCAGGTTTGATTTCGGTCAAGGGCACATGCCTGTGTTGCAAGCTCGATTCCCAATAGGAGCACACAGGAGGCAGCTGATCAATGATTCTCTCTCATTATTGATGTTTCTATCTCTCCCTCTTTCCCTTCCCATCTGAAATCAGTAAGAATATATTTTTTAAAAAGATATTATCTCTACACTATAGAACAAACGTAAGATAAATACAGCAAAATTAAAATCCTTTTATTTCTAACCTTCTGCTGGCACTTCCACTTCTGTTCCTTCATTGCCCTCTGAAGAATGATGGCTTCCTAAAATGAAAATAAACCACATATAATAAAGCAATAAAAACTGACATAGAAAGAAGAGAAACTAGGTAACAGTGCAAAAATTTTACAACATATAACACAACATATACAAACTAATTCTTTAACTCCTGAGTAGTTATTTCAAACAATGTGATCTAATTCAGATAACATTTAACACTTCACTTGAAAACTCAAAAACTTATTTTAAAATGTAAAACATATAGTGTCAACCTAAGTAGGTTTGGGGATTTATAGTTAGTTACTATAACTATGCAATATAATTACTAATAGATGTTAGAATTTGAGAACTAGAACAATTATGTTTCAAAGTACCATGCTCATCAGCTAATGACACACACACACAAAATCACACAAATCAGAGTAAAGTCTTTCTTTGCTCATAGACTATTAAATATAGATAAACAAGTTCAGGTTTTGCTGTGAAATGTTTCCTGCTTTCCATTTTTACTATGGTGGAAGCTATGGAAACTCAATCCTTATTATTTAGTCAAAGTTGTATTTGAAGGACAGTTTTAAGTTAAAATTTAAGATACTACCTTTAGTCTCAAAAGCATTTTAATTCAGGTAATATACTCTGCCTGCTTCTAAAAACTGGAACATAAAGCAATGTATCAAGTTAGGCAGTCACAAGGTAAACAGGCTCATCCTAATAGAGCAGAAGCTTTACTCACAAATAGGAAAATAGTCCACTAAAATATTAGAGAGCCATTTACGATTAAGGATTAAGTACCCAAACTGCCCCCAAATATTCATCCTCTGTCCTTAAAATGTCTGAGCTACCAACATGAAAAGGTTGAAAGTCACTGCCTTTGTGTATAAATATATTACCTATGAGTAAATCCCATGGGGGAAAGGGAAACAAAATTGAGTTTATTTTATCATCCACTGATAACTAATTTCAGAAACTATACATACAACTAAACCTATAACACTGAGACATAGTTTGAAATATATTTTATCTTGATTTTTAAAAAGCATTGATTACAGTTTCAAAAACTCTCACTCAGTGTCTAGTACTTTTGAATTTAAAATGCCATAATTATCTTGGGATTCTTTTCCACTTCATATTATGAAAACTCACCTGAACTCAAAAGACTAGATAAATCTATAAATCTAGAGCCATAAATTATTCTTTAATTAACTTTTTCAATATACTTTCTCAATGCACAGTCCCTTCCCTCTTTTTTTAAGACATCAATATTTGGATTTATGAAGCATTAGGTTCTTTGACTCCAATGTTAAAGAAAACAAAGATGTGAGTGAGGTCAAAGTAATGAGAGGTAATGGATAAGAAACCAGTACTTAAAAAAGGAAACCTTAGGTAAAAAATAAGAACACTTAAGGTGGTTGTTCCACCTTCACAATGTTACATGTAAACAATGATTCTGTGTCCTTTTTGTTCTTTTTAAATCTGAAATAAGCAATTATATTTACATTAAAAATAAAGCTAAGGAAAGTAAATCTTATGTGCTCAAAGCCAGAATAGATAGAATTAAAAGCCATCACAAATAGCCTATGATCATCAAGTTAGGGAACACTATACAAAAATTCTCAAAGCTAAGTATCAACATGACCTTATCGATATTTACATTACTAACTATACAATAAAAACCTTACTTCTGACTATTCTGATATAAGGTATAAATGTGTACTTTACCTTAAATATGAAAGTGTGTCATGTACCCATTTCGAGATTCATTACTAGATTCACAAAAGGGAAAATTGGTTTTGAAAAATTGTTGCTTGTGAAGTTCATTTATATGTTTTTCAAAAAAAAGAAAAGGCCAATACATTTTTTTCCTTTTCCATTTAGAAAAGTAATAATACAGATATAAATACTAAAATACAGTCTGTCCAATATAAAGAAACATCAAATAAAAACAGTATGTGGGAAAACGGAAGTGAAAAGTTATATATACCTTGCAAAGACTTCGAAAGGGGGAGTTTGTCATCAACATCATCAGTTTCAGAAGGGCCTGCTTTGGAATACAAAGATAGTACTTCAAAAGTAATCCCAAAAATGTATTTTGGGTCACTTTAGTAAAGAAATTTGGGTGAAAGATATGGAATAACACAGCCTTTTCATGAAGAAGGAAAAAAAAAAGGCACCATTTTAAAAAATGACTGACAAAATGAATGGTGCCAATTTATGGTCTGTGAGTGGGAAAAGTAGGCTCGGGCAAATTCATATATAGACAGTGAAAAGAAATTTTTAAAATGACTAGACATATGGATTGAATGGGAATGATGTCTAAAATGGTGAATGTGGCTTTTTTAAACACTAAAGGGTTCATAACAGCAAACTGCAACTTTTATGTTATACAGATTTTAAGTGCAGGTTTATCTTACAAGGCGTATTTGTTCCTTCCTTGACAAATATTTGTTTAATCTTTTGTCATACTGAAGAAAAGTGCAGAATCAAATTGTTAAACCTTTCTTAGGAACTCTAGAATCATGTAATTAAACTATGAGTAAACTTGAATCTCCTTGAAATTGAAACATGACAAACTAACAGTTAATTCAGAATCTCCCTTTCCTGCAGATTTATAAACACCTTTTAATAACTTAACATGGTTCTTCCCAATATTAACATATAAAATATTTTGGGTTCATTAAGACTTCACAAAATGCTATAGAAATTAAGGTAACATATTTGCATGTATTATTCAAGCATTTAGTGATGAAACACATTTTAAACAGAAAAATGGTGTGTTCAATGGCTACTTAAAATAAAACATGTTCTTGTATGAATATGAATACAAACCATTTCACTATCTCTGAATATTATTTGGAAAATATCCTAAGACTCTTAAAGGCTTAAAATGCATAAGGAATTTCACAGAGGCACAAACCCACACATTATTAAGCAAAGAATACATCATAGAGGAACACAATTTCATAGAAAATACAAAAATTATTTATATTTGGAATCTCAACTAAGAGCAAGACACTTAATGAAAGAGACCCGAATCCAAATGCCAGATTCACTGCTTCCTAGTCATGTGATCTTGGGCAAAGATATATAGAACAAAATTAAATTATAGCTAAGGGTAGTAACTAACTTCTAAATACTGCTTAGTTACTTTTTCACAAGTTTAGCTATGTAATATTTCCAATATTGATCTGTTCTAAATTCTTTTTCATGAGGTCCTCTTTAAGTCAAAGTATATTTCTTAGGATTTCCATTATAAAGAATTTCTATTTTAAATAACTGGTTTATTACTGAGTTCTAAATTACATTATGTTCAGGGAATTTTTAAAGGTTATCTGTGAACAAGTATAAAGTCAATTTTTGTGAAAGATTGATGCTTTGTAAATAAACACTTATTTGCTAGAGAGTTCTAGACATACATCAATTAGCTCATGTTTTTATTTTTATTTATTTATTTATTTAAATAGATATTTTTATTGATTTTTTACAGAGAGGAAGGAAGAGGAATAGAGTTAGAAACATCGATGAGAGAGAAACATCGATCAGCTGCCTCCTGCACACCCCCCACTGGGATGTGCCCGCAACCAAGGTACATGCCCTTGATGGAATCGAACCCGGGACCCTTTAGTCTGCAGGCCGACGCTCTATCCACTGAGCCAAACCGGTTTCAGCTAGCTCATGTTTTTAAATGTACTGTTCAAATATTTAATTTATAAGTAACTCATGACTATAGATCCGTAAATATATCCTAATTCTGTCAATTCTCTATTTCTGTTTTTATTATGATGCTACATTGTTAGGTATATAAAATTAATGATTACTTATCAACTTAGTGACTTATCCTATACTAGAGGCCGGGTGCACGAAATTCCTACAAAGGAAAGGTCCCTAAGCCTGGCCGACCAAGGGCCAATTTGTGGGGTTACTGGCATGGTGATGGGGGGCAGGGGGCCGCTGGCCCACTCCCCACCCCCTCACCAATCAGCCCTGCCCACCGCCAGTCATCTCCCTCTGTGGGGTGACCAGCAGGGCGATCTGGTTGCCCCCACTGGCACCCGCCTTGGCTGGCCTGAGGGCTGGGGGCAGCTCCTGTGTTGAGGGTCTGCCCCCTGGTGGTCAGTGAGTATCATAACGACCAGTTGTTCCACTGGTTGTTCTGCCATTTGGTTGATTTGCATATTAGGCTTTTATTATGCAAGATAATAAAAGACTAATATGGAAATAGTTCCCTCAAAGTGGAGTTCGACCAGAGGGTGGGGCCGGCCAGCCAACCACCAGTGGACCCCACCCAAGCACATGCACCAGGCCTCTAGCTAGTATATATATTCTGTAGTCGTACTCTTTATACCTGTTACTTTTTCTTTTTGATTTCCTTTAGCATACTGTCATAGATCATTAAAATTTCTAATTATCTATGGTGTTTCATTTTAGCTATAAAAGTGGGTCTTTAAAAAATGTTTTCATTGATTTTTTTAAGAGAAAGGGAGAGGGAGACAAAAACATCGATGTGAGAGTGGCTGCCTCCTGCACACCCCCAACCAGGGATTGAGCCTGCAACCCAGGTATATGTCCTGACCTGGAATGGAACCACCCAACCAACGGAGTCACACCAGCCAGGGCTTAGCTCCACATGTTTTACCGGCATACATTTGGAATTTATTCATCATGATAGGCAGCATATTTGACCCTCACGCTCAAAATGCTTGTAGTGGCTACCAGGCATTGTGAAAATTGAGTGTTATCAACACTCACATCTGAGTACTGACATGGGAATACCAAAAGTTTTGGAAAAAAACATAAATGTCCTTATGTAAAAGAATGAACAAATGACTACACACTATAACCACCACATAAGAATGTTAAATCAGAGAAACCAAGATGGCGGCATAGGTAAACACCTAAACTGCTGCCTTGCACAACAATTTCAAAACTACAACTAAAAGACAAAATGGACATCATCCAGAACCACAGGAAGGCTGGCTGAGTGGAAATTCTACAACTAGAAGGAAAGAGAAAAGCACACTGAGACTCAGAGGAGCTTCAGGAGGCAGAGGTACTGAGGCGCGTGCGCCGATAGGGCGGGCAACTGAGTACACGGCTGGCTTTCTCAAGTGGGAGGGAGACAAATGCTCCTGACTCCGCTGAACTCCAGTTCCAGATGAGACTCTGCGGACCCAGACTCATTCGGGGAGAAACTGGACTGTCTGGCAGCGAGCAGAACTCGAGGGCAGCTTTCTCTCAGAGGTGTTTGCAGCGATTACCCCGGGACACTGAGACACAGGGGCCTATTAGGGCAGGGCTGATGGGAAACCAATGCTGTCTGCTCCGCCCTGAGACTCCACCCCATCCAAGCTGAACACAGAGGCTTTTGCAAGTCTTGTCTCATAAGGGTGTCTCCAGCACAGAAGTTCTCCCAGCGTAGACACAGCTGATCCTCACAGCCAATTGGCCTGGAGGTCAACTCCTCCCAGTGATACCAACAGCAATCAAGGCTTAACTACAATAAGACTATGCACACAGTCCACAAAGGGGTGCACCAAGAGTGTCTACCTCAGGTAACTGGGGAGGCTGAGCCACTGGGCCCTATAGGACACCTAGCACACAAAGGCACTCTGTCAACTCAGGGAAGCAGCTAAAATGTGAAGACAAACCTAACAGCAGACTAGAGGATCACAAGAATCAAGTCAGATTTAAAATACAAAGAAGCAAAAAACACCCAACCAGAAAAGCAAAAAGAAAAAAGAATCCAAAAATATGAAGATAGTGTAAGGAGCCTCTGGAACAACTTCAAGTGTACCAACATCCGAATTATGGGGGTGCCAGAAGAAGAGAGAGAGCAGGATACTGAAAACCTATTTGAAGAAATAATGACTGAAAACTTCCCCAACCTGGTGAAAGTAATAGACTTACAAGTCCAGGAAGTGCACAGAACCCCCAACAAAAGGAATCCAAAGAGGACCACACCAAGACACATCATAATTAAAATGCCAAAAGCAAAACACAAAGAGAGAATATTAAAAGCAGCAAGAGAAAAACAGTTACCTACAAGGGAGCACCCATATGACTGTCAGCTGATTTCTCAACAGAAACTATGCAGGCCAGACGGGAGTGGCAAGAAATATTCAAAGTGATGAATAGCAAGAACCTACAACCAAGATTACTCTACCCAGCAAAGCTATCATTCAGAATTGAAGGGCAGATAAAGAGCTTCATAGATAAGAAAAAGCTAAAGGAGTTCATCACCACCAAACCAGTATTATATGAAATGCTGAAAGGTATTCTTTAAGAAGTGGAAGAAGAAGAAAAAGGTAAAGATAAAAATTATGAACAACAAATACATACCTATCAGCAAGTGAATCTAAAATTCAAGTGAATAAAAAAATCTGATGAACAGAATAAACTGGTGAATATAATAGAATCAGGGGCATAGAAAGGGAGTGGACTGACAATTCTCGGGGGGAAAAGGGTGTAGGGGGTGCGGGAAGAGACTGGACAAAAATCGTACACCTATGGATGAGGACAATGGGGTGGGGGGGGCGGGTAAGGGCATGGGGTGGGGTGGGAACCGGGTAGAGGGGAGCTATGGAGGGAAAAAGAGGAACAAGCGTAATAATCTGAACAATAAAGATTTATTAAGTTTAAAAATATAAAAAAGGATGTTAAATCTACATGTGACAAAACGCATATATCTTGAAAACATATACTGAATGACTGATACATAAGAACATATACAGGTGGCCCGGGAGCCGAGCACGGGGCTGTGGCAGCCCCCTTCCAGCTGGGACAGCCCATGAGGCCGGCCGAGCACGGGCGTGTTGCTGGGTAATGGGCCTTCTCTTGGAGGCACCTCAGCCCCTCCTGCCCCATCCTCCGGGTGGCCCCAGCCAAATGGTCGGGTCCTGGTGCAGCTGAGGCCAAAGCAATGGGAATCCCACCACGGTGTACCCAGAGAGTCAGCCTTAGCCTGGGATGCAGCGGTTTCTTCGAGGAAACTGGAAGCCCATGCTGAGCCCTGGCGACCCATTTGGAACGCTGGGGGATCCAAACTCGGTGGCCCTACGTAGCCTGCCTTGGGCTTACAGGCGCTCTATTAGATGAAGAAACAAGTTCTGAGGGACCAGAACAAGTAAATAAGGCCTATCATGCTTATCGAGAGGTTTGCGTTGATAGAGATAATTTAAGAGCAAATTGGATAAAATGAACAGACAGCTCTGAATCTTTCAAAGTATTGAATGAACAGCTGCAGTCTAAAGAAGTACAACTCCTTCAGCTAAGAACAGAGAAGGAAACTCAGCAGGTATAAGGAATTTAAGTCTACCTTCATCAAAATGGGAGGTGGAAAAGTTGAGTTGTGACCTGAAGATGCCGTGGCTTGGAACAGGAACTAGAACTGATGAAGAAAGAATGTAACAATCTCAGAATAGAGCCACAAAAAGCCAAACAAAGGCATCTATCTCAGGAAGACAATCTGCAGAGCAGAGCTCTCCAAAGATGAAGCATTTCAAGTGATGATATGCAAAATGTATACTGGGAGCTGAAGAGAGAAATGTCTAATTTACATATGTGACTCAAGTACAAGTTGAACTACTGAGAAAACGGAAAACCCCAACTGCGATCAAGAAAGCCTGCACTCCTGTAGGATTCACGGAAGACCTTGGGAAAGACAACACAAAACTGCACTTGGGGAATTTCTCTGCAACATAAAAGACACCCACCTCTCTCACCAAATGATAAAACTCTTTGTCATACCACATCTTCCCCTTTACCAGGAGATGTAAAGATTTTATCAGAGAAAGCAATTCTGCAATCATGGACCGATAACGAGAGACCCACTCCTCATGACTATTCATACTTTCAGGGCACTATTTGTATGACAGAAATTCTCTGGAAGGTAATTCTTGGGTACTCCCAAGCCCTCCTAAATCAAGTGAAACAACATTTAGGGAGACTAAAAATAAAACTTTATCTTTACCCATCCTGCCACCCCCACATAACTTGGATCAAAGTAATCAAAACTGCCTTTATAAGAATTAATTCTGAAAAGATCTGTGACTTGGTCTTGAGGTTGCTGTACCTCCCGCAAAGATACTCTTGAGAAATTATTTAATAAACTGAAAGCAGGTTTGATTAAATTTTTGCAAAGTTCTTCAATGTACACATTTGCACATACTGTAACATATTATGTAGTTGATTTTCCAGTATAAGAGAGCAAACCTCCAGCTTCATATTCTGGCTAAGAATCAGATATATACTACTAACAAATTAATAAACTTGAGGTGTTTCAAAAAGAAAAGAGAACATATACACAACAACATTATAGTATGATACCAGTCGTATCAAGCTTAAAAACAGAAAATATTATACATAAAATGGAGATAGATACTTCTCTGGAGATATGTACACAGTAAAAATATAAAATCATTATGAGGAAGGACAACCATCATTTCAAGACAATGGCTAGCTTAGGAGGAACAGGGGAGAAAATGGGAATCTGGGAGAGCTCAAAGAAGGGTGTCAATTACATTTTGGGCATGTTACATCATGTGGGAAATGGGGACAAGAAAATATTAAGGTTCAGTAAACCTGAGCAGATGTACATTTTGCTTGTAGATTTTAAACATTTCATTTTAAAAAGCATTTTAGAAATTATAATAGCGCAATGCAAATAAATGAAGTATACCCAACAATATGTCTCACAAATTGTTTTACAAAAGAAGCTTAAAACAAGAGTGCTGAAGGTTTCTATTTATATGAAATACAAAACAAAAAAACTAATCTAGGCTGTTACAAGTCAGGACAAGGGTTGGTTGCCAGGAAAGTAGTCCAAGGGAAGGAGCTTCTAAGATACTGACACCTAACACAGGCATAAAGCACAAGTGACAAATCTGAAAGGAGAAACAGATAAACCCACAGAGACTATTTGACATTTTAATACTCTTGCAATTTATAGAACAAGTAGACAGAAATATCAGTAAGGATATAGCAGATCTGTACCACTATATCAACCAACCTTAACAAAGTTAAAATAACTGAAATTATACAAAGAATGTTCTCTAAACACAATGGAAATAAACTAAAAATTGGTAACAGAATCACATCTGCAAAGTCCACAAGTATAGGGAAATTAAAACTACACACTTCTTTATAAACCACAGAACAAAGAGGAAATCACAAGAGAAATTAGAAAATATTTTGAATTGAATGAAAATACAAATAAAAGTTTATGGGATAGTGCTAAAGTAATGCTTAAGAGGGAAGTTTATGGCATTATATGCTGTATTAGAAATAAAATCTCAAATCAATGATTTAAGCTTCTATCTTAAATAAAATAAAAACGGATTAAAATTAAAGCAAGAAAAAAAAAAAGAAACATTAGAGCAAAAATTACAAAGTAAAAGCTGGGTCAATGAGGAAAAAAATTTTTGAGAAAACTATAGAGCTGGACCAATGGTCTCTAGAGACATTTTTAATTGTCACAACTAGAAATTGCTACTGATACCTGGTGGTTAGGGATCACGGAGGCTACTCAATATTCTATGATACATAGCATACAACACATGTCCACAAGAATGAACTGTTTGATCTAAATATCAGTATTGCCAAGCTTGACAAAACGTGAGCTAGGCCAACCAAGAAAAAAAAAAAGACACAAATTACAAAATTGGAAATGGGAGATCAGCAATAAACTTTACAAACATTAAAATAAAAAAGAAAACAAGACAAAGTAAACAAGTTCCTTAAAAGATATAATTTGTCAAATCAATCAAGAAGAAATTTATAAACAGAACAGTCCTAAATCGATAAAAGAAATTTAAAAAGTAACCAAGGGGGGTTTATTATCCCAGGAATACCTGGGTGATTCAACATTTGAAAATTAATATCAATTACCATTTGAACATTCTAAACAAGAAAAATTATTTAATCACCTCAAATGCAATAAAGAACATTTACAAATACCCAGCATAAAAATTCTTCACAAACTGATACAGGGGAACTTCCTGAAACGGATGAAGAGCATCAACAAAAACCTACAGCTATTATACTGAAAGATTTCCTTATAAAACTGTGAACAAGGTAGGGACATCTACTCTCACTACTTCAATTCACCATAACACTGCATGATCCCAGCCAGTACAATTAATATAAGAAAAAGAAAAGGAAAAATAATATCTACTAAGAAAATCCCCAAGTTTTTACCAACAATTTGCTAGAACTAATAAGTAAATTTTTAAAAAAATATTTTTATTGATTTCAGAGAGGAAGGGAGGAGAGATAAAAACATCAATGATGAGAGGGAACCATTGATCGGCTGCCTCCTGCACCGCCCCCTACTGGGGATCGAGCCTGCAACCCGGGCATGTGCCCTTGGCTGGAATCGAACCTGGGACCCTTTAGTCCACAGGCCGATGCTCTATCCACTGAGCCAAACCAGCTAGGGCAGTAAATTTTAACTAGGTCACAAGATACAAGATCAGCACATAAAAATCTATTGTAATTCTATATATTAGCAATAAACAGTTGGAAGCTGAAATGTAAAATAACAGTACCACTTAAGGCAACACAAAAAACATTAACTACTTTGATATAAATCTAACAAAGTATGTACAAGATCTCTATACTGAAAACAATGCAATGATAACGGAAATCCAAGAAGAGCTAAAATGATGATATACATGCCTTGCTCATGAATCGGAGTCCATATTAACACATTGCGGACAGATCACGAGAATTCTCGTGTTTTCATATTATACAGTTTTACAAATTATCATACTTTAAAAAGATATTAGCTTTTAAGAACATGTAATGAATAACCTCAAAATGCAATGGGTACTTAATTTTAAGGCGTGCCTTTAACATTTATGTAAAACTTTTTTTATACTCGTTCAATAGAAACTTATCTGCCCACTGGGTAAAACTAGCAATAAAACTACTGGTCCACATTAAGATACTCAAGCCAAGTTTGTCTATAGATTCAGCAAAATTGTCATTAAAATCCCCAAAGGACTGTTTAACCAATCAACAAGCTGATTTTTAAAATTCATATGAAAAGGAGCTAAAATAAGCAAAATGATTTTTAAAAAGAACAAATTTGAAGGACTCTCACAATCTGACTTCAAGACTTACTATAAGCTACAGTACTCAATGTAATTTTTGCAAAGAACAGACACAGAGATCAATATACTCAAGAAACAGAGATGTAAAGGTAATGCAATGGAAAAGGGACAATTTTTTCAAAAGACGATACTGGAAAACCTGAACATCCATAGGCATTAAGTGTCAGCTCAGTATATTGAACACTACACAAAACCCAGGTCTAGCCCTAACTGATTTGGCTCAGTGGATAGAGTGTTGGCTTGTGGACTAAAGGGTCCCAGGTTCGATTCCGGTCAAGGGCATGTACCTTGGTTTCGGGTACATCCCCAGTAGAGGGTGTGCAGGAGGCAGCTGATCGATGTTTCTCTCTCATCAATGTTTCTAACTCTCTATCCCTCTCCCTTCCTCTCTGTAAAAAATCAATAAAATATAAAAAACAACAACCAAAAAAACAGCCCAGGTCTAACTGATCACAGACCTAAGTATAAAGCTATAAAAACATTTATGAAATATAGAAGAAAATCTCTGTGACGTTGCGTCAGGCCAAGATTTCTTAGCTATGATTCTTAAGCACAATCCATACAAGGGGAAGCTACATTAAAAAAATTTAAAACATATTTTTATTAATTTCAGAGAGGGAGGAAGAGGAAGAGATAGAAACATAAATGATGAGAGAATATCATCGATTAGCTGCTTTCTCCCATTAGGAATCAAGCCTGCAATCTGGGCATGTGCCCTGGCCAGGAATCAAACTGTGACCTCTTGGTTCATAGGTCAATGCTCAACCACTTTTACTCAGAATATACAAAGAATTGTCAATTCTATTATTGAGAAAAATATGCAAACTGTATCTCAGCTTGCCAGGTAAAAAACTTGTCAAGCTCTCATCTTCTTCAATTGCACTTAAGATATCATCATTTCAGATAATCTTTTACCCTCTCAAAATATCTGATTTCCAACTCTTTCCTCCTCCCCCTTCACCTGCTTTAATAGCTCTAAACACCGAAGAGAAGGGGTTTGGGTTTTCCTGGCTCTGCTTTAAAAACATCATGGCTTTCTGTTCCATAAGAAAGGAAGGCGCTGCAGAGGGCCCAGCCCACAAGGGGTGTCTTTGGTTAAGTCCCTGGTCTTGATGCATAGATGAGGCTGGGGTACCAGAAGACACCTGGCTGGTGGGACCCAAACAGGACAGTGTGCTACCTCGTTCCACCACCAGGAGGCGACTACTCCATCTGGCTTTTCTTCCTTTGGGGTTGCTGCTGCAGATGGAGAGGCAAGTCGTGGGCGTTCTCCCAGGGCACCACGGTGGCACAGAACGAGCTGGGCTCTGTCTTCTGCGCCTCCTGGATAGCTGCGGTGCGGGAAGGCCACGTTGCTGCTGGCCAGCAGCCCCATGGGGCAGAAGTCATTGGCGAGGCACTCGAGGTGCACAACATTTTGGGTCTGCTCACACGGGTAGTTGCTGAGCACCTTGTGCTTATACCACGTTGGTGGGGCGCCGCGTGCAGCTGTGCGTGTGGAAGGGCCAAAGCACCAGCAGCCCCGAGCATCAGGCCCCGATGGGTTGCTGAGGATGTGGCAGAACACACCCAGGTGGCCGGCAGCACGCAGAGCACTCTCCACGCCGAAGGTATTGGCATCAGAGATGAGAATCACCTCGAAGCAGGCTCCCTACTTGACCACAAACTGCAGCATGTCGCCCATGTCCGGGGATAGGGAGATGGCCTCATAGACTGCAAGCAGGTCCTGCAGCCGCATGCCCCACTCGCCCAGGTACTTGAAGACCCGGTGCATGTACTCGTTGTAGAAGCCCTCGTGGTAGGTGGCGTGCAGGCTCTCCAGCAGCCTCTGGACCCGCGCGGCACGCACTATCAAGTCGCCACTGTTTTTGTCCACGATAGTCTTGTCAAAATCGAAGGCCAGGAGGAAGCACGCAGCGCGCCCTGCACAGCCATCCCACCGTCCAATTCCCCAGAAGGACCGTGTCAGCGGGTGGAGTTCGTGCCAGAGTCCAAAGCAAGTGAGCAGCAGAAGCCTCTCACGCCAGACCACGACATACGCTAGACAGCGTATGTCAAAGGCCAGCAACAGAAAACACCACCTGTAGGGACTGCTGGTGTCTAGCCCTCATCCAGATCTCCTATAGAACTGTTTGTCCAGAATGATCAAATCCTTCTGTGTCATCCAAAAGAGTTCCTCAAATAAAAGAGACACAGGATCTCTGAGCTTCTCCAGCAGAAGTCTGACCCGACTGAGTCTGAAGTGCAGAGAGAGCAGAAAGTGGGGCTCACAGAGGTATTTGGGCGCAGGATGGAGCCAGGGTGCTTAGGGGAATTGGAGGGGACGCGGTATCGGATGATGTGCGTCTGGGCCGTCCCCTCCACCTGCCTTCCATGCCTCCGCTGGGGCCACCACACGTCCCCTTTAAATGCCCAGTAGCCGGAGCTGGAAGCGCTGGCTCTGCAGCTGCTGCAGCACCTGAGTCCCCGCAGTCTGCGCACGTCACAAACGGCTGTCCCTGATTTCCGACTTTTATTATTCAGTCATTATCACTCCCAATTTCAAAAGGGGACAGTAAAAAGCTTCTATAAGCATGGATGACATAACGGAAATGTTAAAAAGGCAGTAACGCCCGTCCAGAGTGGCTCAGTGGTTGAGCAATGAGGATTCCCGGTCAGGCCATAATCGGGATTGCGGGCTTGATTCCCAGTGTGGGGCATGTGGGAGGCGGCCAATCAATGATTCTCTCTCATTGATGTTTCTATCTCTTTTTCCATCTCCCTGCCTCTCTGAAATCAATTTTTTTTTTAATGGCAATATCAAAAACAAAAGTAAACATTTTATTTTAAAAATTAATCATAATCTGTGTAAAAAAAGAGAATATTAAACAATATTAAATGTATGCAAATGTTATTAGGGTACCAACAACTGCTATAAAAGCTAAATATTTACCAAAATTTTAACTTTTTAATTAAAAATCCTCAAAATTATCTCAACCTTTTAACCATGCAATTCCAAATGTCACCTGCAATAAAATGTTCAAAACTGACAGATAAAATTTACTATAAAATGGTTTAATATATGTATCAGTTATTCATTCACATGATTACAAACCAGAATAAATTTATTCATAATACTTTTATGTTACAGAACTGATAAAGGCTTATCTTCTTAAATGAACTAAATTTATTAAGCAAATGCATATTAAAAACAAAATGAGGTTTCATAAGACACTCACTAAAATGGCTAAAAAGAACAAGACTGACTGTATAAGTGTCAACAAAGATATGGAGCAACTAGAACTACCAGACACTGGGGAAGGAAATGTTAATACTATATGTACTGTGTAAAGTAGTTTGGCAGTTTCTTAAAAAGTTAAATACCTACCATAGGTCCCAGCTATTCCATTTTTAGGAATCTACTCAAGAGAAATGAAGACATATTCCACACAAAAATTTACATGCAACAGCAACTTTATTTTTTAATAGCCCCAAACTGGAATCAACCAATAAATAGCAAGGGATAAACAAATTGCCATATAGCCATACAATGGAATAACACTCAATAATAAAATGGAATTAGCTAGTGATATAAGCAACATCATGGATGAATTTCAAAACAATTATGTGGAATGAAGGAATTCACAGCACCCCACCCCGAGAAAACAGTACATACTTGATGATGATTCCATTTATATAAATTTCTTAAAAATGGAAACTAATTTGAAGTAATAGAAAACAGAGCAATGAGTGGTTAGAGAGAGCAGTGAATGACAATGGGACACAAGGAGGTTAGGGACATTTCATTATCTTGATTGCAGAGAAGATAGTGTGATGAGCATATAAAAAACACTAATCAGATTTCACTCTAAATGTTTTGATGTACCTTATGCATCTATAGAAATTACTTTATTAAATCTAGAAAACATTCTTCTAAACTAAAATCCATTGATGCATAAAAGAGAACACCATTATGAAATTATAACCTTTCATTCCTTCCTCATAATCGAGCAAAAGGTAACAAAATAAAAAAATAGCTAAAATTTGTCTTACCTTTTATAGATTTTGATAGTGATAGTTATTTTTATTGCATAAATAGAACTAATAAAGTTTCAGAAGACCATTCATGCCTTAAATAATATTAGAAACTGGAGGTGAATTCTAAATTGTGCCACTTTTGTTCTTTTAAGAATATTAGCCCTGGCCAGTGTGCTCAATGGTTAGAGCGCCAGCCAGGGCACCAAAGGGTTGCAGGTTGGCTCCTTGCTCCCAGTCCAGGCATGTGTGGGAAGGAGGCAACCAGTAGATGTGTCTCTCTCACATAGGTGTTTCTCTCTCTCTCTTCCCACCCTCTTCCCTCCCTTCTACTCTGAAAAGCAATGGAAAAAATATCCTCAGGTGAGGATTAACAAAACACACACACACACACACACACACACACACACATTAATTTAATGGCTACTTTACATTTCCCCTGTAATTGTTTATTATATTGCCCTGTTTTTAAAATGTTTTATTCTAGTGATAAATCACAAGTACACATGCCAATCAAGGAACAATAAATAAAAAGCATTTCAAGAACTCAGGCAACTGATAAATTTAAATTTTCACCACTAACAACTTTTGGAAAGAAAAACTATTAGATAGTATTACCTTGAATGTTATATTGATAGTAATCGGGATCTTCTGATTCTTCCTTTACTGTCACAGCTGCCATTTCCAAGGAAATACCTGTAAAAGCAAATAAAATTACACAATTATACTTCAGGGCACTCAGCTAAATGGTGCAGGGAAATCTATTCTGCCCTCCCAATAATGCAGTATAAAATATATATAATTTAAAAGACTTTGAAAGGACAAAAGTACGCTGGGTTGTGGGGGTAGGGGGTATATGGATGCGGGGTATGAGTCACCTAAAACCCAACTTAGACAAAGTTTTAGCCACTATTAATATTCTGGGATTATTTGCTGCCAGATTTTTTCTCTTGACAGTCCTTATCTTTGGATTTAAAGAACATTAATCACACTCTATATTCATTCACTATTAAAAATACTTTGCTAGCCTTAACCAGTTTGGCTCAGTGGATCGAGCATTGGCCTGCGGACTCAAGGGTCCCAGGTTCGATTCTGGTCAAGGGCGTGTACCTTGGTTGCAGGCACATACCCAGTAGGGAGTATGCAGGAGGCAGCTGATCGATGTTTCTAACGCTCTATTCCTTTCCCTTCCTCTCTGTAAAATATCAATAAAACATTGAAAAAAAAATACTTTGCCAGCCACTGGAAATTACTCATAAACATCGGTTTTAAAAACTCAATGTTTCAGGGTAAAGATGGCATAATTTTTACCCATATTATAATGAGATACACTAATGTTTTTTTCCTCCTAAAAAATCCCTTTGTTAACAGGTACAAAGCACACTTTTCTGCATAATCCTTTGCCCACAATCAGGATAGATAATTTGAAGTGGACCTTTGTAGCCAGTTGTAAACAAGTGCATGCTATACAATTCCACACATAAAAAAGTTTGAATTAGAGAAATCTTTGTGATTAAAACTCAAGTAATGTCAATTATACCTCAATAAAGCTGAAGGAAAAATAAAATAAAATGCACGAAACTCTGGCTAAAAAAATACACAAGTGGCTGACTTTGGGAAAAGAGTAATGAGAGGGGGACAGGAGAGGGACTTGTTGGGGTGTTACTAATGTTCAGTATCCTCATGGGAGTGTTAGATTACAGAGGTGAGTTTACTTTTTATTTACATTTTATATTTCAATTTAAAGTTTTAAGAAAGAAAAGGATTCTTAACAAATTCTTTAAGAAATTCTTATTAAGGATGTGTTCCCCATATATAAGTTGGGGCAAAAGTAAGTTTAGAGTTGTTCGTATGAAAAATAATACAATAACTAATGAATAACACAAGAATAAACTATTTCAAGTACTCACAATTGTAAACCTACTTTTGACCTGACATGTGCTGTTCAAAAATAGGGTAAACGAGGTAAAGAAAATAAGAAGTACAAATTGGGCCTCGCCAGTGTGGCTCAGGGATTGAGCATCAACCTATGAACCAGGAGGTCACAGTTAGATTCCCAGTCAGGGCACATGTCTGGTTGTGGGCTTGATCCCCAGTGTGGGGTGTGCAGGAGGCAGAGATCAATGATTATCTCTCATCATTGATATTTCTATCACTTTCTCCCCGCTTCCTTCCTCTCTGAAATCAAAACCAAAAATTTTGAAAAATATATTTTTATTGACTTCAGAGAGGAAGGGAGAGGGAGAGAGAGATAGAACCATGGATGATGAGAGAGAATCATAGATCGGTTGCCTCCTACACATGCCGTGTGCGCCCCCCTTCCCCCCCCCCAAGAGATCCAGCCCACAACTGGAGCATGTGCCCTTAACTGGAATTGAACCCAGGACCCTTCAGTCCACAGGCCGACGCTCTAGCCACTAAGCCAGACCAGCCAGGGCCAAAAACAATATATTTTAAAAAATAATAAAAGAAGCCCAAATGGTAGTTACAAAATGGTCACATGGCCCGGCCAGTGTTGCTCAGTGGTTAAGCATCAACCCATGAAGGAAGAGGTCCCTGGTTAGATTCCCATTCAGGGGACATGCCCAGGTCATGAATTTGATCACCAGTAGGGGTGTATAGGAGGCAGCTGATTACTGTTTTTCTCTCATCAATATTACCATCTCTATCCATCTCCCTTCCCCCCTCTAAAAGAAAATCAATAAAAACGTGTGTTTACTTTAAATAGCCACAGGGATGTAAAGTACAACAAAGGGAATATAGTCAATAATCTATATATATAAAAGGCTAATATGCAAAGTGTCCCCTTGGGAGTTCGACTGGGAGACCAGGATTCGATTGCTCGCTATGATGTGCACTGACCACCTGGGGGCGGGCGGAACGAAGGAAGGCCCTGGCCAGCAGCCAGCAGTTGGGGAAAGGCAGACCCCGGCTTGCAGCTGGAAGGCCCCGATCAGCCCTGATCACCAGCCAGGCCTAGGGACCCTACCTGTACAAGAATTTCATGCATCGGGCCTCTGGTATTTTAATAATTAGGTTTGGTGTCAGGAGGGTACTAGATCTATTTATGGGGAGGATCACTTCATGAAATATGTAAGTGCCTAACCAGTATGCTGTACACCTGAAACTAATATAATGTTGAATGTCAACTGTAATTGAAAAAACTGTTTAATAAAAACAAATAAATAAGTATCCCTTGTTTAGCAGTCTAACAGGGCTAGACTACAGGAGCTTTCAAAAAAGAAAGATTTCATCATATGATTGCAGGAGTAGATTAATACTTTCAAACAGCTTTAAGATTAAAAAGGGCGGCGAAGTAAGTGAATGCTGAACGGACACGCTCTCAGGACCAAATTGGAATTGCAAGTAAAATACAGAAAAACTTCCTAAATAAGCAATAAAAGACTCGCTGGAGAGAGCTCTGATAACCAAGATGGAAAGTGGACACCGCATCTTAGAGATTAGTAGGATGGGTGAAAGTACGAGAGGCTGACCGGGCACCCACAGACAGCAGCTGAAGTTCCAGTGAGATAGCTGTGGGGGGTTGCCACTGAGAACTGTGGGCTCTAATCCTCAAGCTAAGCCCCGCAACAGAGAGCACCAGAACTGAGAAGGATACCCACATAACATATGGCTATGAAAAGCAGTAGGGTTGCTGTCTGACAGGGAGAGATGGCTGGAAAGTCAAGTACCCTCTTAAAGTACCAGCACACAAAATTCCCTGTGAAGCCACTCACCTTGTGCTCTGTCAGAGGGAGGGCAGAGTGGACTGGAGCTGTGTGAATAGAAGCCAGAATTGGGGGTTCTGGGGTAAGAGCTCAGAAGGCAGACACTCTGGTTTCCTGTGCAGAGGTCAACTTTCTCACACAGACATTTGCTACAGAGGTGGCTTTGCCTGGGGTAAAGACAGTTGACCCATCCTATTGGAAAACACCTTGCTTCATGGCAAAAAAGAAAAAAAAAGTTTCTGAGGTCCAATAAGAGACAGAGAATAACAATTAGCATCCAGGCAGAAGCAATTGCCCCACCCGGCTGAAAAAACTTGAAGTTCCTCTTTGGATGATTGCCTGAGGGCTATTCAAGACAGAATCTTATCAGTCTGTAGGCAGAGGTGATCTCTGGAGGCTTTGATTCTTTGTTTAATCTAATTAGACAGAAACAGTGTTTGACACTGTCCTGCACTAGAGACTAAGAGGCATAGCAGATCTAGCTAATACACAGTCACAAACCCAAACAGGCAACCAAAATGAGGAGACAAAGAAACAAAACCCAAATGAAAGAACAAGAGAATTCTCCAGGAGATAAATGAAATGGAGATAAGAAATTTAATCTGTGCCTTAGCTGGTTTGACTCAGTGGATAGAACATCGGCCTGGGGGCTGAAGGGTCCTGGGTTTGATTCTGGTCAAGGGCACATGCTGGGTTGCAGGGCTTGAACGGCAGTAGGGGGCATGCAGGACACAGCCAATCAATGATTCTCTCTCATCATTGATGTTTCTATCTTTCCCTCTCCCTTCCTCTCTGAAATTAATAAAATATATTTAATTTAAAAAGTTTATCTGCTATGAAGTTCAGAATAATGATGGTTAAGATGCGCAACAGCATGAGAAAAGATATAGTAACTATGAAAACAAATAAAGAATGACATAGCACAAATAAAGAACACATTGGAAGGAATACACAGCAGATTAGGGGAAGCTGAGGATCAAATCAGTAAATTAGAAGACAGGGTTGAAAAAAAAATCACTCAATCAGAGAACCAAAAAGAAAAGACAATTAAAAAACAGGAGGACAGCCCTAACAGGTCTGGCTCAGTGGATAGAGCTTCGGCCTATGGACTCAAGGGTCCCAGGTTCGATTCCGGTCAAGGGCATATACCTTGGTTGCCGTCACATTCCCAGTAGGGGGTGTGCAGGAGGCAGCTGATTGATGTTGCTCTCTCATAGATGTTTCTAACTCTCCCTCTCCCTTCCTCTCTGTAAAAAAATCAATAAAATATATTTTTAAAAAACCACACACACACACACACACACACAAAAACACACACAGGAGGACAGCTTAAGGGAGCTTTGGGACAACGCTAAACTTAACAATATTCGAATAGCAGGTGTGCCAAAAGAGTCAGAAAGAAAGAAAGAGATAGAGAATGTGTAGAAGAAATAATGGCAGAAAGTTTCCCTAACCTGGTAAAGGAAAAAGTCACAAGTTCAGGACGCACAGAGAACCCCAAATAAGAAGAACCCAAACAGATCCATGCCCAGACACATCATAATTAAAATGCCAAAAATTAAAGACAAAGAGACTCTTAAAGGCAGCAAGAGAAAAACTGTTACCTACAAAGGAGTTCCCATAAGGCTGACACCTGATTACTCATCAGAAACTGTACAGGCCACAAGGAATAGCATGAAATACTCAAGGTAATGGAAAGACAGGATCTGAAGCCAAGATTACTATACCCAGCAAAGATATCATTCAAAACAGATGGTCAAATAAAAGAGTTCCCAAAATAAAGGCTAACGGTGTACAACACCATCAAATCAGCATTACAAGCAATGTTAAAGAAATTGCTGTAATGAGAAGAAAGAGAGAAAAACAGAGGCATACAGAATTAAAATGGCAACAAATAAGTACCGATCAATAATAACCTTAAATGTAAATGGATTAAATGCTCCAATCAAAAGACAGCATAGCTGAACGGATGGAAAAACATGACCCAACTACATGCTGTCTACAAGAGACCCACCTCAGAACAAAAGACACACACTGGATACATTTTCCATGCAAATGGATAAGAAAAAAAAGCTGGAGTAGCAATACTCATATCCAATAAAACAGACTTCAAAATAAAGGCCATCACAAGAGACAACAAAGGTCACTACATTATACTAAAGGGATTGATCCAACAAGAGGATATAACCCTGATAAACATATATGCACCCAACATAGGAGCACCTAAATATATTATATATTGTATAATATAATATATTGTATATTCGTGCGTGCTTCCTTCCCCTGGCTGCCGGCACCAGCTTCCCTCTGGCACCCGGGACCTGGGCTTCCCTCCAGCTGCTGTCAGGCACCCGGGACCCGAGCTTCCCTCACCACCCAGCTTTCATCCGGAAGGACATCAGGAAGGACGTCCAGCCTAATTAGCATATTATGCTTTTATTATTATAGTAGTGGAAGTCCGAGCCACAGCGATCAGACAAGAAGAAGAAATAAAAGGCATCCAAATTGGAAAGAAGGAAAACTCCTTATTTTCAGATAACATGATACTGTACATAGAAAACCCTAAAGACTCTACCAAAAAAACCACTAGATTTAATAAATGAATTTGGCATTATAGCAGGCTACAAAATCAACACCCCAAAATTGACCAATCCCCAGAAGAAATACATGGGTGTACTCTAATAAAATTAAAAGTACACAGATAATTTCTGTGACATTTTTGCAAAATATGCATTATATGAATCTAATCAAGAGGAAATAGATACTTTCTTCAGAAGTGTCAAGGTCATAGGAAAGACTAAAAAACTATTCTATATTAAAGCCATTAAAGAAAAAATTGGCAAAACTTGAAATGGATTTGAGAATTAGATAGAGTAACTCATTTTCCCCAAGACATCAGTACCATCCAAATCATCTCCAACTTTAGAAGTCAGAATTAAAACTTTATGGTAGCAGCCAATTCCGTGACTTGTTACTTACATGATAGCTTAGTATTGTTCTTTTTGTTACAAAGTTAATAACTATAACTAGTTGATCATTACATTAACTTTTCTCCATTCAAATAATAGGTATGTTTCAAATAACTGGTATGGCTTTTTTTTCCTGACTTGACCATGACTGTTATTCCCAAGGAATATTTTTAAATTTTTTAATTAAAATGGAAATAGTAAAAGAAATTATAGGATAAATTAAGAATGTAAAGATAAAAAGTGTAAAGCAGAAAAACAGAAACCTCTATGATAATGATGCGTACTGTTATATACATAAATAAAGGTGATTAAAGGATTCAATAAAATAATTTTTCTCAATTCAGCATGTTTATTTTTGAATGCAAACTATGCAAGACATAAATATATAAACAAAAGGGGAAATTTTTGAAAAGTGGTAATTTTGGCACAGTCAACTAAAAACCAAACAGAAAATTAAGATTTTCTGTGGCAGTAAAAAAGAAAGAAAAACCTTCCGAAAAAGTGTAATACATTCAAATACTTTTTCTCAAAAAGGACAATTCAACACTATCTTTCTTGAAGATTTCCCCCAAATCTAACAATCTTTAACATACACAACAAGGTTCTCCTCTTTTCCCCAACAATTCATCCCCAATGCCAGTAGATGGTGCTGAGTAGATGGTGCTGAGCAAGGTAGGCAGCTGCATGAGAGAGGTTCCACCACCTGAAGCAGGGTGGCAGAAGAATATGTATATGAGGGAGCAAGGAAACCTGAGTGAGGGTGTTAGAGACTGAGGGGAAAAGCATGAGCGGCGATACTCTAACAAGGAGTGTCAAGGGTGTAAGTCAGGTAAGGAGACTGGCAATGAGAAATGGGTTGAACAATGGGATATGGGTTAAATGAAGTAATATACTGAGAATATGTGGTCACTATGATTCTCCTTGTGACAGATCAGAATTATATAGGAAAGGGAAGAAAAAGTACCTTGGAGTGTTAAGAAAGAAACTGAAGCTATAGGCACGAAAAAATATACATGTAAATGTATGTATGTGTATGTAAACACGTACATACACAGATTCCCTAGCTTTGATTTGTCCACTTAGAAGCAGTGACATCCCAATTGCAATAGCACATCCAGCACCAAAATATTGATTTCTTAATACCACTGTCCTCCAAAAGAAACCAAGGCTTCTTATGAAACAGATGGCTCCAGTGCTGAATTAGAAAAAGAATAAGATAAACCATAACCACCCTGTTTTGCAAGAAATTAAAAATAAAAAGTTCTAAACAAATGATGGTGATATTTTCAAATGACATCCTGAAGTGGCTCCCAATAGCCAGAAAAAAGGATTATTTGCAAATCAAAATAAATAATAATGATAATGGACTGGAATGCTTTAAATAAAATAGAAATATATGGCCCTGGCAGATGTGGCTCAGTTTGTTGAGAGTCGTCCCGTAGCTGGTTCCATTCCCTGTCAAGGCAAATGCCTGGACTGGAGGCTTGATCCCCACTGAGGGGAGTGTAAGGGGCGGCCAAACCAGTATTACATGAAATGTTGAAGGGTATTCTTTAAGAAGAGGAGGAGAAAAGAAGAGGAGGAGAGAGGAAAAGGTGGGGGAGGGGGAGGAGGAAGAGGAGGAGAAGATCAAATATATAAACAATAAAATGGCAATAAATACATACCTATCAACAATTGTATCTAAAAATCAAATTAAACAAACAAAGAATCTAATGAACAAAAGGAACTGATGAATAAAATTGAATCAGAGGCAGGGAAACATGGAAGAGACTGACAAATCTCAGAGAGAAAGAAGGAGGGCAAGAGGGAAGGGGAGAAGGAGGGAAGGGGAGCTAAGCAGAGATTAACGAGATCTTACATGCATATATGCATTACCTATGGACACAGACAATAAAGTGGGGAAGGCCTGCGGCAGGATGGGAACCGGGTGGAGGGGGGCATTATAGGGGGAGGGTGGGGACATCTATAATACTCTCAACAATAAAGATGTATATTCCTAAAATAAGGAAATACTGCAAATTCCTTAAAAATGTATATTCCTTTAATAAGGAAATATTGTAAATATCCATTTTCTTTGCCAATCAGAGGCTAATTGTAAAATACATACAAATAGAGGCCCGGTGCACAAATTTGTGCATGGGTGGGGTCCCTCAGCCTGGCCTGCGATCAGGGATGATCGGAGGGGCTGGCCGGCCGGGGGGGGGGGGGGGATTGCAGGAGATTAGCCAGCAGACCAAGGGAAGGGACTGTGGGAGGTTAGCTGCCCGGGGGGGGGGGGGGGGGGGGAGGGACCGTAGGAGGTTGGCCATCCGCGGGAGGTTGACTGTGGGAGCTCACTGACAACCAGGGGCAGCTCCTGTGTTGAGCCTCTGCCCCCTGGTGGTCAGTGTGGGTCATAGCAAGTGGTCAACTGGTTGTTTGGTCACTTAGGCTTTCAAATATATAGACTAGAAACCTGGTGTGAGTTTGTGCACAGGTGGGGTCCAGCCAGCTGGCCCTGATGGGCGCCCACTGGGCCGGGCTGGCAGGGAGGGAGGGGCAGGGGATGCAACCAGGGCCCAGATCAGGCTTGTTGGCTGCTGCACTGCACGTCATAGCCACCTGTCGTTTTGCTGTTTCGGTTGCTGGGCTTTTATATATATAGATGATCTTTTAAAATTATATGTTATTTTTAAAAGATGAAGTTGCTTTCATTCTGAGTTTTATCATAAAAGCAGGATAAGAAAAAATTGTAAAAATAAAATTTATAATCAATTTAGGAAAAGCTGTGTCCTATTTAAATAAGCAAAAACACTTGTGCCCTAGAAATGGAACATCACAAGAAAGCAAACATTATGTAAAATTTCACAGATACACTCAGATCTGAAAGAACTTGAACAGTAAAAATCATTTTAACTATAACCCTGCTGATGTGGCTCACACACCGAAGGGTTGCGGGTTCCTGGTTAAGAGGCACATACCTGGGTATCCCAGCCCCGTCAGGGAGCATGCAGGATGCAACCAATCAATGTGTCTCTCTCACATCCATGCTTGTTTCTCTCTCTTTCCCCTCACCCTGACACCAACCACCCTTCCAGTCTCTAAAAATCAATGGGAAAAATGTCCTTGGGTGAGAATTAATAAAAAAATTTAAAAAACAACATTTAAACTATATAGTAAAAGTGGGAAAAGGAAAGAAGGATTTAAAGTAAATAGTATAATAATGATATCTTTATTTTCCCTATATTCATAGGCAACAAAACCAAAATTTAAAACTACATAAAATACAGTGTGCTATTGTCATAAAAATAAATACTAGAGTTCAAGGGAACAGAAATGAAAGCAAATTTAGCTAATTTTTGACAAAGCACAGGCAATCACAGAAGAAAAGAAATCTTTTCAATAAATGGTACTGAGCCCTAGCTGGTTTGGCTCAGTGGATAGAGCGTTAGCTTGTGGATTGAAGGGTCCCAGGTTCGATTCCGGACAAGGGCACATGCCCAGGTTGTGGGCTTGATCCCCATTAGGGGGTGTGTAGGAGGCAGCCAATCAATGATTCTCTCATCATTGATGTTTCTATCTCTCTCTCCCTCTCCCTTCTTCTCTGAAATCAATAAAATATATATAAAATATGGGAACACTCTACTTTCTATCCAATTTTGCTGTGAAACTAAAACTGCTCTAAAAATAAAATGTTTATTTAAAAGCAAAAAAAAAAGGAAAGAAAGAAAAACCCACTTGGACAACTATAATAAAAAAAGACAGAGAATAACAAGTACTGACCAAGATAAGGAGAAACTGAAACTCTCATACACTATTGCTAAAAACATTAAAAAAATGGTGCAGCCACTTGGGAAAGACTTGTCAGTAGCTCAAATTAAGCATAGAATTACCATAAAACAGCAATTCATTCCTAGGTATCTACCCAAGAGAAATGAAGATATATTTCCATACAAAGACATATATGTGGATGTATATAAGCAGTGGTAGTCAAAACAACCCAAAAGTGGGAACAACTCAGAAGTCCACCAAACAGTACGAGGATTTTAAAAAGGTAGTATATCCATACAATGGAATAACATTCAGGTCTGAACTACTTAAACACACTACATCATATTTTAAAGATGATCCTCAAAACATGATACAGAGTAAAAGAAGCAAAATGTGCCCTAGCTGGTTTGGTTCAGTGGGTAGAGCATCAGCCTGGGGATTGAAGGGTCCCAGGTTTGATTCAGGTCAAGGACACATGCCCAGGTTGCGGGCTCGATCCCTTGTAGGGGGAGTGCAGTAGGCAGCCGATTAATGATTCCCTCTTATCACTGATGTTTCTATTTCTCTCTCCCTTTCTGAAATCAATAAAAAATATTTTTTTTAAAAAAAGCAAAATGTAAAAAATAATGTATTGTTTGATTTCACCTGTATTGAATGTCTATAATAGGGATGGGTACAGGGAGTGACTGAAAATTGGAACTAGGTTTCTAGAAGCAGTGATGGAAATGTTCTAAAAGTAGATTGTGGTGAACACTGCAAAACTTTGTATACTTACACAACATCATTGAATTATATACTTATGACAAGTAAATTCTGTGGCATATAAATGATACCTCAATAAAGCTATCCAACAAAGCCTATATGAAATAACATTATAAACATAACACTTAAAATAAGGAATCAAATAACAAAACAAAGATTAGACTTAAAAAGTTTCCTTGCTAAGTAGAAAATGGGTGTGCAAAGAGAAAAGGAGAATAAGAGAGTTATTATACTGAGTTTTGTAAAAAGGACAATAGAATTAGCTGACATTTCACACTATTATTTCCTGTATAACCGGGAAAAAACAATTAATAAATTTTGTCTACAAATGTGTAATTAGCAACAAATTTCTAGCTGCCATTTACCAAACAAGTTATCTTTTGAGGTTTCATATCATATGATAACAAATAATATCACCACTGAAATAAATTTGTCCACTTCTCATCAACAAAACAGTAAGTAATGAGTCAAAATATAACCTACTAAATTGAAGGCTTTCTTACTTAAATTTCATAATTGTTTTTAAAAGCAAACCAGCCTTGGCTGGTTTGGCTCACTGTATAGTGTCAGTCTGTGAACTGAAGGGACCCGGGTTCAATTCCAGTCAAGGACATGTGCCTGGGTTGCAAGCTCAATCCCCAGTGGGGGGCATGCAGGAGGCAGCCGATCAATGATTCTCTCTCATCATTAATGTTTCTATCTCTCCCTCTCTCTTCTTCTCTGAAATCAATAAAAATATATTTTTAAAAATTAAAATTAAATAAAAACCTACCACTATTAAAATTAAAAATAAAATAAAAATGAAAGCAATAGTACATACCAGAATCTTCTGTGGGTTCAGTTTTCACTTTAATGGGGCCACCACTGAAAGGAAAAGGAAACCCTGATAAAGCTATACACACAGCCTTCAAATGCATTGGATCTCAGTATAAAATCACCCACCTGACCAAGCTGGAAAAAAAAAACTTGCTCAACTTCAAAATTTACATTTTTATTTCTTACATAAACATGACTTGTCAACTGAATTTAGTATTTTAATAACAATCAAAATTTGGGGGGGGGGGATATAATTAAAAAATATGGAGTAGCGATTAACTTTCCAATTCCACTTTACTATAATGCCTTACTATCACATCAGTTTCCCCTAGGAACTACTGTCATTCAGAACTAGTAAGTCAAAAGCTGCTATTTTCACAGGATCCCCAAATGATTCAATTGCATATTAAACTTCAAGATGTGAGACATGGGCCTTTTTAATATTCTAATACCTCAATAATCTAAAAACTAAAACTTGGTGAAATGTTTTACCTTCCACCTGGAGATAGCATTGACCTTTCAGCATCTGTTCCCATCACTCGACCACCTATATGTACAAAAAAAATTAGATTTAGGTTCTTCCAACACTTTAAATATGACTAATATTCCCAAAGGTCCTAAATATAGAATGCAGTGGGAAAAGAGGAGTTCACAGCTCTGGGTCATACTAGACTGAGTATTGCATTAGCTTATAGAAGTGTCCTTTGTTCTCCTTTATAAGGAAGACTAGAGGCCCGGTGCACGAAATTTGTGCACTGGTGTGTGTGGGGGGGGGGGGTGTCCCTCAGCCCGGCCTGCACCCTTTCCAATCTAGGATCCCTCTCACAATCCGGGACTGCTAGCTCCTAACCACTCGCCATCCTGCCTGCCTGATTGCCCCTAACCGCTTCTGCCTGACAGCATGATTGCCCCCTAATTGCTCCCTTGCAGGCCTGATTGACGCCTAACTGCTCCCCTGCCAGCCTGACCACCCAAAACTGCCCTCCCCAGCTGGTCCGATCACCCCAAACTGCCCTCCTTGCCAGCCCGATCGCCTACAACTGCCCTCCTCTGCCAGCTTGATCGCCCCAATTGCTCAAAAATACCTTCTCCCCCAGCATTGGGGAGGGGGCAGAAAAAATAGAAGACATCCCTCCCTATTGCATACGGACCCTATATACAGGCCCACCCAGTCCAGGCCGGCAGGATGCTTGGCACATTCTTGGATCCCTGCTGAGGGGCGGAAGGGGTGACTAGTGGCAGCACACGTGAAAGGGGACCTCCGGGTGGCCACTCTGGTCCTGGCTACTGGTCCTGGCACTTCCTGGTCCTCAGTTCCTTCCTGGTCCTGCCACCAGCCCTGGTCCCCCTAACTGGCTCAGCCTCCCCTCTCCACCCTGGCCTCAAATGGCCCCCTTGGCTTCTGGGGGCTCTGTCCTCCCCTCCCAGCCTGGAGGTCCCAAGGGGAGGTTATGGCTTCTCAGAGACTCCCCGGCAGCCCTGGCACTCGTGTTCACACAGGGAAAGGGGTGCGTGTGGCAGAAGCAGCTGTATAAATGCGGGTGCAGGGGCAAGTCCTCTGGGGTCACTTGGACAGTTTGCTGATGACGCGGCTCAGGGCTGCGTTGTCATCCTTGAGGCAATGGTTGTCATCCCAGAGGTTGGACAGGCCCTTGAGCTCCTCTTTCAGCTCAGCGGCCTTGCACTCCAAGGCCCTGTGCTCAAATCTCTCCAGCTCCAGGAGGGCCAGCCTCTCTGCAAAGTGCTCCTGCCTCTGTGTGGTGTACTCCAGCTCCACCTTGAGCTGCGCCAGCCAGCAGCATGGTCTCGGTCAGGGCCTCACGAAGTCTCACGTTCTCAATGCGCAGCTCTGTGTAGAGCTTCCTGAAGCCTTCCTCGGGCTCTTCCAATTTGGGCTGGGGTTCTGGGTTGATGGTCCACTGCCTCCGGGGGGAAAGGCTAGATTCTGAGCTGATGTCCACTGGTTTCACCTCCTCCCCTCTCTGCAGGCCTTCTCCTCTTCTGGCCAATTCTGCGGTGCTCCCTGTCCCTGTGGTCCCTGTCCCTGCCCATCAGGCACCTCTACTTTCTGGGCAGGGCCATTAGAATTCTCAACCCCAGGGTCTCGTGGCTGCCAGGAAGGGTCCAGGCTCTGTGCAGCCCACTCTTGATCAGGAGGGGAGAGTCCCATCAGGGGTAGGCCGGCAGGGGTGAGGAGCTGAGAGGTTGGCTGGCCCCATCCCAATTGGACTGGTTTGCTGGCTACAGTGGACGGCGGCATTCACTGGAGGCTGGTGGGAGCCGCTGGCGCCCACAGGAAGCGGGAGCAAGAGGCAGGAGCAAGCTGCCGCTGCCTGCGGGAGATGGGAGATGGTGGGGAGGGACCGAGAGGTCGGCAGCAGTTCAGCCTGCTCGCCAGTCAATGCCACCTCATGGTGACCAGTCATCGTTTCGGTTGTGACAGACCCTGGCTCTTTTTAAATAAAGGGATGACAATCATCTAACAGTTTTTATCCCCTCACCCACAGCAGTCTCCCTTTAAAAAAAAACCACCTTATTTTTGTCAATGAAACAAATACAGCAATATACTATTACTCTAATAATGAGAATAAGACTCTACTGATATATAAATGATAAAGATTTCTATTAAGTGTAGATCTGGCTCTGAAGAACTGAAAAATGGACTGCTGAAAAGTACATGATTTCTCTTAAAAATGACAAAAATGTTCTGGTTTTCTATAGCAGTGATAGTTGTATATCTTATTAATATACTAAAATCCAATGAATTGTACATTTTAACCTTGTGAACCTGAAGTTTAAAAAAAAAAGAACTAAAAAGACTGACTTCTTCAAATGCTGATGAAAATGTAGCCTTATGTACTGCTAGTAAGAATGGAACAAATCATGCAAAAAAAAAAGTCTGGCAGTTTCTTAAAAAGTTAAATGTAAAACTACCGTATGAGCTAACCATTCAAACATTATATATTTATCAAAGAGAATGATAATGTATGTATGCCCAGGATGGCAGCATCGATAAACGCTGGTACTTGCCACCTCCTACAACTACATCAAAATTACAACTAAAATACAGAACCACCATCATTCAGAACTGGCTGAATGTCCTACAACTAGAGAAGTAAAGAAAGTACTTCAAGACATATCATAATTAAAATGCCAAAGTTTGAAGACAAAGAGAGAATCTTAAAAGCAAGAGAAAAGCAGGTAGTGACTTACAAGGGAATGCCCATAAGATTGTCAGCTGATTTCTCAACAGAAACTTTATAGGCCAGAAGGGAGTGGCAAGAAATATTCAAAGTGATGAATAACAAAGACATACACTGAAGATTACTCTACCCAACAAATCTATCATTTAGAATTGAAGGTCAGATAAAAACAAGAAAAAGCTAAAAAGGAGTTCATCATCACCAAACCAGTATTACAGGAAGTGAAGGAAAGAAGAAGGAAAAAAATAAAAAATATGAACAATAAAATGGCAGTAAATACATATCTATCAACAGTTGAATCTAAAAATCAAAATAAATAAGAAATCTAATGAACAAAAGAAACTGATGAATAAAATAGAATCAGAGGCATGAAAATGTGGAACAAATTGACAAATCTCAGAGGGAAGGTGGGGGCAGGCAGAGATTAACCAAAGATCTTATATGCATACTAGTAGCCCGGCACACAAATCCGTGCACTAGCAGCTCGCCAGTAGCTCGCTGCTGACCTCCAGGAGCTCTTCGCCCACTGCCCACCCTCCTGTAGCTCCCCCCACCCCTCCCTCCATAGCTTGATGCCCTGCCCCCTTCTGTAGCTCGCTGCCCGACCCTCCTGCTGATCCGTGATCCGGTCGTTATGCGGTTGGTCGTTACGCTTCACCGCGTAACAACCATTTGCACATTACAATTTTATTATATAGGATATGCATTACCTATGGACACAGACAATAGGGTGGTGAAGGCCTAGGGTGGGGCAGGAACATGGTAGAGGGGGGAAAGGGGGAAGGGAAAGGAAAAAGGGACATCTGTAATACCCTCAATAATATTTTTTAAATTACATTGGGGATATATATATATATATCCGCATGAATATCTGCAATCAAATATTCACAGCACTTTCTTTCTAATAGTCAAGCAATGGAAACTCAAATTTTCATGGACAGGTGAATGAGTAAACAGATTGTAATTTATCAATACAATGGAATACTACTCAGCAATAGAAAAATAATAACTACTGATACATTAAACAACCTGGATAAATCTCAAAATAAGAAACCAAACAAGAAAAGAGTGCATACTACATGACTCCATTTATATTAAAATATCTAGAAAATGCAAACAAATCTAGAGTTTTTGCACAGTGGATGCCTGGGGACAAGGGTAGAAGAAGCAGATGGAGGAATTACCAAGGGTTATAAGAAAACTTTGGGATGAAAGATATGTTCACTATCTTGATTGTAGTGATGGTTTCACAGTGTCAAAACTTATCAAGTTGCACACTTTAAATGTGTATGGCTTATTGGACATAAATTATATTAAAGTAGGAAATATAATCCCATTACAATCACAACTTTTTTTTAAAATCCTCACCCAAGGATATTTTTTTGACATTGATTTTTAGGGAAAGTGGAAGGGAGGGAGGGAAAGGAAGGAGGGAGAAAGAGTGAGAGAAACAAACATTGATATGAGAGAGACACATCTATTGGTTGCCTCCCACACACACCCCAACCAGGGCTGGGGAGTGAACCTGCAACCCAGGTACGTGCCCTTGACCGGGAATCAAACCTAAGACCTTTCGGTACGCAGGCCAACCTTCTAACCACTGAACAATACCAGTCAGAGTACAATCACAACTTTTCAATTACTTTGAAAGTTGGTATGGCAAAGAAGTCAAACCATACAAACCCATCCACTTGGACTACTCATTATAAAACACCCTATAGAAATAATCATTAATTAATGACCAGGCCCCAACGTTTGAAAACAAGTTTCTAGAAAAAAATTCACAAAATACAAATGGCAGACTAAGGCTAACCTAGAAAACTTTAAAGAAAAAAAAAATAATGATGACGAAAACGTCTGAATTTTAATTTTAAACGTGACAAAGAAAACTCTTCTTTCTCAGTCTTAAAAAGGTCACATACAAAAAAACAACATCTACATGATAATGGTGAAAGCCTGGATGCATTCCAGCCAATATCTAGGACAAGGCAAAATAATGTATTGGCTATTCTAGCCCAAGCAACAGAATTAAGAAATAAAAAGTATTCAGATTAACCAAAGAACTTATATGCATAACCCATGGACACAGACAATAGTGTGGTGAAGGCCTGGGAGGAAGGAAGGGTAGGGACCAGGAGGGAGGGGGGTCAATGGAGGGAAAAAAGGAATATCTGTAATACTTTCAATAATAAAGATAAATTATTTTTAAAGGCATTCAGATTGCAAATAAATAAACTGTCTTGAGTCACATACAGTATGATTCACCATGTAGAAAGTCCAGAAATAAACAGTTATGGTCAACTAAATTTTAACAAAGATGTCAAAGCAATTCTAGAGGAAGTCTAGAATTCTAGAGGGAGTCTAGAATTCTAGAGGAAGTCTAGTCTTTTTAGCAAATTGTGCTAGCACAACTGAAATATTAATGTATACCCTTACCAGGTACCGTATTAACAAAATTATCCCAAAATTAAAAGTACATCTAACTATAAGAACTAAAACTATAAAACTTAATAGAAGAAAACATAAGAAATCTCCATGACCTTGGTTTAGGCAACAGTTTGTTGATAATGATGTCAAAAGCACAAGTGATAAAAGAGTAAAATGAACTTCATAAAAATTAAAACTTTTCTTCCTCAAAGAACATTATCAAACAAATGAAACAGTAACTGGTAGAACTAGAGAAAAGATTTATAGGGAGAATATATAAAGAACTCTTACAACTCAATATTAAAAATATAAATAAACCAATTAAAACATGGAGAAAGAATATAAACAAACATTTCTCCAAAGAATATACATAAATGGACAATAAGCACATGAAAAGATACTCAACTTTAGTAATTAGGGCTACACAAACCAAAACCACAATGAAATACCATTTCACACACATGAGGATGGCAAAAATCAAAGGAGTGCAGAGAAACTTCAACCCTCAAATGATGCTAATAAGAACATAAAGGGGTACAGTCACTTTGGAAAACAGTTTAGCAGTTTCTTAGTTAAATGAAAAATTACACTATGACCTAGCATTTCTACTCTTCAGTATACATATTCAAGAGAAATTCAAGTACACATACAGATAAAAACTTGTTTAATTACATTAATAGTGTTATCCTATATAATAAAAGTATAGTATGCAAATTGTCCCCTTGACCCAGAGTTGGTCCGGGAGTTCGACCAGGAGGCAACTGGGAGAGAGGCCCCGGCCAGCAGTCTGCAGCCACAAAGGACCCTACCAGTGCATGAATTTCGTGCAGTGGGCCTCTAGCTGTTAAGTAGGAAAAATTTAAATGTCTACCAATTGATGAATGGATAAATGGGTGGTATAGTCATATACTAGAATCCTATATAATAAAGAGCTATTATACTAATTAGACCAAACAGCCGGACAACCATCTGGATGACCTTCTGGACGAAGCAGGGGCTGCAAGGGCTGGCTGAGACTGTGAGGGGCTGTGAGGGCTGAGCCCCTTGCACGAGTTTTGTACTCTAGTACTTAATATTCAGCAATAAAAAGGAAAGAACTATTTGATATACTCAACAACCTGGATGAATCTCTAATAAATTATGCTGGGTGAAAAAGCCAATTTCAAAAGGAAACATACTGCCCTAGCCAGTTTGGCTCAGTGGACAGAGCATCTCAGTCTGGGGATTGAAGGGTTCTGGGCTTGATTTCAATCAAGGGCACATGCCCAGTTGTAGGCTTGATCCCCAGGAGGGGGCATGCAGGAGGCAGCCAGCCGATCAATGATGTTTCTCTCCCTCTTCCTTCTTCTCTGAAATCAATAATAAAAATGTATTTTTTTAAAAAAGAAACATTGTATATTTCATTTATATAACATTCATCAAATAATAGACAGGATGATGAAAATATTCTAAAATTAGATTGTGGCAATGGTTATAAATCTCTTTTTTTTAAACTTTTTTAATTGTACATTTTCCAAAATTCATTGAATTATGTACTTAAAACAGGTGAATTTTATGGCATGTCAATTATACCTCAATAAAGCTTATAAAAATTAATCTTTTCATCATGGTGAGAACAAAATAAAGATTATTTAAGAGAGAACAAAATATGTTTGGGTGTGTTTCCATTATTGTTCTTTCATCCTTACATCAGTTAAGAAGTTGTCAATAATAATGGTTACTTTCAAAAGTCTCAAATAAGCCTGGCTCCAAAGAGTGTCTGTCTTCTAAATATCACTTTTCCCTTCAAATGGAATGGCTGGACTTCCCCTCAAAATATCCTTCCTCATTTCTTAAAGAGCCATCTCCTCTCTCTCTCTCTCTCTCTCACACACACACACAAAGAAGAGTTTATTGACTTTGAGAGAGAGAGAGAAAGAAACATCAATGTGAAAGCCTAACATTGATTGGCATCAAACCAGCAGCCTTTTGGTGTCTGAAGAGAACACCCCCTCAACTAATTGAGCCACACAGCCAGATTTGGAGGTCCCCTCTTAATGCCCGTTTCTCATGAAAGCCTTCCAGGACTATGAAAGAATCCTTTCTCCAACAAACTTCCACAGTACCTTCTCTAACCATTCCTGTGGTGTGTACCTTATGTTCTTGCTGTGATGACTTTATGGACTTTTTATCTTTTTCATTAGACTACCAGACCTTAAAAGCTTTAACGCTTACACAGAGTTGTGTATCTGGCCCCACCCAATCTTGTGCCTAATAATTCCATGCGTGGTCTAGAAACATTAGGTAAATTAAATCATACTCATAATTCTTAGAAATGAGGGCACATGCCAGTATATGATCTTACATATTACAAACATAAAACCTTGAATACACAGCATAAAGCAACAAGCAGAGCTGAAATCAAGTCTACTTTTTCAGCTCAAAGACTTTTCACTGGTTTATATAAATATCATAATACCCCACTCCAAAATGTCTTACATGATATTTTCAAACAAAGTAAAAGAGAAACCATTTTAAGGTATTAAATTGGGCAAAAACAGGTTTAGGAACCCACTCAGCTATCGTGTAAGTAAAGCAATCACTTACCTAGGTGCTTCTTTGGCTCTAGGAAAGGTCTGCATTAAAACAAAACAAAAAAATTATATATGAATACACAAACAAAAATTATTGTGAAGCATAAATTTAAGTGACTTCTACAGTAAACATGAATTGTTAAAATATATTAAAATAAGCTGAATATTTAATTTTATATAAATAAACTGTTGGTGGGCAAGGGAGAATAGTACTTTACCTCTTAATGGTAAATGAAATCCCTGCTTTGTTCTCCAAAATCCATTTCAGAGTTGCAAGATCATAGTTCTCAGGGTGTTTAAAGGCAACTCCTTCTGGAAGCCCCTGAACTACCACAGCCGACTGATCTCGCAGCATTTTCTCATATGGAACAGGCACCACTGTTGATTTTCCTAAAGCTTTCCCTGGGGTGAGGGACAGTGGTGAGGTGAGGGGGAAAGAAGATAAAAATCATTAAATGTTAAGATTAAAAAAACTAACCTATCAGTTTATCTTGGCTCAGTAAGTGGCATTCATGCTATCTTATAATACCTGATTTCCAAGCTACTTCTGAAAGAAATCCAAAGGGCCATAATGAAAGTATATAAGATATTTATATAAAACCTACACAAAAGGATAGGAACAATCAATGGCTGATTTCTCGCATTATTCTTTCTTTACAATACCCTCACTTTGCCATAACACAATCTTTCCATATCAATTCAGCCCCAGAACATGGAAGCTCAACAAATCCAACTGTTACCATAAACTAGGCAATTTTGGGTTAATATTTTTACTGAAAATTTATTAGACGAACACAATGTACGTTTACTAATGACTGTATTCTGTCAGGCTGTCAGTGTGTACAATGCAATGAGTCCATAGACGATAAAAACTCCATTACGCAGTCGAATTTTACATAAAACCCAGTATAACCTACATATCTTCACCCTCTGCCCACTTTCGTTTTCTTAAAAGAGCTTTATTTATCACATAATTGGATTAACAAAAGGTGGTTTTTCAGCAAATTGGCACCCATGTCAAAAATAAACAATTCTCTTTAGATGATTATGATGTGCTAATGCAGGTTCTCTGATGGGGGATACTGATTGTACAGAGTTATATGCATGTGTGAGAGCAAGGGGTATAGGAGAAATTTATGTGCCTGCCTCTTACTTTGGTTATAAATCTAAACCTGCTCTAAAAAAAACCAAAAAGCACAGCTCTAATAGCTATATTTATTTCTTAGTTCTTTCAAAACTGAAAATAGAAAATAAGGTTGATCCTAATGTTAATCCAATATTTAGAAATTCATTCATTCAATTTGTGGAAGTGTGTTGTATGTAGTTAGAAAACTCAATAACGTAACGTATCTTTTAGAAAATTCAAGTGTATAACCTTACCATAACAAAAGCAGAAATAGTCCTCAACTGTTTTTCTAAGTGTTTCAATCTCTACAGCATCTACACTCATCCGATTTGCCTGGGTTGTAGATTTCATTTTATGCATCTCTGCAGCCTTTTCTTCTTCTTCAACACCTGTAAAATAATTAATGATATACTATAAAGGCCTGTATCCATTGTTTTAATATCTTGCTTTTAGTAAGAATATTCTAACACTAAAAGCCCGGTGCATGAAATTCATGCATGGGCGAGAGGGGAGGGCACTCAGTCCAGCCTGCACACTCTCCAATCCAGGACCCCTTGGGGAATGTCTGACTGCTGGTTTGTGCCCGCACTTTTAATAGATGATAGCTCCATTGTTGTTTCTTTCTTTTCATGCTTACACCCATTGGAATTAGTAGTATTCAAAGTGTGTATACATTTTGGGGGGACACCCTGTATATCTCTAGTCAGCGGTGAAAGGAACCAATGGCAGATTTGGAACCCCCAGATAGGGAACCTCGCTCACTCCCCGCATGTCTCCCCACTGCACTTTCCACCTTCGTGGGCAGCTGGAGAATCAATGTTTTCTCTCATTAACTCGGAAAAGTACGTCCTGTCACCCACTACCCAGGAGGAGTGCGCTAGGCCCTAAGTGAGCGAGGCTCAGTTAGGGCAGCTTTGCTCATGGGTGCTGGCACCAAAAGTGCACATTCCTCCTCTGCAGTCGCCCTGACTATCTCTTCCTCCCTCTCCCCTCCTCTCAGATATCAATAAAAAAAATGTTTAAAAAATAAAATAAAAAGCTAGGCCCTGGCCCTCGCTGGTTTGGATCAGTGGATAGAGCGTCAGCCCGCAGACTGAAGGGTCCCAGGTTTGAGTCTAGACAGGGGCACATGCCTGGGTTGCCAGCTCTATCCCCAGTGGGGGCGTGCAGGAGGCAGCCGATCGATGATTCTCTCTCATCATTGATGTTTCTCTCTCTCCCTCTCTGAAATCAGTAAAAATATATTTAAAAAAAACTAAGCCCTAGCAGTTTTGGCTCACTGGTAGAGTGTTGGCGTGGAGACTGAAGGGTCTCTGGTTCAATTCCTGGTGAAGGGCACATATCTCAGTTGCAGCTTCAATCCCGGCCCCAGTTGGGACCATATGGAGGCAACCAATCAATGTGCTCTCACATAGATATTTCTCTCACTGTCTCTCCCCCTCTCTTCCACTCTCTCTAAAAATCAATGGAAAATTATCCTTGGGTGAGGATTAACATACATACATACATACAAGCTAGACATCCATGCACCAAGAGGTCATCAGTTCAATACCCCATCAGGGCATATGCCCAGGTTGCGGGCTTGATTTCCAGTATGGGGTATGTAGGAGGTAGCTGATCCATGGTTCTCTCTCATTGATATTTCTCCCTCTCCCTCCCTTTCTCTCTCTATTCAATAATAATAAAAAAAAAGGACTTTAAAAAGAAAATATGAATGCTAATAGGGAGGGATTACAATTTACAACTGAGAACAATTCTCCTAATATTTAGTTCTAACCACTGAAGAACCACGTAAGCAAGGCAGTATAGGAAACAAAAATATAAATACAGCTGCCAGTGGAATTATGGTATTCATGGGACAGATGGCAACTGACATAAACATAATCAAAGCAACATTAGTATAAATTTAAATACACAAACATAATCACATTCTTAAAAGTTATCAAAATGAGTTCTAGATAATTTGGCTCAGTGGCTGGATTGTCGGCCCTTGGCCTGAAGGGTCTCGGGTTTGATTACAGTCAAGGGCACATACCTTGGTTGTAGGTTCAATCCCTGGCCCCGGTCAGGGTGCATGCAGAAGGGAACCAATTGATGTTTCTCTCACTGTGCCTCTCCCCCTCCCTTTCACTCTCTATAGATATCAATGGAAAAAATATCCTCAGCCCAGTCCGCATGGCTCAGTGGTTGAGCAGTGACCTATGAAACAGGAGGTCACAGTTCGATTATAGGTCAAGGCACATGCCCTAGGTTGCAGGCTCGATCCACAGTGTGGGGCTGCAAGAGGCAGCTGGTCAGTGATTCTCTCTTATCACTGATATTTCTATCTCTGTCTCCCTCTCCCTCTCTGAAATCAATGTCCTATATAATGAAAGGCTAATATGCAAATCAACCGAATGGCTGAATGACTGGTCACTATGACGCACACTGATCACCAGGGGCAGGCGTTCAATGCAGGAGCTGCTCCCTGGTGATCACTGCGCTCCCACAGGGGGAGCACCACTCAGCCAGAAGTCCTAAGCCGGGCTCATGGCTGGCAAATGCAGCGGCGGTGGCGAGAGCCTCTCCCGCCTCCGCAGCAGCGCTAAGGATGTCCGACTGCCAGCTTAGGCCCAGCAACAGTGGGAAGCAGACCTAAGTTGTCAGTTAGACGATCCCCCGAGGGCTCCTGGACTGTGAGAGGGAGCAGGCCAGGCTGAGGGAACTGCCCCCCCCCATACTACGTGCACATACTTCGTGAAACAGGCCTCTAGTGTGTGTGTGTGTGTGTGTGTGTGTGTGTGTGTGTGTGTGTGTGTGTGTACTAGAGGCCCAGCGCACAAAATTCGTGAACTTGGTGTGGGGGGGGTGTCCCTCAGCCTAGCCTGCACCCTCTCTCAGTCTGGGAGCCCTTGGGGGATGTCCAATTGACGGCTTAGGCCTGCTCCCTGAGGGAAGCGGGCCTAAGCCATCAGTTGGACATCCTTAGTGCTGCTGCAGAGGCAGGAGAGGCTCCCGCCACCACCTTTGCACTTGCCAGCCATGAGCCTAGCTTCTGGCTGAGTGGCACTCCCCCTGTGGAAATGCACTGACCACCAGGGGGCAGCACCTGCGTTGAGCATCTGCCCCTGGTGGTCAGTGCACGTCACAGTGACCAGTCGTTCTGCCATTCAGTCAATTTGCAAATTAGCCTTTTATTATAGAGGGCGTGTGTGTGCATGTGTGTGCAAAGCTGTGTTTATATTTTTTTAATCCTCACTCAAGGATATTTTTTCCATTGATTTTTAGGGAGAGTGGAAGAGAGTGGGAAAGACAGAAACATCAATTGAGAGAAACACATAGACTGGTTGCCTCCTGCACAAGCCCCCATGCTTCAGGCCCAAGGAGCAGCCTGCAACCAAGATACGTGCCCTTGACCAGAAGTGAACCCAGGACCCTTTGGTCTGCAGGCAGACGCTCTATCCACTGAACCAAACCAGCTAGGGCAATAAAAATATTTTCTTTAAAAATATATATATATCATCAGTTGAGAATTAACAAAAAAAAATTTTTTTCTCAAAAAAAAAATTTTTTTTCCCTCTCAAAATGATACTGAATAATCAATGAAAAACTCACAGGAGAGAACCCTGATACCCAAGGACCAAAGGTGGAGACCGCATAGAGACTGGTAGGAGGGGCGGAGGCGCAAAAGGGCTGGCCAGGCACCCACAGATGGCAACTGAAGTTCCAGAGAGATATCTCAGCTGTGGGGGAGTGCCACTGAGAACTCTGGGATCTATCCCAAAGCTGGGCTCCCCAGCAGAGAGCACCAAAGTGAGGAGGGAACCCACATAACATATAGCTGTGAAAAGCAGTGGGGTGCTGTCTGTCAGAGAATGGCAGCTGAAAATTCAGGCACCCTCTTAAAGGGCCAACACACAAAAATTCCCTACGGAGCCACCCACCCTGTACTCTAGCAGAGAGAGTGTGAAGGGACTGGAGCTGTGAGAGCAGAACCCAGAACTGGGGATTCGGAGGATAAAGCTCACAAGGCAGACACTGCAAAGTTTCCTGGACTGAGGCATTCCCTCACACAGTGGAGGACATCCTTCCCACAAAGACATTTACCTTGCCTGGGGGTGAAGACAGTCAACACACCCTATTGGAAAATACCTTGCACTGAGACCACTTAAGAGATTAAAAGTAATAATTAGCCTCCAGGCAGAAGCAACTGCCCCACTCTGTTGAAAAAAACTCTTGCCACACCTGAGGATGATTGCCTGGGGGCAATTCAAGTCAGAATCCTATTAGTCTATAGGCAGAGGCAGACTCTGGAGGCTTTGAGTCTTTGCCTGATCAAATTAGTCAGAAACATCCTTTAACACTGTCCTGCACTATAGATTGAGAGGTGTAGAGGATCTACCTAAAACAAAGTAACAAACTCAGACAGAAAACCAAAATGAGGAAACAAAGAAACAACTCCCAAATGAAAGAACTAGCGAATTCTCCAGAAGAGATAAATGAAGAAGAGATAAGAAATTTATCTGAAACAGAGTTCAGAATAATTATGTTAAAAATGCTCAATAGCATGAAAAAAGATATAGTAACTATGAAAAAAGAACAGTCTGAGATAAAGAATGACATAAGACAAAGAACACATTGGAAGGAATACACAGCAGATTATGGGATGCTGAGGATCGAATCAGTGAATTAGAAGACAGAGTTGAAAACATCACTCAATTAGAGAACCAAAAAGAAAAAAGCAATTAAAAAACAGGAGGACAGCTTAAGGGAGCTGTGGGACAATGTGAAACGTAACAATATTAGAATATTAGGTGTGCCAGAAGCAGAAAGGGAGAAAGGAATAGAGAAGTTGTTGGAAGAAATAATGGTAGAAACTTCCCTAACATGATAAGGGAAAAAGTCAGACAAGTTCAGGAGGCACAAAGAACCCCAAACAAGAAGAACCCAAACAGACTCATGCCCAGACACATCATAATTAAATGTCAAAAATTAAAGACAAAGAGAGAATCTTAAAGGTGGCAAGAGAAAAGAAAAACGTTACCTACAAAGGAGTTCCCATAAGGCTAACACTGATTTCTCATCAGAAACTCTACAGGCCAGAAGCAAATGTCATGAAGTACTCAAGGTAATGGAAAGCAAGGATCTGAGACCAAGATTACTATATCCAGCAAGGCTATCAGTCAAAATAAACAAGTCAAATAAAGAGCTTCCCAGACAAAAAAGGCTAAAGGAGTTTATCACCACCAAGCCAACATTACAAGAAATGCTAAAGGGATTGCTGAGAAGAAAGAGAAAGAGAAACCTAGCCATACAGAATTAAAATGGCTATAAATAAGTTCCTCTCAATAATAACCCTAAATGTAAATGGATTAAATGCTCCAATCAAAAAGTGTAGGGTAGTTGAATGGATACAAAAACATGACCCAACTATATGCTGTCTACAAGAGATCCACCTCAAAACAAAAGATGGGATGAAAGTGAAGGGATGAAAAAAATTTTCCCATGCAAATGAAAAAGGAAAAAAAGCTGGAGTAGCAATACTCATACCCAACAAAATAGACTTTGAAAGTATCATGCTAAGCGAAATAAGCCAGTCGGAGAAAGATAAAATATCATATGATCTCACTCATTTGTGGAATATAATGAACAACACAAACTGATTAACAAAAATAGAGCCAGAGGGGGGACAAAATATACTAGAATTTAATAGAAGTAATCCTGTTATTTGCAGATTTTTAATATTTCCTACAACTTTTGTGATATCACACTATGTTAGTACAGTTTTGGTAATATTATTATACTTAAAATCCTTTTATTCTTGAAATATTAATGTTTACTGCATGCAATATTATTGTATGTAAGATCATTTTTCTTGAATAATTGGTGTTTATTGCATGTAACATTATATTTAAAATCATTTTTCTAGAGATATTAATGTTTATTGCATGTAACATTATTATATTTAAGATTGCTTTTCTTGAAATGTTAAAGTTTATTGCAGGTAACATTATTATATTTAAAATACTTTTTCTTGAAATAAAAAAACTGAGGAAAGAAAATGTAAAGCTCTGATTTTTATATAACTGAAGTCAGCAAAATATCAAAGACAACTAAATTCAGTTATTATTGCACATCTGGATGTTATAATGTTGGATTAGTGATGCTTGGAAGAATAATAAAATAAAACATACATAATTTGTAAATTATTACATGTTTATTACATAGTTTCTTACTTTCATTTCAGCAGAATTATGAGTTATATTGTTGTAATGAACATCATCACAAAATTTGTATTCTGTTAGCAGTGTTGCCAAATTACACCACTATTCTTGAGTCATTGAAAAAAAATAGATTATTACCATAAAATTTAAAAGATCATAGCTGGGTGGGGAGGAAGGCATATAGTGAAGTGGAAAAGATACATTTTTTTAAAAACACAAGAAATGAAATTAATGAATGAAGAAATCTATTTTTATTTACCCATGATCTGCTCAATTTATCATAAATTTGATCTAAGTTGGTAATGGAAATTTAAATTTGTGTCTTAAAAACATATATCTTACATGCCAATACAGACATATATACTAACCATTGTTGTTTTCTTTCTGTGCTTAAAAAAAATGCTGTATCACAGAATTAATATAAAATCTATGGACAGCGTTAGGTTAAACACAGATACAAAATTGTCATACTGTAAAAGGCCATAGGTATTAATACCCTACAGTGAATTTCTCCACTTCACTGGTTCCAGTGTCAAGTAAGTTTACCAACTGGATGAACTCCCCAATTGGAGAATCACAGAACTCAATGAAGACTGACAAGTTGATTCCACTGAGGCAGTTGAGGAGACCTGTTTAACTCTGCATCATGCTTACAAAAATTAATGCACAGACTTGTTTTCAACATACCTATTATCTATCAAGAAAAGAACTGCTTATGTGAGTAAGAACTTTCACTCAATTCAAAATTTAGCCTCTCTTTAATCTGTTTCACCAATTTAGAGTAATACCTAGCAAGGAACAGAGTATAACTAATCATTTTCTTAAACTCTTCAATATTTACCCTTATACTATATTTCAATGTCAGTGATTTGTTTTGAGCCTTTTGAAATGTCTCCATGGACGTTTCAGAAAATATTTTTTTAGTACAAATCTCATTCTACTTTAAAATACAACATGTGTTAATGCATAAATATTTAGGTATAATATTTATGAAATACAAAAGATAAAAACACAATACTCACAGTATTTCACAAAATCTTTCTGAAAATCCTTTCTGGTGTTGACAAAAGCACGTCCTCTCTCTGTTCCAACAACAAACACATCTGTTTCATACACTGCAATGCAGGCCACTTCTGCCTTGGACTTGGCCAGTTCTTTACACTGAAAGAGAAACAATGAAGTGTTATATACAGATAGATGTAAGTTAAAAACATTGTTTTTGCTGGATGAATAAAAAATCTTATCACCCTGCTGGCTTGGCTCAGGGTTCAGGTGTGTGGACCTATGACCCAGAAGGTCATGGTTCAATTCCCGGTCAGGGCATATGCGGAGGTTGCAGGCTTGATGCACAGTAGGGGGCGTATAGGAGGCAGCTGATCAATGATTCTCTCTCATCATTGATGTTACTGTCTTTCTCTTTCCTCTTTATAATCATCAATAAAAAAATACTGTATATTCTAAAAAAACACCTTATCACTTAAACTGTCTTAATACATAATCTGGAAACGGAAAAAGTTCCTAGCTTCTTGCCTAAAAGTTATACACAAGAACGAATCCCCATTTTTAAGGTACTTCTCTTTGTTAATAGTGTTTAACCCTGATTTTAAACAAGAAAACACAAAATTTATAAAAGGGCAGAGACCTCTTGTAATCTGTTACAGGCCAAATCCACCGCCCACCCCCGCCGCTCAAAAAAAGGACTCGGATATGCACACAGACTTACTGGAAAGTACTCTCAATAATATCATCTGTCAAGTGTGAGGGAAGCAGGATTTGGCACCTGCATCAGGGAAGCTCTGGAGCTGGAATGGTCCTTCCCAAAGAAGGGGAGAGATCTTGGGCAAAGGATCTTCTAACATGCACAACAGCTGGGGTGATTGGTGCCTTTAGTCCTACAGAAGGGTCTGGAAGCCATAGCATAACACCCACTACATAATCCCACCTCTAGAAGTTTCTCCATATATATACACAACTGGAATAACTTTTAGATGTGATACTTATTACTAAGAATGATTTTTACTAAGTATATTCCTAAGAGATTAAATATTATTTAAAATCTTAGATAACATAATATTCCATTTTATGGATATACAATAATTCATTTCATGCTAACCTTATTGAAAATGTTATTGATTCCAATTAGCACTCCTAAAAATAACATTAAAATGTCAAAATCTTTATGTATATTAATATATTTTTGTTGATTTCAGAGAAGAAGGGAGAGGGAGAGAGAGATAGAAACATCAATGATGAAGAGAATCATTGATCAGCTGCCTCCTGTATGCCCCCTTCTTGGGTAGTGAATCCACAATCCAGGCATATGCCCTTGATGGAAATCGATCCCAGGACCCTTCAGTCTACAGGCTGATGCTCTATCCAGTGAGCCAAATCAGCTAGGGCTCTTTATGTGAATTTTTTGAATGACTTCCTCAGAATAGAATCAGAGACATGAAAAACATTGACTACGAAAGTAAATACAGTTTTGGTAATATTATTATATTAAAATCCTTTTATTCTTGAAATATTAATGTTTACTGCATGTAATATTATTATATGTAAGAACATTTTTCTTGTATAATTGGTGTTTATTGCATGTAACATCATACTTTAAATTATTTTTCTTGAGATATTAAGGTTTATTGCATGTAAGATTATTATATTTAAAATCATTTTTCATGAAATAAAATAAAAAGCTGAAAAACACTAAATATTCAAAATTTAATGTAAAAAAATATGCACATTTTATCGTTCCCTTAATTATTTAATAGTAAGAATTACCAATGTGTGAAATTTTTAAAAGACCAAAACTATAAAGTCTAAAAATATCCTATCTAATAAAAACAGAATGCGCTAATTGACCATCACTCTGTCATAAAGATGGCTGCACCCACAGCTGAAGCCAAGTTCCCATAAGGAGCCTTAAGGAGCAATCAGCAGGGACCTGAGGCTACTCCCTCCCCCGCCTGGTAGGGCTTGATAGGGGACCACAGACTGCACCCCCCACACGACAGGGCTTGACAGAGGACCTCCAGCGCCAGGCCGGGGGACGTCAGGACTCGCCACCTGCCCCGGTGCCAGGCCGGGGGACCTCAGGCCATGACCCCCGCCCAGCGGGGCTTGATGGGGGACCTCAAGGTGCACTTCCCATCCTGGTGCTGCGCTAGGGGACCTCAGGCTGCTCCCCCCCACCCCAGCACCAGGCCAGGGGATCTCAGGCTGCGCCCCCCACCCCGGCACCAGGCCTGGGAACCTCAGGCCAAACCCCCTGCCCCAGCACCGGCCAGGGGACCTGAGGCTGTGCCCCCCTGCCTGGTGGGGCTTGAAACAGTACCTCAGGCCATGCTCCCCACCCAGCAGGGCTTGACAGGGGACCTGAAGGTGCACCCCCAGTGCTGGGTTGGGGAAATTCAGGCTGCGCCCCCTACCCAGCAGGGCTTGATGGGGGACCTGAGGCTGCACATCCCCCACCTGGCAGGACTTGACGGGGGACCTCAGGCCACACCCCATCCTGGCACTGGGCCAGGGGACCTGAGGCTACGTCCCCTGCCCAGTGTGGGGCTTGACAAGGGTGGGACTGGCCAGGTCGGGATCTAGCCCAATGGGGGCGGGGGCCGGCTGGGTCTGGGTCTCACGCGATTATGAGACGCATGTGGGTGGGCAGGAACTTGACTCTGGGTCCCGTGGTGCGCCCCAGACTCTGACAGGAGGAAAGTTTTCATATACATTTTACTACTTTTTTTTCATCTCTGACACTTCTATTGTAGAGAAAGGGCAAATAGCAATATTAAATTATTTCCTCTAATTAATCCCCTTTTAATGTGCACGAATTTCACGCACCAGGCCACTAGTACATAAAAATAAAAATATATTTTAAGATAAATAAAAAATAAAATATCATCTTAAATAAATGTTACACTCAGTGCAATGATCAGAAATCTTCTGAAGTATTATAAAACCATAGTAGAGAACTTCCTACCTAGAGGTGAAACAAAAGTTGTTCCTAGTAGGAAGAATCATGCTGTAGCATAATTTTGTTACACTACATTTATATGAGATGTACTTTAGCTGCTCACCTGTAATAGTACATTACTTGCCTTGTGATAAATGACAGTGCATTTTTATTGCACTATCCAACCTCTTATTTGGAAAGCCCTGTCACCAAAGGCAGTATTTATGAAACAGCAAAGCAAAGTTCATGTACTGTTTAAGGATCACATCAAAGAAACCTATAGACCAGTGGTTCTCAACCTGTGGGTCGCAACCCCTTTGGGGGTCGAACAACCCTTTCACAGGGGTTGCCTAAGACCATCGGAAAACACGGATATTTAGGTTACAATTCATAACAGTAGTAAAATTACAATTATGAAGTAGCAACAAAAATAATTTTATGGTTGGGGGTCACCACAACATGAGGAACTATATTAAAGGGTCGGGGCATTAGGAAGGTTGAGAACCACTCCTATAGACCAAAGCAAAAATGAAGTCAACCTATCCTAATCCTAATATATAAAAAGCGAGGGGCCGTCATGACCGAAACAACTGGATGGACGACCGAACAGTAGGCTGCGTGGGGCGACCAGGCTGGCAGTGGGGGCAGTAAGGGACAACCAAACGACCAAACAGAAGGCTGCATGGGGTGACCAGGCAGGCAGAGGGGGGCAGTTGGGGGTGACCAGGCTGTCAGGGGGGGGCAGTAAGGGGCAACCAGGCCGGCAGGACGGGGGGGGGGGCAGTTAGGGGCAACCAGGCTGGCAGGGGAGGGCAGTTGGGAGAGACCAGGCTGGCGGGGGGGGGGGGGGAAGGGGGGAGCAGTTAGGGGCAACCAGGGTGGCAGGGGGGGTAGTTAGGGGCAACCTGGCCAGCCGGGGGGGTTGGTTGGGGGCAAGCAGGCCAGCAGGCAGAGGCAGTTAGGGGTGATCAGGCCGGCAGGGCAGGCAGTTAGGGGCAACCAGGCCAGCAGAGGGGGCAGTGAGGGGCGATCAGGCCAGCAGGCAGAGGCGGTTAGGGGTGATCAGGCTGGCAGGGGCGGGGGGGGGCGTGCAGTGAGGAGCGATCAGGCAGGCAGGTGTGCGGTTAGGAGCCAGCAGTCCAGGATTGTGAGAGGGATGTCCGAGGGATCCCAGAATGGAGAGAGTGCAGGCTGGGCTGAGGGGATCCTCCCCATTACGTGCACAAATTTCGTGCACTAGGCCTCTAGTACAAGTATAATTATACTTCATAATATACAACTAGGAACATAAGGAGAGATACTTTCACCCTGCTGATGTTGAGTAAATAAAAGCTAATAATAATAAAGTAACGGCCACCCTAGCCAATTTGCCTCAGTGGATGGAGTGTTGTTGTCCTGTGGACTGAGGGGTCCTGGGTTCAGTTCTGGTCAAGGGCACATGCCCGGGTTGCAGGCTTGATCCCCAATGTGGGGCATGCAGGAGGCAGCCGATCAATGATTCTCTCTCATCACTGATGTGTCTATCTCTCTCTCCCTCTCCCTTCCTCTCTGAAATCAATTTTAAAAAGTAAATAAATAAAGTGACTGCCAAAGACAAGAAAACTATAAAGACATTCGGTGGAAGAAAACAGATCCTATGTGACCCTATGTTATTCTATGTAGAGATTAGTAGGAAAGAAAATAACTTAGTATCAAGAGAATAGGATTTAATCTCTAAATTCATATTTAACATTATGGGCCAAATTTGGTTGATTAAATGATCACAAGGCAGAAATAGTGATTCTCAGAAAATAACAGTAAGTAGCCACTAACCATTCTAAAATTTCTTTCTTTAAAGAGATACTTTTTTAAATTCTTAAATAGTAGAAAAAAGAATTGCTCTAAGGGGAAAACAAAAAAGAATCTACAAACTATGTCATATTGAGACCTGTGAAGTTAAACACTATCTAATACCAGTTAACACTTAACATCAGTGTGACTCAGTGATTGAGCTACAACCTATGAACAAATCATGGTTTGATTCCCAGCAGGACACAAGCCCAGGTTACATGCTCGATCCCCAATAGGAGGTATGCATGAAGTAGCCAATCAATGATTCTTCTCTCATTATTGATGTTTCTGTCTCTACCTCTCCCTTCCTCTTTGAAATCAATAAAGATTTTTTTAAAAAGAACATGCATAGCTTCCTCCTACTTACAGTATTTAATTTCAATGTGTGTCAAAGAATACCTAAATTTGATGTTTTATAAATCTACTAGAGGCCCAGTGCATGAAATCTGTGCACTCAGGGGTGGGGGTCCCTCGGCCTGGGCTACACCCTCTCACAGTCCAGGAGCCCTCGACTGATGGCCTAGGCCCGCTCCCCCAGTCAGACATCCTTAGTGCTGCTGTGGAGGCAGGAGAGGCTCCTGCCACCGCCACTGTGCTCACCAGCTGTGAACCTGGCTTCTAGCTGAGTGACGCTCCCCCTGTGGGAGTGCTCTGACCACCAGGAGGCAGCTCCAGCATTGCGCATCTGCCCCCTGGTGGTCAGTGCATGTCATAGCAACTGGTCATTCCACCGTTAGGTCAATTTGCATATTAGCCTTTTATTATATAGGATTATTATATAGGATAAGCTCAAATAATAGATTTCCAGCTACATATCCATAAAAACATAAGCAAATTATACTAATACTTTGCTGTAATTATATACGATATAGGTCTCTGGAAAACAAAGAGCTAACACACTACATATTTAGGTATCAGGTGGCAGGGTAAGGACAATTATAAATGCATAGCACAATAAAATAAAGAATATAAAATAGTGAATATGCTATTATGACCCGAAATTCTGATAATTTTTTTATACAGATACAATAAACATCAGTACCACACTATAATATACCAGGTCATTCTGAGAAACTTCAAATATTACACATAAATTCAAAGTTAATCACTACAAAACAAGGGATTGCCTAAGATAGGTAAAAAGTTAAAATTAAATGTAAAATATTAAACACTTAGAGAAGTTAAGAATATTCTGATCCAGCCAGCATGGCTCAGTGGCTGAGCGTCAACCTATGAACAAAGAAGTTGTAGTTCGATTTCAGTCAGTGCACATGCCCAGGTTGCTGGCTAGATTCCCATGTGGAGTGTGCAGGAGGCAGCCAATCAATGAGTCTCTCTCATCACTGATGTGTCTCTCTCTCTCTCTCCCTCTCCCTTCCTCTCTAAAATCAATAAAAAAATATATTTTTAAAAACAGAATATTCTGAAACATGGTAATTAAATTCAACTTGAAAGGCTAAAATCCATAACTATTATTCAAGCAAAAAAAAACTACTCTTACTCTGACCAGTGTTCTCCATGGTTAGAGCATGAGCCAACCAGCCGAAGGGTGCTAGGTTCAATTCCCAGTCAAGGGCCCATTTCTGGGTTTTGCTTTTGATCTCCAGGCCCAGTTGGGGTGAGTTCAGAAGGCAACCAATTGATTTGTCTCTCTCACATCGATGTTTCTCTCTCTGTCCCTCTTGCCTTCCTCCCTCCCTTACACTCTCTCTAAAAATCAATGAAAAAAATATCCTCAGATAAAGCTGAACAAAAACAAAAACTACTCTTATTAATAAACTAGAGCCTGGTTGGTGTTGTTCAGTGGTTGAGTGTCAACCTATGAACCAGGAGGTCACAATTCAATTCCCAGTGAGGGCACATGGCTGGATTGCAGGCTTGATTCCCAGTGTGGGGTGTGGAGGAGGCAGCTATTGATAATTCTCTCTCATCATTGATGTTTCTCCTCATTGATGATCCTCTCTCTGAAATCCATTTTTTAAAACTGCATTTTTTTTGCCCTAGCTGGTTTGGCTCAGTGCATAGAGCATCAACCTATGGACTGAAGAGTCCCAGGTTCAATTCCAATCATGGGCACATGCCCGGGTTGCAGGTTCAATCCCCAGTGGAAGGCATGAAGGAGGCAGCTGATCAATGATTCTCTCTCATCATTGATGTTTCTCTCTCTCCCTCTCCCTTCCTCTCTGAAATCAATGAAAATCTTTTTTTAAAACACAACACATAACGTATTTTTTTTAAAAGAAAAACTAGAAACTTATTATTTATACTAATAAAAGAGTAAAATGCTAATTAGACCAGGTGACCAGACATCTTTCGGACATACGACTTCCTTCCAGATAGTTAGGGGGCGACCAGTACAGGAGGGCAGTTGGGGGATGGCCAGGCCAGTAGGGGGCTGTTGGTGGGTGGCCAGGCCAGCAGGGGGGCAGCTAAGCTGGCACTGGGGGGTGACCAGGCCAGCAAGGGAACAGTTGGGGGGGCGACCAGGCCAGCAGGGGGGCAGGTAGGGGACAATCAGGCAGGCGAGCAGTTAGCAGTTAGGAGCCAGTGATACCAGATTGCAAGAGGGATGTCCGGCTGCCGGTTTAGACCCGACCTTGGAATTGGGCCTAAACCAGCAGTTGGACATCCCCCAAGGGGTCCCTGATTGGAGAAGGTGCAGGATGGGCTGAGGGACACCCCAACCCCATGAATGAATTTTGTGCACTGGGCACCTAGAATGTTTTATAAGAACAAATCAGGAGAAACCAATATGGCAGCACAGGTAAACACCTAAACTGCTGCCTCACACAACAATTTCAAAACTACAACTAAAAGACAAACCATCTATCACCCAGAACCATGGGGAAGCTGGTTGAGTAGAAGTTCTACAACTAGAAGGAAAGAGAAAAAAGCATTGAGACTTGGAAACTTGGAGACGCAGAGATGACTGACTGGCAGCCATCGCTGTTTGCCTTGCCCTAGTCTAGTGACGCCCTGAGACCCCACCCCACACAACCTACAAACTCACCCAAGCTCCACGCAGCGGCTTTTGCATATAAACGGCCTGCCCTATCGCAGCTTAACCTAACAAACTGCAGCTCTGGTCAGAAAGCTCCAAAACCTCCAAACCCCAAGCAAAGAGCAGAAAACTGTAGTTCTCACTGTAGCTCCTGCTGGGTGGCCTCAGACAGTAGCTGACCTGACCCCATTGGAGATCCAGAAGCTAGTGTATCTAGCGGTCAGTGTGAGACGACACCAAATTTCAACTACTCACATCCGTAAGTGACACATCCAAGAGGCAGACTCAGTGAGCACCAAAGCCCCACTGAAACAAGTCCTGCCCCATAAGCGTGTCTCCAGCACAGCAGTTCTTCCATTACAGGCACAGCGAGTCCTCACAGCCAATTGGCCTGGAGGTCAATTCCTCCCAGTGATACCAACAACAATCAAGACTTAACTACAACAAGGCTGAGCACACAGTCCACAAAGGGGTGCACCAAGAGTGACCACCTCAGGTAACTGGGAGGCCAACTCACTGGGCCATATAGGGCACCTAGCACACAAAGCCACCCTACCAACTCAGGGAAGCAGCGAAAATGCAGAGACAAAGAAACAGGTCACAAACGAAAGAAATGGAGGGAAGCAAATGACTGGATATAGAGTTCAAAACCACAATTATAAGGTTTTTCAAGAATTTCCTAGAAAAGGCCAAAAACTTTAACGAGACCCTCGAGGATATGAAAAAGGACCAACTAGAAATTAAACATACACCGACTGAAATAAAAAATAATATACAGAGATCCAACAGCAGACCAGAAGAACACAAGAATCAAGTCAAAGATTTGAAATACAAAGAAGCAAAAAAAACACCCAACCGGGAAAGGAAAAAGGAAAAAGAATCTAAAAATTTGAAGATAGTGTAAGAAGCCTCTGGGACAACCTCAAGTGTACCAACATCCAAATTATGGGGGTGCCAGAAGAAGAGAAAGAGCAGGATACTGAAAACCTATTTGAAGAAATAATGACTGAAAACTTCTCCCACCTGGTGAAAGAAATAGACTTACAAGTCCAGGAAGCGCACAGAAGCCCAAACAAAAGGAATCCAAAGAGGACCACACCAAGACACATCATAATTAAAATGCCAAGGACAAAAGACAAAGAGAGAATCTTAAAAGCAGCAAGAGAAAAACAGTTACCTACAAGGGAGCACCCATATGACTGTCAGCTGATTTCTCAACAGAAATTATGCAAGCCAGACGGGAGTGGCAAGAAATATTCAAAGTGATGAATAGCAAGAACCTACAACCAAGATTACTCTACCCAGCGAAGCTATCATTCAGAATTGAAGGGCAGATAAAGAGCTTCACAGATAAGAAAAAGCTAAAGGAGTTCATCACCACCAAACCAGTATTATATGAAATGCTGAAAGGTATTCTTTAAGAGGAAGAAGAAGAAAAAAGTAAAGATAAAAATTATGAACAACAAATACATACCTACCAACAAGTGAATCTAAAAATCAAGTGAATAAAAAATCTGATGAACAGAATGGACTGATGAATATAATAGAATCAGGGGCATAGAATGGGAGTGGATTGATAATTCTCAGGGGGAAAGGGGTGTGAGGAATATGGGAAGAGACTGGACAAAAATCGTACACCATTGGATGAGGACAGTGGCGGGGAGGTAAGGGCAGAGGGTGGGGTGGGAACCGGGTGGAGGGGAGCTGTGGAGGAATAAAGGAGAAACAATTATAATAATCTGAACAATAAAGATTTATTAAATTTGAAAAAATAAAAAAGAACAAATCAATCTCATCCACAAGTCCAATCTTATCCAAACATGGCAAGTTTATAGAAGTGTAAAGCCATCTCACCATGGACTCAAGAGCAGACATGAGAAACGTCACCACCATTCTGCTCTCTGAAGACTCTTCATCTTCAACCGGCAGGGCAGACATTGCTACTTGGGCCATGATCCCTGTGCAAGATAATTAAGAAGAAAGTGAGTAACTGAAATACAGTGTCCTGCTAAATGTAAGGTCTTCCACAAACTGCTTTCATTTATATCACGTAAGAGAAAAATAAAGCTCAAATACCAAGTATTATTTGCCAAAAACTCCTATTGCATACAATAGAGCTTCTATCTCATAACTTTCCATCTAGTTTTATTTCCATAAAATTAGGTCAGCATCATCCCCCAAAATAAATTCCGAACCAGTTAAAATTCTCCCAAGTAAAAGGAAGAAAGATACACGTCACAATCTAGTTGTAGTTTATCAAATTACATCATAGGAAACAGATGCAAAATTCCCTTTCTCCCATATACACACTGATTATAGAAAAGAGGGGGTAAAGTAGACTGAAGCTGGATGAAGATCAGTTCTGCTTTCTTACTGAAGAGGAAATAGGTTGCAGGACAAATGCCATCTACAATTCCTTTACAATACAGCATATTATTCTCGTTCGAAACATTTTCTGATACTCTGATATCAGCAAAAAGCCTCAACTGAATTTCAAGCACTATAAAAATATAACACATAAATATTAAATAGTAAGTGCTGACAAGGATGTAGAAAAATTGGACCCCTGTGCACTGCTGTTAGGAATGTAAACTGGTACATCCATTGTGGATAACCATTTAGCAGCTTCTAAAAAATTTAAACAAAATTACCACCCTGTGAGAGTGACTCAGTGGGTTGAGCATCCTGTGCATTGAAAGGTTGCCAGTTCAATTCCTGGTCAAGGCACATATCTGGGTTGCAATTTTGACCCTCTCTCCCTTCTCCCTTCTCTCTAAGCTTGTCCTAGGATAAGGATTAATAATAATAATGGTAAATTTAAAACAACAACAACACAAAATTACTATGCTGCAGAAATCCCAATTCTGGGTATATACCCAAAAGAACTGAAAGCAGGGGCTTGAACAAATATCTGTACACCCATCTTCATAACGGCATTATTCACAACAGCCAAAAGATGGAACAAGCCAAATGTCATTGTCAGATAAATGGATAAACAAAATGTGATCTACAGATGAAATGGAATATAATTCAACCTGAACAAGGAATGAAGTTCTGATACATGCTATAGGACATAGATGGGCTTTGAAAATATTCTGTTTTAAAAAATAAGTAAGTAAAAAATAAGAAGAAACCATTATTCTAAGTGAAATAAGCCAGACACCAAAGGACAAATACAGTTGTCAATGACTAAGGGGAGGTGTAATAGGGAGTTACTACCGGTATTTAATACATATAGAGTTTCAATTTGGGATGGTAAAAAAGATCTGGAGATAATGGTGATGGTTATACAATAATGAGAACGTACTTAATGCCAGAAATAGTATATTTAAAAATGGTTAAAATGGTAAATTTTGATATCAAATTAAAAGCAAAAACACACCATATAAGACACTCTAAGGCAAAATCTAAAGCAAATTTTTAAAAATTCTCATACTAGCCCTAGCAGCTGTGGCTCAGTTAGTTGGAGCATCATCCCATGCACCAAATGGTCTCAGGTTTGATACCTAGTCATGGCACATACCTAGGATGCAGGTTCAGTCCACATTCAGGATATGTTCAGGCAGCAAACAATCGATGTTTCTCTCTTTCTCTCTACCTCTCCCTTCCTCTCTCTCTAAAATCAACTTTTTAAAAATTAAGGACTATAAGTATAAATGGGAATTCTAAAAAGCACATCTCTATATATGTTTAATTTACTGAATACCTGGGTATCCCTTAAGTGAAGCCCTAATATTCCAGAAAACATACAGAGCTGTTAACATGAAAATCATTTTGGTTAAAAATGTACCTGAATCTTTTCCCTATTTTTAAACAGGATGATCTATTTCCTTATTTTTAAGAACTCTGATATATTTCCCATCTGTTACCACGTGAATTAACAGCTAGACTAGAATTAGACATCAACATATAATAAAGTATATACACTGAGGAAATAGAAGTTAATAATAGCCCTGGCCAATATGGCTCAGTTGGTTGAGTATTGTCCCATGCACCAAAAGGTCGCCAGTTCAATTCCCAGTCAAGGCCGGTTCAATTCTCAGTCAGGGCATATGCCCAGGTTTCAGGCTTGACCCCAATAGGGGACAAGTAGGAGGCATATTTCTCTCTCAAATTAATGTTTGTCTCTCTTTCGCTCCCAGGTGCACAGGACAACGCCCAACCAACTGAGCAATACCGGCCAGGGCTATATTTCTTAATAATCTAACTTTTCCTTTAACTCTCCAGCAAAAGAAAAAGGAAATGTGTTCTCATTTTACAAATGCAATGACTTGTCAAGGTCATTGCCCTAGCAGGTTTGTCTCAGTGGATAGAGCATCAGCATGCGGACTGAAGGGTCCTGGGTTCAATTTCAATCAAAGGCACATGCCCGGGTTACGGGCTCAACCCTCAGTAGGTGGCGTGCAGGAAGCAGCCGATCAATGATTCCTCTCATCCTTGATGTTTCTATTTTTCTATCTCTCTCTCCCTCTCCCTTCCTATCTGAAATCAATAAAAATATATTTTTTAATTATTTTAAATTTGAGGCCCATGCTAAAAACAGCTTCTTCTAGGTATCTGGGAATACTACCTGCCTGGGATCACCATAATCCCAGTTCAAGGATTCAGGTTCCTTGGACCACCAAGGAAATGTTAACCCAGAACACAAATGGAGATGCAGGTTGGTTTAATTCTCAATTACTCCTTTTTTTGCACTCCCAGTTTATTGAAGAGAAGGATCCCTATATGACCCCTGAATTTTGTACAAGTTCTGAACTTTGATTTCTAAGACTCTCATCTCACAATGTTTTCAAAACTCAAGTTCATGTCCGGCCAGTGTGGCTCAATGGCTGAGCATCGACCTATGAACCAGGAGGTCATGGCTTCATTCCCGGTTAGGGCACATGCCCGGGTTGCAGACTCAATCCCCAGTGTGGGTATGGGTGTGGGGCATGCAGGAAGCAGGCAATCAATGATTCTCTCTCATCACTGATGTTTCCATCTCTCTCTCCCTCTCCCTTCCTCTTTGAAATCAATAAAAATATATTAAAAAACAAAACCACTCAAGTTCATGTGGTGAAACTGGCAAACGCCCACAGGACAAAGATAATTCTGAATTCTAGTATCAGAATTCCCATTTTTCTTTTCATATTAGCCTTTTCACATTATCCCTCCAAAATTTATCTCTATTTTATAAACTTTTTGGTATTTTTACAAACATTTTGCTTTATAATTTTATAACATGCTTATGAGTTCCACCAACTCCAGGAATGACACCTTATATTCTTTATTCTCAAGAACAAGTTATGATTTAGCCAGAACTAGTAGATTACAAGGTTACAAATTCTCAATTCAGACCATCTCAAATAAAGAGGGGAATATTTATTGGTGAGTTTATTTATTTCACTTGAAAAGTTGCACTGCTAGACCCAGGAACATAAGACATCATTAGTTATCTCTATTCCCTCCCTGTGGACCTGCCTCACTTCTTGAGCTGATGGGTTTCTTCCCTAAAACAGAGATACAGACACATGGTTCTTTAAGTTTACCACACACCTGTACTATAATCCCAGAGGCAACAGACTATCATATCTTCCTGCTACTGTTTGCACAAAAGTTTTAGGGGTTTGTGTCACAAGCTTATCCTACCCAAGCCCAATTCACTATGACTAGTCAGAAAAAGATTACCTGGGATACACTGTGATTAGCACTACAGCTAGAACCACATGAAATAGGAAGATAGGCAGCTACTCAAAAGGCAAAGCAGGACACTTAACTGGAGGAAAGAGATGAGAAAAGCATGCCAGTAACACAAAACATAACAGCTACCTGAGTCTGCTATATCGTCTTTCAATTCCCTTAATTCTTCCATTCTGAATGTTTATCTTTTGTGACCCTAAATTTGATTTTAATACTTTGTGAGTTTCACATATGAACGAACACATTGGACTGTTCCTGTTTCATTTCCTTATCTTTTATCCTTGTCAACTATTGTTTCATAGATGCGATGGCCTTTTATCTTTCTGAAAACGGACTCCAGCCATTCTTTAAAATCTTCTTGAGTTTCTTGTTGGAGATCCATTTCAGGGATTAGGTTTATCTGTATCTTTACTATTCTGTTCTACCTCAAAATATGCCAATAATTAATTCCACATAAATTTTTTCATTTGCCCATACTTCTGCTTTGAATTTACTGATCCTTGTTGTTAGTACTGCATAGCAAAATAACAACCATTATAGTGAGTAGACGAGAACTCTTGGAGATTTTCACACACCATTATCACTCTAACAAAAAAAACAAAAACAAAAACGGATGTTCTTACTATTTTTTATTATGCTAATCTCTAAAATATTACTAAATTTTCAACATACATCTGCTTCCAAGTAAGCTTCAGGTGAGACTGGTAAGTAGAGGAGGTAACCATCACCATGATTTTTTTTTTTAATTATATTCATGTCCTTTTTCTTTCCTTGTGCTATTATGTTGTTTTCAACAAATATCTTCCCATTTCAAACTTATAACATGCAAACTTAGATCAAGATATTTTAAAAAAAAAGATACTTCAGTGCAATCACTTTGTTCTATTAATTTAATAATGAGAAGCCCAACCCAGAAAGATTAGCAATATTTTTTAATAAATCTTTATTGTTCAGATTATTACAGGTGTTCCTCCTTTTTTCCCCCCATAGCTCCCCTCCACCTGATTCCCCACCCTATCCCATGCCCTTACCCCCACCACTGTCTTCATCCATAGGTGTAATATTTGTCCAAGCTCTTCCCGCACCCCCCACACCCCCTTCCCCCTGAGAATTGTCAGTCCACTCCCTTTCTATGTCCCTGATTCTATTATATTCACCAGTCCACTCTGTTCTTCAGATTTTTTATTCACTTGATTTTTAGATTCACTTGTTGGTAGGTATGTATTTGATGTCATTTTATTGTTCATAATTTTATCTTTACCTTTTTCTTCTTCTTCCTCTTCTTAAAGAATACCCTTCAGCATTTCATGTAATCCTGGTTTGGTGGCGATGAACTCCTTTAGCTTTTTCTTATCTGTGAAGCTCTTTATCTGACCTTCAATTCTGAATGATAGCTTTGCTGGGTAGAGTAACCTTGGTTGTAGGTTCTTGCTGTTCATCACTTTGAATATTTCTTGCCACTCCCTTCTGGCCTGCACAGTTTCTGTTGAGAAATCAGCTGACAGTTGTACGGGTACTCCCTTGTAGGTAACTAACTGTTTTTCTCTTGCTGCTTTTAAGATTCTCCCTTTGTCTTTTGCCCTTGGCATTTTAATTATGATGTGTCTTGGTGTGGTCCTCTTTGGATTCCTCTTGTATGGGGTTCTCTGCTCTTCCTGAACTTGTACATCTATTTCTTTCACTAGGTAGGGAAAGTTTTCTGTCATTACTTCTTCTAATAGGTTTTCAATATTTTGCTCTCTCTCTTCTTCTGGCACCCTAAAAATTCAGACATTGGTACGCTTAAAGTTGTCCCAGAGGCTCCTTACACTATTTCCATATTTTTGGATTCTTTTTTCTTTTTGTTTTTCTGGTTGGGTGTTTTTTGTTTCCTCATATTTCAGATCTTTGGTTTGATTCTTGGGGTACATTGATCTACAGTTGAGTTTCTGTATATTACTTATTTCAGACAGTGTATGCTTAATTTCTGACTGGTCCTTTTCCATTCTTTTGGCATTCTCATTAAGCTCCTTGAAGGTTTCACTAAGTTCCTCAGAGGTTTTTAGAAGATTGAGTAACCTTATAAATGTGGTTCTGAACTCTATGTCATCCAGTAGTTTGCTTTCCTCCATTTCTTTCATTCGTGATGTTTCTTTGTCTCCGCATTTTGGCTGCTTCCCTGTGTTGATGGAGTGGCTTTGTGTGGTAGGTGACCTATAGGGGCCAGTAGCTCAGCCTCCCCAATCACCTGAGGTGGATGCTCTTGGTACACCCCTTTGTGGGCTGAGTGCAAAGTCTTGGTGTACTTAAGCCTTGATTGCTGTTGGTACACTGGGAGGAATTGACCTCCAGGCCAATTGGCTGTGAGGACTCGCTGTGTCTATAATGTAAGAACTGCTGCGCTGGAAACACGCTTATGGGGCAGGACTTGTTTCATTGGGGCTTTGGTGCTCACTGAGTCTGCCTCTTGAATGTGTCACTTATGGATGTGAGTAGTTGAAATTTGGTGTCTCACACTGACCACTAGTTACACTGGCTTCTGGATCTCCAATGGGGTCAGGTCAGCTACTGTCTGAGTCCACCCAGCAGGAGCTACAGTGAGAACTACAGTTTTCTGCTCTTTGCTTGGGGTTTGGAGGTTTTGGAGCTTTCTGACCAGAGCTGCAGTTTGTTAGGTTAAGCTGCGATAGGGCAGGCCATTTATATGCTAAAGCCGCTTCTTGGAGGTTGGGTGAGTTTGTAGATTGTGTGGGGCGGGGTCTCAGGGCATCATTAGGCTAGGGCGTGGCAAACAGCGATGGCTGCCAGTTAGCCAGCTCTGCATCTCCGACCGCGTCCCTGCGTCCCAAGCCCCAGCACAGTAAACAATTATTCCTGCACGCAGCTCTGCAAGCAAGCCACCCGCACTTTCCGACCCGATGGCAGACAGTCCAGCTTCTCCCCGTAGGAGTTTGGGTCCCCCATGTATCCCCAGAAACTGGATTTCAGAGTAATCGGGGACTTGTCTCCCTTTGGGTTGAAAAAAGTAACGCCTGTCGCCAGCCCAGATCATGCGCCTCCGTACCTCAGCTTTTCAGCGCTTGTGTACGTCTCACTGCTCTTTTCTCTTTCCTTCTAGTTGTACAACTTCCACTCAGCCAGCTTTCCCGTGGTTCTGTGTGATAGATGTTTTGTCTTTTAGTTGTAGTTTTGAAATTGTTGTGCGAGGCAGCAGTTTAGGTGTTTACCTACACCGCCATCTTGGATCCTCCCCCAAGATTAGCAATCTTGCTTAGGTCATACAGTTAATTTTATAGCAAGAGACCAGAATCCTATCTCAAAATTCCAAATTACCTCTCTCGTGCACAATAATAAAAGGCAGGTTAAAAAAAAAAAAAAGAAACCAAGGTAAATAATTATATAGTAACTAGAGGCTCGGTGCATGAAATTCGTGCATGGGGGGAGGGGGTGTCCCTCAGCCCAGCCTGCACCCTCTCCAATCTGGGACTCCTTTCACAATTCAGGACTGCTGGATCCCAACTGTTCACCTGCCTGCCTTCCTGATTTCCCCTAACCACTTCTGTCTGCCAGCCTGATTGATGCCTAACTGCTCCCCTGCCATCCTGTTTGCCCCTAACTGTCCTCCCCTGCAGGCCTGGTGACCCTTAACTGCCCTCCCTTGCAGGCCTGGTCCCTCCCAACTGCCCTCACCTGCTGGCCATCTTGTGGCAGCCATCTTGTGTCCACATGGGGGCAGCCATCTTGTGTGTTGGAGTGATGGTCAATTTGCATAGTACTCGTTTTTTTAGATAGGATAACACTGTAGGCAATCTTTATGACACAGTGTATTAACTGCCACTAATCATAAACAAAATGAAGCAAAAGTATATCTCTTTTACACAAAGTATTATGGTTGACATTGAGGAGTATTTTATATATCAACATCAGTTAAACTCTACAAAGAAAATAAAGGATTCAGTTCAAAGAAAACCATGAAAGTATTACAGAAAAATTATCTAGATGAACACATAACTTATGTCACAAAATGCTGCTGACAGCCCTGGCCGGTGTGCTTAATAGTTAGAGCACCAACCAATGTACTAAAAGATTGAGGGCTCAATTCCTGGTCAAGGGCACATACCTGGGTTTCAAGTTCGATCCTCAACCCTGGTTGATCCCAAGCTCTGGTGGGGGCACATGCGGGAGGCAATCAATACATGTGTCCTCACATCGATGTTCCTCTCTCTCTCTCTCTTCCTCCCTCCCACTCTCTCTCTAGAAAAAAAAAACCAATGGAAATATATCCTCAATGAGGATTAAACAAAAAAAAAAAGGTTAAAATTAATAAAGACAATGTTCCTCCAATTTATTTAGTTAATATCATTACCTAATGTAAACATTAGTATCAGAACTGGAAATTAGTATAATGTGGTTAATAGCATGGGTTCCAACTGCCTAGGTTTATATTAAAACTATCCTTCACAATAGTTCTTCTGAATTAATTAGCATCTCAAATCCTCATTTATTTCAACTTTAAAATTGTAATCCTAACAGTTGCCCGCCTTAGAACTCAGGATTGCTGTGGAGATTAAATTAAGTAATGTAGGTAGCACTTAGAACAGTAAACTCTTTATAAGCTCTCAAAAAATGTAAATATTTGTCACTGGTTTTATTGCCTAATTCTCCCACCACCATCCCCAATTTTGACATGTCCTCCAGTAGAGAGGTTGCTACTTTTAAAGTAACAATTTGCAATTACTAGACTAGTTTAAAATTAGTCCCTGTAATGAGAAGAACCTTCTTGTACAAAAAAGGCCTTTCAATGCACTGTGTTCCCTTCACAATTCTCTTCTCTAAATTAAGCATGCCCAGTTTGTCTTGTGCTTTCCCTGTAACATGATTTCCAAAACATTTCTCAGCTGCAATAGCATCAAAACATTCTCTATTTTTCCCAATGTCCCAGAAGTGGACATAACGTTTTGGATACGATCAGTTCACCGAGACTACACTAGTATTTGTAACTCCCATAATTTCCTTGTTCCTGTTAACACAGAAAAACATTTTAATACACATTTCTAAGAGATTATCTCCATAGACTTAATAAATACTTTCCAGAGGGAAATAGATTAGGCTGGTGTTTCATTGAGATGTTCCATTTTATAAATCTACTAGAGGCCCAGTGCACAAAATTCGTGTATGGGGGAGGAGGAGTTCCTCTCAGCCCAGTCTGCATCCTCTCCAATCTGGGACTCCTTGGGGGATGTCCCAGGGATCGGGCCTAAACCAGCAGTCAGACATCCCTCTCACAATCCAGGACCAATGGCTCCTAACTGCTCACCTGCCTGCCTGATTGCCCCTAACTGCCCCCCTGCCAGCCTGATCACCCCTAACTGCCTCTGCCTGCCGACCTGGTCACCCCATGCAGCCTTTTGTTCGGTCGTTTGGTCGTCCCTCACTAACCCCCCTCCCAACCTGGTCACCCCAAGCAGCCTGCTGTTCAGTCATTTGGGTATTCCTCACTAACCCACCTGCCAGCCTAGTCACCTCACACAGCCTGCTGTTCAGTCGTTACTGTAAGGGTGTCCTGACCAATTTGCATATTACCCTTTTATTAGTATAGGTATATATAAAAGCCTAAGCGACTGGTCAACCAAACAACCAACCGATCAGCTGGTTGCTGTAACGTGCACTGACCACCAGGGGGCTGATGCTGAACGCAGGAGCTGCCCCCTGGTGGTCAGTGTGTTCCCACAGCAGGAGCGCCACTCAGCTAACCAATGGGCGCCAGATGTTGGGCTCACGGCTGCAGAAGCACTCGCCTCTCCCGATCGGGACTGACTGGGCGCAAGCCCGCAGCAGGTGCAGCGAGGCTAGGATAAGCGGGAGCGGTGCAGCACCAGGCCCGGGCTTGGGCTTGGGCTCCTCCCCAGACACCTGCCACTTCAAGCACTACTACATCCCTTGGGGGATGTTGGGCTGAATCCAACAGTCCGACATCCACTGAGGGGTTCCAATTTGTGAGAGGGCGCAGGCCAGGCTGAGGGACCCTACTGGTGCATGAATCCGTGCACTGGGCCTCTAATCTAGTATTTAATACAGAATATAGCCCTAGCCAGTTTGTGTCAGTGAACAGAGAATCAGCCTGTGGACCAAAGGGTCCTGGGTTTGATTCCTGTCAACAGCACATACCTCAGTTGCAGGCTCCTCCCAGCCTGGGCCCTGGTCAGGGAGTGTGCAGGAAGCAACCAGTCAATGTGTTTCTCTCACATCGATTTTTCTCTCTGTCTTTCCCTCTCTTTTCCACTCTCCCTAAGATATCAATGGAAAAATATGCTCAGGTGAGGATTAAAACAGAAAACAAAACAGTAACAGAATATGTGTCATTTACATTAACATAATGTGTTAATTATATGTTAACATACATATTTAACATATACACTTCAGCAAACAGGAAAAATAGAGCCATATAGCCCATTTTAGTACATTTAACTTTCATTCACTTTTAGAAATTATATATAACTAGAGGCCCGGTGCACGAAATTCATGCACGGGGGGGGGGGGGTCCCCTCAGCCCAGCCTGCACCCTCTCCAATCCAAGACTCCTCGGGGGATGTCCGACTGCCGGTTTAGGCCCGATCCCAGAGATGTCCCAGGGATTGTGCCTAAACCGTCAGTCAGACGTTGCTCTCACAATCCGGAACCGGTGGCTCCTAACTGTTCACCTGCCTGCCTGCCTGATCGCCCCTAACTGCCTCTGCCTGCTGGCCTTGTCGCCCCCAATTACCCCCCTGCTGGCCTGGTCACCCCCAACTGCCCCCCCCAACAGCCTGGTCGCCCCCAACTGCCCCCCTGCCAGCTTGGTCACTCCATGCAACCTGCTGTTCAGTCGTTTGGTCATCTCTCAGTAACTCTCCTGCCAGCCTGGTTGCCCCATGCAGCCTACTGTTCGTTCATTACTGTGACAGCGTCTTGGACAATTTGCATATTCCTCTATTATTAGTATGGACTAGAGGCTCAGTGCACAAAATTCATGCACGGGGGAGTGAGGTTGTCCCTCAGCCTGGCCTGCGCCCTCTCGCAATCCAGGACCCCTCAGGGGATATCGGGCCTAAACTGGCAGTCGGATATCCCTTTCACAATCCAGGATGCTGCATGCACCAGTGATCATACTTTTCATACAGGTGAAAGGCATCTTGCTGTTGTATGGGCAGCTACATTTTTTGCCCTAATTATAAAAAGTAGTACATAACATGATCCTTCTGAGGCAGTAGTACCATTTTCCCCATCTTTTGAATGGAAAAACTGAAGCTGAGAGAAGTTAAGTAACTGGCTTTGTCACACAGTTATAAGTGTCAGAATCAGGGCTGACCACAAAATGCAAGCCAGAGTCCATGCATGTCGTCACTGCATCGTCCTGTTTTTTCAATGTTAGAGTAGCCTTGCCAGGTTTTAATTTTTAAATCTAAGAGGCTATTTCCAATATATAGGGTAGGGTCCCTAGGCCTGGTTGGCAATCAGGGCCATCTATGGGGCGACTGGTTGGCGGGGTGATTGGGGGGCCCCCGCTGGCACCCACCTTGGCTGGTGGCCTGGTGTTGCCCGCTGGCCAGCCCTGCCCTTGATCACTGCTGCCAGTTTCCTCCCTCTGCGGGAGGTGACCAGCGGGGTGCTCGCCAGCCCGCCCTGCCCCCTGATTGCCTCCCTCTCAGGGGACAGTGCGCATCATAGTAACCGGTCGTTCTGCCGTTTGGTCAATTTGCATATTAGGGTTTTATTATATAGGATGCCAAGTACTTAAAAATAAAATTAGAAATCCCTAAGACAAAACTGATCAAGACTGATTTTTGTTTCATTTTGTTAGTCCTCACCAGAGGATACCTTTTCCATTGATTTTTAGAGAGTGGGAGGGAGGAAGGAGGGAGGAAGAGAAAGAGAGACAGAAACATAGATATGAGAGAGACATATCAATAGGTTGCCTCCCGAACATGCCCCAACCAGGGTATTTCTGTGTCTTTGACCAGAAATCAAACCCTTGACCCTGCAGTCTGAAGGCCAGTGTTCTAACCACTGAGCAATCAGCCAGGGCAAGATTATTCTTTTATTTTTTTTTTATTGATTTCAGAGATGAAGGGAAAAAGAAAGAGACAGAAACATCAATGATGAGAGAGAATCATCAATCAGCTGCCTCCTGCACACCCCACGCTGGGGATCAAGCCCACTACCCAGGCATGTGCCCTGACCAGGAATCAAACCCTGACTTCATGGCTTAAAGTCAACGCTCAACCACTGAGCCATGCCGGCAGGGCAAGACTGACTTTCTAAGAAAGAATGTTAAGTTTTCATAGCAGGCTATGCTTACATTTATCTTAAGATACTAAATTCTATCTGCGGAAATAAAGCTGGTAATTATGTCAATAAAAACAGAGTGATCCCTCAAAAGGAAACGAAATATACTTAAAAGGTTAAGATTTGAAAGTATTATTAATACTTAAAAATTTATACCGTTCTCCACCCCATTTCCAAAAATTTTGAAAGAGCTAACAGCAATAGATTCCTAAAAAAATTTAAGCCTGGTGAAGGGAAGAATGACAAAATAATAAATGAGGCCAGAGAAAGAGGATTTGCCCAATTCAAGGATCACATGTTCAATTCTGAGCTTTACAGTAGCCAAAGCAATGTCCTTGAAAGACAAATATTAAAAAAAAAAGCCTTTTCAGCTATTCAGGAACACCCACACTTTTCTTGACATTACAGTATAAGAGAAAATTTTTGCAAATTTTTGTAAATTATACATTTAAATTGACAATCCAGATTTTTAAAAAGCAGTAGCTTGTCCTGCCAAGAGACAAAGAATGTGTCCATTTGACCTTACTCCAAGTTTAAAAATCATTTGGTATTAGAAAAGCTGGATCACTTGTTCTATTTCTAACTGTATGAATTGGGAGCAGAAATGAAAATCAAGTAATTATGATTTAGAAACCCATCTTTATTTTTTTTAATGTACTATTCCCAGAAGACAGACAACAGAGCAAAGCTATCATGAACTCAATTTTGGAATCAGGCCAAAGTTCTGAATTCAAGTTCTATCTCCAATACTAGATATGGCTGACCTTGGAATTCTTTTTTTTTTTTTTTTAATCGTTTCTATTGATTTTAGGGAAAGGGGGGGGGGGAGGAAAAAAAACAAACACATCAATTGGCTGCCCTCCATACACGCTCCAACTGGGAACCCAAATCCTAGATATGTGCCCTGGCTGGGAATCAACTGCAATCTTTCAGTGCACGGGATGACACTCCAACCAAGTGAGCTACATGGGTCAGGGCTGAGATTGTTTAATCCTAAATTTACCAGTCTAGAAAAAGACAGTAATATGTATACTTATTACATATTAACTCACAAGGTTATCAGAATGTATTTATTTACTTTGGGGGAGGGGGAGGGATAAAGACAACTTTATCATAAACTGGGTATTAGGCCCAGCCGGCGTGGCTCAGTGGTTGAGCATCAACCTACGAACCAGGAGTTCACTGCTTGATTCCTGGTGAGGGCACATGCCCAGGGTGCAGGCTCAATCCCCAGTGTGGGCGTGAAGGAGGCAGCCAATCAATGATTCTCTCTCATCACTGATGTTTCCATCTCTCTCTCCCTCTCCCTTCCTCTCTGAAATCAATAAAAAAGTATTTTAACAAAAAGTAAACAAATAAACTGGGTATTAGAAGACATTAGGATATTATTAATTTTGTTAGTTGTGATAACATTCTTGTGATTATGTTAAAAATGTGTTTATTTTTTGGATATGTACATTGACATGGTTAGGAATAGTTATTCAGAATGTATTTAGTACTGAGTACTTCACACAAGCATTCAGTAAATTTTTAAAATTCAGTAAGCATTTAAAATTTTATTAAAATGGTTATTTTAAGAACACATTTATATTTTTCTATTGATTTACATATAAAATCTCTAAATCCAAGTTTGATAAAATGAAAATTTCCCAACTAACTGCTTTAATTATCACTACTAAATAAAATATCCTATTTTCTGATGGGGCGGGAAAATTAATCAGAAAAATGTTAAAATATATCAGTGGGGTTTTTCATATTTATTTTTACTTATTTATTTTTCCCAACTTTATTGAGCTATAATAGACACAAGCTGTGTAAGTTTAAGGTATACAATAAATCACTGCTTTGAAATAAAGTACATACACCTTTTAAAGCATGCATGTGCAAACATGAAAATTTGCTTACATCTAATATACTCCTTAGAGATTGTTTTAAAATTTAAGTTAAAGTCACCTTACTCCAAATATCTAAAAAAATTAGCTAGACTGAATATATAAACTAAACTAGTCTTTATCCTGAAGTTCTCAACAAAGAAATATTATATATATAATTTGTCCTCACCATTACGTTCAAGAAACAGATTGTGTTCTGGGGCCTCACAGATACCTATACCAAAGGCCCTCAATATGTTAGGTAAATGGATAAATGAGTACTGTTCCAAATGTAAAAAAGGATCCCTTCTTTTTCAAAGCTTAAAATAAAGAAGATGGCTAGTGAACAATAGCTCAACCACTCATTTTGCTATTTTTTTCTGCAGATAAGGCTACAAATGAAGGATAAAATTATAAAATAAACTCAAAAAGTGAGTATTTAGTTGGGTAAAGTAACTAACTACCTCACTGTTTTACAACATACTCTTAAATTTTTCTCTAAAAGCTATAAACAATTAACCTAACAAAAGTACATAATCAGAAAATAATTAACTTACTATAAAAATACTAAGGCCCATGTATGCAAATGCAATAAAAACATACACAGTAATTCTCAAAAGTATGCAACCTATACAATCAGAAATCTTCATAGGCTGTCTAACCAGGATTCATTTCTTTAAATATATTTTTATTGATTTCAGAGAGGACGGGAGAGGGAGAGACAGAAATATCGATGAGAGAAAAATCATTGATCTGCTGTCTCGTGCATGCCCCTCAATGGGGATTGAGCCTGCAACCCTGACATGTGCACTGACTAGTAATTGAACCATGACCTCCTGGTTCATAGGTCCACACTCATCCACTGAGCCACACCAGGCGAGCATAATCCCGGCTCATCTTAACCAACTCTTCACTACTCTCCACTTCTACAATTATAATATAATCTTATACAGTAGTTTTTTTCAAACATTATTTCCTGCCCTGGCCAGTGTGGCTCAATTGGTTGAGCATTGTCCCATGCACTGAAGGGTTGCCAGTTCAATTATCGGTCGAGGCACATGCCTGGGTTTCAGGCTCCATCCCTAGTAGGGGAGCTTGCAGGAGGAATCAATTGATGTTCCCCTCTTACATAAAATCAATTTTCTCTCTAAAATCAATTTTTAGAATCTTTTAAAAAATAATTATTTCCTTTGCCATACTATAAAAACACAAACTTCAAAAATCAGAATGAGGATTAAAAAAGAAATTCGGACACATCCTACAACATGGACATTATGCTAAGTGAAATAAATGTCAACATTTTCTATACTACTGAGAGATTTCTTCTGATCCATCCAAATTCAACTGCCCCAAGAAAAGCATAAAAAAAGGGCCCTAACCGGTTTGACTTGGTGGATAGAGAGTCGGCCTATGGACTGAAGGGTCCCAGGTTCAATTCCGGTCAAGGGCATGTACCTTGGTTGCAGGCACATCCCCAGTAGGGAGTGTGCAGGAGGCAGCTGATCAATGTTTCTCTCTCATTGATGTTTCTGACTCTCTATCTCTCTCCCTTCCTCTCTGTAAATAATAAATAAAATATTTTTTTAAAAAGGAAAAAAACAATAATGCAACAATTCCACTTCTAAGTGTATACACAAAAAATTAAAAGTAGGGATTCAAAATACACTTGTTCAACAATGTTCATAACTGCAATATTCACAACAGCCAAAAAGTAGAAACAACTTAAATGTCCTCAACAGAGAAATGGATAAATAAAATGTGGTATATCATACAAAGAAACCTTATCTATACTAATAAAAGGGTAATATGCTAATTAGACCAGACAGACTGGACATCTTTCGGACATCATCCTGACATCCTTCCTGATAAAGCCAGGGGCGTGGCCATCCTGCAAACTTCCCGCAGCCCCTCACCCAGGCTGGCCCCACCCCCCAGTGGGGACCACCACCCCGACTGGGAGTGTGGCTGGCCTGCAAACCCTCAACGGCCCCTCGCCCAGGCCGGCCCTGCCCCCCAACAGGGACCCCAACCCCAATCAGGGGCCCCCTTCAGGGCAGGCCAGCTGGCCCCTATCTGTGCACTAGGCCTCTAACCTACATAATAAAAGGGTAATATACAAATTGACCCTAATGGCAGAATGACCAGAACGACTGCTGCACCAGTCACTATGAAGCACACTGACCATCTCTTGGTCTCTTTCCCCGGCCGGCAGGCTCCAATTGCCTGATGGCTACCTGCAGCGGGGCAGGGCCGGCAAGCAGGCAGGAACAGCTGACCTCTTGGTCCCTTCCCCTGGCCATCAGGCACTGATCACCTGATGGCGAACAGGGACCCGGGGGTGGGTGGCGGCAGGGGGGTGGAGCCAGCTGTGGGCAGCAGGGGAAAATGGCCCTGATCACAGGCCAGGCGAGGGACCATACCTGTGCACAAATTTTGTGCACCGAGCCTCTAGTTCAGTTATAAAAAGGAATGAAGTTCCAATACATGCTATGATACAGATGAACCTTGAAAATAATATACTAAGTGAAATAAGCTAGACACAAAATGACAACTACTGTATGATTCCTCTTATAGGAAATATCTAACATAGGCAAATTCTGAGACAGAAAATAGATTAAAGGTTAAAAGGGACTAGGGAGAGGGAGGAATGAAGAGTTATTGCTTAATACAGTGGTCAGCAAACTGCGGCTCGCGAGCCACATGTGGCTCTTTGGCCCCTTGAGTGTGGCTCTTCCACAAAATACCACTTGCAGGCGTGCACATACAGTGCGATTGAAACTTCATGGCCCATGAGCAGAAGTCGGTTTTTGGCTCTCAAAAGAAATTTCAGCACTGCTGCAGGTTGCCTAGGACCAAACCAGAGAGGGTCGGACCTGCATTGCCACCATGTGCCCACCATCCAGCTATCAATGCTGACATGTACACATAAGGAACTGTTGGACATTGAAATTGGGACTCAAACATTTTTTTGTTTTGTCTTGTTTTGTTATTATATGTTTATTTCCAGTCTGCAAAGGCAAAACTTTTTAAAGGAAAGAAATGGTGGGAAAAAGATACAGAGGCAAAGAAGCATTGAACAGACTGTCAAACTACATTGGGAAGACAGGGGAGGTTGGGCGAGGAGGGCTGTAAGAGACCAACCGAAGGACTTGTATGCTTGCATGTAAGCACAACCAACGGATATAAGACACTGGGGCGGGGGGGGGCAGGGTGGGCAGGTGAAGGCATATCCTGGGGGATAGGGGAGGTCGGGGGGAGATCAAGGGGGAAAAAAAAGGAGACATATGTACTACTATTTGTAATACTTAAAACAATAAAAATAAAATAAAATTAAAAAAAAAAAAGAAATTTCAATCGTTGTACTGTTGATATTTGGCTCTGTTGACTAATGAGTTTGCCGACCACTGGTGTAGGGGATAACACTCCAACCAACTGAGCCACCCTGTCAGGGCAAAAGAAGGTAAATTTATCTGTTGGGTAACCACTTCCAGAGGCTATTTCAATTACAAATTCACTAGTTGCAATATAGATATGTCTCTCCATAATACATTATACATATACACTAGAAATGTATAGTTTCTGTCTACAAACCAGGGCTCATTTTAACCAGATACCCTAATAAGACCTCTTCACTACTCTGTACTTCTATAATTATACCATAACATAACCATACACAGTAACTTTTTTTAAAATATTTTTATTGATTTCAGAGAGAAAGGGAGAGGGAAAGAGATAGAAACATCAATGATGCGAGAAACTCATTGATCAGCTGCCTCCTGCATGCCCCCTACTATGGATTGAGCCCACAATCCAGGCATGTGCACTTGACCGGAATTAAACCTGGGACTCTTCAGTCCACGGGCCAACACTCTATCCACTGAGCTAAACCAGCTAGGGTACAGAGTGCTTTTTAAAAGCAAAAAAAAATCATTTCCCTTGCCATACTACAAAAACAATTTAACAGTTTAAGGGGAAAATCCCAGGAAGAACAAGTCCTTGCCCTCATAGACTTTATATTCTCCAGTTTCTGGAGATGTACCTTGTGATCAGTGCTACTTATAAATTTTTTATTTTCTTAAAAAATTCAATTTCTCAAAAGTATGAAACAGTATTTTTGTAATTGATTTTAGACAGAAGAGAGGAAGAGGGGAGAGAGAGAGCACGAGCACTTGTTGTTTTGTTGTTCCACTTATTTATGCATTCATTTATTGCTTCTTGTATGTGCTCTGACAGGGGGGTCAAACTTGCCAACCTTGGTGTATCGGGACCGTGTCTTCTCTATTTTGTTTTGAAACACACCATCAACTGAGCCACCTGGTCAGGGCTAAACAGTATTTTTATGACTAATATGCATTGAATGCTTACTGTTTGCCAGATGCCATTCTAAAGCACTTTTAAAAAATATATATTTCTTTATTGATTTCAGAGAGGAAAGGAGAGGGAGAGAGAGATAGAAACATCAATGATGAGAGAGAATCATTGCTGGGCTGCCTCCTGCAGGCCCCCAACCTGCAATCCAGGCATGTGCCCTTGGCTGGAATCCAACCTCGGACCCTTCAGTCCGCAGGCCGACGCTCTATCCACTGAGCCAAACCGGCTAGGGCCTAAAGCACTTTTAACTCATCCTACCTTCACAACCCTAAAAGAGAAACAGGTTCTATTATAATCATCCCACCTTTTTTAAAAAACAGAGAAACTAAGACACAAGATGTAAAATGAATTGCCCAAGTTAACACAACCAGAAGTGGCAAGAACCAGGATTTGAGTCCAGGCAGTCTGATTATAGAATTAAACAATATTCCCTCTCTTAATTTTAAATTCAGTTCACCCCAAAGTTGTACTTTTTAAATAAACTAATTCTTTAAAAATCCTCTATAGTTTTAATCAAGTTACAACCAAATCCTCCATCAACTCTTGACAATCCATGACTATATCAAACTTTCTCTTACTTCCCCACTAGGCCGAAGTGGGATATAGCAGAATAATAATGCCAGAAACAAGCATGGAATACTCAAACAAGGACTGCAAAAACAAAGAGGAAAGAAAAGAAACACTGCAGTGATGAGAGTTTCAGTAAAGGACAAGAGAGAAGGAAAATTGTAAAGGCAGAAAGAGGGAAACAATGGAGAGTGAAGAAAATAAAGATAATACCCTCAGCACTTCTGATTTATCCACATAATTTTTCCAGTATACTCATATCCTAAAATATGAATTCTTAATGTTATTGCCCCAGGCAGGTAGCCTCAGCTACACATTGGTTTACTGAATAATCAAATATTATTCTTCAAATTGCTTTGCTGCCATTTTAAAGCACTGAGTACAATGAATCTCAACTCTACAATAACAATGAACTGATTAATTGAATTTCTTATGTCCTTTCAGTTAGTAACAATGAATAAGCTTAAGCCCAAATAAATAGATACACCTTTTAAAGAAAATGCTATGAATGAGCTTTAATAGATAGCTGTTAATAAAATTCTAGCAATTATCTTTCAAATAAATTGCCTCTCATGCATAGCTGAAAAGTGAAATACCATTCGCAAAGTATTACTTCTCAAACAACTCTTCAATAAAATGCTTTCCCCTAGCCCAGTGGTTCTCAACCTTTCTAATGCCGCAGCTCTACAGCAGCGGTTCTCAGAGCCTGAGACCATGGGAAAACACAGATATTTACATTACGATTCATTAACAGTAGCAAAATTACAGTTATGAAGTAGCAACGAAAATAATTTTACGGTGGGGGTCACCACAACATGAGGAACTGTATTAAAGGGTCACGGCATTAGAAAGGTTGAGAACCACTGCCCTAGACAGTGGTCGGCAAACTGCAGCTCGCGAGCCACATTCGGCTCTTTGGCCCCTTGAGTGTGGCTCTTCCACAAAATACCACGTGCAGGCGCGCACGTACAGTGCGATTGAAACTTCGTAGCCCATGCGCAAAAGTCAGTTTTCGGCTCTCAAAAGAAATTTCAATTGTTGTACTGTTGATATTTGGCTCTGTTGACTAATGAGTTTGCAGACCACTGCCCTAGACCTACATAAAAATTACTTGATTGGCATCTGCTGAACCCAAAGGTTAAGACAATTTCATGCTAATTGCAACCACAATCAGATAGAAAGAGATTGCAATATTTAAAAACTCATGTTTTCAATGAAAAGTAAAACAATGGTAGAATTGAATTAGGTGGAATGCAATGCAAATAGCTAGTTACCAGTAATAAGAGAAAAGGCTGTGTTTAATGATTTTTCAGTTTTATTTACATCATCAATCTATGGATTATCAAAAATGATAGAGCATAATTGTCCATTAATCCGATTCCTCCCGCCTAATTTGAGATTACTTTCCCCATTAAGAAATCCAGCCCAGCCCTGACCGATTTGGCTCACTGGATAGAGTGTCAGCCTTCGGACTCAAGGGTCCCAGTCAAGGGCATGTAACTTTGTTGGGCACATCCCCAGTGGGGGGTGTGCAGGAGGCAGCTGATTGATGTTTCTCTCTCATTAATGTTCCTAACTCTCTCCCTCTCCCTTCCTCTCTGTAAAAACATCAAAATATATTTTTAAAAAAAGAAATCCAGCCCAGCTGATTCCACTCAGCGAGGTTCAATTCCTGGTCAGGGCACATACCCAAATTGCAGGCTCTGCCCCCAGTGGGGAGCAATGCAGAAGGCAGCCAATCAATGATTCTCTCTCATCCCTGATGTTTCGATCTCTCCCTCTCCATTCCTCACTTTGAAATTAATAAAAGCAGCCCGGCCTGTGTGGCTCAGTGATTGAGTGTCAGCCTGTGAACCAGGAGACCATGGTTTGATTCCTGGTCAGGATACATGCCTGGTTTGCAGGCTTGATCCCCAGTGTGGGTGTGCAGGAGACAGCCATCAATGATTCTCTCTTATCATTGATGTTTCTATCTCTCTCTCCCTCTCCCTTCATCTCTGAAATAAATAAAAATATACTTTAAAAAAAAGAAATCAATAAAAGAATATTTTTTAAAAAAAGAGCCTGGCCGATATCGCTCAGTGCTTGAGCATTGACCTATGAACCAGGAGGTCACGGTTTGATTCCCGGTCAGGGCACATGCTTAAGTTGCAGGCTTGATCCCCAGTGTGCAGAAGGCAGCGAATCAGTGATTCTCTCTCATCATTAATGTTTCTCTCTCTCTCTCCTCTGAAATCAAAAATATATTTAAAATATATTTTTTAAGAAATCTATTATAATTTAAAAAAACAAAATCTTTCTCAACAAGACTTGTGCCCCAATAAGCGAGGGGGGGGGGGGGTGTTCAACATGGGGACAGGAAGAGATTAATCAAAGAACATATATGCATATGAACACAGACCATAGTATGGGGAAGGGTGGGGGTTGGGTGGAGGGGAGCAAAAAGGGAGAAAATGGGAGACATCTGTAATATTGTCAACAATTAAAACAAACAAAATAGTAAACCAAATCCTTGGATGTGCAAGTGGCTGGAGGAAGTAGGGCAGGAGCCGGGAACTTCCCAGCCTCACCCTGGCCCAACCTATCTCAGTGCCATGCTCAGGCCCTATGACCCCACCTATTCTGGGTTCTCAGACTTTATACTCAAATGTGTAGATGGGATGCTTTAGACATCCCTGGAAGGAGATAAATGCCTGTGCCATGAATAAATTAATAATTGAATGAGAATGGGGGGGAAAAGCCAAAATTTCTGTACTTAAATATCCTTAACTCTTTTTTAAACTGGAGACTTTATTTCTTAAAACTCTTAATTTTCTAATCATAGCTAATAAAAATTCTTAAGTCTCAAAAAGTTTTCCAACCAATCTACAGTGAACAGCTCAAATTATTTATTTTAAGATATATGTATTTTTAAAGTAATGGAAAACAAACATCTACAATAAATTTTCCTCACTTAAAACTTTAACTTGTCGTCTGGCTGGTGTAGGTCAGTGCTTGAGTATCCACCCATGAACCAAGAGTTCATCAGTTAAATTCCTGGTCAGGGCTCAATAACCAGTAGGGGCATTGCTTAACTAAGCAATGTCTCTCATTGGTGTTTCTATCTCTCCCTTCCTCTCTCTCAAAAATCAAAAAATAATAATAAATAAAAACAAAAAAAAACTTAATTTGCTATTGTGAATAGTTCTCAAGCATCACCACCACCAGGAAACCAGGTAGAAATGCTAATAATGCAGGATCAGAAGGTCTGGGTGGGGCCGAGCAACTGTTTTAACAAGCCCTCCGAAGGATGCTGATGCATACAGGAGTTTGAGAACCACTGGCTTCAAGGTTAAGATTTCAGCTGCCTAGATTCAAGATTTACTTGACTGGGTAATCAAGAGTAAATTACCCAGTTTCTCTCTACTTGTTCCTCATCTATAGAATGGAAGTATGGGGTTGTTCTGAAGATTAAATAAGAAAATATACAGTAAAAGCTTAAGAGCAATGCCAGGCACATAAAAAAATATTCAAATGTTAGCTGTAGTCAAAGCACCTTGACAGTTGTAGACTGGAAGGGGGAGAAAAGCAAAAACGCCTAATCCTTACCCATCTAGGCCTTTAATACCTACTGACTAGGCCAGACACATGTAAACAGAAACAAACACACTCCTAGAGGAAATAAAGATGCCCTTCTAGGCGGGGCAATCACGTTGACTGGGATACTGTAAGAACAGCAAATTCTAACCGAACAATGCAGGCTTTAAGCAAGAAGAGCCTGAAGAAAGGAAAAAAAAAATCATTCCAGCCTACAGGTGTGAGCCAAGATCCCAGAAGCAGGCCAAAGGAAAGCACAGGCAGTAGACTACAGTGGCTAAAGAATGGACAAAACAAAAACATGTACAGTAGTCCATGTTTATCCAGAGGATAAATGTTCCAAGACCACCAGTGGATGCCTGAAACCACAAATAGTACCAAACCCTGCACATACCATGTTTTTTTCTATACATACATACCTTCCTGCTGAATCAACTTCTTCACCTCTGCCGGAAATGTGGCAGCAGCTTCTTCAACAGCAGGCATAGCCTCTGCAGTAGTTCTTACATTTCTCAGTCCAAATCTATTCCTGAATCTGTGTAACCACCCCTTACTTGCAGTAAATGGCTTGGTGTCACTCCTTTCAGAGGATCCCTTGCTCAAGTCTTCATACAGGCTCAGTGCTTTCTGGCGCAGCATGCTGCCATCAACTGGCACACATCTTCTGTTCATGTCTTCCACCCACAAACTTAATGCCTTTTCCATCTTAACTAAGCACTTGTCACGCACTGTGGCTGTAACTTTTGCAGTTTGAGGTGCAACAGCAAAACTAGAACGAATTTCTTTTTCCTTCTTCACAATTTCACGGATAGAAGATTCGTTCTTACTGTAGATCTTAGCAACCTCAGCATGGGATTTTTTTTCTTTCCTTATTAAGTCAAGAATTTTCATCTTTTCACTTAAAGGGAGCACTTTACGGCTTCTCTTGGGCATATCTGAATTGCCAGCATCACTACTCTTGCGCCTTGGGGCCATTAAGGAAAACAAGTGTTACCTGAACACCAGCACTGCAATATCAAAACCGAGATGGCAACTAAGTGACGATGGGCTTGTAGCTTATGTAGCGTGGATACTCTGGACAAAAGAATGATTCACATCCAGGGCGGGACAGAACAGGACCTCATCATGTTACTCAGAACGGTGCGAGAAATTTAAAACTTCTGAATTTTTTATTTCTGGGAATTTTCCATCTAATAGTTTCTGACCTCAACTGGAACCGCGGGAAGTGAAACCGTGGATAAAGGGGCGGGGTCTATTTGTAGTAGAAAATTAAATCAGTCATCTCAAATCATTGGCTTTAGAGGAAGAGAGAGGGAAAGCCCTGCCTCCTCAGGGCACTCTAATGCACATTCTAATTTGCAAAATAAGTTCCCCTTTTGTTTCCTTAGCACCCAGAGATTACTCTTAGGCTCTATGGGCTATCAAGCCATTGTCTGCAGCAAAGTTGAATGCAGAGAGTTTGAGAAGTCTGCACGGGGTCCCGCATTCGCAGGAGTGCGCACTACTTGCACAGGACCCGACATCTGAACACTCTTAGCCGCAAATTAGCGCAAAACCGTAACACTAAAAAAAAAAATTTTTTTAAATCTCGCTTTAATAAAGGAAAAACTTGCATAAGCAAGAGTGGAAGGGGGAGGAAAAGGAAAGAATGACAGTTTTTTGTCTTCTTCCTCCCCTGAAACCCGTCTGGGTGCTGGCCCAATCCTGACGGCTTATTTTCGCGGCCTGAAGGCAGAGGTTTTCCTTCCGGTCATTGTGTTTATTTCCACCATAAAAACCGGCCCCGCGGGGCAGGCGCGCCCGCCCGGCCGGGACAAAGCCCACTCCGTGTCCCACCTGAGGGAAGGCAGGGAAAGACTGGGACGAAGACGAGAAGGGGCGGCGCTCCCCAGGCAGCCCGCCCGCCGGCCGAAGTTACCAAGCAGCGTGGCGCCGACCCCGCCCCCGCCGCCCGCGGGCCAATCCGGCAAGTCTGCTGCCCAGGCGCACCAGCCCCAGAGACACCAAGCTGAGCGCGACCCCACCGTTCGGGCCTGGCACCGCGCGCGCACCCGCAACGCCCGAGCCGGCCAATCAGCGTCCGGGCATGCGCAGCCGCAGACTCGCTCGCGCACGGGCCTCACGCGTGAGACCCCCCCCCACGCGGCGCCAGCGCGCGCGCCCCTCCCCCATGAGTACCCAGGCGCGCGCGTGCAACTGTCGTCCCCCGCGACCGCGTCTGTTCCTGCCCCACCCCCAACGCCGGCGACCCGGGGTACCCCCACACGGCCGCCCACGGTCCCCAGACTTCCGACCGTACAAGCCCGGAGGGGTAGTCTCAAATAAAGGCTCTGCTCCAATGGAACTGGGGCGAGGGGCAGGGGATGAAGCGACAGGGACTCACCCGAGTGCAGCCGCCTCCAGGCAGCGCCGGGGTAGGGGTGCCGAAGGGAAGCGAGTGTGGGCTGTGCGCGAGCTGCGGCCGCGGAGGAGCAGCCTCGGGGTGAGGCGAGCAGGCTAGCGGGCAGGAGGTGAGAGGGCGAGGGGCCCGTGCGTCTCAGCCGAGCTTCTGTCACCGCCGCATGGCCGCCCAGCAGGGCCCCGCTCAGCGCCTAGATCCAATGGCCAGGAACCGAGAGAGAGGCTGGGGTAACCGCAGCAGGCGGGCGGCCGCGGCTAGAGAACGCGTGCGGGGAAGCGGGGGGGCGATCGGTGGCCCCTTTTCTCTGCTCTCTGAGCTTCTCTCTCACCCTCCTCCTTTTTTTTCCCTTTTTTTTTTTTGTTCCTAGAAGGCTTGTTGCGCTTGCGCACCCGCAATGCCGCCCAGCGGGAGTTGTAGTTTTTGATTCTTCCCCATTAAAGCGATAGCGGGGGCGGTGGACTACGAGTCCCAGGAAGCGTCGCGCCCGCGAACCCCGAGCCCAGGGGACGCCGAGAGCGCAATGCCCGGCCCTCTCCTGCAAGGACTGTCAATGGAGGCGCGGGGTGGTGGGATCGAGAACATGGCTGCACCTGGGGCCTGTGCGGCCGCCCAGTGGGGGAGGGGAGCTGGGGTGCAGGGGCGAAAATCTAGGCAGTTGCGGGCTCCAGCCTCCTCTCTGCGGAGCATCAGCCGCTGTGCAAGACTCGAGCTTACTCCTGCACCCCAGATTCCCTGAACATTGCGAGACCGGAACACGGTAACGGCCGGGAAGCCCCAGAGCGGCCTGCCGGCCTCCGTGCTCGCCGAGGGATTTCCTCCGCCCTGCACCACCCTCTGGGACACAAAGAACTTAGTTTAGAAAGCGTGCCTTGGAAAAGACAGTGTGCCCGGACTTTGGACGGGGGAGGGGGTGGGACTCTTCTGTGCCCCCAGAGACTCGACATTTAGAAAGAAAGTTGAGAAAAAGCCATGGAGTGGGAGCAGATAACCTGATTTGTAGCCAGGTTTGTTCTGTCAACCACTAAGACTTTTTACTCAAATCCATCCCCCCCTACAGTTTTTCTTTTGCTTCTCAACTTTCATTAGCTCATGAATTTCCAGAATGCTGAGACATTACTGTACACTTAAACTCAAAGTTTAAAAACTTGACCCAGAGATTTCAGATGTTAATGTAAAGCGCAAAATTGAGTGGTTTTGTGATTTTCCTTTCCATGGGGGATTCAAGCCAAGCCGGCCAACCTTCTCCTCCCCCTCCCCCTCCCCCTCGGTAGGTGGCGACCACATCGCCTTTTCCAGCCTCTGTCGCTGGCAAGAAAACTTTCCAAACAGCCATTCTCTTGATGTACAGCAAATTTATCCGCGAGAAATACCTTTCCAGACCCCCAATGGACGCCTAAAACCCCAGATAATACCACACTTTATATATACTGATTTTTCCTATACATACATACCTTTCTCCTTAGTCAACTTCAACTCTGCAGGAAATGTGGCAGCAGCTTCTTCAACAGCAGGCACAGCCTCTGCAGTAGTTCTTACATGTCTCAGTCCAAACCTATTCCTGAATCTGTGTAACCACCCCTTACTTGCAGTAAATGGCTTGGTGTCACTCCTTTCAGAGGATCCCTTGCTCAAGTCTTCATACAGGCTCAGTGCTTTCTGGCGTAACACAGTGCTGTCAACCGGAACGCATTTTTTGTTCATGTCTTCCACCCACAAACTTAATGCCTTTTCCATCTTAACTAAGCACTTGTCACGCACTGTGGCTGTAACTTTTGCAGTCTGAGGTGCAACAGCAAAACTAGAACGAATTTCTTTTTCCTTCTTCACAATTTCACGGATAGAAGATTCGTTCTTACTGTAGATCTTAGCAACCTCAGCATAGGATTTTTTTTCTTTCCTTATTAAGTCAAGAATTTTCACCTTTTCACTTAAAGGGAGCACTTTACGGCTTCTCTTGGGCATATCTGAATTGCCAGCATCACTACTCTTGCGCCTTGGGGCCATTATTAAGTTAAAAAAATGAAAAGGTTACTTGAACACCAGCACTGAGATACTGAGACAGTCGATCTGATAAGGGAGACCGCTACTAAGTGACTCATGGGCGGGGAGCCTCTACAGCGTGGAGACGCTGGACAAAGCATTAGAAAGTGAGTTGTTAGACAAAAGTTCATTTAGTCAAGATTACCCTTGTCATCATTAAAAATTTGTTTGGGAGATAGTTCCCTGCTTCTATGAATTTGTTTAATGCTTCAGAATGGAATTGTGCTCCTCCTTCATGAACAACTCCAACTTCCTTTATGTTGAAACAGTTTCTAAAACTCTTAAATCCTAAAGCAGTTTCTAAAACTTTAGCTGGCTTTGAATTGCCTCTAGACATAACCCTGGCCCTTTGGGGACAATGAACAGTACTGTATATGGAATGGTGTGTGGTTTAAATAGCAAGCTTTTTCTCAGTGTACTGATTGATGTTGATGAGTGTAACCCTCAAATTTATGTCTATAACTGTAATTTACAACCTTTTTCATCTCATGACATATATGAATTAATTACCAAAATTCTGCAGCACATCAAAAAAAGCATACTTTTTTTTTTCCTAATCTGACCCAAAAAAATAGATATAATTTGATGCAGTCGCACTGGATGGCTATCATGGTATTGGCTGTTGTCATTTTTTAATTTGACAGTCTAAGGGAACAGTTCCCTGGCTAAATAGTCAGGTATTACATGTTTTAAAAATTGGCACACTATTGTGACATAGCACACCAGTTGAAAATCGCTAGTCTCTATTCATTAAATATGCTTTTTCAGTCTTCCCTAAGGCCTGGCTCACTACCTTGGCTGTTACTGGTATACTTGTTGCTATTTGTTAGCCAATTCCTCCCTCCCTCATTGGTACGGATGCTTTCTTAATGGTGATCATGTTATCCACTTTGGATACCATCTCTCAGCACAGCCACTTATTTTTTCCCACAGGATTGAATTGGTGTATTTTTGGTTAAGCAACAAAAGAAAAAGAAAATTATTGATTTGTGTTTAAGATTGGTATAGTATAGAATCCTTTCTTTAAATCACATTCAACTTACTTTGGAATAACATTCAACATAACAAGATATGTGTGCCATGATTAAGATTGTAGGAAGAGCAAATTCACAGCTCTTTATTCATTCTCACTTCAGTGCACAGATAACAGGTGGCAGAATCTTGCATGTTATTTATTTCAAATTACTCCAAATATTTCTGTTGTTTATGTTTATTTTTTACTTATTATATCTTTATTGATTTCAGAGAGAAAGGGAGAATGAGAGAGAGAGAGAGAAACATCAATGATGAGAGAATCATTGATTGGCTACCTCCTGAATGCCCCCCACTGGGGATTGAGCCCACAACCCTGGCATGTGCCCTGACTGGGAATCAAACTGTGACCTCCTGATTCATAGGTCGACATTCAACCACTGAGCCATGCCGGCTGGGCAATATTTTTATGTTTAACCTAGTGTATGTAATACTGCAGATAAGTGTCCGCATAATATGACACTTCCATTCTATTGTTTACTTGGGAATCAAAAGCCAAGTCAAACTGGTCTAAGCCAGGCTAGAGATGAATCTAAATCAAATGTGAGCTCTCCCACCAATTCAAATTCATCTTCACATAAATTCTGAACTTACAGTCTTGCTGACCGCTTTTAAAAAACAAAGGATCTGGGCCCTGATTGGGTAGCTCAGTTGGTTAGAGGATCCTTCCAATACACCAACGTTTCCTGTTCAATCCCCAGTCAGGGCACATAAAAGAAGCAACCAATGAATGCATAAATAAGTGGAACATTAAAATACCAACAGCATATTTTACAGACCTAGAATAAACTCTCCAAAAATTCATATGGAATAAAAAAAGGCCCCGAAGAGCAGCAACAATCCTGAGAAAGTATAACAAAGTTGGAGGGATCACAATACCAGATATCAAACTATATTACAAAGCCACTATTCTCAAAACTGCCTGGTACTGGCACAAGAATAGACATATAGAGCAATGGAACAGAACAGAGAACCCAGAAATCAACCCAAACCATTATGCTCAATATTTGACAAAGGAGACAAGAATATATAATGGCGTCAAGACAGTCTCATAAAAAAAAAAATGGTATTGGGAAAATTGGACAGATACATGCAAAAAAATGAAACTAGAACACCAACTTACACCATACATAAAAATAAACTCAAAATGGATAAAGGACTTAAATGTAAGACAGAAAACCATAAAAATCTTAGAAGAATCCATAGGCAGCAAAATATCAGACATATTTTGTAGAAATATCTTCACCTGCACAGCTTCTAGGACAATGGAAACTAAAAAGAAAATAAACAAATGGGACTACATCAAAATGAAAAGCTTCTGCACAGCAAAAGAAACCATCAACAAAACAAGAAAGCTCACTGTATGGGAGAACATATTTGCCAATGTTATCTCCGATAAGGATTTATTCTCCAAAATTTACAGGGAACTCATACAACTTAACAAAAAGAAGATGAACAACCCAATCAAAAAATGGGCAAAGGACCTAGATAGACATTTTTTGAAAGAGGACATACAGAAGGCCAAGAGATACGAAAATGTGCTCAAAGTCACTAATTATCCGAGAGATGCAAATCAAAACGACAATGAGATACCATCTCACACCTGTCAGATGGCTATCATCAACAAATCAACAAATGACAAGTGCTGCTGAGGATGTGGAGAAAAAGGAACCCACAAACACTGCTGGTGGGAATGCAGCCACTATGGTAAACAGTATGGAGTTTCCTCCAAAAATTAAAAATGGAACTCCCATTTGACCCAGTAATCCCACTTCTAGGAATATATCCCAAGAAATCAAAAACACCAGTCAGAAAGGATATACGCACCCCTATGTTCATAGCAGCACAATTTATAATAGCTAAGATTTGGAAACAGCCTAAGTGACCATCAGTAGATTAGTGGATTAAAAAACAGTGGTACATCTATATCAAGCATGTCAAACTCAAAGGCTAACATGGGCCAAATAAGGTTTAAGTTTATGTGAGCCACAAAAAAACAAAAGCTTCAATTTTCTTTTCAAATATATTTTATTGATTTTTTACAGAGAGGAAGGAAGAGAGATAGAGAGAAACATCGATGAGAGAGAAACATTGATCAGCTGCCTCCTGCACGCCCCCTATTGGGGATGTGCCTGCAACCCAGGCACATGCCCTTGACCGGAATCGGACCTGGGACCCTTTAGTCCACAGGCTGACACTCCATCCACTGAGCCAAACCGGTTTCAACTCAATTTTCATAGAAATGTAGGTTTATTTCATTAGAGACATGCTGAATACAAAGGGCTGAAATAAATGAGTAATTGTTAACATAAAATAGAGCATTTTAATAAAAATTATTTTTTTTTGAACATTAACTCACCAGACACTGAATAACTGCATAAATTAATAAGCATAACGCAAATAAACCTATTTTTCTTGTTATCCCAAAGCGAAATATTTTCTATTGTACACACCAAACAGGTCAGTACAAGACTAATGACATGGCAATCAGCTGCTAAAATATTCGCTGCTAGTATTAGTGAAGAGAAGTGTTATGCCTGTGCATAAGGTGCATAAGGGAAATGAATGCAACACGATTATAGTAATCAGTCATTAGCGAACATTGTAGTTCATTATTAATAACTAGTGGCCTAGTGCACGAATTCATGCACATTGAAAGGAAATTAATTAGAAGAAATATTCTAATATCACTAATCCCCTTTATAACAGAAGTGTCAACCAAATTCACAATCAACAATGACAGAAACATACACATGCGATTGGCACCAGTGAGAGCTTTATATATATATAGATAACCTTGCTTAATTAGACCTGCTTTCTGATTTAGCTAAAATTTTTCCAGCCTAGTGAAGCACCCCAACTTCTCTTTCAAGTAATTGTTAGCAACACAGCAGTAAAAATCAATAGGAAGCACATTACTATTGTAGATCACACAGGGAGAACAAAGGGTAAAATATTTAACTGCAGCAGTGTTTGACTATATTCTGCTCAGTGAGAAAACCTGAAGTCATTTTCAAAGTCCACTGTTTCTTCTTTTCAGTTGGGTCAAGTTTCTAAGCTTTCTAAATTTCCATTTTCCGGCTAATGAAAAGAAAATAGGATTCCATCAAGTCTCCTATCTACCAACTCCAGGACTTCTGTGAGGATCAAATGAGATGAGGCATGGGAAAATGTTTCACCGATATTTGGTTACAGTGTAAAATGTTTGCACCTGGCTATAAAGCAAGTAGTGTTCCTGGGCTGAAGAGACTCCAAGGAGGCTAGTCGTCACGAGGGAGAGGAAGCTGGGTGTTGCTGCATGACATTATTACCTGGCGCCCACAGCCACCGTTTCCAGGCTGGACTGTGCTATGGGCCACATTTTGCACAGTGGGGTCTTGGCAGCTTTGGCTGCAATTTGGTGGGGTGTTGCCCCAGGGTGGTGGCAGGGCCTGTGTCCCACTTGGGGGAAGCCGAGTGTTGCTTTGTGGGCACCAGCTCAACCATGCCGTTTCTCTGTAAATGGCCAGTGCACATCATGGCAGCTCCTGCATTGAGCATCTGCCCCCTGGTGTCAGTTCACATCATAGTGACCGATTGGACAGTTGGACACTTAGCATATTAGCCTTTTATACATATACTAGAGGCCCAGCACATGATTGAAATTGCGTGAGGAGGCATCCTGCGGCAGGCCAGGACCTGCGCCTGACCTGCATAGTGCTGGCTGCTGTGTTGTGTCCGCTGGGGTGGGGGCGTGCTCCGAGCCACGCAATGGCCACTTGGAGCACGCCTTTGGCTGCCACATTGTGTCTGCTGGGGTGGGGGCAGGCACTCCTATATGTTGTGTCTCCACTCCGGCCCACCCCCAGCCCCAGCCTCTCCGTGTATTGTGTCTCCACTCTGGGCCACCCCCAGCCCAAGCCTCTCTACAGCTGCTGGGGCTGGGGGAAGCACACAGTCCCCTCCCGCCCATCTGCGTGCACAGCTCCTCATGAGCAGTCATGATACCTGGCTAATTAGCATATTCCCTGTTTATCTATATAGACTAGTGGCTTATATATATATTAGACTAGTGGCCCAGTGCATGAAATTTGTGCATGGGGGGGGGTGTCCCTCAGCTTGGCCTGCACCCTCTCCAATCTGGGACCCCTTGAATGATGTCCTACTTCTGGTTTACAGGGAACAGGCCTAAAACTGCTGGCTCCTAACCGCTCACCTGCCTGCCTGCCTGATTGCCCCTAACCACTCTGCATGCCAGCCTGCTCACCCCTAACTGCCCCCCATGCCAGTGTGCTCGCCCCAACTGCCCCCCCTGCTGGCCTGCTCACTCCAAACTGCCCCACCCTGCTGTCCTGATCACCCCCAACTGACCCCCACTGACGACCTGCTTGCCCTCAACTGGCCCCCCTGCTGGTCTGCTCACCCCCAACTGTCCCCCTCGCCAGCCTGATCACCCCAACGACCCTCCTCCCCAACAGCCTGATCACCCACAACTGCTGTCCCATCCTGGCCTGATCACCCACAACTGCCCTCCCCTCTTGGCCTCTAACTGCCTCTACCTCAGCCCTGCCACCATGGCTTTGTCCAGAAGCACGTCCGGAAGGTCTCCTGGAAGGTCTCCCAGTCTAATTAGCATATTATCCTTTTATTAGTATAAATAGAGGCCTGGTGCATGGGTGGGGGCCGGCTGGTTTGTTCTGAAGGGTGTCCCAGATCAGAGTGGGGGTTCCCTTGGGGCATGGGGTGGCCTGGGCAAGGGGCCTGTGGTGGTTTGCAGGCTGGCCACACCCCCATAGGGCGAGGGTCCCTGCTGGGGGGGCGTGGCCAGCCTGGGTGATGGGCTGAGGGCCATTTTCAGGCTGGCCACACCCCCTGGCACCCCAAGCTCCCAGCCCCTCTTTTTTTTTTTTCCTCCAGCCACTCTTTGAGCGGTGGCCAGGGCAGGTGGGAAGCTTGGCTTCCTCCATTGCCAGGGGCAACCCAAGCCTCCTGCTTGTTCCAGCTCCATGGCTGCCGCCAAATTTGTTGGGTTAATTTGCATACTCGCTCCTGATTAGCTGGTGGGAATAGTGGAGGGACAGTCAATTTGCATGTTTCTCTTGTATTAGTGTAGATAGAATATGTATAACAGGATATTGTAAAAATTAAGTTATGAAAATTTTTTAAAATATATTTTTATTGATTTCAGGGAGAAAGGGAAAGGGAAAGAGAGATAGAAACATGAATGATGAGAGAGATTGATTGGCTGCCTCCTGCATGCTCCCCACTGGGGATTGAGCCCACAACCCAGGCATGTGTCCTCGATCAGAATTTAACTCAGGACCTTTTAGTCCACAGGCCAATGCTCTATTCACTGAGCCAAACCAGCCAGGGCCAGTTACAAAATTTTTATTAAAATGTTTCTTGCATACCATTATATTGGCTGGGCCACAAAAATATTTGTTGTGGACCACAAGTTTGACAGGCTTGATCTACACAATGGAATATTATGCTGCTATAAAAAGGAAGGAACTCTTACTATTTGCAACAGCTTGGATGGATCTGGAGAGCATTTTGCTTAGCATAATAAGCCAGTCAGAGAAAGATAAATATCACATGATCTCACTCATTTATGGAAAATAATGAACAACATAAACTGATGAACAAAAATAGAGCCAGAAGCATCAAACAGACTGTCCAACCTAAGAAGGAAGGTGGAGGGGGGGAGATAAGAGATCAACCAAAGGACTTGCATGCATGCATATGAGCATAACCAGTGGACACAGACAGTAGGGTGGTGAAGGCATGTGCTAAGGTATGGGAGAGGTCAATGGGGGAAAAAGAAGACTTATGTAATACTTTAAACAATAAAGAATTTAAATTAAAAATAAATAAATAAATAAAACAACTAACCTATGTATCTCTGGCGCTCTCTCTCTCTCTCTCTCTCTCTCTCTCTCTTCCTCCCCCTCTCTCATCAATAAATAAAATTTAAACTAAAAAACAACAACAAAAACCAAGGGTCTTGAAGAATAATTATCCTCTCCTTAGGTTTTCAATACTTGGTGTCAAGAATGGACCTTCTCCATTATCATGTGACCCACCCAGAATAGGAACTCCTGATCACCCATTCTGACAACTACACTTACACCACTTGGTCAAGGTCATTGTTGTTGAGATCATTTGTGGTAGTACTATTTTTAGAAAAAGCAACCATGTAGGTTGCATTGGTGTAAAAAAAAAAAAAAAGGTAGTGCTACTTTTAAAGATGCTCTTTCAAATCCAAACTGAATAATCTTTTTGCCACTCTGCCATATAGTTTAAATTGCCCAAAACCATAGTTGAGAAACTCTTGACACAATTATTTTTTGCAACACATCCAGTATTTTGATAAATACTAAACAGAAATCTTTTTTTTAATATATTTTATTGATTTGTTTACGGAGAGGAAGGGAAAGGGATAGAGAGTTAGAAACATCAATTAGCTGCCTCCTGCACACCGCCTACTGGGGTTGTGCCCGCAATCAAGGTACATGCCCTTGACTGGAATCGAACTTGGGACCTTACAGTCCACGCTCTATCCACTGAGCCAAACCAGTTAGGGCAAAATCTTTTTTCCAAAACTTCTTAATGCAGTCCCAATATATTCTGAGTTTAATTTATTGGTTTGTTTTTATAAAATATATAGACAATGTGATATAAAATATATATTATTTGTAAGATAGAAGTTTGGTCTTTTAGATAAATGTTCCCAGTTAGGATTTGCGTGCCTAATTCCCATCACATTGATAAGGTCATAGTAACATCTTTGGCTATTAAATAGTGTCTGGACTCTAGGAGGTAACATCTTTGTTATTATTACAAGGATGCTTTTTTAACTGATTACAAACACTCTTTTTGAACAGTTTTTGTTTGAATAACAATCATATTTAGAATCCTGGATAAATGACCTCTTCCAAAGGTAGGGAAAAAAATAAATCCAACTTATAATTTATTCATAATAATTAATAATGTAGAAGGGATCTAAATAGACCTTCCAGCTCTTCCTATTCCTTTTGTGTAGCTATCTGCCCTATGCAGTAAACCTAATCATGTAACACCAGTTGAAATTGCTTTATTTGTGGAGTTAACCAAGTTTAGATGAACATTATCTCCTATTTAGTATTATTATTATATTTTTGTGATTGTTCTGTAACTTAATTTTTAAAAAGTAAAATATAGTATTTTCTCTGCTCCCTCAAGGATTTGGGGGATCAGATGATATGTAAATGAAAATACTTTATAAACTCTTAATTAAATGTTATATAAGTATTAGGTGTAATAAGTTAACATTCAAAACATTATTTACAAATATTTTATGAACAAAATGTCCACGTTTTGTTTCTTGTTCTTGTTCTTGTTCTCCTTTTTTGTTTTTTTGTTAATCCTTACCCAGGAATATTTTTTCCATTGAATTTTTTAGAGAGAATGGAAGGGAGGAAGGGGGAGTGAGAGAGAGAAAAACATCGATGTGAGAGAGACAGATGGATTGATTGCCTCCTGAACTCACCCCTACTAGGCTGGTAATAAAACCTGCTACCCAGGTACCTGCCCATGACCTGTAATCAACCCGAGACCCGAGCAACTGAGCCACACCAGCTAGGACTCCATATTTCATTTCTTTTTTAAAAATATATTTTTATTATTTCAGAGAGGAAGGGAGAGAAAGAGAGAGATAGAAACATCAATGAAGAGAGAGAATAATCTATCTTTTGGCTGCCTCCTGCATTGGGGATCGAGCCCACAACCTGGGCATGTGCCCTTGGCTAGAATGGAACCTGGGGCCCTTCAGTCCGAAGGCCAATGCTCTATTCACTGAGCTAAACCAGCTAGGGCTCCATGTTTCATTTCTAACTAAAAAAATATCTTGTGCATTTTATAATTTTACTTTAAACATTTTTCTCTTATGATTTCCAATATAAACTTAACATTCTGTTTCTTTTCTTTTTTCGTTTTAATCCTCAACCAAGGATATGTTTATTGATTTTAGAGAGAAGGGAGAGGGAGAGTAATATTGATAGGAGAGAGAAATATCAATCTGTTGCCTCCCTGACAGGGAAATGAACCCATAACTTTCTTAGTGTAAGGGATAATGCTCCAACCCACTGAGCCACACTGCAGGGGCAAAGTTCTATTTCTTTATTCTTTTTTTTTTTTAATTAAAAATTTTTTCCAATTACAATTTCCACTTCAAAATTACTTTGTATTAGTTTCAGGTGTACAGCATAGTGGTTAGACCAGTGGTTGGCAAACTGCGGCTTGTGAGCTACATGCGGCTCGAGAGCCGCGGTTTGCCACTCTGTTGACTAATGAGTTTGCTGACCACTGGGATAGGGGCTTAATCACAAGGAGCAACAAGAGCCTGTAATTATTGGAATCGAGAGTATAGGTCAGTGGTCGGCAAATTCATTAGTCAACAGAGCTGCAGTTTGTCGACCACTGGGTTAGACAATCATATACTTTACAAAGTGTGTCCCTCAATATTTCCAGTAGGTTTCTTGGTACTTTTATTTTTTTAAGAGTGAGGAAAACAGCCCTAACCAGTTTGGCTCAGGGTTTCGCTAAATTTATCAGCCTTTTCTAAGATACTCTTGAAAAACCTTATAACTGTGGTTTTGAATTCTATATCCAGTCGTTTGTTTTCCTCCATTTCTTTCGTTTGTGATCTGTTTCTTTGTCTCTGCATTTTCGCTGCTTCCCTGAGTTGGTAGGGTAGCTTTGTGTGCTAAGTTTCCTATATGGCCCAGTGGGTCGGCCTCCCCAGTTAACCTGAGGTGGACACTCTTGGTGCACCCCTTTGTGGACTGTGTGTACAGCCTTGTTGTAGTTAAGTCTTGATTGTTGTTGGTATCACTGGGAGGAATTGACCTCCAGGCCAGTTGGCTGTGAGGATCAGCTGTGTCTACACTGGGAGAAGTTCGGTGCTGGAGACAGCCGTATAGGATCAGACTTGCAAAATTGCAAAAGCCTCTGTGCTCAGCTTGGGTGGGGCGGAGTCTCAGGCCGGAGCAGACAGTCTTGGCTTCCTGTCAGTCCTGCCCTTGCGCATGCGCCTCCAGACCCCTGCCTTCCCCGGCTCCCCTGAGTCTCTGAGTCTCCGTGTGCCTTTCTCTCTATCTGACAGTCCAGACTCCCCCTGTATGAGCCTGAGTCCATGGGGTTTTGCCCGGATCTGGGGTTCAGTACAGTCAGAACTGGGGTTCAGTGCAGTCGGGGGCTTCCTTCCCCCTCCTGCCAGAGAAAGCCAGCTAGCCACTCAGCCGCCCTTTCTCTCTGCGCACGTGTCTCCGTACCTCAGCCCTTTGCCGCTCCTCTGATTCTCCATGAGCTTTTCTCTTTCCTTCTAGTTGTAGAATTTCCACTCAGCTAGCCTTCCTGTGGTTCTGGATGATGTCCATTTTGTCTTTTAGTTGTAGTTTTGAAATTGTTGTGCAAGGCAGCAGTTTAGGTGCTTACCTATGCCGCCATCTTGGTTTCTCTACTGTCCATTCCTTGATTCTTGTATGTGCTCAGATCAATCCAGTAACCTTAATGTACTGGGACAATGCTCTAACTAACTAACTGAACTACCTGGCAGGATGGTTTCTTGATTCTTTATCTTTTCATATTTACCAAGCCTTTTCTCTTTTCTGGTAAATCATAGCAATCTTTTTAAAACCCTTCAAGACTTTGTGTTTATTATAATTAATGTACATGCACTCGGGGAAGTTTTCATCTAAGAATAAAGAGAAAGTTTGAACAATGGATTAGAGGGGGGAAAAGAAGCCAATAATAGTGAAATTAGCCTATCATCAGTTAGTCAAGTACTTGACTTGTTTTTCCAGCAGTGGGAAAGTGTTCCATTATGCTCTCCCCCCTGAATCTAGGGAGGGACTGGACAGGCTCTGAGTTGTACCTGGGGCCTTTGACTGACTTCATTCATTCCATCAAATTGTGCTCTCCAATCCCAAATGAACTCAGATTGGCCCCTGGGTAATAGGTGAGGAGCAGCAGGAAAGAACCTGAGCTATTAGCCCAGCACCAAAGCTCAGTGGTTGAACATTGACCTATGAACTAGGAGGTCATGGTTCAATTCCCAGTTGGGGCACCTGGGCTGCAGGCTTGATCCCCAGTATGAGGCATTCAGGAGCTTTCATCTCAGAAATCAATTAAAAAATTTTTTTTAAAAAAGAGAACCTGAGCTATTAAATTCTGAAAAGTCTAAGAAACTCTCTGTCCTCCAGAAATGTATAATGGCTAATTTATTTTTTTTATTGATTTCAGAGGGAGAGAGAAATAGAAACACCAATGATAAGAGAGAATCATGTATCAGCTGCCTCCTGCACACCCCACACTTTGGATCGAGTCTGCAACCCCCAACCCAGGCATATATCCCACCAGAAATCAAACTGTGACCTCTGATTCATAGGTCAACACTCAACCACTGAACTACACTGGCCAGGCTAATAATGGCTAATTTTTTGAGCATTTCTTTAGTGCCAAATGCTGTACTCAATATTTAATAGGTTATCTCATTGCACACTGACAATGGCCTGTGGTTGGTGCTTAGAGCCTTCCCATACAATAAAAAAATTCAGAAAGGTTAAGCTACTTAGCCAAGGATACACAGAGGGCAAAATACAGATTCTAATCTATATCTGTGTCCTAGCCTGAATTATTTTTTCAAAAAATATATTTTTATTGATTTCAGAGAGGAAGGGAGAGGGACAGAGAGATAGAAACATCAGTAATGAGAGAGAATCATTGATCAGCTGCCTCCTGCACGCCCCCCACTGGGGATCGAGGCCGAAACCTGGGCATGTGCCCTTGACCTGAATCAAACCTGGGACCCCTCAGTCCGCAGGCTGATGCTCTATCCACTGAGCCAAACCGGTTAGGGCCTAGCCTGAATTCTTAACTACTGCTGTCTATTTTTAGGCTATAGACAGATATAGTAAATTAATCAAATACAAAGTACACTCAGGTAAACGCCAATACATAGTATGAGAAGGTTGAAGATGAAGCAGAAACTTTTCATGGAGGAGGGAAATTTGAAATTAATATTAAAGGTTAGCCCTGGTCGGTTTGGCTGAGTGGATATAGTCTCAGCCCTCAGACTGAAGGGATCTGAGTTCGATTCTAGTCAAGGACATGTACCTTGGTTGCAGGTTTGATCCCCAATCCTGGTTGGGCACATGCGGCAGGCTACCAATAGATGTGTTTGTCTCTCACTTGTGGATGCTTCTCTCTCTGTCTCTCCCGCTGGCTTCCACCCTAAAATTAATCGAAGAATACCCTCGGGTGAGGGTTAACAAAACACACACACACACACTCAAAACATGCACACAAGAAATATTAAAGGCTAGATGGAGTTTTAAAAAATAAAATAAAAATAACATGAGAAGAACTCTCTTAGCCTTCTAATACTTCTAATTAAAGGTATCCTTCTAGAAAAAGTAAATTATGCCTATAGTGAGCAAATAGCCATCCTTTAAAAATGTATAGAAATGAGTTCATGCTGTGCATATTATTCTTTTTAAAATATGTTTTTATTGATTTTAGAGAGGGGGGAGAGAAATATGGTAAGAGAGAAACGTCAACATATATCAGCTGCCTCCTGGGTGCCCCCCACTGGGGATGGAGCTAGCAACCCAGGCATGTACACTGACTGGGAATCTAACTGGTGACCTGCTGGTTCGATGCTCAACCACTGAACATACTGGCTGGGCTATGCACATTATACTTACCAGTTTCCTAATGATGGATGTGTAGATTGTTTTGTTGTAGGCAGCAGGAATGGCACCAGGTGTTAGACCAGTGGGGTCAGACCCATTCTGGTTTCAGCGACCTCATACTCGGGTTCTGGTTGAGAAAGAATTCAGAGTCCAGACCCCAACTGTAAGAGAACATTTATTCGGTAGGAAAAGGTAGAAAAAGTAATTCACAGGAAAAACTGGTTTAGGAAACAAGTTATAGTGGTAAAGGAAGGGTCCTTGGAGCTTGGAAGTAAGGAAGCTAATGATAACTTGCCTAGGATAGGGAAGGGGAGAAGGGAAGGGGAAAGAAAGGCACAGGTGTGCTCCCTGGAGGGAGAGTGCCTGGGTCCTTCCTTCTAAGGGTTTTAAGGGTGGAGATTTTAGGGGAGGTCCCAGGAGAAGATCTCAATAGAATATTCAGTAGCTTTCCAGTATGTCCATTTAGGGTTGTGGTCTCCACTGATTGATTTAAAAATCTATATATATAAAAGCCCAGCGACTGAGACGGTGGAATGACCGGAATGACTGGTGGCTATGATGCGCACTGCAGCAGCCAACCAGCCTGATCTGGGCCCCTGATCAGCAGCCTCCCACCCCCCATCCCCCGGGGCTGGCTCAGCCCCCGATTGCTCCCAACACCCTGATCAGGGGTGGGGCCAGCTGGCCAACTGCCCACGGCCCCTCCCCTTGCTGGCCTTGCCCAATCGGGCCCCCATTGGAGTGGGCCGACTGGGCCCCACCAGTGCATGAATGCGTGCACTAGGCTCTAGTATACTCATAAAAATGACCTTGGAGGAGGTCATTATTCCATGCAGCTGGTCCTGACCTCTGCCATGGTTGATTTTGATTTTGTTTGCTTATCTGGGCCTGGAGCTGAAATACAACTTGAGGCCTAGATGTTATCTCTAGGGAGGAAAGGTCAGGGGGTCCAAACCTCATGACCAGTGACATGCTAGAGGAGGAAAAGTTACCCTGGGGGCAAGGTCCCACGCTACAATTGATTGTCCATTGCTAGGCACCTGGGGCTTTCCATCCTGGTGACCTTCTGTACCTGGCCCATCATTCTTGCTCTGCTCATATCTAACTGCCTACAACAGTTTCTTCTATTTTTTGCTACATTATTGCTTGGCATATTTTTATGAGTTTATTTTTAAAGCAAATTCTTAGTAAAATTATCACAAAGCATCTGTGCACCTAAAATTTTGATGCACATTGCCAATTTACCCTCCAAAAAAAAAATTGCACCACTCTTAATTCTGGTGGAAAGTTAGCATTTTTTAGCAGTTTTGATACAGTATACATATTAGATATGAAAAATTAGGAATCTTTTCACATTTTTATTATCCATTTGCATTTATGTTTCTGCAAACAATATGTCATTTTCATTTTCACAATTAGGGCCTAGGCGGTTTTCCCTTATTCGCTTGTATAAGTCCTTTATAAATGAAAGAAAATCACCTTTGGTTTGTTATGTGTGTTACAAATATTTCCCTGGTTTGCCTTTTGACTGTGACATCATTTTATGTTGTTGTTATACTGGTTTCATTTTTACATAGTCAAAGTTATCAATTTTTTTCTTTATGTCTTTGGTACTGTAAAATCAATGGTGAGGAAAGCCTACCTTACACCAAGATAGATAAAGCGATAGAAACAGACATGTATATTATATTGTATGTATACACAACACACACACATTCTTTTCACAGCAAGATTTCTACATTTCTCTGTCTCTAGCATCTTCCTTGTTTGGGTGAGCTGTCTGGGACTTTCCATTTCAGGGGCCCTTTAAGGCTCTGCCTCAAGGTAAGCCACGCGCTCCTGCCCCAGGGGCATCCTTTTCGGCTGCCCCTCTTGGAGTAGGGCAGCCACCTATGACTTGCTTGCCTTCCAGCACAGAACCCGCAGGCACATCACTTCCCTGGCTGCCTCGGGCCATCGGTTTCCAACCCAGAGGGAAAGTCTTCCTCTACTCTGCACCTGGAACTCTGCGCTTCCCCGCAGGCTCCCAACACCAACTTATCACTTCTTTGATGCCTGGGATTGCAGTGGCTCTGGGCAGCCCAAGAAATCCCAGAGGCAGGCACATGGCCAGTGGAGTATTTCAGTGGGTACTCATGTACTAGTTGAGGGAAGTGGGGAAAAGGACCCATGACCCTCCTGAATCCTGCTGCAATTTCAGGCACCTAGCCAACTAGTGGGGAAATCCCTACTTAGGCATTTTCATACAGCTTTGAACAAAAGCGAGGCTGGACCTTCTGGCAACTCTGTTCCTCAATATAAACTGTGAACAGATATTCTGATTTTATAGTTCAGTCTTTGTGACTTGCTCAGGAGTTACCCTCCCCAATCCTCCTCCCAGTTCTGCTCCCCCAGACAGCATCATTGATCTAAATAGTGAAAACAAAAACAATAAAAATAAACAAATAATGAAAACATGCTTCTTTAGCCCTAACCAGTTTGGCTCAGTGGATAGAGCATCGGCCTGCGGACTGAAAGGTCCCAGGTTCGATTCTGCTCAAGGGCAGCTAAATCGATGTTTCTTTCTCATCAATGTTTCTAACTATCCTTCTCCTTTCCTCTCCGTAAAAAATCAATAAAATATATTTTTAAAAAAGAAAACATGCTCCTCCAGTCTTTCTAACTAGTGAAAGAGAAAGTTTCAGTTTGGTATGGATGTTGTCTTTGGTTTATTATAGTAAAAAATAGTATATAGCAAAGTTTACCATTTAACCTGGTCCATGTGTCTCAGTGGTTGAGCATCAACCTAAGAACCAGGAGGTCATGGTTCAATTCCCAGTCAGGGTATAGGTCAGGGCACCAGGTAAGGGAAGTTTTCTGTCATTATTTTTTCAAATAAGTTTTCATTTTCTTGCTCCCTCTCTTCTCCTTCCAGTTACCCCCATGATGTGAATGTTTGTACACTTGAAGTTGTCCCAGAGGCTCCTTACACTATCTTCATATTTTTTTCCCTCTTTTGCTGTTCTGAATGGGTGTTTTTTACTTCCTCATAATACAAATTCTTGATTTGATTATTGGCATCCTCTAAGTTATGCTCTCTTTTAGTTAGTGTATCCTTCATATCTGACAGATCCTTTTTTATGTTGTTGATGTTCTCACTAAGTTCCTGTAAGTTCTCACTAAGTTCCTTGAACATCCTTATAACCATTGTTTTGAACTCTGTATCTAGTAGTTTTCTTGCTTCCATTTCATTTCATTTTTTTCTGGAGATTTTTCCTGTTCTTTCATTTGTGAAATGTTTCCTTGTCTCTGTGCTTTGATGGCTTCCCTGTGTTTATTTCTATGTATTAGGTATATCTGCTATCTCTCCCGGATTTGGTTTAGTCACCTTGTGTAGTAGGTGTCCTGTAGGGCCCAGTGTCTCAGTCTCCCCAGTCACCTGAGCTGGGCACTCCAGGAGTGACCCTGTGGGAGTTGTGCACTTTCCTATTGTAGTTGAGCCTTGGTTGAAGTTGGTGTCACTGGGAGGGATTGACCCCCAGGCCAATTGGTTGGGGGGATCAGCTGCAACTGCAGTGGAAGAGCTGCTGTACAGGAGCCAACCCTATGGAGCAGGACTTGCTTCGGTGGGGCTTTGGTGCTCACCAAGTCCACCCCTTCAGTGTATCACTCATGGAGGTGATTGGGTTGTAATCCAGTGTGGTCAAAGCCGACCTCCAGGTGCACTGGCTCTAGGGCCTCCTGGGAGGTGCAAAGTCAGCCTCTGCCTGTGCCCTGCCCTGGGCCACCCAGCATGAGCTACAAAGCAATCTGTAGATGGCCGCTACTGGTGTTGAACTTGGAAGTGCCCAGGAGAAGCCAAGCTGTGAACTACGGCAGGCTGCAGCTAGTGCCAGGCCTGTGGCCACTTATTGAGAGGTATGGGACACATTGATGACAGCTGATGCTTGTTGGAGAGGATTTAGGAAAGTCCAAAGCATGAGGCAAGAGAGACCAATTGTATGGAAAAGCCACTGGAAATGGCTTAAATAAGCCAGTCTCAATGTGCTTCTTCTTTCTTTCTTTATTTTTAAAATATATTTTATTGATTTTTTACAGAGAGAGATAGAGAGTTAGAAACATCGATCAGCTGCCTCCTGCACGCCCCCTATTGGGGATGTGCCTGCAACCCAGGTACATGCCCTTGACCGGAATCAAACCTGGGACCTTTCAGTCTGCAGGCTGATGCTCTACCCACTGAGCCAAACCGGTTTTGGATCAATGTGCTTCTTTAATTCCCTAGTTTAGGACTTCTATTCAGCTAGATTTCAGATGGTTCTGAATGATGTTTGTTCTGTATTTTAGTTGTAAAATTTGATGTGGTTGTGGAAGGCGGTGAGTACCACATTACCTATGTCACCATCTTCACCAGAAGACACATGTATGTATTCTTTTGTATCCTTTTTTCTCAGTCAATACTATGTTACAGGATTCATCCATGTGGTTATAAGTAGCAATAATTTAGTTTTATCATTTTGATAATAGGTTTAACTCTTATAAAAACGCAAGGTAAAATATAGGTTTTAATTTCTAAATTGTGTTATTCTGGGTGGTACTATGAAGTAAAATACAGAGCACAATTTTATCTGCTCTACTAATGACTTGAAAAGGAGGAGAAAACAAGTAACACTTGGCTGCAAATAAAAATTTACTTTGTTTTCAAATGAAGCAAAATGATCTATAATCTATTTCCTGACATATTGAAGACAGACAGTAAATTAAAGATTTTTTAAAATATGACTAGGAAAGTTCACTCTCAAAACCAGATTTCAGAAAACAAAATGAACAAAACTTATTCACCCCCCATATCTGGGCATTTACTACATTCCAGCTGTGTTCTAGGGACCAGCAGAGACATTAAATTTATAAACTGACAGAGAACTTAGTGTTTAGCTCCTTACATATATGATGGCCACATAGTCTAAACTCAAATTCTAGTGAAAATGCAAACAGTGCTGACATGAACCTAGTTAATGAAACCAACCAGATTTCTGTTGTCATTAATCCTCACCCAAGGATATTTTTCCATTGGTTTTTAGGTAGTGGAAAAGAGAGGGAAAGACAGAGAGAAACATTGATGTGAGAGAAGCACATTGGTTGGTTGCCTCCTGCATGAGCCCCAACCAGGGCCCAGGCTGGGGAGGAGCCTGCAACCAAGGTACGTGCCCTTGACCTGTTTCAAACCTGGAACCCTTTGGTCTCCAGGCCTAAGCTCTAACCACTGAGCGAAACTGGCTAGGGCTTATGATAAAATACAAAACACAGCTGTGACAGAAAGCCCACCAAGGAACTATAAATCCATTGGCCAAACTATTCCCTTCGATCCATAGCTGGCTGCCTCCTCTGAGGTGGGGTGTACTAAGGTTCCATGAATTAGGTCCCTCTGGGGTGAAGGGGAGAGACATTTTTAATGAGAGCCAAGGGAGAAACAGTTGTCAGGCTTTGAGGGATGAGTGGAACTTTACTTGAAAAGGAGGTGTGGGTAGAGGTATTGAGGGCAAAGAGAAGGTGGGTATTGGGCATGCTGGTGCATACAGCGGAGGGGAAGAAAGGCAGTTTGTATTCATTCCTTCATTCATGTTGCCATCCAGTATATGTTTCACACTGTTTGTGAGCTTTTCTCCTATATGAGCTCCCTGAAGAGAAAGACCAAGCTTCATTCATTGTCCTACCCTGTGAGCCTAGGACAGTACCTGGTGCACAATATCATTCAGTGTTTGTTGGCTGAGTAAATGAAGGTAAAGAGCATAGGTTTTGAAACCTTATATTTAACTCTGCCACATCCTGACTTTAAGATCTTCAGCCTAAACTCTCCGAGTCACATTCTTCTCACCTACAAGTTGGAGAGAACATTTATTTCTTAGGGAGGCTGTGAGAATTTCTTTAGCAAATTTATTTTGGCCTACCATATCGCTTAACAGGCATTCAAGGAACATTTTGTTGCTATTTTTGGGAGATGTGCTATGTGTTGTGGGGGATGCAGAGAGAAATATGGCACTGTCTTTGGCCTCAAGGAGATTATAGACTTGTGGGAGGACAGAGCAGTAAACAGGTTAGAATACAGTAGGACCAGTGCAACTGTAATGGGACCCAGGGAGAAACATTTGAGTCAGGTTTTGAAAAATGCATGGAACTTGCCTAGCAAAGGAGGTGGGGTGGGAGTCTTGAAGTCAAAGAGAAGAGCATGTCAAAGAAATGGGAATGTCAAAATGCTCAGCTCACAGAGGGAATGGCAAAGAGTTTGGGCTGGCTGGGGCTCTGGGCCAGGAGCAGACCAGGGCTCAGGGCTGGAGACAGACTTTGGTTGGATCACAATGGGCCTTCTGTGCCACCTAAGTAGTTTGTGCTGAACATGTTAGTCAGGATGCCTGTCATTCCAGCCTCCATTTCCAGGAGAAATTGTTTCACTCACTCAGGGAAGCTGGAATAAGCTTATTTAAACACACACATACACACACACAAACTTATATTTAAGTATTTTATTTACAATAAAATACTTAATAAAATGATCCAATTTTATGTGTTTCGTTTAAATGAGTTTTGACAAATATATTTATCTCCACTACAATCAAGATGTAGGACATTTCCATCACTCTAGAAAGTCCCCTTGTGCCTCTTTATATTCAGTGAGCCACTCACCTGCACTCTGGGCCCTGCAATTCCTGATCTGCTTCCACTAGGTTGCCTGCTCCAGAATCCTATCTAATAAAAGAGAAACATGCAAATTGACTGTACCTCCGCCACACCCACAAGCCATGCCCACCAGCCAATCAGGAGTGAGTATGCAAATTAAGATGGCAGTGGCCACGGAGCTGGAGCAAGCAGGAGGCTTGGGTTGCCCCCGACGATGGAGGAAGCCAAGCTTCCCCCACCCTGGCCTCCTCTCAAGGCTACAAAGTTTCAATTATAGAAGATAAATAAATCCCAGACACCAGGGCCTCTGCTTGGGTCACCTGGGGGTGTGGCCGGCCTGCAAACTACCACAGGCCCCTTGCCCAGGCCACCCCATGCCCCAAGGGAATCACCACCCTGATCCTGGACACCCTTCAGGGCAAACCAGCCAGCCCCCACCCATACAACAGGCCTCTATCCTATCTAATAAAAGAATAATATGCAAATTGACTGTCATTCCCACACACAAGATGGCTTCCCCCATGTGGTCAAAGATGGCTGCCCACATGTGGACACAAGATGGCTGCCACAAGATGGCCAACAGGGGAGAGCAGTTGGGAGGGACCAGGCCTGCAAGGGAGGGCAGTTGTGGGTGATCAGGCCAGCAGGGGAGTGCAGTTGGGGGCAATCAAGCTTGCAGGGAAGGGCAGTTGGGAGGGACCCAGGCCTGCAGGGGAGAGCAGTTGCGGGGGGACCAGGCCTGCAAGGGAGGGCAGTTAGGGGTGACCAGGCCTGCAGGGGAGGGAAGTTGTTGGGGGTGGGGACCAGACCAGCAGGGGAAAGCAGTTAGGGGTGATGAGGCTGGCAGGGGAGGGCAGTTGGGAGCAACCAGGCCAGCAGGAGAGGGCAGTTAGGCGTGACCAGGCCAGCAGAGGAGGGCAGTTAGAGGCAATCAGGCTGGCAGGGGAGCAGTTAGGCATCAATCAGGCTGGCAGGCAGAAGTGGTTAGAGGCAATCAGGAAGGCAGGCAGGCAAGCAGTTGGGAGCCAGCAGTCCTGGATTGTCCTACCGGGATCGGGCCTAAACGGGCAGTCGGACATCCCTCAAGGGGTCCCAGATTGGAGAGGGTGCAGGCTGGGCTGAGGGACACACACCCCTGTGCACGAATTTTGTGCACCAGGCCTCTAGTTTCATATAAATGGCCTCATCCAGTATGTAGCTTTCATGTCAGCCTTATTCACTCCCTCAGCCTACTGTGTTGGAGATTAATTCTTGATATTGTATGTATTAGTAACCTGTTCCTTTTTACCACTGGAGTAGTATTCCTTTGCATGTATGTGTCACAATTTCTTCAACCAAGATAAACACCAGATTGTGCCCAGTGGGGTTGTTATGTGTAAAGCTGCTATGAATGTTCTTATATAAGTCTTTGTGTGGATATGTTTTCACTTCTCTTGGGTAAACAGCTGGACATGGAATCGTTGGGTCTTAGGGTAAATGTACACTTAACTTTTTAAAAACTGCCAAACTGAGAGAAAGTGGGGGAAGGAGCAAGGGAGGCGATTGAGAGAGAGAAGACAAGGAGGAGGAGGAGGAAGAGAGCACACGCCTGCCAACATTCAGCTTTTGTAGGGCCAATGGGGGGAATTAAGGTGGGAGGAGTGCAGCCAGGTTATCTAGGTGAGGGGATGAGATGTGGGCATTCTCTCATCAATCATCCATGCACCCACATCTCCATTCTGGCACAGGTCACCATGGCCTCCACTAGCATCCTGAGCAAATCACCTCTCCTAATGCATAAGCCATGCAGAATTGTACATAGGACCCAAGCACCCTTCATGAAAACGCCAGGGCAGGTAGGGCTAGGAACCCTCTGAGGCCTAGGGATAGACAGTCTGGGGCCTCCAGGGAATAAGGCCTAGGGAAGGCCAGAGGTGGGACGGGGTGGGGGGGGGTGGGGTCTCGCAGGATCCTGGGCTCTGAATGGAGGCACCTCCCTGGTGAACTGGTTGCCAGGCTCCGAAAGAGGCCTGTTGGGGCACCCCCAGGACACTCCCAGCCTTGCACAGGCAGCCAGTTCCTTGCAGACCTTTGAGTTGCAAAAAGGAGGATGGAACTATCCGCATAAATTGCACAGTAACCAAAGCAAAGGGAGCGGGAAAGAATAACAGTGCTGAGGCTTCAGTGAGCGCCCCTCCCCACCAACATTCCTGGTGCCCCGCTTTAGAAACATGGGAGAAGCCGAAGGTTGTGCTGCTGTCCTGGGTCCCCTGGCAGGGCTGCACATTCAGGGCATTCAGGCTGTAGGCCTGTGCTGAGCCCCACTCTGCCAGTAACACCTTCCACCCAGGAGCAAAGTTTCCAAAACATTTTGTAAAATAAGAATGTTTTCCGTGTGGAGACATTAAGAAGCTGTTGCTAATGGGCTTCCTGTCCCAGTCCTCAGGGCACCTGCTCGCTGCAAGTTCCTCCTGGATCCAGCCTGCCTTGACCCTGAGCCAAGTTGGCGCCAGAGGTGCAGATAACATTGGGAGGCATAGGAACAAATCCTCAAAGGCAAACCTGCAGAACCAGACTGAGTCTTTTGTGAAATTCCCAGGCCAGAGCTCTGAGCCCCCAGGCCTCTCTGCGCACCTGGCCCTGGTTTGATCTCTGAGGTGGTTGCTGTTCCCTTTTGCAACTGGTTTCATGTCAGGTTTGAGCTCCAGGTTGCATCCTGAGAACCCTCTCTGCAGGTCCATTCTTGTATAACTTGAAAGACCTTGACCTTTCCCAGTTGCCACATGCACACTTCTTTTCTGCTCATCCAGATAAACACCTGGAGCAGCAGTTTCACAGAACAGGCTGCCAGTGGCTCCCACAGATGGACTTTGTCCCATGCTTAGTTCTGTAAAAAATGTGTTTAAGGGAGTATATGCGCATGTATGAGAGGGTGTATGAGTGTGTTTTACATACTTATTCACAAAGTTCAAGTTTTCAAATCTGCTTTCTAACTGTGAACTTGATGTGACATGACTTTAGTTAAAAACGTTTGCTTAGCCTTGGCTGGTTTGGCTCAGTGAATAGAGCATCCGCCTGTAGACTGAAGGGTCCCAGGTTCGATTCCAGTCAAGGGCACATGCCCGGTTTGTGGGCTCGATCCCCAGTGGGGTGCGTGCAGGAGGCAGCTGATCGATGATTCTCTCTCATCACTGAATGTTTCTAGCGCTCTCCCTCTCCCTTCCTCTCTGAAATTAATAAAAATACTTTTAAAAAACGTTTGCTTGCACAAAAAGACAAACACTATGATTTCCCTTATTTGCAGTACTTAGAGCAGCTAAATTCACTGAGATGGAAGATCGAAGGGTAGTTTCCAGGAACTGGGGGGTGGGAGGGACGGAGTGTTGCTGTTGAGTGAATATAGAGTGTCAGGTTTGCAAGATGAAAGGAGTTCTGGAGACTGTTGTACAACAGTGTGGATGCATGTAACACTACTGAACTATACCTTAAAAGTAGATAAAATGTTGCCTTGGCCGGTGTACTCAGTGGTTAGAGCATTGGCCCATGCACCATGGGTTTGATTCCTGGTCAAGGGCACATACCTGGGTTGCAGGTTTGATCCCTGGCCCAGTTGGGGCATGTGCCGGAAGCAACGAATCAATGTGTCTCTCTCACATTGATGTACCCCCCCCCCACTCTCTCTCTCTCTTTCTCCCTCTCTATCCCTCCCTTCCAATCTCTCAAAAAATCAATGGAAAAAATATCTTCGAGTGAGGATTGACAACAACAAAAGGATAAGTTGGTACATTTTATGCTATATGCATTTTACCACAATTAAAAAACAATTTGTCATATGAGCATAACCAATGGACATAGACAGAGGCATGGGAGGGCATGTGCTGGGGGTTGGGGGCAGCCGGGGAGAGGTCAATGGGAGGAAAAGGAGACTTACGTAATACATTAAACAAAAATAAAAATAAATAATAAATCTAGTACCATTAAAAAACAAACAACAAAAACCAATTTGTGCCCTGAGCTGGTGTGGCTCAATTGGTTGGGCATCGTCCTGTGCACTAAAAGGTGTCGGTTTGATTCCCAGGCAGGGCACATGCCCAGGTTGTGGGCTTGATCTCCAGTTGGGGGTATACAGGAGGTAGGTAGCCAATGGATATTTCACTTTCACATCAATATTTCTCTCTCTCTCTCTTTCCCTCTCCCTCCTCTCTCTAAAATCAATTTTAGCCCTGCCAACATGGCTCAGTGGCTGAGCATCAACCTATGAACTAGGAGGTCACGGTTCGATTCCCAATCAGGGCACATGCCCACGTTGCAGGCTTGATCCCCAGTGTGGGGCATGCAGGAGGCAGCCAATCAATGATTCTCTTTTATCGTTGATATTTCTATCTCTCTCTCCCTCTTCCTTCCTCTCAGAAATCAATAAAAGTATATTTTAAAAAAGAAAAATGCAAACACACATATGAATGAATATTCTTATAAAAAATTCAACAATTTGCTTGGTCTGTAGAAGATGGTAAATATTTTGTGGCTTTGTAAGACCCAAGAGTGGACAACTTTGTGTCTAAGGATAGTCATCAAACACAAGCTCTTTGCAGGCACAGAATATAATCAGAAGTTAGGATGGGCCATCGATGTGGTTAGGTTGCTATTACAAAGGTGTTACAGACATGCAGTGTGGCACATCCCAGTGGATATGGGCCTCTACTAGAGACATACCTAGACTCCAGCAGCCTGAGTTTTGCTTTGGGCCAGAAATTGCTACCATGGACTGCCCTTCCTCTTGGTTTCTAAGGCTGCAGGACAGAGAGTGTCTCTGTTTTGAAAAGAGAAAGTTCAGTGCACATTTATTTTCTACCAAGACATGTTAGGACCACATTTTACAATAAAACCTTGTTTCATTTGCTATTATTCCTGGAAAGGAAAGATGTATGAAAATTGTTTGGGTTTTAATAGAGAATAGTTTTTTGTTTGTTTTATGTAGGGCTTATTTTCAAACAGTTGCAGATACCTTCCAGAGGAAGGTAATGTTATAGCAAGTTATTCCTGATCAGATGGGATGGAGGACATTTGTGAAATATTCACATTTGAAGATTCCTTCTAATGAATGCCCTCAACTTAAAACTAACTAAAATTTGCTAATGTTTTCATTAGAGAGACTTAATAAACTCAGTTGGAACAAGTAAATCACTTACATTACTAAAAAACTCTGAATTTAAGCATCATTTTGGGGAAGAGCTGGGGTAGATTTGGAAGAGGGAAAGAAGGAAGGTGCTAAAATCATGAACTGGCATAGTCATCTAGTGCCTTTGGCTGTTTGGACATTAATTCCAGAAGTGTCCTTATAATTATATTAGCGATCTCTCAAATTATAGGCCACAGATAACCACTTTCAATGTTGAACAATTCTACAAAGATGCTAGTTAAAAAGCTGCTGGAATCCCAGAATGAGAGTAAGCGCATTTAACTCAGTGAGGTCAGGCCACCCTTGTACCCTAGGGCCGTGGTCGGCAAACTGTGGCTTGCGAGCCACATGCGCCTCTTTGGCCCCTTGAGTGTGGCTCTTCCACAAAACACCACGGCCTGGGCGAGTCTATTTTGAAGAAGTGGCATTAGAAGAAGTTTAACTTTAAAAAATTTGGCTCTCAAAAGAAATTTCAATCGTTGTACTGTTGATATTTGGCTCTGTTGACTAATGAGTTTGCCGACCACTGCCTAGGGGATCTGTTAGGTGGAATTTGAAGCAGCTGTTTAACAGATTCATTTAAGCAAAAGCTTTGGTTTCATGGCTGGCAGTGTCCTCAGCAAGGAAACCATGTGATCACTCAGAGTAAGGCAGAGTCCCTTCAAGGACGTTCAGGGGATTTACGAAGTGGCTGCTTCAAGATCACCCCAGCCCAGACGGACTATGTCCGTTGGCCCCTGGTGAGGTGAGGGCTCCCTGGTGATTCTGATGTGCAGCTAGGCAGGTTTGAGAACCAGCCAAGAGTTGATTGACAAGAGGATGATAACTTTGATTTTATTTCCATGTAAGTCTTTCTTTTATGGGACACAGGCAAAGGGGAAGAAAAGCAGGTGGGTAAAAATGTTTTGGTGACCTGATAAATATTTGCTTATAACTCCAACCAAACTTAAGAGTTTTAAAAGTGTTTTCAAGGACTTTTTCCCCTTGGCACTCTACAGTCCTGTGAATAGGTATTGTCATTATGTTTATGGTTGAAAAAGCTGGTTTAGGGAGATCAGGTGAGGGACCCAGCTGGTAAGAGGCGGAGCCAACGCTCAGACTGGCCTAATCCATCTGCCCCTTTGTTCAAGTCTGAAACAATTCTCTTCTGTAAGGGCCTCTCCATTCTACTTTTTGTTCTCTGCTGCCATTCAGCCAGCTCGATTCTTTTCACTCTTTTTTTACTCACAGTGTAAATTGAGATCAGTGTAATTTCTGAGAAAATAGAAATTAACAGGGCAGCCAGCCTGAGAGTGGAAAGTCAGGGACACATTCAATGGGCCTTGAAGCATGAAACACTTCCAGATGCCAAAATCACTTACTGCTAGCTTCACTTTGTCTGGCAGGGCTCAAATTAAACCCTGCTTTCCAGTAGCTGTGGGGGAATTGAATTTTGTATCTTCATTAGACCGGTTGGAAATGACCTTGAAAGATAGAGAAACCTCAGTTTGTATTAGTTGGTAGAAAATATCAAGAAAATAGTGACACTTGAAAACAGTTTCAGTTTTTAAATCAGGGGATTTTAAAGCATAGATTTTTCTTTAAAAACAAGCAAAGGTCAAATGTATGGAAGTGATCTCCTTAGTGGCAGAAAAAGAAAAAGAAAAAGGAAATTTCAAGTAAGGTCACGTTTTCCACAACTACTTGAAGAACTGCTGCCACCTCATGGAAAATTTTTAGAAACTTCCAGTTTAGCCAAGAATCCATGTTTGCTGTCTTCCTGTCTACCTCTAGTCCTGCTCCTGTGTGATGTTCTCTCAGACCAAAACCCCTGAACGTCTTTGGTCTGCAAAGGGCACTTTTTATGTTCTGTGGGTCAGTTCGAAAGTGGTTAGAATATTAGAGAAACAATGCGATTAAAAATCAAGAAATAATATTTCTTTTAAAAATATGTTAAATGTAGACATTTTTAAAAATATATATTTTATTGATTTTTTACAGAGAGGAAAGGAGAGGTATAGAGAGTTAGAAACATCGATGAGAGAGAAACATCGATTCAGCTGCCTCTTGCACACTCCCTACTGGGGATGTGCCCGCAACCAAGGTACATGCCCTTGACCGGAATTGAACCTGGGACCCTTCAGTCCACAGGCCGACGCTCTATCCACTGAGCCAAACCAGTTAGGGCAAACGTAGACATTTTTTAATTGAAATTTTAAATATTTATTTTTGAAAGAACTATCATTTCAGTTGTCATTGAAATGTGCAGAGAGGACATAATGATTAAGAAACCTGTTCTCTGTCTCTTTTCATCCCTGTTACTTTAACGGGAACACTTCTGTAACAAACACACTGATGCTAGCTGAACACAGTGAGCCCTTCACGCCTGTTTCGTTCACACAGACCTGAAATGACCTTTGCACTGTTGGCTTCGAGTGAATTCTTTTTTCAAGGGTCAGCTAAGGAAGGGCTCCCCCGAGGAAACAACCTCAACTCATCCCGGTAGAGTGGGTTTCTGCAAAACTTTCTGCCCATCGCCAGGGTCGTTTTTACTGTTATCATATTTACTGCCGGAGCACTGAAAGCATTTTACTGTGGTAGTTTTGTAGAGGGAATGAATAACAAAAAAGCTAAGAGCTCCCACTCCCGGTTCAAATCCCGACTCTCCTATTACTAGCTGTGTAACCTTGGGCAAGTTTTCTCTGCTACAAAAGGGAGAGAGTAGTATCACCTCAAAGGATTGTTTGTAGTGAGTCTTAAATGAGCTAGTATTCATCAGGTGCTGAGAGCAGGGCCTGGCACAGAGGGAGCACTGGGAGGTGTGAACTCTCGCTGCTACTGTCCATGCTGTAATTGCCCATGAGCCGGGCTGTCTCTCCACCAGACCTGCTCCTGCAGAAAAGGATGGGCTTTGCTCATTGTTAATGCCCCCGTGCTGAACAGAGTGTCAAGCAGTGCTCCATTGTGTGTGACAGATGCAGGTGTGCACAAATGAGACATTTAAAACCTCATTTCCCACACAAATATTATCACAATGATGATCTCTGGAGTGAGTGTGTGTGTGTGTGTGTGTATGTGTTGGAGCCATAGCTCTCTCACCACTGTCCTAGCATGTTCTTGCTCCACATGCCAAGTCTAGCCCCAACATGTGTGCATTGTCCTAGACTGAGGAGGCGCCTCAGGCATGCAAAGTTGACAATGGCTAATCTGTAAACCAGAGCAGAACCGGTAATGTGCACCTGATGGGAATGCGTCTGTGTCAGAAGTCTGACATGGGAAGTAAGGTTGCCTTACAAACCCCGAGCCACAGACACTGCCAGGTGCTTCCCAATTTCTCCATTTTTCTGTCTTAGTTATGTTAATTTCCTAGGGCTGCCATGACACAGGACCATGAACTAGACGACTTAAAATGATCAGAAACTTATTGTCTCAGAGTTCGTCCAAGGTCAACATGTCAGCAGGGTTGGCTCCTTCTGAGGGTGGTGAGGGAGGATCTATTCGAGGCCTCTCTCCTGGCTTCTGGTGGTGTCCCAGCAATCTTAGTCATCCCCTTGCTTTCACATGGCGTTCTCCCATGTCGTTTCACATGGACTCACCCTTCTGTGGGTCTGTCTCTTTTTATAAGAACATCAGCCATATTGGATTAGGGCCCATGGTAATTACATCATTTTAACTTAATTATCTCTGTGAAGACCCTATTTCCAAAAAAGGTCACATTCTGAGGAACTAGGGGTTAGGCTTCAATGTATCTTTTCTGGGGACAACACAAGTGCACCCGTAAGAGTTTAGAGAAGATTTGGAGATATTACTGCTGGAGAATTGGCAGAAAAGTCACATTCTTAAGCTTCATGAGTGAAGTTGAAGCTGATTGGGGGCTACTATTCAGATTGGGGGCTACTATTTTTTTCCAGTTTTATTGAGGTGTAATTGCTATGTAAGTATGTCTATAATAATAAAATCGTAATATGCTAATTAGACCAGACGTCCTTCTGGAGGACCTTCCAGATGAAGCTGGGCTGCGAGGGAAGCCCGGGTCCTGGGTGCCAGAGGAAAGCCGGTGCTGGCAGCCAGGGAAGGAAAGCCTACTCTTTCGCATCGGGTCTCTAGTGTATATATAATTCTTTATTGTTGAAAGTATTACATATGTCTCCTTTTTTCTCCCATTGACCTCCTCGCCTGCCCCAGGCCTTTACCGCCCCATTGTCTGTGGCCATGGGTCATGCATATATGCATACAGGGTCTTTGGTTAATTACCTCCTACTCACCCACTCTTCTCCCCTGCCCCCCCTCCCCATCACCCTCCCTCCCACCTTCCCTCTGAGATTTCACACTCTGTTCTATGCTTTCATGTCTCTGGATCCATTCCATTCATCAGTTTATTTTCTTATTTAGATTCTACATATGAGTGAAATCATGTGGTACTTGTCTTTCTCTGACTGACTTATTTCACTTAGCATGATACTCTCCAGGTCCCTCCATGCCATCTCAAAGGGTAAGAGATTCTTCTTCTTTATTGCTGCGTAGTATTCCATGGTATAAATGTACTACAGCTTTTTTATCCACTCATCTCCTAGATTTTAGCTATTGTAAATTGTAACACTGTATAAGTTTAAGATGTACAGCATAATGACTTGACTTACACATATTGTGAAATACTGTTTGGTTTTAAAAGGGCAAAAGGATCAGCACAGATGTTCACTGCTGGGTTATTTATAATGGTCAAATAGAAGAAATACCTAAATGTCCTACAGAAGGAGGACCGTTAATTGGATGATGATGATAACAAACTGTGCCAACAATTGTATATGAAAATTATCATTTAAGAACAAGTAATAATTTATCAGCCTTACAAAATGCATCCACAAAACCCCCACATCTAACATCATACTTAATGGTGAGAGACTAAAAGCTTTTCCCCTAAAATCAGGCACAAGACAAGGATATGCATTCTTGCCATTGTTATTTAACCTCTTACTGGATGTTCTAGTCAGGGCAATTAGGGAAGAAGAAGAAATGAAAGACATGTAGGTTGGAAAGAAAGAACTAAGTTACTGCTACTTGCAGATGTCTTGATCATATATATATCTAAATTCTAAGGAGACTATAAACACACACATACACACACACACACCTCTATTACAGCTAATAAGTGAGCTTAGCAAGGTTGCAGGATACAAGACTAATACACACAAAAAAATCAATTGTATTTCAATCTAAAACTAAAATCAAGAAAATAATTCTACTTATTACAGCATCAAAAAGAATAAAATACTTAGGAATAAATTTTTACAAAGAAATGTAAGAGTTTTATACTGAGGACTACAATACATCCATTAAAGAAATTAAGGAGTTCTCCTGTTAAGATGTCAGAGTTGGCATGCACACATAGACACAAGCAATTCTATTCAGTTACTGAGATGCAGGCCCAGATAGGCTTACAATAGCAATAGTATTCAAAATATTATCTCTCTGCTGCAAAGCAAGCTCTCTAGAATGACATAACTAAGGTTATCTATAAAATAATGAGGAGTTTCAAAATAAAATATTTAAATATAAAAAACCATTTTATATCCTATATAATACAAGATTAATATGCAAATCGACAGAATGGTGGAATGACCGGTCACTATGACTGCGCACTGACCATCAGGGAGCAGATGCTCAACACAGGAGCTGCCCCCTGGTGGTCAGTGTGCTCCCACAGGGGGAGTGCCACTCAGCCAGAAGCCCTGAGCCAGGCTCACTGCTGGCAAGCACAGTGGAAGTGGCGGGAGCCTCTCCTGCCTCTGTGGCAGTGCTAAGGATGTCCAACTGACGGGTTAGGCCTGCTCCCTGCAGGAAGCAAGCCTAAGCCGTCAGTTGGACACCCCCTGAGGGCTCCCAGACTGGGAGAGGGCGCAGGTCGGGCTGAGGGACCTCCCCCCCAAGTGCACAATTTTTGTGCACCGGGCCTCTAGTATATTTATAAAAGAAGGAAAAAATTCAGGTTTAAGAAATGTGGCATTAAAAAAAAGCCTGTCCAATAATTTACTCTCAATAACAATAAAGAAAAACAAATTAAGGAAAACCTCAATTAAAGTAAAGCTATCACGTGCTCATCCAAAAATAATAAACTCTTACTTTTCTGATCAATTTATCGTCAACAAAAGTGCCAAGATCATTCAATGGGGAAAAAGTCTTTTCAACAAATGGGGCTGGTACAATTATATGTATCTATATATGCAAAACAATAAAATTAGTCCTCTGTTTCATACCATATCTAAAAATTAAGTCAAAATGGGACATTGACTTAAATGTAAGAAATAAAATCATAGAGGAGAAACCAAGATGGCGGCATAGGTAAACACCTAAACTGCTGCCTTGCACAACAATTTCAAAACTACAACTAAAAGACAAATTGGACATCATCCAGAACCACAGGAAGGCTGGCTGAGTGGAAATTCTACAACTAGAAGGAAAGAGAAAAGCACACTGAGACTCAGAGGAGCTGCAGAAGGCAGAGGTACGGAGGCACACGCACGAAGAGAGGGCTGGCAACTGAGTGCATGGCTGACTTTCTCAATCGGGAGGGAGACAAAAGCTCCCGATTGCTCTGAACTCCAGTTCTGGGCAAGACTCTGGGGACCCAGACTCATACTGGGAGAAACTGGACTGTCTGGCAGCGCGCGAAACTCAAGGGCGGCTTTCTCTCAGAGGTGTTTGCAGCGATTACTGTGGGACACTGAGACACAGGGGCCTATTAGGGCAGGGCTGACGGGAAGCCATTGCTGTCTGCTCCGCACTGAGATTCCGCCCCATCCAAGCTGAGCACAGAGGCTTTTGCAAGTCTTGTCTCATAAGGGTGTCTCCAGCACAAAAGTTCTCCCAGCGTATACACAGTTGATCCTCACAGCCAATTGGCCTGGAGGTCAACTCCTCCCAGTGATACCAACAATAATCAAGGCTTAACTACAACAAGACTGTGCACACAGCCCACAAAGGGGTGCACCAAGAGTGTCCACCTCAGGTAACTGGGGGAGGCTGAGCCACTGGGCCCTATAGGACACCTAGCACACAAAGCTACTCTACCAACTCAGGGAAGCAGCTAAAATGCGAAGACAAAGAAACAGATCACAAATGAAAGAAATGGAGGAAAGCAAACGACTGGATATAGAGTTCAAAACCACGGTTATAAGGTTTTTCAAGAATTTTCTAGAAAAGGCTGATAAATTTAGTGAGACCCTCGAGGATATGAAAAAAGACCAACTAGAAATTAAGCACACACTGACTGAAATAAAAAATAATATACAAAGACCTAACAGCAAACTAGAGGAACGCAAGAATCAAGTCAAAGATTCAAAATACAAAGAAGCAAAAAACACCCAACCGGAAAAGCAAAAAGCAAAAAGAATCCAAAAATATGAAGATAGTGTAAGGAGCCTCTGGGACAACTTCAAGCGTACCAACATCAGAATTATGGGGGTGCCAGAAGAAGAGAGAGAGCAAGATACTGAAAACTATAATTTTTTTAAATTATACTTCAATAGACATCATAAAAGAAAGTGAAAAGACAACCCAGCTGGTGTGGCTCAGTGGTTCAGCATTGACCTAGAACCAGGAGGTCATGGTTTGATTTCCGGGCAGGTCACATGCCCGGGTTGAAGGCTTGATCCCCAGTGAGGGGTGTGCAGGAGGCAGCCGATCAATGATTCTTTCTCATTATTGACGTTTCTATTTATCTCTCTCCCTCTTCCTTGCTCTCTGAAATCAATAAAAATATATTTTTTAAACAAGAGAGGGAGGAAGAAAAGAAGGGCCTAACAGTATTCTGGAATTACCTGTTCTCACTCAGCCAGCTCAGGCTCAATGCAAGCTGTGCCCCAGTGACTGGGTGGGTCCTGGGCTGAGTGGGGACAGCCAAGTAGGGGTGCAGAGCTCTGTGGTTTAAACCACCAGCACCAGCTTCAGAGTAGTTCTGCCAGCCTTGGTGTGAAGTTCAGGCCCCAGCCCATCAGCTGAACACTGCAGGCATCCAGAAGACTATCAGAGTCCCACCTGGGGCAGGAGGCCCAAGGGGCAGGTGCAGCCTGGCAGAGGAGAGCAGTGGCCAGGGGAAGCTGGGATCTGGGCGGGTGAGGGGGTGTAATGCAGGGGCCTGATCTGTGGCCCAGCACAGCTGGCATAGAAGGCTGGCCCCAAGCTCCCCAGAGCAGGGTTCTTGCTTTCAGGAGCAGGGCTGTTACCCTCCCTGCTGCACAGGCCTGGGCTTACGTTAGTTCCCACCGCTCACACGGCTGAGCAGGCCCGGAGCACACAGGAGACAGGTGTCTAACCCGAATCACAAAACAGTCGCGCAGCTGATGCGCTCACTATTTGTCAGCAGCTCTTTGCTTCCCCGGGCCTGCATGGCACCACTCTGTGCAGCCAAGTGGTTGGGGGTGGGGGCGACAGTGCTGTGGTCCTGGACCCGGGCCGCTTTTCCCACCACAGCCCGCCTGCTCCGGTTTCCTCTTTGGTGGCCGCTGGGGGCTTCCTGTCCTCCCTGGCTGGCTGAGCAGCTTCCTTATTTCTCTCTCAACCTCTTGCCCCAAGTGTCTGGATTGCTTCTGCTCTTGGAAACTCAGGCTGGGACCAAGCAGAGAGATTGTTCAAAGGGACACCACGGAAGGAACTCAGCCTGGCAGGGCCCAGCTGGGCTCCCCAGAGCCAGTGCGGGAGCCATTTTCCCGAGGCCGGACTGCTCTGCTGCTCGCTCCGCCTCCTCCACTCAAAGGCCTTCTGTTTGCAGATAACAGACTGGCTCTTAAGGGCGGGTTGCCAGAAAAATACAGGAAGCCTAGTTCAATTTGAATTTCAGATGAACAACAACAAATAACTTTTTTTAGTATGTTAAGGCCCACATAATGCATGGAACATGCTTATACTAAAGAATTATTTGTTATTTACCTGAAATTCACATTTAACTGAGCATCCAATATTTTTATTTACTAAATCTGGCAACCTGATCCTAAGATGGCTCAGCTTTCAAAGTTCTAATATGGTTTCCCAGGAAGGAAAGGGGGGGGGGGGGGCGGAGAAAAAAAAAACCAACAACAAAGGGAGCAGGCCTGTGACTCTCAGCTGCCCCTGGGGGTCTGAGGGCTGAGAGGACGCCTGTGTGCCCAGAGTTGGGTGCCCCTGAAGAGCGGGCCGGGCTGGGGGGTCGGGGGGAGGGGGAGGCACTGGGTGCCAATCCTGACTCTCATCAACTTACTGTGGGTCACCCTGGACATGGCTGGGCTTCCCTGACTCGTGGGCTGGCGCCTTTGGCCTCCAGCACTCATTCATCACTCTTGTCCCGAAAACCCCCTCCATGTGTCAGACTCAGCCTGAGAGAGGAGTGGGATTCCCAGGCCCTTGAGCAGCTGGCCAGCAGTTGGCATGTGGATGGTACAGACACGATCCAGGAAGATAGAATTTCTGCTTCACTCTTTCAGCCGGAGAGCTCCCGGGCCCCCACTACGCCTGCACCTGCCCTCTGTCTGGTGCCAGTGGCCACTCAGGAATCTGCAGGGGCTGCCTACCGGGAGCATCTGCTTTGGTGGCACTTCTCACAGTACCCAGTGGTGGCACTGCCACGCCAACAAAAACTCATCCGTGCAACCATTCTTTCTCCTGCAGCCTCCAGGATGGCGGCCATGAGCTTGCTGAGCAGGAAGGTGTTCTGGAGGGATTTGCTTTCCCTGGACCAGCTGGACTGGGTTGTGCTGAAGCAAGTTTGTGTCTCCTAGACATCCACCTATAAGTGTCCAGGGTCTTTGAATCACCTGGGGGAGGTGGGAGTCTTTGAATGGCAGGCAGAGAGGATGGTATGGTCAATACTACTTGCTTTACCCAGCTTGGATGGATGTCAGGAAAAATGGAAGGAGGGAATTTGATTTTGATGACCAAGGGAATAATCTAGAAGCCACCATTCTCCACACAGTAGCCAGAGTACTTTAAAAAAATGTTTTTAAAAATATATATATATATTGTTAACATTTACTATTTAAGTGTACAGCTCAGGGACATTCAGTACATTCACAATGTTGTGTAGCTATAACTACTATTTCCAGAACTTTTCCATCATCCCAAACAGAGACTCTGTAACAATTAAACAATAACTACCCATCCCTTCCCTTCGCTCTGTGGGAGTTCTGCGCTAGTCAGCTCAAGCTGTGGCTCTGTGGTGTGCAGTTGTTTTGAGTTAAAGGCAACTTCAACTAGAGGGCTAGGAGCTGGAGTTCTACCCGAGGAAAATCAAGGCCCAGAAAGGCAAGTAAGTCCTCTTCCCTCCCATCTTAGCTCTTGGATAAAGGTGTTTTATCGTTCTCTACGTAAATAAATAAATGCAACTTTAGCGGTAGGCTCAAGAGAAACTCTGCCCCTCCTCTCACCACCTAGAAGAACTTGAATTAGGGACCTTGTCCATAACAAGAGATTATCAGAGATAACCGCTCTTGACCTATCTATAGGGCAGGACACACCTCCATTTACTAAGAAGTGCTGTTAGCATCCTGTTAGCATTTGAAGTCCCAAGGCACCTTACCTCACTCATCCCTGGCTCAGAATGTCTCATCTACCTCCACCCACCTGTCTGTCTCTGAACCTCTCCTGCATGTGGGGTCTCTGACTCGCTCATGTAGGCAGGGTTCCCATCCATCCGTGTGTATTAAATTTGGTTAATTTTCTCTTGCCAACCTGTCTCGTGTCTATTTGATTATTAGACCAGCCAGAAGAACCTCGAGGGTAGAGGAAAGTTTGTTCCTTCCCCCAACCCCTGGTAACCTCTAAACTACTTTCTGTCTCTATGAAATTCGCCTGTTCAGTGGAACCATACAATATGTGTCCCTTTGTGTCTGACTTCTTTCACTTAGTGTAATGTTTCCAAGATTGGCCCATGTTGTAGCATGTGTCACAACTTCATTCCTTTTTACAACTGTGTGGGTGTACCACATGTTGTTTATCAGTTCATCTGTTGGTGGAGTCTTGGGGTTGTTTTTACCTTTTGGCTATTGTGAATGGTGCTGCAGTGAACACTGGCACACAAGTATCTGTCTGAGTCCCTGCTTTCAATTCTTTAGGGTATATGCCTAGAGAGGAATTGCCGGGTGAAAAGGAGAAACTCCGCCGGGTTTATCCTCTATTCTACTATAACACTCCACACTCTGGTCACCAAACATGTGGGGATTTCCCACACCAAGCCATTCTCAGACACCAGCTGCTAGGTGTCCTACAATTTGTAGATAGTCTCAGATCCAGAATAGTCTCAGATCCCACAGGTTAAGGGCTCGGTCCCATAAGACTGGCCCCACTTCAGACACCAATTGCAAGTTCGGGTTGTCACCTGTGCTGAGAGGCTGGCTATAAATTGGGGTTTTCCTTGACCCCCTCCTTGGGTTCAGTCATTTGCTAGAGTGGCACACATAACTCCGGAAAACAGCTTATTTATTAGATTTCTTATTTATTACAAAAGATATTAAAGGGTACAAACGAAGGTTCCCATTTCTCTACATCCTCACCAGATGAAGAGATACATAGAGCAAAGTCCAGAAGGGTCCAGAGTACAGGGACTTCTGTCCCCTTTGAGCTCAAGGCGTGCCACCCTCCTGGCACGTGGATACATTCTTGTTCATCGACCTGGAAGCTCTCTGAACCTGTGCTGTAGGGATTTTTAGGGAGGCTTCTTCCATAGGCTCGGCTGATTAAATCACTGGCCACTGGGGATTAATTCAATCTCTAGTCTCCCCCTTCTCTCCCTGGAGGTCAGGGAGCAGTGCTGAAAGTTCTGATCCTCTAATCACATGGTTGCCTCCCCTGGCAACCAGCCTCCATCCTTAAGTGAAGTTCAAAGTCACCTCATTAACATAAACTCTGGGGTGTGGAAAGGGCTTGTTATGAATAACAAAAGACACCTTTATTGCTCTTATCACTTAGTCTTAGGAAATTCCAAAGGTTTAGGAGCTGGTGCCAGAAAAGCAAGTGAAGACCAATATAGATATTTCTGACGTATATTGGTTGCCTCCCACAAGTGTTATATCATATGATAACGCTATTGTAGGAAATGGACCTCTGTGATCCATTTCCAGCATGGCGGCTTTTAATGGAATTGGCTGAATTTCCGCAGGGCAAACAGAATGCTGGGAGGAGGGAAGAGGATATAGGAACCAAGAACTGCCCTAGCTGGTTTAGTTCAGTGGATAGACTACTGAAGGGTCCTGGGTTCGATTCCGGTCAAGGGCACATGCGCGGGTTGCAGGTCTATGGTATCCCCAGTAGGGGGTGTGCAGGAGGCAGTCGATCAAATCAAAGATTCTCTCTCATCATTGATGTTTCTATATCTCCCTCTCCCTTCCTCTCTGAAATCAATGAAAATATATTAAAGAGACAGACAGAGAGAGAGAGAGAGAACTGTGCACGTGGGTCAGCATCATGGTGGACTCCCCCCTCCCCTCTAGGCGCCTGTCTCAGCTAGACAGGGAAAGTGAAGGCAACTAGAGAAGGCCTCAGCCCAATTTCTTTAAATGGCCCAATGGAAGACAGCACGACCTAGGCGCCTATGAGGAAACAGGTGACCCCATGGCACTCAGCCAATGAGGAACCAGAGGAGGGACTGACTCAATGGGCCGTGCCCCCGCTGTGCCTGGACAGACCCCTGCTCTCCAGAACGTGTTGAAAGTCTCGTTTTCGCCTACTTCTCTCTCTGAGTCTGTAATTTGAATTTGGACAGGTGAGCATTTCTCACAATTGTTAAGGTTTTTGTAAAACCACCAGTTGTTTCCCACAGCGGCTGCACTATTTTACATTCCCAGCAGCAAAGCATGAAGGTTCCCATTTCCCTACAGCTTCACCAACGCTTGTTATTTTCTGTTTTATTTGCCGTAATAGCCATCCTAATGGATGTGGTTTGATTTGTACAGGGGTAGCTGACCGGCCATCTGTATGCCTTCTTTGGAGAGAGGTCCAATCAAGTCCAATCATTCCTTTTTTCTTTTTTTTAATCCTCACTCGAGGATATTTTTTCCCAGTGATTTTTATTTTTAAAAATATATATTTTATTGCTTTTTTACAGAGAGGAAGGGAGAGGGATAGAGAGTTAGAAATATCGATGAGAGAGAAACATTTATCAGCTGCCTCCTGCACACCTCCTACTAGGGATGTGCCCGCAACCCAGGTACATGCCCTTGACCAGAATCGAACCTGGGACCTTTCAGTCTGCAAGCCGACATTCTATCCACTGAGCCAAACCGGTTAGGGCTCCAGTGGTTTTTAGAGAGAGTGGAAAGGAGGGAGGGAGGTGGGGAGAGAACACTGATGTAACAAAGACACACCAATTGATTGCCTCCCACAAGCGCCCTGACCTGGGACTGGGGCTAAAACTGCTACCAGATATGTGCTCTTGACCAGGAATTGAATTCGTGACTATGGGCTGACACTAACTATTGAGCCACACTGGCTAAGGCAAGTCCAACCATTTCTTACTTGGGTTCTGTGTTTTTATTTTTGCTGAGCAGAATGATTAAACACATACACACACCCCACATAACTTGGAGCCCTGGCTGTTGTGGCTCAGTTGGTTGGGTGTCATTCCATGCACTGAAAGGTCACTGGTTCAGTTCCCAGTCAGGGCATATACCTACATTGTGGGTTCAATCTCTGGTCAGGGTGCATTCAGGAGGCAACCCATTTTTTCTCTCTCTCACCTTTTCTCTTTATCTTTCTCTAAAAGCAATAAACAAACAAAAAAAGAAACATAAATTGGAGCCCTGGCTAGTGTGGCTCCGCTGGTTGGGCATTGTCCTGTGCACCAAGGGGTTACCAGTTTGATTCCTGGTCAGGACATATGCCTGGGTTTCAGGCCCAATCCCCAGTGGGGGGAGTGATGTTTCTCTCTCCCTCTTCCTCTCTCTCTCAAAATCAATAAAAATATATTTTAAAAAAAGATATCTGCACCCCCATGTTCATTGCAGCATAATTATTATTCTTTAATTGATCTTGTCAACATAAGAAACATTCAAACCTGTAAAGAATTTTTGTGAGTTTATTTGAGCCAAACAATTGTGGGGAAGCAAAACCTAAATGCAGTGAGATAATGCTCCAGAGAACAGCAGTTTTACACCTTATTTTATACTTTATAATAAAAAGAAAATACGTAAGTGGGAGAAAGCAAAAACCTTTGGTATTAATACATGTTTTACACAGGTGTGTATAGGATTGCTAATAGTCAACAGTTAACATGATAAAAACAACAATGAGGGGGTGTAGTCTTTGCTCTGGTGCATTGGTGTGCCCTGAGGGATCTGTAAAAGGGGAAGTTACTCTGACTTTCCAAAGGTGTGTTATCTTAGATGCAAAGGACAACACACAGGCTCAGTTAAAGTGAAGACTGATTTTGTCAGGGAAGATTCTAGTCTAAGACATGACTATCTGCCATAAACTGCTTTTAGTTAAAAAGTTTTAATTTCATGCCCTGGGTGGTTTTGGTCAGTGATTAAAGCGTCGGCCTCTTGGTTTGACTCCTGGTCAAGGGCACGTACCCTAGTTGCAGGTTCCCCATCCCAGGTAGGAGGGTGTGCAGGAGGCAACCAATTGCTGTGTCTCCTGTCCATACCTCTCCCCTCTCTCTAGAAGTCAATAGAAAAAAATCCTCCGTTGAGGATTAAAAATATATTTTTTAAAGTTTTAATTTCAGATTATCCTTTGTGGTTACTTTAGGCCTCCGAGTTTGAAAGGCCACCACACAGGCCTCCCCTGAGCTTGGCAGGTTAGCACGTGGCCCCTTTTCATCCACAATTTTTAGAGAGAGGCAGGGAAAGAGAGAGAGAGAGAGAGAGAGAGAGAGAGAGAGAGAGAGAGAGAGAGAGAGAGAGAGAGAGAGAGAGAGAAACAACGATGTGAGAGCCTAACATCGGTTGCTCGGCTGCCTTCTGCACCCTCCCTCCTGGGGATTGGCCCCTGACTGGAATCAAACAGCAACCTTTCAGTGCCCTGGATGACAGCCAGCCAGCGGAGCCACACTGGCCAGGACCGTTGCAACGTTGTTTACAATGGCCAAAATAATGAAGAAATTAAGTGTCTATCAATGAACTAATGGTCAAGAAAAAGTGGTATATATGATGGAATATTATTAAGGCATGAAGTAAAGAAAAGAGATCCTGCCATTTGTGAGAACATGGATGGACCTTGAGGGCATTATGCTAAGAACAACAAGTTAAAGAAAGACATATGCTTTCACTTATATGTGGAATCTAAACAAACAAACAAACACACACACACAGAAAAACCAAACTCACAGATACAGAGAACAGATTGGTGGTTGCCAGAGGCGGTGGGGGTATGTGTGAGAAATGGCTGATGGCGGTCAGAAGGCAGAAACTTAAGCAAGTTCTGGGGGCGCAATGTGCAGCCTGGTGAGCAAGAGAGGCTTCAGGGGAGTGGCAGATTTCCTGTCCAGAGAAGGCCTGTGTCTCAGAGCTCACGAAGCACGAGGTCTGGAAGGCTACAGAAAAGAAAGAAAAGAACCTTCTTTTTTTCTGGGGATATTTAGGAGATATTAGGAGCTTGTGTTTCAGGCCATATGTTCAATAAGCTATTTTTCAGGGGACAATAGCGCATTGTGTTAAGTGCTCTGAGAGCACCTGATGGGCCGCCCCGCCTGGGGAGGCTGCCCAGAGAGGACCCATGCACTGGGTCGTAAAGCAGAGCAGACTCTTGCCAAGCAAACAAGCAAACAAACAAGACAACAACAACAATGGTGTGTGTGTGTGTGGTAGGGACAGGCAGGCAAAGGTCTGGGCAGTGGCATGGAAGTAGCAGAGGCTCCAGAATGCTCTGAGAACAGTGAGGACATGGTTTGGCCGGAGTCCAAGGCACACTGGGAGCTACAGGAGTGAGTAGTTGGGGGCTGGGCCTGGGATGCCAGAGTGAGGCAAGTGGGTTTCCTCGTGGGACAGTGGAGGCCAGCAGAGCTAGGCTTACGCCGGGTCGGGGCATGCTCAGAGCTGTGGGTGAGCAGGGCTCTTTTTCAGGTGCCAGTTTCTTAATATGTGTGTGCCAAGCACTGCACTGTAATTGGGGATTGTGGCAACACCTCTAATGAACAGTTTTTAAATGTGGTATGAGTAGGTATATGTGAATGTGTGTCTGTGAGTGTGTGTGTGTGTATGAGTGAGTGCGTGTGTGTGTGAGTGTGTGTATGAGTGAGTGTGTGTGTGTGTGTGAGTGTGTGTATGAGTGAGTGTGTGTGTGTGTGTGTGTGTGTGTGTGTGTGTGTGTGTGTGTTTCTCTGGTCCTTCCAGCTGTGGCCTCTGCTGAGATCCCTTCTCTGTGGATTGAAAGTAGTGTCTGGTCTGAACAAAACCTGAACTGACTGGCACCCATTTCTTTGTTTTTTTTCTTTTCTTTTTTATGTATTGATGTTAGAGAGAAAGAGAGATTTGTTGTTGCATCTATCCATCTACTTATGAATTTATTGGCTGATTCTTTTTTTATCTTTATTGTTGATAAAGATGTCCCCCCTTTCCTTCCCATAACCCCCCTCCACTTGATTTCCCCTTTTCCCCCCATGGCCCCCCCTCCACCTGGTTCCCACCCTGCCTCAGACTTTCACCACCATACTATCTGTGTCCTGAGGTAAGACATTTGGTTAATCTGTTCCCGCATCCCCCGCCCACCCCCTTACCCCCCCCCCCCCCGCCCGCCCCATTGGTTGATTCTTGTATGTGGCTTGACTGGGGATAGAACCCACAACCTTGGTCTATTGGGATGATGTTCTAACCAACTGAGCTACCTGGCCAGGGCTTTTTGTTTTTATTTCTTTTTAAATGTACCTCTCACCCTAACCGGTTTGGCTCAGTGGATGGAGCATCTGCCTTGTGGACTCAAGGGTCCCAGGTTCGATTCTGTTCAAGGGCATGTACCTTGGTTGCGGGCACGTCCCCAGTAGGGGGTGTGCAGGAGGCAGCTGATCAATGTTTCTCTCTCATCGATGTTTCTAACTCTCTCTCCCTCTTCCTTCTTCTCTGTTAAAAAAATCAGTAAAATATATTAAAAAAAAATAAATGTACCTCTCTTCTTCAAACAAGGGGGAAACCAGAATTGAAACTCTTCCCTAGCCTGAAGTTGCCACTGCTTTTCCATCCCTGCTGGGAAGCGAAGTTGCAGGCAGAATCCATTCTGGGAGACACCTGGTGGCTTGAATCTCTGAGTCAGAGGCCCTAGCCTTGAATCCTGGCTTGATGCTTAATTTTTCCTGGCTGTGTAACCTTGGATATAGCCCTTGATCTTTCTGAACTTCAGATTCTTCATCTGTTAATGGAAGAAATAATATTTACTTTGCAGGGCTTGAAGATTAATATTGCACACAAAAGTCTTGCCTAATGGCTGTGACATTGTAGACATTAAGTATATAGCAGTTGTTTTTACTATTAACTGCATATGTGTAAGCAAGACAGAATGTTTTTGGTACCTCCAGTAGTGGCCTACTCTCCCTCTTCCGGCACCTAGAATTTATCCTGGGTCCCATTTCCTGCATCTTATGTGGGCTGTCTCCAGGACATGATGTTGAAATCTAGAGCTTCTGGAGTCCAAACACTTAACCAGAAATAAAGAAAGCTTAGTGGTGGAAATATAGGCAGAGGCACCAGTCATGGTTTCCTTATACAAGGATCCCGGCGGGCGGGGCGGGGGGAGGGGGGGGCCCGGGCGGGCAAGGTGTCTGGAATCATTGTGAAACCGGACAACGAATGGGTCTGGGCTGCCTGTCACTACTTGAGCCAATTAAGCAGAGACAAGGTTGAATCATGTATGAGTGTTTATTCTAATAATGCTGGCAGTGTGAGAGCAGCAGGTCATCCACAGAAATCTCCCTCCGCACCCAATAAACTAGCTTATTATATTGGGTAGAAGGACAAAGGTTTCATGGGAAAGGAGGAATTACAGGCATGGGGAAGTAGGCAAGGTATAATGGTTACAGGTTACAGGCAATGCGGGCTGGGGGGCACAAAGGGCAGACCCTCAGGGACAAGACTGTTTTAGCAACAAGGTTGTTAATCGTTCCATGATGATAGGCAGCTCTCAGAAAAGGAGAATGGACTGCATTCTGAGGTTAACTCCCATGTCCCAGGGCATATAACTCTCAGCCAGGTTAGACTGTGCTTTCTCTAACCAGAATAGAACAATCACAATTAACAGAGCATGATTAGTATTTCTTATAATGAAGTTAGTCCCCACTGTTCTATTTCTGTCCCTAACATTCCCCACTGCTATTTCTATCATCTCATATCTATGAGATTAGTTTTAGGTAGAAAGTCTTGCCCTAGCCGGTTTGGCACAGTGGATAGAGCGTCCTGGGTTCGATTCCTGGTCAGGGCACATGCCCAAGTTTCGGGCTCAATCCCCAGTAGGGGATGTGCAGGAGGCAGCTGATGCATGATTCCCTCTCATCATGAATGTTTCAATCTCTCTCTCCCTCTCCCTTCCTCTCTGAAATCAATAAAAACATATTATAAAAAAAATAAAGTCTCGTCCTGCTGGACTGCATTTGCTTTTGCCTTGAAAGCAGTTCATGGGGATGGAATAGAGCGAAGGCAAGAACTGAAAAGAGGAAGACACTGGAAGGAGGATGTACAGTTAAGGGAGTACTTATTTTCTGTTCTCCGTGGACACAGGTGTAGCTGATTCAGGCATCTGTGTGGCCGGCTCACATTTAGTGAGTGTCTCCCATATCCCCCGCCTGTGGTAGGTGTTAGGCTGTAACAGTGAGCAGAGGGACATGGTGCCTGCTGTCATAAAGCTAAATAAAGCAAGGCAGACAGCCAGAGAATAACTGCACAGAAGACAGCATTACACATGGTAGTAATGACATGGTATGTTAAAGAAGAGATGAAATTGAAAAGCCATGAGGTGGGGCGTCCACTTTAGACTAGGTGCGCTGGAAAGGTCTCTTGGAGGAGGGGCCTTCAATGACATTTCAGTGAAAGGTAAACGAGGAAGGAGCAGCCTTGTGAGTTGGGAAGGGGAAGCCGTCTTGAGGAAATGAAAGGACCCCCGACTCCGTGTGACAGAAAGGCGGTGCTGGGGAGACTGGCCCAAAAGGAGACCAAAGGAGCATGGGGCAGGGGCCAGATCACGCAGAGTCAGCTTGTTAGAGTCCTGCTGCAATCCACACCTGGCTTCTTCGCATTCCCCTTCCGTACCCTCAGACCTCAGTCACCCAGAACGCTGCCAACAAGAGCGGGGCGTGCACCCTGAGAGCTGTCTGCCCAGAGACCACAGCCTCCAGTCCTGTTCCTTCACTGCCTTATGTCTCAGTTTCTCCACTGAAAAATCCTTAATGTCATTTCCCCAAAGCACTCACCTTTCACTGAACCACAACATGAGTCTTCAAAGAGGGGATAGCATTCCTCTCCATCTTGTCTCTTCTTTCTCCTTCTTGACCTGGGTCCACCTTTGGGGTAGTAGACCATCATGAATAAAATGCTGACCTCTTTAAAAAAATAAAAAGGTATCTCACAGGGTTGTTATGAAGCGCCAGCCACTGGCACTTCATTACCCGCCTCAGTTTTGCAGAAGGGAGGTGCCTGGGCAGCGAGGGAGGCTTTGGGATGGGAGCAGGTGCAGTGAGAGCTGCCTCCCTTCCATCGTCTCCCCTCCTTCCCCTTCTTCCCCTCCCCAGGAGCCTCACCCTGGCTTTGTCCCTGTGCTGATTATTGCTTTATTACTGTTTTCAGTCAGATATAATTCCGGCATTTTCTATAATCTCGATCTTTTCATTGATACCAGATTTTTATACAAAGATTTGTATATAAAATGATTATGTACCCACCAGAATACATTCCCCAGCAATTAGAATGTTTAAGATGCAGCTCCTAACACTCCTTCTGCACATTCCTCATTTAGTACTTTTGAAAGTGTTTTGTGATTTTTGTGTGTGGATGTGTTTACAAATCCAATAACAATTCTCATTTAGAGTTGCAAAACACGAAGCCATTTTGAACCCAGACAGATGGCAGCTAAATGAAGTTTAATTAAAGAATGAGTGCTTTGAATCAAATCCCTTTAAAAAGTACAGTACACTGAGATTCTGGAGAGGCTGCATAAACAGCATCTGGCTGTTCTAGAGAAAATAGGGAGTGCTTGCGAGGAAAACACTCGGGAAGCCGACCCCATCGGATCAGGGCTGAGCAAAACAAGCAGGCGGGCAGCGGCCAAGCCGTGTTCTATCCTCTGCCCTAAGCCCGGACACACCTCCCAAAGCCCAGAGCTCCCGGCACAGGTGGGGAGCTGCCACAGGCCACCTCTTGGTTCAAGAGCTTTGACTGGGGTGGCGGAGGGTGGGGGGGATCCCCTTCTAAGTTTATGGAATGAGGTCGGGCACCAAGGCGAGAAGGTTTGCTGCACCAGCCCACTTAATTGCACGCGTCCATAGTGAAAAGAGACCGATGGCGGGGGGGGGGGGGGGTCGCTCTGCACTCCACGTCCTGGATCGGTGTCCAAGGCTCTTACCCCCGGCTCCCCACCCCTTCGTGCAGCCGCCGGGGGCACACGCCCCCGCCCTCCCTCCCGCCCCGCGGAGACCCACTTCCGGCTCTGGCCGCTGATCTGAGCGTCGGGCGGAGGCGGCCAGGGTCGGTCTAGACTCTAGACGACGGAGCGGCGCCAACCGGCTGGGGAGGGTTGGCGGGGGGGCGGGGGACGCCGCGGGGAGGCGGGTGCCCAGGCTGCAGCCGCTCACCGCCGAGTAGTGACTGCCTTGGAGGAGAAAGGGGACAGACCGTGGGATGAGACGCAGGGGTGGGACAGACCGGGAGGAGCCTGGAGCGCCGGGTTGAGATGTTTGCACTCAGTGCTGTTGGGTAGGAAAAGCACGGAGGTTTTTAATTCAGGGAGCGACAGGGTTAGATGGGTCCCTGGAGAGGGGGCTGAAGGCAGTGTCAGCTGCTTGGCTGGCCTTTATTTCATGGGCAGTTTCTGCCTTGAGGGTGGTGGTCGGTGTAGCGGGGTCGACCTTCCCCTGATCCTGGAGAGAAAAGACCGGGCTTGAGGATGGAGTGGGGGCCCTGGCGAGCCCCGGAGCCACTGGGATGTAGGAGGGAGGAGGTGACACCAGCAAAAAGAGGAATAGTTTGGGTGGGGTGTGCCAAGCTTGTGGTCTCTGGCTTCTTCCATCATCTTTCCGGGAGGAAGCAGAGTCCTGAAGGCTGGGAAGCCTTCCCTACCAGCTCGGGGCAGGGCTGACCCAGAGGGCTGGCAGAAGTACTGGACTGTTCGGATCATGTACTCAGCTGAGTCAAACCCAGTTCCTCCAAGTCTTAGGCCTCTTGCTGGATCTTGGCTTGATCTATGGTCACTCTGACCCCTCCACACTCCCAGGGGTCCTCAAACTTTTTAAACAGGGGCCCAGTTCACTGTCCCTCAGACAGTTGGAGGGCCGGACTATAGTTTGAAAAAACAACAACCAAGAACAAATTCCTATGCGCACTGCGGGCCGGGGAGGAGTCGGCTACTAAGCAGGACAGGCAGTGGCACCCGGCGGGCCGGATCAATGTCCTCAGCGGGCCACATGTGGCCCGCAGGCCGTAATTTGAGGACCCCTGCTCCAGACCAATTGACCTTCAAGTTCTGTTGTCTGACCTTGTTATTCTCCCACCTGGCCAAACTACTGCCAGCTCTTGCTGGAAAAACTGAAGAGCCTCCCACGAGGTCTTCCAGCTTCTCTCACCTCTGACCTTTCCTCTCTGCAGGAAGGCAGACCCTTACAAAATGTGGTTCTGGTCATGGCTCTCTCCCACACCCCTGGTACTTCCAGCTCGGCCCCCCTGCGCTCCCCCCATAAGCCTGGGAGAAAAAGGATGAATCCTGGCCCGAGTGTACTGCTGGGCCACCCCTCAGTGCAGCACCATGCTCACAGCCTGCTGCCTGCCCCCACCTACCCCTCTATCTCACCTCCTGCCACTCTCCTCCGGACCCCTGCTTCCGTGACTTCCTGTCCCTGGAGAGCCCGGGTTCTCAGTCTGTCCTCCCTGCCTTCGCACGTGGGGCGCTCTCCTCCTAGAACACCATCTGCCCACCTCTCCCCATGTTGTCCCACCAACTCCTAATGTGCTCCTCAAGTCTCAGCTTCAGGGACTGTTTCCTGATTCTGCACTAGGGGAGGTCACCCTGCCTTGTGCTCCCAGGTACCCTGCCCTTCCTCATCAGGACCCTCAGTTCACATGCCTGTCTTCCCCACCAGGAGTGAATGAGCAGCTCCAGCGTGCCAGGTCCTATGACTTGTGTTTCTCCCTCTAGTCTGACCCCTTCTCCCACCTTTCTGCCACCACAGCAGTCTTCCTGAGACGCAAATATGACCCATCATTCTGCTGTTCAAACACCCTGAACTCTATAAAAAACCCACCCTACCCTCCAGGCCCAAGCCAAAGCCCCTTCTCCAAGATGCCTTCCCTCCAGCCATGGTGAGCCCACACTTCATGATCATACTTGGCAAGTTTCACTTCACCCGAGTCATTGGGGCCAAGACAGCCCCCTAGCACACTGTGCGCTTGGGGGCTGGTCAGGCACTTGGCCTTCCAAGGCCCCTCTTCCTGAGGTCACGTGGGCACAGCAGCAGAGAAATGGAGTCTGTACCCAGTGGTCAGGGATACCACTATTACTTTGGCAAGAAAGAAGGGTGTTGGCAGGCCATCTGAGCTGGGTTTCCTGACCTTGTCCTAGGGACAGCTGCAGCTGTGATTCCAAAAGAGAAGACGCAAAGGCAAATTTTTTTTTTTTTTTACTTATTTAAAAAGGCCTTGGTGGCAGGAATATAGTGTAAAAATCATTGGAAAAACTAAAAGGCATCGATACATATCCGAATATACACTTTGTACATAAATTACATTTCCTTTAGTCTTTCTGAGTGAGGTCCTGATTCAGCACTGAGGTCTAGTAATTCAGAGGTCCCGGCAGCTGCACGTTCAGGCCGGCATAGTCCACCATGTACATGGGCCATTGCTAGAGAGAGGGGGACAAATGGTCCCGGTTAGGATTCTGGGTGATGTAGAAAGAACACCAGAACCCTTAGCTCCGCTTTCTGAAGGGCTTCCTCGGATGCTTTTATTTTGAGGCTGCTGAAGGCCCAGAGAAGAGACATGACCTGTCCAAGGTCACACAGTCTATCAGTAGCCATGGAACCTGGGCTGGAGCCTTTTGACCTGTTCCCACTTGTGTCTCAGGGACTAATCGTGTGGACCAGATATGAGGGCCAGAGGGAACTAGCGATTGGCTCAGAAATCCCATCAACAGCCCCCTCCAGGCCTCACACTCCCAAGAAGCTGTCCTGTCTCTCTGGGGCATAAGGGGAGCTAGTAACCCTCTGTGGGCACTCAAATTACCCAGGTAGCGAGAAAGGCAAAGCCTGAACTTTGGGGTTTTCCAGGAATGGAATGAAGGGAAACATGGTCAAAGGGTAAAGAAATCCTGAAATATATGAGGAAAAAAATTCTATAACTATGTATGTTAACTACTTATTGTGGTGATCATTTCACAATACATACAAATATTGTATCATTATGTTGCACACCTGAAACTAATATAACGTATGTCAACTGTACCTCAAAAAAAAAATCTTTTCTAAATGTGTTCCAATATTCTTCCCATTTGGACGCAGGATTTCAAAGGTAATATTTTGAAATCAGAAAGAACTCTCCAGCGTATGCCCCTAATGAGGTTTCCCTGTTGGGTGGGCGAAAACCAAAGCCAGCCACATGGCAGAGCAGGCAGAACTCTGCAGGAGGTTCTCCACCCACCACTGACTGTAGTGAGGTCACAATGTGGAGAGCACCCTCACCTCCCATGGCTGTGCTGGGGCTGGAGCTCGAGATGTGAGCACAGAGATTAGCTTAGTATCTGACTGTCCCAAAAAACTGGGACTCTGCTCAGGATCCTGTGCAGGTACTACTCAGGGGAGTAGACAGGTTCTTTTCCTCTCTCAGCCTTGGCTTGCCAGTGGGAAAGGGATTGTCTGCCGGGGCAACTGTGAGGTCCCGATGAGAGGGGTGGACTACCTTGTGGGTAGATCAGGCAGTTGTGTCTGCAACCCCGGGGTGTGGAGCCCACTCAGAGTCCAATGCCTCCCCGCACCCCAAACCCACATCCCACAGTGGACGGCTCTGCCCGAGTGCAGGGCAAAGGCCAGAAAGAAGAGTGCTCAGGTCCAGATCTGTGCAACTTTACCACGAGTGAGATCTGGTTGGTGGATGCCACGGACTCCGGGTTGGAGGACGAGGAAGAGGAAGATGAGGAGGAAGAGGAGACCGAGTTTCCTTCAGAGACCCGCTTTCTCTTGCGCTTGGGGATGCTGCTGTCTTTGGCTGGTGGGAGGAAAGGTTGCTGACACTGGATGCCAAGACTGTGTCTTGTCTTTACCAACCCCTCTGGAGAGGGCCTTTGTTTCAGGTTTAAAGTCCCCTTCTGAGCATTCAAGGCTCCCAACCCACCAGAGGCCCATCTCTCCAGCCTCCTTCCCTAACTAGGCCCTGCAGCCCATTCATCTACCTCTTGCTCCTGCTTACCTGTCTGCCTTTGCTAACACTATATCCTCACCCCCAGAGAGGCCTCCCCAGAATTCCCCTGGGGCCCAGAATCCCATGGTGAAGAGCATGGCCTCCCGAGGGCATTGGGGAGAGCCACCAGTTACTAGTGTGGATTTTTGTCAATAGATGGAGTTATACATACATTGATATATATGTGATTTGATATGTATGCTATATGAAGGTGTTAACATCATAGATATTTTTACACTTAAAAATGTCGAATTTTGTGCCAAAAAAAGAGCATTTGTGGCAAGTTTTGATTCATTACTTTATTTTGAAGAAAAGTGCTGCTGAAAGTTACCGTATACTTCGGGAAGCTTATAGTGAACATACTCCATCTCAAGATACTTGTGAATGCTGGTTTAAACGCTTTAAAAGTGATGATTGCGAGGTGAAAGACAAAGAACATCCAGGTCCACCGAAAAAGTTTCAAGACCAACAATTACAAGCATTATTGGATGAAGATGTGTGTCAAACTCAAAAACAACTTGCAGAAAGATTAAACGTTGCTCAGCAAACAATTTCCAATCGTTTACAAGCAATGGAAAAGACTTTAAAGGAAGGGAAATAGGTGCACGTCAACTGAACGAAAGACAAATGGAAAACCAAAAAGTTCAGTAAAATGTTGCTTCAACGGCACAAAAGGAAGGAATCCCAAATGCACAAAATCATGGGATGATCCAGGTCAACCATCAACACCGACTGCAAGGCCAAATCACTTCGGAAAGAGGACAATGCTCTGCGTTTGGTGGGATCAGGAAGGTGTGGTGTATTATGAGCTTCTACAACCAGGTGAAACCGTTAATACTGATCGCTACTGACAACAAATAATCAGTTTGAACCACGCTTTGATCGTAAAGTAAGAAGACATGGCAAAGTGATTTTGCTTCATGGTGACGCACCATCACACACTTCAAAACCAGTTAAAGACACGTTAAAAGATCTTGCCTGGAAAGTATTAACCCAACCACTGTATTCACCAGACCTTGCTCCTTCAGATGACCACTTGTCCTGATCTATGGCACACGCACTTTCTGAGCAGCACTTCAAAACATACAAAGAAGTGGAAAATTGGGTCTCTGAATGGTCTGCCTCAAAACAAGAAAAGTTCTATTGGGACGGTATCCACAAATTACCTGAAAGATGGGGGAAATGTGTAGCTAGTGATGGACATTACTTTGAATAAAGCATTTTGATGTTTCTCTTGAAATTACCGTGTTTTCTTTGATTATAAAATCCACACTATTAACCGGTTAATGGTTGATCCATATCACTAACTGGTTAGTAATGTGGGTTAACTATTAACTGATTAATAATGCTGATTAACCAGTTAATAATATGGATCAACTAAACCGGTTAAAATTCGGATCAACTATTAACCGGTTAACAGTGTGGATCAACCATTAACCAGTTAATAATGTGGATTAACTATTAACCAGTTAATAATATGGATCAACCATTAACCAGTTAAAAATGCAGATCAACTATTAACCGGTTAATAGTGCAGATCAACCACTAACCAGTTAATGATATAGATCAACTAAACCAGTTAAAAATGTGGATCAACTATTAACTGGTTAATAGTGTGGATCAACCATTAACTGGTTAATAATGTGGATTAACTATTAACCAGTTAATAATACGGATCAACCATTAACTGGTTAAAATACAGATTATCTGTTAATTGGTTAATAGTGCGGATCAACCATTAACTGGTTAAAAATATGGATTAACTATTAACCGGTTAATAGTGCAGTTCAAACATTAACCGGTTAATAGTGCAGCTCAACCATTAACTGGTTAAAAATGCGGATTAACTGTTAACCGGTAAATAGTACGGATTTTGTAATCAAAGAAAACACAGTAATTTCAAGAGAAACATCAAAATGCTTTATTCCAAGTAATGTCCATCGCTAGCTACACATTTTCCCATCTTTCAGGTAATTTGTGGATACCGTCCCAATAGAACTTTTCTTGTTTTGAGGCAGACCATTCAGAGACCCAATTTTCCACTTCTTCGTAGGTTTTGAAGTGCTGCTCAGAAAGTGCGTGTGGCCATCTGAAGGAGCAAGGTCTGCTGAATATGGCGGATGGCTTAATACTTCCCAGGCAAGATCTTTTAACGTGTCTTTAATTGGTTTTGAAGTGTGTGATGGTGTGTCACCATGAAGCAAAATCACTTTGCCATGTCTTCTTACTTTACGATCAAAGCGTGGTTCAAACTGATTATTTGTTGTCGGTAGCGATCAGTATTAACGGTTTCACCTGGTTGTAGAAGCTCATAATACACCACACCTTCCTGATCCCACCAACACAGAGCATTGTCCTCTTTCCGAAGTGATTTGGCCTTGCAGTCGGTGTTGATGGTTGACCTGGATCATCCCATGATTTTGTGCATTTGGGATTCTCCACATAAATCCACTTTTCATCGCCAGTCACAATTCGATGCAAAAAAGACTTCCTTTTGTGCCGTTGAAGCAACATTTTACTGAACTTTTTGGTTTTCCATTTGTCTTTCGTTCAGTTGACGTGCACCTATTTCCCTTCCTTTAAAATCTTTCCCATTGCTCGTAAACGATTGGAAATTGTTTGCTGAGCAACGTTTAATCTTTCTGCAAGTTGTTTTTGAGTTTGACACACATTTTCATCCAATAATGCTTGTAATTGTTGGTCTTGAAACTTTTTCGGTGGACCTGGATGTTCTTTGTCTTTCACCTCGCAATCATCACTTTTAAAGCGTTTAAACCAGCATTCACAAGTATCTTGAGATGGAGTATGTTCACTATAAGCTTCCCGAAGTATACGGTAACTTTCAGCAGCACTTTTCTTCAAAATAAAGTAATGAATTAAAACTTCCCGCCTTGGCCAATTTGGCTCAGTGGATAGAGTGTTGGCCTGTGGACTGAAGGGTCCTGGGTTCGATTCCAGTCAAGGGCACATAGCCGGTTGCAGACTCCTTCCCCGTCCAGGCACGGTCAGGGCTCATGTAGGAGGCAACCAATTGATGTGCTTCTCTCACATTGATATTTCTCTCTGTCTTTCCCTCTCTCTGCCACTCTCTCTAAAAAGCAATGGAAAATATCATCAGGTGAGGATAAAATAAATAAGTAAATAAATAAAAAATAAAACTTCTTGCAAATGCTCTGTTTTTGGCACGAAATTCGACATTTTTAAGCATAAAAATATCTATGATGTTAACACTGTCAGAAAATTTGATAGATGAAGTTTTGAAGCTTGCTGTCAATACAATGAAATAGTATACATATCAAATTGCATATATATCAACATATGTGTAACCCCATCTATTGAAAAAAATCCGCATTAGTAACCAGTATACCTAGTAAATGTCCCTGCACCTTCCTTTCCTTGCCAGTAAAATGTAAACAAGATTCTTCAGGGCTGCTGGGAGGGTCCCGTGAGATGATGTGCATGGCCTCCTGTAAATACTCAGAAACTGAGAATTGGTATCGATATTATTGCTGCTGTTCCTGCATGATGGCCCAAACCTGACAGATGACAGTTCACAGGGACCAGGAGACAAGGCAGTGCCCCAGTGTAAAAAGAGCTCCGGTTTAGAGCCAGAAGTCCTAAGTTCAAAGTTCACGGCTGCCACTTACCATGTGTGTGACCCTGGGAAACTGATTAAGCTCTCTGAGCTGAAAGTGGACAATATGCTGCGAGACTCCAGGAGATTGTGTGTGAAAGAGCCCAGGACCAAACCCAGCACAGAGCAGGCCTCGGCAGGTTCTGCTGCTCAATTAAATTGATGTGAGGATCTAAGTTTTATAAAAAAAGATCTGCAACTGTGTGCTACATAAGTGGAGCTTGAGGCTTGACTGAGTAACAGGCTACTGAGTAGAACCCGACTACAGCCCACAAGAAGGGTCTTAATGACACAGTGTGAGGGAAGGCTGGGCCCAGGGCAATTCCCTCTCCAGCTGGTGAAGAAAAACTGAGGATCTGTGATGTGATATAAATAGAGACCCTGGGAAACAGAAGACTCTGGAGGCAGGACTGGCCCAGGCTGTGAGCCGGGAGGAGGGAATTTTGTGGGAGGCAGGCGGGCGCTGCTGGAGACTGGCTAGGCTCCCCGGATGCTGCCTGCATTTGCAGGCCACGTGCCTACACCAGGCCTTGGGCTTTAGAAACTTTCAGTTTGCTGTTTGCCCAGCCGGGGTGTGAGGTGGGAGATGTAAGTGACTGTAACTACCTCTGATAATGTCCCAAAATTTCCTCTTTGAGGCCTCCTCAGGGCCTTCTGTGTCTCTGCCTTTGACTTGGGAGCAGCTCTCAAACCCAATCAGCTCCCTACCCTGAGTGCCTGGTGCCCTGCTGGGCCTTTTTAATGGGCACATGGTAGGAGGAGGTGGTCTCTGGTTGGGCTGTGCCACCTCAGGCAGTGGAGTTTCAGTGAACTCTAACCTATCTGCAGTTGGGCCTCAGGTTTCAGGCTGGGGTGGGGTCGCCTTGCTGAATCCCACTACTCTCCCCACTGAACAGCCATAGACCACAGTGGCCTGCGGTTCAGATGGATAATCTGCACACAGGGCTCTAGGCAGCCACCAACTCACTACATAGCCTTGGCAAGTCCTTCCTCCGCTCTGGGCCTCAGTTCCCAGCTGAACAATGAGGCCACACCTCCCAATCATCTTGAGTCCCATCGCACACCTTCTCAGTCTGAATGTCGTACAAGACAGTCTCCCAGGTTCCTGTGAACTGAAAGGTTCTAAAAGCCCAGGGGCTGGTGCAGGCACGTGCCCAGCAAATGCAAGTGGCACGAGGGGGCCCAGCCAGTCTCGGAAGTACCTGGCTACCTTACCCCTGCCAATCATGTCACTCCTTCTTTCCCTGGGTGACTTTCATGACCCTATCTGACGTCCCCTCCTCCTGGCTCTAGCCTGCCCCTCATCCTCTCTCTCCAGTTGATCTGACACACTCAGCCGTGGCAGGGACCCCCTCCAAGGGCACCTACAGGCTTCCTGGGGCCTTTGGGGAATGCTGGCCCTGCAGATGGATCGCAGGTTACCTGGAGAAGTACTTAGCGGGAGGGACAGACTGTTCTCTACATGGCCAGCCACCTGTTGCATGCCACCTGTTCTATGCCCACAGATCGGTCCCTGCAGGGTAGAAGGGTGCCTTCTTCAGCCTCTGACTTACCTGGCACCTTGGCGTCATTGCAGATTTCTGCGAAAGGTCTGAAAAATAAATGAGGTGGCAGTTAGAAAATGAGGTTTCTTTTCCTTCTCACTTGATAAGTCCCAAATATGGACATCTCTTGTGAGATGAGATGCCACCACTGCCGCTGGAGGGTAGCCAGGTAAGACCCAGGTGAAAATGGTCAGCACCCACCTCCCCACAGAGCAGGCAGGATGGCCAGCCTGGTCTCTATTAAGTGCCGTGTGTCAGGCAAATGGCCCCTGGGGGCCTGGTTCCCTCATCTCCAAAGCGAGGGTGTGGTCTGACCCAGTGATCAGAAATGTGTGGCTCGGTTTATGTAAGTAGATATTCATTACAGCATTATTATTATTTTTTTTACAATTTTTTTATTTTTTATTTTATTGATTATTTTACTTGCAGCATTACTTATATAAACCAAAAACATTTAGATGCACCTCGAATGTCCATCAGTAGAGACAGTATGGCCCATCGTACAGTCATTAAGGGAACTATCATGGACACAAATAACGCTCAAGTATAACCAAGACAGCCAGACAGGAGACATCAAGTTTTATTTAGTCTACAGATAAACACCGTGATCCCAGTTTCATTTTCTCCGAAAGCATGTCTAAGAGGTATTAAAAGAAAGTGGCAGCATGGCTGGAAAGCCCCTGCATGTCTGTGGTGGTTTTCTCTGGGAGGTCAGCCTGTGGGGGCGGGGTGCGGGGTGATGGGCATTTTCTCCTATGATCTCCTGTATTTTCCAGTTGTTACTTCAGGGGGTGGAGTGGGGAGTGGGGAGGATGAAACCTCTATTCTTCATTGGAGACCTTTCTGAATGATTTGACTTTTTGGTACACATTCAAATATTATTTTATTTTTAAAACTGAAAAGGAAACATGTGTAGGAGAAAGATATGGAAGAAACACACCACAATATGAACTCTGAAGAGGAACGTTATGGTTATCTTCCTTTCTTCTACCTTTTTAGATTTCTCTAGTTTGTTTTTAAATCTGAAGATAATCAAATAAACTATTCTATTTAAAATATTATAAGGATATATGGTAAAATATGGACAAAAGTAAATAAGAATAAAATATCTCTGGGTGATGAAAATGCCATTAAAATGGGTAAAAATTAATGATAGAGTGAGAAAGTCAAATTTAATTAAAAATTTAAAAATAAACTAACACCCATGACTGTTGCAGCTGTGTGTTTTAGTAGAAAGGGGTTGTAATCAGGACACCTGGTGATATAGACTAAATGTCTGTGTCCCCCAAATTCAATGTTGAAACCTAGTTCCCAAGGTGATGGTATTAGAAGGTGATTAGGTCACGAGGGTGGAGCCCTGGTGAATGGGATTGATACCTTATAAAAGAGGTCCCAGAGAGCTCCCTTGTCCCTTCCACCATGTGAGGACACAGGGAGAAGGTGGCCATCTGTAAACCAGAAAGTGGGCCCTCACCAGACACTGAATCTGCGGGCATCTTCCCAGCCCCCAGAACTATGAGAAATAGGTTTCTGTTAAGCCACCTGGTCTATGGTATTGTTACAGCAGCCTGGACAGGCTAAGATACCTGTGTCTGGAACCAAACTGACTCATACTGACTTTCACCATCCCTTCCCTCGATCTGGGTACCAGTTTTCTCAGCTTTAAGATTCGAGTGTTAAGCTAGCCGGCCTCTTGGATTCTGTGCAAGTGCATGATGGGTCTCTCAATCTCCCTCTTCCCTTGCCCAGTCTAGGCTGGGCCTGCTTGGGGATTCCCCTCCCAGATCCAGGCAGCACCCTCTCCCTCGGCCCTCAGCCATTCTCCCCACACTGCCTCAGGGGCTGGGGCACTCACTGGAGCTGGTTGATGATGACCATTCGGACATGCTCCCGGGCCTTCAGGATCTTCTCCAGCCGGTGAATGTCGTACGTGTTGGGGTTCCGGAAAGGGATGTCATCAGGCAGGCCGGTGACCTCAACGGCGTCTGGGCTGTCCCGGATCAGTTTGTAAGGGACCAGCACAGGCCGGTTCAGGCCCAGGGCCTCACCTAGAGGACACAGGGGTCAAGGTAAGGAGATGTCCCCTGTTAAGGCCAAGCCCTCTGGGAGAGGGCTGGAACCTGGCAGGGCCCAGTGCAGCAGCCATCACAGCCCAGATAGTTAAAAAGTCAACACAAACAAACCATTTATCCAAATAGCAAAACTACAAATCTAATACCCAATGCTGATGATGAAATAGGTACCGTCACACGTGCCGCGTGCAACAATGTGTCAAGTGTGTACACCTGGAACTGACAAATGAGGACTTGATAGTTGCTTAAAACCTGCTACCTTTATTTAGAAAAAATTAAGTCCTTAAGTGTTACGGATGAAATGATGTGATGCCTTGGATTAATTTTAAAGTATTAAACATATCAAAGTGAGTATGCAGAAATAGATAAAATAAGACTGGCAAAATGTTGGTAATCACAGAAGCCGGGTTTGAGCTACGGGGTGGGCTGCTATGTCATTCTTTCTGCTTTTGTGTATGTTTGAAAACTGATTCCAAAATAAAAAGTGAAAAAGACAACAGCACAAACCCCCACAGTGGCTTCCCATTTACTCTCAAAATGAAACCCTGACTCACCTCAGGCCTGCCCACCTTCCCGCCGCACTGGGAACCTCGCCCACCTGCGTGCTCTGCTCCCGGCCCTCTGCCCTCCCGCTGGTCCCTCTGCCTGGCAAGCTTTCCCTCCAATGTTTGTCCCCTCTTGACATTAAAGTCTCAGCTAAAACTCCCCTGCTTTGAGAGGCTTTCCTGATCACCTACCGGGGAGGCCTTGGCCTCCCACTCCTAACCCTCCCCCTCATTCTTGGCCTCTTGGCCACACTACTGCATTTTCTTCTCTCCCTGAAATTCTACTTTATAAAAAAATTTACTGTATGTCTCCTCGGCTACAATGCAAAATGAAGACAATACAAAATGCATCACAAATGCATGTAGAGCACTTGGTACAGCCTGACAACAATCTAGAAAGTGCTGTATCAGTTGTAACTATATTAACGGTCCCACCCTGGGCTCGGCCTTCAGCACAGGGCCTCGCATCTCCTGGCTCTCATCTTCCCACGTCCATCTCCCGCCGGGGCCTGAGCCCCCTGATGGCTGGAGCAGACTGCTGCCTCTGGAGTCCTCAGGGCCGAGCACTGGCTGGGCAGACAGGCATGTGCATAAGTAAGTACTTGGCCGTGGGCCATGGCCTCTGCCACACAGCCCAGGCCTGGAGGCGCAGAAATGCTGACTGCATACCGCAGACTGGTTCTTTCCCTTCTCAGAAAGGGGCACTGAAGGATCAGTTCCCACCCGTCATGGGCAGAGCAACTATTTCCTCAGGGAGCTGGCAGGCCAGCTGGGGGCCACTGGAGGCCAGGCTGGCTGCAGAGGGAGGAGGGGCCACCCAGGAAGACTGGCCCCACAGATCCTGCCCCAGGGGCCCCGCCCCCGGGGAAACAGACCATATTTCTCATTGAGGGAAACTGACCGTATTTCTCATTGAATAGCTCCTTCACCTGCTCCCGAAGGATCACCTTCTCCCCGAGTCTGTTGGCATCATCTTCATCTACAAGAGGAAGACAAGGGGGCATGAGGGTTGGCATGGGCTTGGCCACTGCACCTGCTCCTTCTCCCATGTGGCACATCTGACCCTCACCAGCTGGAGCAGTCTCTCCAGGCCCCACCCACTCCCCTGCAGCCTGCTTCTGTCTCCATCCATCGATCCACCCATCCATCCACCCCACATTCTCTGAACAGCTCCTTCAGCATAGGCTCATGTGCAGCACGGAACAGCCTAAGGAGATGGAGGCAGGGCTCCTCCACTGAGGCACTCACAGCTTAGAGGGGTGGGTGGCACACAGTCACAGCCCACCCAGAAGAGACACCTTCAAGGAGACATGGGGCATGAACTGTGCAAGTCTGGGGAGGCTCCCTGGGAGAACGAGCTGTTTAAGGAGTGCCTTGCCTTCTCTTAGAAGTCTGGTAAGGGTGGAGTGGGGTTGGGAAAAGGCACCCAGGCAGAAGGACTGGCCCATGCATGGCACCAAAGGGTGCAAGGTCACAGCATATTGGATGTTGCGGACGCACAGGTTGGTGCTAGGGGAAGTGGCTGTGATGGGTCCAGCAGCGGGTGCCACTGTGACTGAACTGGACTAACAGGCACTCACCCTGCCTGCCTCACAGTCCACCTGCCCCAGGCCCGTGTCAGGGAGACAGAACGCACCAGGCGCTGGGGCTGTGCACCCTCCCTGCCAGGGCAGCTCTTCATGGGGCTTGGACCTTGTGTTCCCCTCACTCCTCTCCTTGGCTTAGAAGAGCAGTGGGGTCAGGGGACCCCAGAGATAGGGCCTGGGCTGGGGGATGTAGAACGTAGGAGAGGCCAGGGGAGTGGATGGCATGAAGAGGGTCCCGGGACAGCAGGCTCCTGGCTTGCGGCCTGAGCTGGGGTTCCAGGAAGGGCACTGTGCACCATCACACAGTAACACAGTAACCACACTGGCTGGGCCTCGGCGGGGGTGGGGTGGAGCTGGACACTGGCAGGGAGCCAGGGCCTGGGAGATAAGGGGCAGAACAGACAGATGGGTCTGTGGAGAACAACAACGCCTGCTTTAATCTGGAAAATCTCACAGAACTCAGTTCCATGGAGAAGGCCAACTGGGGAACGGCGTTTCCCAGGCCCGGTATCTTTCAGCATCGGCTGCCCCGTCTGCACATCACTCTCCCCCAGCCTGGGGGCTGCCCCACAGGGCAGAGAGCTCTCGGTACTGCCAATGCCCCTCCTCCCCGCGCTCCTTCACCTGCTGCCCCTTGTCCTGCCCTGTCCGTGGCCACCCTCCTGACTCTGGAGTCTAGATCTGTCTTATCTAGAAGTTCTTGCCTATCTCTTTTCAGCTATCGAGATGCCTGAGACACCAGAACACCAGGCATCCCAGTTAACCTCCTCCTGTGTTCCCCATCTCAGGGACCGGTGGCTCTCCTCTGCTGCACCAAGACCCAAAACTCAGCCCCTCCAGAAACCTCCCTCCCAGAAGCCCCAACACGGCCCTTCCAGATGGTCTCCAGGACCCTAGGCACGGCTAGAATGGACTTGATCCTTCTCCAGGTCCCGGGAAGACAACTGTGACAGGGTCCTGGGCGCAAGGACCACCTAGAGCGGTGGTTCTCAACCTTTCTAATGCCGCGACCCTTTAATACAGTCCCTCATGTTGTGGTGACCCCCAACCGTAAAATTATTTTCGTTGCTGCTTCGTAACTGTAATGTTGCTACTGTTATGAATCGTAATGTAAATATGTGTTTTCTGATGGTCTTAGGCTCTACAGCAGACCACTGACCCAGAGCCTTCAGGGAAGTGGCGGACACTTTCCACTTGTCCCCTTGCAACAGGGATTCCTCTGGTGGCCAGGACTCTGCACAGGATGATAGCACCACATATAGGGAAGGGGGGCCTGGATTCACACCAGTGTGTGCCAGACGCTTAGCTGACACCTTTCCTAGACACGATCATGGCCACTCCTCATCACAGCCCAGGATATAGAGGTTCAGAGAGGTTAAGTAACTTGCCCAACGTCACACAGCTGGTAAGTGCCAGGAATAGCGTCTGACCCTGAAACCCTGCTCTTTCACTCCACCACAAACCCTGGGTTTCCTAAAGTCTCTGTCTCCCCATCTATAAGAAGAGCTGATCTTAAGGTATTTCCTCTTAATTTTTTGCTTCATCAGCTCATAGTTCCAGGTCTGTCCCCTCTTGAGCCCAGGGAAAGGCTGGATTTATAGCTGGTTCTCGACAAAGCCTGCTGGATTGAAAGGAAGTGGACAGCAGTCAAAGATGAGCCCCATAGCTGAGGTTGCTGTGGTTGTCTGACAAGGCTGTCTCTGGAGTCTGAGAGTGCCTGTCGCATGCACCCAGCCTGCCTCCCCTAGAGGCTCCTGCTGCCCAGTGGGTGGAGAGAGGCCAAGACAAGACAGCCTCCTCATCTTGGGAGAGGCGATGCCAGACCCCAGAAGGGCACAGAATTTGGGAGTCAGAAACCTGAGTCATGTGACGTCAGCTCTCAGCATTTCTGCTCACTGCTCATTTGTCTCCTGAACAAATATTTCATGAGCGCGGTCCCACGTGGGACGCGGTGCCGTTCCTGGGCACTTAGCAGAGTACAGAAAACAGCCCTAGTCTGAGGCAGGAGAGGGCAAGGAACGAGTGGTGACCCGCCGGGCTTGAACATGGCTATGTGAAGGCTGTGCCAGGCCCACAGCAGTTACCACTGGGTTCTCCCGCCTCAGTGTCTCCCCACTTCGCTTTTATTTAATTTGGAGGAAAGATGGTCCTCTTTTCTTAAAGGATCAGTTGAATAAATGGGCCAAGTAGGTTCTGGGGTGAGAGGGTTGGAGAGGAGAGTGCCCCTGCCCTCTGGGTACTCAGAGGAAACAAGAGGCAGCTCCTCAGGCTGTGGGGGCAAAGGAGTGACCTCCTTTCTGGGAGGAAACCTGAACCAGAGGTTTCCTCCATGTTCCTGGCCAGCCCCAACCTGCCCTCCATATTCCTGGCCAGCCCCAACCTGCCCTCCATGTTCCTGGCCAGCCCCAACCTGCCCTCCATGTTCCTGGCCAGCCCCAACCTGCCCTCCATGTTCCTGGCCAGCCCCAACCTGCCCTCCATGTTCCTGGCCAGCCCCAACCTGCCCTCCATGTTCCTGGCCCAGCCCCAACCTGCCCAGCTCTGTGTTGGGGAGAGGGCAATGTGATCATCAGAACATACTGGTGTTGGGGCTTGCAGGTGCCAAGGACAGAGCTGGTCTCCCTGATGTGAATCGTGGTCAAAGTCCCTGGTCCATGCAGCTTGGCCTGGCATCTGGTTACCCCTGGGGTAAAGAATGGGGGCAGGGGGACGGAGCTACACTCCATGGTCTAAGGCTAGTTATTACTACTCTGAACCCTGAGTCAGCAAACCTATTCTGGGGATTTGGAATAAACGTCTCCTGTGCTCCTCTGAACCTAGGTTGGCTGTAATAGACACCAATAGCTGCAACATTTCAGAACGTTCTCCATTTGGAAACATAATAAGGGCACAATGTGGAGTGTGAGTGTGTGTGGCCTTAAAGTATCTGCTTGAATGCCTATATACAGTGGGGAAGAAGGGGCAGTGACAGGAAAGACCCCTGGCTCAGTAGATTACAAAGTAATCTTGATTGTAACCCTAATGCTGTGTGACATTTGGAAAATCACTCAACCTCTCTAGGCCTTCGTTTCCACATCCTTCAAATAGGGATCCTAGCCTGTTGGGAAGATCTAATCATGTCACATAAAAAACTTTAAGGTTTCAAGCCATCAAAATCAAATTGTTGATGGCATTACTAGACCAATGCCTCAATTATCCTGTGGTCTCAGGAAATGAAATGTTACAGGAGACTCTTCCAGATAATGGAAGTTTATTCTCTTAATCCTCTGGGTTCGATTTTCCCATTTTAGGTAGAACAGTTTCTAAAATGTATCCAGTACCCTTTTCTTATTAAGCACACAGTGTGGCATGTGAGAGAAGTCACCCTCATGATCTACTCCCTAGTGCCTTCCAGAAAGTGCCCCCTTCACCCCCCACAGCGGTGACCCGTACCCCACTGCCCCTGCCCCATCCTGCGGGCATTTCTCCTGCCTCTTCCTGCTCAGTCCAGTTTCCTGGTCTCCTCTTTCACTATTGTCTGCCCCAGAAGCTCTCATCTTGTCCTTTCTCATCTGCTGTCTGTTAGCTGAGGATTAACGGAATTTTGCCTGGAGAAAGAAAGCAACCACGCTTATTAAATCACAATTTTAAGCCCATCAGCTTCGGGGTGATGCCTGGGGTGGCCCCCCAGCCTTCCCCTGGGACAAAGTACAAGAGCCGTCAGCAGCCTGGTCTTTCCTTGCCTGGTGTGAGGCCTGCAGCTGGGACTGACGACCATGCTGATAAGCATGATCATAAACAGAAGCACAGAGACAGCCAACAGCGAGGGAAGGGCTGCTTAGAGGGAGAGCTCTGTCCATTGGTGGAATAAATATTCCTCCCCTCCCCTCTCTCTGCCAGGCCTGGGCTCGGCAATCCAGGCATCAAGGAGACCTGGGCGGGCCTGGACCTGCAGAGAACATGGTGGACGTGAGGGCGCTCCCCCTTGGGGGAGCAGCTGCCTGGGCCACAGATGGGAGAGCAGCCACATTCCTTCCTCAGGCCTGCAGCTGAACGACGCCTCCCTTTCCTGGCACCAGGCCTTTGCCAGGAGAAGGTGCATTGGGTTCATCTTTTAACTCCTTGTTGGGCCTGCACGTAGGGGCAGCAGGAATTCTGCCATCTTTGTTTTATAGATGGAGAAGCTGAGGCTCAGAGAGGAGATGGCTGTGCTGCAGTGGGGTGGAGGCCCTTGCCCAGACCTGTGACCTCATGTACCAAGAGAAACTTTTGTACATGTGCAGAAGGAAACATGTGCAAGGGTGCTAACTGCAAGGTCTTGGGAGCAACCCCAACGGCCTAGGGCAGGAAGGCAGATGGATTCAGGATGGTGTAACTGCTCCATGGAATATTATGGAGCAGTGAAAACAAACGAGCCACAGCTACCCATTTCCCCAATATGTTGCATCAAGTTAACTGACAAACGCAAGTCCCAGACTTGATACTTGGTTATAAAAGTAGAGAAGAAAAAAAAGCAAATGAAACAAATTTGGTTTAGGCAAATATATGCCACAGAACAATTTAGAATATCAGCTATTGAACAATGATTATGTAATGTGTGTGTGTGGGGGGGAACAACCGCCATAAAAGATATTGAAGAATATGAATATAGACTGTATGTTCGACAAGAGGGAGTTAAGTTTCATAAGTGGTATAATAATGTTGTGGATATGTAAAAGAATAGCAGTTCTGAGATGTGTGTTGAAATATTTAGGTGTGAAGAGTCAAGATGTCTGCAATTTACTTCAAATGGAAATAAATGGGGGGTGGGGTCTCTGTGTGGGGGAGAAAGATGGAGGGAGGAAGAAGGGAAACGCGGCAAAATGTTAAGAATTAATGAATCAGAGAAAGGATGTATAGGCAGTGACTATACTATTCCTTCATTTTCTTCCCTGCAGTTTTGAAAATTTGGAGGCAAAAAACAAGAGAATGGTACACATAAAATTCAGGGTATTTGTTCTGGGGAGAAAGGTGGGCAGGATGATGGAGAGCACATCGTTGGTACTGCTCTAATTCTCATGCGGGTGCTGGGTCCATGGGTGTCTGTCGTAGTATGTATTAACTTGTTAGCAGACCATCAGGAGGGAATACCAACGAAAGAATAAACATAAATGAATACTAAGCGCAATGTGGTATCTGGGACTGAACACTGAAACATCAAAAGGATGTTAGTGGAAAAACTGATGAAATTTAATGCCTGTAGATTAATCATGTCGTATCAATCCATGTTAATTTCTTAGCTTTGACAAATGTACCAAGGTTATGTGAGATGTTAATGTCCTACATGGGTCAAACGCTATTTGGGAACTCTGAATCTTTGCAATTCTTTGTAAATTAAAAATTATTTCAAAATAAAAGGTTAATAGCAATCCATCGATGGTTACATGCAGAGATCGATGGCAGAGCAATTGATGTGATTAGTGCATGAGGTCCCCTGGGGATGGGAAGGGAGGAGGGAAGAGAGCAAGTGTTCTCCCTGACAGTTCCCTCAGGCTTGGCTCTGTGCTCCCATCAATCCACCTCTCTTCCCTGGGTGGGTGGTGGGTGGGCCACCACCTGCTGGGGCAGGTGCTCTGCACTCCTTCCTAGGGCCCAGCTCTCTGACCTCCAACTGCACACAAGGGGCTGAAACAGTGGCCAACAGGGGACTCTGGCTGGGGCCTCCCCTGTTGGGACTACCAGGCTCTTGCACTATCCCCTCAGCTGCCAACATGGGGATGCAAACCCCACATCTGCTGACCACACACCCACCAGAGACTGCCTGCAGATTTAGGGACGCCCTTTACTCCTCATCATGAGGCTGACCTCTAGGTGTTGATATCCCCGTTTTATAAATAAGTAAACTGAGGCTCAGCAGAGGCAAGGTGCCTGTCCAAGGCCACCAAGGATCATGGTCTGCAATCGGTGGCACTAGGACTCAAACCCAGGTTTCTCTGGCTCCTAGGTTCTGCTTTCCTGTCTGAGATCAGCCCAGCACCTTCTGGAAGGGCTGTCTCACAAACTCTCCTGCAGCCCTGTGGCTTAACCTACGAGCCAGGTTGGGCAGGGCAGGCACCCAGTTTTGTCATGGGGTCCATCCTAGACAGACAATCCTTGGGCCAGCCACACTTATGACCTTTCCCAAGGGAAATGCCTCCCTTCCTCTCTCTCTCTCTCTCTCTCTCTCTCTCTCTCTCTCTCTCTCTCTCTCTCTCTCTCTCTCCCTCCCTCCCTCCCTCCCTTTGCTTTGCCTCCTTTCCTCTCTTCTCCCTTCCTCTAGGTCCCAGCTGCACAGAGACAGGGACAGCACTGACCCAAGGCTGGCCAAGGCCCAGGCGGAACTGTAGCCACACTGGCCACACACAGAATGCCATGCTCTCCGCATGATGAGCAGGGCATCTGAACCTCTCTTGGGAAAAGTGGACAAATTGGGGCAGTTGGCCGCACAGGCTGGGACAGGAGGGATGCACTCTCCTGCATCACCTGGCTGATTTTGAGGACACATCCTCATGCTGTGCAGCAGCAGCAGCAGCCAACGGCTGCTCTAGGGAGAAACCTCGGCTGCCTCCAACCCTCACTACAGCTAACTACCAAGAACGGACATTCCCTGAGAGCTGCGATGGTTGTTTTTCAGTGACCTATTTATTTATTGAGCACCTATGATGTGTCCAGCCCAAGCACCTATAATAGTACCTGACACATCATAGGCGCTCAATAAATAGAGAAATCAAGCTCTTTTTTTTTTTTTAATACCTTTATTGATTTCAGAGAGGAAGGGAGAAGGAGAGATAGAAACATCAATGATGAGAATCATTGATCGGCTGCTTCCTGCACATCCCCTACAAGGGATCGAGCCCACAACCCAGGCATGTGTCCTTGACCGGAATCAAACCCGAGACTCTTCAATCTGCAGTCTGATGCTCTCTTCACTGAGCCAAACAGGCCAGGGCAAGAAACCAAGCTCTTAAGTGCCAGACACTATTTTTAGATCTTTGTATGGATTCATTCACTTAATCTTTCCAACAACCCTATGAGGCTCTTATGAGTATCTCCATTTTACAGATGAGAAAGTTGTGGCGCAAAGAAGAAAAACCCTTGCCTTAGGTTACACAGTGAGTGAGTGGGGGAGCCAGGATTTACCCTGGAGACCTAACCACCTTGTAGTATATATAGCCTCTCTCTGTCCTGGCTGCAAGGATGTCAGAGGAATGTCTAAAACCCAGGCTCATTATCATGCTGACAGCCTATTGGGACCTTGTCTCCACATGTGAGGAGGGAAGAGATCTTCCTTCTACCCCACCCATGCTGCAGCTCCTCACTCTTCTGCACTTGCAAGCCCAAATCCACATTCCCAACTTCTTCCTTGAGCACCCTGGATTCTACACTTCCCCAAAGAGCCTCTCCCTGGTCCCAGACCCCGCTCTCCCACACAGCTGCTCAAGGGAGAAACCCTTAAGTGTCTGGCACAAAAGAGCTTGGTTTCTCACCCTGGCCTGTTTGGCTCAGTGGAGAGAGTGTCGGCCTGCAGACTGAAGAGTCTCGGGTTTGATTCCGGTCAAGGGCACATGCCTGGGTTGTGGGCTCGATCCCTCGTAGGGGATGTGCAGGAAGCAGCCGATCAATGATTCTCTCTCATCATTGATGTTTCTATCTCTCCCTCTCCCTTCCTCTCTGAAATCAATGGCTGCCTCCAACCCTTGGTAGGCTGTCTGGCCCCACAGCCGTGCACGTGGCCCCCCATTAGCTGTCCTAATCCCCGGGGCCTGTGACTATGTTTCTTTATATAGCAGAAGGGACTTTGCTGCTGTGAGTAAGCTGAGGATCTTGGAGTGGGGAGATGATTCTGGATGATCCCCAAGTGGGCCCTAAATATAGGGTGAGGCAAAAGTAGGCTTACAGTTGTTCATATGGAAACTAAGACAGCAACAAATTAATAATACAAGGGTAAACTCTGTTTTGAGTACTTACAACTGTAGACCCACTTTCGCCCCACACTGTATACTCACTAGAGACCTCATAAAGGAAGCAAGAAGGTCCAAAGCTGGCGATGGGATAACGGAAGCAGAGGGCGGAGTCGTGCGCTTTGAAGATGGAGGAAGGGCCATGAATTTGAGTGGCCCCCAGAAGCTGGAAGACGAGAACAGTTCCTGCTTAGAATCTCCGGAAGGAACCTGCCTGCCGATGCCCGGCTGTGGCCCTGCTGTAAGGCTAATTTCAGGCTTCTCACCTCTACAACAGTAAGGCAGGAAGCCTGTGTTGCTTTAAGCCACTATGTTTGAGTGATTCATTACAGCAGTCACAGGAACCCTGTATTTCCTTTCCTCCATCCACAAATCCAGGTGGCCTCCATGACAAGCCACTTCCTTTCTTTTTTCCTTTTTTTGTTAATCCTCACCGGAGGATATTTTTCCGTTGAAGGAAGGAGGAGAGACAGAGAGAGAAAAACATCAATGTGAGAGAGACACATCAATTGGTTGTCTCCTGCACGCGCCCTAACCAGGGCCGGGGATGGAGCCTGAGGTATGTGCCTTTGACCGCAATGGAACCTAGGACCCTTCAGTCTGCAGGCTGACGCTTTATCCACTGAGCCAAACCGGCGAGGGCGACAAGCCACTGTCCCAGGGAAACTTCACACACGTCCAGCCCATGGATCAGTGGACTCTAATCTCACTGTGGCAAGAACGTCTCACCTGGCCTCCCCAGAGCCACGTTGATCTTTCTAAACAGTCTACCTGACCATGTCATTCCCTTGCTTAAAGCCTGCTGAGGACTGTTGTCCACCTGACAAATCCATCCTCCTCCCCCGGCACACAAGACCCTCTGCCGGTACCACTCTTCCTGTTTGTCACCCAGGTAGTATGTTCTGCCTTCCATTCCCCAGCTCCCCACCTGAGAGGTCATGGGAAACCTGTGCAGTTTCATGGAATAGATAATGGACCATGAAGGGGGACCTTCTTTTTCATGTATGGGGCGGGGTACCTATAAAGGACAATTTTTCCTCTCGCGCCCAGAACTGGGTCCTGCTAAGAAGCCACCACTGCTCAAGGCCTAATCCCAATATCCCAGCAAGATGCTCAGCCAAGTCTCCAGGCTGTGGGGTCTTCATGGCCACAAGGGGAGAAGGCTCCCCCCTGGGGAGAAATGGGGTTTTCCCATTGGACTTCAGGACACTGCCCACTCCTCCCTAACCAGCTGACCAGCCCCTTCTCATCTTCCCAACCCATGAACATGGAAGGCACCAGGACTCCGGCTTTGACTTGACTCACTTCCAATGATCTCATTCTGTTTTAGGCCTTTAAAAACCAGCAATGTGCTCAGGACTCCCCAAATTATACACCAAGCCCAGTCTGCTCCCTGAGCCCCAACTTGTGCAAGGACTTACTACTAGATGACACCCCAGAGTTAACAGCCACAGAATGAGCCCTGACATTGCAGTCTCCCAACTGGGTCCTCCTTTCCTTCCAGCTCAGCCCAAATCCCGGAGGTCAAACGCCTCTCTCTCACAGCTATATCAGCAAGGTCTATTGGCTTTTGCTACAAATATAGCTGGAGCCAACGACTCCCCACTGGGCCTCCCGCCTTACTTTTCTCCCTGATTCCATCTGTTCTCCCCCAACAGTCAGAGCAATCCTGTTAAAAGTCTAAATTGGATTCTTTCTTCTGCTCAGAAGCCTGCACTGGCTCCCAGCTCACTCGGAACAAAAGGCAGCATTCTTACCCAGCCCCACACAACCTGCCTCCTCTCCCATTTCCTACCACGTCCCGCATCTCCTTCCTCCAACACCCTGGCCAGTGATCTCAGGGCCTTTGCGGGTGTTCTTTGCCTGCAGTCATGGTCTTGTCCCCACCCCCCCCCCAGCTCACTACCGCCCCCTTCAGGCCTTTCCTGGACACCTACCCATCTGTTGTAACTCCCTAAAAATAAACACAACCTCTCTCATGGCTTCTCTGCTTCTCCTTAGCTTTATACTTCACACACACTGGTTATTCTCTGCATCCACACCAGAATGTAGGCTCCGAAAGGCAGGTTGTTGATTTTTACAGTCAGTGTTGATTAAATGTCCGGCACCCAGCCCAGTGCCTGACCACAGACACCTGGGAACTGGTCATGGACGAAATAACTGCACCTGAGCTCCCAAAGCCTTGAAGGGCCTCTCTGCAGGCTGTGCTGTCCTGGTCCCCATGCCTGGGAGCCCCCGCCCTCCCCGCTCCCTTCACCACGAGGCCTCTTTTGTCACAAGACCCCTTCCAAGGCTGGAAAGATCCAGTCCACCCAGCAAACACCCTGTGCTGAGCCCCGCCCCCACTTCTGTGGCTCAAAGAGGCATTTATCCGGCAGCAGGAGCTTCTGTTCAGCAGGCAGTGCCTGGTGACCCCTCCAGCTGATCTCCTTCCAGCCCAAATAAAGGCACTGGTTGTTCCTGTCGTCTTGGGTGGTCCCAGTTGGGGACATGGTTTTAGTGAAGTTTTATGGAATGTTGCACAAGAGTCAGAAGCCCCCTTCTGGGGCCCATGGAGGCCCCAGTTTAACAATCTCTGGGGAACTCTGAGGTTCCCCTCCCCCACCTGGCAGGGCTGGGGCCACCGACCAACCCAAGGATAGGATGGGGCTGCAATGACCTAGCTGAGCCCCCACAGGCCAGGAAAAGGGTGGGGCCTCCTGACATCACATCCTTCCATCGCCCACTGCGCAGCCTCTTCGGGAAGAAAGGAGGCAGCCGGCCAATTCTGGGCCTGGCAGCCAGGCGTCTGTCTGCCCACAAAGGCCTCCAGGCCCCGCCCCGCAGATGCCAGCTCCTCGGGGAAGGCAGAGGAAGATCATTACTGGAGCCTAATTAACAAAGAAAAGCAGAGATAATTAAGTGGAAAAACATGTGGCTGGCACTGGAATTGTGATATCTTTAGAAACTTAGAAAGGTTTTATTTTGAGTTCTCAAGAGCCTGACAGATGTAAGGGTGGAGAGAAGGTGGGGAAGGAGAAGCTGGAGTGAGCGTGTGATGGGGGCAGGGCAGAGAGCGGTGGAAGGTCACCGCCGAGGGCATTTCTGCTGCAGGTAGCCTCAAGGCCCAGAGGCAAGAAGGCTATTTATCTGAGATCACAGACAGCAAGTTAACTTGTCCGAGATCAGATAGTTAGCGAATTTATCCAAGATTACAGACAGTTAACTTATCTAAGGTCACACGGCTCAGAAGCGGTGTGACCGGCTTCTGGAGGGGCAGAAGGAGACCTGTTTCCGCCCCTGTTCAGGCCCCCACCAAACGCCCTCAGCTGATGGCAGCACCTCGCTGGCAGCCAGGCCCAGCTCAGGGCCTCTTCCCGGGAAGCCCACTCCACAGCACCTGCTGAAAGGACAGACCCCATAGAGGAGAGGAGCCCAGGAGGGGCACCCATGGGGACGATGATAGATGTCACCCATGTGAGAGGCTCCCTGAAAACAGGCCGTGGCCCTTCACCCGGGGAGCTTTGCTTAGGGAACTGGGCCTCAGGCTGTGCTGGGGTGGTAGTGAAGTGAGTGAAGTAGAATTATCTCCGTTCCTCAGCAGAATGTAATTTCACGCTGTAGTTCCTTAAATTAAAACTCAAGTCGAGTTTATGAAACAGACCCTGTGAGGACTTCTTAGATAAAGCTGGGGCTGCCAAGAACTCCGGCCCTGGCTTACAGAGGTGCTCGGCTGCGGCTTCAGGGACATCAGCGCAAGAGCTTGCCAAGGCCGGGTCTGCAGGGTCCAGTCCACACTGCAAAGCCAGGCCTGCCAGGCCCTCCACGCTCTGGCCTGGCCGGCCTGCCCACTTCGCCACCTCCTGCTCCGGACGGGCCATTCACGCCCCCTCTTTGCCTTGGCTGTGTGCTCCAGGGTGGCCCTGCTGTGGGACTTTTTCCGTTTTACACATAGGGAAACCGAAGCCCAGGCAGGCAACCCGACTTGCTGGAGTCAGACAGGAAGTCAGCAGCTCTGCTGTGTCTCTGGGGCCGCCTGCTCTGGGTGCCCAGGGGGCGGGGGGCCGGGCTGCTCAGCCGGGAGTTCCCTCAGGCTGGCAGGGTGGAGGGAATGAAAGGAGAGTAAGCTGGGGCAGGGCAGCTGGCCTGTAACTGGTTACCATTTGGTTCCCAGACCAGAGAGGAGCTGTGGGGAAGCTTGGAGCTGAGCAGCAAAGGGAAGGAATGCCTGTGTGTGTGTGTGGGGGGGGGGGGGGGGGGGAAGCCCCTCACTCCACACCCTCCCTGGTTCTGAAGGGCATGGGCTCCGCTTCCCTTTCTCACCAGGCTGGTGGGAGCTGCACTAAGAAGCTGGCCCCCCTTCTCCTGCAGTGCGCCCTGTGGGAAGCGGCCTCTTTGGGGGGTGGACACTCAAACTTCTGCTCAAATGCTTCCCTCCAGCAACAGGAAATTCCCTTCCAAGGCTTTTAAAAAAGCCACCACTATTTGAGGGTAGTTCTAGAATGTTCTTTACTTCTTTGATCCCTCTGGTGTTGCCCAGGACTCAGCTCTTACCCGCAAACCCCTCCACTTCCTTTCCTTGGGCTCCACCTTCCCCTGTCCCTTCAAAGGCTCTTTTCCTTCAAGGTCTCTTGAAGGTTGCAGTACTCTGGGCTTGACCGTGGGTCCTCCTCTGCTACCTTCATACCTGACCATGCCCAGCCCCATCGCCTCCCTGCTGGCTCTACGTGCCACTTAGGACCCGCCAACTTTACATTTGTCCCTGCATGTCCCATAGGCCTGCAGACCAAGCTTTGAATACCATGATCACCCTTCCAGAACCTTCCCTGCACACCCTACTGCTACATCTAGACCCAACTCCACCCACCTCTGGGTTCTGCAGCCACTGCCCGACCTCACTGCACAGAGTTTAGCCTTCTATAATCCACCCATTCTGACTGGACTGTCCTCATCCTCACTGTGACCCAGTTCCGTAACTGAAATACAGACAGGCTCCCGAATGCACGTGTCAGCGGGACCCCCCGGATTTGTGGATCCAACTGCCTGATCTGCCTGTCTACTTGGGGGTTAAACTTGCCCACTACTCAATCCTGCCCCCTATCCTTTTCCAGTTGTTCAGGACAAAATCTTGATGTTTTGGGGGTTCAAAATGAATCCCCGCCTCGATGTGCCTCTGTGGTATGCAGATTGTTTTGAACTAAAGGCAATGACTTCTGCCCTAGCCAGTTTGGCTCAGTGGACAAAGCATCAGCCTGGGGATTTAAGGGTCCCAGGTTTGATGCCGGTCAGAGGCACATGCCCAGGTTGTGGGCTCAATCCCCAGTAGGGAGCGTGCAGGAGGCAGCTGATCAATGGTTCTCTCTCATCATTGATATTTCTCTCTCTCTCCCTCTCCTTTCCTCCCTGAAATAAATAAAAATATATTAAAAATAATAAGAAAGGCAATTACTTCTTCTGACCTATCTACAGGACAGCGTAAACTTGTGTTTACTAAATGACTGCTCTTATCCTCCTGCAATGACCCTTTGGAGCACCCAAGGTGCATTACCTCATCCCTGGCTCAGAATGTCTTATATACCTCAGCCCCCCTTTCTATTCTGAACCTCTCCTGCATGTGGGGCCTCTGACTCTCTCCTGTATGCAGGGTTCCCACACATTATGTATGTATTAAACTTGGTTTTATTCTCATGCTAATATGTCTCATGTTTACCTGATTACTAGACCAGCCAGAAGAACTTCGAGGGCAGAGGAAAGTCTGTTCCTCCCCCACAATGTCAACTTTGTCCTCTTTTTCGCACACTCACACCTACAGCATCAGCAACCTTGTTGGCTCTACTTTCAAAATATGTCCAGGGCCCCAGGGCCTTCCATCGACTGGCCCCACCCCCGGGATGTTTTGACCTGGATTTCTACTTGGCTTATACCCTCACTTCTTAACAGACAGTCCTATCTGTTGTATTTGTCTCCATGGCACTAGTTACTGTTGGATAAAACTGTCTCTTTTTATTTATCTGTCTCCCTCACTAGAATATAAGCACCATAACAGGAGATTTTTGAATATTTTGTATTCCTATATCTTGCTAGACAAGAGCAGATACTCAATATTTAATTTCTGTTGTATAAATAAATGAACCCAAAGGATTGTGAGCCTAAAGGGTTAGATAGGTAGGACCAATGTTATAGATGCTGGCAGCCAGAAGGGGGCAGCAAAGAGCTACCCAGTGTAGATGAAGGATGAAGGCGGGGAGATCCTGAGTGTGTGCTGAGTGACCTCAAGCGGGTTCCTTTATCTCTCCGAGTCTCGGTTTCTTCCTTTAAGACAAGTTATTGGGATATATCCCTTGTGCTGGTATGGGGAGTCCTTGTAATTGAAAGATCATGAGCATGATGTGGATATTAGGTGTCCATAATGTGAGGAGTGTCTCAATGTCCACAGTTGGGGGACAGGGTAGTTAACTATGATGCAGCTTGATGAGGGAATATTATAAAGAGTTTTAAAGACCTGAGGCCAGCCCAGCTGGGTGTGGCTCAGTGGTTGACATCAACTTATGAACCAGGAGGTCAGGGTTCAATTCCCAGTCAGGGCATATGCCTAGGTTGCAGGCTCAATCCTCACTGGGGGTGTGCAGGAGGCAGCCAATCAGTGATTCTCATCATTGATGTTTCTCTCTCCCTCTCCCTTCCTCTCTGAAATCAATAAAAAAATATTTTTAAAAATAAAAATAAATAAAGACATGGGGCCCTAGCCAGTGTTAGAGCTTCAGCCTGGGCACAGAGGGTTGCAGGTTTGATTCCCGGGGTCAAGGGCCCATGCAGGAGGCAATCAATCGATGTCTCGCTGTCTCTCTCTCCCTCTTTCTCTTCCTCCCTCTCTAAAAATCAACAGGGAAAATATCTTCTGGTGAGGATTAACAACAACAACAAAACAACAAAAAAGACATGGGGAAATACTTATGTTTTAAGTTTGTGTGTATGTAAATTTCAGAGAAAAAACAACAGGGAGATGTAAAATTAATAAGCTTATGGAAAAATCTGGAAGAAACGTATCATCATAAAAATGAACAGCCATGGCCAGTTAGGTGTTTACATTTTCAGATTCTTTAGCATGGGTGTGTATTTGTTATTCCCTTTAGGTTTTTATGACCCACTAGGACAGTGGTCGGCAAACTCATTAGTCAACAGAGCGGCAAACTGCGGCTTGCAAGCCGCAGTTTGCCAACCACTGCACTAGGAAAATGTGCTGTGACTATTACTACACCTGCTCCCTGGGCAGAGGCCCCTCCTTCCTTAGTCACTGCTTCTGCTCAACATATCCCCAATAGCTTCCTCTGCTGTACCGGGTTTTCGAGGTCCTAGCCCCTCTGGATTTTCGGAGAGATCACCTAGACTTGAGTACAGAGGGTGATGCCAGGTTCACCCAGAGCCCCTTCCACAGCAAACAACCCTGCCGTGTTCTGTGCATGTGCCTGCCGGGTGCCCAATGATCTGTGGCCCCTGGTGCACATCTGTTCCTGGGTGCTGGATGCCTGGGAGGACAGAGATGACCCATTAGTGTCCCTAGCCACCCACCTCTCTGGCCCCTGGCCCAGTCTCCCTCCTTGAACTCAGTGTTACTGCAGGCAGGTGGGCTACCAATGTTATGGACCTCTCCAGGCCTCACTGGCTTGGGCTCCTGAGGTCAGCCCTGCATTACCTCGGCTCCTTGAAATTAGGCGAGAGCTCACTCTAGTATAAGTGAGGGGCCTGGCCCTACCATCCCTCTGCCGTCCCAGCTCCTCCAGCCTGAATGCCCATTCCCCAGGGGTCCCATGAAGCCCCTGGCCCACAGCTCCCCTGACTGGAGGCCTGAAAGCCCTCCCATGCTCAGTCCAAGCCTTCTTTCTCTCTAGCCAGGAGCCTACCACCACTCAGCATGAGCTGGAAAGGCTACAGACACCAGTGAGGAAACGCAGGCCCTGTGGGCAGATGTGTACCCATTGGGACAATGTTAATGGCCTTGTGGGGTCATCTCTTCGGACTCAGTACAAAACTGGCCAAGGAATGACTGTTCCAGGTCACACTGTCCAAGCCCCAGATTTAATGACCAATTTATTTTCAAAGCATAGTTTCCTTCCTTACCATTCATCTTCTCAGGATGTTTCTGTTAGGAAAGGCCTCTCTGGGAGGCTCCAATAAATGAGAAAATCTGAGAGCCATCCTTCAAAGGCTCCCTCCCTACCTAGGGAAGCTCCCCTTCTTCCCAAGCCTCACCCCCCAGCACCTCATTTCCGCCCTCCCCAGGCACAGGTCATGTCCAACCCTCTGCAGTGTGGTAGTGGCTGCAGACGTGGGCTTCATAGAAGGTTCCAGGCCCTTGGGGTGGGGGCAGTGTTCAGTGGGTAGGAACAAGGGCCGTCTCTCCAATCACCTGGGTGGACAATTGTCCATGGATATCTTCTGCATACCAGCGTTGACACATGACATTCAAGACTTGATGGCTCCCCCTCCCCCCGCTCCTAATTTCTTGGCACTACGAAAGCCTCTGAAACTTGGACCCAAGTCCGGGGGCAAGGGGGTCCTAAATAGACTCAGATTAAGTTTCTGCCACTATGTGGGTTTTGGTAGAAACCTAGTTAAATTTTAGAAGAATAAAAAAGAAAGTTCATATACACTTCTGAGTTAGCTGACTAAGGTTCACTCCGTATTTTTAGAAGAGGACAGAAGAGAAAGGAAAGTCTCCAAGTCTCCACTGTGCCAGGATAAGGGCTGCCTCCTTGTCAGGACACACCATACCCTCAAGCTGAATGGGCTGCATCCCTTACTGGTGCCCTCGCCATGTCCCCTGGGTACCGATGAACCCTGTGCCAGCACCACACACTGTTCTGCTCATCTCCGAGGCCCAGGTCAATGTTACCTCCTCCAGGGAGCCTTCCAGAGCCTCTGGAATAACAATAACTGCCACCCCCACTGGCTGAGCGCTTTCCCACAGCAGGTCCAGGGTTGAAGGCTTTACAAATACTGAGTGTCAGGACAAAGCCGCCCAGGGCAGCAGGGTGAAACTGGCCTCCAGAGCTCACCCACCACTGCCCACCATTTGTCCAATTCAGATCACCTGGGAAGTGGGTATGACTCTCTCCATCTGACAGATGAGGAAGCGTAGGCTCAGGATGTGAAGGAATGAGCCCAGTCACATGGCTAGTAAAGGGTGCAGGGATTTGAATGGGGTCTCTCTGAACACCAGCCTGTACTTTCCCATGAGATCACCAGCTATTCCTCCACATGCCCAGGGCCCCTGCTAACGTTCGCCTCCCCAGAGACCTGAGGTCCTGCTCCAACATCACCCCCTGATGCTGGCCTGTTTCAGGTTTCAGTGATTTTTCTCATGGAAGATTTGGAGCAGCCCTTTCTGGGGCAGGAACAGCACTCAATGACCTCCAGTGAACCCTCGGCCTCCTGTAAGCCTGGACACCTTCCCAGCTTAGCATGACAAGTGGCATGAGTAGGCTTGGAGCTGGCCTGCAAGCCAGTCTGCCTGGCCCCTCCAGGTTGCCACCCAGTCCGGCGTGCCAATGCCTGGAAAGGTGCTGGCAGTTCCATCCCTGAGGGCTGGGGCCAGGGCCATTTTTCCACCTCCTCTTCCAGGCAGCCTGCCATCTCCTCCCACACCATGTGGGCGATAAAGTATTTCCAAGACCTTTCTCTGTACCTAGAGGAGGCAAAGGGAAGGCCAATGGGTAGGTGGGCAGGCAGACTGGCACAGTGACTGGGGGTTGATGGCTGAGGTTCAAGAAGCTGCTCAAACAGCAAGAGGAGCTGCAAGCTTTCCTAGTTGGAGGGTAAGCCCCGGTCGGTGAAAGCGGTCACCCCCGGAAAGACCCAGGAGCTCTGTGGTCTGAGTGACGGCTGCTGGCTGACCCTCTGCTCCAAGTGTTTCTCTCTAAAGCCTGACACTTCACTATGCGATGACTGCTCTGAATTACATACCACCTGCCTGTGACCATGGCCTCCTGACAGAATGCAGGGAGCCAGGCTCAGAGTCAACAGTTCCCTCCCTCCAGGTGCGCCATCCCAGGCAAGTCTCTGAAGCTCCCACCATCCATTAGCAGGGAACAGAAAAAGGTGCCAGTGCAAAGCACTGAACTCACAGCCCAGCACACATCAGGCGTCATGACTTTTCTTTGCTGCTTTCCAAACTCATTTAAAATGTACATGCCCCTTTCAGTCCCCCAAGGGGACCCTTTCTTCTGTGGAGGAGGGGCTGGGGAGCAGAGGGGAAGCCGAGGGGAGGCCAAGGGCTGCCTCACTACATTTCTAGTCTTCATCAGCAGAGGGAGGCTTGGCCATGCTTCCTGTTGCTGCTTATGGGATCGGGCCCAGCACTGACACCAACTTGGGCTGAAATCCAAGTCAGGGCAGGCAGTGGCAGGAAGCTGACTCAGGGGCACGGGCACTGATGTCTATCAGCCCTGGAGCCAGGCGAGTGAACCACAGGCTGCCAACCACGGTCCTGGAGCAAGGCAGGTCCTAGAGGGCCAGGCAGCCGGGGAGGATGGGCTGGTGGTGCCAGGAAGGTGTGTTCTGGCTCCCAGGGCCAATGAGAAGGGAGCTGTGTGCCCAGCTGGTGTGGGTCAATGGTTGAATGTTGACCTGTGAACCAGGAGGTCAGGGCTCGATTCCCGGTCAGGGCACATGCCTAGGTTGCAGGCTTGATCCCTAGTAGGGAGTCTGCAGGAGGCAGTTGACCAATGATTCTCTCTCCTCATTGATGTTTCTATCTCTCTCCTTCTCCCTTCCTCTTTGAAATCAATCCTATCTAATAAAGAGGGAATATGCTAATTGACTGCCCCGCCCTCAAAGATGGCAGTGCCCACAGCCAATAAGGAGGGATATGCTAATCAACTGTCACACCCTCAAAGATGGCAGCACCCAGTCCCCTCAGCCCCCTGGGGGTGCTTGCCTCCGAGTCCCCCAGTTCCCTCAGCCCCCCAGCCGCCCAGGGCTGGCCCGAGGCACCTGAGGCTCAGGTAACCAGGGCCGGCTGAGGCTTGTGCTGCTGGCAGTGGCAGCAGCAGAGGTGTGATGGGGCGTCACCTTCCTCTGATCACCGAGTCGCCTCCCACCCCTGAGGGCTCCCGGACTGTAAGAGGGGGAAGGTCAGGCTGAGGGACACCCCTCCAGTGCATGAATTTTCATGCACCAGGCCTCTAGTAAAAATATATATATATAAAAAAAGGCTTAAAAAGAGAAGGTAACTGTGCAAGTCCATAGGCCTAAATGTTCTCATGAGCATTTGAGCATTCATGTACCTGCCCTGCCGTCCCCAGCCTGCTTCCTGGGGAACCACTCACTTCCACTGTGGGCATCTGAATCAGGGGGCCCCTGGTTCCACCTCTCCAAGAGAATGGGCCTTAAGGCCACCTGCTCAGCGTGTGAGGCGGCACATTGCTGAAACCCTGAACTCTTTTCCCCCGCGTCTGGCTCTTGCACCTTACTCATAGGCCCGAGGAGTAAACGCGATGCCTCCTCCGTGTTCATCGCCGAAACCCTCGTGCCTACAGCACAGCTGGCCCTAGGAGGGCCTTGGAAACATGTGTAAGATGAGCCCCCATGAGGCGGGCCTGACACCCAATCATCTTTGGTCAGGGCCACCACGGCTGCATTTTACTACCACTTCCCCCATCTCCACCTTAGTAACTTCATCTTGCCGTTTTCACACCTCTGAGAGCTCAGGGATCTGGGTTACTGACCAAACACCTCCTTTCCCTCCCCTCTCCAAGTCTTGGCTTCTCCTGAGGCCCAACTGGAGCCTTCCTTTCCAGGAAACCTTCCCTAGTCACCTCCACTCTCGCTTCCCTTCCTGGGGGTCCCTGTAGCCTGACAGCAGCTGCCATATCACTACACCCTCAGAAGTCTTGCCCCCTGCAGTTTGATGGCCTCCTGACCCTTCCCCAGAAGCCCACCAAGCCAGGCCTGGGTGCAGGGAGCAAACAGCTCCCAGGAGCAGGGGCCAAGGCCATGCAGGTGGGAGCCATACACTGTGTCCAGGACTGTGAAACAGACTCCTGGGCGGCAGGCTTCCTCTGACGTGGGCCTGCTGTGGCGGCTCACCCATTCCCAGCACAGCCGTGCAGCCTCCCCACAGACACAGGCCAGCTGGCCTTCACACTCGCAGTGGCTTCTGGGGTGGGCATGGTGTGGGGTGAGATGGCAGGGCTCCCCGTCTTTCCATACACAGGCCCTGGCCAGCCCGGAGTGCTCACCGGGTGGCGATGTTGCCCCCACAAGGACAGCCTCTGCGCATTAAGCATTGGGGAGGTGCAAGACACAGCCATGGAGGAGATGGAGGGGCTGGATGCCTTGAAAGGGGTCAGGAGAGGCATTTTACCATCTGGGCGCCCCTTCCATCTTACTGCCAAGCCCTCCAAGGTTAGAAACCCATGCCACCAACCTCAGCTACTCACCAAAGACGACCAGGGCCCTTCCATCAGAGGAGTGAGGGGCATGGACCCAGCCCTTCCTCCGGAACCCTGGCTGGGCAAAGCTTAAAAGTCACAGGTGCTACCCACTACCCCTTCCTCTGCCTCAGGTTCCAGCCTGGCCTTCCTCCTGCCTCCTGAAATGGTGCCCAGGGGAGGTGGGAGAACAGAAGGGCAGGGCCTGGCTCTTGCTTCAGGGCCCCACAACCTGCGTCCCACAGTTAGCCTGGCTCCAGCCTCTGGCCCCCAGCACCATGGCCGACCCCCCATGCTAAGCAGCTCCCCCCATAGCCGATGCCTCTTACCAGGCTTTGGGATGAGTCCTTGGAAAGGCCTGGAAGAGAAGCAGAGAGGGGAGTGTCAGGGGGAGGGGCCGGGAGCTCATTAGAAATGTTTGGGGTACATCTAAGACCTACTGCATCAGAATCTGCCATTTTAACAAGATGGGCAGTGATTCGTCTGCATGGGACACTGCGCAGAAGATGGTGACCAGGGTCTCCTGCTGGCTCTGTCCTGGATGGCTGTGACCTTGGGCAAACAAGCTGTCCCCGTTTACTCCCCTCTGAAGTGGGCCTGATGCCTCTCCCAGGGGCTAGGAGTGCAGTGGGCAGGTAGAACGTACCCATGAAGCCGTGCCTACTACAGTGGTTATGATGTGGTGGCTGGTCTCAACTCTGGGGGCCCTCTGCACCCCAGCTGGCCTGCAGTCCTCCCCCCAACTCCCAGGACCCAAGTTGACACTGGGACAGCTGCACCATCCTGAAGGGAGGGCAGGACCAACCGGAAGAAAGGCCAAGGCTCCCCTGTACAAGCCCACACCCACGCTACCATTGCCTCCTCACCCAGCCTCTTCCCCCAGTACCTGGTGACTGTGAACTTGATCTTGTCAGCCACTGCAAGGATTCTCTCCAGGTTTTGGGAACCAAAGGTGCAGGGCTTTCGGAATGGGATTCCTGGGGGCAGCCCCTCAATGATCACCGAACCGGGGTTACTCTTGATGCGCTTGTAGGGGACCTGGACTGGGTACTTGATGCCCAAGGCTTCCCCTGTGGATGATGGATGGAAGAAGTGTCATTAGGAGCCAGAGGCACTGCTGGTGTGAGAATGGAGGTGTGTGTGGGTGCTTCATGCATGAGTGTGGAAGCAATCTGTCATTTAGTACCAAGGAAAGGCACAATCAGTGGGGGACTGGGAGTGAGGGTGTATTGTGCAGGGGGCCAGGTGTGTGAGTCTGTACCTGGGCTGAGGAGTGGGCCGGGGACGGGTAGCTACGGCTGCTGGGGAGAGGGAAGTGGCTAATAATTCTCACCCAAGAATCTGAAAGCCCACCTAGAGGATGTACCTTGTGGGCACAGCTGCCCTTCCCACAATGCCTGACCCTCCATCAGGTCCAGGGCTCTGCCTCCCCCTGGTTCAGGACTGGCCTGGCCTGAGAGGGCAGATGGCATTTGGGAGCAAGGAAAGCAGCTTGAGGCCAGCCAGGGCGCAGCTCAGACCTCTGGGCCCTCTCCCCACATCTGAGCACTGGTCTCCTTCCTGTCACCAGGCCTCTATGCAGGGCTGTGACAATTCCATCCCAGTGACAGTGCTTCATCTGACAGCAGGCCTAGGGGCAGTCCGGGGGTGAGGAGGTGGAACTGCTGCCCCACTGAGGCACTGCCCGGCTAGTCCTGCCATGGTTCTTGCCCACAGGGACCACGGACTAGGTGCAGGCATCGTAGCCCTGGATGCTGTGAGGCTGACTTGAACGTTCATGGCTCTCCCAGACTTAGATGGGGTCCAGCTGGAGATCCACACGGATGGAGGTCTGAGCTTACGGGGCCCTCCTGAGGGGCTGGCTGAGAGCACCATCCTTCGTAAGGATGCCCCTTACGAAGACACACGGCAGCACTGTCCATGTGTCTTGCACTAGAAAGAACAGCTGGGCCATACGCTAGTTTTTATCTCACGGGCACTGAGAATGGCAGAACTTGCCTCATTCCCCTTTTTGCTCAGACGCCTAGGAAACGCAGAGCCTGACGAGTGCCCTGCCTCTAGCAAGTCTTCATGTCAACTCTGGATTCGTGCCACTGCTTCAGCCTGTTAGTTTTATTCAATGGAGATGGAATTCACACACCATGAAATGTACCATTTTGAAGTGCACCATCCAGTGGTTTTCAATATACTCATGAGGCTGTGAAATCATCTCTACTATCCAATTCCAGAACATTTTCATCACTCCAAAAAGAAATCCCGTGCCCATTAGCAGTCACTCCCCTTGCCCCCTCTCCCCAGGCCCTGGCAGCCACTAATCTACTTTCTATCTCTATGGATTTCTAGTCTACTTTTACTTCTTCATCTTGACTTTGTTGCTCACTAGTTTATATGCTATTACAAAGAGATCCTTTTTTTGAAATAAAGAAAATTCAGACAGAAAGGAAAATTTATACCCATAATCCACGAATGGGAACTCTGCCATCTCCACTTATCCTCTCACCTCCGAAACGGCTCTTGCCACAGTGACGGTGGCCTCCATGTTGTAAACCCTGTACACACTTGCACTCTTTTGGCAAAATCCAACATAGATGCCCACTTCCTCCTTGAGGCCTTCTCCTGGGTGTCCATGAACCCGCACTTCCCTGGTTTCCCCTCGTTCTGGCCACTCCCCCTCCTCCTGGACCTGACTTCAAAGCACAGCCCTCTTGGCCTTCAATCTGGGTCCTCTTTTGCCCCATTTGCACCCCGTCGTGTCTCCTCTACTCCCATGCCCTAATTTTGTTTTAAAGACACAAGTGTCTTTAAACACTTCCTTCTTTTTAAAAAAATATGCTTTTATTGATTTTAGAGAGTGAGGGAGAGGGAGAGAGAAACAATAACTGGCTGCCTCCTGCACACCCCCTACTGGGGATGGAGACCACAACCTAGGCATGTGCCCTGACTGGGAATTGAACTGGTGACCTCTCGGTGTATGGGACGACGCTCAACCCCCTGAGCCACATCAGCCAGGGCCCATGACCTAATTTCTGGTTCCAATCCAGATACCCTTCTGAACAGCAGACTTCCTTTCCACTCACTCCTCAAACGTAACGTCCTAAATGGAACCCATTACTTCCTCCCTAACTCCTTCCCTCAGTGATGGCACTGCCCCTTCTCCCTGACAGCTTGGGTATCCACCTGTATCTGGGGTGCCATGTGCTCTATCTACTTCCCTGCCTCCCCCATCATGGTGACAGATCCAGGTACCCAATGAGCATGTGGCGTTTCCCTGCCACAGAGATTGGGTAAGGAATGGACATATGACTCAATAGGGACCAATAAGAAACAAGAGGAGAGCTCAGGGAATTCTGGGAAAGAAACAACCTGGCTCTCTTGAGAAAGCCTATGGAAGAGCCAGTCCTTGCCTTCCTTCCAGACTGTGCAGATGGGATGTCTGAACCCGCTGCGGCCATTCTGCCAACAAGTGGGAAGCCAGCCTGAGATGCTGCTGACACGGTGGGAAGACACCAAGGGTACTCCTGGGCTGCTGGATCCAGCTGACCCTGAAGGCCATCCCTCTGCTGGACCTCCCATGCTATGAGTTTTGGCTGACTGTACTGTCCAAAGATAGCTGCACCGATTTTCCTCCCATCCCACATGCTCCTCTTACCGTGAAACCTCTACACTCCCCCACAGAGAACTGGGGATGGGACTTTGTAACTGCCTCAACCTGTACAGTACAACAGAGGTGACACTGCACGACCTCTGAAGCTGGGTCATAAAAGGCAACACAGCTCTCACCTGGCTCTCTGTCAGGATGGTGCCTCAGGAGTCTGCCTGACAAGTAGGCCTCTAGCTACCCTGGAGACACTATGCTGGAAAGCCCCCGTGAACGGATCTCATAGAAACTGAGAAGATGCCCAGCTGTTCCAGCACCAGCAGTTTCCCCAGCCAGGGAGCAGACATGCGAGCCAGGAAGCTGTCCTGGTGATCCCAGTCCCAGCCACCTTCTGATGGCAACCTTGGGAGACACCCTGAGCGAGCTGACTCACTGACACCAATGAGAGACCATAAATAGTCACTGTTATTTAACTCCCTTTATTGTTCAAGCCAGTTTTAGTTTGTTTTTGTTACTTGAGCATCTTCACTGATTCCTCAAGCCAGGACTCAATAGGAGGCCTCCCCCCCCACCCCACCCGCTCCCTGCCAATTCAGCACCAGTGATTCTCCTTCTGAGCACATCTTAGCTCCACCCACTTTCCTCTAGTACCAAGGCCAGGGCCCTGCCCAAGAGCATCACTCCAACCTCTGAACTACCATCCACTTCTTGCCCTCCTGCACCCATTCACTTTCTTCACAGCGTCCAGGAAGATACTTCAAAAGCACAAAGTGGCTCGTTACTTCACTCTTCCCAACAAAATACAGAGCTGATAGCATGATTAGCTCTGTTTCCTTCCTGGCCAGCTCCATGGGGTCTCTCCTCCTTCCACCTCCACCTCCTCGTTTCAGCACTCTTCCCTTCTAAGGACAAGCCCCAGGGCCTTTGCACATGCCATTATCTCAGCTGGGATGTCCTTCCTTCACACTTTGCTTAACTCCTTAACTATCCTTCAGTTCTTTCTTCAAAGAGGCTTTCCTTGGCCCCCGATTTAAGGTAAGCACACAAGCTATTCTCTCTGGAACAGCCTGCTCGTTTCCTGTACGATCGTGGAAGAATTCCTCATTGCTATTAGATTCTGTGTAGTTGTTGAATGTCTCTCTTTTCCCTGATCTATGGGGCCCATGAGGGCAGAGTCTGTGCGTTTTCTTCATTGCTGTATCTCCAGGGCCTGGTACATGGTAACTGCTCCAGAAATACTTATAAGTGGATGAATGGTTTTCCCAGAGGTGACCACAGCGGACCCGGGAAACTCCTGCCTCTTCCCACCCTGCCTGCTTCCCTCCACGCCGGCGTCTGGGGCTCACCGTATTTCTTATTGAACAGATCCTGGACTTGCTCCCTCAGCGTGTTGGCAATGTCGATCCGGGAGAGTCTGGCATCATAATTTTCTGCAAAGTGAAAAACAATTATGGATTGGGGCTGTTAAAAGGCACTTAGTGACTTTTAAGGAATATGATTTTCTAATTAGGGGGACCTCCTTCTCTGGCAATTATCAGATCCTTGGAGCGAGCCCCTCGGGTCCTTCAGAGCTAACATCTCAACAGAGATGTGTGTTTTTCCGGAAGGACGCACACTGTTACAACAACAGCAATGAGCTGGAAATTGAGTTAATTGTTGACATTTGAAAACCACCACAGTGATAAATGAGCCTGGAGGGAGAGACACCATGAAGAGGACCTGTTCCTGCACCACCTGCGCCACGGTGGGCTCGGAGAAGAGACACGCGAGCTCAGGTGACTGGGCGGCCCCCTGAGGGGCAGGGAGCCGGCCTAGCAGCTCTCAGTGGTCACTCACTCACCCCAAGGGTGTGTGTTAAGGAGCCTGCATGCCAGCATGTGCCAGGGGGACCCCTGATGGGCCCCTGCCCAGAGGAGATTACAGACTGGCACTACCTCGTGAGAAGGGAAAGGTGAGGGAGTGGATCTGAACCCCAGTCCACTAAGAGGACTGGGTAGGAGGAGCCTTGGGGTGTGGTGAGAGACTCCAGTCCCCTCATCACAGAAAGTTCCAGCTGCTGGGGAAGGAGTGAGAGACGGCAGTGAGCAGCCACCCCTCTGGGATTTGGGTCCTATCTCTAGGGCTCCCCCACCTCTGGGGCTGGCCCTCCTGCCACTGGTCTCACTGACCCGTTTTCCCCTCAGAGCCACAGTGACCACCTAGGGCCCACCTAGGAAATGCCCACTTACTGACAGCCACCTTAGGGCTGCCCCAATAGGCACTCAACAATGGTTCCCTGTCCCCCCACTGACGCTCCACTTGATCTCAACCGAAAAGCTGAGAAGTGATGCTGCACTCCCACGGATGGGAGGGACAGAGCCTCCCCCTCAGAGCCTGGCCTGTCCGGGTTCTGTTTCTCAGGCATGGTCCACTCTTCATGCTTCCACTCCCTCCACACTCACCTCCTCCCATCCCTTCTTGGCGCAGCTACAGCTCCCCTTCTCTAGAGAGCGGGGACCCTCCTTGCCCTTGCGACACCCCCTCCTCTGACTTCAAAGCAGCAAGAGCAAGGCTGACTGCCTAATATAGAGCGGGCAGGGCAGCTGATTTCCCAGGTGGACAGTGGGCAGCTCCTGCACCCTGTGGAACCCCCACTCTCCAAAACTTCCGTGGAGTCTCTCACTCAAAGCTGACAGGCTACAGCCCATCCCCACTGCCAGCCCACCTTACCCAGGCCCTCAGGCCCTGGAGTTGTAGCCAGCCCCACCCCTGGTGTGGGCCTCCAAACCCAAGCCAGGTCAAGGTCATGGTGCTGGGACAGTGGACCCCATCCTGAGCTGCAACCTTACCTTGAAAGCCCTGTCTCTTCAGGTTCCTGTCAACAAAAAGGTCCCCTGAATCCCTCTCTGGGGGCGGGGGAGAGAAGCCAGGGTGAGCAGGCAGCTAGCTCCTGAGCCCCAGGGACAAAGGTAGAGCAAATCCGATGGGGAGGTCAGTTGGAGAATGTCAGGGGAGGATAGAGGAAGCAGAAGGAGGGGTGGTGGCAGAAGCCTGGGACCCCTCCCACGCCCAGCCCGCACCTTAGCCCATGACCCTGTGCAGGGTACCTTGGCTGTCCGTGATGGGCTCTTTGACTCCTTCGGTGAGCAGCTCAGGCCTGGAAAATACAAGTGGGGGTATCACCAAGGTCCCTCCAAGCCTCCTTCATCCTGCACAGACCGCCCCTCTGAGCCTCAGTCTACACATCTGTGCAATGGGCTCTTCTGCCTTTGGACAGTCCAGGTCTGGGGTCCCTGCCCTTCTCCTTGCAGCTGTCCTGCTGATCCATGTGTGAGATCTAGGCCGGGTGTGTGTGTGCGTGTGCATGTGCAAGTGCGTCTGCGCTGGGCTCTGAGGATTCAGCCGGGAGTGAGACCAGCCTGGTCCTGGCCTGGTGGGGCTGACAGCCTTACTCTCAGTTCCAGGACGCTGCATGACTGCCGCTATCCAGGGTCAGAGCACATGGTCTGGAGAGTCCCCAGAGAACCGGTTTTAAGTGTAGGAGCCACTGGGGATGATGATGTGGCAAGTTCTCGGAGGCATAAGGAAGGCCCGAGGTTTCTGGCTGAAACCTGAGAGGTGCCATTTCACTTTGGAGTCAGGGGCCTCGGGGACCAGGCCCAGTTCTCCCACTAATGTCTGTATCTACACAGACTCCCCAACAAAGCCCTTCCCAGACATGAAGTAACTCGCCCCACGTCCTGCAAGTAGCCACTGTTTCCATCATCCCATTCTCAGGACCAAGAGACTGAGGCATTGGGAAGGTTAGTAACATGCCCAAGACCCCACGGCTCCAGGGGCAGAGTTCAAATAAAGTGCCCCTCTCCCCCTCATTGCAGCCTCTCCAGCTGAGGGACCTCTGTTTTCTCATATGAAATGAGACGGTAACCCTGTCCTGGTTCAAAAAGCGGAGAGCAGGCCTTACAAATCCAAGTCTGAGGAGACAACGCAGGACTGTGGAAGTTACGTTGGCCTGGGTGTCGGGGTCCTGCTCCTGACCCTCCTAGGTGACTGTGGGGACATCATTCTACCTTCCGAGACTTAGCCGCCCCATGAGGAGAAGGGGAGAAGTAGTGGTGGGGGATCTGAATACAGTCAGGCCTTTTCCAGCTCCTGAGACTGTGGGCTAAGGCAGGCTGTGCCTCCTCCCTTCTGGGCCCTAGGAGCCCAGCCCTGTGCCAGGGACTGAGCGAATGCTGATACCTGCTACCAGGACTGGCATCAAGTCCTCATCCGCTAGCCGCCGGACCTGGGGACAGAGTGCCCTGAGAGTCTGGCCTCTGGTCTCTGGCCTTACTCCCAGGCAGGGTCTCTGTCGCTGCTCAGCCACATCTGTGATGGAGAGCTCATCACCTTTGTGGACAGCCTCCTCACAGACCCCTCCTCACACTAGACCCTGGTCTGCATCCCTTCCTTCCCTTTGGGAGGTTTGAAGAAGCTATCTGTTACGTGCCCCACTCCTCCAGGCAGTCAGCTCTCCTCTGGCCGGCCTGCCTCCCCAGCACCCTCAGGCGGCCACAGACCCCAGACCCCCACCACCCGGGCAGGCCTGCGCTAGCTGGACCAGGCTGCACTGAAAATGGGGCATTTAGAGTCAGTGCTGGGTGAGAGTTAGTCTCGTCCTTGTCCCTAGTTCCCGGGAGAGAACCTCTAAATCTTCGGAATTTCTGGAATGACAGGAGTGTCTGTTATTGGCTGGTGAGCCTCTGGGATCACACCTATGTTTATGCTAATAAGCCAACTCGGGATTCAGAAGAGCAAGCATGTGATTAGAGGACTGGGGCTCCCAGCCACCTGACATCAGCTCAACCTCCTGACTTCTAGTGGGGGTGGGGTGGGGGTTGGCTGGAGACAACCAAGCCTACTTAATGCCTCCCAGTACACACTGAAGCTCGGTGCAGAGGCCTGGTTAATAAATCGATGTGCTGAGAGCATGCCATGCCCTGATTTCATGGCAGAGGGCATGGAAGGTCTGTGCCCAGTGCCCTCCCAGACCTCACCCTTTGTGTCTCTTCAATTGGCTGGTCCTGACTTGTATCCTCTATTTAAAACTGCGATCATAATACAGCCTCCCCTGAATTCTGTGAGTTGTTCTAGCTAATTATTGAACCTGGGTGAGTCATAGGAAGCCAGTTACTCAGAAGTGTAGGTGGCCCAGGGCCCCTCGAACTTTAAGTGGGGATGCTCTTGTCTTGCTGGGGTCTGAGCCCTGACCCTGTTGGGACCTGCTAACTCGGCGGTCAGCATGAGAACTGCACTATGTTCAGACAGAACCTCCCCCCACTGCTCCCTGGGCCTCAGTCTCCCACCAATAGACTTCACCCATGGTTTTAAATTTCTAAAGGGTTTTTAAACTTCGGAGAATTTGATAAAAGCAAGGAACCGTCTCTCCAGAAAAATACAAAAATTTGCATACAAGTTCAAGGATCTGGGTTAATTTTTTTTGACAAAAGGTTTAGAAAGTTTAATTTGATTTTTGTGCCAACTCTAATTACTAGGTAGTGGTTGCCTGGAGTATTGTTTAGAAGGCTGTGGAGGTCAGGTTCAGGTAGAAAGTGTTAGTCAATTAGTGATGTCTCCTGCAGGTGATAATTTTTCACTTATATATGTGTGTGTTTGTGTGTATATATATATCCTATATAATAAAAGCGTAATATGCTAAGTGTCCAGTCATCTGTTCAACCAATCAAAGCATAATATGCTAATGATATGCTAAGGCTGCTCAACCACTTGCTATGACGTGCACTGACCACCAGGGGACAGATGCTCCGACGAGTAGGTTAGCTTGCTGCTGGGTTTGGCCGATCAGGACTGAGCAAGATAGGCCGGACATGCTCTGAAGCCCTCCCGCGGCCCCTCCCCGGCTGGCCAACCTCCCATGTCCCTCCCTGGCCCTAATAGTGCACAGGTGGGGTCCCTCTGCCTGGCCTGTGCCCTCTTGCAATCTGGGACCCCTTGAGGGATATTGAGAGCCTGTTTCAACCCAAGCCTGGCCAGGCCAAGGAACCCCACTGTGCACAAATTCGTGCACTGGGCCTCTAGCATAGGCTGAATTGTGTCTCCCCAAACTTCATACGTCAAAGCCCTAACTCTCAGTACTTCAGAATGTGACTATTGGAAAATAGTGTCTTTAAAGAGGTGATTAAATTTAAATGAGGACATTCTGACCAGTGCCCTCAAAAGGAGAAGAGATTAGATCATGCAGAGAGAGAGATATGAGGGATGCGTATGTACAGAGAAAAGACCATTTGAAGACCCAGCGAGGAGGTGGCCATCTATCTGCAAGCCAAGGAGAGAGGCCTCAGGACAAACTAACCCTGCCAACACCTTGATCTTGAATTTCTAGCCTCCAGAATTGAGAGAAATAAATTTATGTTGTTCAAGCCGCCTAGACTGTCATACTTTATTATGGCAGCCCCAGCAAACTAATATTCACATATACATACATGCATACATGCACATATATGTATATCTATTGAGATGTATTTCACATAACATAAAATTCACTTTTAAAGCAAACCAATCAGTGGTTTTTACTATATCCACAGTGTTATTTATGTAGCCACACTTCTAATTCTAGAACCTCACCTCCCAAATGTATCTTTTTTATAAGTAAGATTAATGAGAAGTGCTATTTTTCACTTAATTGTCCCAACAGCATTTTTGCTAATTTTTAAAATGAGGAATGCTATAATAAAGACACTCGAGTGTTCAATCTCTCTCCTCCAATCATCTCTTACAACCACCCCAGAAGATAGTCTTTTGTCCCATCACCCCACCTGTTGCACTGGATGAGGTTTATCACTTTCCCACTGGAACCACTTTCTGCACTTGCCTTTCAGGAAACTGGAATTAAAGTCACTTTTAAAAATGGCTATATTTATGCCCTGGCCAGGTGGCTCAGTCACTTAGAGCCTCATCTTGTACACCAAAAGGTTGCGTGTGTGATTCCTAGGGCACATACCTAGGTTGCAGGTTGGATCCCTGGTGGGGGTGGGTGCAGGAGGCAACCGTCAATGTGTCTCTCTCACATTGATGTTTCTCTCTCTTCCTCCTTTTCTCTTTCTCTCTAAAAATCAATAAAAAACATATTCTCAGGTGAGTGTTAAAATAAATAAAACAAATTGCTATATTGTTAAAGCAATGGACTTCTCACACAGGTAACCCCACGGATAAATCTCAGAAGCTAAGTGAAGGAAGCCAGACGCCACGGGCTGCACACCGTCTCACTCCATTTACATGACATTCTCGAAAAGACAAAATGATAATGGAACTCTGCCCAGTCGCTGCCAGGGGTAAGGGCTGCCAAAAAAGGGGGCACAGGAAAGTTTTGGGAAACTGCTTTGTATCTTGATCATGGTAGTGGTTTATGAGGCTATATGAGTTTGTCTAGTTCAAAGAGCTGTACATTTAAAAAAGGCGAATTTTACTGAATGTAAAGTAAACCCCAATCAGCCCGACATTAAAAAAACCCACCAAACCCACAGTGACTAAGTTCTTAGAGTGCCAGGTTCTCTGCTAAGCTTTGACCTCTACTGCTATCCTATGAAGTGGAACGGTGCATCCCACTGAATACCCCAAGGACCCTGCTGAAGGTCACTGGGAGTAATGACTAAGATCCAGGAGACCACCTCTAAAGTCTGCCACAGAGCCACCAGCCTCATGTATTTCTCAACCGAAAACAGCATTAAAAAATGCTCAGGTGCCCTGGTTGGGTAGCTCGGCTGGTTAGAGTATTGTCCCAATATGCCAAGATTGTGGGTTCTATCCTTGGGTCAGGGCACATACAAGAATCAACCAATGAATGCATAGATAAGTGGAACAACAAAGAGATGTTTCTCTCTCTCTCTCCCACTCTCTCTTTCCCTCCCCTTCCTCTCCCTCTAAAATCGATAAATTAAAAAAACGAAGTGCTTAGGAGCACAGGGAAGAGACTGCTTCTGCAGGTGAACAACAAGAAAAGTCAGCTCACATGGATTTGCTATTGATTTGGTTCCTACCTTTGAGCCGCCCAAGGGCTTCAGGGCTGGGTTTAAGGCGATGAATGTGGCAAGCTGTCTCCAGGTGCAGGTAGCCCCCTAAATGCTGATAGCTCCAACTTTCTGTCCCTACCCTGACCTCTCCACTGAGCATCAGGACTGTCAGTCCTGTTACCCACCTCCCTGAAAAGCCCAATGAATCTCAACCTAACACAGGTCAGACCCAGCTCTTTATTTTTTTTAATTAAAAATATATTTTTATTGTTTTCAGAGAGGAAGGGAGAGGGAGAGTGAGATAGAAACTTCAATGATGAGAATCATCGATTGGCTGCCTCCTGCACACCCTACACTGGGGATCAAGCCTGCAACCTGAGCATGCCCTGACTGGGAATCGAACCGTGACCTCCTGGTTCAGAGGTCAATGCTCAACCACTGAGCCGTGCTGGCCGGGCAAGGCCTTACCTCTTAATGACAAACTGGATGCTGTTGCTGGCCTCCAGGATCTTCCGGAGCTTGGCAATCCCGAAGCAGTTGGGCCTGCGGAGGGAGATGCCTTCAGGCAGCCCCACCACAAACAGCTCCTCTGGGTACATCAGGAACTTGGAGTAGGGCACCTTGACGGGCTCCGAGATGCCAATGGCCTTAGCTGCAGAGACACAGCTGCTGTAGGGCCACCAGAGCTATGGGGCCACTGGCCTCAACTCCCGCCTCCCCCGTCTGCACGGGGGGCCACAGGTGCCAGAGCCCTTTTAGAGTCAGCACTTAGTTGAGCCTTTCTAACCTTCCAGTGAGGTGAGTACTGCTACCCAGTCCCCAGATAAGAGACCTGGAGCCCAGACGGGATGTGCCTCATCTCAGGTCCCAGAGCTCCAGAGGGGAGGTATGTGAATCCCAGACTCATGCTTGGTCCATGCCCTCACACCCAGGCAGTGCAGGAGAAACCACTGCCGGTTGGTGAGACCTGGCGGTGGCTCCACCCAAGACCATGTGTCCCTCTCTTGCCAGAAAAGCCCCCCAGAGGGTCCTCTGCCACCATAAAGAACCCCAAAACTCTGTGTGGCCTAACACCATGCTTTGGGGAGAGGACAGATCCGAGGTCCAGGCCAGGTGCTGCCACTGACTAGTTGTGGGGCCTCAGAGAAACCATGTCACTTCACCAGGCCTCATTCTCCTCATCTGTAAAATGGGTATTAGGACACAAGAATTCTGTGAGATGGGATGAGAGAACCCGTGAGAAGCATTTAGCCAGTGCCTGGCAAACCACAGGCTCTTAATAAAGAACAGCTTTCTATCCTGCCTCCCCATCCTGTCTCCTGGTCTCTCTAGTAGGAAAGTCCTCACTATGTAACGAGTCCTCCTGAGGACCCTGAACGACGGTGCCCACGAGGACAGAGGGGCCTTCTTACCGTGGAGTAAGGACCTCTCTCATCTGAGGTTGAGGCAGACGTGAGTGAGCGTGAGCCTGCTGACCGAGCAGGCCAAGGTGCAGCATGCAGAGGGTGGGGTTTTCTGGCAGTGCCTGACTTCCTGGATGCCCCATCCCTTTCCCAGTGGGTCCAAGCCCCTCTCGGGCCTCCCCACCTTGTGCCCATGCAGGGAGCAGCTGGGATGGGGGGGCCAGGCCAGGCTGCCCAACCCTGCTGTTCCTTGCTCACCGTATCTCGTGTTGAAGAGCAGCTCCACTTGCTTCCGCAGGGGCCGGATCACATCGCCGTGGCTGTCTGAAAGGCAAAAGCAGCGTGGAGCCTCCTCAGGGGCAGCAGCACCCTGCTTCTCAGCGCGGGTCCCAGCTCTGCTGGCACCAAGAATGACCCAGTGGTGGGACCTCGGGATGGGGAAGGCCAGGTAAGGTTTCCTTCAGAAATGGCACCCCCAGACAGGCCTGCAGCTCCTGGGCTCAAATCCTGCTTGTGAAACCCAGTCTAGGGCATCCCCCGGCTAAGCGGAGGTCTGGGAGGTTTTGTGGCCCAAGAATGATAACGGGCCTTTCTAGGTAAAGAGTCACTCCAGACCAGCTCAGGGAGTTACTTAACCAATTAAGTGCCACGATATTTTGAATTTAATTAAAAAAGGTCTGCCGTTTGCATCTATAGACGCTTATGGGGTACAAATGGCTAACTAGTAAACACTAAGCCTGCAAATTAAGGATGTTGCCACCAGGTGGCAGTGGACTTTTGCTAACACTTCATGGTTCCAGCTGCCTGGCCTGGTTTGGGGAAGGGACCCTTCTCTCCTCTGACACCCACTCATTCCATTGCAGGAGCTGATACTCCTGAGATGAAACAGGCCCATCCTCACCTTGCTCCCCCTTCCTGGCCTCGTCTCATTCTCAGCAGGAAGGGAGCGAGCCGTGTTCCTAAGAAGAAGCATGTCTGATGGACACAAAGCCAATTTTGTGCTTTCAGGCCTACATTGTACTTGCTCAGGAAGACTGACTCAGACCTCATCCTTAAGATCTTGTGGAGGATGGGGCAAACAATTAAAAAATAAATAAAGGGGGAAAATCTTTGGAAAGGAGAAGTGTGCATAAAAACAAAAATGGAACGCCTTGCAGCTTCCCTTCCCAGAAAACTGCTGTACCTCTGACCAGGTACCTCTGAGAAAGCAGGTCTGCAAACCTCCCACCTCAGGCCGCCCACTGGACTCCCGTCCCCAAACGAGGTGTTGAAGAGAGAGAAAGGAGAGATGAGGGGCAGGGGAGGCAGTAGAGATGGGGAGGTGGGTGAAATGTGGGAGGCTGTCAGTGCCTTACCCTCCACAGGCCGCTCCTCTGGCCGCAGGTCCTCGCTGGGGCCTTTGTCTGAAAGAGAAGAGAGGAGGCTGGGAAGCCATGTTCATCACCTCCTGCACCCTGTGGTGCCAAAGTCAGGTCAGACAGGTGAGGAGCGGCAGGCTGGGGGCTCTGACTCTGGAGCATGGCATAGTGACCCCAGACGGGATCAGGGATCTTGACTGAGCACAGGCACTGCCCTCAGCTCCAGGAGAAGGGCAGGTCCAGAGACCAGGCATCCCTTCACATTTGGCAAGCACCTCTGAGGGCCAGCCCCGTGCCTGCCCGTCCTGCCTACTATGCACTGCGTTCTGTTCCAGGCACCAAGGACACGCGGGAACAAGACAAAGCCCTGTCCTCCTGGGATGACGCAGGCATAACACATAATGGCAGATGGTACTGATGCCATCAAGAGAGACAGAATCAGATAAAGGGACAGAGGGAGGAGGACCAGGTGCAGGGCATGGAGCCATCCCAGGTCTGGTGGTTGGGGGTGGGGCTGATGAGGTGGCACCGGCACCAGCCCAGGCTGCCAGCAATGGGTCCAACCTTGTTTCCAGATGCTCACTGCCCTAAAAAAATGGGCGCTTATTGTCCACAGGTAGCAAGGACGCAGGGCAGCAAAAAGGAGGAGGCTGCTGAGGCTGCATGGAACAAGAGGGGGGTCCCTGCTGGCCTAGGGGATCTGAGGCGGGAGGCTTCCTGCAGGGGATGCCTGGGCTGGACCCCAGTGTCCAGGAAAAGCAGTGAATGGGAGGGACACAGGAAGGGAGGGAGCACACAGGGAGGGGGCGAACTCTGAGGTGATGGGTTTTGGCTTGGGATGACATGGGAATTGTGGCAGTGGAGTGGGGTGAACGGGCCAGGTCCCTGATGAATATAGGCCCTCGGCAGCAGCCTTTATTGCTGGGGCTGAGGAAGGTCCGGGGCTTTTCAACAATTGTGACAATTAAATGGGAGCTGTGACATAGGAAGCTCACTGGTGCCTTCACACGCAGTACTCAGCCCTTAAACAGCTTCTTTCAGCCCATGACATGCAGCTGAGCTAGGGAATGGTGGAGCGGGTGGCCCCAGGTCTGCTCTCCCAGCTCTGGAGAGCATGCAGTGATGAGGGATGCAGGGCTCTGTCCCCTTGTCCAGAGCTGAAGGAAAGGGGTGAATCCTGGGAGAGCTGTCAATGGTCAAGGGCCGATCACTGAGGAAGGGGAGCCCACACATCTGGGGTCATCAGATAAGCCTCAGCCTTGGAGCTCAGCCTGGAAGGAGCTGGAAGGTTCTGGAAGGTTTCATCTATATAGCCGACTTGAAAAGGTGGAGGGCCAGCCCTGAGGTTTAGGCCTAACTTTCCTCAGGGAAATGGACACACTGCAGGCAATGCGTGTTGGGTCCACATGACCAAAAAAACTGGCTGTGGGAGAAGAACCAGCAAACAGCTTACGGTTAATGCCCTGGAAACAGAGCTCAGCCAATGATGGGGGGTGATGTGGCAGGTCACTAACCCAGCTCCCTCTTCACCCAGCTGCGTAATCTCAGCGCATGACTAATGGCTCTCATGGGCCCTCAGCTCAGCTGCCTGCAGTGTTCACATACCTGGTAATACGATTGTACTGCCCCAGCCCCACTTCCCACCTGGTGTTCCCAGACCTCCTCCCAAATGAATCAATGCACCGCTCTCAGGCCAGCTTCTGGGGGACCCACTAATACGCTGGAGAGCAGGGCAGACAGGAAGAGAGGAGTCTGGTGGGGACAGAGGGACAAGCAGGGCCACCAGGGAGGGATTCCTGGGCAGGTGCCAGTGACAAGGAGTCAGGAACTGTGTCTATCCTAGGATGCAGAAAGCTGCCAGATGGTGATGATGCCACACCTGGAACACCTATTTAGTTCACCAGGTGGCCTATGAGGCACAGGAGAGGGGAGACCTGGCCCTGGAGTCTGTCCCTGCCTGAGCTGTCCATGTTGCAGTGCCAACCTGCCACCCCCCCGCCCCCCGCCACTCCCCTCGGCAGTAGCAACAAACAGTCTAGAGCACCAGGCCCTGACCCAGCCATTCACAGGGTCCCAAACTGGGAGTGGCTTATGCCAGCCTTGTTGGGCCCCCCAAATTGGACTAGGTCCTCTCCTGGGGAATCTTTCAAAGGCAGGGGGAGACAAAGAAAAAAAATTATTTAATTTCCTGGCACACGGGGCAGGTGCTTTAGGGGCCCACATTCTAAATAAGGGGAACTTGCCATTTACTCTGAACATTCCTGTCCACAAGCTGACTGCTCCCCATTTCAACAGTGGGAAACCGGAAACAACCTCAATCAGTGATCCAGGGCATGCCGACACAGCGAAGACCACAGCTGTCCACGCTGAGGAAACGAGGGACAGTGTACAAAACAGAACCCGTGCATCAGCATGGTGCAGTTTCCTGCTGTCAACCAGGAGGGAGAACCCTTTCCAACAGAAGAGGCACCGTGCTGCTCCATGCCCCCCACCCCCTCGTGCCACCAGCCCCTAGCTCTCCAAACTGGGACCCCCATGGTATCCTCTAATACTGCTGTGAGCACAGCCAGGCACCAGGGGACCTCCTAGTGGCCAGGCCACACTGGCAGCTCACCCCGAGTCTCTGGCCAGCTAAGCTCCCCACCATCTCCACACAGGGCTGTCAAGTCTGGTCACGCCCAGCCCATGCCTGGCAAATAATATTCCTTCTTCATCACCAAGGGATGGAAAACACATCACAACTGATTTAGGAGACGAGAAAGATAAAGCAGTTAGCCTCACACAGCTTCTGTTTTGATATTTTTTTTTAACTAGTGATTATGTTTTCAACACAGTTGTCAACAGAGTGCACTCGATTTTTTGTCTTCTGCATTCTCCTTTGTTGCCTATTTTTAGTGGCTGTGTCAGGAGGAGACCATTAACGGCGTCCTGGTTCTTTCCAATTTCCATTGTCATCAGTAACACGGCTACGAACACTGTGCAGGAAATATTGTCCATATTGCAGATATTTTCCTAGGACTTATTCCTGAAGGGCCACAGGGAGCTTGTTTTCATGGCTCTTCAAGCTGACAAACTCTTTACTATTATTATTATTATTTCCAAATTTCTTTAAAGAGCAACTTGCACATTTGCATTTGCACCAAGTACCCATTTCCCAATACACTCAACAAAAGTTATATCCAATTAAAAGGTGCAAAAGACATGGCCCTGCGCAAGCCCTCATTCCTCTGTGCCTGTCTACTCGCTGTTTGCTTACTGGCGCAACCAGATGGCCCATGCATGTCATGGTGGACACTGGGATGTACCACCAAGATCCCCAGCCTGTTGCCCAGCAGCAGAGACTGTGGTGAGCTGGCAGCCCAGGGCCGTTGCCCCTTCAAGGACCGCCCTTCCTAACCAATTGAGGAATAAAGACCAGGACACCCCAGTTCAACTCAGAACTCTGGGGTGCTATTCTGGCTCCAGAGCCTCCCTGTGCGGTTGGTGGAGACTGTTACTGGGGTTGCATCATGGCTCAACCTTTCCTTCTGCCCCCTGTGCGTCCATCCCTTTGTTTTCATTGGTGTTGATCCCAAGGGCTGCCCCCCAATAAACATCCCACACGTTAAACTCCATCTCTGTTCCCTGGGGAACACAACCCATGACGCGTGTCCTTGGGCTGTGAGTTCTTGTGCATTTCAGCCCAGTGCTCTGGCCTGTCAAAGCCACAGAGAACATGTCTTGGGTGGACTCCCCATTCCTTCCCGAGGCATCTTCAAATTGCATGATCCTACTGCCCGAGGCCCCTTTACCCGACTGACAATTGTTCCTGGAAGGACTGAGCCCTTCAGGCCAGCACAGGAAACCTCCCCCAGGTGAAGGCTAGGTACCCCTGCAGCCCTGCTTCCCCAACTCACTCCTCATGCATGGCCCACATTGGGTCCCTTCTGATGACTCTCAGTCAATAGTGCAGAAATCTTTTCCAGAGCTGTGCCTGGGACTGATGCCCAGTCTCCCGATCTGCAATTTGGGCAAAACCTCATCTTGAAGTCCGTTTTCTTTTGTCAGCTTGGCTTCCAACCACCATCAATTCTCAAGTGCTATGGACGGTGGATCTCAGGGATTGGCGGCCTGGGATCTAACTGTCGGAGAGCCAGAGATCTGCACTCATCCACAGCAGCTCCGCAGACCCTCGCAGCTCCTTAATGAACGGGACTCTCAGGTCCTCCTCTCTCTCCAATTCCAGACCATCCTCCCTAATCGAGATGGAGCCAACGAGATGTTCTGCCGTTATTCCGTCACCGATTCACACACCACCACCCACCGGAGCCTGCAGGAAGCCTTTATTTATTTCTCCAGTCACCTGTTTTGTCCCCAGCCCTTTTCTTACCAGTCATCATCTCCATCCCATAACCAGAATCTTCCGAAGGTAGATGCCCGGGCATCGAATCTGTCATTTCCTCAGAGGTTGGCGACGGGTCTGGAGATAAAACTCCAAATGATAAGAGAATCTTCTGCTTGTCCCACCCCATCATGGTCCCTCAGGGGCCTAAGTCCAGCATGTCCACAGAGCAGGACCCTTAAGGAAGCCATGCCCTGGAACTCTGGGAGGGCAGCCTTAATGATCCGAGGCCAGGCAGGGGCCCGGGGCCTGGAACCATGGGCTCAGTGGTAACACCATGCTGAACCTCCAGAGGCCAAGTATGCCCTCCTCACAGATGTGGAAACTGAGGCATGGAGGCTCCAAGTCTGGAGTCAAACTCAGATCCTCTTACTGCAATGACTTTTCTTCTCCTCCCTCCTGCCTCCCAAATCCCAGGGAAGCCAGGCCAGAGCGGTAAAGGCGGGGGGAGGGAGCCTAAATTTAGGAAGCCTGGGGCTGAGGCCTGACTCCTGGCACACAGGGCAGATGCAGCTGCAGAAGGCATATGCGATACCCCACCACCCTCAGGACCAAACGAGAGGACCAAAAGGGGTCACACCCCCACCTAGCTGGGAGGGCATAGGGTGGTTCCCGTAGGAGCCCTGTTGTGGGCATTGCTTGATTCCTGTAGGTTCAGGTTGGGGCAGCAGGGGCAGCCCTTCAGATGGTTGTCCCTTACCTGGGATGGTGACCTGAATGATATCCAGATCCTCTGGCTCAATTTTGATGGGCCTCAGCCCACCCAGCTCCCCGGAAGTTCCTGGGAGGAGACAAGAGATCCAGTCAAATGTGGACATAAGCTTGGCTGGGCCAGGCGAGTCATTCCGAAACATTCTCTTGTCTGCGACTGGCTGGTAACACGCAGGAAAAGTTGTATAGGCCCCTATGCTCCCGCCCAGACCAGGAACAGAGGGTCAGGCAGGACGTCAGGCCAGGTCTGGTGGCTCTAATTTACAGACCTGGCAACTGAGGTCCACAGAGAGAAAGCCACTTGCCATAGACATCCTAGGAGGTAGTGGTGATGCCAGAATCCAGGTCTCCCAACTCCCTCAGTGCTACCAAATCCCCTCTGCTTCTCCCTGCCCCCTACCCCGTGAGCTCCCGGCTGTGCTGCAATTCCCAGATGCTCTGAGGCCTGGGGGTGAGGGGCAGGGGTGGGCAGAGGACATTCACTAGGACTCCAGGCTCATGGTCTGAGCTGCTGGGTGGGGTGCCAAACACTGCGGGATCCTGCTCCTCCTCACCTGGCCCACAGTCTTCAGAGATCCCGCTCCTGTCTGACCTGTGGGAAGGAAGCCGAGAAATGACATGGCACCAGCCCAGCTCTGCCCTCCAGGCTGCCAATTCAGAATGTACCTCAGACCACGCTCACTCTAGTCTCCACAGCACGGTTCCCAGTGCCAGAGTCAAGAGCCTGCTTGCTCTCCTGGGGTGAAGTGTCTGGGTGCCCACCTTCCCCACCAGCTGGGAGCTCCTGAGGCCTCACTCTGGGAGCTCAGTTTAGCACAGTGGGGGGTTGACCAGTGCTCTCTGGGAGGACTGAGAGCTATAGCCTAGTGGGGGGTTGGGAAGCAAAGCTGGACAGGGTCCCTGGGATGGATGACTCAGTTAATTCACGGAGCCTGGAAGTGAAGCTGGGCTGGACATAGGGACTTGGGATAAGAGGCCCAGCCCTGTGTGGGTGGCATTGGTAGATGGTAATGGGGCCAAAAACTGAGTACAGGGCCTGTGGACACATAGGGCAGATGCCTGGTTGCCAAGGAAGGCTTCTAAGACCAGGTGACATGCAGCTAGTTCTCCAGGTCAGACGAGTTCTCCAGGTGGAGGGAAATCGGCGGTCTCTGTCCTCCTGAGGACAGCTGTGTGTGTCAGGGTGTCTGTGCAGGATGCCCCTGTGCCTGTGAAAGGCTTCAGGGGGTTGGGAGACACTAAGCACAGCATCCCGGGCCAGCCCTAGGCCTTGTTCCTCCCCGCAGGTGCCACCACCTCATCCAGAGTGGGGGTGCCCATGGGCTAGGAGCTGGGGTGTGGCCTTACCGAACAGTCCCTGCCAGGTCAAGAACGGTGGCACGGGAGACTTCTGCAGAGGTGTCCTCTGGCGGGCTGGCGGGCTCCAGTTTCGTGGGGTCTTTGGTAAACTTGTTCCCTGGGTGGAGAGTCGGGGAGGGCGGGGGGGGGGAGATCAGGGTGAAGGCTCGCCAGCCTCCTTCTGCCTGGGCAGGGGCCTCTGCGTGAAGCTCTTGGGAGCACCCTTGGGTGTGGTCTGGTCTTGGACCCTCCTTCTTGCGGGCTCCATGTCTGGCTGGGCCAGGGTGGGTCCTAGGGCAAGATGCCTCCCCTGGGAGAAGGAGTAAGGGCCACAGTGCCAGGGGAGGCCAGGAATCTGCAAGGACTGGGAAGGAGGAAGGAGCTGCCAGCAATGACAGTCCTGACCACCCACACGCTGCTGGGGCTGAGAGAGCCCTCGGGAAAAGGGCTGAGTCTTCCCGAAGGCCTGCCACAGGACCATTCTCTAATTTAGTTACCCCAGGGACCCAGGGGAAGGTGCTCTTATCACACCCACCCCACAGATGTGGAAACTGAGGACCACAAAACTCTGCCAACGGTCACAAAGCTAGTGGGAGGCAGGGCCAGAACTGGGACCCAGGTACATTACACCCCAACATCCATGCTCCCTTTGTTGAACCAGGCAGAGTGGGCCTCCTCCTTAGAGGTCTGCTTTCTACTGGCTATGGCCCGGGCTCTAGGGCTACATGCCAGGCCCCACTGCTCACTAGCCAGGCTTCGGGGAAAAGAAAAAGAAAACACATCATAGGGCTGATGAAAACGAAATTTAATTAAAATGAAGTATTCTAACAGCTTAGAAGAGTACCTGCCACATGTTAATATTCAGAAAACATTAGCTTTATTGTTTGCTATTCAGGGCATCCCAGATCTCGAGGGGCTGTCTGCTCTCGGGAGCTGGGGGCCTGTGCCTGCCTGGGTTGCAGAAGCCACACCCAGGATCCTCTCTGTCCCCGGCGTAGTATAATGGCAGCTCAAGCACTCTTGGGGGCATTAGCTTGGTGCTTCAGAAAGATAAAATGGTACCCACACATACCTGTGAAAATTCGTTCATCGAACATCCTGGAGAGAGAGGAGAGATGGGCATGAGAGCAGTATAGCCCAAGGGCTCCCCCAGGCTCAGGGAGCCGGCCTCCGGGTCCCTTCAGGGATGGTCACTTGAGTCCCATATGGAGACCTGGGCCCAGGGCTGGCCGCATGAGGACAGGAGAGGGTGTGGTCCAGAACAGCCAGATACCCAAACAGCCAGATACCCGAAACCATTTCTCCTCAGCCAGAGAAGGCATGGGCAAGCCCCTGGGTGGTTCTGATGGTCCAACATGCTCAGCACAATGCCCCAGGGCCTCCTCCAGCCCTGAGCTCTCCTTGGCCACAGCTGGTGGGTGACTCACGCCTTTCCCACCAGGGCCCCGCAGGCCTGTGTCTCAGGGACAGTCATGGGGAGAGGCCCTTCTCCCGAGAAGCTTTCTGTTGACTGCATAAGCCAGGCCTGTCATCAGGTCATAGACATGCAAGATGATACCTGGGACCTCTCACGTGTCTCAGAAGCCCAGGGGGCCCAAGCAGAAAGGGAGTCGGGAAAGACTTCAGGGGAGGGATGGCAAACTCAGGTGAGATGGCTGAGAGGTTCTTCAGATAAAGGCACGGGGTGGGGGGCAGGGGAGCTCCACCTGGCTGGTGCTCAGGCACATGGTCTCTACTCTGTGGGCAATGGGGAGCCCCGAGGGGCACAGCACCATCAGATCACTCCATCCTCACCCAGAGAATGGACTGGAAGGGGGATGGCTGGGAGGCTGGGCCAGTCAGAGACCCCTGAGTCATGCTGGTAAGAGACCTAGAAATTTGGCAGGAAAATGAGGATGGAGGAAAGGTGAGCAAGGGCGCTGTGATTAGTTGCCCACCTGCCTCCAGGCCTGGTGGTCTGTCCTCAGTCCCAACCAGGTGGCACCCAGGGGGTTGGGAAGCCCTGGGTCTGGGGCCTGCAGTCAAGCCTGTGTGCCAGGGACCAGAATTGGAACCTAGGCCATCAGGGCTGATATGCTTAACGACTACTTTACATATCAGGGAAGTGAGGTCAAGAAAAAGAACTCGTGTTTATTGAGCATGTCAGGTGTGTTATGTCCACTGCCTCAGTTTATGTTGAAGAAAACCTGGGAGAGGAGCACCATTGGTCTGGTTTTTATAGATGAGGAAACTGAGGCTCAGAAGAGAAGTTTCTATTCAAGGTTATCAAGATGTGAGTGGTCACCCAGTCGGTGCGGCTCAGTAGTTGAGCATTGACCTATGAACCAAAAGGTCATGGTTCGATTTCCAGTCAGGGCACATGCTGGAATTATGGGCTCAATCCCCAGTTGGGGGTGTGCAGGAGGCAGCCGATAGATGATTCTCTCTCATCATTGATGTTTCTATCTCTCTCCCTCTCTGAAAGCAATAAAAATACACTAAAAAAGAAAAAATATGTGAGTGGCTTCAAACCCAGTCATCTGATGCCAAAGCTACCTCTACCAGGAAGCCCCATGGGTTTGCTGCTCAAATGCCATTGAGTCTACACTGGAACATATTGAAGTGACCACCCCTCATGGTGGGCAGTGGCCTCTGGGGGCAGGTGGGGACTATGCTTGCTCTTTCATAAAATCTTCAGGGGAGCCCAGTGAAGGGCTGAGCGTGTGGGAGGGACATGCTAGTGAAGAATTAAATGAGCTATAGTTTGGATTGAAGGAGATGAAATACACGGTCAAGCACATTAGGGACACTGGGATGCCCTTGTTGTTTTCTTCTCTCCTACCCCCCTACCAAGAGTCAACTGAAGAAAATGGACTGAGGCAACAGCAAGAGGGATTTAAGTTTGATAACAGTAACACGGCCTGATGACTGACTACAATTCACCTCCAGAATCATTCATGAAGTGGGCTCCATGGGAGGGGTTGCAAAAGCACATGAGATGGCTCAGATGCAGATGCCAGCAAGGAGTGTGCTAATGAAGGAAGGGGGCGTGGTCTTTCAGACGGTGAGGAAAACAAAAGCAAGCCTTGAAAGACAGACAGGTGGGAAGCTGGTCCAGGTGGAGGAAGAGCTTCAGCAAAGGCCCAGAGGCAGGGGAGGTGGCAGGAGTTCCTGGGGGTGTGGGAGGGCAGAGCAGCAAGAAGGCTGGCTGGGTGGCTGCCAACAGGCCAGGGAGTGTGCCCTGCACCCTGAGGGCCAGAGGTGGTGAAGGCTTCTGGCGGGGAGACTCACACTATCAGCCCTGACTTCCAGAATCATCTCCTGGGAGACACCGAGAGACCCACCCACTGTCCTGGCCAGCTGCCTCAGCCTTTGGTCCTCGCCCAGGTCTCTAACTTGAGTCCTCTTCTCTTCTTATCTCTACCTCTCTCTTCCCTAAGATCCCTTCCTGGCCCAGACTGACAATGTTCAGATTTTTATCTCTAACCCAGGCCTCTCTCCAGAGCTCCTGACATCTCAACTTGGCCTCTGAGAATGTCATCTTCTGATCTTCCCTGAGTTCACATATACAAAGTGAACTCACTCGGAAATATGGGGGTGATCCCTGTTGCCCTGCTCTCCTCCCCACTCCCACATTCCATCCACCAGCAAATCCCATCACAGCAGAGCATCTATTCCAAATCCCGCCTTCTCCCCCTCCACCGGCCACGATGGCCTGGCTCACTGCTCAGCCTCCTGCCAGTCTCCCCACCTCTGCTCAAGTCTCCCTGTGACCCCGACTCTGGCCTCTAGTAGCCCTGCAGAAGCCCTGCAGAAGCCCTACCCACCACCCTAGAACAATTCTCAACCTTTGCTCACGCTCTGGCCTCTTTGCAGCCCCGGGGAATCCAGACTGCTCGCTGAGGCCATCCCTTCCGCCCAAACACTGCCCAGCTCTCTATGGGGCCCATCCTTCTCAAACTCCCAGCTCTGGCTTAACAAATGCGGCCTTCTCTCAGAGGCCCCCTGACCACCCTACATAGGCTCCCTCAACCCATTTCTCTTTCTCTCATTACCCAGTTTATTTCCTTAGCTCTAAGAAGTCAGAAGGTATGAGCCCAACTTGGCCAAGCATGTGTGTGTGCGTTCATTCAGTCACTCATCCCATAGATCTGTATTAGGCATCTACTCCCTACCAGGGACTGTTATGGTCACTGGGGATTCAGTAATGAGTCAAACACAGCCCTGTCCACGGTCCCTGCTTACTTTATAGTCTAGTGGAAACAAATAAGCGAGCAGGCACATGAGTAAATGAATGCACTGGGCTCACACCGCCGAGGGGAAACATCCCGGAACCGATGCCTGGGGAGGGACCATGCAGTGCTACCTGGAGGCAGGGGGCTGGCAGGCTTGGCCTCTGGCCACCCCTCCATCTATAACCGTTTAGAAGGGATCATCCGGAAAGTCTGGGCATTGCCTGGAACTGCTGGTACAAGCTTGGTGGTGAGTCCAGTACTTGTGAGGGCAATTCTCCTGCCAGCTAGGAGGGCCAACATTCTCCCCAGGTAAGAGGAGCCCACACAGCTGTTAAGTTAAAGCAGTGGTCGGCAAACTCATTAGTCAACAGAGTGGCAAACCATGGCTCGCGAGACACAGTTTGCTGACCACTGGGTTAAAGGGTCAGAATTCTCTCCCAGGTCTGCTTGATTCTCTCTGCAAATCAAAGAACCACTTCATTCAATCTCTGCACCATCCCCAGGGCCCTGCCTCATGCCTGCTGTTGCCCCTGTCCAGCCTTCACACCCTAATACCTTGAACCCAGGCCTACCATGGAACAAAGGTCATGCCCCCTGCAACCCACCCAGCACCTCTTAATGATGAAGTGGATGCTGTGCCGCTCTTCCAGGATCCGCTTCAGCTTGGGAACCCCATAGGTGCAGGGACGCTTGAAGGGGATCTTGTCCGGGATGCCCACGATCTCCACAGCCTCCGGGTCGCAGGCAATCTTCCTGTAGGGGACGGGGACCATGTGGTCCAGTCCCAAGGCTTCCGCTGGAAGGGCAATGGCAAGGCTGAGTGCAAGATGAAGGCCGCAGGGCCCCAGGGCCATGGTCGCCATCACCTCCCACCACCTGGCACCTCTGGCCACCCAGTGGCCATGCTGAAATGTCCAATCACGTCATCTCTCTTAGAAAATGCCCACAGGCTCCCATCTCACTCAGGGATGGTCGAAGTACTACCTGGGCCTCTGAGGCTTGATGGGACCAGGACCCCATTACCTGGGACCTTATCCCCCTTTCACCCCTCTGCTTGCTCATTCCAGTCTCCGGGCCTTTTTGTTGCTTCCCTAACATGCCAGGCACACACCCACCCCAGGGCCTTCGCTCTTGCTTTCCTGTTTATTCAGATACTTTCCTCCCATATAACCAGATGCTTCCCTCTCTCCTTTTCTCCAAGTGTCTGTCAAATGTCCCCTCATCCACCTAAAACGGCCCCCTCCACCCCTCCCAAGTTCACCCCACTTTGTTCTTCACCCCGCGTTTATCAGGACCTGCCATTGCGAACATGCTCATCTATTCACTAGTGTACTGTCTGGAACCCAAGCTCCACAAGAGCAGGGGGTCCTTCACTGCCCACGTCTGGGACCGAGGTGGGGCTGGCATACCACAGTGGGCCTTGAGTTTCCACTGAGTAAGTGAATGGCTGCAGGAAGCCCCCGGAAATCCAGGTGGCTCTGACAGGATGCCGCTGGCCACACAGGTGTGCCTCTTCCTCCAGTGAGGGCCTGGCACTCCTCTCACTCTTCAATGGCATAAATGAGGTCCGGGCCGGAAGCTGACAGCTTTGCGGACAGCATTGCAGACAGAATCTGGGCTCATGAGTGGTTACTTGTTCTTTTCCTCTGAACTCCGAGGTTTGGTCTTGTGCATTTCAGTCATTCACTTACACCCCAGCTCTCTATGTGTTTATTCATTCACTCACCAAACACTACTTGAGCACCCACTGTGTGCTTGATGGCACTTTAAAAATTTTTTTTTATTTTTAGAGAGAGAGAAAGGAAGAGAAACATTGATTGCTTGCCTCCCATATGGTCCTCGACCGGGGATCAAACCCAAAACCTAAGTATGTACCCTGACGGGGAATTGAACCCGAGACCTTTTGGTGTATGGATGACACTCTGACCAATGGAGCCAGCTGGCCAGAGCTTGATGGCACTTTCATGCATCCCCTGTTCTCCCTAAGACTTAGGAGGTCTCAGGAGATGAGCTGGACCAGGTGTCCACTCTTTTTATTTTTATTGATTTCAGAGAGGAAGGGAGAGAAAGATAGAAATATCAGTGATGAGAGAGAACCATTGATTGGCTGCCTCCTGCACACCCCCTACTGGGGATTGAGCCTGCAACCTGGGCATGTGCCCTTGATCAGAATCGAACCTGGGACCCTTGTCTGCAGGCTGATGCTCTACCCATTGAGCAAAACCAGCTAGGGCCAGGTGCCCACTCTTGCCTTCTTACTCTGTTCTCTCCCAAGGGACCCACATCTCCTCACTGTTCCCTAGGACCTTCCCCATCCTGGCCTTGTCTGTGTCCCTACCAGGCTTTGTCTTTGTCCTGACAAGGACCAGCCCTGAGCTGGACCTCCCTCCAGCCAGGCCCTGACCAGGGCAGAGCAGAGCTATGTGGGCCCTTCCTGGGACACTGCTGACATCGTTTTCCTGTTGATGCAGCCCAGGTCTGTGTTGGCGGCTTTGGCAGCCAGATTCCACTGTGAAGTCACACTTAACTCACTGTCAAATTAAACTCCCGAAATCTCAACAGCTGTCAAACCATTTCTTCACCCAACTCCCCACCTCCAACATCGCCAGCCACGCCCCAGCCCCAGCACTTGAGCAATAGGTTCCTCGAGTCTACGTAAATTCATCTCCACTTGCGTTCATCAGATGTGCTGGGCCTGTCTTTTCAGCAGCAAGGGGCTCCAGTGGACGGAGGTATGACCCTGCCCAGCCTTCAGCTATAGCAGGGCTGGGGAGAACCAAGCCACCATGCACAATCCGACATCCTTCGTCTAGTCTCTACGTTTCCCAGGTGACAATGTCCTTGAGGCTCCCTAAAGGCGCCCCCCCCCATTTCTTTATTTTTCCCTCTGTACCCCAGCCCCATCACCTCCCCTAGAATTGGTGGCTGAAAGGACAGAACCAGGATCAGAATCTATTCATCCGGGGTCTGCAGGATGCCTCAGGTCGCCCAATGTTCTCACCCATGGGATCCCCCAATATTCACGGGGAGTCTCCTTCTTCCCTGGGCAGCTGAAGGGAAAGCTGAGAAAGGGCAAGACCTGGATCACTCGAAGTCCAACATTCCTGCTTGGATTTGGCTGTGCTGGGACCCAGGTGCTCATGTCTAGAAAAGGTTCCACATTCCGGAAACATCAAGAGCCCACAACAGGCCTGAAAACTGATGGCTGCATGCCCTCCCCAGCTCCCTCCCTCTGCCTCCCATCCAGTTCACACCTGCCTGGGCCTGGAGGGCTCAGGTGCAGACAGCCCTCCAGTCCCAGGCAGAGGGGCGGAGTGGGTGGGCCAGCGTGGCCACATCAAAGGCACCCAGCCTATCCCAGACTTCTTACTCAGGCCTCAAGGGCCTGCTCAGCCCCACCCCAACCTGGAACTGTCAAGCTCATGTGCCCAGGCCTCCTCAGTCCCAGCCTGGATCAAAGGGCACCTTTTACGTGAAGCCATCAATGACTCCCCGAGCCTGTTGAGAACTCACCTTCCTTTGAGCTGCCTCTTTCTGAGGGCTCCCATCCCTGTGTGCTACCACACACTGGAGTGTGTGGCTATATAGCACTGCCTGCTACCAAAGACACATCTTCAGCAACTGCTGCAACACCGTGAGGCCAGAGCTGGCCTGGGAGCCTGGCACAAGGTCGGGGGCTCGCAGTGCATGACTGCTAAGTGTGCAAATCAATAAATGTGCGTGAAGAGAAGGGAGAAAGCAAGACCGATACGTGATATAAGTACGTATGTGGTCTTCAACTCTGGTTCCTGGCGCAAGGGCTCACAAAACCCTTGTAATCTTCTGAGTGACAGGGGTGTGAAGGGCATCCTTTGTTATTCATAAGAAGCCCCCTTCAACCATACCTGACAGGGCTTTGGAGGCCCACCTAGCCCAGGCTAGGTCTTGAAGAACAAGTGGGACTTGGCCTCCAAAGATGCAAAGGGCATGCCAGGCAGGGGGCATGCCAGGCAGAGGGCATGCCAGGCAGAGGGCACAGCACAGGCAAAGGCAAGGAGGCAGGAAGGGGCACGATGCTGTGGGGAATTTGCAAGCAGCCATTTTTCATTTAACTGCCTGACCCCCCGATCTGCCTGCCTCCCACAGGTGAGTCAAGGTCTGGGGCTCTGCCATCAGCCCCATCCCCTGGAGAATCTAGAAGAGAAATATTGACACAACCACCCCCTACTCAGACAGGAGATGACATTAGCGCTGATGGCATTCGGGTACCAGCATATGGCTCTGGCTGTCATGTTAGGGAACACAAGTGACTGCCACGTAATGAGATGCTCAACATGCCGCCAGGGCCACACAGCGGGCCACCGCCCACTCACCATATCTGCTGTTAAACAGGATCTGCACGCACTCCCGGAGCGTGTTGATGTCCTCGGTTTCCTTGATGAAGGCGTCCCACTTCTCTATCAAAACACAGGAGGTAAGAGTGAGGCCCAGTCAGAGACGTGACTCCGTGGTCCGGCTGCCTCATGAAGAGACACCCCCGCGCTCCTGGCTGAGGCTGTGCCCCAGAGACAGCCACTCTCTCTCCATAGCCCTGGGCCCTGGGCTTTCCCCTCCACAGCCCTTCCCCCCGTTCCCACCTCGGATCCTGACCCCAGCCTTCTCCAGGAAGCAGCCCCACACAAATCCAGGATGCTCTGACCGTCTCCCCACCCACTCTCTCCTCTTGCCTCTGTCTACCCCACAGGCAGAGGATATGGTGCAGGCTCAGCCGGTCCATCCTGGGCTCCTCCTGTCCCAGAGAGGTAGGAAGTTGGGAGAATGCTCCCTTGGAGAACAGAGAGGCTGAGTCCTGACCTCAAAGACCAAACGCTCATGCCTCATACATCCGGGGTTCTCACCTAGCCTTGGTGTTGTTGGCTTCCCCTAAACCCTTAACCCTACTGGCCTCTTACATGAAACCAAAGCCTCTGCCTCAATTGAACTGGAATAACAAAAGTGATCATTTGTCTTTATTAATTATAAAGCGACATCTTTAATTTATTAAGTGCTTATCTGTGCTAAGCACTTTATATATGTATATAATATCCTACTTAATCCCTCATGACAACCTTTAAACACAGATATTATTTCTATTTTTCAGATGAGGAAACAGGCTCAGAGATGCTCGGTATTTTGCCTGAGATCACCCGACCAGTACCCAGCGAGATTCTATCCCAGCTTAGACCCCTTGCCCACCAAGGCTGCTCCATCTGGATACCCACACCCTCTCCTTGCCAGGGATGAACCTTGTTTGGGGCAGTGGGGTTTCCAATCTCATCAAAGGGGGCTAGGTTTTCTAAAAAGGTGAGGCGGAGGCCTTCACGAGGCAAAGCTGCTGGAAGTCTTCATCCCTCTTTGGTATAAATGAAGCCCAAATTTTCCTGCTCTTGGTTCTCTGTGAGGTACTTTCCAATCTGTCCACATTTTTTTCACACTCCTTGTTTCAAGAGGTGGCGTTTAATTCCTCTCTCTCCCTTTGAGTGTGGATTAGATCAAGCTCTGGCTTCTAACGGGTAGAATGTGGCAAAAGTGACAGTGATTTCTGAGGCTAGGTCAAAAAAGACATGTGGCTTCCTCCTCACTCTCTCTGGGATCAACTTCAGGAAACCAGCTGCCATATTGTGAGAATACTCAAGCAGCCGTGTAGAGACCCAAATAGTGAGAACAGGCCTCCTGTCAAGAGCCGCACCGCTGAGCTTGGAAGCGATGACTCCAGCCCCAGTCAAGCTTTCAGATGACTAAGCTTTCAGACTTAGCCTGGGCTAGGTGGGCCGACATTGTGACAACAACTTCGTGAGAGATCCTGAGCCAGAACACCCAGATGAGCTACTCCTAAATTCCCATCCTACAGAAACTTTAAGGTATAAATGCTTGCTGGTTTAAGCTAACGCTGGGGGCAATTTGTTATGCAGCAACACGTAACTATTACACTCTGGTTTTACTCACAACTCCCTTGTGCAGAGCTGTCCTCCTCTCTCTCACAAAGAGACGCATTTCCATTTTATCAAGTACCACCCTCAGCCCCCGACCCCCACTCTGGCCAGGGTGCTGCCGTGGGCGCTGTCCTACCTGACTTGTCATGGACAATGGAGAAGAGAATGCGCTTAGAGGCATGGACGTTCTGAATGAGAGGCCCACCAGGCCCGGTGGGCTTCTGTCCTGGACAAGGAAAAGGAAAGGTACAGGTTCGAGGTGGGCCCCCAGAGGGGTCTCCAGATCTGGCCTTGGAGCACAGGCATTGGCTCTGGGCTAACAATGTCACCCAACACAAACATCCCAGAACTGAGTCCTGTATTCATGAACTCTAGGCAAGTTCTCTAATCAGAGGTCTGAGACATTCTTGAACAGAGTCTGCTATCCAAATGGTAGATCAGGGAGGGCAGGATGTCTGAGGTCACGTTTTACAGCTGGGGACAAAACAGGCATGTAATCCCAGCCCCCTGCTCAGCCAACACATTTGTATATATGTGGGCATCCTTTTGTCTCCTTATAATAACTAGAGGCCCGATGCACAAAAATTTGTGCAAGAGTAGGCCTTCCTTCCCCTGGCTGCTGGCACCAGCTTCCCTCCGGCACCCAGGACCTGGGCTTCCCTCTTCTGGCCGCCGGCAGGCACCCAGGACCCGGGCTGGCTTTCCTCTGGCCCTGGCTTCATCAGGAAGGACATCTGGACTGACGTCCGGAAAATGTCTGGTCTAATTAGCACATTACCCTTTTATTATTATAGATAGTAAACATAACTTATAAGCACCTACTACGTGCCAGCAGTTCTCAAACTTGAGTGTACATTGGAACCACTTAGTGGATTTGTCAATTTGCAGACAGCTGGGCCTTGCACCCAAAGCTTCAGACTCAGCTGGACTTTGATGGGGCCTGAGCATGTGCATTTCTAGGAAGCTGTCATTTAATCATGATCACAACAGCTCGAGGTAGGCACTACTGGCATCTCCATTTTACAGATGAGAAAACTGAGGCTCACAGAGACAAAGATTTGCCCCAGGACACTTAGCCACTAAGTAGAGAGGCCAGGATATGAACAAAGTCTTTCCCATATCCAGCTGTTCCTTCTCTGACGCTTCCAGTATTCCTAATCCAGTGGGTATATCGTAGGTGCTTATTAAACGCATGTGACCAAGCAAGTTTTCCATAGATTCCTCTGGGAGTCCTCTCGGCTGTCTCTTGGTCCCAGGCCAAGGACACTGTTCACAGAAGGCTGAGTGAAGGCCTGGTGTCTGACTGGGTCTAAGCCAGAATGCCATTTGTCCTGCCCCAGCCCTGTGCCCCGACATTCCTCCTTCAGTTTTGGGAGGGCCTGAACACCCTGACTTGCCCTAGAGGGTGCCCTAAATGAGCAACCTCTGTCCCACCCCCAGACATGGGGGCCCTAGCAGAAGCTTACCACAGCAGTCAGAGAAGTCTTGGGCAGTGGGAGTCTTGGACTCAGGCCCAGGCCGGCTGAGGCCCAGGTCGCTGGGGGCAAGTGGGTAGGTGGGCACCTCCTGCTTGAGCTCTCTCACAGCATGGTTGGGGAGTGCAGTGCTGTACAGGAAGCTGGCCATGGAGGAGGAAGTGGCGCTGGGGGGCAGGTCCTGGGGTGGCCCCTTGGGGGCCTGGCCATGCAGGCCACAGTCCCGAGACCCCTTGGCTACCAGGGAGACACCATTCAGCTCCACCAGGGCCTTTGAATCCCGACCACCATCCTCGAGTGGCCTGGGTAAAGGAGACAAGGACACACAATAGCTTTGTGCACCTGACCGCTGGCTACATAACTTCTGCAGCCCCTCAGCCCTCCCTCCACAGAACACGACAGCCTGTGAGGTACGCAGGACAGGAGCCATTCCCCATTCTACAGGTGGGGGTGCAGGCCTGGGGTGGGGCGTGATGTGCCCAGGGCCATTTGGCTGGGCGACCTGAGAGGCCAGGCCCGGCCCTCCGCCTCTGTCCCAGTCCACCAACGGTGTCCTTTCAGCTTCAGTTAACCCCTCCATCTCCCATCATACCCCTCTTCTTCCTGGCCCGTGTGCTGACAGTGGGGCTGGAGCACAGATGGCCCTTGGTCTGCCTTGCCACCTCCACACTCTGCCCAGCCATCCCTGGAGTCTGCAGTGCTGCTGGTGCTATTTCCCCCAGCCAAGTCTCTCCCAGCCTCTCTGCACCATAGCGATCCCCCCTGGGGGGCCTCCCGTGACTAAACGCCTGCTCAGGTAACACTCCACGATGGCACTTCTGCCTCACCTCCACCATCAGACTGGCAACTTTTACAACCAGGGTCCCCTGTGGGGTCTGAAGAGACCCCAAGGGGCTGAGCCAGCATGGAAGCACGTCACCCTCCTAGCCTTTCCTGGCCCACCCCTTTTGGTCCAGCCACCAGACCCTGGCCCTCTCCCAGGCAGGCGGCCTCACTCACCTCTTGAGCTTGAAGCGGATACGGTGGCTGTGCTCCAGGATGGCCATGAGGGCCTTGGGGTCATACTCAGCCGGCCTCCGGAAGGCCAGGCCCTCGGGCAGCCCCTGCACAGCAAGCAGCCCTGGCTCCCTGAGTAGCCTCTCATAGGGCAGTGGCACCACGCTGGCCCTTCCCAGGGCCTCACCTGTGGGAGGAGGGATCGAGGAGAGGGTCTAGTGTGAGAGGGCAGCCAGGATGGGTGTGGGCCAGGCCTGCTCCAGAGCTGGGGCCATGTTGAGTGACTTTCCTTGGTGCTGGGCTCCCAGGAAACAAGAACTCCATCAGTTCCTTAAATGTAGATTTCACACAGAATAACCCCAGAGGCTGGTGGGTGGGGGCTGTGGGTAAGGACCCACTGTCTGAGGGCCAGGACTACCCATGGAGGCATCTGGGTGGAGGGAAAAGCAGGTCTGGGGCTATGGGCATGAGGTGAGGTGAGGAGAGGTGAGAGGGATGAGAGAGAGAGAGACAAGAGGGCAGGAGAGAGATTGCAAGGAAAAAGCCATAGTGGGGAAGGGGGAGGAGAATGAGAGGGAGAGAAAGTAACGAAGACAAGAAGTAGAGAGGAAACAGAAAGGGGGGATTCAGAAAAGGAGAGAAGAGACAGACTGAGAAGATAGAAAGGATGAAGGAAAGGGTGAGTAGAGGGGAAACTGGCTGGGGAACGAGGGGGTGGGAGGGCCTAGAGGCCTGGGCTCAGAAACATCTGTTGTTGCCCCTATGCTACATCCCTCACCTCAGTGCCACCTCTGATTCTGCTCAAGGTGGGGAAGGAGGCCAGGGGAGAGTGGGCAGGGGCATCGGGGACTCTGGGCACGAACCCTGCAGCTGGCAAAAGTGTCTGCAGTGGCGTAGCCAACCATGAGTGACAAGTCCTCTTGTCCCAGGGTGGCCAGTGTGCTTACCCAGGACCTCTGGGCCCCTCTCCCGGCTTGGCCTCCTTCTCCCGACATTTAAACAACAGCAGGAGCTCCCTCACAGACCTTTGCTCCACAGAACCAAAGAGGAATGGGGAAAGGTACAAAGCGAGTCAGAGATAAATAAGGTAGGACTGGCCCAAGGTCACCTGGGGAGTGTGAAGCTACCACTGGGCCCTGACTCTGCAGCCTGACCCTTGCCATGAAAGGCCAGGCCTGTCCCTCCCCAGCCTCAGAGGAAAGACTTGGCTGCCAGGGAGCCCTCACTCAGTCATTCAACAAATGCTCTCTGAACTCTGCTGCTGCTGGGCCCTGACCTGCAGGCTGGGACCACAGAGACAGCAGGTACATCCCTGACCCCGCTGGGAGCAGCTGGCCTGGTGAGGGGAGATGGCACAATGGGTACCCAGAGGGGGCCCCAACCAGTCTGTGGGGGGCTTCCTGGAGCTGAGCCTTAGAGTAATATGGTGTCCACCATACAGAGGAGAAGGCAGTCCCCAAGGGCACAGTGGTGCAAAGGCGAGGGGGTGTGAAATGGAGCCAGGGTGTGCTGGAGAACAGGAAGTGGTTCAGAAGGTCGGTCAGCCTGGCTAACCCAGCTGGAGAGGTGGGCGGGGAGGGGCTATGGTGGGTGCTCAAGCCACACCGAAGGCGACAGGGCACCCCCAAAGGAAGTATAGGAAAGAGCATGGTCAGACTTGTGCGCTGGGAAGAAGCCTTGGTCACAGGTAAGGAGGCCTGGGGACACTTCTCGGTGAGAGGTGGCAGTGACCACCAGGGCCTGGGCAGGGGCAGAGGGGATGGTGGGTCAGGACATGGGCTGGGGCGGAAGATCCATGCCTACAGATGCAGGAAGAAGGAGAGCTGCACTGAAGTGTTGCCCAGGGTCCATAGTGGGCAGAAGTGAGCCTCCTCATCTGAGCAGGGACTAGGGCTCCCACCCGCCTGGGGCCCCCAAATGGAATGAGGAAGGATCTTACTATAAAGAACATCAAACACCTCCTCTACCATCTTCCGCAGAAGGTACACATCTGCGCCATGCTCCAGGGTAGACCGAGGGATGTTCCGGCCGCCAACCTCACCCCGAGGCGCCCTCTTGTGGTGCTCTGCCTCCGGCTCCTTCCATGGGGGTCCTCCTGTGGGACACAGAGCATGCAGAGGGGTGGTGAGCACCCATCTCACCACCTGCCCAGGGAGCTGGACTGCCCCTGCCCTGTGCTGAGCTCAGCAGCAGGCCACCCAACACAAAGTGCAAATGAATGAGTGAATGAATGAATGAATGAAGAATTAATGAGTGAGCAAACCCTGCACAGGGCCAGGCTAGTTATGGGGCCTAGGTCTCGACCCTGGCCACCCCTAACCTGCTGTGTGACTATACGCAAGTCTCTTTCCTCTCTGGGCCTCAGTTTGTGAGCTCTCACTGGAGACCAGCTGGCCTGGCTCAGAACTGGGGTCCAGCGAATGTATTCCATCTGTCTCTTTCTGTGCTCTGCCACTAACACTCCATTTTAAACAATCGAGGCCCCTGTGGTCTGCTCTGCCAAATGGGGAGATGATGAGGGCCCCACCAGGGGGCTGAGAGGCTTGGAAAAGGCAGGTTCATGCAAGGCTGGGCTAGGGCAGAGGCTTAGGGGTGCCAGTGGGCCCCTGGGTGGGGAAGCTGCTGGAAACAGTGTAGGAAAGGAGATGAGAGGAGAGTCCAGCGGCCCCCTCCCAGCTTGCAGCCTGCTCTCCTCTGAGGATCTGTGACGCTTGAAATAAACCAGCCCGAGTTCCCAGCGCTATAAATAGTGGCTCTGCCTGGCTCCAGGAAGCCAGGTGCACCTTCGTCAGGCCCCAGTCTGGCTTCCAGCCTGGCCAACTGGGGACCACCCTGCTACTGCCCACCTTACCCTGCCCCGGCCCCCCACCCTCCCTTGGAGAGGGTGCCGGCTCTGAGGGCTGAGTAGGATGGGGAGGCTGGAGAAGCGGCTGGGCCCCAGGAATGATATGTCCAATGCTAAGGGGCGGCTTTCCCTGAAATGGCTGATCCCAGGGTCCAGACCTGGGGTATAAGGAAAATGCTATACTGGTAAGACAACAACTGGCATTTACTGAGTGTAAACTAGGAGCCAGGCATTGTTCTAAGTGCTTGCCATGTATTAACTCATTTAATCCTCAGACCAACCTGTGAGGAGGGTAGCACTGTTCTCCCCTTTCACAGATGAGGAGGTTGAGGCCAGGGAGCAGGTGGCAGGGCCAGAATGTGGCCCCAGGCGTCTGACTCCAGGGCCTGCCCTTAACTCAAGAGCTCGAATGCTCGATTGAGTGCTAGCCTTCAGCGCTGGGGCCAGGCCCTAATCCTGTAGGATCTAAGAATCCACCAGAAAAGACGAAGGTGACCTCCCCCAGTTTACTGCCAAGCTGGGGCACCAGGTGCAGATGGAAATTTAGGGCGCAGGAGGTTATTATGGTGTGGGGAGCAACTGCAGCAAAGGTTCGAGGGATGGAGGGGCCTAAATGCGGCCTGAGGCGGGAGGCTGGGCAGGCACCTGCCAGGTAGAGGAGAGGATGAGGACCTTCCAGGTGGGGCAGAGGCAGAGATGGGAAGGGACACAGAGCTGGTGAACTAGCATGCAGGGCAGCGCAGCCGGGATAAGTACAACCAGGATAAGAAACGCTGGGAGGTCAGATGCAGAGGCAGGGCCTGGGTTAGGAGGGGCCCTGAAGGCTCAAGTAGCGTTGAAGGGTTGGGGGCCTCAGAATGACTCCTCTGTCTCGGGGGCTTCCGGCTCACAGCCCTGAATGTCGGTCTCTGCTGAGAGCGACCAGAACCCTGTGGCAGGGCTCTTGCGGCTCCCGTGCTGCATCTCCCCGATTCTGAAGGAGTGTAGCAGAAAGAGCATTGGTTTCAGAACCAGAGGTCTGGCCTCATCCTGCCTCACTCACTCGTCGGCTATGTCCCCAGGGAAGTGGCTTATGCTCACTGAGTCTCAGTTTCTTGTTTGTGAACCAGGGGTAACTGTAACTGTGCCCGAAGCCTGCTGGGAAAAGTGAACAGCAGCAGTATGTGGCAGGACCAGAGCAGCACTAACTGCTCACATTCACTGAGCATTTCCTATGTGCTGCTGGACGTGTCCTGTCACTCCATCTCCGAGCCACCGGCGATGTTACTGTAACGACAGTGCCTACCCCATAAGGTTGACATCAAGATAAATGCGTTGGCATTGTGAAGGGTGTTGCATACAGCAGGTGCTCAGTAAGTATTAAACAAGTGTGCTCAGCCTCTTGTCAGGGATGCACAAGAACTGGACAACACTGGGCCTCAGTGTCCCCTTCTGTCAATGAGTAGATGGGGCTGGCTGGCCCTGGGGTTCAGTCAGCCAGGCGCTACCAACCGAGGGGCTGCTGTATGATTCCAACTAAACCTGCGGTTGCCCCTGGTAGCGCCAAGTCAGGAAGCCTGCACAAACCCTTCCTGTCCAGGGCGTCCCCCAACAGAGTCACCCAGTGTTGTTCTGGGCCCCAATAACCTGGCCCTGCAGAGTCCCGGGGTACTCACGGCAGAACCTGAGGAAGTCTGATTGCAGCTCCTTCCGCGCCGTCAGAAACATTCTCCCCTTCTCGGTGCCCACCACAAAGGCGCTCTCATCATGCACAGCAACACAGGCCACCTCTGCGTTCAGCTTGGAGAGCGCCGAGCACTACAGGGGGAGCAGGGTACGTGAGCCGGGGAAAGGTCCCCCATCTCCGCACACCTTCATGCCAGCTTTGGGGGTGGGATGTCAGTTCCCACCAGCAGCTCCAGGGAGCAGTCACTCCTCCAACATTCTCAGTCTTAGAATCTGCAGTGGGAACCAATGAATGACCCGGCCGCCCCCCACTTTATCCCCCCATGAGCTTGGCCAAGGTCAGGGGGAGAAGATAAGTTTACGGAGGCTGGAGGAAGACCAAAGGCACATGGCCTCTGCCCTTCCTTCTTCCCATGTCCTCCCTGCTCTGGGGTGGGCTTTCTCTGTTAGGCCTGGACCCAGCCCAAGGGACAATCCTGTCCTGGACTCTATGCCCTGGATGAGGAAAAGGTAGGATGGGCCCCAGGAGAAACAAGACTTAGACAGATCTAGGCTTCAATCGCACTTCAGCCACTTCCTGTTGTGGGTCTGGGGCAGTCACACCCCTCACTGGGCCCGTTTTCAAATCTGCAGAATGGAGACAAGTAGCCCAGTTCGAAGGGTTTCAATGGGTTTGGTTGTGGGGATTCAAGGAGGCCTTGTTGGCAGGAAAGAATTTCTAAACGGGGCATCCATGTGGACATCCAGGCAAAGAGGTATTTTGCAACAATAGAGTTGAGGTTGGCAGGCTCACGGCAAGGGGAGCCCTAACACAGGCGACCCTCAACCAAGACCACTAACATCTCAGGCCTCTGACCTATCTCACCAGGAAAACCCTGCCTGTAACTTTCAGCATGCAGTCGGTGCCTAATAAATGCTGGGTTTTCTGAGTTAGGTAGTGCTTTGCTGACAGGAAATCTGGCTTCTAATCTCAGCTCTGCTGCTGTGTGGCCTAGACATGTTCCTCACCCTCTCTGGGCCATAATCATGCCTCTTGTCCAGCTCCATCCTAGAGTTGCTCTGGTGAGGAAGTTGGGACAATGCAGGGCCAGCAGGCCTGTCCCCACTGATCCCCTATTGAGGGGGGTTTTGTTTTCTACTCTCTAAGATTAAAGCAAACCTGCCACTCTTTCCCCACAGCAACACTGCAGGATATTAACAAACAAGACAAATAGATCTGGTCGTTTCTAACAAAGGAGTGGCTGTCAGAGTCGGAGGAGAGCCTTGTGGTGTGGTAACTTCTCAGCTGAAGGAGCTGAGGCCATGGCAGGGAATCAACTCACCCAAAGGCACCAAGAACGGGGGCCGTGAGGAAATGCCTTGAGGAGGGTCTGAAACAGGGGTGGGGTGGGGTGGGGTGGGGATGATGGACAGCACTTGCCCACACCCCTGCGGACCACCTGAGGACCCTGGCCCCAAGTCCTGGAGGATGCCAGAGTTCAGTCACTTCTAAGCAAGTGCCTTGTCACCCATGAAGGTCCCTCAGGAAATCCGTTAAGGGCCCAAGGGCTGGGGGAGCTTGTCTTCTGCCTGTCACCAGGCTAGCTACAGAGTCATCGGTTCCTCCAAGCCCCAAGGAGCCTCGGAAAACCCTCTAGACCAGTGCTGCCCAATAGGATTTTCTGCCATGATAGAAATATTCTATTTCTGCCCTGTCCAATACCGTGGCCACTTGCCTCATGTGGCCAATGAGCACTTGAAATGAGGCAAGTGTGACTGAGCAACCGAACTGTTTACTGTATTTAATTTTAGCTAGTTACAATCTAAATGTCAATTGCCTCTTGTGGCACGTGGCTGTGGTGATGGCCAGCCGTTCCCGTGTCAGCTGCGTTTCCACCACCAACAGACTAATATGCTGCAGGGCACGGGGCGGCTCCCTCCTCATGAAGGCGGCTCTGTGCAGGGCAGGGGTTGCACCCAGCCACCTTCCCCGGGGTGCTGCTGCCTCTGGCCCAACACCACCTATGCTGCTTTAGAACCACCTACAGCAGAACACCCTGGAAGGAGGCCCTTTGTCCTAGGGAACTGAAGACTTTGCACCCGAGTCCACTTCAAAAACTGGTCATACTGTGTGACTTCAGGTAAGGTACTGCTGTCTCTGAATTTCAACTTCACCATCCTAAAATGCAGATTTAAACACACACACACACACACACACACACACACACACACACAACACCTGCCTACCCTCCATCATAGAACTTTCCCCGGAAAAGGATAGAGGAAAATTATATTATTATTTTCTCATTTACTATTAAAGGCTTAGATATGTAGGCAACGGTGCCAGAAGAGTAATTTATGAAGTCCCATTTCTCTCTCCCAGCCCCAAGATGCAGTTACAGCTGTTGCTGTAACACTGGGATTACAGCTTTCTAACGAATCACTGCCCACACATTATCTTCCAGGTGCTGGGAGGGATGCTTGTGACCATGGCAGCGACAGGCCTTGAATAAGTGTTAATGAAACAAGGAGCAGGGGATGAGGATTGGGGTCAGCCTTTATTCCCAGGACTGGATGTTTATGTACTTAATCTCACTTGAGCCTCTCCTCCCCCGACGTAGGCAGAGGTGGGACTCGAGCTCCAACGTCTGGTTATAAAGCTGGGTGTTCCACTCCCAGGGGTGGGCCGGGGTACTCACCATGGAATCTAAGGCAGACACAAGGCTGGTGATGATCTCGTCTTTGCGGGCGAAGGCGGAGTTCCAGCGGTCAGGCCCACAGCCATTGGTGGGGACGTCACAGCGCTTCCCCAGCAAGGCCATGGTCACCTGGATAGAGAGAGGGAGCAGACAGAGGTGGATGTGCGCCACAAAGAGTGGAACACATGGTAGGGGCCCGCCCCGACTGGCTTGGGCCCAGACCTCAGGGCTGTTTCTACTTCCCACGTGGGATGAGTCAAGAGCTGGCCTTCTCTTCTCCTGAGGGTCTTATATGCAAGATGGAGTACATCCCTCAAGTCTGCAGCCTCAGAGCTGAGCCCAGGACCATGACCAGTCTGTCCAGCAACCCAACCATCAACTCTCCCCATACACACTGCTCTGGTTATAGCTCTCTCTTGCTCGCACACCCTATGTGGCTCCCTACTGCCCACAGTTCTGGACTCAGCTTGGTATTCAAGGTTCCTGGTCCAGACACCTATGTTCCAGCGTTCTAGGTGTCGTCATCCCCCAAACATACCCACATTCTTTAAAAAAAATAATAATAATAAATAAATAAATTTTTTTTATTGATTTCAGAGAGAAAGGGAGAGGGAAAGAGAGAGATAGAAACATCAATGATGAGAGAGAATCACTGATCGGCTGCCTCCTGCATGGTCCACATTGGGGATCGAGCCCACAACCCGGGCATGTGCCCTGACTGGGAATCAAACCATAACCTCCTGGTTCATAGGTCAATGTTCAACCATTGAGCCATGCTGGCCGGGCGACATACCCACATTCTTATGGCTCCCCAGCTGTCACAAGTTCCACTCTCCCTGCCCCGAGTGCCTTTCCTGGCCCCTTCGTCATCTATGGACTGCCTGCTCAGCTTTTAATTGTTGCCTCTGCTGTGAAGGTACCCCCCTCACTCCACTTCCTGCCCTCTCCTGTCCTAGCTACCCTTGATGTCTTCCCACATGTCCCCGAACTCCTCCATCCCAGCTCTGTATCAAACCACAAGCTCCCCTGGGGAAGGCCACTGCCCTGAGGCCTCTGAGCCACAGTGTACTTCCTGGCTGTCAGGACTCAGTCTCAGAGATACAGAGGTTGCTTCATCTCAGACCTGGGTTTCTCACACACAGGACTTTGTCCCCTCGTCATAAGGCTCCTGGAGAAAAAAGCTGCATTCTCCCCGTCTCTGGGGCACCCTCAGACCAGGGCCACCCTATCAGGAATTCCCTAGGCAGGAAACTGGCCTGCTTGCCCTTGTACCACCCAGCCTGGCCTGGGCACCCACCAGATGCAAAGGTCAGCTTCCCTCAGTTCCCGTCCCATCCTGCCCTTCCCCTTCCAGAGCCCAGGAAACAAGTCCAGGGGTCCCACCCACAGGCCTCCTTAGAGGCAGTTGCCCCCTCGCCAATCCAAGCCAAGGAGAGGGCAGAGGTTAGTCGGTTTCCCTCTCGGGGCCCAGCCTCATCTAGTGCTCTGTGCATGGCCCCAGAGGGCCCGTTCAGGGAGTGAGCAGGGACCAGGGCTGCGGGCCTTGGAGGGAGTTTGCAGATCCGACCTCCTTACTTCCAGCAGATTGGAGTGAAGGAATCTGTGTACATGACTAGGGATGGGGCGGAGGCGGGGAACAGCACTGGGCAGGAGAGAGCTGGGTCTGGCACCTTAAAGGGGGCCAAGCCCAGAGTCTTGTATCAGTGCAGCTGCTCCTGGACCTTAAGCTCTGTGAGGACAGGACCAGTCTGCCTGTCACTGCTGCACCCCCAGGGCACAGCTCGCGGCCGGGCATATACGATGGACCAAGGCACCGTGGTCCACACCAAGGACTGTGGCTCATAACGTCGATGACATAAAAGCAAGTGTCTGAGTGTGTCACATATAACAAGGTGAGAGATGTCCGACTTCAGTTACAGAAATGTTCAAAGGAATTGGGGCTGCACCAGAGCTTGGCTCTGGCCTCAGTCTTGGCCGGAGTCTGCTGTTGGCTGTGGATAAATATTGATTCTAACAACTGGCCAGTCAGCAGTTGGCCAAAATGTATATGGGGTTCACTTCTAATGTTTATTAAATGTTCTCCCCCTAGACTGCAATATTACAGACGTTCAAAATCCACAGTATTAAGGATGCCAAGGGTATAACAGGCCATGAATAAGATGTGCTAATGGACCAGGAGGCAGCAAGCATCAGGGCCGGGGGCTTTCTGTTGCATGACCAGCTGAGAGGTTTGCCTGTCTGGGGCAGTGGTCGGCAAACTGCGGCTCTGTTGACTAATGAGTTTGCCGACCACTGGTCTGGGGTGCTTGTCCCCTCCCCTCAGCTACCCCCGCTTGCCAGTCCCTTGAACCATTCCCAGAAAGGCCTCTGGCTGCCAGCCTCCCAGCTGCTGAGTCCAAATCAAATCAGGGCAAAGTAGGAGGCACCAGACAGCACTCCAGCCCTGGCCTCCAGGTCGCCCAGCTGGCTGTGGCTCCTAATCCATTTAGGAAGGATGCAGGGAGTCAGAAAGGGAGGGGTGATGGAGGGAATAAAGGGAGGCTGGGCTGGGGGCCATCCCCTGACTCCTTGTCTTGGCTATTTGGGCTCCTAGGACCCTCTATCCTAAGCCAAGGAGGCCCAGCCCTGGGCAAGTGGGTGTGTTCAGGGACGAAGGTGAGAGAAGATCCTCCTGCAAACTCTCAGGCCTCTGAGAGGGGCGGGTCCCATGTGGCTGGAGCTGCTGCGGCTGGGGCAGGGGGCAAGAGCGCTGGGCTGGGAGCCATGAGCCATGACCCCTGCACATAGGAGACCCAGACCCAGGTCTGCTGGGACCACATTGGATCAACCATGTAAACGGGGGGCAGTTCTAAACTGAAAATGAGAGAAGGGAAAAGAAAATCACCCAATAAAACAAAAAAACTATATGAAACAGAACACAAAGTATGACAGGGAGTTCACAAGGAGGCAAGTGCCCAAGCCTAAACAGGAGCAACGTCCCTGGAGGAGGGGGCAGCGAGAACTGAGGTGACAGCCTGAGCCATCACACACTGATAAACAGAGGACGGGGGCCAGGTGAGGGGTGAGGCTGGAGGTGCCCAAGTGCCGCCCTGTGGTACCTGGAGAGGACATCAGAAGTGATACCATGAGCAATGAGCAGCTGGCCCCTGACCTGGGCACAAGTGGCCAGGAAGCCCTCAGTGACAAGGGACTTCCAGCCCCCTGGGTTCCTGGTGGGCAAGGACTGTAAGAGGCAGGCAGGGAGACTGTGAGCCCCTCTCCATCCTCACTCACCTCCCGAGGCTGCCAGGGCGCCACACCTGGTTTTCCTCCCACCTCCTGGGCATTGCCCTCCTGGCACTGACTGCCATGCGCTCGTGGGTCCTGGGACCTCTCCTCTTCCCTGTCCCACACCCTCCCTCACTGCGAGGCAATCTCTTGGCTTTAATATTACATATGTGCTGGTGACTCGATTTCTCTCTCACATCTCCTGAGATGCCACCTCCAGCCCGCCTCCTCGACTACCTCACTCTTCACCATCTAACGAGCAACTCAAAGGGAGCACAGTGCGTGCTTCTCACTCAGATCTGCTTCTCTCTGGTCATCCACTCAGGCTAGAACTGAGGCCTCATCCTGGAGTCCCTTCTCTGTCACTTCTAAAACAGTCCAGGGCAAGTCTCCCTGCTCGGCTCCAGAATGCACCCAAATCTGTCCACTCTTCGTCACCTGCCACCGTCCTCGCTTACCCACACCCTGGCAATGGCCTTCTCACTGGCCTCCTTGCCCTTCTGTGCCCCCAGTCCCTCCTGTAAACAGCAGCCACATAAATCCCATGTCGTTCTCCTGCTGAGAAGCTTCTTATTTTCCCACTGTCCGCAGAATGGAAAGCAAGCTCTTTTTGCTGCAGGCCCCGTATGTCCTGGGCTCACCTAGGGCCTTCCATGCATGTTCCTCCCAGAGGAAGGCTGTTCCAGGTCTCCATCTCCTCCCGCTGCCTCCTTGGCCCCACCACGCCTCAGCCCAATCACCAGCTCCTTGGAAGCTTCCTTGACCATGAAGCCACAGCGGCAGTCCCCACCCTATACACACACGCCTCATGTCTTCCTTTATTGTCTTCATGGATCTGAGGTGACTTGTCTGTGAGCTTCTCACCTGATTACCCCAACTAGAATGTGAGCTCTGGGTGGTCAGGGGCCATGCCTCTCGAATTTATGGTATCCCCACTGTCTTGAATGCTGCTTGGGGTTTCATGGGCACTCAACAAATATTCAAGAACTAACAAGTATGACAGTTGGCCACTTCAGGTGGAAGCCAGGACATCTGCAAGCTACGAGCAGAGTGTCTGACAACTTTTGGCTTGTCTGGCTCTCAAAAAATAAGAGGTGCCCGGCTGGTGTGGCTCAGTGGCTGAGGGTCGATCTATGAACCAGGAGGTCAATGGTTTGATTTCTAGTCAGGGCACATGCCTGGGTTGGAGGCTTGATCCCTACCTAGTAGAGGGCGTGCAGGAGGCAGCTGATCAATGTTTCTCTCTCATCATCGATGTTTCTTTCTCTCTCTCTCTCTCTTCCCTCCTCTCTCTGAAATCAATAAAAAATATTTAAACTCCCTCACCCCCAACCCCACCCCCACCAAAAAAAATAAAAATCAAGAGGCAGTATGAGAGATTGCAACTCCGGCCACAGTTAGATCATGGAGGAACAGTCCTGGAATGGAAAGGGAGGGTCAGTCCCAGGCCTACAGCCTTGGCAACACCTAGACAGCCATCAGAATGTCTGGGGTGACGCATCACTGTGTGGAGTATGAAAGGACGTGCCAAAGACCCCCAGCCACTGGGAAGTGGGGATGAGGTCTATCCTTGTCTGTCTGTCTCTAAGCTTGGTCTTTCCTATTGGGAGGACTCCTCCTCCCACTCACCAGGACATGCGGAACAGGAAGACCAGTGATCAAATCCACAGCTGACACCCAACCAGGTTGATCAACTCGCCCTGGGACTTGCCTGGGTTTAGCCCAGAAACCTATCAGCCCCAGGCAAAGCAGGTGGTTGGTCAGTCCACCACACAGACAGGGACCAGAAGGACCAGGGGCCCAAACACCCCTCTCGGCCTCTGAGAACAAGGACAGACACCAACAAGGAAGACCAAGTCATGGACATTAGGTCCTATCTTCAGGTCCAAAAGATTCAGTTTCACTTAGGGAGGTGATAGACAGGCTTGGGACAAAGAAGGTGCCTCCCAAGGAGGGGCAGGGCAGCTTTATCCAGGGAGATTATAGGAGGCAGCGACTCTCCTGATGTGCCTAAGGGTCTGGCAGGGGTGTGTGTGTGGGGGTGGGGGTGGGGGTGGGGAAGGGGTGGTGGTGGACAGAAGCCCCAAAAGGCAGAGCTGTAGTGTGTGGAGAGCAGACTGGGATCCTGGTCTGCGGGAACACTGCTGTGTTAAACCTGCCCTATCACTCAGCTTCCCAGCCTCACTTGCCCATCTGTGAGGGAGGCAGGCAGATAGCACAGCTGCTGCCAACATCTGCCAGCCCCACCCCGAGATTCCGGGCCCCAGAATCTCTCAGGTGACAGGTCCCCAGCAGGGCTCAGGACAATGTATTTTGAAGTTCCCAGGGGATCCTGACAGGCAGCCAGGTACAGGTTGATCTCTGGGGACATTTCCAGCTCCAACATCCTGACTCCAGTTTCCTCAGCTTTTCCTGGCTGCTGCCTCCCTCTCTCGCCAGGATTCCTTGCCTAGACAGTGGCAGCTTCCTGGCCGCTGAGAGCTGGAGGTCAGCCCAGTCCTTGAGCCAACAATTAGCCAAGTGCTAGTGTCCATGTCTGAGTCACTGCTGCTACTACCCAGGCAGGCCTGCCTCCAGCTGGGAGGCACCCACGGAGGTCAGGCCCACAAAGCCCACTCCAGCCGGCCCTGGGGCCAGGGCGAGTGCACATCCAATCCCAAACACCCTATCACTCAGCCTGCACTCCAGGCCAGGGGGGAGGAGACCCTGAGCCTGTCCTTTCCGCTGCCCATGGCCTGGACACCTATGGGAAAGGCATTTGGGGCAGGTTTAACACAGCAGTGTTCTAGCAGACCAGGATCCCAGGTCTACTCTCCACACGCTCCAGCTCGGCCTTATGGGGCTTCTGTCCCCCTTCCCACCTACAAACACACCCCTGCCAGACCCTCAGGCACATCAAGAGAGTGGCTGCCTCCTGGTGAGTACCTGAGCTGCCCCAAGGGCCCAGCAGAAGTGAACGGGGCTGATGGGGTCAGAGGTCGGAAGGAGTGCAAGAAAAAATCAGGGTTGCAGACGAACCTCTCAGCTGTGCCCATTTACAAACTCCCCTTCCCCACCCACCATCCTGGATGCTCCCTTCATCCAGGGGTTCGACAACCCCTACCCTCCCCTCCTTGCCCTGTTTCCACTGCCAGCTCCTTCCTCCTTTCCTAGGCTGGAGAGCCACCCTCATGCCAGCCGACCATGGCTGCCCACCAGGGGCCCCTGGAGTGGGAGGCTGCCATCCTGTTCATGAGCAATCTGACGTCCATGACCTCCAACCAGGGAGCGCGGCTGGTGAGAGGGGAATGAAGAAACGGAGGGTACAGAAACCAAGTTCCAGAGGCAGGGCATTCTGGCTCAAAGCGAGTGACAGAGTCAGGACGGGATTTGGGACGCAGGACCCACTCCTCATTCAGAGGAATGCAGCTAATGGTGGGACCCCAGGTGCAGCGACCGGCCAGCTGGGTAGCTGATGAGACCCATGGGGCTGGCCACGTACCTGGCTGGCGGCAGACAGGACCCGAGGCAGGGTTTGCACATTTGATGGCCAGGGCCCAGGTGCCGGACCCTCACACCATGAGCCCAGGGACTCAGAGATGCACAGAGAAACACTAAAGGGCCCGGGAGCCAAAAAGCAAGTGCCATGGAAGTGGGCACAGCTACCATCTCTCTGAGGAAGGCTCTGCAGAGGGGAGGCAGGAAGGAGCAGCAGGGCTGTTTCCTAAGTACCCAGGGCTGGGTAGGCCCCTGGGATACAGTTAACTCTCAAACCACTCTCATGTTACAGAGAAGGATTTGGAGGCTCGGGCACCCTGACCAAAGGCCTCAGAGCCAGGATGTGGCAAAGCTGAGACCTGAACCCATATCCTGACTCCCCAGGCTGGCTTGCTGCCCCTTGGCTCGGCACCCACAGCTCCTTCTTCCCTCCTCCCCTGCATCCCTTCCTCTTCCAGAGACCACCTGCTCCTCTGGGCCCCCTGGGTCTTCCCAGTACCAGCCTGGAATACAGAACGAGGCCTGGAAGGGTGTCTCAGGGGAGGGGCAGGTTTGGAAGAATCAAGAGATATGAAGAAGGTAGGTGGGGAGCAGGGGGGCACCCTGGACAGAGGGGGCAGCACAGGCCGAGGCATGAGCAAGCATGTGGCGTGGGTCCTCACTGAGGCTGGAGGGGAGCTGGTGTAGACACATGAAGCGCTTTCAGGCCACGGTCCAATTCCGGGACTGTCCAGTAGGAAACACCTGCACTGTCCCACCTGTGGCCCCAGAATTTGGGCCTGCACTTCAGAAGGTCCTGCCCCACCTTCCTCTGCAGGGCAGGCAGTCTGTAAGCCTGAGAGGACACGCCCCATGGGAGCCCACATCTCCCCAGGCCATCTTCTGGGTACTCAGGCCCCCGGAATCATTTGGGCAAGCACCCCCCATTTCGGGCCCCTGAGGCCTGTTCGCTGGTGTGTCCTCCCATAGTAGCTTTAAATATGACGGCAAACTCTTTGACACTTAATACGGGCCTTAATAACTCTCTTCTAACCAACAGAATGCTCCGAAGTGCCGCCACGTGACCTCCAAGGCCAGGTCCCCAAAGGTACTAGGCTCCTCCCTCTGTCTGAGACACACACCACTGGAACTCTGAGCCAACATGTCTTCAGCATGACAGCACCATGCTGAAGAGGCCGAGGGGATCTAGACATGCCTGAGCAGACCCAGCTCTTCCCCAGACCGGGCAGCAGACCAGTAAGGAAGTCTTTGAGATGACCCTAGCCCCAGCCATCTTTTGACTACAACTGTTGGAGAAACCTTGAAAAAGAACCACCAAGCTGAGTCCAGTCAAGCCCCAACTGTGAGAGATTAAATGGGAAATGACTGTTGTTTGACCTTGCTAAGTTTGGGGCTACTTGTTACACAGCGATAGTTAACTGATATACCCCGAGAATAGGCCATGCAGATGCAGGTACACCCCCAAGGGGCAGCTGCTTAGGAGCGTGGATAGAGCTTGGATATATTTGAGGTATCCACAAGCATATGCACAGTGTGTGGAGAGTTGAGATGTGTCAGCTGGGAACTTCCTCTTGCCCTCCTCTTCCTAGCTGGCATATGCTATGGGAGAGTCCACCTACAAGAATGGCCACTCAAATTTGCCTGTAGGGTCTCATGACAGGCCCAGAAATGGTCCCCAAAAGACATTCATTCCCTAATCCCTGGAGCCTGAAATTTCACCTTGTATGAAAAAAAATCACTTTTGCAGATGTGATTACATAATGGCCTTGAGACTGGAAGATTACCTATTATCCAGGGGGGCCCTAAGTGCCACCACATATATCCTTACTGGAGGCATACAAAAGAGCAGGCCACATGAAGGCAGAGCAGAGAGAGATCTGAAGATGCCAACCTTGAAGACTGGAGTAACGCAGCCACCAGCCAAAGAACGCTGGCAGGCACCAGACACTGGAAGAGGCAAGGGACCGATTCTCCCGGAGTCTCTCAAGGGATTATGGCCCTGCCAACACCTTGATTTTGACTGAGCAGTACTGACTTTTTTCTGGTCTCCAGAACCGTGAGAGAATAAGTTTTGGATGTTTTAAGGCAATCTGTCACAGCAGCCTCAGGAAACGGGTCCAGGACCCCTTCACTCCCCACTCACAAATCTGGGTCCATACCCTCAACTCCTGGACACATAGTCCTTAGCTCAGACCTCTGCAAAGCCCAGGCCTAGGTTTGCTGGAAAGTTCTCCAATCCCTTTCTTATTGTGAACCCCAGACCACTGGAAAGAGCTGGAATTTTCTGGATGCCAGGGGAACACCTCTGACTCAAGTCTCACTGCTGGGTGTTGGAGCCGATGAAAAAATACACTCAACCATGCAAAAGGCAAGCGTACACACCACCCAAACACAGCCCCCGCACCATCCGCTGCCATATGCTTGTTTCTTGAAAAAGAAGCTTGAGAGAACAAACAAAAAGAAATCTCTCCTCTTGGGGGCAGGGCAGGGGCATCCCTCCTCCCTAGGAGCCCCACCCCCACTGGACACCCCATCTCTGCCTAAGGCCCCTCAGTGGGGATGGAATTGCCTGGGCCCTTCATTCATGCCCCCTCCCCACTGTCCAACCATCATTGCAGCTGGCAGAGAACAAAGCAGACCACAGCCCTGACTTGCTCTCCTGTCTGCTCAGGCAGGCTCCGCAGGGCAGCCTGAGGGAGTCTTACATGACTCACAATGCAATGGATGGCAATCTAGACTGTGGTCAAGACACCTGAGGCCCAATCCCCATCCTGACCCCAAGTCCTTTCCCCCCTCCCTGCTAACAGAGCCCCCTGTGGCCTCATTTAAATACAGGTGCGTGGGGCAGCTTGACTCTCTAAGGCTTAGAGAGTGGCAAGCCCATCATCTCTTTACCTGGGATTGGGTTAAGGAGAAGCAGGTAACCCTGTTCTGGCCACTGAGACACAAGGGGCTTCTAGGAAAGGTGTCTACAGAGTGTACATCCCATTACACCCCATTTGGTGATCTAACCACAGCAAGAATCTAGGATTTGGTAGCAGATGCTGTCACTGGTTCACTTAACCCCCATTCGACCCTCTCCTCCCCTACCCACTGAGCAAGCGCTGGCTGCCCAATCCCTCCCACCCCTTTAGGTCGGGATGACCAAAGCCACTGCCTAGGAGAGAAGAGCCAGGGGACAGAGATGCCAGCCCCTGTGATGTCCCTGAGCAGCTGCCCCAGGGCTGGACTGCCCGCCTCCAGACTTCTCTTTACAGAAAACAAACCCCTCACCTTTTCAGTTTCTGCTTAACAGGTTACTTACAATCAAACACTTTCCTAATGGCAACAGATTCCACAGCAGGCATGTTCAAATTCAGATTCACTTTGCTACAGTTTATGTCTTTCAAATCCCTTCTGAAATAAGGTGGGGCATAGATAAATGAAAACAAATCAATCCACTAACCTTTTAAAAGGCCTGGTGCTGGGCACCATTCCTGGAGAGGAAGCCCTGCCTCCCCAGGAACCAGTTTGATGAGTAAGTTACTTAATCTCCCCAAACTTTTCTTTTCTCATCTGTAAAATGGGGCAAATCAGACTCAACTCACTGCACTGTTGGGGCGGTTAAATGTTAGTTGAAGAGAATCTATACTTAAAGACCTCAGTCTCCAAGACTCTCCTGATAAATATCACTGTCCCTCAATTCTCACCAATGAGGAAAGTTTTCCAAGCCCTGACCTGCTTCCTCCTGGTGTTGCATCTGGAGGCACAGAGGATGCACAGTTGAAATTTCCTCTGCCATGCTTCCACTCACCAGGCCTCTTTCCTCCAGGCTAAGCCACCCCAGTTCCTGGCCCTCAGACAATCAGAGGCATTAGAAGGCAGTAGGGCTCCCATCCTGCCCCTGGCACGAATCCAAGGTCAGAAATCTCAGCAGGAATTGGGATGGATAGACCCAAGCACTGGATAAGGGGTTCAAAGAGGTGACTTCTCAGATCCACCCCAGGTTTGAGATTTTAAAAAACCATATATATATATATATATATATATATATATATATATATATATATATATGTATGTATTTCAGAGAGGAAGGAAGAGGGAGTGAGAAACATCAATGATGAGAGAGAATCGTTGATTGGCTGCCTCTTGCATACCCCATAGTGAGGATCAGGATCAAGCTTGCAACCCGGAAATGTGCTCTGACCTGGGAATCGCACCATGATCTCCTGGTTCATAGGTCGATGCTCAAACACTGAGCTACACCGGCTGGACAGGTTTGAGATCTTATATTAAAGTGATGTTGATAATAAAATAATAATCCCCAAAATGATATTGTACACCCATTTTCATAGAAGCATTATTTGTTAATAGCCAAAAGGTGGGAGTGACTCATGTCAATCCACAGATGAGTGGATAAAGACAATGTTGTATACATACACAATGGAATATTATTCAGCTTTAAAAAGGAAGAAAATTTTGTTATATGCTGCAACTGGAATGAACCTTGAGAACATCATGCTACGTGAAATAAGCCAGTCACAAAAGGGCAGACACTGTATGGCTCCACTCGTATGAGGTACCTAGAATAGTCAAATTCACAGAGACAGAAAGCAGAACAGAGGTTGCCAGCGGCTGCAAAAAGGGGGAAATACAGAGACAGTGTTTAATTTGCAGTTTCAGTTTGGGAAAATGAAAACTGTTCTGGGGACTAGTTGTGTAACAATATGAATATACCTAACACTACCTGTCTGCTTAAAGATGATGAAGATGGTAAATTTAAAAATAATAACAGCAGCAGCTGCTACCATTTACCGAGAGCTATCAAGTGGCACCTGTTACACCAGGCCTGGTGATGCATGTCACCTCACCCATCCCCGACGCCATGACTGGCTTCTGAAGGCCCACACGGAGTCCAGGTCCATTCACACCGAGCTGGTAGAAGTTACAGGGATACAGGCTTTAGCTCAACCCAGGGAAACACTTCACGTGGAGGGCTGTCCCCAAAGGAAATAACAGGCTGCCTCACAGGCACTGGGTCCTCTGTCCCTGGCGGTTCTCAAAGTGGAAGTAGACCACGTATTAAGTAAGCCCACGCTTTTGAAGGAGACCGACTACCTGCAAGGATCCTTCCACCGGTCATATGGCCTGGGGGTAACATGGACAGAGGTCAAGGACAGTGCGGTTTGCTTTATGGAGAAAGGGAGGCAAGTTGATAAATAGGATTGCAAGAGCAAACTCCTGCCACTTTAGAAAATAAACTCTTAGTGCTCTTTAGTTATACACTTAGCGTCATAGGATTCAGAGCTGGATGGGCCCCACCTCCATGTGCATCTTGGAAAAGCGAGGCCTGGAGAGGGGAGGACTGCAGCCCAGACTGGCACACCCAGTGCAGGTTCACGCCACAACACAGCGTGCTCTTCCACGTGCTTAACTGCTGTGCTGGTCGCAGGTGCTTTCCTAGTCACCAGAGCAGGTCCTTTAAGGGAACAAACTTCTATTTCTTTAAAAACGGGCAATTATTCTGATGGCATTCAGTGTAGTGCCCATGTGTTTGCTTTCACTGCATTCTCCCTGGTGCCTGATCTGTTGAAAAAGACATCAGACGTGTAAACAAACCGCACCTCATGCAACGCCCAGTGGAATCTCTCCGTATGATGAAAGAATCACAGCACAAGAGGTCATGCTGTAGGATTCAATCTGTATATGGTCCAAAACAGGCTGAACTCGGATGTTAGAAGTCAGGACAGTGGTCATGTTGGGGGGCAAAGGGCAGATTAGAACAAGGCATGAAAGGGGCTGGGGGGGGGGGGGCTGGGAATGTTCTATTCTTTTTTTTCTTTAATCCTTATCCAAGGATATGTTTACTGATTTTAGAGAGAGAGAAAAAAATATCAGTGTGAGAGAAACACCAATATGTTGCCTCCTGTACATGCCCTGATCGGGAATGGGACCCACAGCCTAACCTTTTGGGGTGTGGGATGACACTTGAAGCAACAGAGCCACCTGGCCAGGGCAGGAATGTTCTGTTCTTAATCTGGGTGCTAGTTTCCTGGGTGATTTGGCTTCTAAAATTTATTGAGCTGTTGACTTATAAAAAAAAGCATTTTTTCCTCAATAATGTTTTAAGAAGACAGCAGGGATTGGGATTCCCCAGTTAGGCAACAAACAGGAAAGTTGCTTTGGCACAACACATCTCAAGAGTTTTAACTGAGTCCCTACCCTATGACCCAGCACTTCTACCAATGTATTCTGAGGAAAATCATCTGAAACAAACATGACTTGTGAAGGCATTTCATCAAAGCAGGTCACACTCGTGTAAATACAACTGCACACACAGAAAGGAACAGCAGACACTCCAAGTACCCTGAGGGGACAGGGGTGCTGAAACCAGCGCTGTGCGGACTGACCTCAGGTACACACGCCAGAGCCTGGGATGCCAACTCCAGACTGTTCGTCTCCGTGGGCTGGATCACCAGGGACTTTTCTTCCCTTTCCTTTTCATATTTTGTAAGTTATCTGAGACATCACGTTTTCAGTTTGGAAAGAAATAACAGAAACCTCATTCTTAGGAAAAAATAAAAAAAATAACCAACTAACCCACATAGCTGTCCCACCCCCAGGGCAGGAAATCGGCCCCAGGCTGGGCCAAGGGCAGACCCAGGGAAGCACAGGCTGCCGCTGCTTCCTGGGGAAAAGGAGGGTGGCCTCCTGCCCTCTCCTTGGAAGAGCTGGGGGACGGGCAGGTCTGTGGCCTGGCAGTGGGAAGCCCCCCCCCTCCTTTTACTTAGTTCAGGATCCCTGAAGGCAGGGTTTTATCCCTCTCAGGTGGAGAAGGGGTTCATGAAGGTGGGCTGTCTCCTCAGATCAGGCTCCCCTGGACCAGGCCAGGGCCATGCCTATGCTCTGAGTGCTGAGAAAATGAAGGGAACCCTCTAATTCAAGTTTTGCCATATCTCTGCCATCCCAAAGGAGATGGGTGGGGTGCTCTTGGCAGTATAGGGTGTTCTGGCTCTAGCGGGCAGACAGCTCTCTGGGGTCAGGTTTCCAGCCCTTTATTTAAAGCCCCACTCTGGCTCCTGGTGGACGGGCAGGGGCAGCCGCCGCCTGCGTGACCAGGATGAGAAATTGCAATTCCGACTCAGGCCTGCGTGCCTATGGCAACTGGTGTTGTGGCCTTGGAGACTAATCTCTAGGCTGCCAGCCAGCAGGGGCCTCTCCCGGAGGGGTGATGCTCCCGGCCGAGGCCCTTGGCTGAGGAACAGGACCACCTCCTCTCCCCACTGAAGAGGGGGCATTTGGCCTTGCAGTGGGCTCCTGGCCAGGCTCAAAACACACAAGATCCCACAGCCACGGCCCAGCCACCCTACCTCCCACCTCATGGTCACACATGTGGACATGGCCACACAGACACACACAGCAACACCATCACACTTCATCCTACACAGCACTGGGACAGACAGCAGGTGCTCCTGCCCTTGACAGAGTCCCAGGCTGGGAGGAGATAGGGCAATTAGGTTATGAGGAGAAAAAAAAAAAAAGATTAAAACACAGTGTGACAACATCTTGATTTGAGTGGTGGTTACATGGGTATATACACAGGTTTAAAAAAATCATCATGCCTGGACACTGCAGACTTATGTATTTTACTGTAAGTAGATTATATGTCTGTCAAGGATAAAAAAAAAAAAATAAGTTACACACAAGCACAGGATGACAGGGGGTGGGGGGGTGGGGGGGATATCAGGGGAGGCTCCTTGGAGGAGTTGACACCCAAGCTGAGTGGAATGTGATGTCATGGGGGAGAAGTTTGCAGGGGAGGAGCAGGGCCAGCGAACTGTGCCCAAACATTGCTCATCTACAATGGGATGACTGCCCCGCCCCCTGCAGGGCCCACCTCCCTAGAAGTAAGTGCTGAGCAAATGCGTCAAGCCCCGTTTGAAGGGGTGCCAAATTACTGGCTGCCCAGTGGGGCTCAGGCAGGTTGGTGAATGGGGTGGGTCACTGGGTCTGGCTATGCATGGTTCAAATGTTCAGGGCAGGAAGTGGTGGGCAAAGAGACGTGCTGTCACCAGAGCTACGCCAGGGACCTCGGGAGATTATCATTTAGGGAACAAGAACGACCAAAAGCGTTGGAGCGGGGGCAAGACAGGGTCACTTTAAGGGGTTCTGGCAGGATATGACTAACTACGGGGGCAGGGCTTGATAAGGGAACTGGTCCTTATCAAGCTTCTGCAATAGTCTGGGCCGGAGATGGCCAGGTCTGAGGCAGATGTTGGGAACAGAATGGAGAAGAGCAGAGCTTTCTGATGGAGTGGATAGGGAGCCCTAAGGAGTTCTGGTTCCAATGATGGAGTGGATGATGGTGTTCCCAGTTCAGCAGGGAACAGAAGGGAGGAGGCTGTCAGATCCCTAGGGCCATCTGTAACCTGTGGGTGTCAGTGGGGGGGGGACTCTGGGCAACTGAGGACTAGGGAGAGTTGAAGTGTCAGGGGAGGGGAGAAGGATGGGTCCTGGAGATGGGAGACCGGAGGTCAGGAGGCTGGTCAAGGAACCTAGAGGAACCCAAGGGCTGGGGAGACAGACGAGTGAGCAGGGGAGCTGTGCAGAGTCTGAGGAGTGGGAGGGGGTGGAGGCTATGGGATCTGGGGGAGAAAGGAAGTAGAGAAAGAAGTGGGGTATAGAAGGCTCACAAGGGCTTCATTCTTTATGAGGAGGAAACACGAACCAATGGGGTGGACGGAGGAGACATAGTCTCTCAGCGGAAGGCCGGCTCCCAGATGGGTCCCAAGGCCTTTGAATTCAGGACACAGGTCCAAAAGCTGAGCCAAAAGCCCCTCCACCCAGGCCCTCTGCCAACCTAGGACAACGAATGGTCCCCACAGATAGCTCATTCCACCGATGAGGTGTGTGCAGGATGGCAGAGGCTGGACCCAGAGGCCACGCTGGGCAGGTGAGGGAGGCAGTGGTCTCACCAGCCTCCATAAAGGTGTGCACACCTGGGGGCAGGGATTTTCACGGCTGTGCCCAGCACCAGATCAAACAGTCCATACACACTTGCTGGGTGGATGAGTGAATAGCTAAAGTGAACTGGAGGTCTGAAGCGGGGGAGGTACAAAACACTTAGCCAGATATGACGTCCTTGGCATCCAAGGCCCTCCCTGGCACTTCCAAGTCCACCACACCCACATCTGGTCAGCCTGAGGGGAACCACCTGGGTGTCGGGGTCAACCAAAGCTGGGTCGAGTCCCCATCTGGCTATCAGCAGCTGGTGGCTCTCACGGAAGCACATGAACGCTCCATGCCTCAGTTTCCTCATGAGCAAAATGGTGCCACCAACTCTGCTGCTGTGCTGTGAAGAGCACCGGGGCTAACACATGAAGTGTCTGGCACGGGGCCTGGAGATCACGAGCGCCCTTTAAAGAAATGCAGCGATGATTGCTTGGAGCTGACATCACCTGCTGAGCTTCTGTCCTCCCCAGTGAGCTCACTGCGTCTCCTCAACTCCAGTGTCCCGACCGGCAGCACAAAGACATTGCTGTTCCCCCACATGCGCGGGACCTGGGTGGGAAATGCAGGCCTAGCACTCAGCTGGGCGCAGGGGACCCTGGCACCCCCTCTACCCCCCAGTTCTGGGTGATCCTCCGCAGCTCACCAGCACAGTGTAAACAGGTGCTGATTCTTAAGCATCTGTAGTGCTTGGGGGCTGGGTGTCAGGAGATGGCAGGAAGCAGCCAGCACTGGGTGGTGCCAGGCCCTGGGGTGACAGTGTCCCCAGAGAGCCCCCTTGCCAGGCGGAAACAGGCCTCAGAAGGATGAGCGATGTAGATGAGGTAGCATCAGGCCCTTTCTTGTCAGGAAGAGGCTGGGCAGAGCAGGGCTCGTCCCTAGTGGCTGATCTAATCCTGGCAACCGGGCCCCACTCCTGAGCTGGCCTGTTCCCTCTCCTCCTGCGGGCTTCTACTCAACCCAGTGCACACCTCTGGGCAGCTAGGGGTGGCGAGCAGGGGTCCCAGGGACGGCTGTGCCCTGCTGTGGACGAGGGGTCAGGAGACCCGGCTTCTAACTCCAGATACCACTCCACCGTTGGGCAACATCCCTCTCTGGGCCTGTTCCCCCTCTGTACATCTGAACTTGGGCTAGAAGTTCTGTGAGGGTGTTCCCCTTGCCAGAGGGTGAGGGGCTTCAGACAGGGGCCAGCCTTCCTCTCTGGGGTCACAGTGAGGTCCAAGGCGGGCTTCCTAGAGACATCGTGGGCCCTGACAACCAGAAGGGACCCTAAAGGTATGGAGCTGTCATTTTCTGAGCCAAAAGTGGGGCTATGCTGCCAAGATCACGGGCCCTCAGGGATGTTGGGGAGGGTGATGGAGACAGCAGAGGGGAATTCCAGGAGCTGCTAGCTCTCTGAGCAGACCCCAGGCTCCAGGCTGCCCAGTCTGTCCGCCTCATGTGGACACGGAGCCAAGAAACGGGAACACGTTTTTATGCCCAAAAAGTAACCCCCTTTGAAGCCTGGGGAGAGAAAGTCACTGCTCTTCCAAAGTTCCGTCCCTGCAGAGGTGCAGGTCAGTGGGGAGGGGTCGTAGGCCCTGCCCCTGGCATCCTCACGCCCCACCCATGGGCTCTGAGGACTGGCTTACAGAGTGAGAACCCTCCTCACGGGGCTGCCATAGCTCCAAACTGGCTCCCCGAGGTGGTGGGCAGCAGTGGGCACTTGGACATAAGCCAGCTCCAGCACCGGGCCTGCTTCCCTCCCCCCCCCCCCCCCCCTTACATCCATTTTCACTAGAGTCTCAAGAGCTCTTGGCAGCAGCATGAATGTGGACGCAGCCCTCACGGGCAGCGACTCAACACCAACACCAGAATAAACCTGGGGCCTGCATCACCGAGACTGGGTTCTCCCCTCCTAGGGGGTCACCACCCAAGATACCCATCTGCCCCATCCTGGTCTTCTTTAGTACTTCCTACAGTGAGGGCATCAGCCCCACTTGGCAGACCCTGAGGACTGCGCCTGCTGGGATGTAGCCGGACAGTGACGAGGTGGTAGGGACACCCAAGGTTACAGCATGGTTTTCCCAGGGCAGACATCAGTGCCCCTTCTCTCCTGCCTGTTCCAGGGGGCCATCAGCCATTCCTGACTCAGAACCTACCCTCTCCTGCCTCCAGCAGCATCTGAGCCACCCTGTCCCACTGTGAACTCTCATCTCATTTGGGGTTTTGGAGGCCCCGACCTCTCTCACTTCCCTACTTTTCCCATCTACCAGCTGATTGTCATGATACTCCCAGTCTCTTGAGAGAGGCAGACAGGGGAGGCTCAGTGGTACCTGCTGGAGGGCAAGGAGACTTGGATCAAGAGTCACGCGATGTGGCTTTTGGATCTTGATTCTTTTAACTCCGGAACCTTAGTCAAGTGTCCTCCCAGCCCCAGCCTCAGTTTCCCCATTTGAGAAGGACGAGGTCAGCCCATTCTGAGGTTCCTTCCAGATCTAATAGTTCATGGCCCAAAATCACATGGCACACCCCCTCCAGGAGGCTCAGGAACAGGGGAGGGAGAAGGTATCTGAGGGAGGTGGCAGGAGGCCCCGCAGTAGCTCTTGGCCCCAGCCCTAGGCATAGGTCACGTCAGCCATCCCCAAACTCAACAGTTACATTTAAAAGGGAAGGTGGCGCCAACTAGAACGAGTGGAACAGTTAACCCGACATGGGGTTAATTTGGGAAGGCTGGTCCCAAAACCAGGTGTACTCTTCATCCACTCAATTCACTTACTGGTGGACAGTTCTCTCAGTTTTTACAGAGAAGGCAAAACTGTGAAAGGAGAAGGATTCTGCCCATCAGCACCCCACACTCCAGTGTCCCTAGTCAACCAACCCACCCCTACCCCTAAGCAACCCCTGATCTGCTCTGTCCCTATAGTTTTACATTTTCAAAAATGTCATACACACGCAACCGTACAGGATGGAGCCTTCCAGGTCTGTGCCTTCCACTCAGTTTAATGCTTCTGTGATTCCTCCGTGTTGTCTGTATCGAGTTCACTCACTGTCACTGCCGACTAGCATTCCATGGCATGGACGTAACAGGTGTGTTTATCCAGGCACATTTAGGTTGTTTCCAATTTGGAAAATTATGAATAAAGCCACTATAGGTTCTATTCAGGTTCTGATGTGAACAGAAGTTTTCATTTCTCTTGGGTAAATATCTAGAAAGGGAATAGCTGGGTCATATGGTAAGTGCATGTTTAACCTTTTAAAAAAATATATATATATATTTTATTGATTTCAGAGAGGAAGGGAGAAGGAGAGAGAGAGAAACATCAATGATGAGAGAGAATCATTGACTGGCTGCCTCCTGCATGCCCCCACTGGGGATTGAGCCTGCAACCACAGGCATGTGCCCTTGACCGGAATTGAACCCGGGACCTTCAGTCCGCAGGCTGACGCTCCATCCCTGAGCCAAACAAGCCAGGGCACGTTTAACCTTATAAAAAGATGCCAACCTAGAGACACCATTAGTGGTTGCCAGGGGGCTGGGCGTAGGGGGAGGATGGGGATGACTGTTAATGGGTATGGGGTTTCTACTGCAGTGATAGAAAGACTTTCTGGAATTAGAGAGTGGTGATGATTGTACAACCTTGTGAATACACGAAAACCAGTGAATACTTTAAAATGGTGAATGTTACGGTGTGATTATATGTCAATGAAATAAGTAAATAAATAATTTCCAAACTCTTCTCCAAAAATGGCCATACCACTTCACACTTCCACCAGCAGTATATGAGAATCCTGGCCCAGGCCAGTTTTATTTTTTTAGTTAAACAATGATTTTGTTGCTCGAGTACATAGATATTTTATGCAACCAGCGCAGAGGCTGTGGATGACTCGTATTTCCAATTGGGGGGCAGGACTCATTTGGTCTTATAATATTGAGCCAACCAATGAATAAGGCTCTCAATCAGAATCAGATGGAATTTAGCATCCTTATCCTTTCTGTTTCTCTCAAGATGCTTTCGAACTGCAACAGCTTTCTTAATTAAATGGTAGAGATCCTCAGGAAGATCAGGAGCAAGTCTTTTAGATTAAGAATTCTCAGGATCTTATTGCCTGTCACAAAATGTACTTGTGCAACACCATGCCCAGGTGAGAAGTCCCACAGCTCATTTTGGATTGGGAAGCATGAAGAAGTAAAGGCCCTGAGGCAGGACTGGGGGAGCCCTGGACTACAGGCTTCCCGGCCTGAGCAGAAAGGTCTCTGAATGGGTAGGGAAGTCAGGATGGCTTGGGAAGTGACTGACACTGCCCTCCACAAGGTATGGCCCTGGGACTCCTGGGCAGGGCATCTGATGAGCAATGGTAAGTCTGAGCTGTAGCAGAGCCAGATGCCCATTGGCAGGGAGAGGTTCCTCATCCCTCTTCCTGCTCCTGGAGAAATGAAAGCATTCCCACTGGCCTAGGCTACAAAGGGCCAAGACTAGAGATCTGCTTGCCCACAAGCATCCCTGACCCCGTTCCTCTCTCAGGAGGCCAGGAAGCTGAAGTCTCGATGTCCTTCCAGCTCCCTTGCAGTTAAGAGAGCTGGGCTGAACCTGTGCAATATTGGAGAAGTCCCCGAGGAGGGTGTGCATAAAGGCAAAACTGTGAGAGGAGAAGAATTCTGCCCTAACTCCTGCCCGCCATCTGAGTCATGGGTGTGAGGGCTGGAGGGGATGTAGCCATCTCATAAGCACGAAGCACAAGCATGAAGACAAAATCCAAAATGCTAAATCAAAACCTTGTGATAGCACTTCACACCTATTAGGACTGCTATAATCACAAAGATGGAGAATACCCAGTGTTGTCAAAGACATGGAAAAATTGGAATCCTCATTACACTGCTGGTGGGAATGCAAAATGGTGCAGCCATTTTGGAAAGTAATCTAGCATTTCCTCAAAATGTTAAATTGTCATCATGACCCATCAATTTTACTCCTAGGTATTGAGCCAAGAGAACTGACAACACAGTTCACACAAAACCTTTTACACAAGTATTTACAGAAGCATTATGCACAATAGCCAAAAGGTAGAAACAACCCAAATGTTTATCAACTGATAAATGGATAAAAAAAAAAAAAAAGTGGCATATCCATTAAGCGGAAAATTCTTCTGCGATAAAAAGGAATAAAATTCTGACATATGCTACCCCATGGATGAACCTCAAAAACATTAAGTGAAAGAAGCCAGACACAATGACCATGTTATGATTCCATTTACATGAAATATCCAGAATAGGCAAGTCTGTAGGGACAGAAAGTACATCAGTGGTTGCTGGGGGAAGAGGCGAGGGGATGGGGGTGACCCCATGAGTCTGAATTTCTTCTTGGGGTGATGAAAATGCCCTGATATTACATAGTGGTGAATATTGCACAAGTTTGTGAATATATAAAAACACAATGAAGAATACTTAAAAGAAATTAATTTTAAAATAAACTAAAAACAAAACTAAACAACATGCCAGGGAGGAAAAGAAACCCTGAAGGCAACACTGCGCCCCATCCAGCCTCCGACCACCTACCCACGAGCTTTTTCTTGAGGAATAAATAAACCTCTTTGTTTAAGCTTCTGCAGTCAGGTTTTCTATTACCGGGAGCCAAACACACTCCTAACTGAGGAACTCGGCCCCCTCTGACACCCAATGAAACTAGAGGGGGCTCTGTATTCCGGGCAGTACTCGTCCCAGGCTGGTGGTCAGGATTCAGCTAAACGTCAAGTTATCCAGCACAGTCATGGCTGGTGGCCTACAAAATGCCACACATACATGAGTACACACACAAGAGTGTGTGTCCACATAGCTCATAGGACTAACTGTTCGGAGGCTCCACACTTGTGTTCTTTCCATGCACACCAGCTGCCCTTCAGAGCGGAAACCCCCCAAACTAGTCTGCACCAGCCCAGTAGACATGACACTCCCCCACCATCACCCCCACCCCCATCTCTGGATGCCTGAGAGCCACAGCCAGCAGAGGCAGCCCCTGGGGAAGACAGGGGCGAGTCAGCAGGAGTTGGTATAGAAAGATGGAGAAGCCCCTCACCCCTCCAAAGCCCCACCCAAATCCCCAACACCTGGCTCACTTCTAATTTATGTCATAAAGTTTGTACTAGATGCCCTTTGGGCCAGGCTGGGTGCTAGGGGCTGGGAATGTGGAGGGACACGCATGGCCCTGACCCACTGGAAGGTGACAGATAAGTATGTGATGAGGGCTACGTTGAAGAAGTTCAGGGGGTTGTAGGGCCACAGAAGAGGGGCCCTCACACAGCATTAGAATGGGCATCAGGAAGACTTCTGGGAAAAGGTGACATCCAAGATGAGACCTGCACGTGAGAATTAGTGAAATGAACAGGGAGCATTAAAACGTGTTGTAGGGAGAAACAACAGTATGTTCTAGAAACCAAAGGAAGTTCATCATGGCTGGCACAGAAACAGGCAGGGCCTGGTCACGCCCAGCGTGGGAGGTTCTCACCTGGACCCAACACAACACCCTAAGCTGGTCCCTGAGGGACGCCTTACCACCTCCAGAGTGAAATGCTCAACCTGCTACCCTGCCATCCCCCCAACCCCCAGAACGCCCACCCTGCCTACTCCTGGGTCCAAATCCCATCCATCTTCCAGGGCCAAGCAAAAAGTCACCTCCTGCAGGCTGTCTCACCTACAGGGAGGGCAGGCTCTCCAAAAACCAGGCGCAGGGTCCACATCTCTGGGTAGCCCCAGCCGTCTCATAATGATGCCTGATTACACTCCAGGGGTCTGAGGGGTAGACAGGCCAAGGGCGTGAACCAGTTCTACCCTTGGGGCTGCCCCAGCTTGGAGAAGCAGAAACTGAGGCACAGCCTACCGCATGCTCTATGGGCAGATGGCGCTCCCCACAGGGGCAGGTGCTAGGAGAGCATGGGAAATGATGGTGTCCAGTTCCCCTCTGGGGTCATCATGTGACAAGTTGAGGAAAACACCCGTGGACAAAAAAGGGGTCCCATCGAAAGTAACCTCACAGGTGATCTGATCATACATTCCTAACTGGGCAGGTCATGGTGGTTCATGGCACGTAACTTCTTTAGTAAAAGGCTTATCTCTGCCTTGAGCAAGCCCTGTCCATTGTTTCTGTGCATCTAGGTTAACACATCTCTGAAATGCCCCCTTTCTGCCCCCCTTCTAAAGGGGACCAACCTCAAGCAAACACATAATCTCACTAACTATCCTGGAATCCAATTCCCATCTTACTTTCTTTCTCCACCCTCCTGTAATCTTCCTTATGTCCCCTCCTTAATATCAAATGCATAAAAGAAACTGCAAACTGTTATTCTCCAGAGCATTTGAGATCTTGCTCCCTGGCATATGTTATCAGTTTGGCTCAAATAAATGCTTATAAAAATTCTTTACAGGTTTGGCGGCTCCTTACGTTGACATATTCTTAACTGAAAGTCGACCAGCTTCCCCCACATCCCCCCAACTGAATGTGCTGATCCTCCCAAGAACCCTGCTATGTTGGAATAAGCGTCCTCATTTGTCCAAATGAAGCTCAAAAAGGTGAAGTCACTTTCCTGAGGCCACACAGCAGGTCAGTGGTAGAACTGAGGCTTGAACCCTTGTCTGTCTGGCTTCAAAGGTCCTGGTGGTTCCATGCCACCCTACTGCGAAGAGGGGAAGCCCTGAGGCAGCCAGAGGAACCCCCAAGGAAGGGCACTGGCTTCCTACCCAGGGCAACAAAGAGCATCTCACTACCTACCATGTGCTGAGAGCAGTGTCTCAGGGAGCAGCTGGCCCTGGGCGAGGATGGCCTAGGACAGTGGTCGGCAAACTGCGGCTTGCGAGCCACATGCGGCTCTTTGGCCCCTTGAGTGTGGCTCTTCCACAAGATACCACGGCCTGGGTGAGTCTATTTTGAAGAAGTGGCGTTAGAAGTTTAAGTTTAAAAAATTTGGCTCTCAAAAGAAATTTCAATCGTTGTACTGTTGATATTTGGCTCTGTTGACTAATGAGTTTGCCGACCACTGGCCTAGGATCAGAGGGAGGATGTGGTTAGCCCACCTGCCCTGAGCCAGGGAATGGGGCAACCACCTCCTTCCCAGACGCCCTATCTCTCCCAACCTGGGCCTCTCTGCTGAAAGCCGCCACACCTGAAAAACCAGCTCTCGGATAAACATGAGAGACACCAGACTGGCCCAGTCACAAGACCCCCTTGGAGCCGCCAGGACCACCCTGGAGCCAGGTGGGTGTTTGAGCAGGGGTCCTGCCTGCTCAGAGCACCACCCAGGAGCACCCGAGGGCGCTTCTGCACAGGGCTAGCCTGCCACAATCTTTCTAGGCTCCCGAGCACAGCCATGGACCGGACTGAGGTGCCGGTCCAGCTCATCAGGAAAAGCCAATGACACACACACACACACACACACACACACACACGCACACGCACACGCACACGCACACTCACAGAGTTAAAAAACCCGAAATCTCTTAAGACACTCACGCAGGCCTTGTTATCACCCAGGGAGCTTCCTTTTCTTAGGAAGCCACGAGCCCTAGAAGACCAACAATTTCTCTTGGGCCCTTCCTTCGCTCAGGCACTGCTGTTCAGGGCATCCACCCACCCAGGAGCCTCACAGGGTACTGTGGCCTCCATTTCCTGGATGGTCAAACTGAGGCTCAGCAATTGGGCAGCCATACAAGTCACACGCAGCGGGCAGGTGGCAGAGCTGGAATCCACCTGACTAGAAGCTTCTGTGACCAACCGAAATCTCAGTGCTGCTCAAACACTGAGAGAGGGCCCACCAAACGTTTTTGTCAGGTAACATTTTATTTAGAGCCCTAACAGATAGCTCGGATAAAAGTGGCCCTACTCTGCCTCCAAGGGGGCACAGGGAGCCGGAGGCACACATGCCCCGCCTCCTCTCCCCCTTGGCGGTCCCCCCAGGCCCTCCAGGGCTCTAGGAATTCCACCAGCTTGAGTTACCCCCACTGAGCCACATGCTGGTCCTGCACACCAGATGCTCTGGTTCTCCCATGTACAGATGACCAAACCGAACCACAGACACGTGAAGTCGCTCACCCGAGGTCACGCAGCCCTGCTGTCTGACCCTAAATCACGCTCACAACTGTCTTCCCTACCCCTAAAGCCCTGGCCTGGTTTCAGGAGAACACAGAATTTCTACCCCAAGCTAACAAGCTACAGGAGTAGAGACCAGAGACACATGGCTAGGGACCCCCAGCCTCCTAGAGGAGTGGGGTGCAGAGATGGGTGAGACACCCCAGGCAACAGACGGCTCCCCTCCCACAGGCCCGACCCAGAGCATCGATTGTCTCAGGAGCCCACCTGCTTGGCGGAGGATCCAGCCCTGAGGGCAGCGCAGGCAGGTGTAATTTCATCCGGGGGCTCGCTGTATGTGTGAGTCACCAGAACCTGAGGATGAAATTCCAGCTCTGCGGACCGAGGCATGCAGCTCTCCTGGCTCGGGTCAGCTCTCAAAGCGGGTGGGGATGGGGTGCAGGCAGTAACTTTGTGAAAATGAGAAAAAGGCACCCTTCCTCTGGGTGGTCCTGAGCAGAACAGGGCTTTGGCAAGCCAGGTGTGCTGTATCTACACTACGTGCTGGACCCACACAATGGAATACTACTCAGCAACCAAAAGGAAGCAGCGCCTGATATAATGGGAGAGATGCATTATGCCCAGTGAACAAAGCCAGACAGGCTGCAGACTGTGTGATTGCATTTATATGACTATGTGACACCCTGGAAGATGCTATACAGACAGAAAACAGACCAGGGGTTGTCAGGGCTGGGAACAACGAAGAGGGTTGGCTACAAATGGGCTTGAGGGTTTGGGAAGAAGGAATGTTCTATGCCTTGACAGGGGCTGGACTATGTGAGTGTGTGCACTGGTCAAACTCCTTGGATGGAATACTTAAGATGTGGGCATTTCACTGGCTGTCCATCGTCCCTCAACAACATATACAATTGGTAGGTGAGCCCCTCCTACCTGCTGGTCTGCAGCAGGATGCCAGAACCTGGCACCCCGAAGATCTGGCGCCTGTGCAAGTTTCTCACTGGCTGGTGGATTAACAGGCAGGTGGACAGATGGACAAAGACCTCCCAACCCTTTAAGGTGGTTCTGTAAGTAGCCAAAAAATGTACCTTGAGACTCCACTAGACCTCAGCCAGCAAACAGGCCTGGCCCTGTCGAAGCCTCCAGGAGAGCAGCAGCCCGAAGGGTCTCCTCCAGCAATGGGCCCAGGAAGGACAAGGGCCGAGCTGCTCTAGCTCACAGCTCACCGTCCCCCCACCCCTCAACCATAGTCTGGCTGTGCACCTGTAAGAGGCCCAGGACTCCAGCCCTCAAGCTGGGATCACTCACCTCTGACTTCCAAGCCCGTTTCCACTCCAGATCTGCACAGGGGTGACCCATATACCCACTAGTGGCTGTGAAGTCCCCACCATGGGACACCAAGTTCACCAAACCACAGCACCACCTTGGGGCTCAGGCAGAACGGGGGGTATCATTTCCATGTTACATATGAGCATATACCTGTACTGGGGAGGAGGGGACATGGCCACGAGACCCTGCCCTGCCTCACTTCCTGGCCATGCTCCCCACCACATTCTAGGGTCCTCAGCATAGCACAGGTGCTGAGGAGTGGGGGTTCTGCCTCGATGGCAGCATGGCAGGGAAGGGGGTGGGAGGCGGTGAGCAGCAATTCCCAGCATCCGAAGGGACAGTCCCTCAAACCTTCCCCTACCAGGGGCTCCAGAGACAGGATCTCCAAACCTTGAAGGCAGACATCAGAGAAACTACCTCCCAATACTCAGGCCTAGCTCTGCAAATCTTGTCTGTGAATCCTATTCTGGTGTCTGATAGGGTGGTTCCTGGCAACTTCTCTCCTCAACATCTCTTCATATGCTGTATGGACCACAATGACACAGAAGACAAAACCAGGGCTGCCCAGACTGGTGACCCTGAGCACCCACACCTTTAGGCCTAACAGGAGATCTGGACCACAGGCCTGAGAATGCCTGATCAAGGAAATTAGAATCAAAGCTGCTCAAGTCAAACTCACTCCAGTCCATTCCCAAAGTTTTGGCCCCAACTCCAGGCCTTAGCCACACCTTGAGCTCCTCCCTAGCCCCCAACAGTCTCAGTACCCAAAGGCTGAAGCTGTAGGGTTGCCAGATAACACAAGATCCTAGTTCAGTCTGAACTTTGGATGAACAATGACTTTTTAGTGTAAGTTATGTCCCCAATACAGTATTATTCATTGCTTATCTGAAATGCAAATTTAATTGGGCATCCCAAATTTTTTTTTTAATCCTCTCTGTAGGACATGCTTATTGATTTGAGAGAGAGAGAGAGAGAGAGAGAAACATCTATGTGAGAGAGAAACATCAATCCATTGCCTCCTGCACGCACTCCGACCAGGGAGCGAACCTGCAACCTTTGGGTGTTCTGGATGACACCCCAGCCAACTGAGCTACACCAGCCGGGGTGGCATCCCTATTTTTATTAGCTAAATCTGGCAACCCGAAGCAGGTGGTCCTGAAGGAGGGAGACAGGTGGGCACACAAATAACTCTGGGTCAGCCAGGCCAAGCTCTGACCCATGAGGAAGGGTGTCTGAAAGGAGAGTTCTGCTCTTTGCCTGAGACACCCTCACCAGTCGACCCCAAGCCTGGTATGGATAAAATACAGCCTCACTAGCTCATTCAGGAAATCTAATTCATAGAACAAGTGCTCAGCCCCTGGCACCACCCTCCCCACAAGCTCTGAGCCTCTTTGCTGTCATCACTGTAACCCACAGCACCAAGTTTGAAATGACCAAGTACTGGCCCAGTGGGCATTAGGTTCACAGACAGTCCCAGCCAGACATCCCTGCAAAAGAGGAACCTTGGTGCCCCGCCAGCGAAGGGTCTGGCTCCCCTTGAGACCCACCGAAAGCCCCCAACACCTATACTCAGAAGTCTCCACACCACCAAGGGGGTGACATCCCTCTTTCTTCTGACTAGGTTCACCTCCTTCTTCCCCCAAGCAGACCAACCCTTCCCACCACTCCACCCCAACTTATGAATTCCTGCTGGGAATTCCCTTCCAATCTCCCCAAGGTCCACGGCTCCTGGGTTCCCCCATCCCCCATCCTGAGCCCTTGGCCCTGGGTCCTGCTCTGCTTTCCAGTGTTTGTGGACTAACCCTGCAGGTCTTGTTCCTGGGTTCCCTCACTCTCCAAGGCCCCTGCAGGCCCCATGGTGCTAGTGGCACACACTCCTAGCTTCTCTCAAAGAACCTGACTGTCCAAGGCTGCTGAGCATCAAAGAGAGAGATGCCCACAAATGGTTGAGTGGGAGGACTGAGAGAAGAAGGATGGAAGACACTTGGGGAACAAAGCCCCAGACACAGGTTCAGGGGAAGACACAGACTAGGGGGCTTAATCACAAGGAACAACAACAGCCTGTAATTATTGGAATCGAGAGTCTAGGTCAGTGGTCGGCAAACTCATTAGTCAACAGAGCGGCAAACCGCAGCTCACAAGGCAAACCGCAGCTCACAAGCCGCATGTGGCTCGCAAGCCACAGTTTGCCGACCACCAGACTAAGATAATAGGGAAAGAAGGAACCTCTGGGAGGATGGGGAGCAGGAAGTTCAGGGAAAGAATCTGGGATTCCTACCATTGTGGGAGACCTGTCCGGGGATGAAAATGTAGGAGAGAGTTGCTTAGCAATGTGGGCCAAGGCTCTGGACTGGCCTTCATTCATTCATTCATTCATTCACTCAAGTAGCCATTCAACAGATATTTGGGTACCAATCCTGGGGCACCAAGGAATCAAAAGCAAGCCTCAGTCCCTGCCCTGTTCCTAGGGCAACTGAGGAAACAGCCATGTAACTTCTGAGTGAGATCAATGTTGGGACAAAGGACAGGATGTCATGGGAACAGAGAAGTAGGTAGCACTTTGGCCAGCCCTGGGGACATGACAGCTAGCTATGTCCTGACCAAGGAGAGGAAAAATACATATTCTACAACTCCTGCCCTCCCCCAAACGTAGTCAGGCAGATCTGTTAAAGAAATCCTCCTATCTCCCTCAGGGGAAGCTCAGGAAGAACCTTCCAGGTAACAAGAACAGCATGTGCAAAGGCCATTCAGGAAAACTGCAGGTTTCAATGAATGGGCCAACAAGGCTGAGGGTGGACAGAGGAGATGAGCCAGACTGAGAATGAAGATGGAACGGGAGATGTGATCTGTGGTTCCAAGGTCACACTTAGGACTTGAATGCCCCAAACCATCACCCACATCACCCTGAGATTCTCACCTGGGGTCTCCGACAACATCACCCTGAGATTCTCACCTGGAATCTCTGACAACCGGTCCTCTACCAAACTGTGGCCACCCTGGATGCTGGAGACAGGCGAGTGATAAGAACAGCTGCCTCCGAGACCCCTATATTCCCGTCTGCCTTCCCAATTATATCCAAGCACCAAGTATTAACTGCCACTGTGTCAGGGGCTAGCCCAGTTCTGGGAGACTGCCTTAAGTGAACACACAGAAAGTATCTGTGATTAGCATATTGCAATAAATGTCCTCTCCTCCAGCATCTAAAGAACAGTCAGTCATCTTAAGTAGGTTAAGTGTGCCCCTACAACGCTGTCTTTAAGACCCAGTTTTGCAACCTTCGGCCCCAAGGTCTCCCACATTTAATGGATGGCTGTAGAGTTCCAACTCTTCCTCATTTCCTCCACTGGGGCCCTCTGGGACCCTCGAATCAGAGCCGAGACTTTCTAGGTCATCCTCAGAGCAGGCACCAGAATGGGGTGTGGTCTTAAGCCTCCCACATCCCAAAAACAGGTTGGGGGTTCTGAAATCCTACTGCCTTGGGGGTTCTGAAATCCTACTGCCTTGGTGAACCCCCACTGAGTGTCCCCCAACCAGGGGTTCAGCTGTTCCTTGGTCCCTGGTTCCTGTTCAGAAGAGGTCAGAATCCACCTTGCACCCTCCTGGACCCTGCAGTGGGTGGCTCATGATGGCCACCTGACAGACCCCATTCGTGCTGTCCTGTGCCCAGCCCCTCTCAGCCAGCAGCCTCCTAGCCACTGCCTCCTGCTTCGAATAGATAATCAATGCCAGTGCCCTTTCCCAGTGGGAATGACACTGCTGAAACAAATGGGCTACTCTGAGGCACCTCCCAAGCCCTGAGGCCCAAGGCCATGGCCAAGGAGCAACCAGTCCTAGCCATGGGGTCACCAAATACACAGAGGAAGATGATGGTCAGTGAGAGCAACTTCTGGCCACCACTTCCTTCTGCAGTGAGCAATAAGAGGAGCCCCTGCAAATGCCCACTCCTCCAGAAGCTATCCAGGCCCACCTCTCTCCTTGCTGCCAGGCCCAGGTCAATCCCTGGGCAGCCCCAAAACCCACAGCATCCTTACCACATTCCATCCTAGGCCAGCACTTCTCCCACCTTCAGGCAGGGAGATCCCCTATAAGGTAGGCTCCCCGACTCCAGCTCCCAACCCATGTCTGGTCCTGGGAGGCTGGGACACAGGGCCAGATGTCCAGAGCTTGAGCCCACTCCAGCACTGTCAGGAGGGCAGAACTCTCAGCTGTGTGGTCCCCCTTTGCCCTGGGCCCAAGCCAGGGCATCATCCCTTTCCCTGGCCCCAGGGGAGCCTGGAGAGCCCAGGAGAGGCATCATGTCCATAAATCCCAGAGACTCAGGATTGGGGGTGGGCATCAGCACCCTGTGGCCCCTCCTTGGCCTGGCCTTCCGGCCCATCTGCAGGAACTCAGAGATTGCCCTCAGATGGGGCACCTCAACTGCTCCTCTGAACCCTTTGAACCCCCACTGAGTGTCCCCCAACCAGGGGTTCAGCTGCCACCCTCAGGCCAGGCCCCTCCCGAGACTCCAACAGGAACCACTGTATTCGCTGTGTTGGACTCTGTGAGTGGGGGGCACGGGCCAGGGGATGGCCCAGCCCAAGCAAGGCAGAGGTGGGGAGAAGGGGCCCGCGGCCTTCCCAGCCCCCTCAGCTCCCACACAGGCGCCTGCCTCCGCGGGCAGCACAACTGACCTCATTCGCCAACTGCAGCAGCCTGCGGGCGCCCGCTGCCCGCCAGGGGAGCACCCCACCTCCGGAAGGGCCAGGGGTGACAGCTCTGGGCTCCCAACCCCTCCCGGCAGGTGGGGGCGGCCATACCTCCCCTCCCCCGGCCCGAATTATAATCCCAGTCACGTGCCTCCCAATGCACCTAAAAGCCGGACCCAGATTCTGTAACACCTTGAGGGGGAGGGGCGGGGGCCACCGGGGAGGGAGGAGAGGGGAGAAGGGCCTGGGCGCCCGCCCCCCGCAAAAGTTTCTCCTACCTTGGAGGATCCCCAAGCGCTCCTGCCAGCGGCGCCCCGGCCCCGGCCCGCGGCCAGGACGCAGCCTCCTGCCGCTGCCTCCTTAATTAATCCGGGAGAATGGGGGACGGCGCGCGCAGCGGGGGCGGGGGCGGGCGCGGGGCGCGGGCCGGGGAGGGGGCCGCGGTGGGGGCTCTCGGCCGGCCTGGGGGCTGGCGCTCGGCGGCCCCCACCCCCGGCGCGGGCTGCGGCGGAGGGCGGGGCGCGGCGCGGGGAGCGGAGCCGAGAGCGGGAGCGCGGGGAGGCTCTTTGTTCTGTAATCCCAGTAAGATTGCCAGTCATTCGCCCCGGCCCTAATCCCAGCCCCGCGCAACACCACCCTCCATTGGCTGTCATTTACATACGGGATTAGCCCGCCCGGCCCGCCCCGCGCCCCAGCCTGGGCACCGCGGGGGGAGCGCCGCTACCCCGCCCGGCGCTCCGCGCCCCACGCGCGTGCCGCCCCAGCGCTCGCCGCCAGGGGGGCCTGCGGGAGGGGCGCCCGCGGCCTCGGCGCCCCCTGGCTGCCCGGCTAGGTTCCTCCATCGCTCTAGCGCTAGCTAGGGCGGATTAGAAAGCAGGGGCACAGGGACCCGCAGGGTCAAGGTCACTCAGCGGGCGCGGGGAAGATCTCAGGAGGAGAGGCCAGGGCCTGGAGCGACCGAAGGCGTTGCACCTCGTCTGGGGAAACTGAATTCGGCGCAGCTGGTCACTCCCACCTTGCCCCGGTTATCGTGTGGTGGTTTGGTCCAGGTGCCTCTTTTAGCCTTTGTCCCCTGAGATGTGGAGGAAGGCAGTGACATGCCCAAGGTAGCAGCAGATCCAATTGGACACATCAGGTCTCATCTTGTCTGGGCAGCCCTCCTCCTGATCCTCTGACCAGGTTTGTGCCACCACTTTCCCCCACCATAGCCGGTGTCCTGTCGGAATCAAGGAGCTACACCTCCATCCTCGCCAAAGCCATGCATGTTAACTCAGCACAAGGAATGCCCTGATCCCTGTGTTAGGTCCTTGCTATGCTGGGCACTGCAGGGAGGGACACAAACCACTGCGTGGGAGCTCCTGGCCTGGATGGAGAGAGCCACATGTAGACTGAGAACCTACTAGGTCTTAGGGAAGCCCACAGGGTCTACCCCCAGCCCCCTAGGGCCCTGTTGGACACAATGAACACTTGGTAAAGGCTAACTTAGGCTGGCCAGAGCTCTCGCTGGCAAGCCTACAAACCCACCAGCCTGAGAGCTCCTCCCAGGCAGGCCATGTCGCCAATGCCCAGGCCAAGGCAGAGCCCAGTGCCCACTGGATGCCTTGCTCACAGAGGGTGTTGGCCCAAGAAGCAGGGATTGGGAATGAGGCCACAGACACTCCCTCCATCCCATGCTGTCCCCTGCCCTTTTGGGGTACCTCCTTATCTCCCGCATCACCAGAAGGCCTGGGCATATTGCATATAAGATCTCTGTTCCTTACACTAAGCCTGCAAGGGGTGTCCTATTGGCCTCATTTTACATTGAAATGAAGTGACTTGCTTAGGGACATGCAGCATGTGGGTGGCACTGCTGGGACTGGCTCCTCATTCTGCCCGTTAACCTGCATCACATCTATACCCACACATGAGATTCTGGGAGTAAAGGCTAGGAGAAGTTGATCCCAGGGAAGACTGGCTGGCTAGGCTGTTGGTTTCTGGGCAAAATGCTTCCTGGACCCTAAGTCCTGGGTTAGAGATCCAGAAGCCTTAGGCTCAGGGGCCTGGAGGATCTGAGACCTGGTATGTGCTCAGTACTACCCTCTGCAGGCAGAATGCAGAGCAGCAGTAATACAAGTGGGCTGTTGTGGGTGAATGCCAGCCACCCTTCTGGCTCTGGTTTCTCTTAGTGGTGAGAACAGCCGTCCTGACCCCAACCTTGTCCAGGCAGAGACTAGGGGCAGTGTGATACAGCAGGAGGCCCTGGCCTGGCATGTCTACACCCCATTCAGCCACATGTGACCGGGGTATGAAGACTGGCTTCACATTCACGGGCTGTGTGTCCTAGGCTTCTCTGGACCTCAGCTTCCTCATCTGTAAAATGGAGCTAAGACAGTCCTTCATAAGACTGCTATGAGAATTAAACGACATATAATACAGGAAAAATGTTTAGCAATTACCCTTGATAAAGGGTAATTCTAACTTTTAAAAAATTTGTTGGCTTCATCTAGGGACAAAATCATAGTCAGAGTCTTTGCTTGAACTGCTCTTCCTGGGGAGATAGAAATGCTCAGGACAAGATCATGGACATGGACATTTTTGTTAAGTTCAGCTCCTTCTCCTGCGAAGAGAGCAGCGGCTCCCTTAGTTGCAAGGAGAGTTTGATTGAGAAGTCCTTGCCAGTGGCTACTCCCCACCTTCAGGAACGTACCTTGCCAGCCTTATGACGCACATGTGCACAGGCCCTGCCACATCCTCCCCCAGGCCTGGCCAGGTCACCCCAACTATGCAGGTGTGGAAACTGGGGCTCCTCTCAACAGCCTTAAAGCCACAGGACTCCTCCCTCGGGAAACCCCTTTCCATGCCCCCTTTTACTTAACCAGGTGGGCCTGACAGTCCCCATGTCACAGAGGGGAATGTAGGACGCTGGATCATTTGCATAAGTGAATGTGTACCTGGGTGCTCTGTTTCCCCAGCAGCCCAGGAATGCCTAAAGCAGGAGCTGGTTTCTTCCTCCTGGGCCAGGTTCTCTGACCAGCAGACTGGCCACCAGGGAGAACTGCCCATATAGACTCAAACCCCTGCTCCCCTGGGGTTTGGGCCCAGTCCTGGGTGCCTGACCTCCTCTATGCATACTTTCCTTTCCCACAACCCTAGACCAATTGTGGCTCCTTGTTCCTTGGAGGTAAGACTCCATGAGCGGGGCGTGGGCAGGTAGAGGGATAGCCCAGCCATCCCCAGCAAGGTAACCCTTCTCTGAACATTGAGGCAAACCCAGAGGGAGCCTTGGACTGTGTTGCCCTGTATGTGACCACCAGGGACCTAAGGTGAGAACAATGAACCCAACACCCTCATCTTTTGGGTAAACGGACTGCAGTACCAAGCCCAGGGGTGGATTCCCCATCCCCACCTGCCATTCCTTTTTATTATCTCTATGACTTTCCTTATATTTTCAGGAATATGATTTTTATCTGGTAATTGCTATTTATCCTTTAAAAATGGGACAAATGGCTTCTGGGATCAACAACTATTTTTAGAGCAGCATATCTCCTATTCCATCTTGGAAACCAAAGGGAAAATAAAATTCAATGTTTGGAATATGCTTTCAAGGCAGCGTGTAGGATCCATGAAAGAAGGACAGATCTGGTGGCCATAGGCTCAGTAGCCTAGATGTTAAATGTGCTGAGCCAGGGCACTCAAGTGATGTGGGGGCCACAGAGTCTGTGACCCCAATCTCCAACCCCTCCCACCACAAAGGGCCAGCCCCCAGGCCTCCTGTTATCACCTTTCATCTCCTGCCTGAGCTTCGTTTGTTTTTAATTTTTCGAATCTTTGTTTCCATGGCTTGTCCAGGCTTCTGAGGACAGAAATCAGTTCCCTCACTGGGGTTTTGATAAGCAGAGTAACCTCTTAGAGTCCTCCAAGCCTTCTGGAATCCTAAAAATAAAGCCCCAGTGTTGGGATGTTGGGCACTCTGACAAGCTGGGGTGGGGACAATGTGGACAAAGGGAGGCCTTCCATTCGGACACAGCAGACTGCAGTCCAGCCTCGCAGGCCCTAGGGTTGGCCCTGGTGAGCAGTCTAGGGCATCGCTGGCCAAAAGAAATAGGATGCGAGCCACAAACACATGCCACAGAGGAAATGTGAAATTTCCTAGTAGCCAAGTTAAAAAGTAAAAAGAAGCAGGTGAAATGAATTTTAATAATATGTTTTATTTAACCCAATATGTAAATTATATGCTCATTTCAACATGTAATATTTTTTAAATGGAGGTAGTTTACATTTCTTTCCTTGTGCTAAGTCTTTGGAATCCGGTGTCGATTTTACACTCACAACATCTCACTTTGGATGTGGCAGGCTTTAATATGTGACTAGCAGCTATGTGTTGGACAATGCAGGTCGGGGGGATAATTTTCCAAACTTTTTTTATGCCACAAAGCCTTTTTCCAATAGATTCTCACGTAGAAACTCGGTCCTTACAAGAGATCATTGTGGTGCTGCAGGGGTGGGTGCAGGAGTGGGTCCTGAAGCTGCCCTCTCAAACCCCTTCATCTGCTAGTTCCTCTGAGAACTGCTCCTCAGAGCAGACATTAAAAATACTAATAATAATGATAACTGACATTTATTGAATGCTTACTCTAAGCCAGGCATGGTGCTAAACATCTCACATTATGCCCATTCTATGGAAGAAATAGGCTCGGATGGGTGCCTCGGGTTAGTCAACTTCACATGTCCAACATCCCACCCAGCAGTGGGACTCACTGAGGCTGCCTGTGAGGAACTGGGACAAGTGGGGAACAAGGCATTGCCCCTCACATCACCCCCACAAGGGTCCCTGCTTCCCAGGCCCCAACACCTCCAGCCTCTCACCTGGGCCCAGCCCCAAGCCTGACAGGAACCAGCAGGCTTGTTTTTCTAGCAGCTGCTCTGCTAAGCAAATCTATAATAATAAAAGCATAATATGCTAATTAGACCAGATGACCTTCTGGATGAAGCCGGGCTGCAAGGGAAGCCCGGGTCCCGGATGCCAGAGGGAAGCTGGTGCCAGCAACTGGGGAAAGGAAGGCCTACTCTTGCACGATTTTCGTGCATCGGGCCTCTAGTTGAGTTATAAATTCGTGACAACTTAGAACTTCAGGGCCAGAAGAGGAAAAACAAGGGAATGCACTTCAAAGCCACTTGCCCAGACACTGTTGGAAAAACCAAGGTCTGTCAGAATGCTCTGGGGGGATTCTGCTTGTGTGCGTCTCTATGGAGAGTCAAGTAGAGGGGACTCAGAGCAGCCAGGCACCTTCTCCCTGCTAGACGCTGAAACAGCAACATTGTTTGGGGTGGTTTCTCCTCTGAGCCTCAGTTTTCTCATCTGCAGAGCAGGTTACTCTCACAGCCCAAGGCCTACAGTGAGTTCAGCTCCAGCCCTGGTGAGTGGTCTCAGGCAGCAGGGACAGAGGTGGCAGGTGGACAAGCGAGAACTCGTGCCATGTGGGAGCATCTTCCATCTCAGCTCTGACTTGGAGGGACCTGGCCCTCACTTTTCTCATTCTGTGTGCTGCTTAAGAGCACAGGTCCAGTCCCTTCCAGGAGATGTGTTGGCTCAGACACAAGGGGTAGGGGAGAAGCTTGGGCTTTGCATGTTTTAGCACAGTGTCCCCAGCTCTATTCAAGTTTGGAGAGTAGTGGCCTTCATGCTCTTGGAGAGCCATTCAAGCTCTGGCATGTGTGGTCTAACGCACAGCCATGCAGTACCGGCCCTCGGCTCACCCCTTGTGCCATGGGGCACTGGATGCTGGCTCCTCTGTCACAGGCTGCCCGACTGACCCTGAGATGGTAAGGCCCTGATTCCACACCAAAGCACTCTCTGCACCCAGCATCACCTATCCTTGCATCTGGGAGCTCTAGGCCAGCAGAAGGGGCCCTTGGTGCTGGAGCCAGAGGGGGCACTCAATTCATCCTGAGGAGGGAATGGGAATTGCTGAGGCCCCATAGGGAATGGTGAACCAGCTGGACTCCAGCCTCCATGCCAAAGACCCACTAGTTCAGGGCCCCAGCACAAGCTAGAATAGTTCTCTCCACCCCATAATTTTCCAAGAATGCAGGGTCCTACTGCACCCACCTCACCCCAGAAGAAGACTTATCACGCTGGTCTCTCTTTCTCCCCCACCTGCCTCCCATACCCACAACCCCACAATGTTGGCTCAAGTTCTTGCTTTGGCATCAGTGAGTGAAAGTGGGCCTTTGCATGGTGTCTTTGCATGCACAGTCTTTCTAAACCCAGGGCCCTGCCTGCCCTGCCAAGTCAACTCTTCATCCTGCAGATCTCAACCTTCCTGGCTGCACAGACAGGGCCACCCACCCCATCAAGTCTCTCAGGGACCCTTAGGAACTCTCAGCACTTGGTCTGGTCAAAATTTTACATTGGGTGAACAATCCCTGTCTGACTCACCCATTAAACACTAAGCTCATGTGAGGACATAGGTGGGGGGATGGCCCTTGTGCATCTTGGCGTCCAGCCTGGCGCACAGTAGGGCTCTACAAACATTTGCTGAGTGATTGAATGAATGAAAACGGGATCCATGTGTCTGCCCTCAGGTGACTTGGACCCTATTGTCTTTCTATTTCTCTCCATCTATTTGTTGCTGTCCTTTCAGGTAGCTCTCTCCAGCAAAATGTGTGCGTGGGTCTGATCCTATGTCCTTGTGTCTGCTGTGGCCTCTGTCTCTCCTCCCGTATTCTCTCCGTGTTTGATCTTAGCTGTCTCTCAATTGTCTCTGCCTTTGTCTCTCTAAGTCAGCTCCGTCTTTCCTGTGATGTTTGCTGTCATCTCTCTCTCTGAGCCTTTAGCTCTCCTGGGTTTGTCATTTCTCTCTGTCTCTGTCGCTGGGGGTCTCCGTGTCCATTGCTCTCTGTGTCTCTTTCTCCTCGAACCCGTGTCCGTTGTCTCTGCTCTCTGTCTCCTCTGATTCCGTCCTCTGGAATCTTTCAAGAGCAGCGAGAGGCATGTAATTGAGCTGCAGCCGTCTCCATGGTTGCAGCTGCAGAGTAACTGAAAGATCAATTTGGAACGACTCTCTGGAATAATTGTGCCTTAGTAGTTTCTGGGAGGCATAGTGGGGCTCTGTCTGAGGTGGCCAAGACCTTCCGGGACCCTGGCAGGAAAAGGCCACCTGGAGCCCCCAGTATCCTTGGGCCAGGTTCTGGAGAGGACACTGGCCTTGGCCAGAAACAGGAGTGGGGGTGGAAGTGGGCAAATGGGAAGGGAGGCCAGTCTCAGCCCCCCATGCCCTCCCAGAGGTGTTCCTGCCTCTCTGCTCCTACCCGCTGTGCCCCACTCCTATTTATAATTTATTCTTATGATCAGAATGATCAGCAATAATGATAACATGATTATAATTGCCTGGCTCAATTGCAGTGCTGTTGGTAAATATTATGATAGAGAGTAGCGTGAGCTCACTGCCTCCCAGAGCTTTAGAGATGGCATGGGGGATGGCAGTGCCACAAGGGTTACATGGTCCCTCCACACTCCCAGCCAGGCTCACCCACCCCTTTGCAGAGAACTCGCCGCTGCATCATTTGCTCATCCATTTTAATGCCAGCAATCCTCCCTGTGTCTGACTTATATCACTCCTACTTTAGGCTTGGCAGTAGCCAGTTAGAAGGCTGTGGGTGTGGAGACACATCATCTGCTGCCCCACCAACAGAAGGCACTCCAGAGCTGTGGTGTGACTTTCTGAGAGGATGATCCTTCCACATCTGAGTTAGGTTTGCTGACTCAGTCCCCTAGGAGCTCAGAGGTGGCCTGAGGGGGCTTGGCAGAGGGCGAAGGAAATGGATAGCGCCACTGCCGGCGGCACAGGTCCTGGGAGAGGGGACATTTCTGGCATCCAGAGACCTGCTTTCTGTCTAGGAGAAGTGAGGCTGGAGGCCAAGGGTAGCAAAGACTGCAATTGCCTCAGACATAAAAATAGCCCCTTTTAGAGAGTCTGCCCAGATAACCCAAGGACAGGGTGAGAGGTGCCCACTGCTGCCACCCAACGGCCCACTCTAAACTGAGGCCTCCTTGGTGTCACTGCAACTGGGCCCTCACTCACTGTGCTCCCAGCAGCCGGGAATAACCATCAGTCTTTGCTGCTATGAAGTCCGTGTTTAGAAAAGCTGGTGGGTGCCTGGTCAGCATGGCTTAGTGGTTGAGTAGTGACCTATGAACCAAGAGGTCATGGTTCAATTCCCAGTCAGGGTTGCGGGCTCGATCCTGATCTTCAGTGTGGGGCCCGGGCATACAGGAGGCAGTCAATCAATGATTCTCTCTCATCATTGATGTTTCTCTCTCTCCCTCTCCCTTCTTCTCTGAAACCAATAAAAATATTTTTTTTAAAAGAAAAGGTTGGTGGGCTCAGAGTCAGTGAGCAAGGACAGCGATGCCCAAGGGGAGGGCCACAGTGGCACTGGGGACAGGACCCGCTCTCCACAATGGCCTCTGGGTGGCGAGGGGAAGCTCAGTGCTCCTGTGTTATATCTTCACCATCCCTTCCTGAGGAGCTCATTGCACAGGAGGCCCTCAGCCCCCGATGGCCTGGAATTCTGGAAGGCGGGGGCGGGGGGGGGGGCGCCTTTCCCAGACGGTGCATCAAAGACGGAAATGTTGATTTAGTTACACCCCCAGCAACATTGATCTTATTTTTAAATTTTTATTGATTTCAGAGAGGAAGGACGAAAGAGAGAGAGACAGAAACATCAATGATGAGATAGAATCATTGATAGGCTGCCTCCTGCATGCCCCCCACTGGGGATCGAGCCCGCAACCCTGGCATGTGCCCTTGACCGGAATTGAATCCAGGATCCTTCAGTGTGCAGGCCAATGCTCCATCCACTGAGCCAAACTAGGTAGGGTTCAACATTGATTTTAAAAAGGAGGTCAGTGCTCTGGATCAAGGTCACAGAAAGTGGCCTTGAATTCAGCAGCAAGAGGGCAAACTGAGAACTGCCCACCTGAAGTTCTAGAGGGGGTGTGGGTTGGCCAGGATGGGCCAGCGGAAGCTGCTCCTTCACAGCTGGGCTGCTCAGATAAGGGAGGAGAGGGGAAGGGAACGTAGGTAGAAAATGTGGAAGAGTATATTCAGCTCACTCGTTAGCTCCAGCCCTTGAGGAGACAGCAATGAGTCCTAGTTCCCCAGGAGACAAGGGGAGCAGTATGCAGATGGAGGAAGCCAGGGCTCACCCGCTGAATCTCCTCTTCAAATCTCCATAACCACAGGTCCCACGCTGGGGGCCCACCCACACCAGTGAGCTGAGTGTGGGCACCATCTTCCATCCTTGCCTTGTGATGGGTCCTCTGGGGCCGGTAATGAAGGCCTCCTGGAGCTGCTGCTCAGCTGGACACATGTGCCAGGGCCAACCAGGCACTCAAAAAACCCGAGGCTCCTGGACCAATGACCACCAGGTGTCCTCACAAGTTCCTTGTCTACCCCCAACATTCTGTTCGCCTCTCCAAACCCAGCTCCTGACACTGCCTCCAGGAAGGAGTCCCCATCTCAGGCTGGTCAGCCTCCTGTCTGGGTCCTTGCAGGCCCACAGTGCCCTGCCCTGCTCAGACTGCTTTGCAGAGAGAACTGGATGAAAACTCAAGACGCACCTCTCCTCCTGCCTGGCCCCTGAATGGTTCAGACCCCGGGCTGGGGCCAGCTATATAACTGCAGAATGAGAATGTGGGCACATTGTTCAACAAGCAGGAAAAGTGTGTCCTTAAAAGTACTAACACATAAAACATTTTCCTTTCTTTCGACTTGGTGTTTTTGTTGTTTTGATCTGGTATTTGATGTCATTCTAAGTAAAGGAAAATGAAAAGGTTTATTCACATTTTGACATCTCATTCTTTACCATTCAGAGCTGCCTCTTCCGACCTGCACAGGCGAAATATACATAGTGATTTCAGAGAGGAAGGGAGAGGGAGACAGAGACATCAATGATGAGAGAGAATCATTGATCAAACCTTCCACCTTTCAGTGCATGGAATGATGCCCAACCAACTGAGCCACACTGGCCGGGACTACTTCACTTTTTGACATGTGTTTCCCCAACTCCCTCTACCGCTGGCTTATGATGTGTATGGACTGAAAGGAAAAGGAAACTCTGAGTTGCCCCATCTTTCCTTTTCCTTCTCTGTTATCCTTTTGGCTAATCTGGAGAAGTAATAAGTAAGGTAGGGGTTCTCAGTTCTTCATGTTTCCTAGAAAGCTGCTGCCTTTCTGCATGCGGAGAAGGTCTGGTTTGAACAGAAAGCAGGACTTCTCCAGGCTCTCGGGGGATCCTGGATTTGACCTCCTTACCTTGCACTCGCTTGATCTCACTGAACTGCTGCTCGTCAGGGGTCCACTGGAATTCCGTGTCCTGGGTATCCCCAACACTGTATGCGAACATGATGCATGGAACAGGGACACACATGTTCTGAGTTCCCCCTCCGTTCCCATTCCTGCTCATTGTCCTCTGGACTTCACTTACAGAACACACATTCAGAGATGAAATGATTAAGACTTTCCAAGACAGCAACAGCAGAGCATTTAACCAAGCGTGGAGCCCTTCGGAGCATGAGGCCCTGTGTGGCCCAAGAAGCCAGCCCTGCCAAAGGGAGCAAATTTGCTCACCCGCCCGATTACACATTCAGCCACAGGACTGCATTTTTCTGCCAGAACCCTACAGACCCAGCCCAGGACTGCCTGGGGCCCCCACCTGAGGCCGGTCAAAGTCATTACCCCCAGCCTGGCCTCCCTAGCTCATGGGCCCAAGCTTCTGCTTCCAGAGCCCATTTGCTATCCTGCCTCCCCTCCCCAACCTCCTCCCGCCCATGGGCTCCCTGACTGGCTCCGTGAGCTCACCATCAGGTGGGAGGGCGGGGGCGGGGCTGGGGGGGCAGCTGTCCTCTCTCAGCCACCTCTTTGCCATACTTGGGGACATTTTAGGGAACTGTCAGTGTGTGCGATCACACAGATTTCACTGTCCCTGGACCTGGGGCAGCCTTGCCCCCTTCCCAGGTGGGGTGTTCATCCGCCCGGGTGCATTGGTTTCCTTCCCAGTTGGAGTTTCGCTGGCACAGCCATATTTTCAGTGCTGGCACTGTGTTTGTATTTAGGTCAGGCCTGTTTTAACTCCTCTGGGACTGGTGCTGGGCTGCGACCGCCTTCCGGGGCTAACACAGAAGCACTGGGTTGGTTCAGCCCAGCTGGGCTGCTGAGAGTTTGGGAAGGTGGTAGAGGGAGGAAGGAAAAAGGCAGGAAGGGAGAGGTGACTTCAGCCCCCAAACTCTGGCCCCTCTGAGTCCCCTTCACCTTGTCCCTTCCTGGTGGAGACCCCTGACCCACACACTGAGCTGCAGGGGAGGGGACACAGCTTGTGCTCCCCAAGGTGCAGAGTGATCGTGTCAGGTGACACTCTCTCCTGCCTCAGTTTCCTCCTCTGTGTCATGAAGGACTGCTTTGATGACGTTAGCCAGCATGTCTAGGTCCTTGTGTCCTTGTGGTACTGCCACTGGCTAGCTGTGTGACCCTGTAAAGTTACAAAACCTCTCTGTGTCCAAATGTCCCCAGCTGCAAAGTGGGGATAAAAATAGGATCAATCTCAAGAGGCTATGGGGAGGTGACAGAGACATGTGTAGGTGGTCACGTGGCCCCTGCCTGGTGGCCTGGGGACTGCTTGGCAGGAGGTCATGTGCGGCAGTGATGTTGTATTTATTACTGGTCATCCACGAAAGGTGCCCCTCGCCTGCCAGCCCTCCTCAGCCCAGACTGAGCCGTAGAGGCCGGTGCTCATTGACATTCTGACCACCCGGATCTGTACCCAGCCTGAGTAAACCAACCCTGCGTCTATCACCAGATCTGGTAATTAATACCCTGGACAGCTTTTATTGGAATGAAGTGGGACCTGCACATGACTTGCTTTTTAATTAATAACCAGCCTCCGCCTCACTCGCCTCTCCTCTCCCTGTTGTCCTTGAAGACAGGCTGGGGTGGGGGCCCAGAGTTGCCCAGGCCTGTTCTACTACCTCTAGAGGGAGGGGTGCATGGCAGGGCACAAGAAGGTGGGACTTGGTCATTCCCCCACATATACCCCAAATCTTCCCTGTGCAGACCGGAAGAGGAAGCTCTGAGTGGGGTCAGGATGGGGGAGGGATTGAGGGGGGGAGGAGGTGTCCAGATGTGGCCCCTGAACTCAGGGAGCAAGTAGCTCAGGGTGGCCAGACCACAGACACATCGATACCAAGAGCAGGTGCTATAGGAGAAGTCTTTGGAAGAACAGAGCCACAAATAGCCAGCTTGGTCTGGAGGCACTGGGGAGGTGCCTTTGAGCTAATACCTGAAAGATGGCTGTAGTCAGGTGGCTCAGTGGTTGAGCGTTGATCTATGCACCAGGAGGTTATGGTTCGATTCCCAGTCAGGGCACATGCCTTGGTTGTGGGCTCGATCTCCAGCTGGGGGTGTGCAGGAGGCAGCCGATCAATGATTCTCTCTCATCATTGATGTTTCTATCGCTATCTCCTCCCTTCCTTTCTGAAGTCAATAAAAATATATTTTTAAAAAAGAAAGATGGCTGTAGCCTTCCTGGTGGAAAAGAGGAGGCACTGCTGTTCCAGGTAGCAGGAATGGCCTATGCAAAGGCTCAGAGGCTCAGAGTCGGGGTGTGGCCAGGCTGATCAGAATGGGTGTTACCTCAACTTGAGCAATGGGGAGCTCTGGGGGCAGGTGGGAGAGGAGAAGACCAGGCAGGATGGGCCTGAGCACAGGGTTAAGAGCCTGGCTTTATCCTGAAGACAACGGGCTGGTTACACACAGAGGAGCGATGTGGTCAGACCTGAGATTTAGAATCACTGCTCAGGGGTCCAGTGTATGAAAGAGACTAGTGGGAGCAGGACCCCTGGCTTAGAGCTGGGGTCCACGATCAGGCTGTGAGGCCTGCTCAGCCCACCAGGGGCCCAGGGGCCTGGCCCTTCTTAGGGCATAGAGCTAGCAACCTCCCTCCATCCCAAACTTATCGCCTTCCTCCTGCTTTTTTAAGGTAGCACCTTGTTGAGATTCCAGTGAGCATCTCTAACCTGGCTTCTTTGCATAATTTCCTTCCATTAACATTTCCAAGAGGCCAAAGAAGACAGTACAGCCCCCACGTGGGGCCCCCCTCACCCTGGAGGGAGAGGAGCATACGCCTATCTTCCTGAAAGCCGAGCCCCAGACAGGAATTTGCTGAACTTGACTGAATGCTCTTGGGTGGGCCCTTGGCATCTCTGGGCCTCGCTGTCCCCCTTTTTGAAATGAGGGAGCTAGCAGCGTGATCTCTGCCCACTCCTGGCACAGAAACCACACACGGTCTCCTTTCCTTCCAGCACACTTATGCAGATGTTGGACCTACTTAATAGCTGAGAAAACCGAGACCCAGAGAAAGGAGGGCTTTGGTGGCGGGACCAGACCTAGGGGCTCCTGCGCTCTATGGGCTCCCAGGTCATTGGGGAGATCAGACCCCTCATGGGAAAATGGTGAAAGGAAAAGTGAGGCAAACAGGGCCACTGTCCCTGAGGGCCAGGGTAGCCAGGAAACCTTTCCTTTTTGTTCCCCAGGTCTCAGCCCTGATTTGCTTCCTCCAAGAAGTCTTTCCAGATCTTCCAGTTCTTTGAGCTACTTTGTCCCTTGCTGTCCATGTTGCCCACCATCACCTGATCCCCTTAGGTAGTCCTCTTCTCCCAGGATCCTCTGCTCTCCACACTGGACCACGGCCTCACTGAGGGCAGGGATGGCATTCCTTTGTTCATGGCCTTCCTGCCTTCTAGCCCCATGTGTGGCTTAGCAAACAGGGCTGGCTGTCCCTGAATGCCTGCCTTTCCAACACCTGTCAGGACACTCTACATGTGCTGGCCATGTGAGTGAGTGCCTGGTCCGTGGGCGCTGACACGCCACCCTTTCCTCGGTTGGGCTTACGTCTCTTTTTGGCAGACAATTCCTACCCGAAGGGCTGTTTATTATCGGTGCTCAGTAGGCATTTGGGGACTGCGGTCACTTTGCCTCTCAGGTCCAGGTCTCCTCACTGGAAAATGAGAATTCACACACATTTTATGGAGCGTCTGCTCTGCCCAGGGCACTGCGATAGACCCTGGGGCCCCCAGAGGAAGCAGATCTGACCATCCCCGTCCTCTTGACACCTGTTTAGTTGGGAGCTGGGCACATCTAGGAATAAATAGCAGGTCATGAGATTGATGCTCTGCGGAGGGCAGGTAACAGGCCGTGGGGACCTGGCGGGAGGTGGGGGGGACACTAGTGTGTGAGTGGTACCTAAATGATGGGAGGAGGGGAAAGCCTGAGCACCACCCAGGAGGCAGAGCAGCGCATTGTCCAGCTTGATCCAAATGTGGGAGAAACGGCAGGAAAGGGAAGTGGGAAGGACCCTGAAGTGGGGGGCTCAGTTGTAATGTTGGGGGGACATGGCATAGTTTGTGGCGCTTTTACCCACACGGCTGAGGCTGTTCCCAACCTGAAGTCACCTGCCTGACTCTGTGACTCTGCCCAAGGGCGATGCCTGGCCCCAGGTGAGTGCCTAAATGCCATGGGGGACCCTCAACCGTTAAGGAGTGGGAGCTGGTGACCTAACCCCCCAGCTGCCCCCATTCAGGTAGACAATCCTGAGGCATGCTGTCCCAGCTTCCAGAGGGTCCCTAACAAGACAGAGCCCCAAAGGTCCCCGACTCGTTAAGGCAATCTTCGCTGACTTTCCTCCCTGTCCCACCCCTCAGGAGCACCCTAGTGTCACCTCCCAATCACTTGCACCCAAATCTTTGGGGAATCCAAGTGAAGGCAGCCAGAATGCCCTCTTTCTCTGGGATTGACTTGGTCAGGAAGGGAAGAGTTATTGCAGACAAGGTGGGAGAAGCAGCCCAAGAGAGTAGGGCTGCAGGAGCCATGGGGCAGGCTGGTGTCTGCTGCTATAAGGTGGAGATGCCCCAGATGTGAGGGTCTGTGGGAAATGGTGGCATCTTCACTCTTCATTTATTCAGTGCTCTGGACTGCATCTCATTTCAGAGAGGATTTAGAGTCACTTTTAACCACATGTATTTAACACTCATGTTGCTTAGTGTCATTCTGTGCATTATGAAGTGACACTGTCCCATACAGTGTTTTTAAGGTCACCACTTCAGCCTCCCATTGTGCACACAGAGGCTCAGTGTTAACGTTGCTGGCTTGTCTGGCACCCCTGCCCAGACCAAAGCCATCTTCTCTGGTCCCTGTTGGGTGTATGAGGGGAAGTTTCATGTACTGGGTTTTTATCCTTTTCTTATTGATTTGTAAGAGTTCTTTATATATGATAGATCCCAATCCTTTGTGAGTTATATGTGCTGCAAATCTTTTCCCAAATTCAGACTTATCTTTCATTTTGTTTTCAATATTTACTTATTTATTAATAGGATTTAAATATTTTATTTATTAGGAGCTTTAGATTTTAATTTAGTCACATTGTCAATATTTGCCTTTAATATTTGTGCCTTTTCATATCTTGTTTCAGAAAAACTTTCTATGGCTAATTCTGTTGGTGGTGTCCAATATCCATTCTACTCATCTTCCTTAGTGACAAAATTCCAGGTTTTATCTGAACATATTGCACTTAGCTATAAGACTACATTTCCCAGTCTCCTTTCCAGCTGGGTGTGCCATTAGACGGACAGCTGACCAATGGGATGTGAATAAAAGTGTTTTGTGAGACTTCCAGGACATTCTTTCCCTCGCCTTCCTCATTCTACCACCCAGAAGGTGAATGTGATGGTTGGAGCTCCAGCAGTCATCTTGTACTCGAAGGTGATTTCTGTATGAAAGCAATATGCTGAGTAATGGCAGGGCAAAGTTAGAAGCCTATTTCTTTTTAATTTTATTTTAGAGAGGAAGGAAGGGAGAGGGATAGAGAAACAGAAATATTGATGAGAGAGAGAGACATTGATTGGCTGCCTCCTTCATGCCCTACTGGGGATGGAGCCTATAACCTGGGCATGTGCCCTGAACGGGAATCAAACTGTGTCCTTCCGGATCATAGGTTGACACTCAAACACTAGGCCACACTGGTCCTTCTTTTAAAAAAATTTTTTTTAATTGATTTTTTTACAGAGAGGAAGAGGGATAGAGAGTTAGAAACAGTGATGGAAGAGAAACACTGATCAGCTGCCTCCTGTACACCCCCTACTGGGGATGTGCCTGCAACCAAGCTACATGCCCTTGACCGGACTCGAACCTGGGACCTTTCAGTCTGAAGGCCGACGCTCTTTCCACTGAGCCAAACCAGTCAGGGCTAGAAGCCTATTTCTTGATATCACTGTGAACCAGTCACAACAGTTTTTCTGGTTTTGTTGTTGCTGCCTATCTCTAGAATGATCACACCTGAGATAGAAATAATCATAAATAAGAGAGGACTTACTTAAGCCACTATAGCTTTGCATTTTCCAATCTAATACACTTTCCTATTTTACATTTTCTTTACAAGTGTCACAACCTTGCCCAGCCAGTGTCACTCAGTGGTTGAGTGTTCGCCGTGCACCGAGAGGTCACTGGTTCGATTTCCACTCAGGGCACATGCCTGGCTTGCAGGCTTAGTCCCCAGCAGAGGGCATGCAGGAGGCAGCCAATCAATGTTGATGTTTCTCTCTCCCTTCCTCTCTCTCTAAAAATCAATAAAAACATATTTTTTAAAAACTTTCACAACTTTACTTTTTACACATAGCTCTTTAACTCCTCTGGAGTTGATTTTTGCTTATGTGGGAGGTGGGAATCTAATTTTATTCTTTTCCCATATGTACAGCTAATTGTCTTAGCATTATTTATTGAATAGTCCAAAACAAAATAGAAGGTATTTTGGAATAAATTTAGTAAAATTTGTTCAAGACCTTTATAGATAACATTGTAAAATTAACTTAGGGATGCAAAATTTTTAAATGGGTAGATAAACAGAAAGACTTACCATGCTCATGGATGGGAAGATAATTCTTCCCTGAATCAATTTATAAATTCAATACCACCTCAATCAAATCCTGCTGTGGGTTTTTCAAATGATATATGCAAAGATTAAAAAAAAAACACAAGTTAGGAAATGAGGGAGAATAAAGGCAGGAAAATAAGATAAAGTCAGAGGTGAGGGTTGTTATATTTGTCAGAGGTGAGCCACACATTTTCCATTGAAACTTTTGGCAACTGATGCACAGAGGGGAATGTGATGAGTTTTTATTTAAAAGATAAAAACATGCCATTACCAGATAAAGAGCTGTTCCTGGGATTGGTGGAAGGACTGGGGAATGATGGTTTCTTTCTGGGGTGATGAAAATATCCTAAAATTGATTGTGATGTTTGCACAACTCTGGGACGACACAAAAAATCTTTGAATTGTATGGTGTGTGAGTCATATCTCAAGAAAGCTGTTAAAAAATAAAAGGGGACAAAGAAGAACACATAGGAAGGTGTCATGGGGCATGGGTATGAGCGAGGGACTTCCTGGCAAGCCCTCCATGATAAACTGGCTCTAAATCAGGCCCGGGCACTCAGTGGGCCATTACCTAAAAGTCTGTAAAATCTAAGCATTTCCTGGTCCTGAGCCGGGATGGTGGGTCTGAGACCTCTGATGGCCATGACTAGCAGGCAGGCCCGACGGGGCCAGGCCTCGGGAGAGCCTCTCCTCTGCCTGCAGGAGAATGCTTCCTTTGGTTTGTTAAAGAGCTTGTTTTGAGGCATTACATACAGAAACGTACACAAAGCATCCGTGTGGACTTCATAAACTGAACAGTTCCGAGTAACTGGCACCTAGGTCAGGAAACAGAACGTGCCAGGCCCCCAGAAGTCCCCTCATACCTTCTGCTGGGCGTCGCCTTGGAGGAAAAGTACCCCACTTCCAACGGCATAGATACCATTGCCTGTTATATTCTGTAGACACATGAATCCTGGCAGCTCTCAACTGTCTATAGCTGGGGATGAGGGTGGGGGTGAGGGTAAGAGCTGAACAAGCTTAACAGATGGACATTCCAGGGGGTCTTGGTGACCAGTGTTGGTCCTGGCAGGAAAGTGCTGGGACAGGATATCTTACTGGAGGTTCCTGGTACCCTCCCGGCCTAGTCTGCCTTGACTCCATTGGCCATGGGTATAAAGACCACAGATTCTAAAACATGCAGGGTTTGGAGGAAGCCTGGGTGCATGAGATTTTAGGCAACCACGTGCTTCAGTAAATCAAAGACACTTACCCTCCTTGGGTCTCATTTGCTCATCTGTGAAACAGGGTTGATGATATAGAACATGGGCTGCATGTGTAAGGGCTGAATGCCTAGACGATTAAGAAGAAGTAGTGACTGAGAAAAATAAGGATTTTAAACTAAGAAAAATCAAATGCCAGCAAAGACTTAAAATCAAGAACTTTCTTTTTACTTAAAAAAAAAAGATATTTTATTGATTTTTTTACAGAGAGGAAGGGAGAGGGATAGAGAGTTAGAAATATCAATGAGAGGGAAGAAACATCAATCAGCTGCCTCCTGCACACCTCCTACTGGGGCTATGCCCGAAACCTAGGTACATGCTCTTAACCAGAATTGAACCTGGGACCCTTCGGTCCGAGGGCTGACACTCTATCCACTGAGCCAACCCAGTTAGGGCAGAACTTTCTTTTTAAATAATGAAAAAAATGTTAACATAAAATAAATAAAAGACTAAGACCAATGATATGACAACTTTAAAATATAAAGATGAGGAAAAGTAAACTGTAATGCAAAGTTAAAATTAGCAAATACAAAATGAAAATAAAAAACCAGGAAGTTGGGCTTAAAAATTACCCTTAACAAGAGATCAAAGTTAAGAGGCTTAAAATACTGATAAAATAAAGTGACAAAATGAATGTAACTTAATTTAGAAGATGAAAGCCTAAAGGCTGAGATTTGAAGATTAAACAAAGGGAAGTTAAAGATGTAAGAGTTTAAGAAGTTTTGGACGACCACCCATGAGGTGAAGAGGGATTTTCAAGAGGACAGGACCATCTATGAAAAACTGACATTAAGAATGAAGACAATTATGTTTATCTTCTAAATAAGAATTAAGGACCATTAAGAGAAAACCTATTTTAAAGGAAACAATAGCAAAAAGCTTGAAGATTACAGATACAGATGGTCAAATAAACTCAGATTACAAAAAAATAAGGTCAATTATGTGACTAGTAAAAGGCTACCGGAGAAGGAATTAAAAATTTTTTTAAAAATTGATTTCAGAGAAGAAGGGAGAGGGAAAGAGATATAGAAACATCAATGATGAGAGAGAATCATTGATCAGCTGCCTCCTGCATGCCCCACACTGGGATTGAGCCTGCAACCCAGGCATGTGCCCTGATTGGGAATTGAACCGTGACCTCCTGGTTCATAGGTCAATGCTCAACCACTGAGCCACGCCAGCCAGGCATTTATTTATTTGTTTATTTATTTATTTTAGAATGGTGGGCCAATATAGGAATGTTTGGAGCTTAGGGAAGATGGCAAAGAAGAGGACAAGATAGAAAATGTGTGTGTGTGTGTGTGTGTGTGTGTGTGTGTGTGTGTGGTTACTGGAAAGGCTTCTCTGAAGATGTGGTGTTTGAGCCAGGATCTGAGGGCTGAGCCAAGAGAAGGGGGCTGGGGGTACCCCAGGGAGGTCCAGGCTGGAGGGTGGTAGTGAAGGACATAATGAAATCCAGGGGTGCACCTATTGAGGGGGAAATGAATTCATCCTGGTAAATTTCAGGCTCCAGGCTTCTGGGAAATCAGATCCCAAGTTGTCTGTGTGGGTCAGAGGGAAGGGCGGCCCCTGCAGCTGGGAAAGGGAGGCTGTAAGGGGCGTCTAGATGGATATTGCGGCAGCTGGTGAGATAGCAGGTCCTTCCTTCGTTGGTATGTTTGAGGGAAAGAACAGAGAGCTTTGCAGAAAGTTTGCCCAAGGTTCCAGAGAAGATTCTAGAACTAAGTCTTCTGTTTTTTTAATCCTCACCCAAGGACATTGGGGGGAGGGGGGGAGAGAAAGAGAGAGGTGAGAGAAACATCAATCAGTTGCCTTCCCTGTGTGCCCCCACTGGGGATGGAATCTGCAACTCAAGTATGTGCCCTGACTAGGAATCAAACCAGAAACCTTTCGATGCACAGGACCACACTCAACCAACTGAGCCACCCCAGCCAGGCTAGAATTAAGGCTTTTGGTTGTTCACCCCATACAGGAGGTTGTTTGCCTTCTGAATTTTACACCAGATCCCAAACCGCTGTCTTTTGACATTTCCAGTCACTCCTGGGGAGTGGAAGAGGGGCCAGGGTGAGTGCCCAGAGTTGGGGTTGGCCAGGGGGAAGTGAAGATAGAGTTTATGACAGAGATCCACGCCCAGGAGGCAGCCCAGGGAGGGGAGCAGATTCTGGAGTCAGGAGGGGCATACCAAGACCCCAGGTCCTGCAGGGTGGGGAGGCCACCATGATGGGAGGAGGGATACTGGGTCAAATCCTGGTCTATGGGGTCCTGGTGATGGAATGAAAATCCACCCTCTATTTGGCCTCTGTCCCAATGCATACTCATGTACAGGCGGGGACCAAGCCTGGGAGGCCATAGGGACAGTGAACTCAAAGGCTACGAGCTCGGATGCCTGGGTCCCCACCTGGTTCTGGCCTGTGAACTTGGCCAGACGCCATCTGCGCTGTGGGCCTCTCTCCCCTCTGCATCTATGGATGGTGGCTTGATACACAGTGGTGAGAGGGCTGAGGGCGACACCCGGTGGTGAGTTGAGAGCATCACAAGCGAGGCTTGGCTGATGAATCACCATGGAGTCCCCAATGCCTGTTCCACCCTCCAGCTTCACCCCCAGTTTCCCAGGAGGAGAAGGCCAAGGCGTCTCAATGGACCTAGACGGTTCAATCGATGTCTCCCAGGGCAGGCAGAGCAAAGAAGGGAAATGGACAAGAGAGGTCCCAGTGTCTGAGACAACCGGCCCTCCGTGAGATAGACCCTGCGTTGTGGGGAGGGAATGAGGCATTTGATGGCCACGACCCTGTGCAATGCATTTCACTGTCCTGACCATACTGGAGGCGGGAAGCAGGGGCTCAGGGAAGTTTAAGGGTCTGGCGAACGTCATAAACTAGGTAAGTGGCTGAGCTGGCATTCAAACCAAGATCGTCTCATTCTTAAGCCTGATCAGGTGCCTTTCCCGTCGGTCCCAAGGGGCGCCCTCCAAGGGCCAATGCGCATCGGGCAAAGCTGTGCTGAGGACACCCCACTCCTCACTGCAGTCCACAGCGACTCAGTCCCACACCTGAACACTGCGGCTCCAAGGTCTACTTAGTCTTCCCTGGAGGGACCTGCCTGAGCCATCCCCGGAGGGGTGACGATTCTCAACATTTCCCCCTGTGACCCTTCCCTCACCTGGGGATCGCGCTCCACGTTGCAGATGAGGAAACGGAGGCCGTGCCCAGGGCCACAGGTGGGCTAGTGAGTCAGAGGTGGAACCTGGGCCGCAGCGGCTGCATAGCACTGCCTCTTGAGGATGAAGGCAAGGCCCTGTCAGCCATCTAAGGCCCGCCCCCTCAGGCGGCTCACCCCATCAGGAGTATAAAAGGGGCGCTGATGAGAAAGAATCAGAGGAAGGCTGCTTCGGAGCAGCATTTCTCAACCGCAGCACGGTTTACCTTCTGAGCTGGATGATTCATTGTTCTGGGCTGGGGGTGGGTGGGTGGGGGTGGGGGGCGCGAGTGTCTGTCCTGTGGATTGCAGGCCACGAAGGAGCATCCTGGTCTCTACCCTCTAGGTGCCAGTAGCATCCCCCAGTCGTGAGCACCCAAGGTGTCTGGAGACATTGCCCAATGTCCCCTGGGGGAAAGGCAGGCTGGGTTTAGATCCCCTGGCTTGGAGAGAGCTGTGTCCCACCCGGGGCGTGAGGTTGCCACCTCCCAACTAAAGCCCCGTAGGTGGGGCTTTAAGAAGACCCCCTTGGAGAGCTCATTTTGCTTTCCTCGAAGTTGGGGGACACCGTGGACAGGTGTCCACTATTTTAAGTCGTGAACTGAGACTATGCTTGCAATCAAAGTGACCTTGGTACTCTGACCTTTGAGTACCTGCTGAGGTAGAGGGGTTTGCCCAGGCTCTGGGGCAGGGATGGGGCAGGAGCACCCCCACTTGAACAGTTTTGTGACAAATTGGAGACAAAAATAAACTTGTGTTATGATTCTATCCTGTGAGTTCTGCTTGGATCTTTATCTTTCACGTTCTGCAAATGTTAAGGAAACGTGCCTAAGCATGGATTTCTTTTTATTTATAATGCTCGTGATTCTTTGTATTTCACGTTTATACCATTTGTCAATTCTGGTAATTTCTCAGGTGTTTCCTCTTTAAACAATTCTTCTGTTCAATTCTATTTTCTTTTGGAATCCAATTAGACACATATAAGCCTTTCTTTTATTCTCTTTGTCTCCTATTTATTCAGCGAATATTTATTGAGCAATATGCCAAGCACAATCAAGCTCTCTTGTGGCTCTTTCATTTTTTTAAAATTGGATTGAGAGAGAGAGAGAGAGGAAGGAAGGAAGAGAAATATTGATTTGTTGTTCCACTTATTTATGTATTCATTGGTTGATTCTTGTATGTGCCCTGATGGGGGCTTGAACCCACAACCTTGGCATAAGAGGACGATGGTCTAACCAACTGAGCTACTCAGCCAGGGGTTCCTTGTGGATCTTAACCAGTCTTTTCCTTCTTTTACCTCTAGGTAATCTTTTCCGATCTAGCTCTAGTTTTCCAGTTTCCCAGCAGCTTTGTTTAATCTTTTGCTTTAAATATCTATTGAATTTTAATTTCAGTAATGAGATTTTCCATTTTAGAATTTCTAATTAGGTATTTTCAAACCAGTCTGGTCTTCTTTCTTTTCTTAATAGTATCATGTTTCCTTGCTCCTGTTTTTAATTCAATCTTATTTCCTTAAACCTTAAAGATAAGCATTTTGTATTTTGTATTAAATAATCCCAGTATCTGAAATACTGTTTCTCCTGGCTTTTGCTTTGTGTATTGAATTTTGGATCATGAGCTTATGTTCAGGGGGAGTGCTGGAGGCCTGGGATGACGGCACATTCCTTACCGGCTTCTGCCAGGTGCTCTGTACCAGCACCACTTGAAAGTATTTGCCTGCTTATTGTTTCCTGAATCACCCTAATGGCACATTCAGACTCCAATCTCTCACAAGGCTTGCGTTGTTAGAAAGTCTGTGAATTTTTTATTTTTCTCACACCCAGAGATTAGGCCAAGACACTCAAGTTTCCTTGTCACCTCCCTTGGCCAGGGCAAAGATTTTTCTAGTCCACACTTGTAAGGAGGTTGTAGCTCTGTCGTTTTTGACTTTTGCAGGAGTCTTGGTTCCAGTTTTCCATTTTGCAAAGCCCAGTCTTCGGAGCCCCTTGTGGCTGTAAAATCCCCAGCCTTTGGGTTTCCGATATGGGCAACAGCCTGGGCAGCCACAGCTCACGAAGCAGCTTACCTCTCTGGCTTCCAACCTTGGTTTTCAGCCCTTGGGGATTTCTGTACTTGCCCGCAGGCTCAGCATGTGCTTAACAGCATGTGTGGTATATTTCATCTGGCACATTATATCAGGAGAAGTTATATCGAGGTATTTTTAAAAATGAAGTTTAGCCTGCTACACTGCCCGACACAGAAACCTCACCATGTCTTCAGGCACACGTTTGTAATTCTGGATTCTGTGGTCAATTGTTTTCAGAAGTTCCGTCTTCTGCTCCGAGTCGCCCAGATGCCCTTCCCCTCCTTTGTTCTGTGGTGTCTTTACAGGCCCACACTGCTGAGTTTTGCTCCCACTCCTGCTCTTCCCGGACTCTCTGGGAGCAGCTCGGTCAGTGCAGACAGACAGAGTGAGGGCTCTGTTTGCCCAGCCCAGCCGTCCAGCCTTCGATTCCCAGGTGGCAGACTTCAGTGTGTGCCTTAGCCTGGCCTCCCAGTCTGGCGCCTCCTGTAAGGCTGCCATGGTGCTGGCCTCCCTCCCCAGCACACGTGGAGTTAGTCCCCGAGGTCTGGATCAGGGGACCCAGAGGCTTGATTAATGTCGCCAGACCTCCCAGGTCCTAGCGTCAGGCTGTCTGTCCATCTTATCGTACAGTGTTATTGTGAACCGTCATCATTTCCTATGTCTCCGTGGATAGAGTGCACAATATTTCTAACCCAGTTGTGTATCAAGAGAAGAACAGATAAAGACAAATATGGTATGCTCTCACTTATATTTGGAATCTTAAAACAACCCCAAAACAAGCAAACCACAGACACAGAGAACAGATTGGCGGTTGCCAGATGTGTAGGGTGAAGGGTGAGCAAAATGGGTGAAGGGGATCAGAAAGTACAAACTTCTAGATACAAAATAAATGTCATGGGATCTAATGTACAGCATGGTGACTGTAGTTAATAATACCATATTGTACATTTGAAAGTTGCTAAGAGAATGGACCTTCAAGTTCCCATTACAAGAAAAATAAACACAGAACTGTGACTATCTGAAGTAATGGATGTAAACTAGACTTATAGTGGTGATCATTTCACAATATAAAAAATAGGCAATCATTATGCTGTACACTTAAAACTAATATAATGTTCCATGTTAATTATACCACAACTTAAAAAATAACAATGCCAAAGGGAGGAGAATAGATGACTAAGCTGTGGTATACTATCCAATGGAATACCACACAGCAATGAGAAAAGAATGGATTATTACTACACACAAGAAAGAGGCAGATCTCAGACGTGCAATGTGACCCCAAACAGCACACAAGCAACACTCGACTATGATGACAGAGGCAGAAATATTGCTTATTTCTTGGTGGGGAGGGGTGAGTATGGGCTGGGAGGGGCATAAAGGAACCTGCTTGGGGTTGGAAATGTTCTTTTTTTAAATCTTAGTGGTGATTCCACTGGTTCACACTCAGATTCATCAATCTGGGCATGAAGTTTTTGCACTTCGTTTATGGAAATTAATCCTCAATAAGAAAAAAATTTAAAAAGTATTATAAAAGATTCCTAACACCCCCAAAATTATAAAGAATCATTCCTGTACAAAACATTTAAAAATAATGACCTCAATGCGGGGACAACCCCTGAAGTCCTAGGTGTCACCAGCTCTCTCCTGCTCCATCCATCTTTGTGTTTATTACTTTGGAAAATCGGCAGCTGCCGTGTGGTGGGTTCTCCACTAACCTGGGAATCATTGTTTCTTTCTTTTATTTGAAACTAGAGGCCCAAAGCACGAAGATGTGTGCAAGAATGGGCCTTCCTTCCCCTGGCTGCTGGCACCACCTTCACTCTGGCCAGAGCCACCTTTCCGCCTTCCCATGCTGCCCAGAGGCCCCGAGCGGCTGAGGGTGGTGTGGAACACCTTCGTCCCACCCCATCCCTGGCTGCTCAGTACCTGTCTATGCAAATTAACCCGCCATCTTGGTTGGGTTAATTTGCATACTCACTCCTGATTGGCTGGTGGGCATCACGAAGGTACAGACATGTTTCTCTCTCTCTCTTTTTTTTAAATAAATCTTTATTGTTCAGATTACAGGTGTTCCTCTTTTTGTTTTCCCCCTATAGCTCCCCTCCACCTGATTCCCCACCCCACCCTACCCCATGCCCTTACCCCCGCCACTGTCTTCATCCCTAGGAGTAAGATTTTTGTCCAATCTCTTCCCTCACCACTCACACCCGCTTCCCCCTGAGAATTGTCAGTCCACTCCTTTTCTATGTCCCTGATTGTATTATATTGACCAGTCCATTCTGTTCTTCAGATTTTTAATTTACTTGATTTTTAGATTCACTTGTTGGTAGGTATGTATTTGATGTCATTTTGTTGTTCATAATTTTTATCTTTACCTTTTTCTTCTTCTTCCTCTTCTTAAAGAATACCCTTCAGCATTTCATGTAATCCTGGTTTGGTGGCGATGAACTCCTTTAGCTTTTTCTTGTCTGTGAAGCTCTTTATCTGACCTTCAACTCTGAATGATAGCTTTGCTGGGTAGAGTAATCTTGGTTGTAGGTTCTTGCTATTCATCAATGAATATTTCTTGCCACTCCCTTCTGGCCTGCATAGTTTCTGCTGAGAAATCAGCTGACAGTCGTATGGGTGCTCCCTTGTAGGTAACTAACCATTTTTCTCTTGCTGCTTTTAAGATTCTCTCTTTGTCTTTTGCCCTTGGCATTTTAATTATGATGTGTCTTGGTGTGGTCCTCTTTGGATTCCTTTTGTTTGGGGTTCTGTGCACTTCCTGGACTTGTAAGTCTATTTCTTTCACCAGGTAGGGAAAGTTTTCTGTCATTATTTCTTCTAATAGGTTTTCAGTATTTTGCTCTCTCTCTTCTTCTGGCACCCCAAAAATTTGGATGTTGGTACGCTTGAGATTGTCCCAGAGGCTCCTTACACTATCTTCATATTTTTGGATTCTTTTTTCTTTTTGTTTTTCTGGTTGGGTGTTTTTTGTTTCCACATATTTCAGATCTTTAGTTTGATTCTTGGGGTACGTTGATCTACAGTTGAGTTTCTGTATATTCTTTATTTCAGACAGTGTATGCTTCATTTCTGACTGGTCCTTTTCCATTTTTTTGGCATTCTCATTAAGGTCCTTGAAGGTCTCACTAAGCTCCTCAGAAGTGTCATCAAGTTTCTCAGCGGTTTTTAGAAGATTCTTGAGTAACCTTATAAAAGTGGTTCTGAACTCTATGTCATCCAGTAGTTTGCTTTCCTCCGTTTCTTTCATTCGTGACATGTTTCTTTGTTTCTGCATTTTGGCTGCTTCCCTGTGTTGATGGAGTGGCTTTGTGTAGTAGGTGACCTATAGGGAGCAGTAGCTCAGCCTCCCCAATCACCTGATGTGGACGCTCTTGGTACACCCCTTTGTGGGCTGAGTGCAAAGTCTTGGTGTAGTTAAGCCTTAATTGCTGTTGTTACGCTGGGAGGAATTGACCTCTAGGCCAATCGGCTGTGAGGACTCGCTGTGTCTATAAGAACTGCTGTGCTGGAGACACGCTTATGGTGCAGGACTTGTTTCAGTGGGGCTTTGGTGCTCGCTGAGTCTGCCTCTTGAATGTGTCACTTATGGATGTGTGAGGAGTTGAAATCTGGTTTCTCACGCTGATCACTAGGTATACTGGCTTCTGGATCTCCAATGGGGTGCAGGTCAGCTATTGTCTGAGTCCACCCAGCAGGAGCTACAGTGAGAGCTACAGTTTTCTCCTCTTTGCTTGGGGTTTGGAGGTTTTGGAGCTGTCTGATCCGGGCTGCAAGTTTGTTAGGTTAAGCTGCGATAGGGCAGGCCTTTCTTATGCTAAAACCGCTGCTTGGAGCTTGGGTGGGTTTGTAGGATGTGTGGGGCGGGGTCTCAGGGCGTCACTAGGCTAGGGTGTGGCAAACAGCAATGGCTGCTAGTTAGCCGACTCTGTGTCTCTGACTGTGTCCCGTGCCCCAGCGCAGTAAACAATTATTCTTGCGCACAGCTCTGCAAGCAAGCCCCCCTCACTTTCCAACCTGATGGCAAACAGTCCAGCTTCTCCCCGTAGGAGTTTGGGTCCCCCGTGTCTCCCCAGAAACTGTATTTCAGAGTAATCGGGGGCTTGTCTCTTCTTTGGGTTGAAAAAAGCAACGCCTGCCGCCAGCCCTGATCTCGCGCCTCCGTACCTCAGCTTTCCAGCACTTGTGCACGTCTCAATGCTCTTTTCTCTTTCCTTCTAGTTGTAGAACTTCCACTCAGCCAGCTTTCCCGTGGTTCTGGGTGATAGACATTTTGTCTTTTAGTTGCAGTTTTGAAATTGTTGTGCGAGGCAGCAGTTTAGGTGTTTACCTACGCCACCATCTTGGATTCCTCTCCCATGTTTCTCTTTTATCAGTGTAGATTTTATGGTCAGTTTATGAAGTTTGATGATGAATGTTATGAGAAGAATATTTTCCTAAAATTATTTTTTTTTCTCAGAAAAAAAAGAACAGAAAATAAAGACCCTCTAAGCATAGCCTCAGATGCCGTGCTGTCAACCTGCCGATGGGGACGGGCCATTGTTTACTCTGATCAGCAGGATTGTAGCCTGGACCATCCTCCTCACCCTCTCGCTCCAAATCACCCGTTTCCTGGCACAAAGCCACATCATCCTCCATTGTCTGCAGCACCTCTTACAACTGGATATCAGGTGGGTGAAAATCATGATCTGTTTTATTTATTTATTTTTAAATATATTTTTATTGATTTCAGAAAGGAAGGGAAGTGAGAGAGAGAAACATCAATGATGAGAGAGAATCATCGACTGGCTGCCTCCTGCACTGATTCAAGTCTGTAACCCAGGCATGTGCCCTGATTGGGAATCGAACCCTGACCTCCGAGTTCATGGGTCGACACTCAACCACTGAGCCACGCTGGCCAGGCGGTCATGATTTGTTTTGAATCGCTGTTTCCCACCTAATTACTTTTTTCCTTCTTGTTCTTCTTCCACTCACTTATTTTTTTAATTTCCAAGAGTCCTGCATCAAACCTGGCCTTCCAGCTTAAGAAATCGTCAATCGTAATGGGGCGCCATGAAATAATTGCGTTTTGGTTCCTGATTCCTTTCCATTCTGTAGCTGCCTTTTTTTCTTCTGGTTTCTATTTAGTCTACTATTGCATTGAATTTTCTTGCACAGCCGACATTAAAGTAAAGATCATCACCCTGCCGAGGGTTTCTGCTGCCCATTGGGCTCATTTTAAAATGTCTGAGACGTCTTGTCTTCTAGATTCCATTCTAGAGAATATTGCGTAAAAGGGGAATGCAGCGGGGTATTTTTCACTGCATGTCAACTTGAGTGTGATCTGGACAGCTTTGTCATTAGATGTCAGAGTAATGGTGAAGCTGGGTGATTTCTTGGTAATTCCAGATAAAGACACTGTCAAAACCCTCTTCACTCACCCCCTCACATCCTTACAGCATCCCAGAGAACTAGAGCAGGCGTGGAGCTGAATAGAGGCAAGGCGAGCAAAACCCAGGGCCTCCAGCTCACAGCGCTGCTCCTCGCCAGAATGTGGCATGGTGGCCCTCACTGCTGCCCATGGATGACCTCTTGGTGCATGGGTCAATGCTGAACCACTGAGCCACACTGGCTGGGCATCATCCCTGTAGCTTTTAAATCAAGTGATATCAAACAGATTCACTTGGGAGACCTAATGTACAACGTGGGGACTATAGTTAATAGTATTGTATTGTATGCCTGAAATTTGTGAAGAGAGTAGATCTCAAGTATTCTCACCACATCAAAAAATAGTAACTATGATGTGTTTAATTAGCTCAATTGTGGTAATCATGTCACAATATATACATACTAGAGGCCTGGTGCACGAAATTCATGCACGGGGGAGGGGGATCCCTCAGCCTGGCCTGCACCCTCTCCAATCTGGGACCTTTTGGGGGATGTCTGACTGCCTCTTGCAATCCAGGACTGCTGGTTCTTAACTGCTCACCTGCCTGCCTGATCACCCCTAAACACCTCTGCCTGCCTGCCTGTTCGCCCCCAACTGCTTCCCTACTGGCCTGATCACCCCTAACTGCTCCCCTGCTGGTCTGATCACCCCTAACTGCCTCTGCCTTGCCCTGCACCCAGGACCCAGGATCCCCTCTTCAGGCTGGTCACAGGCAGCCAGAACCCAGGCTTCTCTCCCTCTGGCTGGCCACAGGCACCCAGGACCTCGGCTGGCTTCACCTGGGCTGGCTGCAGCCACAGGGGACCATGGGCAGGCGGCTGGCACCCGGGACCGCAGGGAGGGCAGCTTATCCCTCTCCCGGGTCACAGCCCCAGCGCTGGTGCCTGGGACCATGGGGTGGGCAGCTTTTCCCTCTCCCAGGCCACAGCCTGGCTGGTCCCCATTCCTCTCTCGTGAGCTCATTTGTGCCTGGCTGGTCCCTATTCCTTTCTCCCCCTTTCTCTCTCAGTGTTGAGTGTTTGAGCCGTGATGGCGTGAGGGCGTGATGACCATTTGCATATTAGCTCTTTATTATATAGGACTAGAGGCTCAGTGCAAGAAATTTGTGCATGGGAAGGGGGTGTCCCTCAGCCTGGCCTGCACCCTCTCCAATCTGGGACCCCTTAGGGGATGTCCAACTGCCAGTTTAGGGCCTAAGCCAGCAGTTGGACATCCTTCTCACAATCCAGGGCTGCTGGCTCCTAATTGCTCGCCTGCCTGCCTGCCTGATTGCCCCTAACCACTTCTGCCTGCCAGCCTGATCGCCCCCTAACCGCTCCCCTGACAGCCTGATTGACACCTAACTGCTCCCTTCCCGGCCTGATCGCCCCCAACTTCACTCCCCTGCCAGCCTGATCACCCCCAACTGCCCTCCCCTGCAGGCCTGGTTGCCCCAACTGCCCTCCCCTGCTGGCCTCTTTGCCTCCCCTGCAGGCCATTTTGTGGCAGCCATCTTGTGATGAGATGAGGGCGTCACATGAGGACCACCTAGGCTTTTATTATTACAGATATCAAAACATCACATTAGATTGGCTTGGAGAAACCAAGATGGCAGCATAGGTAAACACCTAAACTGCTGCCTTGCACAACAATTTCAAAACTACAACTAAAAGACAAAACGGACATCATCCAGAATCACAGGAAGGCTGGCTGAGTGGAAATTCTACAACTAGAAAGAAAGAGAAAAGCACACTGAGACTCAGAGGAGCTGCAAGAGGCAGAGGTACTGAGACGCGCGCTTGAAGAGGACTGGCAACTGAGTGTGCAGCTGGCTTTCTCAAGCGGGAGGGAGACTAAAGCTCTCGACTGTGCTGAACTCCAGTTCCAGGTGAGACTCTGGGGACCCAGACTCATACAGGGTGAAACTGGACTGTCAGGAAAGAGAAAAGCACATTGAGACTCAGAGGAACTGCAGAAGGCAGAGGTACCGAGGCACACACATGGAGAGGGCGGGCAACTGAGTATGCAGCTGGCTTTCTCAAGCAGGAGGGAGACAAAATCTCCTGACTGCACTGAACTCCAGTTCCGAGCGAGACTCTGGGGACTCAGACTCATTCGGGAAGAAACTGGACTGTCTGGCAGTGGGCGGAACTCGAGGGCGGCTTTCTCTCAGAGGTGCTTGCAGCGATTACCATGGGACACTAAGACACAGGGACCTATTAGGGCAGGGCTGACGGGAAACCAAGGCTGTCTGCTCCACCCTGAGACTCCACCCCATCCAAGCTGAGCACAGAGGCTTTTGCAAGTCTTGTCTCATAAAGGTGTCTCCAGAACAGAAGTTCTCCCAGTGTAGACACAGCTGATCCTCACAGCCAATTGGCCTGGAGGTCAATTCCTTCCAGTGATACCAACAACAATCAAGGCTTAACTACAACAGGACTGTGCACACAGCCCACAAAGGGGTGCACCAAGAGTGTCCACCTCAGGTAACTGGGGAGGCTGAGCCACTGGGCCATATAGGACACCTAGCACACAAAGCCACTCTATCAACTCAGGGAAGCAGCTAAAATGCAGAGACAAAGAAACAGGTCACAAATGAAAGAAATGGAGGAAAGCAAATGATTGGTATAGAGTTCAAAACCACGGTTATAAGGTTTTTCAAGAATTTCCTAGAAAAGGCTGATAAATTTAGTGAGACCCTCAAGGATATGAAAAAGGACCAACTAGAAATTAAACATACACTGACTGAAATAAAAAATATTATACAGAGATATAACAGCAGACTAGAGGAATGCAAGAATCAAGTCAAGGATTTGAAATACAAAGAAGCAAAAAACACTCAACTGGAAAAGCAAAAAGAATCCAAAAATATGAAGATAGTATAAAGAGCCTCTGGGACAACTTCAAGCATACCAACATCAGAATTATGGGAGTGCCAGAAGAAGAGAGAGAGCAAAATACTGAAAACCTATTTGAAGAAATAATGACTGAAAACTTCCCCCACCTGGTGAAAGAAATAGACTTACAAGTCCAGGAAGAGCACAGAACCCCAAACAAAAGGAATCCAAAGAGGACCACACCAAGACACATCATAATTAAAATGCCAAGAGCAAAAGACAAAGAGAGAATCTTAAAAGCAGCAAGAGAAAAACAGTTAATTACCTACAAGGGAGCACCCATACGACTGTCAGCTGATTTCTCAACAGAAACTATGCAGGCCAGATGGGAGTGGCAAAAAATATTCAAAGTGATGAATAGCAAGAATCTACAACCAAGATTACTCTACACAGCAAAGTTATCATTCAGAATTGAAGGGCAGATAAAGAGCTTCACAGACAAGAAAAAGCTAAAGGAGTTCACCACCGCCAAACTAGTATTATATGAAATGCTGAAAGGTATCCTTTAGGAAGAGGAAGAAGAAGAAAAAGGTAAAGATAAAAATTATGAACAACAAATACATACCTACCAACAAGTGAATCTAAAAATCAAGTGAATAAAAAAACAGAATAAACTGGTGAATATAATAGAATCAGGGCATAGAAAGGGAGTGGACTGACAATTCTTGGGGGGAAAGGGATGTGGGGGGTGTGGGAAGAGACTGGAGAAAAATCGTACACCTATGGATGAGGACAGTGCAGGGGGGTGGTGGTAAGGGCAGAAGGTGGGGTGGGAACAGGGTGGAGGGGAGCTATGGGGGGAAAAAAGAGGAACAATTGTAATAATCTGAACAATAAAGATTTATTAAATTTTTAAAAACCATCACATTAAACACCTTAAACATATATAATTTTTTATTTGTAAATTATACCTCAATGAAGCTGGGGAAAAAGCAAATGATAGGTAGTGGCAAATGAAAAAAGAAAAATGGCCCTAGCTAGTTTGGCTCAGTGGATAGAGTGTCAGCCTGCGGACTGAAGGGTCCCGAGTTCGATTCAGGTCAAGGGCACATGCCCAAGTTGTGGGCTCAGTTCCCAGTGGGACCATTCATGAGGCTGCCGATCAATTATTCTCTCTTATCACTGATGTGTCTATCTCACTCTTCCTCTCCCTTCCTCTCTGAAATCAATAAAAATATATTTCAAAAAATTAAAAATGGTATATATACATATAATGGAATATTATTCAGCCTTAAAAGGAAAACCTGCCATTTGTGACAACATGGATGGACCTTGAGGACATTATACTAAGTGAACGAAGCCAAAAGGACAAATAGACTGTGATTCCACTTATATGAAAATATAAAGTATTCAAACTCATAGACACAGAAAGTAGAATGGTGGTTGCCAGGGGTGGGGTGGGGAGTAAGAGCTGTTGTTTAATAGGTACAGAGTTTCAGTGCTGCAAGATGAAAACATTCATGCAATAGAGATCTGTTGCAAAACCGTGTGAACATAGCTAACACTAGTGAGCTGTACACTTTTAAATAGTTAAGATACAGCCCAGTCAGCATGGCTCAGTGGTTTAGCGTTGACCTATGAATCAGGAGGTCATGGTTTGATTCCCAATCAGGGCAGATGCCTGGGTTGTGTGCTGAATCCTTAGTAGGGGGCATGCAGGAGGCAACCAATCAGTGGTTCTTATTGATGTTTCTCTCTCTCTCCTTCTTTAATTTTTTTTTTAAAGAAAAAAAGAGATTAAGATGTGTTGCACAGTGGTTAGAGCATTGGCCCGAGCATCATAAGGTCCCGGGTTTGATTCCTGGCCAAGGGCATGTACCTGCGTTGTGGGTTTGCTCCCCACCCCCGGTGGGGGTGCATGCAGGAGGCAACTAGCTGATGTTTTTCTCTCACATTAATGTTTCCCTCCCTCCCCACTCTCTCTGTCTCTCTCTCTCCCCCTTTCTCCCTCCCTTCCACTCTCTCAGAAAAAGCATTGGGGAAAAAATCCTCAGGTGAGGATTAAAATGGCTAAGGCAGTAAATCTATGTTGTGTGATATTTACCAAATTAAAAATGAAAAAATAAAATATTCATTCACCCCCCTGCCCAGCCCTCCTCAGTTACTGAAATAGTTCTTGGTACCCCCCCCCTTTTTTCCTGTTAACATGATAAATTGCATCAATTGATTTTTTTTTCTCCTCAGAGATTATCTGAGTAAATGAAAATATGCACATATCATTATTAGCAAAGATTCTAAAACAGTTTGGTGTTAATATTAACAAATCTCACTCTTTCCACAATCTTACTGGTACACACGTGGAAACATGGCAGTTATCATAACGTAAACTTTCTTTTCTTTTTAAAAAAACAACTTACAGAGGTGAAAATTACATAACATAAAATTAGTCATTTAAAGGAGACACCCAGTGGCGTTCAGTACATTCCTCGAGTTGTGCAACCACCGCCTCTGTCTAGCTCCAACGCATGCTCATCTCTCCAAAGTACATCTCATATCAGTGAGCAGTTTCTCTCCATTTCCCCTTCCCTCAGCCCCTAGCAACCAGCAATCTGCTTCCTGTCTGTGATGTATCTATTCTGGACATTTCCTGTAAATGGAATCTTATGGTACGTGACCTTTTGTGTCTGGCTTCTTTCACTCAGCATAATGTGTTGGAGGTTCATCCGCAGGGTAGCGCGGATCAGTACTTCATTCCTTTCTACGGCCAAATAATATTCCTTGTATGGATGTATTACACTTGATCCATTCCTCCGCTGATGGACATTTGTGCTGTTTCCACTTCTTGGCTATTGTGACTAATGCTGCTCTGAACAGCTGTGTACAAGTCTTGGTGTGGACGTTGGAGGACCCTATGCTCATCAGCGTCGTGATCATCGCTGGTAATGACCCGGAAGCAGGCTCCCCGGACACGGTGTGCTGGAGGGCACGTCAGCCCTGCGCTCAGGCCAGTCACGAGGAAACACGAGACAAACCGAACTGAGGGACTTGCAACAACATCACTGCTGGGTGCTCTTCAGATGGGTCAAGGTTGTGAGAGACCAGAAGGTCCGAGAAGCTGTTCCAGGTTGGAGATGGAGGAGAGTGATGAATGCGTGCCATGCGGGATCCTCGATGGGATCCTGGGACAGCAAAGGGACATCGGAGGAAACACTAATGAAATCCAAAGTGTGTGCTTTCGCCAGGTGTATCCTATCAAAGTCAGTTTTCTAGTTTGGGTCACTCACCTGTGGTTGTGCAAGAGACTAATGTGAGGGGAAGGTAGTGAAGGGTATACAGGAATTATACTATTTTTGCAATTCTTTTAAGTCGTAAGTTATTTGAAAATTTAAAAATTAGAAAAGTCAATGCAGGGCTGGTGTGGGGACGCCTGTCCCAGTGGCCGGCTCCGAGCCCCATCCCAGCATAAGGCAAGCCCTGACCTGCGGGCGGCTCCTGAGCTGTCAGTGCAGGGGTGCCTGGGCAGGGGCGAGGGGCTGCGCCCAGCTCCCGGGGCTCCTTCCATGTTGTGTGAACAACCTGCTGACGCCCGACGGACTGCTGAGGGGCCCACCAAGCTGGGCTGAGCCGTTGGTCTCAGCCTACGGGCTTCTCTGGGACACCGACCCACGCGGTGGTCGGTCCATGTCGCCCATCATTTGGAACCCGCCTGCCTGAGATGGGTTTTGTGTTTTCCATTGCACAAGCAAGCGGAGCAGTGGGCCTGGCCTGCACAGCCAGAGCGTGGCAGGCTGATTGGACCCAGGGTGTCCAGTGCCAGCTCTTACCAGGGTGATCCTGGGAGAGACACCTCCCCCAGGGTTACAGCTCTGAAGGGTGGCGGCTGCCCTCCAGACCTTTGGCTTCGTACACACCTCCCTGAAGCGGCCCACACCACATGCCTGGGGCTTCCCGCCCTGGCGGCTGGAGCCGCTGAAGGCTGCTCTGGGTAGTGGACTGTCATGGCCACCTCACGCCTCTCCTCCCCCTCGGAGGCCTCCCCTCCTTCCTGGTGCTTTCCTTCATCCTGCGCCTCCTGGATGCGCGCCCTGGGCAGACAACTCAGGAAGCTGCTGGCTCAGGAAGCTCCTTCTGTGAGATCCAAGCCTGTGGCCACCTGGCCTCTGGTTTCTGGCCCCCCAGCCTTGGTGACAGCAGGGAAGCCCTGCCCACCTGAGAGGCCAGCCCCCTCTCCCTATGTCAGTCCTGCCTACTCCCCTTCTCCGTCCTCCCCCACCCAGCACCCTTTTCACAGAAGCTGACGTGGAGTTTGACTGCTGGCCTGCGAGTCACATGTGGGCAGCGGCCTTGATCTTCTCTGACCACAGCCCCTGGCCTGGAGTTCCCACGAACTTGAGCTAATTCTCTCTCCTGCAGCAAGCGGTCCTGGGGGGGGGGGGGGGGGGGAGGGGCAGTGGGGGTGGACATATTTGGTGTCATCACCTGAAGTGACTGGGCTCAGTGCCGCGGGAGATAGAAACCACAGGCCACCACGGTGTTTGGTCTGAAGAGGAGAGAACCTTGTTCTTTGAATTGCAAATGCTGGGCTGGTAAGAAGGTTCTGGAAGGACAGAGACCATTTATATTCAAGGCAGCAAAAGCCCAGAGAATAGGGCACTGTTTAATTGTATCTTGTGATGGATACTGTGTTGATCGCACTCCATTCCTACCCGCTCTGCACTCCCTCCCTCCTGGATGTGCCCAGGGCTGGCCTCTCACCTGCCTGCTCCCCTCCAGCCCCCCCCCCCAAGCCCCGCCCTGACAAGCCCCCTGGCCTTGGCTTCAGAGGCATCAGGAGGGCAGGAGGGGGCCAGGGTGTTTCCTCCTCCAGCCCCTCGGCCCACCCCACTGCTGGAGTCCCACCACAGCTGCAGCGTTGGCTCCATTCCAGTCACAGCCCCTCTGCTTTGCCCTTTGGGTAGGAATGGCTCCCCAGAGTCCTTTGTGGGTTTCCTTGGTCCTGTCCACACCTGCACACACAGCCCCTCCCTTCAGGTCCTGTCCCCCCTTGAGGTCCCACTGCTCGTCCTGAGACCGTGCGGATGCAGCTCCTGAGAAATGGCACGGTGCTCCTGGACCCTCAGCTGTGAGCCTCGAGGGCCTGCTCTGTGCTCTGGGGAGGCCCCCTCAAGGGCAAAGCCTGTGAAAGGACCACAAGGCTGCAGACGTTGACTGCTCATGTGATCTATAGACAGCTTGCTGTAGGACAGAACTAGCTCTGAACTTGCAAGTGTCCTCACCTAACTTAGCAAGCTGGTGTTGGCTGATCCATCACTATTTCGCATATTGGGAGATTTTTCTTTTCTTGCAGGCCCACTTATAACTCTAACAGATTCAAGTTCAAACCTCTGCCTCTCAAAGAACTGCTGCAAACAAGATCCTTTCAAGGCTCAGATTCAAACCCAAACAAGGCAGCTCAGTCCTGGATGTCTTCAACACCAGGCCCTCTGAGGTCCTCACCAGCCATCCACACCCGAGTCCAATCGGCAGGCAGCCCACCAGGAGCAGGACTGAGACCAACTCCTGGCACCAGCGTGCCCACCAGCTGGGAGAGGCTGGGAGCCCAGGGCACTAACAGAGAAGCAGACAACGGCACAAGTCCTGGACCTGTCACAAGCTTTATTGTCTCGAGCACGGACTTGCCACACTTCAACAATTCCACTTTGGGGAGGGGAGGGCGTGGGGAGGACTTGGCAGGGCTTGGCTGAGTCCACACGGGTCAGGCGGAGATGCTCACTGGAAACACTTCTTTGATACCTGCCACCTGCAAACCCATCTGGGGCTCAGCCCTCCGGTGTGGGCCTTTGGCTGTTAGTAGACTAATCAGTGCCTCCTTTTGGAGGCAGTTGTCTGAATTTGCTGGAACGAGTAGTATTAACTCTGGGTTAGGCCACTAAAGCATCGCTCCTAGACTGTTGTTAATAAAACAGCATGCGAGAGCTACCAAAAGCCAACAGGGAGGGGGAGGGGGAGGGGGCTGATGGGACAAACTGGCTGCCCCCACGATGGCAAGGTTGATGACAAGGTCGTGAGCACCACCCACCTGCCCCTGGGAGCACTTGCAGGCTACCTGGGCTGCTCCCTGGGTAGACTGCATACCCATCCTGGCGCACCTTGGGAACACCATGATGGGGCGCTACCCCATCCGCCTGTACCCCCCAGCAGCGGTGCTGTGGCCTCCAACTCTAGAGGCGGGCACTGCTGGACCACAGCGGGCTCCTCCTGCCACACACAGGCCTGGAGAAACTCAGTAGGGTTTGAGGGGGAGAGGTGCTTAGCTTTTTCTTGCCAACTATATCCCTTGGGTTCTCTTTCTGGAGACAAGGTTTAAAAGGCTCCGGGCCGGTGCCTGGTAAGATTGAAAGGGGGCTGTTGGTACCTGTGCATTCTGATGCCTGTGCCTGGCACACACATCCCTGAACGCTCACTGCGTGTACCTGGGTGTATGCGTGCACTGCCAGGTTGCAGGAATGTCTGTGGTGTGTGCGGCCACTACCTTGCCCGGCCTGGGGTTCAGTCCTGGAACCCAAGTGTGTGCACCTGTGTAGCCTGAGCATGGCTGATGCAAACACCCCACCTGCATGGCTGCATGTGGCCCCTGTGAGTGTGCATGAGTCAAGGGTCAGTGGGTGTGTACGTCAGGGTGCGCACAAGTGCACCTGCAGGTGGGAGGCCCAGTTTTGGAACAGCCCAGGGGGCACCGAATTACCGACCAGTTAAAAGACACCTGGACCACTGGTCTGAACGCCCCTGCAGCCACCCTGCCCCAGCTCCAAGCCAGGTCGATGTGGGGGTGAGGACAGGGGCCCCCACTTTCCTAATACTGTGCCCCTGGCCTTGGCGGCCACCCTCTGGCCAGCAGCTTGGAGTTGTGTGTATATGTTGGTGTTGGGGGAAAAGGACCTTGCACCCCAACACCTTGAACATGGGACTCGCTGGGCAGATAGGCTAAGGGGAGCTTGTACCAGTGCTTGAAGGAAGCTATGTGGGGACAAGCAGCCCTGGGAACTGCCTTGCCTGGAAGTGGCTGCAGAAAAGGGGGTCCTCAGTGGCTCCTGAGGCTCGGACTTCGCTCCTTGGTGCCTGCAAGGAGACCCTGGGCCTCCTCTGACCCTTTCCTGGGACAATGGCTCTCTGGGATCCGAGGGGGACCCTGGAGAAGAAAGGGAGGGTAGGGACATGCTCAGGGTGCCAAGATGGTCCCCAGCAGCTCGTTCTGGGGAGAGGGGCTGGTCGGATAGCCTCAGCCTCCCCACACAAATTCCAGAAACTGCTGGGTGTCCTGGGCGTCAGGGCTGCAGGCTCCGGGGCCAGGTCAGGGCTGTACCGCTCTCTGTGGAAGTTCGTGCTTGAGGAAGCCTCCTGGTCCGGCAGGGGGTGAGGGGGGGATTGTCCAGATGGTAGGTACATTATTGTTACAAATACTGTTCTTGTCTCCAAAGTAACAGTCCTGGCCGCTGCCTGGAGGGGGTGCCACTGGGGCAGAAACGAGTGGCTCTGGTGTGGACCGGGCTGCTCCATGATGGTCCTCAGGGTCAGTGCTTGTCCTGGAGAGAGCAAGGGCTTGATCAGCAAGTGGCAGAGGAGAGGAGGTAAAAAAGGAGGGGTTGGGGGAGGAGAACCCACCGGTGCCAGGTAGAGGGAACAGCATGGGCAAGGGCCCAGGGGTAGAAAAAAGTCTCTTTGCTGTGTGTTGAAGAATGGTGAGATAGGAGGTAGGGTGGGAGCTGCTTAGGAGAAGTTGAGGAGAAGAGGCAAGAGCAGGTGGGTTTATAGAGCCCTGAATTCCTGTGTGGAGGTTGGATCTAAGAAAATAAAAATTGGAGGCGAGACTCCAAGCCCTGGTTTTCATGTCTGCAAACTGGGATGACTCCTGTGCCTCAAAGGGTTGATGAAGCCACACAAGGATTGGCTATCAGCACCCTGACACTTCCCCCTACAGCTCTGTGCCCCTCCCCCCCCATTTCTCTCTTTGGCCCTTGGCATATTCTATGTCCAAGGTTCTATCTCCAGGTGAGCACGTGTGCCCAGGGGTTCTGTCTGGGGTGGAGGACAAGTTCCTCCAGCCTCACTTGCCCAAGGTCACATAGCAAACCAGGGACAGAGCCAGTGCCAGGCTCTTCCCACCTATTGGGCTGGCATCTGGGCCCCAGGTGGGTGCCCATAACACTGTGGTAAAAGCAGGTGTTAACTGTGGGGTGGGGCCATCAGGCACCCTCTTAAAACACAACAGTCTAGCAAAGACATGACAATCACAAGGGTCACAGGCACCTTTAGGCCCAAAGTTCTGGAAAACCAATTTTATACCCATAATGTTATAAAATGTAGGCTTAACAGATTGCTTAAGGAAGAAAGAACATGCTTATGTTTAAAATATTCAGTGAAAAATACAGGAGGTGAAATTGAATATAGTGTGAGACTTACTCTATCAAAATGATGTATGTGCTGCTTTGCGACTATCACAGTAAAGAGTGGCTCAGGCTAGAGTCATCCCCGGATGCTAATTCCAGGGGAGGGGTTCAGTGAGGAGAGGGTATTCACATGGCCCTACCACCTCCACAGCCTGGTTGTTAAAAAAGAGCCAATAACTATGCAGTGGAGAAACCAGATAACTCCTTGATGAGGTGATCTCGATTCACATCAGGAGGGAAGGGCAGATGGATATCATGTCCCCAGTCGGGATGCTGAAGACACAGCATTGACAAAGTGCTCCAGCCCAAGATGCAGGACCTGGCTCAGATCACGGGGACCCACCAGCAAACCTCAAATGAGGAATCTTCTATTTTAAAAAGTGGGGGGGGCGGGGCATGCAGTAGGCAGCTGATTGATATTCCTCTCACATCAGTTTCTCTCACTCTCCCTCTCTCTTTAAAAATCAATACAAATATACACTGAGTAGCCAGATTATGATGATCTCTGAACACATAATAATCTGGCCACTCAGAGGCCCGGTGCATGAATTCGTGCATGGGTTGGGGTCTGGCCAGCCTGGCCAGGGGGAGGGGACATGGGTGGTTGGCTGGCCTGCCTGCTGGTCAAACTCCTGGTTGAGGGGACAATTTGCATATTAGCCTTTTATTATATAGGATATACACTGAGTGGCCAGATTATTATGCGTTCAGAGATCATAATAATCTGGCCACTCAGTGTATATATTTCCAAAAGGAGTGGGGACTATATTTCAAAAATGCCAATGTCATAAAAATCAAAGAGAAATCGAGAACATGTTCCAGATTAAAGGAGACTAATGAGACATAACAGCTAAATGCAATAAGCTAACTTAACCTGTGAAGAATCCTGTACAGAGGGGAAAACAAGTATGGAGAGTAGAATGGATATAAATCTTAGATCAACATTCCTTTGCTGAAATTGATAACTGTACTGTTGTTATGTATAATCATGTCCTTTTACTCAGGAAATACAGACCCAAGTGTTAAGGACCAAGACATGCAATTACACTGAAATGATTCAGAAAAAAATTACAGGCATCATTACATACACATCAACACATAGAGAGCAAGAGATGAAACAGACAGGGCAACATGCTTACAATGCAATGTGGGAAAGGGCAGATGACATGCTAGGTACTATTTTTATTCTTGCAATTTTTTGGTAATTTTGAAATGATTTCCAAATAAAGTTCATGTTTACACGCATGCATATACATATACATACACATAAAACAGCTTCTCATTATTCACAGTAGTTATGTTCTATAAAGTCATCACCTGTGCTGAATTAGCAAATACCAAGCCACTGCTCCCGGCGGAAATATGGGTTTAGGTTCCCTCAAACCTCTGATCAGGACGTTTTAGTCAACTGATCATACATAAACATATTTTGTGTGTGATTCTGTGTAAAGACATCTTATTTAACACATGCTGTTGACTCATTAACAACTCAAGGCCAACAGTACAGCAGGTCTTCGAATAACATTGTTTTGTTATAATGGTGATGGGGGAAAAATCGATTCTTGGCCGGGACCACTGTCAGTGTGACATCTGCACATCCCTCCCATGTCTGCATGGGTTTTCTCTGGGGACTCTGGTGTCTCCCGACATTCCAAAGACCTGCATGTGAGATAAACTGGCATGCCTACATTGTCCCAGTCCGAGTGGGTGTGGGTGTGAGTGGCACTGTGATGGAAGGGCGTCCTGTGCAGGTGGGTCCCACCTTGTGCCCTGAGCTGCTGGGAGAGACCCAGCTCTCTGTGACCCTGAACTGGAATAAGCAGGCTGGAATAAAATGATCTTACCTATTTTTATTCTTCTTAAATGTATGTATAGCTCACATTTATTTCAATGTTTAATATTAGAAGTGTCTGGGGTCTTTATTTAGAAGTTTGGTGATGTTTTTGTGACCAGAAATATGCCATGGGAACTTAACTCGTTTATATCAATTAGCTAATCGCAAAACTGGTTTTGTTATATGTCATTTCGCTTAAAGTTGCAATCTCCAAGAACCCACCAATGATCTTAAGTGAGGACTTACTGTATAATTCATGCCTGAACAAAGCTTATTTATTTTTCAAATATATTTTCATTGATTTCAGAGAGGAAGGGAAAGGGACAGAGAGAAACATCAATGATGAGTTACTGATCGGCTGCCTCCTGCACACCCCACACTGGGGATCGAGCCTGCAACCGGGGCATTTGCCCTGACCGGGAATTGAATGTGACCTCCATGGTTCACAGTTTGACACTTGACCATTGAATCACATCGTCCAGGCTGAACGAAGCTTATTTAACACACAGATTTTCTTTGTAGGGCACATAGCCATCACTTAGGGGTCATTGTAAACAGCAGAAATCACCAAGTAAAAAGCACAAAAATGTGGGAAAGGTGGCACTAAATAGATTTCGAAAAGGACACGTTTGCAGTATGAGAGCTGAAACAAGAAGGGGAGAGCTGCCTTGTTACCCTCGGCTGGGAGCTGGCAGGCCAGGCAACCCAAATTTTCCTCTGCTCTGCGCATGTCCATAAATGACCACAAAATTGTTGCGAATATTGATTTCAGGGTTATAAACACATTTTAGTTGCAAATTTGCGAATATGGAATCTGTGAATAATGAGGCTTGATTGTGCATATCCGTGTGCACACACACACACTTCGGAAAGTTCAGGAAGGCTACCACTTACAAACACTAACCTTGGTCATCTCTGAGTAGGAGGGCTACTAGTATTTTCTTCTTTATATATTTTTGTTTTTTTCTCAGAAGTTTCCCAAGAGGCATGTATTACTTTATAATAAACATTTCTTTAAAACAGGGAAACAAGGTTAAAAAGCAGGAGGAATTCTGAATCAAGATGGACTGCGCGTGGGTTCCTCTGTGAGAGACCCTATTGTGAAGCCTTTGCATGATGCATCTTTGTTTGCATTTCTGGTGATTTGTCACGTTTTCCTGCCTGTGCAGGAGTGCAGTGGGAGTGCCACAGTGTCTCCCGGGACCAGAGAGCTCCTTACCTCTTGTTTGTGGGTCTTATCTTGCTGGTGGATGCCGTTCGCAGAACCCGAATTGCCAATGGCCTGTAAGAGTCATGGGCAGATGCTGAGAGAGGTTCACCAGACAACAGTTCCTCGTTCGTCCACTAGATAGCGTTGTCTTCTTGATAGGATCGTCTCGGGCTCCAAACTGATCAGAGCTCTTTGGAATGGGAGTCCCAGGACCCGTAGACCAAAGCTCTCGCGGCAAGGTTGCATCTCTCCCCTTGGTCTGAGATCCTCATGGCAAAGCCATGTACCCCTTGGGCTGGGGCTCTCAGAGCACATGCCTATGTCTCTCCCCGCTAGGCCAGGGTTCCCAGGATCAATAGGGTTGCCTCCCCCTTCAGACTAGGTTTCTGAGGACAGGGCCGCCTTCCCCTGACAATGGGGGTTCCCAGGATAGGGCCATGCTCCATGAGGACACTGCCCGCTGGCTTGCCTGGTCAGCCCAGCCCTGGCCCATGGCTCACCGGGGACTTGTCAGGACTGCTCCTCAGGGCCTCCATGAGCTTCTCCACCTGCTGAGCCTGGTCCAGTGCATCCCGCAGTGTGTCCTCTGTGCTCATCAGCTGGTGCTGTAGCCTAAGGAGCTCAGGTGCCGAGGATGGGTCAATGAGGGAGTAGCGCCTCTGATCCGACAGCGACTTCTCTTTGTCCTAGAAGTGGCCGGAGAAAAGAAGACCATGCGTGAGGGTGCAGTGTGCATGTGTGTTAGGGGAGGTGACCTCCTCCAGGCAAGAAATTCTCCTGGCCCCGCCCCATCTCTGGGCCAGGCCCCCCCCCCTCACCTGAGGGCCCCTACTGAAGCAGGCTCTGTCAGATGCTTCACATCCTCCAAGTTGCAAAATCCAGACACCTTCCTCTTTCCTTCTTGATTCTCCCTACTCTCTCCACACTGTCTTATATGGGTCCCTCCTCTTGACGGCCAGACCCCATCCTATAGTGACTTCTCTACTCCTCCTCCCCTACCCAGCAGGACACAGCGGCCCCACCCTGATGGTCTCTGGAGACACACCTGCCTTTATACAAACTTGCCCCTTTCCTCCTGACATTCATGTGTGAACCCCCACTGCAGGGCCCTGAACAAGGAGCTGCTTTCTGGTTGATTACTTCTCTGGGTGGGGAACTCACCTGCATAGGCCCCTTACCTCTGGATAGGTCAGATTCTTAGACAGCATTCCTTTGCATTGCATCCCCAGACTGCCACATAGCAGCCAGCCACGATGCCTGCAAAAACAGCTGCCTGCGACCCCTCCACCAGCTGCATCACTGACCCTGTGGTTCTAGGGGACTGTGAATTCTCTGGGGCTTGGCGGTTCCTGTGATGGCTCCATAAGGTCACCACTCTCCTGGCCTGACATCAGGGCAGCCTCAGTTCCGCCCTAGCATTCCCTGCCCGCACATACCAGCCCAGTCAGCTTTTCACGAAGGCCCCGGATGTCATCCTTGAGTTTCTGCTCCTTGATCCGCCACTCAGCCTTGTGGACCTCACGGCTCAGGTCCCTCTCGGGCCCTGGGGAGTGGCGATTGGCTTCCAGCAACAATACCCGCAATTCGTTCAAGCTCCTGGGGGAGGGAGTTGGGGAGGGTGGGGCAAAGAACAGCTACAGTCACTCCCACACTCCAGCTATCTGCCAAATGCCTAGAGACGGCCACTCTGAGGGGGAGACTGGCTATTAAAACAGCACCTGCGCCAGAAGGGGCCAGAGTGGAAACATGAGGCATGAAATCATTCAACTACAGTCAAAGAGGGACCAGGATTTAGGGACGAAACACTGAAGAGGACTTGGCCTTTCATAGAATGTTTTTAAAGTTGTTTATTTTTTTAAAGAGAATATTTATTTAACTAAAAAATTAAGCAAAGCAAACAAAATATTCATCCAAGGGCACCCATGAAGCAAAACATTTTAAATGGCTGAAATCAGATGAGTTTTCTTTCCTATGTCAACCCTTAATCAACTGGCAGGAGCTGCCTGGAATACTGTGATGAGAACGATTCTCAGGCACATCCAGGCTGTGCAGAAAAGAGTGCGGTAGTCAATGAGCAATGTCTATAATAGGCACAGGCTTAGAGAATAGGACACACTCCTTCTAAGCCTTTCCCCTTCCCTCCAACTACTATAGAGGAGAGGGAAACTCCCTCACTAGGTGGCCATGGGTAGTTGAGAACAAAGTGGAAGTCCCTTTCCTCCTCCTTCCTGCTATGGATGTGATGGCTGGAGCTCTAGCAGCCACTTTGCAACCATGAGGAAGAGTTCAAGAGAACCAATCACTTAGCACTGATAATTTTAGCTATTGAATGTTCATCCATAGCTACTCCCAGATTTCTATTATGTGAGGAAAGTAAGTCTCTACTGGTTAATCTGCCAAAACATTCCTAGCTGATCTCCCACTCCTATCCTTAGTATCACAGGAGCGTGGAGGAGCTCATGGTGGCCTACTTCAATAAAGCAAGGCTTCAAAGAAGAGATGGGCTAAGAGCTAAGCCTCGAGCATGGACTGGACAGAGTGAAATGTCCAAAAAGAAGAGGTAGCAATTGAGTAAGTGATGAAGGACCGAGGAAGAAATGAGCCTGTTGATAGCAGGAAGACAGACTCCTCAGAGGAGGCAAGACTGGGCTGAACCCCAAGAATAAAATATCTGATTTGGACAGGGGAGGATACGGGAGCAAGACAGCAGTGGAGCCTTGACGGAGCATCCGGCTGGCTGTGAGTTCATGCTGGGAAGGAATGTTCCCCAGTTGCACCTGTTTCACTCCCTCCTGGGAAGGGCCACATTTTCTAGAGAGGTGCTAAATTTAAAGCAAATCTAGCACAGAAACTCCCAGTGTGTCATCAGCCTTAACAGGAGGGGAAGGGAAGAGACACCATTTCCTTTAAAAAAAGATGTTTGTACTTTAACAAGAATCCTTTAAATCAGAGGATGAATCTCAATGTTTACAGGGGCTGGCAAACCATGCCCATAAGTGGGTATAAGTAAAATAATGAAGAGGGGTGGAGGACTTGGGACAGGAGATGTCTCTGTCCACCGAGAGAATGCAGGTACTCCCCAGCAATGACTGGTTGTTACTATGCTAGGAGTCAGCCTATTGTTGTCAGAACTTCTGGAGAAATCTAGATTTTATGTGCAATCTTCTGATTTTTAAATGTTCATCTAGGTGTTCTTTTCTCCCTAAAGCCTCATATGGGTTACACAAACCATGTCTATAAACTGGAACCAAGTGGTTCTCAAAGTGTGGCATGGGGAACCCTCAGGGGTCCCCAAGACTCTTTCAAGGGATCCTTGGGTCAAAACTATTTTCACTATCATTTCTCATGTGCATACAATGAATTTTTTTCTTGGGGTTACGTAACATATTAATGATCTGAAAACAATATTAAAATACGCTCTTTTCTACCTACAAATCACTGTGAGGCCAGATTTTCATAATATACTTCAACCAAAACAACGAACTGCAAAGACTGAATACAAAATGTTAAACAATGCCCCTCTTTTCATTAAATATCTTTTTGTTTTGGAAAACAGTCACTTTTTATCAAATGCATGTTATTTATGGTACATGCAATTGGTTTATTATTTTTAAACTGAGTTAATAAATATTTTTACATTCCTCACTTTTAATTTCTAATATGACAAATATAGAATAAACAAACACAAGCTCCTTGGGAATCCTCAATAAATTTTAAGAGTTTAAAGGTAGCAATGAAGACCAAGAAGTTTGGGAACCACTAGTCTTCCCTATAAGTTCTGCTTGGAGAAAGAACTGTGTTAGGGAGGATTCTGAGGCCTCATCTGAGCTTAGCATATGCCACCTATCCTACTCAGTCCATCCTTGCCCACCTCTGGAGAAGACTGGCTAATGTCAGGTGGCGTGAGGGTCAGGGCAGAGGGAAGACAGCTGGTGGCAGGGCCAGGCAAGTCTGAGTACACTCCCCACGGCTACGCACCGCTCCTTCCTGAGCAACTCCTGGCTGATGAGCACCAGCTGGCCTGAGGCGTCGTGGGTCTTCCGGGACACGGCCTCCAACTCGGCCTCCAAGCGCCGCTTCTCTTTCTGGAGGATGTCCACCTTCTTCTCCCCCGACTTGCACTTGCTCTCCAGCGCTGAGGGTCAGCCAGCAGGAAAGAAGGAGGGGTCAGGATCGCCGTGGGAATCTGTCCCACCAGAGGGCCCGGGCCCAGGCAGGGAGCCAGTTTTCTCAGAGGGTGTGTGTGGGGGTGTTCACAGTGACACACGCCACTGAGTGGGCCTCTCAGGTCCTGCAGAGCCAGGCAGCCAGGGGCCGAGAGAACAGCCACAAAAAGCAGACCAGGACCTCAAGCACAGAGCCTGGGCCCTGGGTGGTGGGAAGCAGTCCGCCCCTGAGACATTCCACTCCTGCCTGAACAAGCACAGGCTCTGGCTTCACCTTTGCCTTGGAGGAACTGAGGTCAGCGGACCTCTGTTGGAACCAATTAGGCCCTGTGAACTTGATGGGAACTGGAGAGGTGGGGTGGGAACCATTTCCCAGCACGGGGGCCATCTCACGGACACCACCCCTGACACTGTGGCGGACAAGAAGCAGGGCCAGTTTGTCACCAAGTCACAAATTCCCAGCGCCCTGCCTCATCCCAGGCTCCCCCTGTCCTCACTTCCCCTGTGCCTTGCTCTCTGCTGCAGCCTGTGCCCTTCCCCCGATTCTAAAACCCTGGTATTTCTTCCAGAGGCTGGGGCGGATAGACAGTGTCAAAGTGGCCTGAGAAACCAAAAAGTTCTGGTGGTATTTCAGAACAGCGTGGCCGCTGGCAGGAGAAGCTGGCTGGGGTCCCGAGTCTATTATGGACCATGAAAGGGGTACTATTCCCCCACTCACTGCTGCCCATGGAAGTCCAGTGTAGTTGAACTGGCCCAGGCCACCTCCTCCTCAAGGCAGAGTGCGGGCAGGCACCCGACCTAGATGCCAACCCTCTCCATGCTCCACTGGCAAGTGGCCCCGAGGAAAGCCCCTGCATCTGCCCTTCGGGAGGGAGACTTACCACTTACTTGGGCCCTGAGCATCTCAGTCTGGTTCGTCAAGGCTGTCACCTCTTTGTCCCTCTTGTTCAGCTTGTCCTGCAGGCCTAGGGGAGAAGGGAGAGATGAGGGGCCATTAATATTCCAGGTCCAGTGGCCGCCTCCCGTCCCTGTGGGTAGCTCACTCTGAATTAAAGGCTTCAGTATTGTGTGGTCTCAGGCAACTTAACTCTCAGAGTTTCCTTGAGTGAAAAGTGGAGATGATAATAATGGTGCCCATGTCACAAGGTCATTTGCATTCAATACTGGATAGACAAATCAGGCTGGCGTGGCACAGTGGTTGAGTGTTGATGTATGAACCAGAAGGTTGCAGTTCAATTCTCGGTCAGGGCACTTACCTGGGTTGTGGATATGATCCCTGGTTGGAGTGAGAATGAAAGGCAACCAATCGATGTGTCTCTCTCACATCAATGTCTCTCTCTCCCCCTTCCTCTCTCTAAGCATGTCCTTAGGTGAGGATTAAAAAAAAATGGCCAAGAGAATTTTTGAAAGAGCAGAGTTAGGCAAGGGCAGCCTTGCCAGTAATTAAAAACCAAACAGAGCTTGGATAATTAAAACATTATAGGCCGAGGCTGGAGCGGCTAAGTTGGTTGAAGCATCGTCCTCCAGAGCAGAGGGTCATGGATTCGATCCCCGGTCAGGGCGGGTGTAAGAGGCAACTGATCGATGTGTCTCTCCTCTCTCTCTCTCTCTTCCTCCCTTTCTAAAATCAATAAAAATTTTTTTAAAATTATAGAATTGGCACATGAACAAATAGAAAGGTCATTGGAAAGGAATAGAAAATCCAGAAATAGAGTCAGTTACATAAGGAAAGTTAAAAATAAGGTTGGCAATTCAAATCAGTAGAGAAGGGGAGATAAGTTTTTCAAATATGGGGTACTCTTTTAGGAAAAAAATAAAAATGGATCCTTACTTCACACCTTCTAGAAGGATGAATTCTAGAGTGATCAGAGATTTAAACATAGAATAAGGAACTAAAAAGTACTAGAAGAAACCATGAGATAATTAATAAATTAATAAATACAGATGCCCCCCCAAGAAAGATAGATTTAAGAAAATCTGCATGGCAAATATCATTATAAGAAAAGCCAAATCACAACTTAGGGGATATGTTTGCAATGTCATAAATAAGGAATTTCTTAAAAATGAACAAAAAGATCACTAACAATAGGAATAAAATGGGTAAAGTATGCAAGGAGACATGGAAATGGCACTTCATTCACAGTGAGAGAAAGCTAAATTGAAATTTCATCAGGCAACATCTTTTACTCTTCCAATTGGCAGAGATCACAGTTTGCTGAAATATTGTTGGTGAGGCCTGTGAGGAAACACACTTTTTTTCTTATTAAAAAAATGTTTTTATTGATTTCAGAGCGAGGAAGTGAGAGGGAGAGAGTTAGAAACATCAATGATGAGAAAGAATCACCGATTGGCTGCCTCCTGCACACCTCCTACTGGGGATCAAGCCTGCAACTTGGGCATGTGCCCTGACCGGGAATCAAACTGTGACCTCCCGGTTCATGGGTCAATGCTCAACCACTGAGCCATACTGGCTGGGCAAGAAACACACTTTCAACCGCAGCCAGTGAGAGTCAAAATTGGTTGAGCCCAAGGAGGAGATAATTTACTGCAGCACTGTTTGCAACAAAGACTAAAAACAATCTACAATCCATCAGCAGGAAACTGGCTAAATGATGGTAGCTCCACACAATGGCATATTCTGCACCACGGAAAAGAATGTAGTGATAAGGAAAAGTCTCCAAGACACGTTATTAAATGGAAGAAAGTAAGAGGCCGACCAGAGTGGGAGGCATGGCACCATCTGTTACCTATTTGCTTGTGTGTGCAGAAATGCTCTCTGCATGGGGACAGAAGCTGACCAACTTTGTGCCTTTGGGAAGGGAACAGGGAGTAGGACCCTTCACCTTATGCCCTTTGAACCATTTGTAGTTTATACCTATTTTAAAAATAATGTAAAACCAAACAAACAAGGTATGCCCAGCTCTCAATAAACCCAGCTGCAGCCCTCCTCACCTGCGGGTGGGGTGATGGCTCGTGCATGCAGTAGGCACCTCTCCCCAAATGGCAGATGATGCAAAACCAAGTGGCACCCAGCTCAAAGGCAGAACCAACCAGCTTGTCCCCAAAGCCCGTGCCCCACCTGCCCAGCGGCCACTCACCCTCCACAGTCTCCTTCATCCTCTTCTCCCCTGAAATGTCATTTGACTCAATCATCTGAAAGAAGAGGACTGTAAGGGGGATGCTCGCCTCCCCTCTCTGCCCCCAGCCCCAGCCAGCCCAGCAAACTCCATGCCTATACTACATAAGGGGACTTGCTGTGGCAGGGAGCACAGAAGTCCTTGAGATGACCACCTGACAACAGAGGACCCCTCCTTTGTTCCCATCATCCCAAGGCTGCTGTGTGGCTCCCATTGAACACCTCCTACCCCTACCTCTGTTGAAAATGTTTATTATCTTGAACAGATCTCTCCTTCCCTGGGATGCCTACAGAGAATCTGGTCTTGGGAATCTGTTTCAACAACATCCAGAGGCAAGATTCCAGCCTCGGTTTCCCTCCACAAAACAAGCATCGACTGCCATGGGGCAGTGTGTGCAGAGCATACTCAGGGCTGGCTCCCAGAGGGACCTCAAGAAATGCTCCTTTCTTTCTCTCTATCACTTCTTTTAAATAATAAACTCAGAAGCCGAAGAATATCAAGGAAAAAAAATCTGGGCAAACATCAACTGGCTCCTTACTGCTTCCTTCTCCGAAAGTCTCTAGCCTCCTGTCCAAGTTGGCTGTCCTCTGAGCTTGCAGCTTGTCAGAGTCTAACACTGCAGATCAGGATGGCACAGAGCTGAACAGGCAGTCACCTCCATCAACCTGCCCTTCACATTTCTTCTCATACATCCCAAGCCCCGTTTTGTTCTCAGCTAGTGGTAACTAAGACCCTAGATCGTTACTTACAAACACTGCAGGGAAAATGAGGCACACACTAAAAACATCTTTTTAAAATTCTTATTACACTAGACTAAAAATCCAGTTGTACCTGGACATGTGGGTCCAGACTGAGACCCCGTGTGTGTAGAAGTCAAGAGAGGTCTTCTTGAGATCACTACCCGAGGACTGTGACTGAGGAGCAGGAGGCCACTCAGACCTTTGTCCCCCATGCTCTGTGGAGCTACAGCAGCCCCAAACCTCTCCAGCTAAGGGAGTCCATGTGTGGGGTTCCAGCCCGACGCCCCGCCTGAGAAGCCAATCAGGACATAAGCATATAGGCTAACCTGGGGCTCTTCCTTCCCCTCTGCCCAGGATCCTGGGAGAGCACTTCCTAGCAAAAGGAGGCCGGAAGGCTGCTACAGTGAGACCTCAAGGCATGACAGGCACTCTGTACTCGGACCTCCTGAAGACTTATTGCTGGAATGCTGAGTTCTAGTGTAAAAGTACAAGGAGAACTGGAGCCCAAGAACCCCCGGGGCCTGTAAAAAGGCAACGATTGTGCTGCTAGCTGTCCCTTCATATCAAACTTGACGTTTGTCATCCTCTGGCACCAGGGTTGGGCACCACCTCTGCCACTGGTGGGCAGAAACCCTGGAAAGGTTACTCATCTTGAGGTCTTGGTTGGATCATCTATGAAATGGAGCATTGACCTCGTGGGAATGAAGTTGAAATGGGGCAACATAGGGCCTGGCACAAGGTGTGGTGCCCGGAGCCACTCAAAAGGCCCTTCCCAGCCCCACTGGAATGAACACAACCCATCTGGACCTCGCTAGTGTGCTCAGCCGGGACATCTGGATTTGGAGCAAAGCTGATACTGTGGCAGTAGCTTCTTCAGGGCTACCCCCTCCGGCCTTCCAGACCCTACTCCTGGGACCTCCACTCTGGGAAAGTGACCACTGGACTGTGGCTCGTCTCATTAGGACCAGCAGAAAGAGGGCGCCCTCAGATCCCCTGGGTCAGCACTCCAGGTGAAGATGGGAGCCCGGGGATGGGCAGGGCTTGTCCACATCAAGGCCAGCCCACGGCACAGGGGACTCACAGCAGGACATGTGTGGGCACATCAGGGACTTGGGGACTTGGAGGAAGCCTGTTCTCTGCTCTGAGGTACATCTCTCTCCAGGCCTGGTCTGTGGGGGACCCAGCCAGGTCAGCTCAGACCACCGTGGGTCCCCACAGTCATCGGGCCAGCTGCCCTTCTCACAGAGGCACGAGAGGTTCCCTCCTCTGAGCCTAGTGCCCCCATATCTCAATGGATATGTACCTGGGGGCAATGAGAACGCTTCCCCGGGCTGAAAAAAGGTCAGTAAATACTAGGCCCTCCCCAGCCAGCTCTCAAGCCTGAGCTGCTGTTGCCCACAGACCCCGCACAGCCCATAAGAAGGTGCTGCATACGTTGGTGTGCTGGGACGAGCACAGGGACTCGACAGCCTGGAGTCTGTTTTCAGCGACCAGCAGCTTCTCCCGCAGCCTCTCGGCCTCCTGCTTGCTCTGGGCCTCCGACCGCTGCAGCAGCTCGTAGTCCAGCATCTTCTTCTCAGCCAGGGAGATCTGCTCCTTGAGGAACTCAATGGCCTGCGCCTGGCCCCGGTACTCTGCGTCCAGCTTCTCCAGCTCATGCACCCGCAGCTCGGCATCCCGGCGCTGGTCCTGGGCCTCCTGCAGCTCCAGCCGGTGCTGGCCAGCCTGCACCTCCAGCTGGGCCCGCCAGTGCTGCTGCAGCCCGGCCAGCTCCTCCTGGGCCTCCTGCAGCTTCTGCCGCAGGCCCTCCTTCTCCTTCACATGCATGGCGGTCTCGATGTCGTGCTTGGCGCGCAGGTTGCCCAGCTCCAGCTGGTGCTCCATCTTGATGCCCTCCATCACAGCCTTCAGCTCCCCGATCTCCTTCTGCTGGGCTCCAGGGCCCGAGTTCAGGGTGGCCTTGAGGTCCTCCAGGGACTTCTGATGGTCCGAGGCCAGTGAGTCCAGCTTGGACTTCCAGTTGTCCATGAGCCCCATGTTCTCGCTGGTGGCCTGCTGGACCTTGGCCTTGAGGTCCACCACCTCCTGTGCATACTTCTCATTGGCTGCCCGGAGCTTCTCCACCTCAGCCTGGTAGGCCCTCAGGGCCTTCTCGTACTTGTCCCGCAGCACGCCGCTCTCCCTCTGGTGCTCCTTGCTGGCTGACAGCAGCCGCTCCCGCAGCTGCAGGGTCTCGGCGGCCTCGGGGTGGTCGGCGGGCGGCGGGCCGGAGTGCAGCAGGCACTGCTGCAGCTCCTCTATCTCGCCCCGCCGCAGGTTCAGCTCCTCCTCCAGCTGCAGCACCCGCGACTTCTCGGCCACTGTGGTCAGCTACCGGAGAGAGAGGGAGACGGTGAGCAGGCCGGCTGGAGAGCAAGGGGATGCAGCAGGGGTGTGAGGGCCTCCTCACTACTCAAGGGCCCTAGTCCCTGTGCGGTAAGGTCATGAGAAGGAAAGGGCATCCACTCCTACCCAAGTGTGGCTTTTCTCAGTGGCCTTGCCCACCACACCTCCCAGAAAGAGCCCCCTGACTGGTACCCCAGCGATTCAGGGAGTCAACTGTCTCCACTGCACCAGGTGTGGGACAAATTGGTGGTTAAAAACCCACTTATTTGAGGTTATGGCTTTCTTTCAGTTCATGTTATTTTTAAAGGGCAGAGACGACAGGGAAGTTTATCAGTCCCCCAGCTGAAGTGGGTGGACTCAGGGCCTGTCTGCAGGGGGTGGCCAAAGAAGGGCCAGTTGAATGCCTAAAGCAAAACCTGCCTCCTGAGGGAGAACTCCGAGATCAGATGTTCCACCCTCCAAAAACCCACACCTTGATCAAGTGAATGGTCACAGATTTGGAAACAAAAATATTTAAATGTTTTAAATCTGTTACAAGCTTAGCTCTAACCGGTTTGGCTCAGTGGACAGAGCGTCAGCTTGCGGACTCAAGGGTCCCAGGTTCGATTCCGGTCAAGGGCATGTACTTTAGTTGCAGGCACATACCCAGTAGGGGGTGTGCAGGAGGCAGCTGATAGATGTCTCTATCTCATCGATGTTTCTAACTCTCTATCCCTCTCCCTTCCTCTCTGTCAAAAATCAATAAAAAAATATATTAAAAAAAGTCAGACATCATTATTTAAAAAAAAAATGAAAAAATCTGTTACAAACTTAAACGTTTTTGTTTCTGAAGCTGACCTTTATTTTTTTTAAGATTTAAAAATATATATATCTTAATGATTTTTTACAGAGAGGAAGAGAGAGGGATAGAGAGCTAGAAACATCGATGAGAGAGACACACCGATCAGCTTCTACTGGGGATGTGCCCACAACAAAGGTACATGCTCTTGACTGGAATCGAACCTGGGACCTTTCAGTCTGCAGGCCGACGCTCTATCCACTGAGCCAAACCGGTTAGTTCAATTAACCTGTTTTTGTTTTTTTCAATCAGGTTGAGCCCTAGGTCAGTGGTCAGCAAACTGCGGCTCGCGAGCCGCCGTTTGCCACTCTGTTGACTAATGAGTTTGCCGACCACTGACCTAGACTCTCGATTCCAATAATTACAGGCTGTTGTTCCTTGTGATTAAGTCCCTATCCCAGTGGTTGGCAAATTCATTAGTCAACAGAGCCGCAGTTTGCCGACCACTGCCCTAGGTTAAGGTGCCTGGGTGTGGAGGGCTGCAGCCTGTCAACTGTGACTGGGTCAGTTTCTGCCAGTAGCCTCTGTGCACACGAGTGTGTACTGCACAAACACACGGTCACTGGGCAACACTTAGTGTGCAGTGCCCTCTGTGTCTCCCAGATGCCCCCCACATGCACACACTCCCTGGTGCTGAGGCTGACATGCAGAGACTGACCACTGCTCACCCCACACCCCATGCTGTTTACGCCCCAATCACTGCTCGCTGGCTGTTAGCACCTTTGCCAGGAGAACGGTGGCTGCACTGTCCAGTGGGCTAGGCCAGCCAGTTTGGATGTGTGTCCCTGCACAGGGGGGCAGTCCCAGGACATGCATGGGCTATGGAGGGGCCAGCTGGGCCTGGAGCCCGGACTTGGAACCAGGCCCTGGGACTTGGGGAGAACCACCCCCAGAGCTTTCCCTAGCCTAGGAACCACTCCCTAGCCCATCATATCACAGCAGCCACACCCTGGACTGACACAGAAACCCATGTCCTAGGGACACCCCTCTTTCCCCAGCCCCAGGTCCTTCAGGGGGCCCCTCCTACCACCATATTTAAGACCTTCCAGGCTAGAGAAACTGGACCTATAGCCCCCAACCTCACCTTCCCAGCTGGAAGAAGGGAGGCATGGATGGGTTGTCTCCGTGACTGCCTGCAGGAGGCAGACCTTTCCCTAGAGACCCCTGATTTCTGAACCTGACCAAGCCTTGTCATGGCAATGCATGGGGAGGGAGGGTGGCGGAGGGTCTCACAGGACACTCCCAGCCAAGGGGACCAGCTGGGGAGCAAAGTCCCAGAGAGCCAAGCCCCTCCTCCCCAATAGGCATCCGTGTCAGTGGAGCGGAGGCAGTGTCTGACCCTCCACTTCCCTCCTAGAAAAGGCACAAAAGGGAAAAAACAATGAGGACAGCAGCCAAGGACAGAGAAAATAATCAAACAGAGAAGCCCCAGGGGCGTCCAGGGACAGGGCACTGGCGGGCGGAGGCGGCAGGCGTGTTACCCTGTTGTCGGCTAATTCTCGGAGCAGGCGCTCGGCCTGCGCCTTCTCCAGTAGCAGGCTCTGCTCCAGCTCCCCAATGCGCGCGTGCTCCAGCTGTGTCTGGGTCTGGTCCACCCGTGGGTGGGGAGGGAGGGGGAGGGCAGAGGGCACAGGGAAAGGAAGCCGGAGGAAGAGAGAGGGAAAGAAAGAGAGAGAGGCGGCGTCATCTACCAGGAAAACAGGTTGAGGAGAGGAGGTGGCTGAGGGAAAGAGAGGAGGTCTGGTGAGATGGGCCTGCCTCCTGCCCTTGCGTCCTGGCTGGGTTTCTTTACGGGCACCCTGGGTCCCTCTGTCACCTCCAGGTGGCCCTCCCCTTTGCAGCTCTGGGGAGGAGCGCCAGCCTTCTCCCATTCCCCATGGGGACTCTGCGGGCTGTTTTTCAGGCCAGGCACAGGATCCTGCACACAGCCACCAGGATGGATGAAGAGTAAATGACCCCAGGGTTCCTGGCCCTCATGGTTCTCCCAGCCTGGCCTCCCTGGTGGAGGCTGAGTTGTGCCTCCCACTGTTCAGCCCCAAGCCCGGCCTGTTGGTGCCCAACCCCCCGGGCCCTGCAGAGACGGCCAGTCTCCTGAAAGCACAAGGGCATTTCTGTCCCAGCTTCACAACTCCCACTTCACACGCTAACAAAGCCCAGCATTCTCCACGCATCCAGGCTGGCATTTGGGTTTCCCATAACAGATCGGTGAGCACCCAGACTACTATGGAGGCCAGTTCATGGTAGGGAGAGGCATGATCCTCCTTATCCTCCTGCCTGTCCCATCCTCACCCAGGAGAAACAAGATTAAAGCAAGTCTGTGGGGCAGTTCTGAAGAGGCAGGCTCAGCAACGTAGCACATATTTGTAAAAAGAATACACACCGGACACCAACAAGGCTGATGGCAACAGTTTAAACTGGTACCTCCCGTCCCTGAAATACGTTTGCAGTTCATCAAGAACTACAGAGATATTCATGTCCGTTGGCCTGTGACCTTATATATTTCTGTGAGTTTTCCTAGACTCTCGATTCCAATAATTACAGGCTGTTGTTGTTCCTTGTGATTAAGCCCCTATGCCAGTGGTGGGCAAACTCATTAGTCAACAGAGTGGCAAACCACAGCTCGAGAGCTGCATGTGGCTCGTAAGCCGCAGTTTGCCGACCACTGTCGTAAAAGAACTATAAAGGTTCCCTCTTTCTCTCTCAAGAAGGCAGCATGCTGCAATGCTAACAAGCAGCTACACTCAGTCTCTTCCAGAAAATCACAGGCTGATGATGTTGCCTCATCCCAGCCTCGCAGGCCATATTCCCACCCAATGGTGGGCACAGTACACTGCCTGAGACCCAGGCTAGACGGAGCATGATCATAAATGCCCTACTGGTGGCCCCACTGGTGGCCCCACAGGCAAGGAAAAGCCCCGAGCATTACAATTTTAAGGGCAATTTCATTTGGTGTCCCCCAAGAGGACTCTTCTCCATCACCTTCAGAACGTCTAGCCTTCTGGTCCATAGACTGGGGTCTTTGTGGGGGCACAGGGAGCTCAGTGGAATTGCTCTGGTGCTCAATAATTAAGGTAAATTCGATGTACTAGTAGGAGCTTGAGGGGCAGCCTCAGAGGCTAGATTTTAGGTGGGGTGGATGGTTTGGCCTTCCAATCTGCTCCAGGGACGCTGCCCAGGGCCTGTGGGGGGCCACCACACTCCTGTCTCAGTCACTGTCAGGTCCCCTGGAGTTAATGTTCTGAAAACCACCATCAAGGCTGTCTCCCCCTCCTGCGGGAGAGGCCACTCCAGGCAGAGAAAGCCTCGGCTCAGAATCGCACAACTTCAGGCAGTGCAAGGTCCAGACTCAGGCCGCTGGACCCCAGGACGGGTGCCTTTCCCAGACCAGCTGGACTCCGAGGGGAGGCGGGGTTTCCGTCAACAACGGGAGCAGTGACGGAGACTTCTGAGATCCCTATCCTGGAGCCCTGCCTGAAGGACCTGCGGCTCACTTCCTTCTCCTCACATGGACCATGTCACCCCCCTCCAAAGCACACAGCCATGCCTGGCACATTTTTATTATTAATTAGCGAAGGAGCTTCCCCAACTGCACAAGGGGCTCCTGAAGGTCATGGGCACATGTCACCCCTTTAGATGTCCCTTCAGGCCTCACACCAAATCCTCCTCAACCAATAGCTGATTCTGTGTTCATAAAACTGGCTCTTTCTGTCGCGTGAAAATGGAAAATAACACTGAGGGGAGAGACAGGAACAAACGGAGAGATGCTTGGGACATGTTACATGTGGGCTCCTGTACTGGACTGAGTAGCATCCCCCCAAATTTCGAACCCACCTGGAACTTCAGAACGTAGCCTTGTTTGGAATAGGTTCTTTGCACATGTAATTATTTAAGATGAGGTCAGATAGATTAAGGTGACCTGAAATCTGATGACTGGTGTCCTTATAAGAAGGTCATATGAAGAGATGCAGGAACACACAGGGAGGAAGGCCATGCAATGAGGGAAGCAGTGAGGCAGCTACAAGCAAAAGTCATCAGGGGTTTCCAGCAACCCACCAGAGCTGGGAGGGAGGCATGGAGCATTCTCCCCGAGGCCTCCAAAGGGAATGACCCTGCCCACACCCTGATTTCAGAGTTCTGGCCTCCAGAATTGTCAAAGAATAAATTAGTGTTGTTTTAACCTAGTTATAGGTTTTTTTCACTGCAGCCCCAGGAAAGTGCTACAGGTGCCTGTCACCTACCTGTCCTGTGAAGATGTCCAGGTGGCACGCTAGTACAGGGCTCGGGGACGACCCAGGGAATCATGGGCTTATTAAGGACATTTAATGTCACAGACTGGAAGCTCTTAGGGAGAGTGTGGACCAAGAGGTAAGTGGGCCCAGACTGAGCCCTTGGACAGGCCAACATCAGGGGCCAGGAAGAATGCTGAGAGGCTGGTATGAGGCACCTCCTGTGGTTGGGGGAGTGAGGTCAGGAGGAGGACAAGCAGAGAGATGGGGTGATATGGCTGGAAGAGGACCAGGTGTTATGAGTTTTATTTTTTACTTTAAAGATGAGTGGGGATGACTGGGACTTTGGGTCAATTTGTCATCTGGCTACCATGAATATGGTCACACAAAAAAACAGCAGCAATAGGACTCTACTGTCCTTGCACTGAATTAGCTGTCAGTCATTGTCTGTCCCACCCCCTGCCTCTCCCAGCCAAGACCAATTGGATCTGGGATGGACGATGATCTAAAGTCAGATAGCTCATTGGCTATCCTGGGACCAATCAGATTCTCTTGAGAGGACAGCTAGTAGCTGGTGGATGCTGGAGCCTGAGTGAGGCCAGGAGGCTGGGTGGGTGGTGGGGAGAGGGAACAGATGTGCCAAGGGACATGGAGACACGGTGAGAGAGACAGACAGACACGAAGCCTGACCACATGTCATGAGAAGAAGGAAATCCCTGGGTGGGAGAGAACGGGCTTGGATCCCAATGCTGTTTCTGTTCCAATCCCCTAAACTGCCTTTTCCCTGTTAACTGGAATTGGCAGGAGGGGGGGGGGTCTCTGTTCTTTTCACCTACAGGCACTTTTTCCAGAAGCCCACCCCAAGCCCTGCAGGAGGCAGCCATCCAGTGGGAAAGCCAGCCAAACATAACCACATACCCACATGACCTGCCCCTTGGCTAAGAGGGAAACATCCATGAGAACACCCTGATGCTGGCCTGGGGCTCCTACACCACATCGTGCCCTGACATCCATCCTTTAAGCATGAGAAGGAAAACCTGCCAACAGAGGCAGCTGGCAGTGACCCTATGCAGATCATACATGTCCCTCCCCAGCGGAGTCATCTAGGGGACAGACAACCATTCGCACGCTTTTGCTATGTGCTGGAACTTATAAGGATCTTACTGTGGCTCTTTTACAAAACCAGAAACTGCAACTTCCAACCTGAGCTCAGAATGATCTAGTGCAGTGATTCCAAAAGTGTGACCTACAGATCACCTGGGAGCTTGTTAGAAATCTCAGGTTCCACCCAGACCAGCTGAATGAGGCTGGGGCCAGCCTTCTGTATCTGAACAAGCCACCCAGGTGATGCATTCTCAAGTTTGAGACTCACTGACCTAGTTCGACCTCTTCATTTTACAGTAGAGCAAACTGAGGCTCAAGAAGGGAAGAGGCTGCCCAAGGCCAGCTCAGCATGTGGGGAGGGACTGAACGCACTGTGGTATCTGCATGGTTTCGTGAGGAGGACTGGGAGGGCGGGGTGCTTTACTAATTGACGTGAACACCTCCGTCCCTCAGCTTAGAAAGGGTGGGTTGGGTTAAAGAGTACAAAGTCCACCTGTGTCTAGACTATGTGTCCAGGCGTTATAACAAGGAGGTGCTATAACTGGCCATCCTTTCCGGCTGCGCTCAGGGGTCAGGAGTCCTGGCCCCTGGTCCCAGGGCTGCTGACTTGCTCTATTACTGGGTGAGTCCATGTGCCTTTCTGAGTCTGTTTTCCCATCTATAATTTCTGTGACTCAACAACAAGCTAATTTTAGCCAAAATTTTACCTGGAATCTAAGATGAACTAAGGGCCCAAGGGTCACCTTTAGGGCTATTACCCAACAATGCAGGGACTGGGGAGTCCAGCCAATGTGTCCTCAGGCCCAGCCCTGTGGATGCCTTGGTCCATCCCACCCAGTGGCCAACACAGCAAGCATGGCCCCTCAGGGTCCTGGAGCTGAGCCATTCCCACCTGTGACATCTGAGTCTCTCGTGACCAACCCCCTCCCCACTCTCCCAAATTATGACCTTTGACCCTTCTTCATTTCTCCCTCAAAACCCTCAGAGCCCCTCCGAAGGGGCCCGGAATTGCTGCCTGGACCTCATGGCCAGCTGCCCCACAAGTGCTGGGCCTGGGGTGCCAAGCAAGCCAGGGTAGTGCCTTGACTGTTACCTCCAGGTCTCCCTTGGTGATGGACTCCTCCTCCACGCGGAACTGCAGGTCCTCCACCTTCCTGTGGGGGGAGAGGGAGCTCAGTGGGCTTTGCCCAGACAGGTGGGCTTCCCCAAGTCAGCAATGACAGAGAGGTGAGGCCACAGAGTCTGAGGTCAGACCATAGAGTCTGAGGTCAGACCGCACAGAAGGTGCTTTTCCCGTCTAGGGGACACCTGCCCAGAGCCACACGGCTGATGGGGCAGAACCTCCTGCAAACCTCTAGCCCTCCCAGCTTCCTGGCCTCTGTTCCATGCAGAGACCACCGACTTCCCAAAAACAGGAGTGCTTAATGCCACATCCCTCCTCCCCAGGGTGGCTGTGGGAATAAATTAACACAGAGTGATGCTAGCGACCACTCTGTTTTCATCATTGCAGGGGACAGAACCTGCCACATGGAACAGTGGAGGGTGGGAGGTGAGATGGGGGGGGGAAGGCAGGGCAGGAGGGTAGGCTTTTCCCTGCTGACCCACACTCATTCACAGGCCTCAAAATTGAGGACTAGAGTCCCAATCCCCACTGCTCTCTGATGTGGAGGGCACCACCCCCAGGGAGACACAGTCACCCACCCATGTGCCAAGACACCACAGGGAGACACAGGCACATTACAGCTCACAAAGCTGCTCTTATTGGGCTTCTGACAGCTCCCAGCATACACATGAGGAAAACTGAGGCCCAGAAAGGGCAAGTGACCTGCCCAAGCTCATCCAGGGCAAGGCTGGGACTTGTACCCAGGCCCTTCCTGAACACAAACCCCACAATGTCTTAAAGATCTGTTTTTGTTTTTAGGCAAGCAGGCATGTTGCCATGGGAACCAGGTGTGTGGGCTCTGGCAGATATAAGTAAGCTCTCCCCTCCCCAGTCAGATTGTAACAGCCTGTGGGGCACATGCCTGGCTGAAAGCCCCCAAACAGACCCATGGTGGGGGGCTGCCTACTACATGGGGGAGAGAAGGAAGCCACAGAAATCTGTGTCAGCCAGGAGACAGAGAGGCTCCTGGGCCAAGGGAAACCCTGTCCCCCAGGTGACCAAGGACCAAGCCAGGCCAGGATACCCACAGAAAGGGAACCACAGCCCCACTAGCCACTGAGCCCGGGCAGAAAGAACCAGCGAACAATGAACAGGCTGGTGGCCTGGGACAAGTCCCTTCCCTGCCCTGAGCCTCCGTTTCTCATCAGTGACATGAATTAATACCTGCCTAGGCTAATGGTAAGGCTGAGATGGTGCAGGTACAGCACTCAGCATGGTGCTGACACCAGGTACAAGGCGTTTCAAGCATCTCTTGGCTGCTGTTTCTCTAAGCCTCAGTTTCTTGACATGTAAAATGGGAACAGCTTCTGGACAGGAGCTGTGAGCTCCATGCACAGAACCTGGCCCAGGGGGGGCGCTCCATGGACCTGAGCTGGTTCAAGGGGTGAAAACACTGGGTCTTCCTCATGGTGCATATCTCCCTAGGGGTATGGGGCATGAGAGCCACCTCCTCCACAGAGCATTCTCCTCATGATAGGCTTCCTGAGCCATGTGGGGCAGGAAGAGTGAACCCCACCAGGTGGGAAGGACAGTGTCCCCATGTGTTCAGCACCATGCTGGGTGCTTTACTGGAATTATCATGTAAGTCCTCCCAACAGCTTGTAGATATGGGGATCACCAGCCCATGTTACAGATGAGATGACAGGCCCACAGAGCTCATGTCACTAGTCCAGGTGACACAGCCTGTAAGTGGTGGAGGCAGGATTTGGACCTGGGTCATCCTATGGAGGCGCAGAGAAAATGTGCTCCCAGGACCAGGTCAGGGGCAGCACATACCTCCTCTCCTCCTCCAGCTGGTTGGACAGGTCTACTTTCTCCTTCCGCACGCTCTCCACTAGCAGCCGGGCCCGCTGCAGCTTCTCCTCTGCTTCTGCAACATACTGGGCCCCCAGCAAGGGCAGAATAGGGTCAGCCTCCTTCTGGGGACTGGGGACCAAGTGAGGGAGGGGTGGGAGGTAGCAGGGGTGGTGCAAGGAGTCAGGCCTGGAACCCTAGCCACTCTTGCTCCCCTGCCAGCCTTAGGTGAGCAAGGACTGTGGGCCTCATGTGAGGGGTAGGCCCAGCTGCGGCCTCACCCAGTGGGAACCTCAAGTCCACCTGTTCCTATATCTAGCACCCCAATATCTGCCACCTCCCCAACTCCCAAGGGCCTAAAACACATTGTCTTGTGAAGGCCCCTGCCACAGCACACACATGAGCTTGGCTTTATTTTATTTTTTTAAATATATTTTTTATTGATTTCAGAGAGGAAGGGAGAGGGAGAGAGAGAGAAACTTCAAAGAGAGAATCATTGACCGGCTGCCTCCTGCACGCCCCTTATTGGGGATTGAACCTGCAACCTGGGCATGTGCCCTTGGCTGGAATCGAACCCAGGACCCTACCGTCTGCAGGCCAATGCTCTATCCACTGAGCCAAACTGGCTAGGGCCGAACTTGGCCTTATTAATTCCAGCACCCCAGAGAGGGGTGAGCTGGCTCCAAATGGGGGCCGTGGCCCAGGAGGGGGCTCTCATGCAGGTGACAAACATCAGGGAAGAGTAGACATGCGACAGCAGATGACTCAAGGCTGTGGGCAGGGGATTACTTCCCTGAAGCTCAACCCACGAATCTGCTAGAAAGTTCCACTTGAAACGAGGACAGGTACACACACAAAATGTGTACACGAGCATTATTTTGTGAAAGTGAGCAACTGGAAACAATAACAGGGGACTGGCTGCGTCAGCAAGGACGCAGCCCGTGACAGACGGCAATGCAGCTATTCAGACAGGGAAGAATTTTCCATGACCGAAGAAACGCTCACACTGAGGAGGTAGGAAAAAGCAGGGGACAGTTTATTTCCAGGTTCTTTTTTCTAACTTTCTTTTTTTTGAAGATGTTTTTATTTATTTTGAGAGAGAGAGGAAGGGAGAGATAGAAATACCGATGAGAGAGAAATATCAACACTGATCGGCTGCCTCCTGCACAACCCCTGCTGGGGATCAAGCCCGCAACCCAGGCATGTGCCCTGACCGGGAATTGAACCGTGACCTCTCAGTGCACGGGTCCACGCTCAACCCGAGCCACGCTGACCGGACTACATCCAGCTTCTGAAAGTGTGTGAACCTATCCACGGAAGGACTTGCGCCAGTCGGAGGAGTCTTCTCTGCACATCCATCGTCTGCACTGATTGTGAGTGACCTATGAGCCTGGCCTGGGGAGGGTGCTGGTGCCCCTCTGGATGCCCACTGCCCCGCCTGTGCACCCACCTGCTCATGCTGCGCCTTGAGCAGGGCAATCTCCTTCTCCACCTCGCAGATGTGGCTCGTGGCCTTGGCCACCTCAGCCCGCTCCAGGTCCCGTTCAGCCAACAGCTGCTCAATGTGCTGCTGCTTCTCCTTCAGTGCCTCTTGCAAGGCAGTCGTGCCAGAGATCTTGCGGGCGTAGCGTGAAGAGGTCTCCGTGAGCTGCAGGAGGACATGGGTGCAGGCAGGACTCAGGGATATGAGCACCATCCAGATAACCCACAGCTCCCCAGCAGGTGGGGGCCCAAGGGCCTGGACTCCCAGGGTCCTGCTCCTCCCCTGCTAGTGCCCCTGCCTACTTGTGCAGGGGGAAGCGTATTATTTCATATTCAGGAAACTGCCCCCTCCCAGGAGAGTCACAGCTGGGGCTCTGCCTCACGGTAGGCTCCCTCGCCGGGGTCACCCTCTCCTGGGTCAGGAGGAACCTTTCATCCTAGACTGAGCTTGAATAGAAGCTCACTGCCCAGAAGGACAGCCTCACCTTTCCCCTCATCCAGGATGCCTGTGGCAACCTTTTTGAAACCTGCACCTGTATGACCTGCCCTGCATCTGTATGACCCTCAACTCCCAGGAAAGGTTCAGGATACTGACAAATCAGTAATATAAAAATAACAATAATGTAAATGGATTAATTTCCCTTGTTAAAAGATACGCGCTTTCATCTTTCCTCAAAAACTCCAATCTGAGGATGCCTGGAGCTAGTGCAAGTCAGGGGCACCTGGATCCCTCTGTCCTCAATCCCCATACATACATCAGGACACCCCTCCCCAGCCCCACCCTCACCAGGCCACTGCGGCTAGGCCGGCCGCCCACAGAGGAAGCCACAGAGCTGACGGAGCTGATGGAGGAGCTGCTGGGACTGTGAGTCAGTGCTGAGACACCCATGGCCATACGCTTGGTCTTCTTGGCTTTGGCTGGGCTGGTGGATGGGAAGCCGATGCGGATCACCTTGTGGATGGGCGCGAAGAGACCAAACTTGGGTGGGCACTGGAAGTACCTGGGGAAGCAAGAGGGACCCATGCTGCCATCATGGCCACATAGCCTGGAGCTTCACCTGCCTCCCCCACCTCCTCAGAACCCAGTAGAGAGGCTCATCCTTGGGGTCCAATCACCCATATCCCAAGACCAATAGAAGAGACTCCCAGAAAGGGATTAGAGTAAGTAGAGCCTGAGATTCTTTGCAGCTGTGAACAGCTAGAGCTGGGGAGGGGTGTCCTGGTGTATGTATGGGGGTTGGTAACAGCTGTTGGGCATATGTGGGGGGAGGTAGGCAAATAACAATTATTGAGCACATGCTCTGCCCCAGTCCCTTTTCATGAATGCTCATTTTAAGCCCCCAACCACTCTACTATTGTCTACATTTCACAGATGAAGAGACTTAGGTTCAGAGAGGTTAAGTAACTTGCTCACATTCACACAGCTGGTCAAGTGGCAATGCTGGGACTGGAACCTCTAGCCTGCTGGGCTCCAAAGTTGACTATGCTTGGCTCCCACACACCATTCAGAGGCCACCAGGCATATCTGCAGCCCCACTCTCATGGCTGCCCCTGGTCCACCCCAGACCTAAGGAACCCCATCAGCTCTCTGCCATGGAACTCCCTGAATAGAGAAGCAAAAGTGTGAGGGAGACACTGTGTGTGTGTTGGGGGTGGGGCTGCCACCCAACCCGCCCCTGAAGTCAGAAAGCAAGAGTAAGTTGAGAGAAATGTCGGTCTTGAAAACAGGAAGGCAAAGTATTGTTACGGAAACTCTGGGTGATCTTTCGGAATCTCTCTGATCAAGGATTCTACACGGGACCAGGGGAGCTAGTTCTGTACAGTTTGACTCACTTTGAAATGACCACCCCACCCCTCCTCTTCCTACATTAAGGTCTTTGCTCAGCTGTCCCCCAGCCTAGCAAACCTTCCTTCTCCGAGCTGCCACAGACTCATCTGGGCCTCAGAAGCTAATCCAGGCACAGCCGATGCAGGAACGAGGCCATCTAGCCTGAGCCCCACATCCCTGACCCTGCTTACCCATCATATCACCCAACCCCATCCCCAATGATTGAGACACAGTCTTAGACCCTCTTGACCCAGCATTCCCCCAGTCAATTCCCTTTAATTGGAGATGGCATGGAGCCTAGAACCAGTTGTGACCCCACCCTTGACTGCAGAGCTCACTGTCTGATTTCCTGTGTTGCCCAGAGAAATCCCAGGGAGGCAGGGACCACTGCTTCTCCTAGCCTTTGCCCCTGACTCTGTGTGACCTTGAGCAATGACCTCTCTGGCCTCTGTTCCCTCATTTGTAAAATGGGGATGATAGCCCCACCATCTGCCCCGCACACTGCTGTGACAGAAGGATGGAGGCAGCATCTATACTGTGGTGTCTGGCACAGCCACCCACACACTCAACACTGGCTTCCTCAGATGCCCCATCCTTGTCCACTGCACCCATCCCAGGCAAAGACAAGCCCCCTCCCACACTCCTGGGGGAAGCCCACCATACCTGGTGCCCGCCACCGCCCCATCGTTCTTCCCAAGGGGCTCGTCCAGCTCCACGCCACACCACTCGCCCTTGGCAAAGTCCGTCTCCCCCACATACCGCACCACGCCAGTCTTTGTCCCGCCAACCTGTTGGCACACGGAGAGACTCAGGGCTAGAGCATACAGTGGGCATCTGGTGCAGGGACCCAGGTGCCAGGCTCACCCCACCCCTCCTTTCCAACGTGCAGGAGAGAGGAGAGCCAGGGTGAGGAAGGATACAGGTGTAACCAGTACTTCTCAGAGCTGCCCCGGGTCAGAGCTTTGAGACAGACAGACAGACCTGCATTCAAACTCTGCAGTGAGCTTGAGCAAGTTACCTAACCTGAGCTTCAGCATCTTTGTCTGTGAAAAGGGCTTTTGTGAGGGCTAAGTGCTATGTGTGCAGCATATACTAGAGTCTCAATCCATTTTACCCTAAAAAATGTTTCAAATGGTGGTTGCCAGGGGCTGGCAGGAAGAGGGAAACGAAGAGTTGTAGTTTAAGGAACAGTTTCAGGTTTGCATGATGAAAACAACCTGTAGATCTGTCGTACGACAGCGTGAATGTACTTAACATACTGAACTGCACACTTCAAATGGTTAAGAAGGTAAATTTTCTTATGTGTATTTCACCACAGTTATAAGCTCACAAGTTAGACTAGTATGTGTGACTATTACTGTAAAAATAGTTGTTTTTTTAAAAAATTAAAGTTATTTACACATAAAGAGTCAGATACTTCTAAAGCCGCCTTGGAAGTTTCTCTACTTCTCCCCAGAAGCAAAACCTTAACTCTTTAAGCTGAGCTGTTCAGTATTTTACCTCCATATTTCTAACTAACATGCTTATGTTGCTACTTTTTGCCTTTTCCACTTTGGGTGCTATTCACTGACTTCCCATCAAGGAAGGGGAGGTGTTAGATCCCCATCACCACTGCTTCACTTCTACTTCCGGGCTTGCCACCCTCTTTCCCCTGGTGAGGTTGGTCAGATCCGGGTTTACAGAGCTATGACCAAGCAAACACTACTCAGGGCCCCTCTCCCCTCAGGTGGGAGCCTGGCCCCAGCCTCAGCAAGGGGCTGCTGCAACCTTAGTCCTCAGCTGCCTCTGGAGCGGAATTCTCTGTCCCTTCCTGTCTTCAACGGGATGAAACAAGGCAGGTATCCTCAGAGATGGGAGCAAAGCAGAAAGAGTGGGACAGTCTCCAGAGGGGACGGGCCTGGTGCCTGACCCCACCCAGGCCAGCACAACCTGGGGAAGCTCACCTCCCTGGGCGATTCCGCGGCGGCTTCCTCACATGTGTGCCGTGCCCCTTCTCTATTGACTATTTTTTGAAAGTAAAATATTTAAATAGATTTTATTGATTTTTTACAGAGAGGAAGGGAAGAGTGATAAGAGAGTTGAAACATCGACAAGAGAGAAAAATCCATCAACTGCCTCCTGCACACCCCCTACGGGGGATGTGCCCGCAACCAAGGTCCATGCCCTTGACCGGAATCGAACCTGGAACCCTTCAGTCTGCAGGTTGGTGCTCTACCCACTAAGCCAAACCGGCTAGGGCTCTATCTACTATTTTTATTATGCTGCCCAGGGTCAAACTGCTGTCAGGGGCAGAGCTGCGCTCACACCCAGGCATGTACAACCCCTAAGCTACCTTCCCACTTTGCCACCTTGACACCCCGCTGCTGGGTGTTGACCCAGGGGTTGTGGGGCAGGACTGGCAGAGAGAGAACCTCATTTTTCATCTCTCAGGACCCTGTTCCCGTACCTAACCAGGCCAGCTGCCAAGAGGACGCCTGGAGGGACACAGCCCTGTGGAGAACCCACTGGCCCAGTGGGGAAGTCGGCTGGTCAGACTGCCTGGTGGGCTGGTACACTCTGGTTATCTGCATGCTAGGCTGGCCTCAGCTGTGAGCTTTAAGATGTACTGGGAGCCTGGCTGGTGTTGCTCAGTGGTTGGGTGCCAACCCATGAACCAGGAGGTCATGGTTCGATTCCCAGTCAGGGCACATGCCCAGGTTGTGGGCTTGATCCCCAGTGTGGGGTATTCAGGAGGCAGCCGATCAATGATTCCCTCTCAGCATTGATGTTTCTATTTCTCTCTCCCTCTCCCTTCCTCTCTGAAATCAATAAAAACATATTATATAAAATAAAAATAAAAAGGTGCTGGGCGAGGGTAGCAGGTGGTTGTGGAAAGGTCCCACCCTTTTTGGGTTGCCTCTGTGGCCACTGCGTGAAGGAACGTGAAGGGCCGGAGCCTTCACCTAAAAGGAGCTGCTCCACACAGATCCTGCTTCAAGGATGGCCTGGCTGCCCCGCTTCGAGCCCCTTGACACTGGCCTTTGTTGCACGCCCCCCTCACCTGAGCTGATGCCTTTCCTGGGGCAGCCACACCAAGTGACTGAGCGAGGCAGGGGCAGAAAGGCGGAGACCTTGGCTCAGCACGGGGTGCTGTGATGGACAGTCTCTCTCTAGAGCTCCTGGGCTGGCCAAGGCTCTATCCAGCCTACGTGCAGTCTGACTTCTCCTTCTGCCCAACCTCCCATAGATACTAAAACTCTTAATAAACATCTGCACCGCCAGCCCACTTCAGCAACTACTTCTGGAGAACACGACCTGTCACAGCGACCTTTCTGCCATTGACGTCTTTGGGGGTCAGAGAGCTCTCCCACCACCTCGCATCTGTCTCCACGTCTTTGGCCCTGGGGCGCCTCCTGGAGCCACAAGCAGCCAGCCAGAACTCTTCCTTCCTGAGACAACGTTCTCTGTTCCTTGCTAATTATACCCCACATAGTCAATGGTAGATGACCAAGACATTTCTGCTCCCCCACCAGGCTACTGGGCACACTGAAGGTGGAGGATACAGGGAACGTTCCTGGGCTGACAGGTAGAAGCCCAAAGTCCCCATCTCAGCCTTGCCCATGCCCTGCTGTGTGACTCTGAGCAAGTACTTGCCCTCTCTGAGCCTCACTGTCCTCACTCAAACAACAATCAGGGCCTGGTGGTCTCTGCCCCAGCAGGCCTCTCTGTGAGTCAGGATCGGGTCTCACTGGTCAGTGACCCTCAGGTGGGGTTGTCTTCCCAACCCCTCCTGTCACCAGATCTCAACCTGCCCTCTCGGTTCCTGCTGCTCTGCATTTCCAACCTGGAATAACTTTTGTCTTCAATGACCTCGATCCTAAACTGGTAGTTGCGTGGCTAGTCCCTGAGTCTGCCACACCAGCCATGCTGCCTCTGAAACTGACTTCCCTAAAACCCATGCAGACAGACCACCTCCTGGGCTACGGAGGGGGCAGAGGGTGGGACAGCAAGGCAGGGCAGCCAGCCTCTGGGCCCAGCTCAGCTGCTTCCACTGCACGTGCTGTGGGAAACTCAGGTCTCTCCGTCTGTGAAATGGGCGACTGTGAGAACAAGAGGTGATCCACGAAACCCAAAGCACAACTCCAAACAGCATCTGAAAACCGGGTCAGACAAGCTTGTAACAAAACTTCCAGTATTTAAGGAACACTGTTCGGGGAAGGGGAGGCATGTTTCTCCTGTGGTCTCCAGGTCTCCCTCTCACCCTCCAGAGGTTCCTCCAGGGACCAGGGCCTCTCAGGGCTGAAGAGGAAATGGATTGTGGGTGTAAAGTTTTCGGCACAGGATTCCATTCACAGCAAGCGCTTGACCAATAGAAGCCAAGGACATTCAAGCCATCGTGAGCCACTGTGTGACCTCAGGGAGCCCCCCTGAGCTCTGAGCACTTCACTGCACCAGGACCCCTGGTCAAGGAGAATGCCCACCCATCATGGAATTAAAAAAAAAAGTTTTTATTGATTTTCTGAGAGAGGAAAGGAGAAGGAGAGAGAAATAGAAACATCAATGATGAGAATCATTGATTGGCTGCCTCCTGCACACTCCCTACAGGGGTTAGAGCCACAATCAGAGCATGTGCCCTGATCAGGAATCGAACCGTGACTTCCTGGTTTATGGGTTGACACTCAGCCACTGAGCCACACCGGATAGGCCCAACACAGACTTTAAAGCTGACAATAGCTAACACTTCAGAGAGGTTACACAGAGCCACCCAAGACAGATGAACTATTATCCCCATTTTACAGTTGAAGAAACTGAGGCAGAGAGGATAAATAACTTGCCCATGATTACTAATCTAGTACATAGACCTTATGGGGTAGTGTTAAGGCCCAAATGAAACCAGGATCTAGGGGTATCTTTAAAGCTCAGCACAACTTAATAAGCATAAATACTGTTACTTATGTTGATAAATAATGAACAGAGCTCAGGCCTTTGACTCAGGTCAGAAGTGGACTTGTGGTTGGTGAAGCTAACAGCTTAGGCATCAGGGACCCTCACCTGCACTGGCCTCTTCCAAGGCCCTGACAATGCATTCATGGGAATCACATGATTTATAAAATTTACAAAAGCAGTATTTTCTCATATAGTTTTTCCTAGAGTCCTTCATCCTCAAATTGTATAGGTTCAGGCCTCTATAGTCACCCATGTCCAGGATATAATTTTTTAAGGGTGGGATAGGGGCTGGAAGGAGAGGTGTCAGGTGTTCACAGCAGGTCCAGGGGAGAAAAGCAAGGTCCAGGGTCAGCAAGCCAGCTGGGTCCTGGCAGTGCTGGACCAGCCAGGAGGACTAATCCAAGGGAAGCTGCAGACGAGGGTGGGGTGGGGGGCAGGTGAGGCCCAATCCTTGTGGTAGAAATAACCCCTTGTTCAGATTCCTCTCCCCCACCCAGAATCCAAGAGCATCCAGGCAGGCACAGTTGATGAGTGAATGGCCCATCAACTCCTGGCTGTGAGTCCTGAGGAGGCTGTTTTCCATGCTGAGCCCAGTTTCCTCATCTGTAAAACGGGGTGTGTGGTGGGGATGGGGGGATAACCCCTACCTTGTAAGGCAGAGGGGGGAGGACCCACAGGGACAAGGTACAGAAAGTGCTGGGCAAGTGCCCAGCATGGGGTACACCCCCAAGAAAGCAGTGCTTCAAAGTGAGGACTCGGCCCACTCGTGGGCTGGGAAGTCAATGGGGCGTCTGCTGCTATTGCTGCCAGCTCTGATGAAGGCTTGAGGTTTCAATGGGGCAATGGGTATAAACATTTCCTCTCATTCCCCCAACCCAAATGCTCTTCCCAGAAGCCTCCAGGAGAAACCATGGTCTCAAGTGGGGAGGGAGGATCCCAGGCAGTGATAACTTGTTGGGATCCCCACATTGGGACTCCTGAGCCCGCCAAACCCTTCCCCACTCAGCCTTAGAGCTCCGAGCATGTGCTCCCCACCTTGAGGTGGGAAACCCCTCTACTCTCTCCCACCTGACCTGAGCACAGGAACCTCTCCCTCCACCAACTGATACCTTTCCTTGACTCCTCAGACCCCAGGCCTGCCTGACACCCTTCAGGTAACTTTTTTTAAGAAATTATCTCTTCTTTATTGCTACATTCATATAAAAAGTTTGATATTTTGGGGCTGGTAAAAGAAAGCTACACTATATTAGAAAGAAAGTTGTAGGAAGTTAAAAATATATGGCTTTAGTGTTTGGAAAAGCAGTTATGAAGTGCTTCCTGGTTTCCGTATCCAGGCGGTGGAAATTCTGGGTTTGGAACTCTTGGAAGTCCTCTGGGATGGTGTCATGGCAGTGATACCTGAGGGTGGACAAGATGCTATTTGCTTGAAAGAAGCAGAAGATGCCGAGCTGGCCTCCTCGCATGGTGTGATTCCCACCTACCCAAAACCATGGTTCTTGAAGGACAGGGTCAGCCCCGAGCCACCTGGGCCCTGGATTTGGCACAGCAGGTCTTGGCCCTATCCCGTGTACCTTGCCACCCCCAGCCCAGGTCTGGCTCACAGCAGGTGCCTGGAAAACACTCCCACATTCATACCACAGAAGGATGAATCCAGACTCTGAAGGACCTGAGGGCAACTGCCCCCTCTTACTCCTGCCCCAACAGTTGGGAGTGCTGGAGAAGAGGGACCCCTGGCAGGTAGACTTGCCTAGAGCCTGTTGGCTCTTGTGACCCAATTCTCTCCTCCACAGCAACAGTGATTACTCTCCGTTATGGTTAGTTAGATGTCTGAACCAACCACCCGACCCTGGGCCAGGGATCTTGAGCACTCTAGTCCCTGGCCATTTCAGTACAGGCCTGGCACATCCATGATGGTGGCCCAGATCAATGGATAGCATCAATAATAGCTAACATAATGGGGCACTTACTAAGTATAGGCACCATCTAAAGGCATTATACATATTAATGCATTTCAACTTATGAGGAAGGTACTATTAAAATTCCCATTTTATAGATGGGAAGACTGAGGCCCAGAAAAGTTAAGACACCTGCCCAGGGTCACACAGCGCCAGTCTGCAGAGCCCACTTAATCTGTCTCCCTGGTCCCTTTGTGTGGTTCTCCAAGGAGTGGGTGACCCAGCCGGGACCCAACCCGAGCCTCTTGAGTCCACTCCCTGCCAGCCCCCTTGTTCCAGCTTGCCTAGTGGGGTGCAGTAGTGGGGGGAAGGGACTCACCAGCACACGGTCTCCCAAGCGCAGGTCCTTGTCACCCCGCTTCACAGAGCCACTGTCCGAGAGGTTGGAGCCCGACTCATTGCCTGTCTTGACGGAGCTGTTGAGGACACTCTCCCGAAGCGGGATAACGCGGCTGGTCAGCGGGGGTGTGGCTGTGCCCGAGTGCAGTGACAGGTTCTGGGCGGTCAGCGACTCCACCGAGTGGGTGTCGCTGCCCGAGCCCTCAGCCGTGGGCTGCCGGGTGAGCTTGGAGGGCCGCGTGAAGATGCCCTGCAGGGCCGGGCACTCGAAGTAGCGCACGCCGCCCACAGCGCCATCGTTCTTGCCCACGGGCTCATCGAGCACCACGCCGGCCCACTGGCCAGGTGCGAACTGTGTCTCGCCCAGGTACTGCACCACACCAGGCTTCACGCCATTCACCCATACCCGCTCGCCGACCTCAAAGTCCCCCAGGAAGTCATCGCCCACCTCGGCTGCCTTCGGGCCAGGCTTCTCAGGGGCGGTGGGTGCAGCCACAGAGGGTCCCGAGGCCTGCTTGTGCAGGGGGGAGCCTGGAGAGTGAGGAGAGAGGCAGTGGTTAGGGCTGAGTGAGAGCTGGAAGGTGCCAGTGCTGGTTATCTGATGGGGAAACTGAGGCAGGTATGGTTGGCAGCGTGGGCTTGGGCAGGCATCATTCTTCACGGACTTTGTGCCCCAGCAAAAGGCTATTCCTTGACAGCTGGCCATAGCCACAGACATTTGGGGGCAAAGAAAGAGCCAGGAAAAATATCTTATTCCACCCCTAAACCTCCCCTCTCTCCTCCTCCTTCCCAAGTCTGAGCCTCAGGGTTGTGCAGACCAGAACAAGTGGGAGGGAGGAGGGCAGGAGGAGGAAGCAAGTGTGTAACCTCATTCCTAGGACTGAACCTGGGGTTCTCTGGCCTGAACTGGGTCCCCTAATCCAGTCCTCCTTATAGGAAGGAGGACCCTGAGGCTGAGAGAGGCAAAGGCCTTGCCCAAGGCCACACAGCAGAGATGGGACTCAAACTCTGGGAGGGGGCCTATCTCCCAGCAGATAGGGAAGGGAAGCAACTTGCTCAAGGTCACTCAGGAGTAGACAAAGCAGAGCTGGCCCTACCACGCTTTGTGTGTGTGTGTGGCTCCTGGGTCCTAGGCTCCTGGGAAGGTGGGAGCTCAGAAAGCCTTCCTGTTTGCACCTCAAGGTCCGGAGGCTGCCCCTCCTTCCTGCCAGGCCACCCTCCTTCCCGCTGGACCACGCATTGAGCAGAGGAGAGCTCGTCCTTCTCCTCTATTCCAGAGGCGATGGATTGTGAAACACAGACAGAGACAGAGGCAAGCAGGTGTTTCTGACGCTTTCCATGGGCAGCCAGTGGAGGGGGCACAGGGCAGCAGCTCCAACCTGAGTCCTCCTTTCATCCAAGGCCAAGGAACCCTGGGCCCCGGCCTGGCTGGATGCTGTCTCGGGGCTGGAAGCCAACCCTTAAGGACAGAGCTTCTGGGACGAGGAAGCCACACATTCCAAGGCAGGCCCCACACCCGAGGCCAAGCAAGCAGGGTCTCCCTCTGGGCACTGGCAGCAGCGGTGGGAAAGCACGTGACCATCGAGGCCCTAGCAGCCAGGAGGGGGTCCTGACCAGGCGGGAAGGGACCCCTCTCACCTGTGAGCTAGGCTCCGGAAGATCAACGAGCTTTAATACTGAATTTGATTAACATCCGAGTCATGAGACCCACTGATGAATGCTCTGTGCACAGAGGCTGACATGCAGCAGCTCATCTGGCCCTCACAGCTAACCTGCGAAGTGATTTTGTTGTCCCAGTTTTACAGCTGAGGACACTGGGGCTCAGAGATAGCTCCCAAGCAGTAGGCAGCAGAGCCAAGCCCTGGCCAAAGGCCTCTGGCTCTTGGTGCAGGGCACTTCCAAATAATCTAAAAAACATATACACAATGCCCACAATGCCCAGCCCCAAACTGCCATCACCCCAAATCTTGGACTCCTCTAAATGGACCTATTTCCCAGAATCTGGCTAAACCCTATGGTTGCCTACAATCAGGTAATAATCTCATCTCTTTACTTCTTCATATGTAAGGATGTCCCCTTCCATTTCTTGTGTAGATGAGACCGCTGAGTGGGACCCTGGTTTGGGGCCCAAGGCTCTCTTCCACCACCAAGATCCCAGGAGGCAGAGGTCACAGTGACTGAGGGAGCAGGTCCTGGAGCCCAGCAGTCCTGCTTGGAACCCAGCTTCCCCAGCCCCACCTGTGTCCCTCACCCGCACCTCTCTTCTGGGCTGCTGTGTGATGATAGGAACAGTGCCTGCCTGGCCCATATGTGTGCCCACGAGTACTGACTTTTGTTATTTTCATGAGAATGACTTATACAAAAACTAAGGGACTAGAAAAAAATTAAAAACCACAAAAGGCCCAGGAGGAGAAACCAAGATGGCGGCATAGGTAAACACCTAAACTGCTGCCTCTCACAACAATTTCAAAACTACAACTAAAAGACAAAACGTCTATCACCCAGAACCACGGGAAAGCTGGCTGAGTGGAAGTTCTACAACTAGAAGGAAAGAGAAAAGAGCACTGAGATGTGCACAAGCGCTGAAAAGCTGAGGTACGGAGGCGCGCGATCCGGACTGGCAGCAGGCGTTGCTTTTTCCAACCCGAAGGGGAGACAAGCCCCCGATTACTCTGAACTCCAGTTTCTGGGGAGATGCTGGGGACCCAAACTCCTACGGGGGAAAGCTGTACTGTCTACCATCGGGTCGGAAAGTGAGGGTGACTTTCTTGCAGAGGTGCTCCCAGCAATCACTGTTTACTGCGCTGGGGTGTGGGATGCGGGGACTTGGAAATGTGGAAATGCAGAGATGGCTGACTGGCAGCCATCACTGTTTGCCACACCCTAGCCTAGTGACTCCCTGAGACCCTGCCCCACACAATCTACAAACCCACCCAAGCTCCACGCAGCGGCTTTTGCATATAAATGGCCTGCCCTATCGCAGCTTAACCAAACAAACTGCAGCTCTGGTCAGACAGCTCCAAAAACTCCAAACCCCAAGCAAAGAGGAGAAAACTGTAGTTCTCACTGTAGCTCCTGCTGGGTGGCCTCAGACAGTAGCTGACCGGCACCCCATTGGAGATCCAGAAGCTAGTGTATCTAGTGATCAGTGTGAGATGACACCAGATTCCAACTACTCACATCCATAAGTGACACATTCAAGAGGCAGACTCAGTGAGCACCAAAGCCCCACTGAAGCAAGTCCTGCCCCATAAGCTTGTCTCCAGCACAGCAGTTCTTCCATTATAGACACAGCGAGTCCTCACAGCCAATTGGCCTGGAGGTCAATTCCTCCAAGTGACACCAACAACAACCAAGACTTAACTACAACAAGGCTGTACACACAGTCCACAAAGGGGTGCACCAAGAGTGTCCACCTCAGGTAACTGGGAGACCGACCCACTGGCCCATATAGGATACCTAGCACACAAAGCCACCCTACCAACTCAGGGAAGCAGCCAAAATGCAGAGACAAAGAAACAGATCACAAACGAAAGAAATGGAGGAAAACAAATGACTGGATATAGAATTCAAAACCATGGTTATAAAGTTTTTCAAGAATTTCCTAGAAAAAGCCGATAAATTCAACAAGACCCTCGAGGATATGAAAAAGGACCAACTAGAAATTAAACATACACTGACTGAAATAAAAAATATTATACAGAGATCCAACAGCAGACTAGAGGAATGCAAGAATCAAGTCAAAGATTTGAAATACAAAGAAGCAAAAAACACTCAACCGGGAAAGCAAAAAGAAAAAAGAATCCAAAAATTTGAAGATAGTGTAAGGAGCCTCTGGGACAATCTCAAGCATACCAACATCAGAATTATGGGAGTGCCAGAAGAAGAGAGAGAGCAAGATACTGAAAACCTATTTGAAGAAATAATGACTGAAAACTTCCCCCACCTGGTGAAAGAAATAGACTTACAAGTCCAGGAAGCGCACAGAACCCCAAACAAAAGAATTCCAAAGAGGACCACACCAAGACACATCATAATTAAAATGCCAAGGGCAAAAGACAAAGAGAGAATCTTAAAAGCAGCAAGAGAAAAACAGTTAATTACCTACAAGGGAGCATCCATACGACTGTCAGCTGATTTCTCAACAGAAACTATGCAAGCCAGACGGGAGTGGCAAGAAATATTCAAAGTGATGAATAGCAAGAACCTACAACCAAGATTACTCTACCCAGCACAAAGTTATCATTCAGAATTGAAGGTCAGATAAAGAGCTTCACAGATAAGAAAAAGCTAAAGGAGTTCATCACCACCAAACCAGTATTATATGAAATGCTGAAAGGTATTCTTTAGAAGAGGAAGAAGAAGAAAAAAGTAAAGATAACAATTATGAACAATAAATACATATCTATCAACAAGTGAATCTAAAAATCAAGTGAATTAAAAATCTGATGAACAGAATAAACTGGTGAATATAATAGAATCAGGGGCATAGAAAGGGAGTAGACTGACAATTCTCAGGGGGAAAGGAGTGTGGGGGGTACAGGAAGAGACTGGACAAAAATCGTACACCTATGGATGAGGACAGTGGCGGGGAGGTAAGGGCAGAGGGTGGGGTGGGAACCGGGTGGAGGGGAGCTTTGGGGGGAAAAAGGAGAAACAATTTTAATAATCTGAACAATAAAGATTTATTAAATTTAAAAAACAAAAAACAAACAAACAGGCCCAGGAGGCAGAAGAAGGGCTTCCAGGCAGGTTCTGGTGATCTTGGGCAATTGGCTCTACCCCTGAGTAAAATAAGGGGGGGGGGGGGGGGCGGGCGACCGAGTCCTCTGAAATTCACATAAACCACCGGGTGTAAGTCTGCTGACACAGACCCCATCCTGCTGGTTCCCTGTGCCTGGGCCGAGCTCCTGGGAATCCTCAATCTTGATTTAGGATTTAGGACAATCCTGTACCACAAAGAGCTTCTACTGCGGCCTAGGTCCCAGCAGCATGGCTCTCTTCCTCCCGGGTCAGGCAGGCACCTCCCTCAGGCAAAGCTGCTCTGTAAAGCAGGCAGAAGGGAGAGAAGCCCCCAGCCCCCTCCTAACACTGCCCAAGGAGCCAGTGGGGCCCATCAGCAATGAATGAGGTGTCAGTGTTATCATCATTAAAACAGCAGCTAGCATTTATGAAGTGCCTAGTGCATGCCCCCAATAGACTGCGTACTTTTAATATATTGCATTCTTATCTTGCAGACGAGGGAACAGAGGTGTACGGTTATTGAACAGAGGTGTATGATTACGGAACTTGCCCAATGTTACCCAGGCAGGAGTCGGGCCCAGCTGGTCTGGCCCAGAGCCCTCCCTCTCAGTGACGCCCGGCAGGACACGCATGCCTAGCAGGTGTCAGTGCCATCTCCGTATCCATTTCTACAACACTTCCCTGTGCCAAGGGCCCGCATGATGCCCGTTGACTGAACTGAATGGTGGTGGTCCAGGTGAGAGCCTTCTCTACCTGTCCTATGCTTACAGAGGAGAAGTCCCAGGTCGAAGGGAACCCAGCTATTCTTGGCAAAAGGCTGCCTACTCAGCTGTCTTCCTCCCCAGCTGTCCCGGCCCAGGCAGACCCTCAGGTAATATTTCTTCCCCACCCGCCCCTTCCAGGGGCCACAGGCCCAGGGACCAGTTGTTTCAACAGCTGCTAAAATCCAGGTCAAAGCCTGTGGCAACCGCACTCGGCATTTTGCTCCATTTTCCTCTTTGGCAAACCCTCATCAAATCCCCCTCTCACATTGGGGAGCGTTCAGCAGCCTGAACTTGGGGAGCATGGAAAACCCTTCCAGAGCCAAAAAAGAAGGAACGCTTACCTTTTGCAACAGCATGGAGGGACCTGGAGGGCATTGTGCTAAGTTAAATAAGCCAGCCAGAGGAAGACAAGTGTCACATGGTCTCACTTTTATGTGGAATCTAATGAACAAAATAAAACGACGAACAAAATAGAAACAGAAGCATGGATGCATGGAAGAGGCTGACAGCTGTCAGAGGGGAGGGTGCTTAGAGGGCTGGATAAAAGGTGAAGGTATTAGGAAAAAAAATAGATATATACAGACAGCAGAGTGGTGATAGCCAGAAGGAAAGGGGGTGGGGAGGGGAAGTGGAGGTGGGCAAAGGGGGAGAAGGGACAGAAAGAGACTGCTTGGGGCGATGGCACACAATGCAGAATGCAGATGATGTTTTGTTGAGTTAGTTGTACACTTGAAACCTGTTAGTTGTACATGGTGAAAAGTGACAGCAGCTGGTGGCCTGGTCCACAGAGGGTGGGAGGCCCAGATGAGAAGGCATCCTCCCCTCGCTCCAATAAATGTTTTTTAAAACTCACTAAAATAAACAAACTAATAAAATAAAATATAATTTCAAAAACAAAACCCTTACAGAGTCCCCTTCCCTCCAGGGAGCCATTGTAACACACCGGCTAGGCCTGGCCAAGCCCCTTCTCTTATGTGGCCTCAGTTTCCCCACGGAACGACTAAGAACTGGGTCAGAATAGCCAGAGACACGGCCAGCACTGATATTCTATGGCCCCCATCTCTCCTGGAGGAGCTGCTGTGAGTACTCATGCTCTCAGACCTGGCCCCACCCTCCTGGCTCTGAGGCTCTGAGGCAGGCTCTGGAAGCTCCCTGAAGCCAGGACCGGGGCCCTGCTCCCTCCAGGTTCCTGCACAAAGCAGCAGCGATCTCAGCAAACCCCCAAGGCAGTGACAGACTTACACCTCACAGGAGCAGCTGATCCTTTCCTAGACACAGGCATGAGGACATTTACTGCTGGTTTCAAGTTCAAAGTAGAACTTGGGTGGAAAGGGCTAATGGACATGGTGAAGAGTGACAGCAGCTGGTGGCCTGGTCCACAGAGGGTGGGAGGCCCAGATGAGAAGGCATCCTCCCCTCTTTCCACAAGGACTCAAGTGCTACCCTGCCTGGGGAAGCAGGGATAGGTCCTTTCCACACCTGCCGCATCTCAGCCACCGAGGGTGAAGAGGTCAGTGCCCGTGACTAAATAGCCAGGTACCGTATGTTTTAAAAATTCGTATGGCACAGCAGAGTGCTGCAAAGCCCCGGTTAAAAACCGCTATTCTAGAGGAAAGCTAAGAGCCCTCTTCTCTTTTTAGAAGCAAACTTGTATTCCCTTTTGGTCTTCCCTGGGAGCTGCCTCCCTATCTCTCCTCTCTCCCCCAACTGGCTCTCCAACAGAGCCCACCTGTGGCATCAACACCCCGGCCCGTAAAACAGCAGCTTCTCCTCTCGTCTTCCACTCGCCTTCCCGCCATCAAGCTTTCCTCTCTCTCTTTAAATGTTTATCACACAGATCATTCATATGCCCACTGAAGGAAAAGTAGAAAACATAGGTTAGCGACTTTTTTAAAAATTAAAGCACCTATAGTTGTATTATGCAGACATAACACAGTTAAGGTCTTGGTGTATGTTTTTCTAGGCCTTATATGTACATGCATATATACTGCATAGTTAAAAGCACAAGCGAGGCCATATATAGATATGACTTGGTCTTCTTCACTTGGAGAGGTGGGTATTTTCCCATCCAGCACCATCTAGAAGGAAGTGGCTCCATCCGCTGAGGAGACTCTGCTTCCCAGGCCCTCTCTGACCCTCAGCTCCCGACCCCTCCCCATGGACATTGCTGGAGGGAGGCTGACAGTGCCCCCTCCCAGACCTGTGGTTGCTGTCTCCCCTCCTCAGAAAGCTCCCTGTTTCTGTGACAGGACTGGTGGCCTCTCTGCCTCTTCCACCCTGGTGGTCCTTCCCAACAGGGCAGCTTCTGTTCATTCCTCCTCCCATCTACGTTCCAGCCAGCAGTTGCTGGTAAAGCCTTAACAACTAGCTCTATGGGAGAAAATAAATAAATAACTCTGATTTGTAGCATTTGCCAGTTTCCATGGTGTAAATTTTCCCACGATGACCAATTTCAAACTACCAGCATGATAACACTGAACATGGTGTTGGAAAAAATGATATAGTATTTCCACCACAGAATAACCTTCAAAAACACAGATATTATAAATCTTACTATTAGTAAAATAATAGCAGTATGAGGGTACAAACACTACCAGAAGTACCACTAGAAGTCATGAGTTTTAAACATTTACTTTTGTTTTTTAATAGAATTTATTTAATTGTAAATTTACACAATCTGCTTTAAAAAAGAATAATGGCTGTGATTAACACCTGACTGGCAAAATTCCTGAAATTTCACAACTGGTCCTTGTGAGCTGGCATGGGTTGGCACTACCACACCACCAGTTCCAGACCTGCCCACACCCTGGATGGGTGGCTTATCCAAGACCCATCTACATTCTCTCTATACCCCACAAATGAGATCAGAAGGGGATACAGAGAAACACCAAGTCCCTGATAGTCTCCACTCAGAGAGCAGGTGGGGAGAGGGGGAGAGGCAGGAGAAATGGCCTCCTTCTCTGGTCAGTGCCTGGGGAACCCTGACCTACACTGTGACTATGCTCCCCATATAACCCTATCCTCTCCTGAAGCTTCAGCTACTGCCTGTATACTGACATACTTCAGCTTTTTAAAAGACACTAGTAAATCCTCCTTGTAAAAGATCTAAATGACACCACAAGATATAGAATGAAGTTGGGCCCTAATTGCACTCTCCAGCTCAGAGTCCTTCCCTGAATACCAGACCTGCCCACCTAGCAGCTGCCTCCTCCAGGATGTCCCCCAGCATCTCACTTGACATCCTGAACCAAAGGATCCCGCCCCCACCACAAGAGCTCTTCCTCTGCCCTCCTCATCTCAGAAGTACCCCCTACTCATTCAATTACTCAGGCCCAGACCTTCATTGCTCCTTCCCCTCCTACCCCAACAATCCAGTTACCCATCAAGATCCAGCAATTCCACAGAAGAAGAAACTCCTAAATCCACATTTCTGTCTAGGGTCTCAAAGGCGCCTCCCAAGATCAGGCCCTTGAGATTTCACACCTGGCTCAGTACAGCAACCTCCAAAATGGTCTCCCAGCCTCTAGTCGCCCCACTTGGCTCCAGGCCCTCCTCCAAAGCCTTGAGAGTGAGGCCTCTGCAAGGCAAATCTAATCACGCATCATCCCTCCACCCCATCCATTTGAAATCTTTAGATACAGATCACTTTCTATGTTACCTTTTTACTTTTGTAATGCTACTTTTATAATAAAATACAATAACAAAGAAATACAATGTTTTCAATTAGGAAAACTAAAATAAGGAAGGTAATCTGTGCCTCATTTCCCAATGAAATAATTTAGAAAGAAAAAACTAACCCACCGTCTTATCATTCACAAAGTCCACAAAAAACAAAACCTGAATCTAAGTGCCCCAAAAGAGGGGACCGGGGGAGCAGGGATGTAAATTATCAAGCCACCTTTAAAAATCATTCTCGCAAGGAAACGTGTTTCTGATGTGATGCTTGAGGAGAAAGCAAGGTTTCAGAGTGCCCCAACACAGCACTGAGGCACGAATGCCTGGGGCTGGGGGGATGGGAACACAGGGACAGGACAGAAAGGAATCCATTTGAAAAAGCACAAGCAGAGGCTTTGCAGGAACCCACAGAGACAGATGTGCTGTGAAGCCTGCTCCTGCCATGAAAGGCCAGACGAAACAAAGCGTGCCGATGCTAGGATCTGGTCCCTCCAGGAGCTGGTCAGTTTCCTAAACGTTCCACAGAAAATAGTTCCACAGGGTGTAATGAAAGTAAAAATTAATCTCAAATTGCAAACAAGCTTGAGAACCAGTGGCTTAAACAAAGTTAGGGTATGTTGCTGCAGGCCTTTTCCGAGCCTTTAAAGTGCACTGTGACCACTTAGGAAGGGCTATAAATAAGGTAACCACATGATTCATCAGCCAAAACCAGGCAGGAGAGAAAGGAGGTGTTATTAATCCAGCATCATGCCAAGACCACAGGTGTAAACTAGGGCTGTCCCAGGCAGAACAGGGCCGCCCTGGCCTTAAAGCACAGCACTTTCCTCTCTGGGTCACCCAAGGAAACCCTGCCTGCCCATCAGACCAGCTCCAATAGCCCTCACCAGCAGCCACCCCCCAGGGCTCCATCCTTCCTTGGTTTTGTAAGTCTGCCTTCCAGGATACGCATCTGCACCCCACCCAGAACCCAAGCCCTGGGAGGTGGAGCCCATACCAACTCCTCTCCCCATCCTTGGAGCCCCAGGACCAGAAGGAAATGCAGGCTGGCCATGATGCTGAACACCCCTCCCTGGGGGCCCCAAAGCAACACACATAAATGCCCACAATCTCTGAAGCGGCTTTTTGCTCTAAGCTCCCTCTCCTCACCAGCAGGTGCTCAAGGCATAGGTCACGAAGAAGGGACGAGGTCTCCATGCATTCCTCAAGGGAGCCTGGCTTTGCCACCATGAGCCCCCAGCCCAGTTCACCTGAGGTCAGTCTGATGGTACCCGCCAATATGGCCTTCAGAAAGAGCTGAGTCCATACGTCCCAGCACAACCTGACCAAGGTAGCCTTCTGGCTACCACAGGCCCTGCATCCCTCTGCTGCACTGCCTCCACCACCCATCCCGGGAGAAGGGACGGCTCTCAGCCACTATGGGGTGGGCCTCAGTCCCAGGGATTGCTCATCACCCTTCCAGAGCCACATAGAACTCAGAAGCCCTTGCCATTCCTTCTACCCCCAAATCAGGAGGGTAAAGCCACCTCCCAGCAGACTCAGCCAGGGACCCAGGGAAGAGAGAAGTGGGTGGCTTACCCTGGAAAGCGCAGAGCCAGCTGCCCATGGAGGAGCCCTGCTGCGGCCACACCAGGGCAGGCAGTGCTGGCAGCTGGGCCCCCACCCCCTGGATCAATACCAGCGACGTCAGAAGCATTAGGAGGCTTCGATGCCCGCCCCCCGCCCCCCAAGCCTAGCCACAAAAAAGCTCAGCTTGGCTTTCCCCATCCTGATGCCATTAAAAAGTTTAGGATGTGGTTAGGGAGAGCCAGAGAGGTTGACCTTGAAGGGAGTGAGTGCTGCTGGGGGCTGTGCTGGCTGGTCTGGCTCTGCAGGGCTGGTAACCCTAGTTCTGCCCAGGTTTGCACAGCATCTGGGACAAGTCACTTACAAGGGCAGGGGATGATGCCTCCTGCCCTCCCAGGGAACAGGGGTACCAAAGTGAAAGATAACCCTTTGGGGTGGGGTGGGGTCAGTGTCTAAGACTAGAGGCCAGCTCTGGGGCCCCGTTGGGGCAGGGCAGGCTGGCTGCCATGTCTGGAACACCCAGCAAGTGCAGAGGTATCCAGGCCCAACTCAGTAAGCCAGAATTAAAAGCTCTGGGACCAGCCCCAGGTGAGCCCTTTGTGGGGATCAAGATATAAGGGTGAACCCCACCCCGAGTAGCCTGCTCCCTATCTGAGGGGAAATCCACGCATTCTTCCTTGACCTCCTGTGTCCTGGGTCTCCAGCATGAGGAATGGCTGCAGGCACATTAGGGGACAGTTGTGATCAGCTTAATGAGGACAGCCCACTCCTCCCACTCTGCCCACCTGTCTGGGGTCTGAGCTGAGTGTGTAGAGCTGGGACTGAATTTGGGGCACCAGTCACCCCACCAGATGCCAGTGGCTTGAGCCAGCTTTAGACCCAGCCTAGCCTGAGTCTCAACTCCAGCCCCATCGCTCTCTGGCCCTGTAACTCTGGGCAACGTAGCTGAGAGCTCCAAGCCTCAGTTTTCTCATCTTTAAAATGAAGAGAAGAGCAGTTATCTCACTGGGTTGTTAATGAGAAATGTGGTAAGATGACTGCTGCAGAGCCTGCTTGTGACATAGCAAGTGTCAAATTTTATCCCTCCTAGAGAGGACATCTCTGGGGCTGGACCATTCTGTGCGGGATGGGAAAGGTCCTTCCAGGACCTGCCTGCCCATCGGAGCCAGGGCAGAGGGGAGCGCGACAGTGGCTGTGGTCTGTCCCTTCACTCAGAAGCCCAGAGTCCTCCCCAGGTCACTGCAGTCAGCCCTTCTTATTGGGGCAAATGGACACCTGGCCTGACCTGCCCTGACCTGGGGCTCAGAAGGGAACCCCATGGAAGGGCTAAGGGCCCCTGTTCACAGTGGGCCGCAGCCCCTTCTCTTCCACAACTGCAGGGCAGTGTTGGACCCTGCCGACCACTGCAGGCTGCTCCTGACCCCAAGGGAGGGCTGTATGCCAGCAGCAGTCTTGGGACGCCAGCCTGGAGGCCTGAACCCCCTTCTCCTTCAAGCCCAGGATAGATTCCAAACCCCCCCGGTGGCCCCAGACACAACTCCCCAACTTCCATCTGGGGCCCTGACTCATGTCCTGGACCTTAGTGGCCACCCCCCTTGCCCACTCAAGCTGCTCTCTGGTTCTCAGACATCTCAAATCTCAGGGCCTTTGAAACCACTGTTCCCTCTGCCTTGATGTTCTTCCTCTAACCTCAGCTGGGCTGGCTCCTGTCACTCAGGTCTCTGTACCCATGTCACCTCCTGAGCAAGACCCTCCCTGACCTCCTGATTAGAGCAGCTTCCGAGTGCTCCGTCCTGTCCGACTGGGATGCCCCGGATCTTGCTCCTCACTCAGGCCTTTGCCCACAGGTATGTCCCAGACACACTCCTGCACACTTGCTCGGACCACCTCTGGGCCACCTCCTAGTGTGAGAGACCCCCTACACCAGCCCCCTGTGTGTCACAGCTCCTGGAACCCACACAGGCCCTCCATCTCCTGGGGCAGAGGCAGGGGCAGGGGCATCAGTCCAGGCCCAGCCCTTGGCTAGACCCTCTGCCAGAAAGCTGAGCTCATGCTTTGGGAGGCAGCCATGTCCCTGATTCCCAAAACAGATTCCAGCTTTTTACTGTCCCCATCCCCAACCGGGCTCGTCTCCTCCAGACTCATCTTTCAGGGGCCCCTGCCCCTCACACAGGGTCCCAGCGTCCGATGGGGGCAGCACCCCCAGCACCTCAGAGAGCAGATGGCCAGTTCTAGGGGTTGGGGAAGGCAGTCTGAAGGGCCCACAAGGTGGGGTGCACAGCCCTGCCCTGCTGCTCCCACTGGCCCCTCCTCTCCAGAGACTCTTGTTAGGAGCAGGGACAAAAGCAGCTCTGGGTGGCAGAAATCTCCCTTCCCCTCTCATACAGTTTCTCTGCCTCTGCCAGCTCTCCCCTAGCCTGGTGTCTACAAAGGCAGCTGGTGCCAGAGGAGCCCAGCTGCAGCCTTTCACACCCACATGGAGTACAGGGGCATGGCTATGTCATCAATCAGACATTCATGGAGTGGCACCTCCTCTCTCTGGAACAGCCCTGCGGAGTAGGGGGGCCCAGGCCAAGTCAGACCACGGGCCCCCACCCTCCGGGGCTCCCAGACCACTGTGCAGTGTGACAGGAAGCAACCAGCATGCCACACCGTGTGCTCCATCCCCATTCCCTGGAGGGACCACTACGCAGCTGTTCTAAAGGACGGCAAAGAGAGAGAGAATCCAAGATGGCGGCGTAGGTAAACACCTAAACTGCTGCCTCCCACAACAATTTAAACTGCAACTAAAAGACAAAACGTCTATCACCCAGAACCACGGGAAAGCTGGCTGAGTGGAAGTTCTACAACTAGAAGGAAAGAGAAAAGAGCATTGAGACGTGCACAAGCGCTGAAAAGCTGAGGTACGGAGGCGCTTGATCCGGGCTGGCAGCGGGCGACTGGGTGCGTTGCTTTTTTCAACCCGAAGGGAGACAAGCCCCCGATTACTCTGAAATCCAGTCTCTGGGGAGACGCGGGGGACCCAAACTCCTACGGGGAGAAGCTGGACTGTTTGCCAGTGAGAGTGGCTTGCTTGCAGAGCTGCACGCAGGAATAATTGTTTACGGCACTGGTGCACCGGACTCCAGGACGCCGTCCGGGACACAGAGCCAGCTAACTAGCAGCCATTGCTGTTTGCCATGCCCTAACCTAGTGACGCCCTAAGACCCCGCCCCACACAACCTACAAACCCACCCAAGCTCCAAGCAGCCGAGTTAGCATAAGAAAAGCCTGCCCTATCGCAGCTTAACCTAGAAAACTTGCAGCCCGGGTCAGACAGCTCCAAAACCTCCAAACCCCAAGCAAAGAGGAGAAAACTGCAGCTCTCACTGTAGCTCCTGCTGAGTGGCCTCAGACAGTAGCTGACCTGCACCCCATTGGAGATCCAGAAGCCAGTGTACCTAGTGGTCAGTGTGAGACACCAGATTTCAACTCCTCACATCCATAAGTGACACATTCAAGAGGCAGACTCAGTGAGCACCAAAGCCCCACTGAAACAAGTCCTGCTCCATAAGCGTGTCTTCAGCGCAGCAGTTCTTCCATTATAGACACAGGGAGTGCTCACAGCTAATTGGCCTGGAGGTCAATTCCTCCCAGTGTACTAACAGCAATTCAGGCTTAACTACACCAAGACTTTGCACTCAACCCACAAAGGGGTGTACCAAGAGCATCCACATCAGGTGATTGGGGAGGCTGAGCTACTGCCCCCTATAGATCACCTACCACACAAAGCTACTCCATCAACACAGGGAAGCAGCCAAAATGCGGAGACAAAGAAACATGTCACGAATGAAAGAAACAGAGGAAAGCAAACTACTGGATGACATAGAGTTCAGAACCACATTTATAAGGTTACTCAAGAATCTTCTTAAAACCGCTGAGAAACTTGATGAGACCTTCAAGGAGCTTAATGAGAATGCCAAAAAAATGGAAAAGGATCAGTCAGAAATGAAGCATACACTGTCTGAAATAAAGAATATACAGAAACTCAACTGTAGATCAACATACCCCAAGAATCAAACCAAAGATCTGAAATATGTGGAAACAAAAAACATCCAACCAGAAAAACAAAAAGAAAAAAGAATCCAAAAATATGAAGATAGTGTAAGGAGCCTCTGGGACAACTTCAAGCGAACCAACATCCAAATTTTTGGGGTGCCAGAAGAAGGGAGAGAGCAAAATATTGAAAACCTATTAGAAGAAATAATGACAGAAAACTTTCCCTACCTGGTGAAAGAAATAGACTTACAAGTTCAGGAAGCACACAGAACCCCATACAAGAGGAACCCAAAGAGGACCACACCAAGACACATCATACTTAAAATGCCAAGGGCAAAAGACAAAGAGAGAATATTAAAAGCAGCAAGAGAAAAACAGTTAATTACCTACAAGGGAGTACCCATACGACTGTCAGCTGATTTCTCAACAGAAACTATGCAGGCCAGAAGGGAGTGGCAAGAAATATTCAAAGTGATGAACAGCAAGAACCTACAACCAAGATTACTCTACCCAGCAAAGCTATCATTCAGAGTTGAAGGTCAGATAAAGAGCTTCACAGACAAGAAAAAGCTAAAGGAGTTCATCACCACCAAACCAGGATTACACGAAATGCTGAAGGGTATCCTTTAAGAAGAGGAAGAAGAAGAAAAAGGTAAAGATAAAAATTATGAACAACAAAATGACATCAAATACATACCTACCAACAAGTGAATCTAAAAATCAAGTGAATGAAAAATCTGAAGAACAGAATGGACTGGTGAATATAATAGAATCAGGGACATAGAAAGGGAGTGGACTGATGATTCTCAGGGGAAGCAGGTGGGAGGGGTGCGGGAAGAGATTGGACAAAAATCTTACTCCTATGGATGAAGACAGTGGCGGGGGGTAAGGGCCTGGGGTGGGGTGGGGAATCAGGTGGAGGGGAGCTATGGGGAAAAATAAAAGAGGAACACCTGTAATAATCTGAACAATAAAGATTTATTTAAATAAATAAATAAATAAAGGATGGCAAAGACACTTCGGGCACTATCCGAGGTAGAAGACGAAGATGCAAATGTGGGCACAACCCATGATTTAACTCCTAAACAATATGTGCAGTAGGAAAAGACTGGAAGGGAATACGGCACAGTCGTGGCTGTGATTACTTTCAGGGGAGGGCTGTTTCTTCTTTTATCACTTTCCCGTTTTTCTGTAATGAGATTACAGATGGGTGGAAGGAAAAGAAATTACTCTTTAATGAGTTCTGTACCTGCAGGCACTTCACATTCCTTCACTGATGTGATCTCATCAGAGATGCTATTACCCCATTAGTGGCTCAGAGAGGTTAAGTAACTCAGGGGCAGAGCACATTAGACCTGGATCAGAGCCACATTCAGGCCCCTCTTGACCAGGAGGGAGCAATGAAGAAAGGACCCAGAGGTGCCATGGGGCTCTCTCCAGGAGAGAAGAGGGTCAGGGTCCGGCTGGCTGGTGCCCTTCTCCAGAGGGGGCTACCCACCGATACTGCCATCGCCCGGCCTGTACCCCACAAGCTCAGCCTACTCGGTGCCTTTGCCCAGGCTCTACTCCACTGCCTGCAAGGCCTCCTTTCCGCCAACACATTCTCCCGCTGTCAAGGCTACGCTTTTTCGGGCTTTCTCCAAGAAGTCTTCCCTGATGACCCACGTATGGTGGTCAGAGCCCTGGCAGTGAGTAGACATCCTCGCCTAGGTGACCAGTTGTCACTGATCTCTCCAAGCACTGTTCCTAACCCCCGCAGCCATCCTGCACATGGTGGCCGGAGGGATGTGTACATGCTAACACCCTCCAACAGCTCCCATCACACTGAAACCCAAAGCCCCTGCCCTTCATCATCTGCCTCTGCCACTCTCCCCAGCCTCCTCTCCCCAGACTTGCCTTCCTTCTTAACAAGCACAGTCCATCCCTGACGCACGGCCTTCGCACCGCGGGTTCTCCCACCTAGAACGTCCTTCCCACCTTGTTTTCTCCTCCCTGGCTTCTTCTCATTGCTCAGGAGGCCTCCCAGGAGTAAAGGAAGGCTTGCCACCTCGGAGGAGGAGTCTGGACCTTCAAACGAGGATGATGGGGCAGACCTGGCTGTGTAGGGCACCCGTGGCCACACCGCACAGCTTCCTCACCTGTCATGCTGGTTGTTTGGCTTTGCCAGGAACCTGGTTCTGCCAACTGCCCAAGCCTGTGGCTCAAACTCTCCTTGACCCAACCCAGGACCCAGATTTCCCAGTCTGGCCTCTGGCTATTTTTTTTTTTTATCTCCCCAACTTCTGTGCCAATCAGATGACATGGAAGCATCATACCTTGATGGCTGCAATATATTCAGAGCAAAGATCTGTGCCCAAAGATGTTCATCACAGCATCTTTTTATTAAAGTGAACATAAAAAACAATCTCAATTTTCAACTGCAGAGAATGGGTTAGGAAAAATTTTCCAATTCCTTCTATCCTATTCCTTTTGATTCACAACCCTCCAGTGGCTTCCTGCTGCTATTAGGATGTCAGTAAACTCCCTGCATAACCCCAAGCTGCCCTGCCCAGTCACCACCTCACCAACACGCTTCTCACTGGTCATATTCCAGCCTCAATCACTTGCTTTCCCTCCCTTGTACTCACCATGCTCCGTCCTGCCACTGAGCCTTTGCACGTGCTATTCCCTCTGCCAGGAATACCCTTCCTTCCTCATCTAGGAAACCATCACCTTCCAGACCCCAGCTTACCTGTCCCCACCTCCCAGACCTGGGCAGGCCCCCCTTACAGCATATCACGACATTCAGTCTCCCCACCAGACTGGCAGCCCCGAGGGCTGGGACCAGATCCGGTTGTGTTCAGAATGAGAGTCCAGTGGTTAGGGGTTAGGACTGTGTCAACAAAGCAGGCCCTTGACTTATATTTGTTGAATGAACAGGATATTTTCCAGCCATTAAAAAATGATGAGCATGTGAAGTTTTAATGATATGAAAAATTCACCTAATCATACTGAATGGGAAAAAAGCAGATTTTCAAATTGTAGATGCAGAATGATTACAAACAGGTTTAAGAAAGAAAAAAAAAGAGTAAGGACATAAACCACAATAACAGTTGCCTCCAGGGGATGGCAATTTTACTCCCGCATTGAACTGTCCACATATTCCACAGGGGCCATCTTACTTTTACGATCAGAAAAAGCAAGTCACTAGCAGCAGTTCTCTACCACTTGCCCCCAGAGCTGGTTCCTCCACCCAGGGTGCCCTCTGCCCACCAACCGAAAGACCAGGGTCAGATAAGGAAAGGTTAAAGGGCACGGTTCTGGGTGGCAGACAAGAAGGCTGGTGGGAAAATGAGGCTGGCTCCACGAGGACAATCTCAGATCCCAGAAGGGGAATGAATGGGGGCAAAGAGGCGGTGGAGTCTGAGTGACCTTGGGCAAGATGCCAGGCCTCCCTGGAGCTCCATTTTCTCATCCGCAGTGGTACCCGCCTCCCGGGCTGGGGGAGCATGAATAGGCTCAGCGCACATAAAGCGCGCATCGGTGCTTGTCACCGGTTAGTTGTTCAAGGGATCACAGTCAGACAGAAAGAAGAACTTCCATGTGCCGCTGGCCTCCGGGTCAGTCACAGAGCGGCTCTTCCGGGAGATCCACACCCCACCCGGCCCCTTACCCTTGGCCCTGCGCACCTTCCTTGGAGCCGCTGGCTGCTGCCGTGGCAGAGGCTGAGGCTGACCCAGCAGACGTCCGGCCCATGGGGCTCGAGTGTTTTCCCCCACGGCCAGGGGGCTTCAGGCCGCTGGGCTTCTGCATGGTGGTGCCACTCAGTGGGTGGAAAAGGGCCCGTGCAGGTCACGTTCTCCCTGCCATCGTCACTCACCTGCCGGTAGAGAGTAAGAGAGATCGTATCATAACGTCACCCTGATGCCATCACCGCAGGACTCCAACACTGCCAACACTGTGAGGCATAGACCACCATCACCCCTCTTCTCCTGCACGGGAAACTGAGGCACGGGACCGTGGCAGCAAGAGTGGGCCCAGTGTGGCAGTGGTGTTGCCAGGACAAGTGTCCTGGCCTGCTGGACTCAGCGGTTGGCCGCGTTCTCTTTGCCCACCTCTTGGGCACAGGAGACGAGAATCAGGAGCAAACTGGTTTCGGGTCTACAGCAATGCTGTATGAACCCCAGAAACCCCAGGCCAGGGCCACGAGGGCCTGCACAGCCCCCAACAGCTGAGCGTGACTCTCACTACAGAGCACAGACTAGTGCGGATTCTGACATGCATGGCAACCCAGCGAGTTCCCCTCCATCAGCCCCCAGACTCTCCAGGACTAGTCAATAACTCACACCCCTCCTGATGAGGGCTGACAGAGCATCTAATTTCATCAACCAGCTGATTGCTCTGCCTCGCCACACAGGCCTCACTCGGCTCCTGGGCTCACCCTCCCGCACCTGCCCGCTCCACCGGTGCGGGGACATACACACAGAGAGGCCTCATCCCTCACCAGGATGGACTCACGTGCCCTCTGCCTACCCTTCACCATTACAGCTCCCTGCCTATATGACTAAAACGGGAAGGGTGTGACGCACACAGTGTCTGGGGTGCATGGGGCACTAGCATTTTACAAAGGGGACCCTTGAGAGGGGAAGCTCCAGTCTCCAAGGCATAGAAGACAGGCCACTGTCCCCTGGCCTCCTCCCCCACTGTCCTGTGCACACCCTCTCCCGCACCCATGTCTACAGAGGGCACACCATGGGCCCGGCCCTGTCCTGCCCGAGCCGCGGGCCTCTGCCTCGGGAGCACACCGTCCAGAGGGGGAGAGGGAAGGCAGAGCACCACGGACAAATGGAGGGTTCTGATGAGAGCTTTCCCCCCTCAGGACCTTGAGAAGGAGAAATCAAAGCCTTCTGGGCACTCCACTCTGACAGAGTCAGGGATGCCAAACCCTGCGCCTGTCCTGCCGTATTCCTATCCCCCCCCTCGGTCACGGAACATTATCCCTTTGAGAGAATCCTTTTCTCCACTCGATCCACATGACTTATGTGGGCTGACCCCCGCACACACTCCTGGAGTAGACACAACGCAGACCTGGTCAGAGCCCCTACTGGTTAGCTGAGGGGAAGTCACGTGACCCAAGGAGCATCGGGGCCTGGACTCTGGCTGGAATCTTTAGGAAGAGGTGCTCTCCTTGCCCCAGGGCTGCCTGGGTGTGGGATGGACGCCAGTAACTGCAGGGCCATCCCAGTTACCACCTGGGAGAGCTTCCAGGAATGATGCCAACACAGAGAAAGCAGAGCTGAGTGGCTGGATTTGGAGGGCCTGGATCCAGCTGAGCCTGAAGACAGTCACTTGGGCCCCTCACCTACATCTGGGTGGCAGACAAGAAGGCTGGTGGGAAAGTGGGGCTCGCTCCACTATGACAATCTCAGATCCTAGAAGGGGAATGAATGGGGGCAGAGAGGCGGTGGAGTCTGAGTGACCTTGGGCAAGATGCATCCTCACACACACACATGCATTGTTTTTCCTCTTTGCCTAAACCTATCTGAGGGACACCAGTGCTTGCAACCACAAAAGTCCCGACTAGTACAGAAGCCAACTACAATGCTCAGGACAGGAATACACCGTGTCCTCAGAACGGCTCGCAGGCCTGCAACATCCACACCCAGTGTGGGGCATGCGGGAGGTGGCCCATCAGTGATTCTCTCTCATTGTTGATGTTTCTTGCTCTCTCTCCGTCTCTGAAATCATTATATATATCCTGTGAGCCTACAACACTACTACCTATGCTGGGAAGGTCAGCCATGGGAAGGATCGGCTCCTTACACGGGGCTGCCAGCCACACGAACAGAGAAAACTAAGCTCCCCCAGGGCACACCGTGCTGCTGCCTACATGCCCAGGTAAGCCAACAGGAGCACAGGGCATTCCTGCCGACCCTGATCTGGCCCTGGAACCTGCAAACCCAGCACCACAGCCCCCTGACGCGCTGAGCCAACAAGGGCATGTGAGGGTGGTCTCTGGTGACAGCGAATGGGTGGCTACTCTGTGGGTGGCCAAACAAGCTTCCTGTTCCTGTGGCTTAGCCAGGGAACCCTCTGACCTAGGAGATCTTGATGCAGCCCACATGCCTGAGGCAGAGAAGAGTGTGTTGCTGGGACTGAAGCCAGGTGCAAGGACCCACTCCCCATGCCCATGGCCCCTTCTCTATCTAAGACCCTCCGAGAAAAAAACTACAAACCATATATCTAATAGAGACTTATATTCAGAACATATAAAGAACTCTTACGACTCACTGATGACAACCTAATGAAAAATGAACAAAAAACTGAACGTCATTTCACTAACCAAGGAAGATACGCAAACAGCAATAAGCACATGGAGATATGACCAACATCATCAGTCACTAGGCAATAAGGACCAAAACCTCAAATAGACACCACACTTCACACCAATTAGAAATGCTTAACAGCAGGGAAACGGACAATATCAAGTGCTGGTGGGGATGCACAGAAACTGGCACACACACATTGCTGGTGGAAATGAAAAACAGTACAACCATTTTGGAAAACAGTTTGGCAGTTTCTTAAAAAGTTAAATACATACCTACCATATGACCCAAACACCCAAGAGAAATAAAAACATATATCCATACAAGATTTATTTTTAAATGTTCATAGCAACTTTATTCATAATAACCAAAGAATGGTAAAAACCCAAAGGTCCACCCACTGGTGAATGCACAAACATAGTGTGGCTCAGTGGTTGAACGTCAACCTGTGAACTGGGAGGTCCTGGGAGGTCTCGGTTTGGTCCCTGGTCAGGGCATGTGCCCAGGTTGCAAGCTCGATCCCCACCCAGTGTGGGGCATGCGGGAGGTGGCCAATCAGTGATTCTCTCTCATTGTTAATGTTTCTTGCTCTCCCTCTCTGAAATCATTATATATATCCTATATAATCCTATATAATAAAGAGCTAATATGCAAATGGTCATCATGCCTTCATGCCTGAACAGCTCAGACACTCAACATTGGGGAGAGAGGAATGGGACCAGCCAGGCACAAATGAGCTCACAAGAGAGGAATGGGGACCAGCCAGGCACAAATAAATAAACTCACGAGAGAGGAATGGGGACCAGCCAGGCTGTGGCCCAGGAGAGGGACAAGCCGCCCGCCCCGCGGTCCTGGGCACCTGTGGCTGCAGCCCAGGCAAAACTGCCCGCCCACAGTTCCCTGCGGCTGTGGCCAGCCCAGGCGAAGCCGGCCCGGGTCCTGGGGGCCTGCGGCCAGCCAGAGGGAGGGAAGCCCGGGTCCCAGGTGCCTGCAACCAACCGGAGAAAGGAATCCTGGGTCCCGGGTGCAGGGCAAGACAGAGGCGGTTAGGAGCGATCAGGCCAGCAGGGGAGCAGTTAGGGGTGATCAGGCAGGCAGGCAGGTGAGTGGTTAAGAGCCAGAGGTCCTGGATTGCGAGAGGCAGTTGGACATCTCCTGAGGGGTCCTGGATTGTAGAAGGTGTAGGCCGGGCTGAGGGACCCCTTCCCCCCCCCTGCTGTGCATGAATTTTGTGCACTGGCCTCTAGTATGTATATATAAATTCAAACAGTCCTATATCTATACAATAGTATAGCACTCAGTAATAAGAAGAAAATACTGACACATACAAAAAATATGGATGAACCCCTAAATGCATTATACTAAGTGAAAGATATCAGACAAAAAATAATACATATTACAGGATTCTATTCATACAAAATTTCAAAAGTATAGCCAGAAAGCAGATCAGCGGTTGCCCGGTGGAGGAGCAGGGATTGACTGAAAACACACATGAGAGAGCGTCCTGGGTGGAAGAAATGTTCTCAAACTGGATTGTGGTAATGGCTGCATAGTTGTATGTTTAGATTAAATGTCATCAAATCGTCTGCTTAAAATGAATAAATTAAGCCTCAACTTAAAAAATATATATTTAAAAAAGTCTCCATTGTAGTGCAATGACCTTCAAAGCCTTCAGCAGCTCCTGAATCACACTAAGCACGCTTCAGCTTCAGGACCGTTGGCACATGCTATTCCCTCTACTTGGAATGCTTTTCCCTCAAATGCTGTTCATCTCTTTCAAGTATCTGCTCCAATGTTCCCTTCTAAGATTGCAACCCCTACCCAGTCCTCCCCACCCTGACCCTGTTTTGTTTTTCTCCATTGCACATCAGCAGGGATTTGGGTCTGTTTTGTTTGCTGTGGTACCCTTAGTTCTGACAAGGGTGCCTACAGGAGCTCAATAGATCACCTTTGAATAAATGTATGATGCTAGCCCATGGCAGGAAGAGGCCCAGAAGATCCCCCTCACCTCTGCAGGGCCCACTACTCAGGACTGAGTAGCTCGTGGCCATAGTGTTTCATGTAGCTGGTCTGACCTCTCCACTAGCCAGGGTGCCCTTGGGACAGTGACCAGATATGATAACCATGTCCCTGCATTAGAAGCCCCCCGGCCGGGTGTGCTGCTGATGACCACACAGCTGACACCTCCCCACCTCCCAGACTCTGCCTGCGCCTTTTCTCCCACCTGCTTCACCTATTCCAACCACCTGTGAGAACACCTACCCTTATGCCGCCTCCTCCTCCTCCAGGAAGTCTCCCACGATTTTGCCCTACAAAAACCTCAGGACACACACTGAGCTAGGAAAGAAGATACTGCTCTCATTTGCCTCCTGAGAGCTCACGGACCACAAGTGGGGCCACAGTCTCTCGAGAACTCAGCCCCTGCATGATGCTGGCACAGAGCCCATGATCCGGAAACTCCACGGAGAGCACACCTGCGGTGGCCCAGAGGACAAATCCCCATGGACACTCCTCCCAGGAGAGGCTTCCGGAGGCTCCCACGGTTACCCTGATGATCCCAGCAGCCTCCAGTATGAAGAGCCTATTATGTAGCAGGCCTTGTAGGAATGTGGCCTCTTGAGTCCTCACAAGCCCTGAGGAGGCAGTGCTCATCTTAGAGGTAGAGCACCTCCATGCACACTGCGCAGCCCAGGCCTGGAATAACATTTGTAAGACCCCTGGCCTCTGGAGAAAGTGTCCACAGGCCTCGCGCCTCACTGACAAAGGAGAAAAGAGGAGCTGGTGGGAGACGAGAACCAGAACCAGGCAGCACTGACTCAGTCCCAGCCACTACTGCTGAGGGTGTGGGACGGCCAGAGAGCAGAGGCAAGCAGCCCACTCCCCACCCCCACCTCCCCTAGGGCCTCCAGAGCTGGGGGAGCAGGGGAAGGGGAGATGAGAAGCATGGTGAAGAGGAAGAGGGGGAGGAGGTTTCGAGCAAACTGGCCTTTGTGACTCAGCTCTGCTCCTGGGACAGAGGAAGAGAAAGGGTTTCTTGGAAAAAGCTAGACATGGTGATAAATTGGCCCTTGGCCACACTGCGCTGACGGGGGAGGCCTGGGAGGAAGTAGATTTAAGCTTCGGGGAGGCCCAAACCCCAGACTCAGAGTGGCTGTGGGAGCTTGGCCCAGTGCCTCGGTTTCATCACCTGTGAAATGGGATAAAAGTATCACTGCCTCAAAGGAGCAGTCCACAAACGCCCCTCCGTGCCTGGCACTCAGGAGCTGCTGGGAAGGGCAACTGTCGCTACTGTCAGGCCTCTATTGTGATCTCCGAAGGCCCGGGATGCCCACAACACCTCCCCCAGGGACTCCGGCCCAGACGACGGTGTGAGAGAGGCGGGAGAGGGCGGGTGGCATTCAGACCAACAGGCCCCCTTTGTGTTGCCCTCAATTACCATTTACTGAAGACAAACCCGGGCTGCATTTCAGGGTTTCCATTTCAGTTGCCCGCCCGCCCCCAGGGGGGTGGGGGCATACCGAAGTTTCAGTGTAGATGAGGACCAAGAACTTTCTGCCAACCGGGGGCCCAGGGTGCGGCCCCGACGGAAGGACAATTGTGCCAAATAGGGCAGTGAAAAGCCCATCTCTACATGCCGCCTGCCCAGAGGGCAGGAGAGGCAGCACCCAGAAGGGGGCTCCCGGGTCAGACTCTGATGGGGGACCAGGTCATGGCTCCCCCCCAGGGTCTCCTGCCAGGAGGGTGGTGCTTGGGTAGGACACTGCTGCTGGCTGAGGCCTCACGGGCACTCACTCCTGACAGTGGCAGCTCTCCCTGTGCTGCTCCTCCTTCCCCATCAGGGGTCCTGGCAGTCAGGGTACCCATGCTCCCCGCTCCCCGCTCCCCTTCTGAGCCTGTGACCAGAATGCAGGGACTATAATGTCCAGAGGGGAATTTACACCATGGGGTGAGGTGCGGGGCGGGGGGGGGGGGGGGAGCAGGGGGTGGTGGCAGGGGAAGGGGGAGCATGTGGAACAAGCCAGGCACAGACCACACCCTGCCAGGTCAATCGAACAGCCGAGGATTTAGTGGCTAAAATGTGTGTGGAGGGGTGGGGTTCAGGACTGAAAGGGACAGTGATGGGAGAGGGGTCTTCCAGTGCTGACCACTAGGCTGTAAGCCCTTATGTGGCTGTGCCATGGGCTCCCCTAGTCTTGCCCCACTGGGCACCCCAATGCTCACACCTACTTCCAGGCATCAGGCTGGAGGGGTGAGGAGCCATGGGGGACATCAGCAAAGGACATGACAGACTAGATGTGCACATCAGCAAAACCGCTCTCAGGAGCTGAGGGGAATGATGGAGGGAATGAAGGCACGGAGGCTACTGTGATGACAAGGGGCAACAGTGAGGCCTGCACTGCAACAGAGGCAGAGGCTGGAGGGGACGAAGAGGGGAAAGGCTGGGTAGGATTTGGTGGCAAACAGCGAGGGACAGGGGCGCCAGGGTTCCAGCAGGTGGTAAAGTCTCTCAAACTGGGAGGGACCCACTGGGAGAGATCCATGAGAAAGAAGGCAGGGGCTGGAAGTGCGAGGCGACTAAGGGACCCTGTCGAGGGTGGGGGGGGGGGGGCATGATACAAGTTGTGCCCTTGGGGGAGTCACTGGGGACAGGTGAGGCTGGGGAGAATGACGAGCACAGGCCTGGGGCACCCACTGGTATGCAATGTGAGAGGCTGGAGAGAAAGAAGAAAGGCATCACAGGGTACACACTTGAGGGCACCCCAATAACAGTAGGGCATGAATGGGGCAGCTTTCGAGGAGAGAATATCCGGCTGGGCCGCTGGGCCTCCCAGTCTTCAGGGAAATGCATGTCTAAACCGCAAGAAGTTCCCATTTCCCACCCAATCAGATGGGCGAAAAGTCAAAAAGCCCGGTGATGCCAAGTGCTACAAAGGCCACGGAGCAAGAGCTTGTGGGCTGGGTGGGCACAGCCTGGGGCAGAAGACCCAGCCAGGAACCGCAGCCCTGCACCCTGGGAGGCACCTACAGGGTGCTAATCATAGTCCTCCATGCAACAGCCAGGAAATGCGGTTTTGGGGATGGGAACAGGGCTGGTTGGGATAACTGGGGCTTCATTTCTATTTATAAGACTTGTTTCTTAAGTCCTGCAGGATATACATGGGTGTTCATTGCATGCTCTCTATTCCTTTATTGAATGCCTGAAATATTTCATACTCGCTTCTTAAACAAAAAACAAGACAGGCACAAGAGGAGGGGAGAGATAACAGTCCCCAAACAGAAGGAACCCCCACAGATGCTGGCCACCAGGCCAAGGTTACCCAAACGGAAGGTGAGTTCTTATGTGAGTATGGCATGGGCTACCCCTAGCCCTGCTTCACTGGGTACCCCAGCAGTCATGCCTGCATTAGAAACCCAGTGCTATCCCAACCCCTGGATCCAGCAGAGGCCCCAATGAAGTGTGTGACTGTCTCCACGAGCCTACTCCCAGCTGGCACCTCCTGCCCGTCCCATCCAGCTTGGAAGGGAGGTTTATTCAGTTTATTTGACCCAGGCTTAGGAACTTGCACCAGTGGTAACATTAGAATCCCCAAGCACAAGCAGAGTGCAGGGCAGGGCTGGGACGGGCTCCCTCGAGTCCTGCCAGCTTGAGTCAGAAGCCAAAGCTCTGAGCCTCAGGCTAGCGGCCCCTCCAGCCAGGGAGAGCCAGGAAGATGGGGCCTGTTTGCCTAGGCCCCTGTCCCAGCACCCACCCTCTGCTCACTCTGGGTCAGTGAAGCCTTGTAGGGAGCTGCAGCCAGGGCCATACACACTTAGCACACTCGCCAGCTGGGGAAGGACAGGGGGCCCAGAATGGGGTGGTGATGGACCCTGCTTGGGGTCCCAAGTTGCCCTGGGAGTACCAAGGGGCCTGGCAGCCATTCAGAGCCAGCCATTCCTTACCTTGGGAGAAGGGACCCTCCCAAGCCTCAGAGCAGAGCTGGGCTGACACCCGGCTCCAGCAGCAGATGGAGCTTGGAGAACAGGAGGGAGCTGGAAGGACAGTGGGGCAGAGCAGAGCACACTGTGCCAGCAGCATGGAAGAAAGCGCAGGGACACACATGGTCTACCAGGGAAGGGCAAACCAGCCCAAGAGCCCCATCTGCTCTGGCACCTGCAGCTGGGACACAAGCAGGGCCTGAGTCCAGCGTCCGGCTCCAGTCCCACAGGCTCTCCATCGTCACAGCCTCCGAGGTCAGGGCTGCAGCTCCACTCTGTAAAGTCAGCACCTTCCCTGTCCTACCAACAACCTGGGGCCACTGCAGAGCCTGGGAACGGCAGTGCAGCCTGAGCTGGACACACGGGACTTGACCATCTCCCCTCAGGTTTGGAGGGATCCTGTCTCCCAGCCAAGAACAAAGGGGATCAAGGCTGTGTCGGTCTAGGGAAGGGAAGGAACATCAATATATTTCCCTGCCTTATGCAGGCGCACACATGCACGCGCACACACACAGTTGGCATGTTCAGAACTAGGGCACACCATGGCCAAGAGCCTGCTCCTGGCTGTGTGGTAACCCATAGGCATGCCAAACACACATCTGGAGCCCTCCTGCCACTGGCCCAAGATGCTGGTCAGGCATCAGCCTGGCTCTGACAGATGGAGCCTCCCACCTTTCCCAATGGAGAAGGGCTTGGGAACAACACAGCTGAAGTTGCCCTCTGACCCATCTTTATTCCCATTTCAAAGAATGAGAAACTGAGGTCCAGAGCAGACTCGCCCAAGGTCACAGAGCGAGTGAACAGCACACTGAGATTCAACTCCCAAATGAAGAAAACCTGTGTGGGGCAAGAGGATCCCTGCTGAGATGACCCAGCAACAAGGACAAAGGAAGGAATGGGCTCCAGTGTCCTGCCTCCCAGGCCAGGATAGTGACCCAATCATCTTTCATGACTGCCCCATCCCCTGCGGATTTCTGTGGCAGCTCCATCCAATACATCTAGACCAGGTGGCTGCAGGAAAGCCACCTCATCTCCTGGGTTCTCTCCAACTCAGACTGCGCAAGTAACCAAAAATTACCTGTGAGCAAAGAATGGTCTTTACAATAAGTGGTGCTGGGTCAACGGTATAGCCACACAGGAAAAATATCCTGATCCTCCTTGGCAGAATAACGGCCCCTTCCCCCCAACTTGTGAACATGTCTACATGGCAAAGGGCAATTAAGTTACTGATGGAATTAAGGTTGCTAATGAGCTGACCTTGAGAGATGGGAAGATTATCCTGTAATATCCAGGCAGGTCCAATGTAAGCACAAGGGTCCTTACCAGTAGAAGAAGGAAGCAGGAGCAAAAGAACCAGAGAGATGGCGGTGTGCAAAGGATGTAGTCCAACATTGCTGGCTTTGAAGATGGAGGCAGGGGCCACCAGCCAAAGAATGCAGGCTGTGTCTAGAAGCTGGAAAAGGCGAAGAAACAGACTCTTCCCTTGAGCCTCTAGAAGGAACATGGCCCTGCTGACATCCGGATGTTAGCCTGAGATCCATTTCAGACTTCTGACCTCCAGAATTGTAAGATGTTGTGTGAGCCTGGCTGTAGTAGCTTAGTGGATTAAGCATTGACCTACGAACCAAGAGGTCCTGGGTTTGATTCCAGGAAGGGCACATGCCCGGGTTACAGGCTTGATCCCCAGTAGGGGGTGTGAAGGAGGCAGTCAATCAATGATTCTCTCTCATCATTGATGTTTCTATCTATCTCTCTTCCTCTCTGAAATCAATAAAAATATATTTAAAAATAAATAAATAAACTACTAAGAGTGTGGTCATTTGTTATAGTAGCAAAAGGAAACTAATAAACTTATTTCACATCACACATACAGATCAATTCCTCATGGACAGCAGATCTAAAGGTGAAAGTTAAAACAATCCAGTCTTTAGAAGAAGACATGGAAGACCTTCATAACACTGGAGTAGGCACAGATTCCTTAAACAGGACACAGGAAGTGCTAAAGATAAGGGAAAGATGGATAAATTGGACAAGATTAAGAGCTTCTGTGCATCAAATGATACCACTGAGAGCAGGGGGATGGGAAAGCCACAAAGGGGAAGAAGACATTGACAACTCCTGTATTCTACAAAGGACTCATATTCAGAATATAAAGAGAACTCTGACAAGTCAAGTTTGAAAAATAGCAAAAGCACTACATAAAAACAGGGTATCCAAAAGACCAACAAACATATGAAAAGATGTCCACCTTTAGTAGTCATCAGGTTAACACCATACATGCACCAGCCTGTGTAACAACAGAAATGTGTACACGTGTGTACCAAAAGACATGTTCCTTTCCTAATACTCCCAAACTGAGCATAACCCAAATATCCACCACCATTAGAATGACTAAATAAGTTGTCACTCAGTCACGTGTGTAAATACAGCAATGAGAATGAATGAACTGCAACCACAGGTAACAATGTGTAGGCATCTTGGGATTATAATCTCGAGTGGGACAAAAAGCTAGATATAAAAGAGTGCATGGAGTATGACTGTATGCTTCCGTTTAAAATGAAGTTCAAGGGCAGGCAGCGTGTATTTATTGATGGTGTTGGAAATCAGGGAAGGGGTCATGCTTGGGCCAGGCACAGTGACTGGAAGTAATAACAAGAGGGGCTTCTGGGAGCTGGCAGGTTCTGGTTCTGGGTCTGGCTGCTGTTTCACAGTCATTTCACTTTGAGGAAATTCCACAAGCAGTGCACTGAGGACAGGTGCACTCTTCTGTATGGAGGTTGCACTGCAATAAAGTTTTAAAATTTTTCCTGGGAAGAAGTGGAGGATGTAGGGATGGTCCCTGCTGCTCTGGGACCTTCCCACCCATCAGACTGCCCCCGCTGGTGGCACCTAACCATGTGGACCTACTTGAACGTCTGCCTCTCCACAGTTCTGTGAGCTCCCTGGGGAAGGCCCAAGCCCCTTGGACTTCAAGTACCCAGGGTGTGGCCCTCAGTGGTGCTGTGCTCACTGAACAACCTTCCCAGGCACCAACCTTCCCTAAAGAAGGTCAGGAGTCAGCACAGGGCCTCCTTTCACACGGGAGCCTTCCCCTGCAGGGAGCAGGGAGGCTGAGCCCACTGAGGTCCAGGCTTGGCCCCTCTGTGGCATGAGAGGCTCAGACAGCTCTGGGAGGGGCTGTAAACTAAGGCCCACAAGGAAGGGCCAGGGTGTGGAAGCCTGGAGAAGGCATGAACCAGCTAGGGGGAAGAACCAAGACCAAGGCACCATCTACACCTCTGAAGGGCAACCCAAAGCTGCTGGAAGGCAGAGGAGGGAAGTGTAGAGAAGGGGCCGAACTTGATGGCCCTTGTTGACACACATGAGGTCAGTCACTAACAAGCCCTCAAAGTTATGTTTTTTTACTGCTTCCAGAAAGGCAACCCCTGCCTTCCATTATCCCCAGCCACCAAATTCTGGCAGAATGCCCAACACCTACCCACACCCATACAGACTGTCACATCTCCAGCCTTTACACATGCTGTTCCCTCTGCCTAGAAGGCCCTTCCTATCAGTCTCTGGCAAACCCCCTCAGCTGTCACTGACAGCAGCTTAAGAGGGCAGGTTCTTTGCATATCTTGTTCACTGCTGGGCTCTCGGTACCTAGGACAGCGCTTAGCTCGCGTGTGCGTGCGCGCGCACACACAGAGCTCAGAATGTTTAATCAATAGACGAATGAATGGAAATGCCCTCCTCTGCCACCCTTATCCTCCCCACATTCAGTTGGGGGCCCACGGCAGCTTATTCACACCCCATGGCGGCACTCGCCGGCTGGCCTGAAGCCATGTCTGGGAAGAACAGAGAGGAGCAATTCAAGGTTCTAATGGCTTGAATCCTGCAGAAAAGCCAGTACCAAGCACATGTGACGCACACAGCACACAAAGGGTGCTCACCTGCTATGGGTCCAAAGAGCAAAGAGGCAGTGAGCCCCCACCACAGGAGGGGATTGAGCAGAGACTAAGGCCTGCTCTAGGAGCAGGGTTCTGCTCCAGGTGGCACAGCTGCCATAGGAAGCTCTCCCAAACTCATGCAACTATTATTACTGTCAAAAACCACATTAACAGGGACCTGCTGAGCACCTCCACCTCCCAGGGCCAGCCCACCACAGGGCAAGGGCGATGGTGCCCACACCTCTCTCTGTCAAGGACTCTGCTTCTTCACTGTCCTTGACTCTGAACTTGTGTGCTCGGGGTGGGATGAGACCCTTCCCCACTGAACTGAACTGCTCCAGCATAAGCAGCTGCAGATCTATCATGTTTGTTCTGCTCCAGGCACCAGTCTAAGCGCTTTATAAAATTAACCCACTTAATCTGTGCAACAGTCCTGTGAAGAAGATACTATTATGAGACCCAATTTACAAATGGGGAAACTGAGGCCCAGAGAGGTCAAGCCACTTGCCCAAGGTGATGCAACTGATGAATGGCAGAGGTCTCATGGGAACTCAGGCCCCCTGGCCACAAGCCTGCGCTCTGAACCACTTCTCTTTACTTCCTCATAACCAAGACCTACTCTCCTCCAGGTACCCAGTTCGGGGGGGACAAGGGCAAAGATTTAGGCGAAAGGTTAGGAGGACAGCCCACACCCCTCAGTGCCAAGGCCACAGTCTGCAGCACTCCTGTCCACTGACCTGGCCCTCACCTGCCCTGGCCTTGTTTCCTGAGCATTTCAGCCCCCCTACACTTCTCAGTACTCCCTCAAACACCCTACACCATCTGCCAGGAACGCCTTCACCCCTCTTCTATCCCTTAGCCAACTCATGGGATCAAGTGGGTGCGCACAGTCCTGTATCAGACCCCCCACACCTCCTTGCAAGGTGGGGATTCTCGGGGCAGGGACCAGTCTGGCTCCTGGTTCATAGGGTCTCATCCACCTCTAGAGCCCATTAGACACTTGAGGGGCTGGCTGCAGGCAGCAGCCCAGCCACAGCTGCTGGCTGGACCCTCCAGGAGGAGGATTAGAAGGATCAGAGGCGGCTGCTGCCCTCCCTCCCACCCTCTGCATTCTGGACATCTGTGTGTCCCAGGACCACAATATCCAGCTCCTACTTGGCGGTGCTATGCCTCGCTCAGGCTGTTGTTTTATACACAGCATGGCCTTACACGAGCCAATGTGACACTACAAAGCCACACTACAACGCCACTCCGAACTTGCGAGTCCCCCTCAGATCTAGCCGCTGGAAAGCTCAGAGTCAAATTACCTCCAACAGAGGGTGCAAGGTCCCCTTGGGCATCATTTGGCTTCTGCCACCCTGTGTTTCCTCTGGCCCCAATTTCCATCTCATTATACTGCATTTATCTTTGCAAATCACCTCAAGTCCTTTCTGGAATCAGACAAAGTACACACATGACCCTCTCCGATGTCTCCCCTCCTCTGTTCCCAGTTCCCTGAGCCCAGCACAACCTCTGGTCTGAAAGAAGCTGAATGTGAGTTGAGTGACCGAAGCTACAAACAAACGAATTTATGAAGGGAACAGTCTACGTTAGAAAAGGACCTGGGCAGAATCAGGATAGAGGGCAGCCCAAAACCTGAAGACACCAAATGTCCCTCCTCTCCTCATCACAGGTCCTACAACTAGACGCAGACTTGTCTCCTTCCTGAGCCCCCAGAAGACCCTCCTTAACTCCCCCAAGTTCGCCTCTCCTTTCAGACATGGCCCAGTCCTAGTCCTCCAGGCAGCCCTAGGCCATCTCAGCCACCCCGTGCCTGTGGACCTGAGTATCACCTAGAATGACTTGCAACCCTCGCCAGGGCAATGACCCCACTGGGCACTGAAGCAGCTCTTCTACCCTGGTCTTCAAATGCTCCTCAGAGGCGCTGGTCTTGTTTACATTTTCGGAAGGGTGCTGATGTCTTCCTAATTCAGTAAAAGTTTCTCAAAGGCAGGGTCCAAAACTGAAGTGCACTGTGCTCCCTACACACTGAGAGGCAGGTTAATCCTCACCAGAGGACATCTTTTCACTGATTTTTAGGAAGAGTAGAAAGGAGGGGGAGAGACACAGAGAGAGACCAGGGCCGGGGATTGAGCCTGCAGCCAAGGGATGTGCCCTTGATGGGAATTGAACCTGGGACCCTTCCGTCCACAGCCTGACGCTCTACCCACCGAGCCAAACCAGGTAGGGCTGAGAGGCTGGTTTCTGCACAGCCACCCACCCATCCTTGATGCCACATGTTGGGGGAGATGGTGGGGCACCCCAGGGAAGAGCTGGGGCCAGGGTGCGTCCAAGCAGGAGCAGATCAGCCCTGGACACCCACAGGACTGCTGGCTTAGGGAAGGGAAGCTGGCAAACCAGGCACTCCTTGTGAGCCTCAAGTCCCACCCTCTCATGGCAAAGAGGGCAAAAGGGCAAAGAAGAAAGTGGAAGAGGAATGGGTGTCTTTCTGGCTGCAGCTGGGGTCAAAGGTAAGATTCCAGGGACAGAGGAAGGGCTGCTCAGTGAAGACAGAAGCCAGCAAGTGGATAAGGCCCCGCATTTATGCCTTGTTAATAAAAACCACCTGCCGTGCTCTGCTTTCTATTCAGAAGGGAACGATTTCACTATCATTTTGAAGCATTTCTTCTGAAAACATGGGTTTTGTATTACTGTTTCTGTGTACTGACCCTGGCAGCTCAGCTCAGAGCAGGGAGTGGGGGGACAGGGTAGGTCCTACACTGGAGATAGGAACCCAGCCTCCAGGTCCTGAAGGGAGGAGCCTCCTCAGCTCCAAGCCAGGGTGGGGAGACGCATGAGGCATAGCCATCCCGTCCTCCCCAGAGACCAGCGAACTCCAGTTTCTCCCAAGGAATCCCAGTTCCAAGTGGTAGAGACCCACACTTCGTATCCTGTGGCACTTTGGTAAATCAGCTGTGGGTCTGCCTCTCCCATCATCCCGAGAGCTCTCAAGGAGGGTGATACCCCATTTGCCCATCCCTCCCGAGAACATACCACGCATTATAAACGCAGCAGACATTGTAGCATCTGTGCCCGGCACTGCCTCCCACCCTGTCCCAGAGACCATGTGGCCTGCCTCCCCCAGCTGAGTGGACAGGGCGAACACCCTCACCCAGGCCAGGACAATTGGTTTCTCTGGCACCCCAAGACCAAGGGCAATGCTCCTGGGAGGTCCTGTGGCCTCAAGCTGAAGGAACAGTCTACGTTAGAAAAGGACCTGGGCCCCCAACCATTTGGGGCAGCCACACCAACAACCCAGAGACAGCGAGCCTACAGGGAGAGAAGGGACAGATGCACCAGGAGAGATGGAGAAAATGAAACCACAGCCTAGAGAGGAAAGCCAGAGGAGGGGTTGCTTGCCAGCTTCCCGAGTCCTGGGGGAGCCAGGCTGCCTGCAATTGTTTGCTACACAAGTTCTCTTTCCCTCCTGTTAACTCTCCTTTCACTTAACCTAATTGGAGGAGATTTCTGACCCTGGCAACAAAATGATCCCAGAGACATGGTCAGAGCCTGCTCCCCTTCCCGATCGAGGGCAGACCCATCAGCAAGCCATGCCCACTACTCAGTTTACAAAGTGAGGCAGGTTTGGGTAGGGCCAGCACCATAGAGCATGCTGGGAAGGCAAGGCACCGCCAGCCGGGGCCCTGAGTCAGAGAGTATTTGGACTTCGGACTTCAGCAAATGAGGTGGAGGTATCTGAAGACAGCATGGCCAAAATCGTGCTTTAGGGTCAAATGATGAAGGGGGCATGTCTTCTAGTAGGTGCCTAACAAATGCATGGAGGGCAAACAGGAAAATCTCTCTATGCCTTGATTTCCTCATCTCTAAAATATAGGGAATGTGATGAAGATATCCAAAAACTAACACATCTAAAGAGCTCAAAAAAAGGTCCTAGCATACACTCAATATGTATTTTTGTTTTATTTTAAACCTACACACAGACTGATGTTCTCCCCTCAAGAACCCCCAGCCAGATGCTATGATCAGAATATTTGTGTCTCCCAAATTCATATATTGAAGCCTAATGCGGAATGTGATGGTGTTAGGAGGTGGGGCCTTTGGGAGGTGATTAGGTCATGAGGATGGACCCCTGATGAATGGGATTAGTGCCCTTATAAAAGAGCTCCCTTGCCCCTTCCACCATAAGATACAAGGAGATGGCTGCAACCTGGAAGAGGGCCTTCACATACTGGCAGCCTTCCAGCCTCCAGAACTGTGAGAAGTAAGTTTCTGTTATGTATAAGTCTGTAGTATTTTGTTAAAACAACCGGGACTACCATGGCAGGGAACCAGGAGGATCAAGAATGAAGCTCCAGGAGAATCCAAGATGGTGGCGTAGGTAAACACCTAAACTGCTGCCTCGCACAACAATTTCAAAACTTACAACTAAAAGACAAAATGTCTATCACCCAGAACCACGGGAAAGCTGGCTGAGTGGAAGTTCTACAACTAGAAGGAAAGAGAAAAGAGCACTGAGATGTGCACAAGCACTGAAAAGCTGAGGTACGGAGGCGAGTGATCTGGGCTGGCGGCAGGCGTTGCTTTTTTCAACCCAAAGGGAGACAAGCCCCCGATTACTCTGAAATACAGTTTCTGGGGAGACGCGGGGGACCCAAACTCCTATGGGGAGAAGCTGGATTGTCTAACACCGGGTTGGAAAGTGAGGGGGGCCTGCTTGCAGAGCTGCACGCAAGAATAATTGTTTACTGCGCTGGGGCACGGGACGCAGTCGGAGACACAGAGCCGGCTAACTAGCAGCCATTGCTGTTTGCCATGCCCTAGCCTAGTGACGCCCTGAGACCCCGCCCCACACAACCTACAAACCCACCCAAGCTCCAAGCAGCAGCTTTAGCATAAGAAAGGCCTGCCCTATCACAGCTTAACCTAGCAAACTTGCAGCCTGGGTCAGACAGCTCCAAAACCTCCAAACCCCAAGCAAAGAGGAGAAAACTGTAGCTCTCGCTGTAGCTCCTGCTGGGTGGACTCAGACAATAGCTGACCTGCACCCCATTGGAGATCCAGAAGCCAGTATACCTAGTGGTCAGTGTGAGAAACCAGATTTCAACTCCTCACATCCATAAGTGACACATTCAAGAGGCAGACTCAGCGAGCACCAAAGCCCCACTGAAACAAGTCCTGCACCATAAGCGTGTCTCCAGCACAGCAGTTCTTATAGACACAGCGAGTCCTCACAGCCGATTGGCCTAGAGGTCAATTCCTCCCAGTGTACCAACAGCAATTAAGGCTTAACTACACCAAGACTTTGCACTCAACCCACAAAGGGGTGTACCAAGAGCGTCCACATCAGGTGATTGGGGAGGCTGAGCTACTGCCCCCTATAGGTCACCTACCTCACAAAGCCACTCCATCAACACAGGGAAGCAGCCAAAATGCGGAAACAAAGAAACATGTCACGAATGAAAGAAACAGAGGAAAGCAAACTACTGGATGACAGAGTTCAGAACCATATTTATAAGGTTACTCAAGAATCTTCTAAAAACCGCAGAGAAACTTGATGACACTTCTGAGGAGCTTAGTGAGACCTTCAAGGACCTTAATGAGAATGCCAAAAAAATGGAAAAGGACCAGTCAGAAATGAAGCATACACTGTCTGAAATAAAGAATATACAGAAACTCAACTGTACATCAATGTACCCCAAGAATCAAACCAAAGATCTGAAATATGAGGAAACAAAAAACACCCAACCAGAAAAACAAAAAGAAAAAAGAATCCAAAAATATGAAGATAATGTAAGGAGCCTCTGGGACAACTTCAAGCGTACCAACATCCAAATTTTTGGGGTGCCAGAAGAAGAGAGAGAGCAAAATACTGAAAACCTATTAGAAGAAATAATGACTGAAAACTTTCCCTACCTGGTGAAAGAAATAGAATTACAAGTTCAGGAAGCGCACAGAACCCCAAACAAAAGGAATCCAAAGAGGACCACACCAAGACACATCATAATTAAAATGCCAAGGGCAAAAGACAAAGAGAGAATCTTGAAAGCAGCAAGAGAAAAACGGTTAGTTACCTACAAGGGAGTACCGATACGACTATCAGCTGATTTCTCGGCAGAAACTATGCAGGCCAGAAGGGAGTGGCAAGAAATATTCAAAGTGATGAATAGCAAGAACCTAGGGATGAAGAACCTACAACCAAGATTACTCTACCCAGCAAAGCTATCATTCAGAGTTGAAGGTCAGATAAAGAGCTTCACAGACAAGAAAAAGCTCAAGGAGTTCATCGCCACCAAACCAGGATTACATGAAATGCTGAAGGGTATTCTTTAAGAAGAGGAAGAAGAAGAAAAAGGTAAAGATAAAAATTATGAACAACAAAATGACATCAAATACATACCTACCAACAAGTGAATCTAAAAATCAAGTAAATAAAAAATCTGAAGAACAGAATGGACTGGTGAATATAATAGAATCAGGGACATAGAAAGGGAGTGGACTGACAATTCTCAGGGGGAAGCGGGTGTGAGTGGTGCGGGAAGAGATTGGACAAAAATCTTACTCCTAGGGATGAAGACAGTGGCGGGGGGTAAGGGCATGGGGTAGGGTGGGGTGGGGAATCAGGTGGAGGGGAGCTATAGGGGGAAAACAAAAAGAGGAACACCTGTAATCTGAACAATAAAGATTTATTTTTTAAAAAAAAAAAGAATGAAGCTCCACCCCCGTGGGCATAGAAGCAGAGGTAGAGTAGATGGCATCAAAAGGGCAAGGTCAATCTTTAGGGTGGCAGGGCCAGGGACAGAAGGCCAAAAGGGAACTGTCCCCTACATGTGGATCAGAGTGGAGGGAACACGGATGGCTAGAGCTGTGGGGATGGTGGCCTTCCCATTGCTAAGGGAGGTTACCAGAGTGGAGAGGGGGTGGGGTGAAGTGGGGGTAGGGGGTGAAGGGGGGTTAGGGGGTGAAGGGGAGGAGGCTGCAGTGAGGCAGAGAACAGGGCCTGGGCGGGGCTAACAGGCAGGACTGCCTGACAGTGGACAAACGGATGGAGAGGGAATAAGCGTAAGTGTGCACGTGTGTGTGTGTGTGTGTGTGTGTGTAGAATGTAGGGCCATCAGGCATAGCCACAATAACAACATTGGGCATGTCTCCATCAAGTGAACATACTTCACACACATCAATTCAATTCTCTCAATAACCCTAGCCTCATTTTTATAGATGGGAAAATTGAGGCAGAGAGGTATAGTGACTATTAAGTGGCAAAGCTGGGATTTGAACCCAGGCAGTCAGGGCCCAGTATCTGAACTCTTAACCACTAAAGTGGTCAGGAGATGCTGGAAAAGAATCAGTGCCCAAGAGTGAATCCCCAACTTGGGATTTCAAGCTCTGGGTGCAAAATTCCAGGCACCACCTTCCCAGCCTGCTGGGTGGCCCTGGGGGCTTGCAGGTGCACCCTTGTGTGCCTAGGTTCCCCACCAGGTGCCATCTGCCAGGCTCTTCTGCCTTTGAAACTGCTCTCCATCTCTAACCTCCTCCATAGAGATGCAGCCCACCATCCCTTGTAGGCCAGGCACTGCAGGTGAAACGCATCCTAGCCCACTGCTCATGGAGGAAGGCGTCTGAAAGGCCCCACCTGGGAAAGTAGGAAGGACAAGACAATTCCTTCCCTCAACAGAACTCCGCTGCCTTAAACCCCATGCCCCATCACCTAAATCCTTCACTGCTCCTCTAACCCAGCAGGGATTAGAGGGAACACGGATGGCTAGAGCTGTGGGGATGGTGGCCTTCCCATTGCTAAGGGAGGTTACCAGAGTGGAGGTTACCTGGGTTACAGGACTCCTGCCCACTTCTCTGACTCCAGGCCCTGCCCATGCCATTTCCCTGCCTGGAGCCCATTTGGCATCCTGGCAGCAAACTTCTGCAATGGGCTCCATCAAGCTTCCTCTCCACCCCACCCTCCACGTGTCCCTCCTCTGCTCCCAGCTCCCCCACCACTTCACTTGGTGATGGGTGATGCTCCCTAGTGGCAGCGATGCCCCCAGTCCTGTGTACCTGCCAGCCCCTGGCAGAGCTGGGCCAGGTGACAGCAGCTGGATGAATGAAGGGTTCATTGTTTACATTACAACTGGTAGGGAGTGTGTGGCACACAGATGAGGTGGCCCCACGTGGTGCTCTCAGTACCCTGCTCCTCCTCTGTCAGCAGCCCTAGGCCAGCCCACTAGCCTCCTTGGGCATTTTACAAGGGTGAGGACAGCCAGCACCCCTCATTTGGACTTCCATTTCTCACCCAGAAGGGAGAGGTAGGATCTCAAAGACTGGGGGATGGGCCGCTGTGTGTGTGACTCCCCACAAGGTGCCCCTCTGCCCTCCTCTCCAGGGAGGGGGTGGGGCTAGAGCCAGCGTGGCAGTGCCCAGTGAGCACCCGCCCCACCCAGGCCCTGCCTGAAGGGCCCAAACGGGCGGGTCCTGGAGGCCCAGGGAAGCATCTTTGGCGGCTGCGGCCCCTCCCTATGGGGAGGGCAGAAAATCTGCTGCCTCACCAGCCACCAGCGCCAGCTTAGGGGGGACACCCCCTGCGGGAAGCCGCCCTGCCCCAGTCTCCCCCTAACCTCCTCTGCTATGCACTTCAACCAAGTTTTGCAAAGGGCATTAGCCAAGCGCTTCCAGCTCGCCGGCTAGGGCTCCGTGTTCTCCCAGACCCCGGGTCTGCAGAAGGGGGTTGGGAGCCGCGCCCACCAGGATGTGCCCCTCGGGCCAGTTAGTCCAGAGCCCTCGCCCTGCCCCTGGAAGAGGCGACGGGTGGCCTCCCGGCAGATGTGCCGAACCCTCGTCTGTAGATGGAACGAGGTGCTGACGATGCCCTCACCACGGGGACGCGCAGCCCAGCAAATGCCTCCCAACGCCAGAGCACCCCCTCCTCGTTTGCAGACATAGGGAAGTTGGGGTGCATCCCAGGATCGGCTCCGCTCACGCCCACCCACCAGCCGTGGCCGTGCGGCCTCTTCCACGCCCGACGATGTCCCCGGACCAGCCCGCTTCTGTCTAGGCTGGGGCCACCGCCGCCTCCCGACCCCTCGGTCCTTTGTTGCCCGGCAAGCCCCCTCCTCCAGGGTGCCCGCTGCTCCTACCTTCGCCCCTCCGGCAGCAGGCTGAGCGGCAGCGACGGGGCGCCGGCCTCCTCCTCTGCGGGCCGGCCGCCGCGGGGGGAGAGGATGCTGCGGCCGCTCCCCGAACCCGCCGCCCCACCCCGGCTGAGCCCTGCGGCGCCCGGACACCGCGCTCGCGCTCCGGACCGGGCCTCGCGCCGCGTGTGCGACGGCCGGCGGCGGGAAAGCAGGAGGAGCAGCCCCGGGCAGCCCCGCCGCCGCCTACGCGCCCGTGGCCGAGCCCAGCAGCGGAGCGGAGCGGAGCTAGCGGCCCGGCTCCGGGAGGGAACAAAAGGGGCTGGCGCTGGGGAGAGCGCCGGAGGGCGGGGCCTGGCGCGGCGGGGGCGGGCACGCGGCGCGCGGCCTTGCGGTTCTCGGGCCCCGTTGCCGAGCCGTCAGTGCGCGGGCGGGCGGAAAACGCGGCGAACCTCCTGGTCTTCTCGCAGTAGTCAGTTGGAGGTGTCCGGGGGTGCGCCAACACCCACTTCAACGCTGGCCCCCTATTGGTGCTTCAGTCGCGTTTGGCGAAAGAACACTCTTCAGCCTTGCTCTACTCACAAGGATGGCCCAGACCTTTGGGAGAGATGGAAGCCTCGGAAGCTGGGGGGAGGGACAGGGAGGTTCCAGGAAGTCTTCACGGAAAAGGTGACTTGGACTGGACAGGAAGAAATGAGGAGGGAACAATGTGACCGAGGTTCGAACTCCGGATCCTAATGAGCTGTCCTGAGGCCAAAGGGCATGGTGATAAATGACACAGGGTTCTTGGTGATTTGCTCCCAACATGTCTTTGCAAAAATTGGTATCCAAGACAGATGAACCCTGATCCCTTCTCCCAGGGGGCAGGATCTCTCCCCTGCAACGTCAGGGAGCTGCGCGGTCCAGCCCCCTGAGTAGGGGAGCAGAGGCTAAGAGGCAGCCAGAGATAAGAAATAAATGAATCCCAACACGCTTAGGAGCCTGGCGGTGGTTGGCCTCTGTGCCTTTGTGTCCCCTCCCTTTCCCTCTTGGTAAACTAACCTCTGAGCCTTTGCCTTGCTGGTTTTTTCTACCAGTAATGCTGCCCCCTCTTTCCCCTCACACAAATCCTTCCCCTGGCTCAAACTCAACTTCATTTCCCCTGAGCACGGGAACCTGCCTGTATTGGGAGAGGTTGTGATTTCTGCAGTGAGACTCACTCCAGAGGGCAGGGACCAGCACAGTCTTGTTTATGTCCCTGAAGATACCCACTACAGTGCCTGGCCAAGGGTGGACATTCAATGACACTTGTTGAATGAATAAATTTGCTAAGTTGGCACCAATCATCCTTCCATTGCCCTAGTATCCATAATATTTGAGAAATGAACCTCTGAAATGCTGTTTCCCTACCAATAAATTGAGATAGTGTTTCACTTCAGTTTGGCAAATGTGTAATGGCATAATGATGGAGGCTGGGCACGGGCCAGTCCTGAGGAGGTCTCCAGATGGTGAGGGTGCAAGACCTGGAGCCCAACTGGGGAGGAGGGTGCAGAGTGAGCCCACAGGAGAACTGACTTTCAGAGGAGGTGCCAACCTGATAGAAAAGGAGGGGATCCGAGGTGGGAAGGGCTGTGTTCAGGACAGAGGGAACATGGGGCTGGGGTGAGTGGTCCGATATATATCTTATCTAATAAAAGAGTAATATGCAGATTGACCATCACTCCAACACACAAGACGGCTGCCCCCATGTGGTCAAAGATGGCTGCCCCCATGTGGACACAAGATGGCCACCACAAGATGTCCAGCAGGAGAGGGCAGTTGGGAGGCACCAGGTCTGCAAGGGAGGGCAGTTGTGGGTGATCAGGCCAGTAGGGGAGGGCAGTTAGGGGTGACCAGGCCTGTAGGGAAGGGCAGTTAGGGGTGACCAGGCCTTCAGGGGAGGGCAGTTGTGGGTGACCAAGCCTGTAGGGGAGGGCAGTTAGGGACAATCAGGCTGGCAGGTGAGCAGTTAGGCATCAATCAGGCTGGCAGGGGAGTGATTAAGGGGTGATCAGGCTGGCAGGCAGAAGCAGTTAGGGGCAATCAGGAAGGCAAGCAGGCAAGCAGTTGGGAGCCAGCAGTCCTGGATTTTGAGAGGGATGTCCGACTGCCCGTTTAGGCCCAATCCTGCCTGGATCGGGCCTAAACGGACAGTCGGACATCCCTTGAGGGGTCCCAGATTGGAGAGGGTGCAGGCTGGGCTGTGGAACACAGCCCCTGTGCATGAATTTCGTGCACCGGGCCTCTACTCTAGTGTGTGTGTGTGTGTGTGTGTGTGTGTATGTGTGTGTGTGTGTGTGTGTGTGTGTGTGTGTATATATATATATGTGTATATATATATATATATATATATATATATATATATATATATATAAAAACCTAAGCAACTATTATGACCAAAAGACCAGAGAGACCAGTCGACCAGTAGCTATGATGCACTGACTACCAGGGGCCAGACACTCAACACAGGAGCTACCCCCTGGTGGTCAGTGTGCTCCCACAGCCAACCTCCCCTAGTCCCTCCCTCTGGCCGGCAAACCTCCTGCGGTCCCTCCCCCACATCCCTCCCTCAGTCCAGCAGGCCTGGTTTGGCGGCCAGCAGACCCCAGCAGGCCCTGGCCAGCCAGGCCTAGGAACCCCCTTCCCCACCTGCACGAATTTTGTGCACCAGGCCTCTAGTTAAGAGCTAAGACCAAGGCATCAGGCAGTGGTAAGAATCCAGCTCCATAACCTCCAGCTGATGGGCAATATTCTCTGGGCCTCTGTTTCCCCATCTGTAAAATGGAGCTGGTGTTACACTGCCTCCCAGGGTTGTTGTCAAGGCTGAACGCATTAATCTATGTGAAGGGCTTAGAACAAAGAGTGTCTAGTGCACAGTTGACATTCAAAGAGCAAGGTAATAAAAGGACCTTGTATGTTAGGAGGCTGGATTTTCTCTGTGAGCTGGAGATGTCTAACAAGGACCTCTCTCCCACGGAGAGGAAGAAGCACAGAGAGTGAGGTGCGGGGCTTTCCCAGTTGCTCTCCTCCAAAGATTCTGCCTGCTCCTCCCTCCCTTGGGAAGAGTGGTGGGCAGGGAGCCCAGGATGGCTCTGAAGGCCATGGGGGTCCTGATGGTGGAAAGCAAGTGAGGCCCAATCAGAAGCCATTCTGAAAGCTCTCCTGGCAGCTCATGGGGGCAGGCTGAGACCCGAAGAGACTAGCTGGAAGGCTGTGGGGGTCCAAGTTAGAGCTGGGGTGCTGGGACACTGTCAGCAGAGCAAACCAAAGGAGAGGCCAGTCCAGGTCAGTCAGGTCTTAGGGACACTCCTTTGAGCCTGAAATCCATGGAGACTCTCCCCAGAAACATGTGATATGCTTATGCACACATGCTTGTGCGTGCGCGCGCGCACACACACACACACACACACACAGAGTTTTACAGACAAGTTCAGACAGTTCACAGACCCCCTGAAGTTCTGGGGCAGGAGAGAGTGCTCAGAAAAAAACAGCAGATAGGGTATAGCTGAGAGTGGGATTTGCCCAAATGAGTGGTTTCTGACCCAGACCAAATGGTACATGGGCGCTGGAGGCACTTCTCCCTTCTTTGGCACCTGAGGCTTCTGGAACCAGGAAAGAGGCCCAAGTTCCCAGGACAACAACCCATCAGAGATGGATTATGAAGGTTCCTCATTAGAAAGGAAACCATCATTTCATCCTCGCCCCACCTTGCACAGGTGGGGAAACTGAGGCCTCAACGAGAGGCAGGGATTTCAGATCACACAGATCCTGCTGTGATGCACCTGAGCTCACCTGTGCCCAGCCAGTGGGTTCAGCCACCTTCCCCCCTGCCTGCAGCAGGTGGGGAGAAGACCCACCAGCCCGCTCCCTCCCTGACAGCTCCCAGATCCTGCAGAGTAGTAGCCTCTCCTTACCTGGACGGGGTGGCAGAGCTGCAAAGGCACGACTCACCAGGAGGAGCATTGATTGCCCCTGTGGCTGGGCGGGGCTTGCTCTAGGTGAGAGACTACAGGCTTCTATCTTGTTGGGTTTTCTACTTCCTGCAGCCAAACAAATGATATAGACATGGAAGGTGGAGCCGGGCGCGATGTCCCAGCCTGTGGATGGCAGGGGTGGGGGGGCAGGATAGGGGGGCTGGGATTACAGGGAGGGGGACTTTCTCACTCAGGCCTTTTGTCTCCATAGAAAGTGCTGATTTGACCATTTTCTTGCTGACACTGGCCATGGCCAGCAGCAAGGTGGGGGAGGCAGCTTATGGGAAGAGCACATCAGGAATAATGGGGCAGGGCAGAGTCTCAGAGGCCTGCGGTGGGGCAGCCACAGACAAGGCCTGGCTGCCCTGCAGGTTACTGCCTCTCCGGTATACTTTCTATTGTTTTATTTTTGTTTTAAAGGCCAATAGGACATCCACATGATGGAATATTTTATGTTCTCTGAATCACTATTTATAAAGCATTTGTAATAAATGGGGAAACACTCTTATATTTATGTCAAATGAAAAACGCACATCCACAACTTGTGTATAAGGTAGAATCTCAACCGTGTAAACTGTAGAAGGGAAAAACTGGTCACTATGATGGGCTTTGGGTGGGGGAACCCACCTTACACAAGAATAAACTCAAAATGGATTAAAGACTTAAATGTAAGACTCGAAACCATAAAAATCCTAGAAGAAAACCTAGGCAGTAAAATCTCAGACATTTCTCCTAGCAATATTTTTTCTGATATATTTCCTTGGACAAGGGAAACAATATAAAAAATTAACAAATGGGCTACATTAAACTAACAAGCAAAATAAACCACAACAAAATGAAAAAACAACCCACTGAATGGGAAAATAAATTCACCAATTATACATCTGATAACAGGTTAATATCCAAAATCTATAAAGAATTTATAAAACTCAACACCAAAAATAAATAAATAAACAAACAATTCAATTAAAAAATGGGCAAAGGGAGAGAGAAACAAAGATGGCAGCATAGGTAAACACCTGAACTGCTGCCTCGCACAACAACTTCAAAACTACAACTAAAAGACAAAATGAACATCATCCAGAACCACAGGAAAGCTGGCTGAGTGGAAATTCTACAACTAGAAGGAAAGAGAAAAGCACACTGAGACTCAGAGGAGCTGCGGAAGTGCAGAGGTATGGAGGAGCGCACACGGAGACGGTGGGCAACTGAGTACCCAGCTGGCTTTTTCAAGTGGGAGGGAGACAAAAGCTCCTGACTGCACTGAACTCCAGTTCCGGGCGAGACTCTGGGGACCCAGGACCCAGATGCATACGGGGAGAAACTGGACTGTCTGGCAGCAGGTGGAACTCGAGGGCGGCTTTCTCTCAGAGGTGCTTGCAGCGATTACTGCGGGACACTGAGACCCAGGGGCCTCTTAGGGCAGGGCTGAGGGAAAGCCATTGCTGTTTGCTCTGCACTGAGACTCTGCCCTATCCAAGCTGAGCACAGAGGCTTTTGCATATGAATAGCCTGGTCCTTTGAATTCTAAACTTACCTATCAAACTGCAGCTGAGTCAGTGAGACCCAGAACATCCAAAAGAAGGCCCAAAGCAGCTTGCATTGCTTCATAACTGGGCCTCATCTGGGCACCTTCAAAACCCAAACAAAGAAGAGGAATCTGCAGATCTCTCTGTAGCTCCTGCTGGGTGGCCTCAGGCAGAGGCTAAATTAGCACCTCCTTGGAGATCCAAGAGCCAGTGTACCCTGGGGTCAGAGTAGGACCATCCAGATTACAACTCCTCAGATCCATAAGGGACACACTCAGGGGGCAGACTTAGTGAGCACGAAAGGCCCACTGAAGCAAGTCTTGCCTCATAAGGGTGTCTCCAGCACAGAAGTTCTCCCAGCGTAGACACAGCTGATCCTCACAGCCAGTTGGCCTGGAGGTCAATTCCTCCCAGTGATACCAACAACAATCAAGGCTTAACTACAACAGGACTGTGCACACAGCCCACAAAGGGGTGCACCAAGAGTGTCCACCTCAGGTAACTGGGGAGGCTGAGCCACTGGGCCCTATAGGACACCTAGCACACAAAGCCACTCTGTCAACTCAGGGAAGCAGCCAAAATGCGGAGACAAAGAAACAGATCACAAATGAAAGAAATGGAGGAAAACAAACGACTGGTATAGAGTTCAAAACCATGGTTATAAGGTTTTTCAAGAATTTCCTAGAAAAAGCTGATAAATTTACTGAGACCCTCAAGGTAATGAAAAACAACCAACTGGAAATTAAGCATACACTGACTGAAATAAAAAAATAATATACAGAGATCCAACAGCAGACTAGAGGATCGCAAGAATGAAGTCAAATATTTGAAATACAAAGAAGCAAAAAAACACCCAACCAGAAAAGAAAAAAGAATCCAAAAATATGAAGATAGTATAAGGAGCCTCTGGGACAATCTCAAGCGTACCAACATCCAAATTATGGGGGTGCCAGATGAAGAGAGAGAGCAAGATACTGAAGACCTATTTGAAGAAATAATGACAGAAAATGTCCCCCACCTACTGAAAGAAATAGACTTACAAGTCCAGGAAGCGCACAGAATCCCAAACAAAAGGAATCCAAAGAGGACCACACCAAGACACATCATAATTAAAATGCCAAGAGCAAAAGACAAAGAGAGAATCTTAAAAGCAGCAAGAGAAAAACAGTTAATTACCTACAAGGGAGCACCCATACAACTGTCAGCTGATTTCTCAACAGAAACTATGCAGGCCAGATGGGAGTGGCAAGAAATACTCAAAGTGATGAATAGCAAGAACCTACAACCAAGATTACTCTACCCAGCAAAGCTATCATTCAGAATTGAAGGGCAGATAAAGAGCTTCACAGATAAGAAAAAGCTAAGGGAGTTCATCACCACCAAACCAGTATTATATGAAATGCTGAAAGGTATTCTTTAAGAAGAGGAAGAAGAAGAAAAAGGTAAAGATAAAAATTATGAACAACAAATACATATCTATCAACAAGTGAATCTAAAAATCAAGTGAATAAAAAATCTGATGAACAGAATAAACTGGTGAATATAATAGAATCAGGGGCATAGAAAGGCAGTGGACTGACAATTCTCAGGGGGAAAAGGGTGTGGGGGGTGTGGGAAAAGAATGGACAAAAATCGTACACCTATGGATGAGGACAGTGGGGGAGGGTAAGGGCAGAGGGTACTGTGGGAACCGGGTGGGGGGAGCTATGGGGGGGAAAAAGAGGAACAATTGTAACAATCTGAACAATAAAGATTTATTAAAAAAAAAAAAAGAAAGAAAATGGGCAAAGGACCAGAATAGACACTTCTCCAAAGAGGACATACAGATGACCAATAGACATATGAAAAAATGCTCACATCACTAATTGTCAGAGAAATGCAAATTAATACCACTGTGAGATACCACCTCACACCTGTCAAAATGGCTACCATCAATAAATCAACAAACAAGTGTTGGTGAGGATGTGGAGAAAGGGAACCCTCATGCACTGCTGGTGGGAATGCAGATTGGTGCAGCCACTGTCAAAAACAATATGGAATTTCCTCAAAAAAATGAAACTGCCGTATGACCCAGTGACACACTTCTAGGAATATACCTGAAGAAACCTGAAATACTGCTTCGAAAGAATATATGCACCCCATGATGATTGCAGCGTTATTTACAAGAGCCAAGATTTGGAAGCAGCCCAAGTGCCCATCAGTAGATGTGTGGATAAAAAAGCTGTGGTACCTTTACACATGGAATAGTAAGTACTCAACTGTAAAAAGGAAGGAAGTCTTACCTTTTGCGACAGCATGGATGGACCTTGGACCTACAGAGCAATATGCTAAGTGAAATAAAGCAGTTAGAGAAAGACAAATACCATATGATTTCACGTACATGTGGAATTTAATGAACAACATAACCTAACTAACAGAATAGAAACATACTCATACAGAGAACAGACTGACAGCTGTTAGAGGGGAGTGGGCTTGGGGGCTGGGTGACAAAGGTGAAGTGATTAGGCAAAGAATAAAAAAACCTTATAGGCATAGAAAAGAAAAAAAGAAAAGAAAAATTTAAACCCAAACTCTTTTCTGTTGAAAACACACAAAAAGTTACTGTTTGGATGCTGTCAGTGGCCTGGTGCTGGAGTAACATCACCATGGAGATATCAGCTGAGTCCATCACTCTGAAGGCCACACCCCTACTTTCAAACACGTGGTCTTTGCCTGAGTCCCGCTCTTCCTTCCCTGGGAGAGGAAGCCCAGGCGCGCCCTCCAGTTGATACAAGTGGACACAGCCTGTGGAGGAGGGAGCCCAGCAGGGACAGGAAGTGTCTGCTACTGCCCAGCCCAGCTGCGGGGCTCAGTGGTTGAGTGTCGACCTATGAACTGAGAGGTCATAGTTTGATTCTGGTGGGGGCACATGCGGGGTTGCGGGCTTGAACCCCAGTGCGGGGTGTGCAGGAGGCAGCCAATCAATGACTCTCTCTCTCATCATTGATGTTTCTCTCTCCCTCTCCCTTCTTCTCTGAAATCAATAAAAACATTTTTTTTTTAAGTGTCTGCTACTGTGTGGATTCACAAGGTCCTGGGGTCTTTTTCCACACAGCCTCCTCCATTTCCTACGGGCTGCTGAGTGAAAACAAGCTGGCATTTGTAAGTAAGCTTATTACAGGGTAGGTTTCAAGTTAAGAAGGGTGTATGGATTATGGAAATGAAGACCAGCTGGGTGAGAACAAGCAAAGGCAGTGTAATCGGAGCTTGCTGTAGTAGGGAGTCAGGTACCACCTCTGTGATGGCCCAGTGACGCAGGCGGGGGTGGGAGAGCTTCGTAGTGGACAAAGGGATGGCTGGAATGGTCTTGATGGAGAGGCTGATGGTGTGGGGAGCTGGATGTGGAATAACTAGAAGCAGGACGTGCATCACCTCCGTGATTGGTGAGGGGAGCATACTTGGCTTTTTCCAGTTGGTCCTGAGTTGGAAGAAGAGGCAAAAACTGGGGAGCTGGCCGTTCTTGATCGAGTCCTGGCCATCGGGTTGTCTTCTGGCTTCCTGGACTGGAGGCGCAGAGTGGGTCAGTTCTCTTTTTGTATGTGGTCTGGCTGTTGTCTGTTTATTTATCCCGTCTCTCAGTGTTAACTCACGGGATCCCCCAACTGCTCTACAGCTGGTGCGATTGTGATGTCAGTTCAGAGAGGAGGAAACCAAGTCACAGAGAGGTTAAGGGACATGCTCAAGGTCACACAGCTTGTGAGGGCAAGGTTAGCCAGGATCGCGGCTTCAGAGCAGGGCTCTCTCCTGACCATGAGGAGACGTGAGGGAAACCTCACCTTGAACTCCAGTCTGATCTCCGCCACTCGCCAGCTTTCTGACCCAGGGCAGGCAACACGGAGATCCTCCTCCTCCAGGGGCCATAGAGAGAGCGACCCTGAGAGGAGACACGGAATGCCCGTCCCACATGTGCCCGTTGGGAGCTGCATTTATTGTTCACTATACGCTGGGCACAGCTCTAAGCACCTGAGACTCTGTAAACTCACGTAATCCTCAGACTCACCATGAGCGGGTCCGTTACCGGCCCTGCCCCACTCCAGGTGCAGCCGGAAACCTGCAAACGGCCACACAGCGGGCAGGGGTGTCGCCACGTGGGATGATGTTATCAATATCCAAATGGTGGTGCAGTCCCTGCACTTCCCGCCTCTCCGAGGAAGCAGTGGCTGTGCACAGGCAGCAGGAGGCACCTGCCGTAATCCAGGTGGCACAGACCCTCAGCTGAGGCTGCTAAGGTGAGCTGCTTCTTTTTGGAGTGACTCCTGAACGGGCTTCTTCATCTGGGACCTGGAGATGAGGGAGCACGGAGGGAAGAGGCCGCCCTCCGAGTGGACAACAGCCACCTCGCCAAGGGTCAGGTGGGCACGTGCTTAAGGCCCGTGCTGCTGGGTGGAAACTCGCCTCCCTGGGAAGAGGCCTCAGGTGCTCACGGCCTCCACTCCCCCTGGTTCCTTCCTCCCTGGTCCTGAGCTGAGCCGAAGGCACCTGGCCTCCTTCTGCCAAGGGAAGTCTCTAGAACAGGGTGGGGAACATCCACATAGGCCCGTGAAACCCTTTGGCCTGGCCCTGCCAAGGCATCCGAGGTGAGTTAATTAAATGTTTGACCGAATATAGGAGGCTGACTTTTAAGTTGATCATTTTGTATGGCCCATGAATGATGTTAGCAATATCCAAATGGCCCTTGGCAGAAAGAGGGTCCGCCACCCCTGGTCCAGAAGGTGCTGGCTGGGGAGCTCTCCTCAGTCCTTCGGTTTCCAACCTCACAGCCTTCCTTAGGAAAGCTATTAGCCCTCTTGAAAACCAGTCTCCTGTCTCTTCAGCTCTGGGCAGGGTACTTGTGGAGGAATGAGGCACCAGCTTGGGGAGCCACAGACCTGTGGACCTGGCACCACTTTCCATGCATGTGAAAGGCTGACATAGTGTGAGGTACGCAGGCTTACACCGTGGAGGCGGTAAGCGCTCTGATGGAGTTGCCTTTAATGCTTTGGGTGGTGCTTTGGGCCACATTCCTTCTCAATGTGTGGGATCAGGGGCAGCTTCCTGGAGAAGGTGGCAGCCCAGATGTGTCTTGACAACTAAGTGTGTGGCAGGCAGAGGGAGCAGCCCAAAGGTGCTATTGTGAGGAGCCTTGAAGAAGTTGGGGCACCAGAGCATGAGGGAATGGAGCTGAGATGAAGGCAGGGGCAGCAGGCCTCTGTGGAGAGGGATTCACGTGGCTGGGCTGTGGAGGAGGGCTTTTGGGACCTGACTGAAACCTGGCTCCCTAGGTCATAGAGGAACAGTGTGGTAACAGGTTAGAGGAGCAGGGCCGGCAGGACCAGGGGGTGGGAGTGCTCATGTGGACAGAGAGAGAAGTATGTCTCGCAGCCACACCAGCCTCTATGTCTAGCAGCGTGTGGCCTGAGAAAGAACAAGTCGTGGGAGACAGGACCCCCACATTCTAGGCTCTCAGCTTCTCCCAGCGAGAGAAGGAACCCCAGTGCCTGATGCCTCTGACGCTGAGGGGAGAGTTTTGCTGCCTGCAGCTGGAGTGAAGGATGGACCTCAGCTGCCTGCCTAAGAAAGCAGGGCCAGTCCTGGCCGGTTGCTCAGTGGTTAGAGCATAGGCCCACGCACCAAAGGGTCACAGGTTCAATTCCCAGTCAAGGGCACGTACCTGGGTTACAGGTTCCATCCCCAGCCCATGCAGGAGGCAACCCATTGCTCCATTGCTGTGTCTCTCTCACATCGATGTTGTTTCTCTCCCTTCTACTCTCTAAAAATCAATGGAAAAAATATCCTCCGGTGAGGATTCATATACACACACACACACACACACACACACACACAGAATGCAGGGCCAGGGACATGAACATACTTGTTTTCCAAACCCGCTGACCCGCTGTGAAAGTCTGCCTTCTCCACACGCTCCTGAGGGGACCTTGTGTCGGAATCTCCCACTCTGTGGACAGAGCTCCTGTGACCCTCAGGAATGAAGGCTGGGTCCAAAGAAAAGTGAGGCCACAGACAGGCTGATTCCAAGGGTGCCCAGTCCGGGGGCGGGGGGGCATCCAGCTGGGTGCCCTCCGGAGCTGTGGTGACAGCGACGCCAGTGCACCGTTGGCTGGGACGAGCAGCTCTGGGCAGGGTATGTGTGGAGGAATGAGGCACCGGCTTGGGGCGCCTCAGACCTGTGGACCTGGTGCTGCTTTCCATACATGTGGTGCACCAGGTATGGGGCCCTGGATGAGGGACTCAGGCCCCAGCTCAGTCTCCTTGTCTGCCAGACGCGAACATCAGGCCCCACCTCACACACAGACAGTCCAGAGCCATACTGCTCTGATGGAAGCATGGCCAGGGGGCCTGGCGCCACGTCTGACTCTCACCTGTGGGACTGAAATGTGTGCCAGGCAGGTCAGGGCACCGGGGCTGTTTCTGCACAAAGCGTGGTCACACCTGTCTTTTCTCATTGTTTGGACGAGGAGAGGCAGAAGCAGAGACGTTAGCCCAGAGTGGTCAGCTCTGGTCAAAGCGTTAGCAAAGGAGAAGGAAGGAATCAAAAGGAACCTTTTTTGTCTTTGGCAGGAGGGAGGGTGTCTGTGACTGTCATCAGGGAGCTGGCTCCTCTCCTCCCCAGCCTGGGGCACTGAAAACAGCCTCTGCAAACCTTGCATAGGGCTGATGAAGACATGTCATTGCTGCGTGCCTCCATTCCCCCATCACTACCAGTCTCCTTTCTCTCTCTTAGCTCCACCCCAGCCTCCCCACAAGATCCCAGCACTGGTGGCCCACACAGCCCAGAATGCTGCAGCCCGTGCGGGGCGGGGTGGGGGTGGGGGGAAGTGCTGACGTGGATCCCTTGTCCCATGGCGCCCAGCCGATCCTCTCCACTCCCCAAAGGAGCTCCAATGCTCCTTTTCCTCTCTGCATCTCCAGCCTCCCACGCGGCCCTGGGAGGTGAAGTCCCTGGAGGCCCCAGAGGCAGTCAGAGGGGCCGCACAAACCTAGAGGGTATTCTCTAGCAGCCAGGCCATTGGAAGCACAGGCAATAACCTGGACTGTGACTGGCGCTGGAGGTGGAGGGAGGGGGCAGGCTTGTGGGACTGAGCCCTTAGCTGAGAGGTCTGTGCAGAGAGATAGTGTCAGAATTGAATGACATTGTAGGTCACCCAATAGTTGTGGTAGATAATGGCTTGGTGTGGGAAACCCACAATCTGCTGTCAGAAGTGAATGAGCTTGTGCAAGGAGACACAGGAGTTTTCCTGTGGCGGCGGGGTCTTGAGGTCAGGGTGGGGCTGGGGTGGAAACACTGTGTGACCTTAGGCAGGTTTCTGCCCCCACCGCCCTTGGTCCATGGATGGGAGAGCTGTGGGGTACATTGCTTTTGGTTTTGATTATAAAATATCAGGCATGTAAAGCACGTTTATAAGCATGACTTAAAGATAACACAATGGGCAGTGATGTTAAGAACATCTGGCTTAAAAAATAAAACCTTGCCCTGGCCAGTTTGGCTCAAAGGATAGAGCGTCAGCCTGTAGACCAAAGGGTCCCAGGCTCAATTCTGATCAAGGGAACGTACCTTGATTGCAGGCTCCTCCCCGGCCCAGGCCCTGGTTGGGGCTCGTGCAGGAGGCGACTAGTCAATGTGTTTCTCTCACATAGATGTTTCTGTCTGTCTTTTCCTCTCTCTTCCACTCCCTCTAAAAATCAATGGCGGGGGGCGGGTGGAGAAGAAAACTTTACCAGGACCTTGAATCCCCTACACGCTCCTTTCCATCCCACCTCCTCCCCAAAGGTACCTGCTCTTGTGAATTTGGTTTTCCTCCCTTTGCTCTGCTTCTCTGTATATGTGCACCCCCTCAAACAGTGCTGTGTTCATATTGCATGCTTTCACCCACATGTAAATGGGAGCCTGCTGTAAGTATTCTTGTGATTTCTCTTGTGCTGCAAACGGACATTGGGGATTCAGCCACGCAGATGAGGGTGGCCGCAGAGTGTCCCATTGTGCGGTGTCCCTCAACACACGCCTTCTCCTGTTGACGGAACCTTAGGTTGCTTCCAGTTTGGGGCCGTGTTTAGTTTTGCTGCTTTTGCGAAACGCATGGCGTTCCTTGCACAGGTGTCTGTTGGGGTGCACAGCCAGGAGAATACAAGTTCCTTTGGCCCAGTGTCCACAGTAACACCGTGTGTTGTCAGACCTTTTCATTTTTGCTGGTTTGATGGTTGTAACAAACAAAAAGAAAGCAAAACAAGCAGCCAGAACCTGACTACGAACGAGGCAGCTTTCAAAGGGCTCCTCTTCTGTGAAATGGTCATCCAGGCGTTGGTTTGCTGTTGGGTGGTTGGTTTTCTTGCTTTATGATTTGTGGGGTTACTTACGTGTCTTAGACACTATTTCTCTATCAGTCTGAAGAATCGCCAAGACCTCTCCCAGTTAGTGACTTGTCATTTAACTTTATCGTGTTCCGTGAATGGACAGGAGTTTTTCATATGAATGTAGTAAAATCGATTATCCTTTTCCCCACAGTTTAAGTCTTTGGGAACTTGTTTAAGTTAGAGATTTTCAATTTACCTTTTAGCAACATGGCTCTTTGTTCAAAAGAAACCGCATGTGGATCCCCACGCAGAATGCCCACCCTCTTACGGGGCCAGTTCTTTCTTTAAAGAACATTTCCTGGGCTAACTATCATAAATCAAAGCTCTAATTGCCAGGGAGATTAATGCTACACATTTTTCAATAGTTAACAAAATAAACATGCGACATCCCTGTTTATTTTGTTTCAATAATTGAATCATTATTGCAACAACAGCAATGAAACCAAGAAAAGTAAAGACAAAGAAATCAACGACGGCTCTACACAAGCCGCCCCAGTTCACCCAGCGCTCAGCTCGGAAACCAGGCCAGCCGCACGCCACCATGCCAGCCACACGCCACCATGCCAGCCACATGCCACCAGGCCAGCCACACGCCACCAGGCCAGGCTCCAGCGTGCTCTGACTCAGCTGCCACTTTTTTTTTTTCCAGATAAAATTAAGTTAATTTACTTTACAAAATGATTCTTTGTTTTGGGGAAGTAATTTCAGAACATTGGTAAATAAGTTCTGGTTGTGCAATTAAAATATAGATACATTTTTCATCCAAGTTTCCAGAGAAAGTAACTGAGTAAAGCTTAGTACTTGCTTTAAATAACAAATGTATAAATGACACAAAAATCACGGTCTTTTAGCCCGGCTGGTGTAGCTCAGGAGTTGAGCCTCGACCTATTAACCAGGAGGTCATGGACACATGCCCCAATCCCCAGTGTGGGGCCTGCAGGAGGCAGCCTATCAATGATTCTTTTTCATCATTGATGTTTCTATCTCACTTTCCATTCCTCTCTGAAATCAATAAACACATATTTTTTAAATCACAAATTTTTTTAAATTTGGAATGTTATAGGATCCTGGAACATTTTGACCAAATTTCCTCATTTTATTAAGTAGGAAACAGAGATCCATTTTCTGGAGATCTTGAGATGCAAGAAGCCCACAGCAGGCCTCAGGAAGATGAGTTGCCTAGAAACAGAGGGTGATACCAAAAGAAGCCCCTCTCCTTGGATGGACTCCTCAAACCTGAATGGCTGCATGTGGACAAGTGGCAGACTGACACTCACCTCAGCCACCTCGGCCAGGGACCTATATCCAAGTGAGGTGCCTGACCTCCCATCTCCCTGAGTCCTGACAGTGGGCCTGACATGGAAGGCCACCAAGGTGCCCTTTGGGCCGGTCTCCCTCACCTCCCTGGCCCTGCCAACAGCAGCACCTCTAGCAGGAAGGTGAGGGTCCCCACCAACCTCACCTAGACTTTCGGGATTCAGCCACACAGATGAGGGTGGCCGCGGAGTGTCCACCTGGGTGATGTTCTGGCTGTTACAGTGGGGACACGGACATTTGTCTTCCAACTGGATGCTCAGCCTTCATGAGGCAGCAGCCAGCGGTGGGCTCGGGTGCAGAGGGCACTGCCCCATGGGCCCTACCAGCTTTCTAGCCTTGAGGCCCCAGCCCAAGGAGGCCAGGGCTGGGAAAGCATCCTGAATCCTGTTTCCCAGGAAGCCACTGTCCCATGGCTGCTCATTCCTACCGTCCAGCCAGACTGAGGCCATGGATATCTGGAACCCCTCATCCCTGTTGCTCAATTTTTTGCCGCAGGTAGGAGATGAGATGACACCTCAGGCCCATGTCCGGCTGTACTTTCGGGGAAACATGGGAGGTCTAGGGTGTCTTTCCAAACACAGAGTCTGCAGGGCTGGGTAATGCAGCCTCTGTGGACCATCAGCCCCCCTTAGCATTCTGCTGCTCACTGTCTCTGTGGCCTTGGACAATGACCTTCACTGCTCTGTGCCTCAGTTTCCCTCTCTGAGATAACTTTTCCTCTAGGGCTCTTCACACAGTGCCTGGCATGCTGTAAGTGCAAATAATTATGCGCTCCCAGAGAAGGGGTTGCTGGGAGGAAATGCCTACAGTGCACTCCCAGGCAGGCTCTCCAATGCCCCTGGGATTAACTCATCTACCCAGCCCTCCCATCTCTGCCTACACACACACACACACACACACACACACACACACACACACACTGCTTCCCCTTTGGTGAGTGGTGTCATGCTCCTGCCGTCCTTGCTTCTCTTCCATGCCACCAGCTTCAGCCCAGATGTTGTCCACCAACCACCCTGACTCCCACCCCCACTGGAGGCAGATCTGGCCCCGGGCTGTTTGCAGACTCTAACCCCTCTCCCTGAGCCCAGGGTGAAGCTGCACAGCCAGGCCTACAGCAGGACTAATAGAGTATATTCCCAGATGGTCCATTTAAGCTGGAATGCTTGACTTCCTGTTTTGTTTTCCATAAGCAATTCTCAACCAAAACTTTCTTTCCCATAAAAAGTATTTCTTCAGATAACTGACACTCATCCCACTCTGCAAATGAGGAGAATTTTGAACACTTTTTATTTGGATAAAATTTTTATTAAAATTTTTAAATCATTTTTATTTTTTTATTTTTGCAGGTTTTGCCAATTGTACAGTTTTATTCATTTTTTAAAATTTAATTTAATTTTTTATCACCATTTAACCCCTCTATGCCCTCTTACACCACCACCACCCACAACCACCACACTGTTGTCCACTGATTTTTAGAGCGAGAGAAGAGAAAGAGAAACATTGATTTGTGGTTCCACTTATTTGTGCATATTGCCAAGCGAAAGAAGCCAGTCTGAAGAGACTAAATAAATCCATTTCAGAAGGCTAAAGAGTGAAAGTCTACCTGACAGGCGTGGCTCAGTGGTTGAGCATCAACCTATGAACCAGGAGGTCAAACTGGATTTCTGTGGATTCTGGTTGGGTTGGGGTAGATGCAGAGGTTGGGGTCTCCGGGCATACAGGAGGCAGCCAATCAATGATCTGTCCCATCATTGATGTCTCTCTTACTCTCTCCCTCTCCCTATCCCTCTGAAATCAATAAAAATAATTTTTTTAAAAATTTGAATGAACATCTGAATTTCTCAGGAAACAGGGAATGTGCGCTGCAAGTACTTTAGTTCCAGGGACCCTCCCCCACCTCCCCAGTATAGAAAATGCCAATTCTCCTCCCCTGTCACTTTGACGAACCAATTTAAATTTCCCCAAATTCCACACGGTCGGCGACAACAACCGAAACACAAACTGCTTCTGGTCCCTACCAGCTGGCGGGGTTTCTTCCCTTCTTGGCTCAGCCTAGAAACTCATATTTTATTCATGAAAATTGAGGCCCTGGGAGGCCTCGGCATAAACAGGATGTAAATATTTGCGGGTGGTGGCCGAGAGGTGGTATTTGAGCGGGGACTGTCCAATGTGGGGACCTCCAGGACAATGCTTGCTTGGGACCCGCCCACCGCGATCTCCTCTATTGGTGGGGTGATGGGGGTGGGGGCGAGGGGGAGGCTGTACCCCTGATTGGAGACCGGGTTTGGTACTCCAATGCCCTTAAGTGAGAGGGGATGTTGCTTCACCTTTCACCTTCTGCCTCATCCCACTTCCCTAACCATGGGGTGGGGATGGCAGGGAGGGGGGTGCTGGGGGAGGGGGGGTGGAGGTGTCCTTCCTCAGCTCGAGATTTAGGTTTGGCTTTCCTAAGTCAGAGAGAGGACCGGGCCTCCTCTCTAGCCCCTCACCTGCCCTTCCTACATCTGGGCACCTCTTGTTTCAGCTTTGTGGAGTCCCCTCCCATTCCCCAAATTATACCCTCTCATGGTGCTGTCCCTTTGCTTATTCCAGTTGCTCCACCTGGTGTGAACTTGTCTGTGGCTCCCCCTGGTCTCTAAGACCTCCTCCAGATGTTTGCATGGACAGCACCCTTTCCTGGAACTCAGGGCCTTCCCATCTCTTGGGCTACCTTGGGAGACTAATCCTGCTCAGCTCTCAGGGCCTGGCTTGGGTATCACTTCCTGCAGGAAACTGTCCTGCTGCCTCCCCTCCAAACCTGGGCTGGAAGTCCCTCCTCCGCCTCCCTATAACGATTTCTCCTATTTTAGCACCTGTAATGCAGAGCCGAGGTCCTCCCCCCTCCTTATCCCACACTCTGAGAGGGCCCGATTCCCTGGCCCTGTTCACTGAGTAAACACTTGTTGAATAATTGAATGGATAAATGGATGGATGAATGAGTGGGTGGATGAAGCTGTGACTGCCTGTGTCTGTGGCTTTCTTCGACTTGCCACCATGCCCAGATGGAACCCATCACTCCCACATGCAGGTCAGACCCATTCTGTTAATGCCTTACACTCACTGTGCATTAGTCCCTTGTTTCTTGCATGTGTCCCCAACACCCTCCCCCCACAGCCTGTGCACTTAGGACACTTCCTGGAGCATAGTAAGTGGCAGTCTTGGAATCTCCCAGGGTAAGGAGGATTTTCAAAGTTACACCCTGCACCCAACAGCCTCAGGTATGAGGAAAACATAAGCTTCCTGGAAATGACACCCTCTGGGATTCCCAAAGAATGTGGTGAGTGTGTATGTGCATGAGTGGGCATGCTGGGACAAAGCTTTGTTCAAAATGTTCATGACACTCTTCAGATAATGAGACCGCACTTGGGTACTTCTGAGATTAGGAAAAACATAAACTACACCCCCTAAGTTGGACCACCAGCCGACCAGATTGGACCACCCCATTCCCAGTGAAGGTGGCGTTGAAATGGTAGGTGGGGCCTCAGGCTGAGAAATAACGTCTTAGGGAGATTGCTATTGAAAGAAATGTCAGCTGGCTTAGTCAAGGTTTTTTAAGTTTAATCAACCCCTACTTGATCCTGTGTGCACATGTAGATTTTTTCCCCAGTACCTATAAGACTTCGTAGCTTAAAGTGGGTTCCGTGATCTAGCAGTTCAAATACCCCACACAACAGAGAGCCCAACAGGAAGCAAAAACAACAACACCTATCAAACAGCCTAGAGCAGTGGTCGGCAAACTCATTAGTCAACAGAGCCAAATATCAACAGTACAACGATTGAAATTTCTTTTGAGAGCCAAATTTTTTAAACTTAAACTTCTTCTTAACGCCACTTCTTGAAAATAGACTCGCCCAGGCCATGGTATTTTGTGGAAGAGCCACACTCAAGGGGCCAAAGAGCCGCATGTGGCTCGTGAGCTGCAGTTTGCCGACCACTGGCCTAGAGGGTCAGCCCGCCACTCACACTGTCCCTGCATTCATCACTTACTGGATGTCTCAGAGCAGAGGTGCAGCCCTACTCTGTGCTCAGGTCGCCAGACTTATCCCCTCAGAACCTCTGCAGTGCGCTGAGCCTCAGCATGTATGTGGAACTCTCTGGGCAATTGGTGCAGACGGGCTTGAAACCTTGACGCTGCTTCATGAGACTGCATTTCTAACCTGCTCCCGCAGAAGCTGGCGCTGCTGGTCCCTGAACCACACTTGAAGTGGCAAGACTTTAGGCAGAATAATTTTTACTTGAAACAAAAATTTTAGGACACGAGTAATTCTTCTTGTCGAAGACTAAAACAGAAATGCGTGGAGTGAACCATGAGAAAAAGTTTACCTCGTCCCCCTTACAGCCCCTCCACACCACTGTCCTCCCCACAGGGAGAAACAGCTAACCCTTGTTGCTTGGGGCAGAGATACAATGAGATTATGTTTTTCTGTGATTTTTTTTAACCTAGAGTCAGTGTATGTAGATGTCCTTCATATTTCAGTGACTATGTGGTACGAACATGCCATCACTCACCTACCCATTCCGGTACAGATGGCCATCTCTATCATCTCCTGTTTCTCCATTCCAGCTGGCTGCAGTGAATATCCTAGTCAGATGTCTCGGTGCACATGTGTAAACACTTTTGTAGGACAGTTTCTAGAAGCAAATTCTGGGCCAAAGAATGTATACTTCTAAAGCACTGCTAGAAACTGACAAATTGCTCTCCAAAGAGCTTTACAATTTGTACGGACGGAACAGAAAAATGGGCAAATGCCCAAGTCACAAAGGAGGGCAACATATATTAAATGTAAAAGGTCAACACACATTAAATATGTGCTTATCAAGAAAAGGAAAATGAAAACAGTAATTATATGTACATACATGTTCTGTAGTACATGTAATGCACATGTTACATGCAATAGCATATTTATATGCACACCAGACTGGCAAACAAAGAAAATTATGCCCTCCCATGTCTCATCTCCGCTGATGGAGTGATAGCTGGTCATAACCGGCCAGTGTGCTGGCCCCATCCCTCAGCAGATTTAGAAGTGGCCACACGGACACCGGGCCAGATGTGCTGACGGAGAACAGGAAGCAGGGAAAGCTTGGCTGAATAAGCAAACAGAACAAAATTAGCAGTAAAGACTCCAACAGCCCAATGATCCCGCTCTAGAGTGTGGGGGCAAAGAGGAGCCTGGGGTCATCCCCACACCACAGCACACATCGTGTGGCCCCTGCAGCAATAACCCTAAAGCATCAGGGAAATCCGGTACCTTTGTTTTTAGGACAAGGAAGCAGTTTTCAAAGATTCCCAATTGTTAAAAATTAACAGAACCATTAAAATGCAAAATTTGCATGCAGAGGGCACTTAACCAGGATGTCTTCATGTAGAGTAGCTTGTTCTCTGGGAGGGTTATTAAAGTCTTACTGTTCAGAATTTGCTTAAAGGGGGCAGGCTCTCTTTGAAAGCACCAGCCTTACCCACTCTAAAATGCCACCTTGTGAGAAAAAATAAATGTCTTTTAAAAGATTCATCTTAGGGTATTTTGTAGCCATCGTCCATGGCTCTCAAAATAGAGGTGTCAGGGGACGGGACCAGAGCTGTTCTGCTGAGAGGTGTGAAAATGTAAAAAACAAGAGTCCTCTTGGACACAATGGCTCAGGAGCACCGAATTCACACTTCAGCTGTGTTTCCTTTCAAGGCCTAGCTCACAGGTCATTTCCCTGTAGAGCCTGGGCCACTCCAACCACAATGACCCTTCCCTCCCTGTGCTCCTCAGGTGTCACCAGTGGCATGTGGGATCCTGCCAGGATTCTCGGGTCATGGACTAATATTTGTATCTCCCTCCATGATCAGAACAGTGCTCACCCGGGGCTGCCCTTTGTGGACTGACTGAGAGTCACATCTAGACTCTATAGGAGGGCCTGTCCTTGTCAAAAGGGCTGTCCTCCCCGGGATGGATGCCTGTAGAGACATCCCCTGGAGGTCACCCTGTGACCTCGTTAACTGGAATGATAGGAGCAAGAGACACACTCACACATTCAGGGAGAGGCTCTGAGAAGCAGAGACAAGCATGGAGGGAGGACCTTCCAGGTGGCTGGTGTGCCTCTGCTGTGGGCAGAATGACTGCAACGCCAGGCCACCAAGGCCCCCGGGAGCTCCTGGAGAGGCCAGATGTCCTTAGAGAGGCAGACACGAGAGCAGCTGCTCAGACAGGCAAGGAGCACAGGCTCAGCATCGGACCTCTAGGTTGGATCCCAGCCCCATCGTCTCATGGAGATGTACCATGTGCCTCCATTTCTAAACCTGTAATGGAGATAATAACAACCTCACAGAAGGGTTTCAAGGAAACGTGTAAAGCCCCTTCACGGGGGCCAATTGTTAGTTACTATTACTGATCCTCAGCAGGGCCTGAAGACTGTCAACAGCCCCAGACTCATTGAGGGGATGCCAGGTACCACAGGGGAGAGGCCGCTGTCCGAGGTGGGAGGAGCAGGCCCGAGGTAGGAGCTGGGGCTTGAGACCTGCTGACTTGGCGTGCATTTGGGACAGGGCCTCACTGAATCTCAGCAGCCCTCGGGTTTCTCGCCTGTAATAATAATAGTGCTTTGACCATTGAATCGCACTTTAAAAATTACCTCCTGATACTGCTGGTAGGAGTATATGTTAGCACAACCTTTCAGGACACAAGTAGCAACACCCACCCTGTGCATTGAAACGTTTATTGGAAAGTTACTTTAAAAAATTCGTTTTGCCTTGTGAAAGTTACACATTTGAAAAACCTCATTCTTCCTCAAGGTTTCAAGTTCACTCTACATATCTCATTTTTCTTTTTATAACTCTGTCAAATTTTGACAATAACTTTTAAAGGTCTTTTTAGATAGAATATAATTATATTCTCAGAAACATTTGAAACTCTACTTACAAATTTAATATCCTTTTTAAGTATCTCAGTTATCTGACAAATCTTCCAAGTACTTAAATATATCTTATAAAATCTAATAAATTAAACTTGTAGTATGTTGAATCTTTTTTTTTAATATATTTTATTGATTTTTTTTACAGAGAGGAAGGGAGAGAGAGAGGAATAAAGAGTTAGAAACATCGATGAGAGAGAAACATTGATTCAGCTGCCTCCTGCAGGACCCCTACTGGGGATGGAGCCCACAATCCAGGCACATGCCCTTGGCTGAAATTGAACCTGGGACCCTTCAGTCTGCAGGCCAACGCTCTACCCACTGAGCCAAACCGGTTAGGGCAGTATGTTGAATCTTAAGTTATCTTAAACATCCTAATACATTTGGTAAATTTTAATCTCAAATCACTTGTTCAACTTAATTTAATTTTGCATTTAAATTAGAATTAGACATTTTCCCTGTTAGACATTAGTATGCCAAGTTCTCATAAGCATTTCAAATCCTTAATTATCAAATATATAACAATTATCTATGAGTTCTACAAAAACACTAATGTAAGTTTTGTACTTTCTGTACTTCTGAAACTCTCTGAGATTATTCAATCATTCAAATATCAATGTCTGTAAAGTGCCAAGCACGCACAATTCAAGGCACTGACAACAGCAGTGGCTGCGACCGAGAAAATCCTTGCCATCTGGAAACCTATTCCAATGGGGAATACACACACAATACACACATAATACACTATCAGCTAGAGTTATGTTATGGAAAAAGGAAAGCAGGGCAGGGAGGAAAGGACTTGTGGGAGAAGGGAAGCAGGAAAACCTCAGTGAGCAGATGACACTAAGCAGGGGCCAAAATACAACAAGGGGTGAGCCATGTGGACAGTCAGGGGAAAGCAAGGGCCAGGTCCTGGGTTAGGATGTCCATGGGCCTTGTCATGTAGAGCAAGGAGGCCCATGTGACTGGAATCAAGTGTGTGAAGGTGAGGGTGGTGGAAAGGCAGGTCAAGAAAATAACGGTGTGGAGGTAAGACATACAGGGCCTTGTAGGGCTTGGGTTTTTATTCTACCCTGACCCCAAATATTCTATGAGGATTTGTCTGGAGACCTTCTACAGAAAGTCATTCTCAGGATCCTTATTAAATGGAAGGTGCCCTTACCTGGGACCCAACAGTTCCATTTCTAGGTACTTACTCTAGAGAAACTGTCTCGGAAACACAACGGAATACTCTGTGGCAGCACACAAATGAATTCATTCAGCAAGTTTTATTGAGCACCTATTCTGTGCCAGGCAGTGAACAACAGAGATAATCTTACATTCTATAAGATGAAATAGACCAATATAAATAACTCAAAAACATCATGCTAAGTGGGTAAAAATAAATTGGAAGTTATTCACAGAAGGATTCAATTTATGGAAATTTTGAAACCCACCAAACAATAGTACATCATGTTAACAAATAATGTATGTCTCATCAAAGTACAAAAGTACATAAAACATATAGGTTCTGGGCTCAGCCCACCTCGTCTAGATACAGAGTCTACTTCCTCCTCACCAAGACACCCTGGGGACCACAGCTTGACCTCCTTGTGCCTCAGTCTCCTCTTCTGTAAAGTGAGAGTGAAAAGGGGAAAAGAACATGGTGTTTGTTTGTTTGTTTGTTTGTTTATAAAAGGAGGCAAAATTTAACAGCTGTCTTGACTGTGAGCACATGACTGTTGACATTATTTTCAATATGTTTTAAATGTTTTATAATTTAAAATTTAGAGATTAAAAGATCATAAAACAACCCTAGCTGGTTTTGCTCAGTGGATAGGGCATTGGCCTGTGGAGTGAAGGGTCCCAGGTTCGATTCTGGTCAAGGGCACATTCCCAGGTTGTGGGCTCAATCCCCAGTAGGGGGCGTGCAGGAGGCAGCCTATCAATGATTCTCTCTCATTGTTTCTATCTCTCCCTTTCCCTTCCTCTCTGAAATAAATAAATAAATATATATCATAAAACAAAACCAAACACTTCTACACACCTTTCCTCCACATGCACCCTTGCCTCCTCCAGACTACTTGCCACTTGGCAATGAGAGTGACCTAAAATGTAATCTAGGTCGTGTAGCTTTTACCTGGCCTTCTCCAGGGGCTCACTGCCTTGTCCTGTACTAGGCTCACCTCTCTCCAACCTGACTCCCACTCATCCAGATCCATCTGGCTACTGGGTGCCCCTTCAGAACATATGGTGCACCAACTCTGGGCCAGCCATATAGGCAACAGGGTACCGTGGTGACCAGGACAGATAGAGTTCCTGTTCTCAAAAAGCTGCTATTCTGGAGGGGTGGGGTGGGGGTGGAGAGGGAGACAATAAACAGGGCAATAAACCCAGATAATTATAGATTGTAGGCAAGTGTTCAGATCTCAGATTCAGGGTTCGGATCTTGGGTCAAATGCCTGTCCCCAGCAAAGCCCTTTCAGATCTCCTAGGTGGGGTGATATCCGATTGCTGATATTCTAACAACCAATCAGTGCCTTTCCTAACACATCATAATTATAATTAAGTAAACGTATGATTGGCTGCTTGGTATCCGCTTCCCTCCCTACAATGTAAGTTTCTTGAGGGCCGGAAGCTTGCCCTGTTCATGCATCCTGTGCTTATCACAGTGGCTGTAGGCACTAAATCAATATTTGTTAAAGACAGAAACCAAGAGTCAGGCTGAATGATTACCAGCTTCCAAATTCTACAAACCTATTCAGAGTGATTTTTAAGGACAAATGTTACCCAAATGACAAATATTAATACCATAAATATACTTAGGAAATATGCTTTTTTCACTACATAATGAAACTTTTAATATTGAAAATGGAAATGTCAGCCCGGCTGGGGTGGCTCAGTGGTTGAGCATTGACCTATGAACCAGGTTCGATCCCAGGTCAGGGTACATGGCTGGGTTGTGGGCTCCCTCCCCAGTGGGAAGTATGCAGGAGGCAGCCAATCAATGATTCTCTCTCATCATTGATGTTTCTATCTCTCCCTCTCCCTTCCTCTCTGAAATCAATAAAAATATATTAAATAAGAAAAAAAGAAAATGGGAATGTCAGAAAAACTCTCACAGTGATGGAACACTGCTGTGTCTGAGAGAAAACAATTATTTCAATAATAGTATCACCTTTGAAAATAGCTAAAATTAATAAAGAAATCCACTGGAAAACAAGCAAATTTTTAAAAATTCAATGTAAACAAGGCAAACAGCATCAAGCAGGCTCAACATTCTGGGCTAATGGGTGGGTGGAAGCAGGCGTATCCAATAGTCCTGCTCTTGAGATGCCACCAGATTTTCAGCCCTATCCAGCAGCAGGGGAAGTGGGCTATCATCTATTGGTAAAAATCAAGGTGTCCTTTTGTTGTTGTTGCTAATCCACACCCGAGGGTATTTTTTTTCCATTGACTTTTAGAGAGAATGAAAGGAGAAACAGCGATGTGAGAGTGACACATCCATCGGTTGCCTCTCGCATGTGCCCTGCCTGGGGCTGGGGATCAAACCTGCAACCCAGGTATGTGCCCTTGCCCAGGAACGAAACCCACAGTCCTTCCACCTGGGGGTCAACAGTCTAACCACTTAGTAGCACCAGCGAGGAGAAGGTGTTATTTTAACCAAGATTTATTGGCTGTCTCAGGTGATAATTTTACTGGAAGGCTCTGGCTTTAGGTAAGGATTTTTGTTTTCTATTTTATCTCCTTTCCAGTCTTTCCTCTGTTGTATAACGAATTGCCCTCTTGTGTGAAAATAATCTGGAAGTTTAGCCTCGTGGTGAATTCAACATTCTGGGATTTCACAGATCTTTGGTACTAAGAGTAGTAATTCACTTTGGCTCATCTTTGCTCTTTCACAAGAGCCTGTGGATTCCCCAACACTCCCTGACTGCTGTGTGGCCCTAGAGGGTGCTGTGTGTGCTATGGGGTGCTATGTGGCCCTAGAGCCATGGTCGGCAAACTGCGGCTCGCGAGCCACATGCAGCTCTTTGGCCCCTTGAGTGTGGCTCTTCCACAAAATACCATGGCCTGGGCGAGTCTATTTTGAAGTAGCATTAGAAGAAGTTTAAGTTTAAAAAATTTGGCTCTCAAAAGAAATTTCAGTCGTTGTACTGTTGATATTTGGCTCTGTTGACTAATGAGTTTGCCAACCACTGCCCTAGAGGATGCTGTGTGGCCCAAGGGTGCTGTGTGGCCTACGGGAGGCTGGAGTTCTGAAGCTCTTAGCTCTGTCTGGGCCTAAGTCCAAGTCACAGAAGGCTCAGTATAGAGAAGAGAAAAATGTCCTGATAGTGCAGTTCTGCCCGAAAAGGTCACCTCCTTCTCTGATCCTCCTGGTATTCCAAGCACATCATTGAAAGCAGAGTGCCAACAGGCCTCTTGCAGAGAGGAGTTTGTAGAAAAGAACCATAAAGGGGAAAAGAACTGTGAACTGTTTTCTGCATTTATTGAATATGTTTAGTTTCTGCCCTAACCGGTTTGGCTCAGTGGGTAGAGTGTCAGCCTAATGACTGAAGGGTCCCAGCTTCGATTCCGGTCAAAGGTATGTACCTTGGTTGCAGGCACATCCCCAGTAGCGGGAGTGCAGGAGGCAGCTGATTGATGTTTCTCTCTCATCAATGTTTCTAACTCTCCCTCTCCCTTCCTCTCTGTAAAAAATCAATAAAATATATATTTTTTAAAAAAATATGTTTAGTTTCTAATCACAAATATCCAGTGTATGTGGTGGGAGGTATGAGTGTGTCATAGCCAACTATAAGGAAAATATGAATATTATTACCAAATGGGAACAATCTCAAGAGAAAAAAACAAAGAGACATTTCAAGAAAAGTTTACTTCAATAACAATTTGTATTTCCTCCTTCAAAGAAATAAAGGACCTGTGAATAGTGGTTTTATAAATATGCAAGATGGCCTGGCTGGTGTGGTTCAGTGGTTGAATGAACATTGACCCATGCACTAGGACAGTGGTTGGCAAACTCATTAGTCAACAGAGCGGCAAACCGAGGCTTGCCAACCACTGTACTAGCAGGTCAGAGTTCAATTTCTGGTTGGGGCACATGCTGGGGTTGGGGGCTAGATCCCCAGTGGGGGAGTATGCAGGAGGAGGCAGCCAATCAATGATTCTCATCATTAATGTGTCTGTCTCTCCCTCTCCCTCTCTGAAATCAATAAAAATATGTTTTTTAAAAATATGCAAGATGGTTCCCTCAGTTTAAAGAGGAACGGGAGAGAGACAGCTAACCTAAAGAATTTTTTCCAAATCATATATAAGGAAGAAGAAAAACACCAAATAAGTTCTGAACCTGGAAACTTTAATAATTACCATCATGAAAATAAACTGCTTCAGAATTTGAGTAATTTGAGGTCCCTGCCAATTGGCAATAACTTGAAAAGAACGAGGAAGCACATGTTCTGGTCCCCTCTCAGAATACAATTGTGAATTGTGCCTGCTGCTGGGACCTTGCTGGCCTGGCTGTATAACTGGAAGGAGCAATCGGCAGACATCAGCTCCATGCCCACTACCCTACTGCATACAAGGGAAGAAACTAGGGGGTAGGTACTATACCCTCAAGGAGAGAAATACTCAGGTTGGAAAGATGGAGCACAGAATTTACAGATGAAAAATAAATATAACAGCAATATTGTCTTTCCCAGTAAATTTCCACAGCAGACAGGGCTTTGGGGGGGGTAAGGAAAATGAAAATGTTAAGGCTAAAAATAGAAAAACAATCGCTCTGGCCAGTGTGGCTCAGTTGGAGCGTTGTTCCATACACCAAAGGGTTGCTGCATGTTTGTTCCTGGTCTGGGTGTGCAGGGGAGGCAACTGGCCCAAGTTTCTCTCTTGCATTGGAGTTTCTCCCTCTCTTTCTCTCTCCCTTCCTCCCTCTCTATAACCAATGAACATACCCTGGGGTGAGGACTTAAAAAATAATAAAAAAATAGAAAAACAATCACGTACAATATAGATTCTGGAGCCCATATTTATTTGAATCACTGCTCAATCACCTAGAAGGCAAAGTCTACATGTTATATATTGTGGACAAAAAAGGGGCCATATACTAAAACCTGACAAGTCATGGCAGGCCTTACCAACATAAATTCCTAACTAACGTGGGTCGGGTCACGGTGGGTAGTCACATCCAAGGCCTGTAGCTTCCTTGATCAGTCTTTAAGTGAGCCTGTCTATCGTCTTTTTGCATCTAGGATAACATTTAAAATGCCAGAGTAATCTTCTTTTCCAGAACCCTCAGGGCACAACTGCTGGCATCAGTGCAGGAGACCAGAACCCTTGTTATCTCATTGCCCCAATACTACCTCTATGTGCTGTAAATGTTAATGATTAAGTAACCACCAATGGAAAAGAAGTATGGTTTAATTTCCCTTTTTACCCAATTCGACAGATTTCTCCGCTTTGCTTTCTCCTGCCCCCTTAATCGACCACCAAGAGATTTCAAGTAATAGTAAATGATATTATTCATATTTCTATTATTCATTATTATAACACGAGCTATGGGAGGAAAGATTAGTAAAATAGGTAGAAAATCAGCCTAAAAGAATGCTCAAATCAGTTGTGAATAAGAAGTACCTGTTTCTCTGAAATGAAATTGAGTCAAATCTTACAGAAGGACAGCTCCCACCCGTCAGCATTAATAAATGTCAAGCTCCAGGGCGCACAGAGGAGCCCACCCAATGGGAGCTTGTATTGCATCGGAACATCCTGAGCAATTGGGAAAACTGGGTGCCGGCGGGATCCAGACGTCGGCTTTCTGCCACCCAGCACCACTGGACGTCAGTCCTAGTCCGTCTGCCGCCGGCTCCTGCATTTGGATGGACTCTCCACGGGCCCTTGCTCTCTGCACTGGCAGCATGCTCCTTCCCACCTTGGCGAAGCTGTTCTACTGGTCGCGCGGAGAGGGCCTCGCAACAAGTCACACGAAGACGAAAACCGCCGAACGTCCCTTCTGGAGCGACTTGCTTTCTCCGAAGGCAAAGCGCTCGGGTCTCGCTTTCCTCTCTCTCCCAGGCCGGACGCCAAGTCTCCCACAGCAACCGCGGCCTTGCGCAACAGGACTCCGGCCGGTGCCATCTGCGCAGGCGCAGAAAGAGGAGGCCAGACAGCTTCCGCTCGCGCCCCGCGCCCCTCGCGTTTCCAGGGGCGGGGCTTGCGTGATGGCATCATGGGGCGGGGCCTCGGGCGGCGGGAAGAGGCGGTGAGAGAATGGAGGTGGAGAGCTACAGTGGGGCGGCCGAGGACGGGGCTCAGGACCCTTCCCCTGCCCCCAGCAAGGCCCCCGGCAGTGCCGGCCACTACGAGCTGCCGTGGTAAGGGCCCAGGCCATAAATAATGGGTGCTCTGGGAGCGTAGGTGGACGAGAGGCGGGTCGTGTCCGGGGGAACCCAGGAGCGGGAGATCGTGGGGGGCGGGGGTACCTGAGGGGAGCTGGAGGCTCCAGGGTGGTATCCAGGAGATTATTTGAAAAGGGGGTGGGACACGGGTCGCTTAGCCCACCCGGGGTCGAGGGTGGCCGGTCTGACCCCTGGAAACGCAGTGTTGGTCAGAACATTGCTTATTAGAGGGAGAGAAGGGGAGAGAGAAACATCGGTTGGTTGATTGGTTGCTTTCTGAAGGTGCCCAACTCGATGGACCGTCAACCTTTTCTCTGCACAGGAAGACGCTCAACCAACCGAGACACTCTGGCCAGGCCCACCCCTCTTCTTGATGAGAGCAGATACCTAAATGGAGTGTAGTATAATTTATTGGAATATCTACAGCTGCGTTATGTAGCCCCCTAGCCACTAGCCACATGAGTCTGTTGAGCCCTGGAAATGAGGCTAGTCAGAATTGAGATGGTCTATAAGTGTACAATATACATCTGGCTTTTGAGGGCTTAGTATTAAGAAAAACTTATTAGTAATTTTTATGTTGCTACATGTTGAGAATGACAACATTTTAAATATATTAGGTTCAATAAATAATATTAGTAAAATTAACTTCATCTGTTTTCTTTTACCTTTCATAATATGGCTACCAGAAAGTTTAAAGTTACCCATGTGGCTGGCATTATATTTTTCATGCACAACACTACATGCTTAGGATACTTCAGTATACAAAGCAAACTTCGCTCTCATGGAGCTTACATTTGATAGAGAAAGACAAAGTAAAGAAGCAAGTGCTGTGGAGTAAAGAAACAGCTGTGGTGTTCAGGGAAGGCCTCTGATGAGATGACATTTGAGCAAAGACCGGAACTCAGGAAGTAAGGCATGTGACTGGAGAAACCTCTCAGGTAGATGGAGCAGCTATAAAGGCCCTGAAAGAAGAGCATCTGTGCCTTGTTCAAAGTCCAGCACAAATTTCAGCTCCTAACATTCCCATGTGGTGATTCCCTCCTCAGCGTCCGCAGCCCTCGGTTTCTATAACAAGTTTAGCACTGTAGTGGGTCTTGCTAAGCTCTTATCTCCTTGCCACTTGGAAAGCCCTTCAGAGCAATAACCATGTCTTGCTCATCTCTGTATCTTCTGCTTTCCTCCCCTTGAGATATCTACCTCCTTTCACAGTGCTTGGCACCTGGAAGGGACTGAGTATGAAGAATAAATGAATAGGAAGAAGCATGTTTCATCTGCTGGTCTTGGAGGGGAACTGTCTGTTTACTGTAGTATGTGACAAACAGGCTTCTTTGCCTGTAGCTGTTTTCGGAGCACAACTAATACCTGCATAATAAATCAGAGTTGTAAAGGACTGAGGAAGTCCTGATGGTTAAATCATTGTATATCTTCCACTTCTATTCTCACTGAAGAAAGTCATTTTCTCTCTAGCATAGTTTGCTTATTCATTTAAAAGAGAAGCATTGCCTGGCCAGTGTGGCTTAGTGATTGAGTGTTGACCCATGAACCAAGAGATCACTGGTTCAATTCCCGGTCAGGGTATATACCCAGTTTACAGGCTTGATCCCCAGGGAAGTGGGGAGAGGGGATGTGCAGGAGGCAGCCAATCAATGATGTTTCTCATCTATGTTTCTATTTCTCTATCCCTTTTCCTTCCTCTCTAAACAACAGAGAAGTATTGGTCTGACTAGGCCACTAGCCTGTCCATTCCACATAGCCTAATAGGGTCACAAGATAGGCCTGTGGTTTCTGTCTAGCCAACCCTGCTGTGCGCACCTTGCCAAGTCTGCAGAAACTGGCAGGGAAAGCATGAGGAGGCTCAGTTACATCCGTATCTGTCAGATCAAATGATGTCAGTGCTGTGCTCGCTTCGGCAGCACATATACTAAAAATTGGAACAATACAGAGAAGATTAGCATGGCCCAAGATGACACATTTGTGCACAAGATGACACACGAATTCGTGAAGCATTAAAAAAAAATGTCAGTGCTGTGTGTGCTGGTTCTCTGTTGTGACGGACAGACTGTTGCTGCACAGTATCACATAGGTCCAGATGGCCCGCTCTGGCCCTTCTCCAGCAACAACAGGTACTTCTTTGCTGTGGTGAGTTTGGAGCTTCTGGTGGGTAATTCTCACGCACTTAACTTTTCAGATGGCACTTGGGCACCCCCTTAAATTTAAAACCTGCCACCATTTGGTGTATTTTTTTTTAATGTAATGACAAAGCTGAGGATTGCTGCTCTTTAGTGCTTCCTTTTGTGTAGCATGAAAATAGTTAATGTCAACATCTTTTATGCATTTTCTTAAAAACAGGGTTGAGAAATATAGACCAGTGAAGTTGAATGAAGTAGTCGGGAATGAAGACACTGTGAGCAGGCTGGAGGTGGGTGTTTTTTTTTTTTTTTTTAAATTTATAATTTATTTATTATATATATAATCCTATATAATAAAAGGCTAATATGCAAATCAACCAAATGGTGGAACAACCAGTCACTGTGATGTGCACTGACCACCAGGGGGGCAGACTCTCAACACAGGAGTTGCCCCATGGTGGTCAGTGTGCTCCCATAGGGGGAGCACCGCTCATCCAGAAGCCGGGCTCACGGCTAGTGAACACAGATGCAGTAGCAGGCAGTCAGACATCCCCTGAGGGCTCCTGGACTGCGAGAAGGCACAGGCTGGGCTGAAGGCCCCCTGCTAAAGTGCACAAATTTCGTGCACCGAGCCTCTGGTATGTGTGTGTGTGTGTGTGTGTGTGTGTGTGTGTATGCTGTCTTACGGCATTAGGAGTAAGACAGCCAAGGTGGGGTTGGGGGTAAGCCACGGATCCAGAAGAGTTGAGGGAATAAGAAACATTCAGTTTGGAGATGCCTAGAAGTGGTGGGTAACTTCAGATGTTTGAAGGGCTGGCTTATTGGAGAGGAGTTATCAGACAAGAGCAAGGTTGGCAAACTTTCTGTAAAGGCAAATTAATAGATACCATAGGCTTTTTGCAAATATCTATATATATGAAAGGCTAATATGCTAAATCTCCGACCATCCAACTGGTCACTGTGACACACACTGACCACCAGGGGCCAGATGCTCAACGCAGGAGCTGCTGTGACGCACACTGGCCATTTACAGAGAAATGGCACCATGGACCTGGCGCCCACAAAGCAACACTGGGCTTCCCCCAAGTGGGACACAGGCCCTGCTTCCACCCTAGAGCAACTGAGCCCCCATGACACAAAATGCGGTCCACAGCCCAACCCAGAAATGGTCGCTGTGGGCACCAGGTAATGACATCACATAGCAACACCCGGCTTCCTCTCCCTAGCATCTAGCCTCCTTGGAGTTTCTTCAGCCTAGGAACACTACTTGCTTTATAGCCAGGTGCAAACATTTTACACTTTAACCAAAGTCTGTGAAGCATTTTTCCGTGCCTCATCTCATTTGATCCTCACAGAAGTCCTGGAGTAGGTAGATACTCCAGGCTTGGTGGAGTACTTGGTGGAATCCTATTTTCTTTTCATTAGCCGGAAAAAGGAGATTTAGAAAGCTTAGAAACTTGACCTGACTGAAAAGAAGTAAGAAATGGTGGACCTTGAAAATGACTTCAGGTTTTCTCACTGAGCAGAATATAGTCAAACACTGCTGCAGTTAAATATTTTACCCTTTGTTCTCCCTGTGTGATCTACAGTAATAATCTGCTTCATATTGTGAGAATAAACAAGTCATCTTTTCTGTCAAAGAACAGTTTAAACGGCCGCCATTTTTGACTGCATGACTGGCAGCCGCCATGTTGGCCGCATGGCTTGCAGCTCCCCTGGGGGCTGCCATCTTGAAACAACAAAGGCCAACCCCTCCCTTTGAATTAGCCAATCGCGAAAGACCCTGCCTGAGCTCCAATCAAGAGCAAAGGAGAGGTCACATGCGTAAGGGATTATAAACCAAGCAGCCCGCCTGCTTGGTGTGCAAGCGCTTCCAGACCATGTGTGTGCACCCTTCTACGTAGAAGTAAATATGTTTACCTTGTTGCCTGGCTCCCGAGTGTTTTGTATTCTACCAGAACCCCTGACTTGGGAGGCTTGCCTTATTTCTAACAATGTTGATATTTACAGCTGTGTTGCTGACAATTACCTGAAAGAGAAGTTGGAGTGCTTCACTGGGCTGGAAAAAATTTAGCTAAATCAGAAAGCAGGTCTAATTAAGCAAGGTTATCTATATATAAAGCTCTCTCTAGCGCCAATCACATGTGTCTATTTTGATCTGTCATTGTTGATAGTGAATTTGGTTGACACTTCTATTATAGAGAAAGGGCAGATAGTGATATTAAAATATTTCCTCTAATTAATTTCCTTTCAATGTGCATGAATTCCTGCACCGGGCCACTAGTATAATTATATTTGACAAAATTCTGTTTATTTTTTCAACAATCCTTTAAAAATGTGAAAGCCGCCCTAACCGGTTTGGCTTAGTGGATAGAGCGTCAGCCTGTGGACTCAAGGGTCCCAGGTTCGATTCCGGTCAAGGGCATGTGCCTGGGTTGCAGGCACATCCCCAGTAGGGGGCGTGCAGGAGGCGGTTGATCGATGTTTCTCTCTCATCGATGTTTCTAACTCTCTATCCCTCTCCCTTCCTCTCTGTAAAAAAAATCAATAAAATATATATTTAAAAAAAATAAAAATGTGAAAGCCATTTTTAGCTAGGGGTATCATAAAAACAGGCCCCAGGCTAGATTACCTCCACTCCCCTCATGCCCCTCCCATCATAGTCTGCCAACCTCTGCCTAGAGGGACTAAGTGACAAGGCAGTTGGCTTCAAAATGGGCAGGCAGAAATGTTTAGCAGTAAAGCACGCTTTGAATTCCAAGCCTTCTTTAGGCAGAATCTAGAAGCCCAACTATTTGAGTCATGACAAAGACAATCTCTGTAGTAATCAGTGCTTACACTATAATAGCTACCAAGGTATTTATTTATTTTACAAAATGCATTCATTTTACAAATATTTGAGTATGTTTTTTGGGACAGCTATGGTGCAGTGTTAGGAACTATTGATATAAATAGATAGGATTCCTGAATCCCGAGTAAGATTTTTAGTCTAATGGGGTAGCATTAAAGTCAGCCGGCAATGTGATAAGCACTCTGCTAGAGGAGGACAGGGTGCTGTGGGAGCACATGGGAAGAGTTCAGGGAAGAGTTAACCCTCACAATATCTTTATTCCCAAGTGGAAGAAGTACTACCAAAGCTTGAGTGGGAGTTAGCCAGAATTGGAGAGGAGGAGTGAGAGAAGAGGTAGCAGGAATAGCAGGTGCAAAGGCCCCCAGGTGAGAAAGCTTGGCTTGTTCTTGGGTGGGATGCCATCTGATTGGAATAGTGCTTTCCAGACATTAATAGGCATTTGAATTGCCTGGGGATTTTGTTAAAATGCAGATTCTGGTGCAGTAGTTCTGGAGATGAGGCCAGATTCTACATTTCTAACACGCTCCCAGGGGATGCTGATGCTTCTGGTCCATGAGCCCCTGATAGCAAGGCTGTAGAGTACATGTATTGGGGTGTGTGAGAAATGAGTCCATGAGGTGGGCAGGATCCAGATTGGGCAGCGCCTCATGAGCCATGTTTGAGAGTTTGGGCTTTATGAAGCCAGCCTAGACATGCCTTAATTTACATTTGAAAATCCCCAGGTCCCTTCTCTTATTTCTCCCAGCCCCACAACACACCTCCTCTCTGACAGCTGCCAGTCTGTTCTCTGTCTGTGGGTCTGTTTCTATTTCATTTGTTGATTTATTTTGTCCATGAGATTCCACATATGAATGAAATCATAAAGGTGAAAGGATTAAGCAAACAGACAAAACTAAAACATAGACATGGATGACAGCATGGTGATTACCAGAGGAGAAGGAGGGGAGGAGGAGGTAGAAGAGAGTATAGGGGATAAATGGTGATTGAAGGAGACTTGAGCCCTAACCAATTTGGCTCAGTGGAAAGAGCGTCGGCCTGCGGACTGAAAGGTCCCAGGTTCGATTCCAGTCAAGGGCATGTACCTTGGTTGTGGGCACATCCCCAGTAGGAGGTGTGCAGGAGGCAACTGATCGATGTTTCTAACTCTCTATCCTTCTCTCTTCCTCTTTGTAAAAAATTAATAAAATATATTTTTTTTAAAAAGGAGACTTGACTTGGGTGATAAACACACAGAATAGTATACAGGTGAAGTATTTTAGAATTGAACACCTGAAATCTATATAATTTTATTAACCAATGTCATCCCAATAAATTCAATAAAAATAAATAAGAAAAAAAGAGTTTGGGCTTCATGATGAGAGCAGTAAAGAGACATACAAGGGTTTCAGTCAGGTAAAAATGTTATAATTAGATGTGTGTTTGAGAAAATTGGCTGTGGTTACCGTATGGGAAATGGGTTGGGGTGATTAGTGGCAAGGAGACTAGGAATGTCTGGGCTTTTGTAATTAAGGTGCTGTGTGGGGTGAGGAGGAAGGTCCTGTTAACAGTGACAGTGACCTCCAGGTTCCTGGTTTGGGTGGTAGTGTTGATGGCATTGACAGTCCATGGAAGGGGAGATGTGGGTGGGGCCTCAGGTTTGTAGGGGAAAATGATGAATTCAGTTTAGAATATGCTGAGGGGAGTGTTCCATGGGGCATCCATATGCAGAAATTTGTAGCATGTTTACTACACAGGCCTATGTGGCTGGGGAGGCTTGGCTCCTTACGGTTTTACTGAACATTTAATGGTTTTAACCAGTTTTAATGAACATTTCTTCTTTCAGGTCTTTGCACGAGAAGGGAATGTGCCCAATATTATCATTGCTGTGAGTACTTAGTCCTGGCCCTGGTGATGTCTTGAACTCTCATTTTCACTTCTCTCTTGAGTGCTTTCTTGTGCACAGAGCTCCTTGGTCAGGAGGCTTGTGGGTTGGGGTGGAGGGCTCAGGGGGAGGTGAGTGTGAAAAGTGGTGAATAGTCCATCAGGAGCTATGATAAGGTCATTCTGCTGGCTTGGAGCACTTATTGGAGATCTCATTCCTAGGGCCCCCCAGGAACTGGCAAAACTACAAGCATCCTGTGTTTGGCCCGAGCCCTTCTGGGCCCAGCTCTCAAGGATGCTGTTTTGGAACTCAATGCCTCAAATGACAGGTACGTCTGGGAGTTAGGACTGAAGGGCAGCAAGTGTTTTACATTTTGAATTGTTACAGAAATGGCCTTTTTTTCTTTCTATGTTGTATGTGGAGCTTGCCTAGTCAGCTGTATGTTTTCCTTTAATCCTTCCCAGTGAAATAGCATGGGAATTACTGGCTCATCAAGGTGGCATCATAGTCACTAGACTTTATGGCTTAACTTTGTTAAATGGGAATTTTAAATATCATTTTTAATTGTAGTAAAATACACAATATAAAGTTTACCATCTTGCTCATTTTATTTTTAATCCTCCCCCATATTTTCATTGATTTTTAGAGAGAGAGGAGGAAGGGAGAGAGAGAAAAAAACATCGCTGTGAGAGAGAAACATTGATTGGTTGCCTCTCATATGCACCCTGATTGGGGATCGAACCTGAAACCTAGGTATGTGCCTTGAATGGGAATCGATCTGCAGCCATTTGGTGTATGGGGTGATGCTCCAACTAATTACAGACCAGGCCAGGGCCAGCTTACTCATTTTTAAGTGTACAGTTCAGTAGTGTTAAATATATTCACATCGTTGTGTAGCTGATGATCTCCAGAACTTTTTTGTCTTCCAGAACTAAAACTCTGTACCCATCCCCCTCCCTCTGCCCCTGGCACTGCCATTCTACTTTCTGTGTCTATGAACTTGATTTTATTGTAGATGCCTCATATAAGTGGTTTCATACAGTATTTATCTTTCTGAGGCTGGCTTATTTCACTTAGCTTATGTCCTCACGATTCATCCACAGAGCCAAACTGTAGCATCTGTCAGTCTTTTCTTTTTAAGGCTGAATAATATCCCTTTGTAAGGATAGTCCACTGCATTTTACTTATTCATTCATCCATTGGTGGATGCTTGGGTTGCTTTCATCTTTGGGACATTTGTGAATTTGAAAATGCTGCTATGACATGGGTGTATAAATATCTCTTTAAGACCCTGCTTTTAATTCTTTTGGACATATACTTAGAATTGTTAGATTATATTTGGTAATTCTGTGTTTAATTTTTGGGGAACCTCCATGCTGTTTTTCATAGTGGCTGCACCCTTTTACATTCCCACCAACAGTGTTCAAGGGTTCCAATTTCTCCACATCCTCGCCGACACTTATTTTTTGGTTTGTTGTTGTTAGTAGGCATCCTAATGGTTTGAAGTGCTGGTTTACTTTTCAGACATGAAATAGAGTATTATGAAATAAGGACTTGTTAAATAAAAAGTCTGCAAAGTCTATTTTTGGTTATTCCTTGAGGATGCAGATCTCAGCTCTTTAATATTGTCCTAATCTTGAAGATCTATGTAGACTTGAAACAGGCAAATGTCCTTGGAATGCAACTAACTGCTCGTCAGCTATCATGAATGAGCCTGTAATCAATCTATTTTGTCAATGCTGAGTCTTACCACCTCTTGTTCTTCTCACACTTGCATCATCAAACTCGTTATTTTTGAAAACTTTAATGACTCGTAATTTTGTTGAAGAAATAGCCCATAATTATAGAATATTTTTAATTTTAGATTTATAAAAACCTATTTGAATGATCAGTACAGTGACTTTTTTGCATTTCTGTATCACCTTTGTATACAAACCTGCCGTCAGCTTTTGATCACTTACAAACTGTACCCTGTAAATGTTGGTATACAAACATAAAAGATGAAAGAGTGCTGTCAAACATTTGATAATGTTCTTTTATTAAAACAGAAGGTCCAAATTCTTATCATAGGATATTGGGGAATGAAGTCCTTCCTGTTGAGTGACTCGCCAGATGAAAATATATTTAGTGTTTGTCCTTATTTAACATTTATACACCTAATGGTGTGATCACCGTGTTAAGTCTAGTAACCATCTGACACTGTACAGTATTATTGACTATATATTCCCTATGCTGTACATCACATCCCCATGACTTACTGATTTGTAAAATATGGGACATTTCACAAATTTGCATGTCATCCTTGTGTAGGAGCCATGCTAATCTTCTCTGTGTCATCCAGTTTTCACATATGTGTTGCCAAAGCTTACACACGCCTTGATTCTTAAGTTTGAGAAAATTCTCCTAGGATTTTGGCATCTGAGGAAGCATGGTCTGAGATGTTGCTTTATGTGATCAGTTTTACCATCTTTAGAGTCTAGAGTGCTATTCGCATCTCTGCAGTCATTTTCTGATTTGTCTAATAATTATGAAACATCTTCCTGTCAGTTTTTTTCTCATTGACATTGTGCATGGAAAATGAAAAGTTTTGATTTTTTTTTAGTTGTGGTCAGTGAAAACTTTAAAAAAGATAGCAAAGACAGAATATCTGAACTTCTTTTATGCCTTCTAGAAAGAATTTAGTACCTCAAGAACACAAAAAATGAAGTATGAGATAATAGTAATAGTATTTTTCTCCCACTATTGCATTATTCTTTTAGGCAATTCCATCATTCTTTCATTTTCTTATTATTTTAGTTATTTTTAGCAAATGAATCTCATTATATTTTTTCTTTGTTCTGAAAACCTCCAAAAAGGAATAAAAATAATGACATTTCAATTCTTGAAAATAGAATTGCTCAAAAAGGAAACTTAAAAACTAAAATTGGGTCTATGATAATGAATGAGGGTTGAAGTTCCCATGAAGGTAACTGATTTTGTCTCAGAAGGTGACAGTTAAATTCTGGCTGTTGTTTCAGGGGCATTGATGTTGTGAGAAACAAAATCAAAATGTTTGCCCAACAGAAAGTCACCCTTCCCAAAGGACGACATAAGATCATCATCCTGGATGAAGCAGACAGGTAGAGTGCTTTGCCAAACATTTGACCTCGATCTCTAAATCTCTTATCTGGCTTTATTAAATCCAGAGAAAAAGCTTTGCCTTTGCACTTTTGTGGTATATTTGCTTATCTTCAAAAGCAATTTAATAGGAGCCTGAGCCCTAAAGTCAACTTAATTAACTTACAAACATTTGTCTAAGACAGTCAGCTAATATGTTTGTTCCAACATCACTTATGTGATGAATAATTTAAATGTTTTTTTTATTGTGGTGAAATACACATAACATAAAATTTACAATTTTTAATCATTTTAGTGTATAATTCGGTGACATTTAGTACATTCACAGTGTTAACCATTACTGGTATAAATGAAAAGTTTTAAATGACATTTTAAAAAAAGTAACTCATATTCTTTGAAGAAAATTTAGAAAATATTGTTAATACCTTGCTTTATTTTCTTTTTCTACACTATATATTTTTACATAGTTGAGATCATAATATATGTAATTTTTGTATCCTGTTTTTTCCTTTTAATATAAAAGGCAGTGTTCCACATTATTATAATCTTGTTCGGAACATTGTAATTGCCATGTTATAGTACATAGTTTGCTACACCTTAACCTATTTTACTATAACATTATAACAATAATAACCAACATTTATTGAGCACTTATATGTAAGCATTACATTATCCCAGGTACTCTACATGTTATTATCTCACTTAATTGTCATCAACAACCCTCTGACGTAGGCAGTATCATTATCTCCTTATAGGTGAGGACACTGAGGCTCAGATAATGTACCTGTGGCCCCCAAACTAGCAGATGAAAGAGCTTCAAGGTGGGCCAGGCAGCCTGGCCGCAGAGCCTCTGCTCTATGCCCACGTGCAGCCTGCCTGTGGAAGACCCAAACAGGCTCATGAGGAGAGGCTGAGCATGCCCAGTCAGGAGGTCAGGGTTCCCAGTCTCTGTAGGGAGGGATTTGTGTCCTGTGGGCCCCAGGTCACAGTTGCCAACTGCACTCTTATATTTTTCTTCTCAGCATGACTGATGGAGCCCAGCAAGCCTTGAGGAGAACCATGGAAATCTACTCCAAAACGACTCGCTTTGCTCTTGCTTGTAACGCTTCAGATAAAATCATAGGTGAGGGTCAGCTCTGGGTGTCTTGCAGTCTGCATGGGGCTCATTTGGCTCTTTAGCAACAGAAGAGTAGGGACTTTTTTATTGCCTGTCGTGAACGAAGCACTATGCTGTGTAATCAACTTTTTCATTTAATCTTACATAATTACTTGCAGAGGTATTATCAGCTCCACACTAGAGATTAGAAAACTGGAGCTCAGAGAGGTTGAGTAATTTGCCCAAGGTCACATAGCAAGTGGAGGAGCTGAGGTTGGAACCCCACATCTTTCTGCCTCTTGCTCCACCACAATCACACGTAACATTTTGATATCCTATGCACAGTGTCATAGTCACTGCCCCTCTCCAGACATGTTCCTGCACTTTCTGTGTGACTGAGTACTGCACATGCACTGTGTCTCCACACCGGACTTGGTTATTGCCAGCAATTGCTTCACCTGTGAAGCCTTACATGTTAGTTTTCTCTCTGACCTGGCATTTGTTCTTCTGGTCCCCACTCCATCAATTTGTTTCCTCACGGTTTTATCCCCCCTCCCTCCCTTCAGCATCTCAGTTTCCTGGTGGTTTCACATCCTTCTCTTCCTTTTTTTTTTTTTTTTAATTCTCTTCCTTTTTTTGTTTTGTTAATCCTCCTCCCAGGATATTTTCCATTAATTTTTTAGAGAGAGTGGAGCATGGAAGGGAGGAGTGTTGGGGGGGTGGGGGGGAGAAGAGAGAGGGAGGGGAACATCAATGTGAGAGAGACACATCAACACATCATTTGGTTGCCTCCCGCACAAGTTCAGACTGGGGCTGAGGAATGAACCATGTACGATATCCACAACCAGTCAGGGCTCACATCCTTCCCTTTCTGATGCAGAGAAAGCACAGTCCAGCTTTCTCTGTCTCACCATTTCTCACAGCTCTTTGTCCCGCTGTCCTTGCCTCACATCTGCCCACTAAACCCCACCCTTTGTGAGCTCAGCCATCTGACTCTCCCTTCTCTCCCCCGCCCCCACAGCCCCCATCTCCCAGGGGCCATTGTGCACTGTTGCAAACAAGCTGGTTATCAATCATGATGCCCCCACAAAGTTGGTGGGCTCTTTGTGTTATCAGGAATCCTTTATGTCCTTTTACCCTATCTAGATAGTCATTATTTGTTTATTAATTTATTCAGTTATTCACTCAATAAGCATTTACTCTGGTCTCAGTAGGTGGCAGGTACCATCAATGCAGGTCATACAACGTTTAATGAGAAAGATTCTCTACCTTCGAGACATCAGTGGTGTGGTGTAGGAAACTGGGAAAAGTTTTTGACTGATGGGTGTGTATGGAGCTTATCTCCGTAGCCGTGGTAATCTGTGAGGGCAGGGGCACTGTTATACTTAGAGGCCTCCTTCAGTGCGTTTTGCTCAGGGCTGTGTGATCTGAAACTGCACGTGTTGGTGGAGACAGCTCTGGCCTTCACTTTCTATGAAAGTCATTTTTGTGATACATACAGCATTTGGATTGACTTTAATTTTTAAAGGGATGTAGCAAACAAATGAAATCTCTAAAGGAATTTGTTTCTCAGCGTTAGAGGAAATGGTTTATGATCAAATTGCTGCAGAGCTAACTTGTGAAACTTAGTAGCCCAGTCTCTCTTTGGTTCCTGGAGCCATGGGTAAAGAGGTAGGTGTACTTTGAGGAAGGCCACGCTGCCTTATTGTGACATGTATTTAAATTCTGTAAATTCAGCTTTTGGAACGTCTCAAAAGATAAAAATTGAGTAAAGGTTCTATTGTAGTTAGAATATTAATTGCTAAATGCTCTTTCTCTTGTCTGTGCTGATAAATCAAATATGCTAATAGGATTCAGTTGTGAGGCTTCCTGCTTTCAGATAAGTCAGCAATTTTCATCTGGTGTGTAAGACTTTAAAACATGCAATACATAGTTAGTCAGGGACACTGACCTCTTTCCCTCGATTATCAAACAAAAAAATGACAACCCAGCTGATGTGGCTCAGTGGTTGGGTGTCAATTCATGCACCAAGACATTGCTAGTTAGATTTCTGTTCAAGGCTTATGTCTGGATTGCGGGCTCCATCCCCCAGTAGAGGGTATGCAGAAGGCAGCCGATCAGTGTTCCTCTCTCATTGATGTTTGTCTCTCTACCTCTCCCTTCCTCTCTCTCTCTGAAAAATCAATAAAAACATTTTTTTAAAAGTGACAACAGCCAACACTGCAATAGCCATCCGGTTTGAATGAATCAAAATTATACCTTTTTTTTGGTCAGATCAGCAAAAAAATATATTTTTGGTGTGCCGCAGAACTTTAGTATTAGTTTATGTGTGCCATGAAATGAAACAGGTTGAAAATCGCTGAGATAAGTTGAGGTGCTCTTAGGAAAGCTGCTCTTTGAAGTCTCATCCACTTGACAGATGGATACACAGCATCTACTCTGCACAAGGCATAGTGGAGGCTACAGATCTGTGTGAGGCTCTGTCCCTGCCCTCTAGGAGCTCATGCTTGGATAGGGGAGGGTCCCCCCAAACAGCAAACCATGACCCACCCAGCACACAGTGATTTGGGGGCCACCTGGGCCAGCACTGGCTCACTGCCGGCTGTGGCATGTGGATGTCTCTACCTTAAAGGATCTTTCCCTTCTGGAAGCCGTGGCCAGCCCCGGTCATCCCAGGCAGTACTGGCTGAGGCCTCTCTTGTTGCTTATTGGTTAATATTTTGAAATTTAGCCCTAAATACTCAGTTACTGGTAAGCACCTGCTGGGTAGAGAGTGGTGCCGGCATGGCTGGGCTGTACAGGTTGTGCAGCTGCTTCCGAGTAACTAAAGAACCAGCAGGGCGATGCCATCCTTGGCCAGGGGGGCTTCACTCTCTTCTTGTCTCATGCAGAGCCCATTCAGTCCAGGTGCGCAGTCCTCCGCTACACAAAGCTGACCGATGCCCAGGTCCTCACCAGGTTAATGAACGTGATCGAGAAGGAGAATGTGCCGTACACCGACGATGGTCTTGAAGCCATTATCTTCACTGCACAAGGAGACATGCGGCAGGTGTGTGCGGTTGCTGCCCGAGGCGGGGACCTCCTGGGCTTGCCATGCCCCTTATTTTAGGGGGAAGAAGGAAGTGATGGCTGTGCAGAGTTGAGCATAGCCAGAGTGGGGAGTATTGACCCAACACACTGATGGGATCTTGGGCTGATTGACAGCAGGCTTGCAAGGAAGGTGCCCAGTTAAAGAGGTGGGGAAGGACTGAGACAGAAAATAACCCTGGTCGTTTTTGTTCCTCAACAGGCGTTGAACAACTTGCAGTCTACTTTCTCAGGATTCGGCTTCATTAACAGTGAGAATGTGTTCAAGGTACAAAAGCTGGCTTGGGCATCACAGTCTACAAAAACTGTATTTATCTGCGGGGCCAGTGGACTGGAGGTGGGAAGGTGCTGGAAGGAAGGGGATGGACATGGTGCTGCCACTGGGGCTCACCCTCAGAGGGGGGGTGCTTGCCTGCCTCCCTTGTGTCCCCCTGACTCCCTCACTGGAGAGTCGGGAGGAACTTTGGGATGCTACCAGGGTGCGATCAATGCAAGTGCTGCCACTGCTGCCTCAGGCTGGTGTTGGGTGCTTTCCCGAGTCTGGTCCACACAGCACCCCTGCACACGTGCGTTCTCGTCAGCATTTTGTGGCCGAGGAAACAGGCCCAGGCAGCCTGTCCGAGACCATCCAACTGCTGGGGGCCAGGAGGGAGCATAGCGCTTTCCCCTCTGCGGGCCTGGCTACCACTTGAGACTTCCCCTCCACACTTCCTGTGCCTGGTGTGGGTATCAGAGGTCTTTGAGGTCGAGCCAGAAGATTCTCACTCTCCCACATGACAGGATTTTCCTTTTGGGAATACTTCTGAAACTGATTGGCACATCCAACAGCTCAGTGTCTGATTTCTTCCTAATTTGGGGGTAAAAATTGGGTAGGGCTGTCCATGCATTTCGTCTGTTGCTTTTTCTTACCAAGTTTGTGGATAAAGAAAGCTGTGCTAAAAGCCTCTGCCTAGACCTTGGCAGTGATGTATTTTCAAGGGCACTGAGGGGAACTTGCTTAGTCACCTGTCATGACAGTTAAGGTCTCATTTCCTCCTGGAGCAAAGCATTGAGGGCTCTGCAAACCAGGATTCTGAGGGAAGTTCATTGAACTGGGAAGAGAAGGCCAAGGGCAGGTGTAGGCACTACCTGAAGATATCAGAAGGCTGTCATTTAGATTTACATGTTGACCTGCACTAGAGGGTGGAATCTAAGGCCAGTGGAGGGAGTGGCAGGAGGCAGCCTTTGGGCACAGGGAGAGCTGCACCAGCACTCAACAGGCTGCTGTTCAGGTCACGAGAGGCTGGGAGACTGGCCCAAAAGACCTCCCAAGTCTTAGTGGGTTCTAAGTGGTTCTGGGCAAGTGATCACCCAAGGGCTCTGAGATGTGACTTATAAGGGCGGTAATGCTGCCCCTGAGTGGAGATTCTTCAGTGGCTCTTGTTAATTCATCTTCTGTTGGAGAAATTGGTAACAGAATTGGTGTCCGAAGACTTCCTCACTACAGTAGGTCGACATCATATTCTTTTTACTTGGTGACTTGTTTGGTGGTGAAGGGCTTTCCTCAACCTGGTTCTGTTGCTGGAGAATTCAATGGGGAAAAAAAAAAAGAAAAAGCCACGATTTGAGAGGTTGGTTGCATAGATCGCCCAGAAGTCAGTGTGTCAGGGTCCTCCTCAGATGGTCCCCTCAACGCTGACTCACTTTCTTTTCGGTTTGGTCAGGTCTGCGATGAGCCGCACCCCCTGCTGGTGAAGGAGATGATCCAGCACTGTGTGAATGCCAATATCGACGAAGCCTACAAGGTCTGCTTCCTTCTGCCTCTCCTGAAACCAGAGGGACCTTTCTCTTCTTGAGTAGGGCTGAGGGAGTTCCCTGTGGTAGAGGCTTACATGCATCTCTCCCCTGAATTCTTAAAATGATGCTAGGAGTTGGTACACCCTACAGATGAGAAAACCATGACAGAGGCTAAATTCCGTTCTCTATATCAACTGTTTAAAAGTAGTACACCTGGAATTCAAAATCATGTCTTTGTACTATAATTATATTCTCTGCATCAGGACTTTGTTCACCGTCCTAACACATGAGGGAAGACCAGCCCAACTCCTTGCTTTGCAGTAACGCTGTCTTTCTCTGTTAAGGGGAGGTTTTCCCTCCATCCTCCCGAGGAACATGGGAGTGAGCATCCTGGGACCCAGCGGTCCCCAGTCAGCCAGGAGAGGAGAACCCAGGGGGTTTGGGGCCTAATTGTAGAGTCATGTGAGCAGGTTCCAGTGAGCACCATGTGGTTCAGGTGACCTCAAGTCACATGGGTGGCAATGGTGTGATCTGAGGCCATTGGACAGCCAGTTTCCCTGCTCCCACTAAATTAGGCTATAACTTGATTGCGTTTAGGGCTGGGTTAGACCTAAGGTGAAATGAGTGCAAGGCAGGGAGACTGAGGCAGAGACCCAGGTACCCGGATTGGGTCATCAAGTGGGCCTGAAGGAAGCCTTCAGATTTAGGCACATAGAGCTTCCCTGCCCCCTGAGTTTATCCCAGGATGCTGAAGCAAAGGCAAAAACAAGTGATTCCAGACCCTGCAGTCCAGGTGGCATGGAGTGGGGGTGTTGAGAAGGCAGGAGGCCGAGACCACTGCTGTAATCCCTGCCCTGGCCAGGATGTTCAGCGCTGCTCCTGCAGGGGGTGGGTTAGGGCTCTAGCTAGGGAAAGCATAGCAGATACTACAGGGGAAGGGAACCTTTTTCTGCCAAGGGCCATTTGGATATTTATAACATCATTCATGGGCCATACAAAATTATCAACTTAAAAATTAGCCTGCTGTGTTTGGTCAAACATTTAATTAACTCACCCCTACTGCCGTGGCAGGGCCAGCCCAAATGATTTGGTGGGCCTTACACGGCCTACAGGCTGGACGTTCCCCACTGTGACAGGGTTCTCCTGCTTCTGCTCTGGGGTGTACTAGGGTGATTAATAAAGTGTGTAAGAGGCTCGGGGACAGTAGTAGACCATGCAGTACGTTTAAAAACATGTAATATTTGCAATATTATCTGTCTGTGTGCTGGAAAAATCAGTCGAATTATCTCCATGTGATCTATGGGGCGTGGCCCACCAGCTCCATGGTGCTCAGCTGATTCTCAGAATTGCTTGGGTTTTCTAGGATGAGTAATGTGACCTGCCCGAGATTTGTGTGGCTTTAACCTCATTTCCCAAGTATCCTTGTCGTGTACGGAGTTCAGCAGCCTCAGCATGTTCTCTTTTGTGTAGATTCTCGCTCACCTGTGGCATCTTGGCTACTCACCAGAAGACATCATTGGCAACATTTTTCGAGTGTGTAAAACCTTCCAAATGGCAGAATACTTGAAACTGGAGTTCATTAAGGTCAGTAGGGGTGTAGCCGGGCCTCTCTCCTCAAGGGTTCCGGCCACGCTGTGGCTCCCTTTGTTTCACTTACAGGCCTGGCATCAGGAAGATGCTCAGTAGTGTCCCCAGCTCCGATGAAGGCAGGCGGCTGCCTGTCCTGGGGCTGGGAGTTTGTTTAAGCACATTCTACCAGTCAGTAACCTACTGTTCCTTAGGATGACTCTTCATTAGAGATTTGTGTTTATTCATCTTTAAGGTCAGATTGATTGAGGTATAGTTTACAGAGAGGAAAATTCAGTCTCTTTAGGTGCATTCTGTTGACAGAAGCATTCAGTCATGTAAACACAACTCTCTAACCCCCCCAAGTTTGCATGCCCCTTTCCTCTGTCACCTGGAAACCACTGATCTGCTTTCTCTTTGGGGGACAGAATTTTCCAGAATATTATACAAATGGAATCAAGCAGAAACATAGTCTTTTGAACCTGGCTTTTTCACTTAGCTGAATGGACTTTGTATTTGTTCATATGTTTGCTGCGAGGGTCAGTAGGTTATTTCTTTTTATCACTGAGTAGTATTCCAGTGTATGGAGGTGAGGTTGCTTGGTCAAATGGTAAGTCTAAGTTTAACTTGATAAGAAACTGCCAAACTTTTCCAGAGTGGCTATAGCATTTTGCATCCTGTCAACAGTGATGAGCATTTCAGCTGATCCACATCCCAGCCCGCACTTGGAATGCTCAGTTGGATTTTTAGTCATTGCCAAAGGTTTGTAGAGGCTTTCATTTGCATTTCCCAGGAGCCAGTGATGCTGAGCACTTTTTCATGTCCTTATGGGCCATCCCCAATCTTTGATGAAGTATCTGTTCAAATCTCCCCAGTTTTTTATTGGGTTTGTTTTCTCATTACTGAGTTTTATTGTGTTTTTAATCCTCACCCAAGGATATTTTTCCATTGATTTTTAGAGTGGAAGGGAGAGGGAGAGACAGAGAGAAAGACTGATGTGAGAGAGACACATCAGTTGGTTGCCTTCTGCGACCAAGGTACATATCTTGACCAGAATCGAACCCAGGATCCTTCAGTCTGTGGGCCAATGCTCTATCCACTGAGGCCAAACCGTCTAGGATTCATTTATTTCCTTAACAGGATCTTACAAAGAAATACCAATATCCTTTTAGGTTTAAATTGAACTTTAGTTAAACATAATTCATGACAACTTAGAGTTCATTTTCTAGTTGGAGTTAGAATTCATTACATCAATTTTAAGTAAACCATTAGTACAGATTAAAAATAAATAAATCTATTCCTCACTTACTAACCAGATTTAAATTTCATTTGTTTTTAGGAAATTGGATACACTCATATGAAGATAGCCGAAGGTGTGAACTCTCTTCTGCAGATGGCAGGGCTCCTGGCCAGGCTGTGTCAGAAGACAATGGCCCCGGTGGCCAGTTAGAGTGAAGAACTCATTGCTGGGGTTACAAGAGTCCCTGAGAGACAGGACTTACAGCCTTCTGCTTTGGGAGAAAATGCCCAGATTGGCAGTGGGACTCGCCTTTTAGTAACATGCTGTGGCCTTCCCCGTACATCTACACACATCTCCAGAAGTGTTTGCATTCAGCCCCAGGCTCTGGGACGTGGTGATGGGGAAAGGCCGCAGAGAATGTCCAGGGCACGGCACCCAGTCTGGGTGTGTGTTGGCATTTTAGCTAATAAAACTATAATTTTGTCAGCAGTAATGTGGCAGTGCAAGTCTGCAGAGAGAGCCAGCGTCCTGTCTCTGCATGCTGCTTGCATCCTGCAAGGAGAAAAGGTGATTTAGATGACAGGACAAGCTAATCTCAATTTTTCTAGAGGCCTGGAGGACAGTTCCCCGGGGTGAGGGCAGGGTTTGTTGTAATTTACTGACTATTTAGAAAAATACTCAGAACAGCTCGGGGCCATGAGCTCTTTAGAAAGGACTTAAGGTGTCGCTGAGGAAAATGGTGCAGTCCAGGCGCATGAAAAAACGCCGTGTAGCCTTGTCTGTACAGTGCTTGTTGATTGGAATTTCCCAGTAAACTTTGTATGCACCTGAAGAATTGCTTTTTTTTTGTAGTAAGATACTATTTTTTGAAATTATGAAAAATATCAGTTGTACATAAAACACTGAATGCTATTCATGTATTAATCACCCATCTTAACAGTTATATCAATACATGGCCTGTCTTGTTTCCTCTGTATGCCTACCACCCCACTCGGATTGTTCTGAAGCAAATCCCAGATGCTATTTTAGAATAGCGTTGTGTGTTTGTTTAATTGATTTTGGGGAGGAAGGAAGGGAGAGAGAGAAACCAGGTATTGAGTCCACAACCTGGGTATGTGCCCTGACGGAATCAAACCAGTAACCCTTCAGTGCACAGGACAGCGCTCCCACCAACTGAGCCACACGGGACAGGGCTAGACTGTTTCTAAGGGAGTGAGGGTGGGAGTCACTCCTGTGATTAGTGGTCTCATGAAAGGCTTTGATTAAAAACACCGGTGTGACATGCTGGTTCTTCCTGCCCTGTGGGTTCCCTGGCGAAGGGCCATGTGTGCCCGTGCTTCACGTAGTGCTGGAGCAGCTGGGTGAGCCCATCTGCTTTCTCCCTGCCCAAGCTCGGTTCAAGCGGCTCTAGTGCCCCATGCAGCCTGATCCTCTACAGCAGGAGGAAGCAGGAAGGGGAGGGCCTGCTGGCACTTCTACTTGGTGCCGTCCCTCCCAGGCTGGTGCAGTCACTTGCCCAGACCACATCGTTGGGTAGTGACACTGAAGAGACTCGGAAAAGGCTCTGAGATGACTGGCTTTTTGGGTTTGATTTTCAATTAAGAGGAAAAAATAAGGTCCTCAAAAATAGCAAGGTGAAGTTTTACAAAATACACATACTTCCTCAATGTTATTTTTTGTCTGGCACTACGGGATCTGTCAGGAGAAGGAATGATTGTGCCCAGCTTGCAGGTGAGAGGCCTGAGAGACATCAAGGTTTCCACACCTGTAACCTAGGAGAGGCTCCTCCCACCTGGAGCCTTCCCTTGGCCCAGCTCACCCCCTGCTCAGGCCTAAATGGCCTTCTGAGCTTGTGAGGTCAGGGCTGCAGGGTGTGAAGTGACAAATGGCCACAGCTGTGTTCTAGATGGTTCTAATTTCCTAACGTGGCATTAATTCTCAGGGAAAGAATCCTGTGCCATCCTGGAAAGAGCTGCCCTTGGGGCCCAGGCCTCAGGGTTCCTTTCTGTGAAACGAGGCTGAGTCATTCCCTTGGTTTTACACGAAGCAGAGAAAGCAGACATGAGGATCGCTGCCCTTAAACTAAAATGGTTTATTGAGGTTTTGAAAGGAGGAGGCATTTTTCCCTGAGTGGCTTTTCTGACTCAAGGTCCCACTGGGCCTCTGCCCTTCCCATGAGACAGTCATGCTGCCCAATCAGGGACCTGAGCCAGCCCTGGAGCAGAGGAGGCGTTCAGGGCACCTGAGGGACACCACTGCTCCCCCTGCCCGCCCCCTTGGCAGAACTGACGCACTTTGTCCACAGGACACGCCCACTGATAGCCAGCGGGTGTCTGTGGCCTCCTCTCTTCCTCAGTGAACTGAGACCAGAAGAAAGGAGTGCCAGGGCTCCCCAAGTGTCTGCTGAAGTTAGAACATGTAATGCTTAGAAGAGATAAGCTAGACAGAATCTACCCTGGAACGCAGAACATTAAATATGGCTCTACCTATATATAAATTAATTACACAAGCTTATCGATCACACACAAAAAATCCCAGCCACTGACATTAGTAAGCAATTTGGGATCCAAATCCAAAGCAAAAAGGACACGAATGCCAGTATTGTATGGTGTTTTAGATGCGGAGATGGGGTGCCACTTGCCCTAAGTGCTGGGCATTCAGTTACGACAGGGGCTGCAGTGCCCTTGGCACCAAGCTCCTGCCCAGCCCTGGGGAAGCTGGTTCCACGTGTAACTTGCTGATCCCACGTGGCCAGAGGGATAGTCCGTGGGACATGTGAGTGCACCTTCCATGAATAGCCTGGTGGGTCCAGAAGTCCAGCTGCTCTGGAGAAGTGATGGTGGGAGACGGTAAGTATTCCTGTGAGCGTTGGGTTCCTTGGCTCCTTCGGTGAAGATGAAAATGGTTGGCTAAAAGGAAAAGGTGTGCTTTGGCTAGCACTTGGTTCCCTCGGCACGGAAGTGACTGGTTTTGAGAGGGGAGGGACGCACAGTGATGGTCAGCACTCAGCTGCCCTCCCGGGGCTGAGGAGAGAGCCACCCATCAAGCTGAGTCACTTCTAAGAGCTTCCACTTTTCTTTGAAATCCTGACTGTGCTCTTTGGTCCTGGCCAAAGCCTGGGTACGTCCAAACTGTCTTCAGGTCCATCTCCAGCCCGACTTCCCGACTCTGGGCACAGGTGCCTGCTCCATACGTTCCCCCTGATGGGCCTCTCCAATGAACAGGCCCTGAAATAAACTGGCCTTGCCCACAAAACCCGCTCTGCCTGCAGCCTCCCAGATCTTAGGCAAAACCCTGCAATCCCATTCAATGCCTCTCCCTCGCACCCACACGCAGGGTATCCACACCAAGGGCACCAGCAAGTCCCGAGAGACATCAGGGTTTCCACACCAGCAAGTCCTATTGACTCCGCAAAACATTCCGTAACTACCTCTCCCACTGCCTCCCTGGGCCAAGGTGGCACCTTTTGTCTGGACTCTTAATTCACTTGCCTCCCTGTTCCCACCTCCATCCCCCTGTATAGCTGTCCCGTGGTTTCCTCGGGGGGGGGGGGGGGGAGGCTTGATTCCAGGATGGCACCCCCAGCTCCATCAGGTTCCCACCCCGGAGGATGCTAAAGCCCCATATGTAAGTAGTGTGTTTGCAGGCTGTGCCTACACATCATTTGCATGGATTCAGTGTACTGCTCTGTGCGGCAAATTCAGGTTTTGGAACTTTCTGAGATCCACACTCCTCCCCCCCAATATTTTCCATCTGAGGTTGGTTGAATCCGTGGATTCAGAGGGCTGACTGCATTCATTTCTCTACTCAGTAGCCAGTGGTCCTTTAGAAATATCAAGTCACTCTTGTGTTTCAAACCTTCCCATGTTCCCTCTTCCCACCCCCAAAGCTCAGAAAGAACCCAGGGGCTGGCCCTACGTGATTGGCCTCCTCCTCCTTCCTCCACATCCATACTCCCCCCCTCCCCCACCTCACCCCACCTACCGCTGCTGTCAGAGCCTTTGAGCATGCCTCTGCTAGTCCCTCTGCTGGGTGTCCTTCCCCAGAGGGCTAAGGAGGGGACTCCAAAAGGCTTCCCTGGCCTTCCTACTGAACTGCCCACCTACTGCCTGTCTCTTCCCAGCCGGGTTGCCTCCACAGAACTTATCACCATGCGACTTCCTTTCTTTCTCTCTCTTATCTCACGGGATCTGCTGTATCTCTCCCACCACAATGTCAGGCATTTTGTGCATTGTGTTTACTGCTGTGTCCCCAGCACCAAAGGCAGGCCTTGCCTCTGGCAGATGTGGTAAATACTAAATGAATGAGTGAACAGTGGGCCTTGGGCTCAAACTTCTGTGCCTGGCTCCAGACCAGCCCAGGCCCACCCCCCACTGAGAGGACTGTGGGATGGATCCTGCCCCCCGCCCCGCCCCCCAACACACACTTATTCTAAGTGTGACCTTGGGCAGATGGCTTAGTGCCAGCCAGATGCCTTTGAGGTGGCAAGTGATGGTGTGTGTGTGAGCACTTGACTCCATGCTGGCCGGCAAAGTGGCTGCTTAACACAGTTCAGCCACTACTGCTGTCAGCACCATCATCTCCCAGTCCTGCCCTTTGCCCCCGAGTCCAAGCCTGGCCAAGCCCTGCTGGGCTCATGCTTTATGTGCAGTGTGTTGTCTAAGACACAGGTCCCACTGGCTCCATTTTGCAAGTGAGGAAACAGATCTGGGGAGGCTGCAGAGATCCACCCAGAGCCCACTTCACCCAACACCTCACCAACTTCCCTGCCTGACAACCTCATACTTGCCATGAATCTGTCAACTCACCAAGCCTGCTTTGGGAGTTGGGGGCAGGGTGGGCGGGGACTGCTTAGAAGGCCCAACACCCTGCAGAGCCACCCCATTTCAGCACCCATGGGTGCTACCCCTTGGCCCTCACCACGGCTCCTCCAGCCCAAGCTTATACCTTTTCCCAGGGGATGGGGCCCCTGGCCAGTGAGGCCACCACCCTGCACCAAAGCAGCTGTACCTTCTCCCAGGTCTGCCCTAGGCTTCCGTGGCTGCCAGGTCCCCATTTACATAATCGGGCTCTCCGTCATCGTCATCGTAGTCATCAGGGCTTCCCGCAGGCGCGAGAGGTGCTTCTCTCAGGACTTGCCCTGTGGACCAGCAGGCAAACTGTCAGTGGTTCACATGGACACACCCAGACCTGTTCCTGGAGCCAGAATGCTCACCCAGGGCTGGAGCCCCAGAGGCCACACACAGCCTGAAGGAAAAGGCTGCCCTGGACGGAGTGTCTATCCGGGTTCTGGGATTTGCCAGATTTTTATTTGTCTGTCCAGGAAGCAGTGTCCATCCACCCAGGTGACGGCAGCCTGCACAGGAGGCCCCGGCCTCAGGAGGCCGTGGTTCAAGGCCTGTGCAGCCGCCGATGCGCTACAGCCTTCAGCTTCACTGTGAAATTAGCTGACTTGCTGCAGGGTAGTCCACCCCAGCCTGGCCCTGCCAGGCCAGACCCCCCTGACTCCCACTACCCTTCCCCCAAGCCTCTCTGGCCAGACCCTCCTGACTCCCACTACCCTTCCCCCCCAGCCTTCCTGGCCAGGACCCCTGACTCCCACTACCCTTCCCCCCAGCCTTCCTGGCCAGGACCCCTGACTCCCACTACCCTTCCCCCCAGCCTTCCTGGCCAGGACCCCTGACTCCCACTACCCTTCCCCCCAGCCTCCCTGGCCAGGACCCCCTGAGCCCACTGAAGTTGTCCACTCAGGAGCCCCTGCTCTCTGGCCACATACCTATGACCCTTTTGGACTCCTGCCACTTCTGGATGGAAGCAGAGTTCTGATAATCCTCATCGCCTGCAGAGGGAGAACCGGGGAGAGGGCCTGCAGGGAGGAAGGGGAAGCCACCATGACTAGTCCTCAGGCCATCGAGGTGCCACAGCCCCTCCAGAGAGGCATCTTGTGCCCATGTGTGGGCAGCCCTTGGGGTTGGAAGGGCTCCCCATAGAGCATTCCCACTGAGGCCCAGGATGATGGAGCCTCCTCCCAGGACAGGAGGCAGTGCTTGACCCAAAGGCGTTGGAGGTATTGGTGAACTTTTGGGCTTCAAGGAGGGCTATGCCTCTGTGGGGACTTTAGATCTCACCAGTCCCTCCCCAGTTCCAGGCTGATAGCCTCACCTGAGTCGGGCTCTTTCTGCTTGCAGATGAGCACATTCTCATAGGAATTAGCATCCTCGTCATCTGCTGGGAAGAGGGGAGAGGGGAGAGGGCTTTGTTATGGTGGGCCCTGCCCATATAAGCCTGGCTCTTCCTCTCTCCTTATGCTCTGCCCTCCTGTAGCAGATGACCTGTCCTGCTAAGGCCCCAGTCCTCTGGGTCCCCCAGGGCCTCGAACATTTTCCTGGACAAGCTTCTTAATGGGCACTGGCCTGGCTCAGCAGCTGCCACTCTGAGCTCCTTCTCTGTCCTCCAAGGTTACCCCTGAATGCACTGAGAAGGGGAGGTCAGGGGATGAGGCTGCATTCAGGCCCAGGATGGATATTTGAATGGAGGGAGAACCATCTCTATCAGGCAGTGAGAGCCACTCGGGGCCCAGGAGAGACAGTAGCCAGGTCGAAGCTTACTTGGAAGCAGACCCTTCAGTTCAGTGGGTCTTTGTCCAGGGGCTTAGGCTGGGTGTGGCATGCCCCCCCTGCCCCGCCCCACTCCAACTGGAAGCTGAGCTCCAACAACTCACCCATCATCCATTTACATGAGGGGCTCTGAGAAACGAGGGCCCCACCCCAATTTGGAAGCTGCAGGGGGGAAGAAGAGGACCCACTCCTTGCCCACTGGTGCCTCACTCCCCACCGCAGCATGGTCCAGGCAGGAGCACTGCCTACCCTCAGTCCTCAGTTTCTCTTTCTGTGAGCAAAGGTGTTGAGGGCCTAGAGTTCCAGCATCCATCAGCAAGTCTGCCCCATCCTGGGCCTTCCTCTGAGGTCCCATATGTGCCCAGCCCTGAATGGGACCTGGATGACGAGGGACCCAGCAATCCTTCTCTTGCTTGCTCAACCCTGTGGACCACCCCTGACTCCCACACATCTCTTCTCTCCTCTGCACCTGGGCTCCTGCCCGAGGTGCCAGCTCCCTCATCTGCTCCTCACTCCCCAATCCATCCAAACCAAGGCTCAGGCTCCTCCTCCGAGTCCTCCCAAATGCCTCTGGTCCCACCAGTGAAGCTGATCTCCATGCTTCTCCCTCTGCCCCTCCTTCCTCTCTGCCTCACCTTCCTGCTGCTTCTGGGACCACTCCCAGTTGTAATATTCCATGATGATGGGGTCTCTGGCAAGAAAACACAAACACAACACCAGTTGCTGGGCAGGACCGTTGGGCAGGGCAGAGTGGGAGAGCTTCATGGGAGAGGGGTGCAGTGAGGCAAGGACCTCTCCAGCCATCACTCCCCCAGGGGCCCATGGGGGCTGGGCCAGGGTCTCCCCCCTCTCCCCATCCTACTTCCCTGGACCCCTGAGCCATCCTGGGGCTGAGGGGGAGACAGCCTGGCAATAGCCACCTTGCCATGTGACCCTAGACAAGTCTCTACCTGCCCTGGGCCTCAGTTTGCCCATCTGTGAGATGAGATATCTGAGGCCCCTTCCTCTCAGGGACTCCAGGTGCCCCTGTGACTTGGATCTGACTGGGTGATGCAGGATGATTCCCTCCACACAGGCCCTTCTCAGAGTAGGACCATGTCCCTGCCACTGTCCCCATACCCACAGAGCCACCTGAAGAGAAACAATGCTACTGAGCACCTGCCTGCACCTGGGCTGGCGGGTTCTAGGGCAGGGCCTTCCTGAATAAGGAAGCTCAGGGCAGGGCTGGGAGAAGGCCACTCACATGTAGGCTGCATCTGATCCGTGTCTGCTTCCTGCAGGAGGAGGCGGAATTAGGCCCAAGCTCCTGGAGGTGGCCCCCACTGCAGCCCCCAATCCCCAGAGCCCACCTACTTTTGCTGAAGTTCTGGTACCTTGGTGATGCAGAATCTGGAAGGAAAGCCAAGGGTTTCTTACGTTCACACCTTTGTACCTGCTCTGTCCCTTCCCCCACTGGGCCAATCCAATCAGGCCTCCCAGCCTGGCAATTATGTCTCCTGCAAAGGCCTTCCTGTCAGGCTTGGCTCCCCTGCCTCCCCTCCCCAACACCTCCCCTGCACAGTACCTGTCCCACCGGGTACTCACCTGTCCCAGTCCCACTTCACCCCTGCCCTACTTCTGTGTGTGAGGCTTACTCACCCTCGAGGCTGGGGGAGAACTGCAGTAGCTTATCCTTCCTGCAGGGGAGGGGGAGGTAGGGGCTGAGGAGGAACCATGGGGGGTGGAGGTGGGAGGGGAATGGCTCTAGGGTTTTGGGGGATTTGAAAGCCACAGCCCTCCAGCCTCCTGGAGGGAGGGAGGCCCATCTCTATCAGGCACTGGAACTCTGAGGTCTGAAGAGGAAGTAAGGTCTTGGACTGGGCTCAGTCAGGTGAGGACCCCAGGGTCCTCCTCATCACTTCCTGTAGGGGCTGTGACCCCTCTGGGTCCAGGACAAGGGGCTCATTCCTACCTTTTTGGTGCCATGTCAGAGGCTGTGTCCATCAGGGGCCTGGCCACTGCAAAGGACGAGGAGGTGTTAGCTGGACCCTAATGCCAGCTTGCCAGTGTAGTTCCTTCATCCCTTCACCCTACCAGATTAGGCATGGCCACTACTTCAGGGTGAAGGGTCTTTGATATGAACCTCCCCAATCCTGAGCCCAGCCCCTGAACCCTTCTGTTTGGGACTCACAGGAATAGGTCCGGGCCACTGCAAAGTTCTGTTGATTCTCTTGCCTGGAAACACATGGGACTGTTTTGAGCTAGGGCCTGGCCTCCCACAGCCCAAGGGACAGAGAGACAGGAGAGATGGACCGAGGGAGACAAGGAACAGAGAGGAGGCACATAGTAGGGCAAGAGTGAGGAGAAGGAGCTGCCTGCCACCCCTCCAGGTCTCAGAACCAGAGCCCTGCCCCTGATGTCCTCATTTTCTGGACTGCTCCCCGACCCTGCCCACTGGGTGCCCACCCTTTTCACATGGCCCTAGCCTGGAGTCAGCTGCCAGAAAGACCCATTTCTCAACATGGGGTACCCAGGAAACCCCAGAGATGGCCAGGAGGGTCTGTGGGCAGGTATCTAGTCATTGTCCAGTGTCCCTTCTTCCTTTGAAGCACAACCCTGACTTTTGGTTAGCCAGCAGCACGCCCATCTAAAAGCCTATATACCGCAGCCTCCCTTGCACCTACATGTGGCCACGTGATAAAGCTCTGGTCAATGACATGCAAGCCAAGGTTGTTGGGAGTTCCAGGAAAGCTCCTTAAAGGAATCACTGACAGCTGGGGTACAGCCTTTTTGTCCTTCTCCTTCATTCTTACTACGACCTGGAATGCAGAGGTAAGGGCTGGAGCCCTCACTGCCATTTTGGACCATGAAGCGCCCTTGAGAATGGAAGCCACCACTAAAGATGGTGAACAGATTAGCTAATCATTAAAGCATTTTGGGCATCTCCCCTGGATTAATATGGGTACCTGGCCCAGCCTTCTAGGAGCTCCTGGGGGATAGGGGAGCAGGGTGACGTGATTTAGGATGGATACTCTGTCTAAATCCACAGGAGAGAACCAGGATGGCTTCCCGGAGGAAGTGATGCAGGAGCTGGGTCTGGCACACATAAACTGGCAGGACTGAACCCCAGTGAGGTGGGGAGAATTCAAGCCTCTCCTCCTACCTCCTCCCACCAGGGCCCCATTTCCCCACCCACTACATGAGGAGGTTAAGTCTACAGTTCTAAGATCAACCAGGGGCCTTGAGTGGGCAGGGGCTGGTAGGGGAGAGCAGAGGAAAGATTCTGAGGAGGCCTGCCTGGGGCAGGAGAGTAGGGGTACCGGGGAGCCCAGCCCATTCCTATGGAGGTTGTGGGTCAGCCATCTAGACAGCCAAGTAGCCACGGATGCCTGGAGAGACCCAGTCCTGCCCCCGGGGTGGGCCTGGATGGGGAAATTCTATTTTCAAATCTCATTGTGGTTTTTCAGTTGCAAAAGGAAATGAGAAAGGGCGTGTGTGCCCATTTGTGCATGAGTAGCCACCCGAATGTGCATACAGTACTGCATGTGTGAGAAGTGCACGCATGAGCAAGTGTGCAGGGAGTGTGTGGGTGTGTGTAGGCGTTCACACACAGGCCCTTCATGAAGTCACCCTCCTACTCAATGTAAGGATGCCAACGGCCGCTGCCCCCTGCCTGGGGCTGTCCTAGGGTGGTCCCTGGTTTGCAATGTCTGGCACAGCTGACCCTCCCAGCACTCACAGAGCGGCCCCCTGTGCCCTCAAAGTGCCTGGAGCTCCATCACCCAGCCCCGCCACTCCGCTGAGTTCACAGACCCCATTGCCTCTCTGCCCCGCCTCCCTCCTTCCTGCTTCCAGCTCTTCTGTGGGCTCCTTGGTCCTTAGAACGAAGGCCAAAGCCTCTCCCTCATCCCGCTCAGCTCCCCCGAGACACGGTACCTGCCACCTCATCCCTGCAAGACAGTGTCCACCTGGTCCTATGTCAGCGACTGCCCACACTGTTCTCTCTCCCTCTAGAATATCCCCTTTTGCCTCTTTTTCTCTTAAAATCTTTCCCACCTCCTCCATCAGGCCTTCCTTAATCCCCTCAGGGACATGCCCACATCCTCCCTGGCTCCTTTAGCATTTTCCAAGGAAGACTCAGACACAGCTCACACTTTGTTCTGTGCCCAGTGTATGCCCCACACCCCCAGCCCCTCATTGCACCAAGAGGCCAAATTCCTCTGTGGACACCCCCCTCCCCGCACAGCAGGTGCCCTGGGCTGGGTTCACAGGGAGGATCTCTGCAGATGCTCTCGGGCCAATGGGCCAGCGGGAATGTGACAGCCCCGTCTCCTGAAGCCCTTGCTGCCTGGGCTGGGGCAGGGCCCGGGCAGCCCCTGGGTGCCCCCTCTCCTTCCCTGACTGCTGGCCACCCACTGGAGCCCAGCCTGGAGGAGGTGTGAGTAAAGGGGCGAGGCACAGCATGCAGGATGCCTGAGGGGATGCCCACAGTCCAGGCACACAGTCACTGGGCCGGGGACTGAGGCACTCACAGGTTCCTCTGCTCATAAATTTTCTCGGGTAGCTTCGCACCTGCAAAAACGGGACCAGATTAGCAAGTGTCCAGAGCCAGGGTGGAACTGATACCCAAGGCCCCCTCATCCTGTCTGCCTGTGCCCTGTCCTAGGACAGGACACGGGGGCCCACCGATCACTGAGGGCCACTTAACATTGACGTGTTTCTCACTGTTATTTAGGAGAGTGGAGTGTAGAGAAGGTGGATGCCCCAGGCAGCCAGCCCAGCCTTTCTTCCCTTGCCCAGAGCAAACCCTTGCCCCAGACATACCCCTTGACCCAGCACTGTGTTCAGGTGCAACTTGGGGCCAGCCCTTGGGGGAGTCATCCCCGTCTTGTGAGGCTTATCTGACTGCCCCTCCCAAACACAGCCAGGTCTGGCCTGTGAGAGTTTGGGGGTATACCGTCTTCTCCTCCACTGTGCCCATGAACTCCCCTCTCCAGCCCCTCCCAGTCATAGTCCCGCCTTTACCTGAGCGGGAGCAGCGTACACAGAGGCTGGCCACTGCCCCCAGCAGCAGCAGGAGGGCCACCCCGGGCCACAGCAGCTCCGTCTCTGCACTCATGTCAGCTCCTGTGCACTTTTCCTGCAATACTACAACGTGAACCAGGGTCGGGGGGGGGCTAGAGGCTACCACTTCAGGAGCCCGCCTAGCCCCACACTCTCTGGCCTCTTACCCCCACAGGCCCCTGACAGTCTCACAGCTGAGTCCAGGCTGAGGAGCACCCTTCCCACCCTGCTGGAGGGCCAGGGCAGGACCACACCTATTCTTCCATCTGACCCCAGAGCTGTACTCGTGACCCCTCAAGGCCAGCATCAACACGTGATAAGTGCTGGAAGGTTCTGGGGACCCACCAGGCAGCACCATGTACACACTCCTGCATACACCCTCACTTAATCCCTTTTTTGTGTGCGTGTACACACAATTGCCCTTTGAGGGCGGGGCTTGCTCTATTTCACAGATAAAGAAACTGAGGCCAGACATCTCCCAATTGCTAAGTGGAAAGACAGGATTCAAGTTCCAGCATCCAGACCCTAACTCTGGCTTTGCCCACTGCATCCCCTCCCTCCTATAAATCCAGCTTTACTCCCCAAGCTTGGAGTCTGTGGACCCTTCTGCGTGGGAACTCCCAGCAGCCCTCGCCCAACCTTGGGCACTTCTCCACCCCATCCATGGCCGCCTGGGGAAGCTGGGAGCAGGATTTCCATTCATTAAAAATCCATGCACCCAGATTCCTCCTGCCCTGGGATCTGGAAGGAGGGAGATCAGGGAAGGCTTCTTGGAGGAGGTGGGCTTATAAGCTTGGGACAAGAGAGCTCAGAGGAACCTGGCATATAGCACATGGTGGCTAGTGGTAGGATGTGGGGCTGGAGGAGGGAAGCCACAGGGCAAGAAGGCCCTGAATCCCTGCCTGCTGGCTGCTGTCTCAGTGGCTGGTCCTAGCCACAGCCTCAGGGCCACACTGATTGTCTGGTCTTGGTGATCAAATCTACACACCAGGGTCTGGTGAAGGCAAGTTCAACCCCCTTGAGGGGATTTCCAAGGAGAATCATTGAAACTATAAAGGGATTCAGCCATCTCGAAATAGCCGGGCCACAGCTGAGGGCTGCAAGGTCTGTCTGAGGGGCTGGTGCCCCAGGTGGTACACGGAGCTCCCACACTGAGCACCCACTCTGTGCACACCTGTGCATCCTGCATCAGGCACCTGGGAGGAGGGCTTTCCCCTCTTTACAGCTGGGGCGGGTGAGGCTTAGGGAGAAGATGGACTTTGTACTGCCCACCTCCTGCTTCGGGCTCCCCTGAGGCCTGTGTGCCCCTGGCTGTCCCCTCACTTCTTTGAGCTTTGAGCTTCCTGAATCTGGGGCAAAGTCAACAAGGCATCTACATGCAGGGCGGAGCCTCATCAGGGGCCGTCCCAGAGAAGCCACCTCTCCTTCCCCAGAACGTGGAGTTTCGAGGGAGTGAGTGGGAACACGGGAATTCCCAAATTCCCAAATCTCATGACAGAGCAGCCTCCACGTGAGGAGAAAGACTGGCCCCTGTCACACACAATGCTGTTTGAGGGGATCTGCTCCCCCTCCTCTCAGAGGCTGGGCACTGCCCTCCGGGTCTGCACAGCTTGCCCTGCCTCCTGAGGCCGCCCAGGGTGGACTCCCTCCCAAGTTCCCTCAGGCTGTTGGAAGTTGGGAACACCTGCCTTAGAGGGAGGACTCCTGGGATCAAATCCTGCCTTTGCCTCGGCATCTCTTGGCCTCAGTTTTCTCATCTGTAAAATGGGGGTCAATCACATCCAGCCAGGCTCACGGCTGGGGCTTCCTGAAGAGAAACCCACTGAGGGTCTTACTTCTGGCTGGCGAGTTTGGGCAGCTCTCTCAGGCTCTGGGTCCTCGGCAGCGCTGTGCTTTCGTTAGCACAGCGACTCTTTCTGTCCCGAAAGGAGATGTGGGCACAGACACATGCGTGCGTCGCACACACGCCCCCTGCGAGAGCTGGGACCTGAGTCCACCCCGGCCACCCCTCGGGGCTGTTTAAGACTCCAGAAGTGAGTCCACACTCTTGACCTGGCACTTGGAGCCCTGGGACATGACCTGCTGACCTCTGGGGAAGGGTGGCCCTCCACCCCAGAGGACCCTGACAATCGGAGAGCCTTTTGCTTCCTGAGGTGAAGCACACTCAGGGGTGGCCCTGGTCCATGTGCACCCCCCTGGCACTGGGGGAGGCTGGGGAGGGGAGCAGGAGAATGCAAATTCTGCCAGGAACAAAAATTGGATCCCAGTATCACGGCCTTTGTTTGCCCCTTTGTTAAATGGGAAAAGAATGACACTCTTCCTGTGGGTTTGTCACATGAGACCTGGCATCAAGATAATGCATGGAAGGTGCTGGGGCTGGTGGGGCACAGTTGGCCGTGACTGTCATGACTGCCCATCATCTGGCTCTGGGGCAGGGCCAGCTGCAGCCTGTTGGGGCCAGAGCTGCCTTTGGGCCTGCAGTGGACAGTATGGAGCAGGTCTCTCCAGAGCCTTCTCTGCCTGCTCCCCAGACAGACAGGCCTGAGCCTCCCTCTCCTGCCTCACGTGGGCCTTGTGCTGGGCCCCGAGCGGGGCTGGGATTGGAAGAGAGCACGGCTCTTGCCCAGCCCCTCAGCTAGCTGTCACAGACACCCACAGCATCGTGTGGAGACACCAGGCCCAGAGGGGAGTACTCTGTCCAAGCTCACACAGCTGGCCAGTCACGGAAGCAGGATCAAAGCCCGGGCACACTGCCTAGGAAGGCCATACTCCTTTACCTTTTTCTTTATTATATTTTTAAGAATCATGAAATGTTTTTTAAAAGAGGCTAATTTGAGTAAAACTCCTATGCCCTCGATCCTCCTCCCCACTGAATAAAACGGCCCTCTCTCGTCACTTGACACCCATGTTGAGAGCAGATGGGGTGGGTAGGGTGGAGGGAGAGAGGCTGGGCCCCAGGAGAGGCCCCAAGAAGCCACGCAAGGCTGGGTGGGGTAGGGAGGGCGGCTGTTACAGCCTGTGGCTCTGCAGGCCAAAATAGCACAAAGGGAAGTGGGCAGTTTTCATATGAACAAGGTTTGCAACAAGCTATGTGGGACAGCCCTCAGTGCTGTGCTGCGTGGGCCTCAGCGTCTGAGCCTCCCACCCAGAGAGGCCCTTGGAAATGATCCTGCCCATTCTCCCAGCACCTGTCATGCTGTAGATGGGGGAACTGAGGCCCACCAGGGCTGCAGGGCAGGGTGGGGGTGGAGAGAAAGGCCCTGGTGTTAGCCCCCAAAAGGCTTTAACCACTGGGCTCTGCTCTGGGATCTGTTTCGTTTTCCCAGATAACCTTGGCCTTCAGATGAGACCGTCCCAGGGGCTTCTAATGGAGGCTCTCAGTGCTCAGGTGACTGGTGCAGGGCCTGGGCAGCCCTTGTCCCAGGGTAGCAGTGGAGGATGGTGAAGGCCAGGGCCACCTGTTGACAGAGTTGGGCACAGGGAGCTCTCCAGGGCTTACATCTAAGGCTCCAGCAAAGATCTGGCCAGCCAGGCTGGGGACTGGGTGGAACGGCAGGGACAGATGCTTCCATCTGGCTTGGGCAGGACCTAGGCACGCTTGCTTTAGAGTCTCACCTATTCTCCCATGCGTAGCCCTGTGTCTGAGATATTACAGTTCCATTTTACAGATGAAGAAACCTAAGCTCATGGGCATGGACCGGGGGCCACTGTCCTGGCCCCTCACAGTCTCTGGAAGTGAGGGGACCACCCCGGAGGCCTCCTAGGACTGCAGACTGGACAGGGAAAGGTGAGGGCAGGAAAGTGGCTGAAACCCCAGATCCAGGCTGCCTCTCTGAGTGCCGCAGGGTCCAGGGTGAGGGCTCCCTAATCAGGGGTACCAGGGCAGTAGTGGGGCCAAAGGAGGGGGTATCAGGCATCCCAACATCTTCCCACTTCTCCCAGCAGGCCGCCAAGTGCTCAAGAGAGGCCACTCCAACCCCATGGGTTGTCGGAGGTCAGGGGCAGCCTCAGGACCCCTGCCCTCAGGGCCAGGCTCCAGGCACTCCCAGGAAAGGCTTACCTGAGAGTTCGGGGCTCTTCACTGCAGCCACCTCATCTCGAGCCCACACACCTGCAGGAGCTGACTCCAACACCACAGACACTTGTGGGCAGCAAGCAAGGCGGCCGCCGGCTTCCTGTCAGCCACTGAATCAACGCTCACACATCCGCTGCCCTGCCGGACAGGCTCTGGTGTGAACACAGAGACACATGCACCAGAGAGAGAGGTAGAGGCGGGGGGGGGGAGAGAGAGAGAGAGGAGAGAGAGAGAGAGAGAACAGAAAACCATGGACACACACACACTAAACACACACGTGTAAACACAAATCACACAGAGTAAGTTACATAGAGGGGCAGGGAGGAAGAATGAAATGGAAGTACACAGACGGACACACACACAGGGAGTGAGAGTAGGAAGACACAGAGAAGCACACACTAAAAAACACATATACACACTAACACCAAAACACGCACACACAAACTCAGAGACAGAATCGGGGAGAGAGAGAGAGACAGAGAAGAAGATAAACAGGCAGGAAGAGAATGAGACAGAGAAGCACACGCACTACATACAGAGGCACGGAGAGGGACAGAAAGAGACAGGCAGGGACTGAGCGTGAGATCAACCAAAAGTCTCAGACTCAGAGGGAGAGGGAGACACAGGAAGACAGAGAGACACAGAGACAGAGAGACCGATTATCAGAGATGCAGAGCGAGGGCCAGAGCCAGATACTCAGAGAGCAAGAGTCCCAAAAATGAGGTGTACAGTACACACACACACACACACACACACACACACACACACACACAGAACATGAGACAGGGTGGACAGAGAAGACAGAACAAATGGCTGGAGACAAGGCAGCTGACAGAGGAACAAACAGTCACAGGCATTAGAGGGAGCAAGAGAGGCAGCCATGCTGAAGGACAGGAGGACAATCCCGGCTTCTCCTGTCCTGGGAGCCACAGCTCATCTCCCCGTTTTGCAGATGAGGCAGGGTGGGAGCACTGGCAGTGTGACCACAGCCCACGCGGTACAGCTGCTGCCCCGCGCCAGCCCTTTGCTCCGCTGTGAAAGGTGTGAGGGGAGGTCTGGAAGGCACCCTTTGCTCCGCTGTGAAAGGTGTGAGGGGAGGTCTGGAAGGCACGGGCTCACTGGGAGAGACTGGCTCCAGTGTTCATGTTGCAGGTCATTAGTAACTTGCCCAAAGCCATGGAACTATTAGTGGCACCCCAACTGCCAGAGATCACAGAGAAGCCCCTGAGGGTCCCCAACACCCCATCAGTCTGGCACTTCAGAGCCTGTCTCCCCAGCTCTAGGCTGGGACTGGGTGTCTCTTGTGGCCCTAGCCGGGGTGGCCAAGACCTCCTGCAGTCCATGTCCAGCCAAGCCTGGCAAGGGGCCAAGTGCACCCAAGGAGGCTCAGCCAGAACCGAAACAGAAACTGAGGGCTGGGCTCACTGCTGCCACCCCGTGGAAGAGAAGGGGAGTGCACAGACTAGAGCTCATTTTGGGAGACACTCTACCTACGCCCTTGCTGCGGGGAGCTTGTCCCCATCCCTGTACCTGGTGGGACTAGGACTAGAACTTCATCTGACGCCCAGACCTAAGCCAGTGCAATCACTACCACCACACGCCCTTATTTCATGAGGGTGTAGCTACATTTAAATATATATATATATATATATATTTTATTGATTTCAGAGAGGAAGGGAGAGGGAGAGAAATAGAAACATCAATGATGAGAGAGAATCATTGATCAGCTGCCTCCTGCACACCCCCGACTGGGGACTGAGCCCGCAACAGGTCCATGTGCCCTGACAGGAATCGAACTGTGACCTCCTGGTTCATAGTTTGATGCTCAACCCCTGAGCCATGCCAGCTGGGCTACATTTAATCTCCATGGTCACTTTTGCTGGCTGAATGTTTCTTACACAGGTGAGAACACGTTGCCTCAGAGACTAACTGGATTTGAATCCAGACCAACAAAGCATCCAGAGCCCGTTATCTTTACACCACCTGAGCACAGGGACACCCGTGGGTGAAAGCCATCAGCCCTCCTCCCTGTGCTGCCTGCCTGGCCCCTCCTCACACAAGTGGACAAACCTGGTAGGCTTTCATCTATCCCTGCACCATGTGCCTTCCCAGGGTTTCCTGCCTGCAGGGATGGTGAGAAGCTCCAACTCATCTAATGGGAACAGAGTTCTGTTTTTTGTTTTGTTTTGTTTTTTATGTTATAATATTTTACCACAATTTTTTCAAATACATTTTTATTGGTTTCTTTTTTAATTTAATAAATCTTTATTGTTCAGTTTATTACAATTGTTTCTCCTTTTCCCCCCCATAGCTCCCCTCCACCCAGTTCCCACCCCACCCTCTGCCCTTACCTCCCCCCCACTGTCCTCACCCATAGGTGTACGATTTTTGTCCAGTCTCTTCCTGCATCCCCTAATCCTCTTTCCCCCTGAGAATTGTCAGTCCACTCCCTTTCTATGCCCCTGATTCTATTATATTCACCAGTTTATTCTGTTCCTCAGGTTTTTAATTCACTTGATTTTTAGGTTCACTTGTTGATAGCTATGTATTTGTTGTTCATAATTTTTATCTTTACTTTTTTCTTCTTCCTCTTCTTAAAGAATACCTTTCAGCATTTCATATAATACTGGTTTGGCGGTGATGAACTCCTTTAGCTTTTTCTTATCTGTGAAGCTCTTTATCTGACCTTCCATTCTGAATGATAACTTTGCTGGTAGAGTAATCTTGGTAGTAGGTTCTTGCTATTCATCACTTTGAATATTTCTTGCCACTCCCATCTGGCCTGCATAGTTTCTGTTGAGAAATCAGCTGACAATCATATGGGTGCTCCCTTGTAGGTAATTAACTGGTTTTGTCTTGCTGCTTTTAAGATTCTCCCTTTGTCTTTTGCTCTTGGCATTTTAATTATGATGTGTCTTGGTGTGGTCCTCTTTGGATTCCTTTTGTTTGGGGTTCTGAGCGCTTCCTGGACTTGTCTTTTTCTTTCACCAGGTGGGGGAAGTTTTCAGTCATTATTTCTTCAAATAGGTTTTCAGTATCTTGCTCTCTTCTTCTGGCACCCCCATAATTCTGATGTTGGTATGCTCGAAGTTGTCTCAGAGGCTTTTTACACTATCTTCAACTTTTTGGCTTCTTTTTTCTTTTCCGGTTGAGTGTTTTTTGCTTCTTTGTATTTCAAATCTTTGACTTGATTCTTGCATTCCTTTACTCTGCTGTTGGGTCTCTGTATAATATTTTTTATTTCAGTCAGTGTATGCTTAATTTCTAGTTGGTCCTTTTTCATATCTGTGAGGGTCTCGCTAAATTTATCGGCCTTTTCTAGGATATTCTTGAAAAACCTTACAACCATGGTTTGGAATTCTATATCCAGTCATTTGTTTTCCTCCATTTCTTTCATTTGTGATCTGTTTCTTTGTCTCCACATTTTCGCTGCTTCCCTGAGTTGGTAGGGTAGCTTTGTGTGCTAGGTTTCCTATATGGCCCAGTGGGTCGGCCTCCGCAGTTAACCTGAGGTGGACACTTTTGGTGCACCCCTTTGTGGACTGTGTGTACAGCCTTATTGTAGTAAAGTCTTGATTGTTGTTGGTATCATCGGGAGGAATTGACCTCCCGTCCAGTTGGCTGTGAGGATCAGCTGTGTCTACACTGGGAGAAGTTCGGTGCTGGAGACAGCATTATAGGATCAGACTTGCCAAATTGCAAAAGCCTCTGTGCTCAGCTTGGGTGGGGCGGGGTCTCAGGGCAGAGCCGACAGTCTTGGCTTCCCATCAGCCCTGCCCTTGCACGTGCACGCCTCCAGACCTCTGCCTCCTGCGGCTCCCCTGAGTTTCCGCCTGACAGTCCAGATTCCCCCCGTAAGAGTGTGGGTCCCCAGGGGCTTGCCCGGAACTGGGGTTCAGTACAGTCAGGAGCTTCCGACTCCCTTTCGGTAGGGAAAGCCTGCAGCAACCTCCACATTCAGTCTTCTCTGCGAGCATTCGCGTGTTGGCGCCTCCAGACCCCTGCCTGCCACAGCTCCCCAGAGTCTCTGAGTCTGTGTGTGCCTTTCTACCTGACAGTCCAGACTCCCCCTGTATGAGCCTGGGTCCACGGGGTTTTGCCTGGAACTGGGGTTCAGTGCTGTCGGGAGCTTCCTTCCCCCTCCCTCCAGAGAAAGTCAGCCAGGCACTCAGCCACTCTTCCTCTCTGTGCCTGTGTCTCCGTAACTCAGCCTTTTGCCCCCCTCTGATTCTCTGTGAGCTTTTTTCTTTCCTTCTAGTTGTAGAATTTCCACTCAGCCAGCTTTCCTGTGGTTCTGGATGATGTCTGTTCTGTCTTTTAGTTGTAGTTTTGAAATTATTGTGCGAGGCAGCAGTTTAGGTGCTTACCTATGCCACCATCTTGGTTTCTCCAGAGTTCTGTTTTACATTCCAAACTTCTGCTTCGGCTTGGGTCTTAACAATGGCAGGTGCTGGAGAAGTAACCTCTGACCATTGGCAAAATCTCCAGGTCCAACCAGTGTGACCAGGAGCTCTATTGGACCTTCTCTGAGCCCATCTTCCAGCATAAAAACAGGGGCCTGTCAACCCAAAGACTTTTTGGACCTGAGTGGGAGGAGCTTGCCTCCTTTCTAGGCACTTGTCAAATTTCTCCAAGTTCTATTATATTTATAAACTATTCACTTATGAATTAGAAAATAAGCTTTAAAAGACTAGACAATTCACGTCCAGTTGTATAAATTCTAGTGCACTTTGTTTTGTTTACAGTTTGATGGGCTTTGGTATATTGCATTATCTATACTAATGAAAGAGAAAGATTCCAATTGACCATCACTTTGTGATGCCCACCAGCCAATCAGGAGTATGCAAATTAACCTGACAAATACGGAAGGTTGATTTGCATCTGCAGGCACCAAGCAGCTGGGGGCAGAGCGAGAACATCCCCTACAGCAAGCGAGCAGACAGCAGGGCCCTGCTTGCCCCTGGCCCCAGAGGCAAAGGGCAAGTAGGCCTCCACAGAGAGCAGACACCAGGGCCTGTGGTGGCGTCAAGCAGGCAGGTCTGCAGAGAGCAGAGAACCACGGGGAGCAGGCCTAAGCCATCAGTAGGACATCCTCTAAGGGCTCCCAGATTGGAGAGGGTGCAGTTCGGGCTGAGGGACTCTCCCGTCTCCCCGTGCACAAATTTCGTGCACTGGGCTCCTAGTCTATAATAATAAAAGGGTAATATGCTAATAAGATCAGCCGTCCTTCCAGACATCTTTCCAGATGACCTTCTGGTTGAAGCTGGGGCTGCGACGGAAGCCTGGGTCCTGGGTGCCTGAGGGAAGCCAGTGCAGGCAGCTGGAGGAAGGAAGGCCTACTCTTCCACAAATTTTGTGCATCAGGCCTCTAGTATATAACATAAAATTTACCCTCTTAACTGTGTGAGTCAGTGGCATTCATTATACTCAGATATTGTACAACCATAACTACTCCCAAACTTTTTCATCACTCCAAACAGGGCTATTTAGCTTTCCAGTTCACAGCTGATTCTGTTGTATGCACACTTGTTATAGAAGCAAAATGCCTAGGTAGCAATGCAACAGCTCTAAGGACTCTACACCATTCTAAGAGAATATCCTGGCGTCACACACATCCTAAGAGTTAATGGGAAGGTACGGATTTTCATCAGAAAAAATGCACCTTAAGAAGTACATACAACATTCTAGAAGCCCCTGAAGCCCACCATGAAGTTGTCTTGCCACTCCCAACTCTCAAGGTACAAATGAGAATTTCTCCCACCCCTGGTCCCGTCATTCATGACATTTCTGATAATTAACTCACTACCCAATGGAACCTAGAACATTCCATTCTTCTGCCTCACCCTACCTAAGTAACTGCTTTTATAAAAATTGGTTTTGTCATGTTATTTCGGAAGTTCATTTTATGTGTGTCATTCTGCCTGTAAGCATTTGGGACAAACTTTCTGTTACCATAACTGTGACTTATCCATATTGTTGCAAGTGGCTACCATTCATTCCTTTAAGGAGACTTCTGTACATTTCATCATCTGAATATAGGTTTTGCCGCTCTGAATGTTCTCTTGGATATATACCTGGAGGGGAACCACTGGGTATGGAGTATGGAAACATTCAATGTTCAAGTTCATTCCCAAAGCGGCTACACCCGTTTATACGCATCTGTAAGGGAGAAGAGACCCACAAACTCTCCAGCAACTGGTTTGTCAGGCTTCCTATTTTAAATGGGTGTAAAATAGTATTTTATTTCTTTAGTCTCAATTTACAATTCCTTGATTGCAAATGAGTTGAATATCATTTGGGGGCCATTATTTCCTCTTCTGTGAAATAACCGTTAACATATTTTGCTTAGTTTCCTATTGGTTTTTTTACCAATTTGCTGGAATTCTTCATATATCCTTCATTGTTCTAGTTACATGCCTTTTCCTTTTTAGTTTTGATAAAGTACTTTAAAAAAATCTAATGAGTATGTTCTTTTTAAAAATATATTTTTATTGATTTCAAAGAGGGAAACATTAATGATGAGAATCATTGATCAGCTGCCTCCTGCATGCCCCCTACTGAGGATTGAGCCTGCAACCTGGGCATGTGCCCTTGACCAGAATCAAACCCAGGACCCTTCAGTCTGCAGGCTGATGCTCTATCCACTGAGCCAAACTGGCTAGGACCTAATAAGTACATTCTTAATTTCAAGAGTATAATGTGAAAAAGAATTCTACTAATTCCAAGGAATCTTGGTGCTATTTACAGAAACTCTGGGCTATTTAAAAAGCTTCTCTGGTCCAGCCAGCGTGGCTGTGGTTGAGTGTCAACCTATGAATCAGGAGGTTGCAGTTCAATTCTGGGTCAGAGCACATGCCCGGTTGTGGGCTCAATCCCCAGTGGGGGTCGTGCAGGAGGCAGCTGGTCAGTGATTCTCTCATTGATATTTCTATTTCTCTTTCCCTCTCCTCTGAAATCAATAAAAATATATTTTAAAAATTGATAGTGCTATTACAATTCAAGTTACTAAAAAAACACAAAAACTTCTCTGATTCCCTCCCTCCCTCCTAATCCTGTTTAGAAGGATAAGTTTCTAGGACAGTAATGATTTTTGTTTATTAATCCTCACCCAAGGATATTTTTTCCATTGATTTTTAGAGAAAATAGGAGGGGGATAGAAACACTGATGTGAGAAACATCGACCACTTCCCTCCCACATGAGCCCTGACCTGCGCCAGGGATCGAGTCTGCATGCCCTTAACTAGAACTGAACCCAAGAGCCTTCAGTCCACAGGCCGATGCTCTAATCACTGAGCAACTGGCTAGGCCTAGCCTAGTAATGATTTTAACATTTACCTTGTCCCCTGCAATGAACAGAACAGGTATAAGAAACAAATTCTCTCTAGTGTCCAAAATGAATACCAGAGCCTGCTGCTGTGAAACAGTTTGCTTTATTTGTATATTTACTATTTTACAGTAAGAGGGTGGTTACAGGTGGGGGAGAGATTAGTAGGTTACAATGAAGTACATAGTCTTCATCATTTTGATTCATTTTCATGACAAAAAACTTGCAAAGACTTTAAGATACCAGACTTTTAAGATGCTTATAAGCCTGTTAACCTCACACTAATGAGAAAGTTACTCATCATCTCAATGATCTAAAACATTGGCCAAGGAAATATGAAAAATAGAGCAAAGCTCCTCACCAAAAAAGGCCACACGTGGCCAGACCCAGGCCAGCCACTCTCTTAAGCAGGAGGAGTCCGGGCAATAGCCACCTGCGACACACAGCATGGACTGCTGTCCTGTACTAAAGACCCTTTAGAAAGTCTGAAATGTGACATCCTGTCCTCTCCTCCCCATTTCCCTGAGAGAGCACTGGCGAGAAGTCCCACTGGGCAGGTAGCAAGCAGCTGAACAGAAAATGGGCTGCCCACCCCATTCTCCACCAGATCAAGAAGCACCATGGACTACACCGGGCCCTGTCAGGTCCTACTGCAGTTGACAGTCCAGAGTGAACCTTGTCAGTGGCAGCGACTCTGCATGACCTCAACAGCGAATGGAATTTGAAGACTGAGGGGGAAAGAACGAAAGTGTACTTAAAGTACAACTTGTGAAAAGAGCAGATTATAAGGCTGTTTAAAAACCAGTCTCCTCACACTGCAAAGAAATGCTGTTTCTATGCCTGGCCAGCATGTCTCAGTGGTTGAGCGTCAACCTATGGAACCAGGAAGTCATGGTTCAATTGCCGATCAGGGCACATGCCCAGGCTCAATCCCGTGTGGGGTGTGCAGGAGACAGTTGAATGATTCTCCCTCATCATTGATGTTTCTCTGCCCCCATCTCTGAAATAAAAAAATTTAAAATTGCTGTTTCTACTGAGTCTCAAGACAGAGTGGCTTTAAAAGTTGATGTTAATTAGCTCTTCTGGTTCTAGACTGAAGCTCTACCCAGTAATCTCCTTCATTGAGAAAACCAGGCTAATCCTTAAAAATCACAAGTTGAAAGTGGACAGTAGGTAAAATTGCAACACCTCCCTCCTTTCCCCAAATGTCCACTTCCAACTTCTTCCTTCTTTATGCCTCCTGCTCCCTAAAGAAATAGGACATTTGAGTCATGAAAGGAAACCCAGGCTCTGGAAGTCTGCTCTAGCAACAATTGCTTTCCTAGGACCTGGAGAAACAATCTGGCCGCTGGAAGGCAGCTATGCTCACCACTATACCACCAACACTGCACCAATCTGGCCTCTGACAATGGATTCCAAGGTAAGAACATTCGTAGAAACCTGAAACCAATTAATAAAGGGACTCCATTTGTAATTTCATTAAATTTTGTTTCTCTGAAGCCAGCTCAATAGCACAGAGAAATCAGGCATCACCTGTTTTAAACCTATCTCTGGAATATTCACATAGTAGGTGCAAACATTTATGAAACAGAGCCTATTTATTTAGGTGCTTCTTTGGGGAAAGATGGACTCTTCTCTCTTCATTCAGTTAACTTATGGCTGGGAGGCAAATACTAAAACGCTTTCTGTAATATTTAATATTACAGAACTATTACATACCATGGAGGTGCTTATGAGAAGCAACCGCTGTAAAGTTAGAGCAATATATGGGGGGAGGCAGGAAGACAGCTGCACAGGAGTTTCATTTCAACTATAAAGAAACCTCTGGCCCTGGCCAGGTTGAGTGTTCTGTGCACCAAACAGTCGCCGGTTTGATTCCCAGCCAGAGCACACACTCTGGTTGTGGGTTTTGTCTCTAGTAGGAGCGCGTACCCCAAGAACAAAAAAATTTTAAAAAACCTCTGAATTCTTGGGAAGCCTAGCTGATTCTTTCAAGGGTTTGAACATTCTACAGGTCCTCCAAAGATGGAATCTAACAGCACCTTTGGAAAGAAGCCTCAGAGTTGGATCTCAAGCCTCTGGCCATTAGGAAATCCCTCCAGGAGACGGGTCTCCCCCTTAAAGAAAACATCAGTAGGCAACAAGTCCTTTCCTCCATGTTCTTGGCTGGGTAGCAGTTGAAGTCAACAGTCACTCCTGCACTCAACAGAACAGCTCCTACCGCTCCCCACCTTATTTCTCCAGGTCAAGCTGCCATCAAGGCTCTCACCTTTAGGCAAGCTAACTGCACCATCCCAGGTCCTCTACCATCACTCTCCAGTGCCAGCCTGGCCTCTCCCAAACAGCTCAAAGCCCTGTACCTTGACCACTGAGTCATAAAACCATCAAACTATACAGCAGTTCTTCCCCAAACATGATCTGCTTGCTTTGGAGTAGCACCCATCACTGTCATGAAGAGTACCTAGAATTTCTTCTAAAAACAGCAGTTAAAAAAAGGCAGGTGTAAAAAAAAACAAATAAATAAAAAAAAAGGAAGTGCACATTGTGCAAATATTTGATTTCTTCCATATTGGGAAAAACTACAGCCACACCATGTAAGGTTGCTATATGTTAGGAAAATTACATTTTTAGAAAATGGAAGCAGGGGAGGGGGGGGAGAATCTGGCATCCTATTTCTAATCATCGTTAGCTCTTAAGATAATTTCACTAATCCTGTAACTTCCAAAAGCAAGCAGCTTTTCTCTCTTAGTGTTCTACTAAATTTGGATATTGCTTCCTAAATTAAAAATGGTTAATTTTATAAGCAGCTAAAAATAACTCAAAATAAAGACAAGCATTAAATATTACGTAAGGTTTTCTTTTATTTAAAAGATCATTCACAAAATACCATATCCATAGATTTACTTTCTGTCATATAGTTGAATGTGTTAAGTGTTTGGAATTCCATTCTTACATTTAAAAGTCAACTGGATTGCCCAGAAGTGTAGATGAATTTGTTTTTTCTTAATCTTTTCCACATTGAGGATATAAGCAGGTCCTCTGAAAGCATCAGGTTTGGTTACAACCACATAATGCATGTCTTTCTTAAGTTAAGTATTGGTGTTACACAAATGGTTCTTATTTCAGAAGCAAAGATGACAGGTGGAAGGAAAGAAGGGAGAGTTCTGTAAACGGCCGAGACCTTGTAACAAGACAGAGTAGACGCCAAGGACACCAGCTAGGGACTAACTACTATCTAAGCACGCTGCGCTGCGTAGGCCAGGATTCCCCTTAGCCCTCAGCATGCTGGCGAGGGCCTCTTTTCTCTACCACTCTAGCTGCTGGCTGACCCTGAATTTCTCCCAATAAAACGAGTGGGACTCGGGTGCTAGTGAATTTAATTTGTCCACACATGGGTGGTTCAAGCTCAAAAGCTATTGCCTGCCCCCAGGCCTGGGTAAATGCTGAACACTGTATGTGGGAACAATGAACTCTGTCCCAAAGATGAGACCTAGGAACTTACAGCCACCTACCATTTAAGGTTCTTGATAGCTATGCACAGTAAAATTCTCAATTCATCAAGTGAAACAGAGTAAAGTGCCAGATTCTAGGCCCATTTTAATTCTCATTATAAAAGTAAAGGATGGTGGGAAGCACAGTATCTCATTGTTAAACTAGGGAACAGATAAATGCAAGGGAGAGATGCAGAATACACAGTTAACAGGGATTTGGAAAAAGCAATGTTCACACTATAAAGTGAGGCCAGCACAGCTCTACCACCCCCCCACCCCTACCCTTTAGTCCCCCAAAGCACCTGTGCCCAGTAGAAAGGAAACCAGCAGCAGGCAGTTTGATACATTCAGCCAGCCAGAGGAGCCTCTCATACAGCTGGTGAAAGGAGGGAACCAGTTTGGACAGTGTTGAAAAAGCAGTAATAAAACACGTGAATACAGTAGTGCGTTCAACTGATCCTCCCATGTAAACTCCCTACGAACACCTCACATTACCCTTTAGGTTTCACTGTCAAAATCTGAACCTATTCTGCTTAAATAATCCACCTGGGGAGGGGGGCCATAGAGATAGGACTACCTATAAATAGGATGGAGGAAATTTGCAAGAATCAACAGACATTTTATCCTTGTTTTGAAAACAAGGTGTTTCAAAATCTGTATGTTGATCAAAGCTGAAAAACAGAATGCTATCCAATTTGTGACTTTTCTGTGTTTTTTTTTATTTTTTTTATTTTGTGTATGTGTATGTGAAAGCCACAGAAATACAGAACTCAACATGCAGGTTGGAAGAGAAGCACTAAAAAAAAAAAAAATCAAAGGAAGTGACTAGAGTCTGGCCAGTGTGTTTAAAGTAAAGAGAGAAAGCGAAGGAGAAAAATGAAACAGCACCTCAATTCAAAGAGCTCCCCACATGGTGTCTGCCTTTGTCCCTTAGAGAAACTCATGTGCTGGAAGGAAACAAGGAACAAGAAGGAAAAAGGACAGAAGGAAATGGGGAAAGGAATGGCAGAAAAGAAAAGCACGAAACAGGCACTAGATACAGCAAAGCCAAGAATGTACTAAAAACCACTTGTTAACTGCTGACATGCACTCACAAGCTCTGTGTTTCCTTTGTAAGAAAGGAGGACAAAGGTCAGGCGCAGGAATGGTAACTGCAGGACTGCCGGTCCAGGGGGCTAGCCAGGCTTCGGTCTTGCTCTAACTGTCCCCATACCCCATTCCCTCCCAACTGCCAGCTCATTCTTGCTCCTTGTGAACAACTTCCTCTCTGGGCCTGGCTCCGCCGAAGATAGCAGAGTTGGGATTGGCTACTTGGTTGAGGGGTGTTGCAACTGTTCGAGGTTTAAGCTGGAGCCGTGGTCTCTGTGCTCTTTCCTCTGGGAGGGAAAAAACAAGGTTTAAAAAGAATGGATCCCATTCCACACCGGGTAAAATGATCTCTACAGCCCAGCCCAATTTCTAAAAATTAACAGCTCTGAAGAACTATTCTATTCCTAGATACACAATAAAGATAAACTTGGGTGGGTCTACAGTAACTATGCATGGCTTAAGAAGGCAAATATCTATGAGGTACAAAATATCATGAAAAGGTACCCTCCAAATACCTTTACAAGTTGTCGCCATACCTTCTGTTGGTTCTCTGAAATCCATATTGGACCCTCGGAGGGGAGGGCCATCTCTGAAACGACTCCCCATTGGGGGGCCTGTTCGCCGATCACCTGGGCGACTCCCTCCCCTGCCTCCTAAGAAGTCGTCCCTGAAGCCTGAAGAGAAAGATGACACTGAATTACTTTTGAAACTACTGTCTCAAAGCTGACTACATAGCTTGAGTAAATTGTTTCCGATTTTAAAATTTTAAGTTCTTTAATTTGTCCAGCATCTGAAGTTTTTCCAAAGTACAATGCATTGAAAATGAGTCCAAATGTGAAACTGTTCGATAATGTCAATGCAAATAGACTTTTTAAAGAAAAAAGAATATTGGGAGAGAAAAATAAAATAAGCTGATTAAATTCTTAGCCTGCAGGAAAAGTGGAAAACACCATGAGACTATATTCTAATTAAGACTTAAAACAATATGAAAACCCTCACATTTTATTCTGATTTCTATTATAAATCTATATAGTTATTAAAAAGATAAACCTGAAATTTAGAAGTGACAATTTAGAATGCAAAAATAACAACAGCAAAAAAATACAAAGACAAAACAAAAATACGAAGTCACCTCTGGGTGACACTCCCCATTTTCCTGTTCCTGCTGCGTTTCAGGGTGGATCATTCTAAAAGCAAAGCACCTGTGTGGTAAACAAAGCAGTTATCCGAGTAAGGCCCACTCCCTAAGGGGGGCAACACTGAAGAGCAGAGCACCTCACACCCAACCTGCACCTCACCTCCTCTACTTGCAAAGGGGTTTCCCTCATTCGTTTATCTGCTAAAACAATTATCAACATAAGTAAAATGCATCTCATTGACAAATGTTAAGAGTAAGTTACATTTCTCATCAGTGTGTAGAAGAAACAGTATTTCCTCAATGGACTTTAAGGTTTTATTTAGTTTTGTATTTAAGTGCAAGTCCTTCAGTTATTGGAGCTTAAGCTAATTAACCTTTTAACATTGAAATCAGAGTTAACTTCCAGTAAAAATATAGCTAATAAGATTGTAATTGAACATATATGCTTGCCCCCTTTTTTTAAGCTCCCAAAGGTAACTACTTTTACTCACTCTAAGGATGGTGCCATTGCTCCAAGCTTTATAGGAATGTATCATTAAGAAGAATCCTGAGCTTGAGACCTTCTTCTATACTAGAGGTTTAGAGGTTCGGTGCACAAAATTTGTATGTGTGTGTGTGTGTGGGGGGGGGGGGGGGGGAATGTCCCCTGAGCCCAGCCTGCACCCTCTCCAATCTGGGACCTCTGGCTCCTAACTGCTCATCTGCCTGCCTGGTCTCCCCCAACTTCTCCCCCCAGCCGGCCTGGTCGCCCCTCACTCCCCCCCACCCCCCCACCGGCCTGGTCAACCTTAACTGCTGCCCCTGCCAGCCTGGTCACCCCACACGGCCTGTTCGGTCGTCCATTCGTTTGTTTCGGTTGTGATGGTCGATTAGGCTTTTATATATTTAGATTCTTGATCCCCTTTATTCATAGATTTTGTATTTACAAATTCATCTACTTGCTAAACTTACCTGTAACCCCCAAACTGATACTTGCAGTGTTTTCACTGCCATTCAGACATGCAAACAGCAGTGAAAGACTTGAGTCACCTGACTAGAGTGTTCTCAGGCATACTCTGCCTTGTTTCAGCTCATACTGTAAAGAGATTCTTTTTACAACCTATTTAGTGCAAAGTTTTTTTGCTCTTGTGTTTTTTATTGGTAATTTTTGTTTAAAATGGCCCCCAAATAGTGCTGAAAAGCTGTCTAGTGTTTCTAAGCATAAGAAGGCTGTGATGTGTTTTAGGGAGAAAATACACGCTGGATAAGCTTCATTCATGGAGTTACAGTGCTGCTGGCAAGTTCAATATTAATGAATCAACAACATATAGAAAATAAGGTGTCTTTAAATAGAAACACATAAAGCAAGTTTATGCATACAGCTGCTGACAAAATGCTATGATCAGAGAGGCTCAAAGAATCCTAACCTTGTTATTTCCCCTAGAAGATGATCAATATTTGTTAATTCGGTATTCTCGTTGATTCTATAGAACCTAACTACTGCATACATAGAGAATAACTCTATCTGTAATGATGGTACTTTTCCTGTTCTTAAGGGTGGCAAGGATTTTGGAAATAGATCAAGTTATTTAAAATCCAGTTCAGAGACTGAGTTGAACAATACCCATTTTAACAAAGCAAACAATAAAAACAATTCTAAAAATGATTTAGACCAAATCAGAGCACTGCTTTGGGGGAAAACATGCTGGGATGCACATAGTCAAATATAAGATTCTTCAGTCTTTTGATCTGACATTTTCTCCAAACCAATCCAAACTGTAAAGTGTCCCTTTCCATGTGAGTATGAAAGTAAAGTTACTTTCCCTTTAATAACGTTAAATAATTTTTTTGCTGCCAGTGTTTAGTAAAACATATCAACTCACACCCACATTGATGAGACAGGTAAACAAACGGCTACTTTGTCCAGGTGGATGCGACAAAGTATAGGAGAAAAAAACCAGTGTACATTATCAGTGACAGCTTTGTTGCAGAATATCTTATGATACAAGCACTGGAAAGATTGTGAGAAAAGCAAGGCCGACATTAACAAATATCGTTTAATCAATTTGATGAGATTTCCAGGAGGCACACGATGCAGGAGAATCTTCTGTGTTTTCTTTACAAAGTTTAGTTTAACACACTGGCTATTTCTGGTAGTGGGACACTTTAATTTTTATTTGATGCTTTAATTTTTTTTTTTAGCAGCACATAGCATTAAAAAATAACATCCTTCTTTTAAAGAATAACATAGATCTTCTTTCATAAATAATGTATTTAGGCATTACTCTACCATGTGGCACTTTACTAAAACATTGCAGTTTATACTGAAACTGGTGAGTGGCAAGGTAGTTTCTCTGGCTATGCTCACTATGTGTCTCTGCTTCAGTTACAGCCCAAGCTAAGTCAATAGTAGAAAGGCACCAGTTGGTTAACTTTCACAGTTCCAGAGCTATGAGCTCCCTGTGCTCTTTCCATAGTACCAGGAATGCACAACTGGCAGGTCAAAGACCACCACTCACTGAGCAACTAACTGCTGCACCTGGATTGGCTTTAAGACTTTAAACATTTGTTGCATGTTTCAATCAGAGACTAGCTTATACATAAAATTACAGGTTTACTGGATTATACTGTACTTTTATGAATAAGCTCATTTCTAATTGGCTATAGGACTTTTTAAAAATAAATTATTCAACAGATATAGTCACCTGTTTAGCTAAAGCAGTATTGGAAATAAATTTGAAAACTTTTTAGACTCACAAGACACCTTGCACCAATTTCCCCATACTTACCCATTACTTTATATTGAGTTTTGTTTTGATGGGGGGGGGGGGGGATAGCTGGGTGGGTGGGGGTGTTGATGTTCTCATATATTGGAAGAGTACAGAAATAACCTCAAGTTTATAGGAAAGAAAACACTTATTTTTAATTTTCTACTTTTCTGTTACAGTTGACATTTTTACTACACATATGAATTACTAAAAAAAAAAAAAAGTAACGAGGTGAAGAAATGTTTAAGAGACCTTTCAAAGCAGAGGCCTGGCATGCAAACTGGCCTCTTGAGTTGAGGCTAGGAGGCACCTATTGGCCTGCCTTGGTAAATTAAGAAAAGGAATGGTAGGCCCTGGTCAGGTAGCTCAGTTGGTTAGAGCATCGTCCCAATACTCCAAGATTGCGGGTTCGATCTCCGGTCAGGGCACATATAAGAATCAACCAATGACTGAATAAAATAAATGGAATAACAAATTGATGTTTCTTTCTCTCCCTTTCTCTCTCACTCTAAAGAAAACACAGGAATGGTAAAGTGGATCATGCCTATCATTAAGGCATGAGTTCTGCACCCCTCAAGAAAAAGGTCAGAAGGACTCTTTTACCATCTTAGAGGGAGCCACCAGGAATCACAGTTTAAAGGCTTCTGTAAGTTTTTAGAACCTCCATACTATATTTCCAGAAGTAACAAACAGTATTCTATTTGTGCGGTACACACAAACAAGAGCCACTAAGTAGTTTCTGTGGGCTAGACCCGGTGAGAATGAACAGCTGGCTAAGGAAAGGTTAACAAACAAAACAAGGTGGATCAGTCTAACAGGCCCTACCCCAAATATTTAGGTTCTAATAGAGGCTTATTGCATGCCTGGGTACCTTTTGGGAAAGTTTCATTTGTCAAAGGCATTAAAGAAGTAGTCCGGCCAGGCTGGCTACTCACAAGAAATGTACAACAGCAGCAAGGCCATTGAAAAAGGTTAAGTGGTGATACTTTAAATACTGATACCGGAATTGAAGTCATCCCGGGACTCCCATGCACCTCTAGATTCTCGAGAGCCACCCATTCCTGAGGATACACAAAAAAGATAAAAGTTGAGGTCGGATCATTACCTTGCTGCACACACATGGAAAAATTCACTGGGACGATGTACAACTTGTGATGGGAAGTTCAACAAAATTAGAGTTTTTGCTGCCAACAGGAAAAACAACCCCAGGCTTGCAGAAGCATCATCTATTCTAAGATTTTATGTTTATAAAAGCTCACAAAAATCTATCAGACCTACAAGACAGAGTTCTACCAGTAACCTTCCAGAGTTGTAACCAGTAAGTTGTATGTTCAGTTTTAGAAGAACCAATCACCTCTGTCATCTGGTCCACCTTTCCTGAATCCAAAGCCACCTTTATCTTGTTTTCTGCCTTCTGCAATGTCCACACGAAGTGACCGATCACCCAACAGCTAATGATAAGGGGAAAACAGTGTAAGTATTAGCAAGAAAAAAACTCAACTACTAACAACATGACAGAGAAAACCTGAACATACTTACTGCACCATCGTATGTCAAAGCTTCCTTAAGGGAATCCACCTCATCAAATTCTACATAGCAGAATCCTGTAAGAGAGAAAACACTCCATTTCCTCAAGAAATTATGGGTTAAAACTATGGTGGGATCCCTATTTTGTACAACTTGCCCACATCAGAACTACCACTTTTGTTGTATTTAGATGACTGCAGACCAGTAGAGCCTGAAAGAACATTTTTACTTTTCAATAAATAGAGCTTGCCCACCAGCGTGGCTCAGTGGTTGAACACTGACCTATGAACCAGGATGTCATGGTTCGATTCCCGGTCAGGGCATATGCCCGGGTTATGGGCTGGTTCCCCAATAGAGGGTGTGCAGGAGGCAGCCGATCATGATTCTCTCATCATTGATGTTTCTATCTCTTCCTCCCTCCCTCTCTGAAATCAATAAAATTATATTTAAATAAATAGAACTTGATTGGTATTCCTCCCTCTCAGTTGTATTTTTTCAGAAAGTACTAATCAAACAGGCACTAAAATAGCAGCTGTGTTTTTATAAAGCTCTCATATGTTTTAACCATAATATTAAAACCTTTCTTGGATCACAGCAGAGTTGTTGGTTCTGATTCTGAATGACTTTGATATACCGTAATTGGGGTTTTAAGACAGATTTCAAAAAAAATATATTTTATTGCTTTTTTACAGAGAGGAAGGGAGAGGTATAGAGAGTTAGAAACATCAATGAGAGAGAAACATCGATAGGCTGCCTCCTGCACACCTCCTACTGGGGATGTGCCTGCAACCAAGGTACATGCCCTTGACCGGAATCGAACTAGGGACCTTTCAGTCCACAGGCCAATGCTCTATCCACTGAGCCAAACTGGTTAGGGCAAAGTCGATACTGATATGCTCTGAAGGAGAGGCTGAAGGTGCCTACTACTACTAGGTAGTTGGTATAAAAACCTCTGAATAAGCCTTTCTTTTTACATGCAACACTCTTGTCCATGTTCCTTCCTTGCCACCCGGGACTACATCTAGGTTAAGTACTTTCCCTGTTGTAATATGCTCACACTGTACCCTGCATACCCCCACTCCTGCCAGAGTATCCTTATCCTGTGTGATGATTACACTTTACCTTCAAAGCCCACTAGGCTGTAAGTGCTTTGAAGGCCTGGGTCCAAACTATTCCTGTTCTTCATTTGCTCAGTAAGTACTTACACAAAGAATGTACTGCTTGGCTGGAAAGTATCCCCTGCCTTCCCACCTTCTTCCCTAAATAGCTTCAATGTTTAGAGAAATTGAGAAAAACACTCCAAAGTTCAGAGGCAACCCCAGCCCAGTCACACAGCTCACACCCTAGAGCTGCTGAAATGGAAGATGATTTGCTATGAGATAGTCTAAAACCTGCTGCTGCTACTGACTCATCCAAAAAGGTTGGCTTCACCTACACATTTTTACCTTCTCAACTCTGAATTCCTAAATGCTTGTTAGCAAGCAAACTAGGTGGACTTACAGAAGATTAATCAATATGTTTGTTTTCAGTGTTTAATCACTCGGTAACAAAGTTTCAGGTTCTGAAGTAAAAAAGCTTTCAAAACGTTAAAAAAAATACCACTACATACAGAACCACTCAGGTGAGCAACACCTCTGCTTCTTCTACAGCTCCCCACTGTAAGTCACCACAGTGACTCTACTTTTCATGGCCATACTTCTGGATAAATAATGTAAGCCAAATGCCTTTATACCTTGCACCAGGCACTTAAGTACTGGGTACATTTCCCTTCAGGCAACCTTCAAAGCTAGATGATGATGATGTCATTTGATTCTTCATTCCTACTCCTCTGCTCAATTGCCCTTAAGATACTAATCTATAGACACTAACTGTATCTGAAATTTGACTCAACCCTCTCCCAAACACATACTCTAAAGTCACAAATGTACAGTGATAATAACACTTATTAGGTTATCTTTTGGAATTTATAATAAATAACTGAATTATAGGAAAACTACCAAGAAAAATGCACGAGTTGGCTAAGGTGAAATATACCAGAAAAATCCTCAGATTTGTTCACTTCTCTCCATTAACTCCTTTAGTGTCAGACAAGACTGCTACATAGGTCAGGCAAAGAAACAGGTTTACTTGGATATATGCCACATATTTCTACAAACTAGACAATGTATAAAACATTTCCCCCCAAGTAGAACTGAAGGCCTATGAGTCAAAGTGCTATGTTTATTGCAGCTACTTGGACCAAGCAAACATTTAGAATACTTTCATAATTAGAGCCCTGTGGTTCACTAAAACATTCTGGTTTAGACCCTCCCCCCCTTACAACAATGTAAAATAAGAATTTCCCCAAACTCACCTTTGAATTTGTCTGTGTCTTTGTCTCTGACTAGGCGTACGCTCCTTATGCTGAGATCCTTAAAGATAGCATCTATGTCGCCCTGAACCGTATTAAAAGGTAGATTTCCTACATATGCTGTGTAGGGGGGCTCTGTGGGCAGCTCCTTCTGGGTACGGGAACCATGGCCACCAGCAGTGCCGCGAGACCTAGGAGGGGAAACAGACAGCATTCAAGTCTGTCCATGTATTCCTGTCCCAGATCAGGAAAAATAAAAATGCCATCCAGCCAGCTACACATTCCACTCTAAGGTACAATTACATCATCTGGAAATTTATTATAAGAGTATTCCAAATATTACTTATCAAAAAGGTGCCTGTTTCAGAGTGACAAAAATATGCTCAGAATCACAGAATCTACGTAAACATACATTTCTCTGGAAAAATCAAATCCTAATAGGACATATGCTCCTATAGTTCTCTCATATTCACTTAGAATCAGCATCTGCAAAATGTTTATCTCCTAAAACCTAAGCAAATGCCCTCCCGCACACCCAATATTAATAAATACATACCAAAAATGGACTGTCCAGTCATTGTGTTGTACTGAAGCTGCTGAAGTTTAATGCACTTATGATATAATTCTTGCTATTGTCTAGTTTTGAGTAACATTCTAATAAAAATTTTAGATTTTGTGCAGTAAAATCTATGTACATATACTCTCCACTCCCCATGCTTTACTTTACTGGGTCCTCAAATGTGTGTTGTATAATACTTAGCCATTTAAACCTCAATGTCATGTCCTCAGATATAACCAGAGTGATTTACTTGTCCTTGGTTACAGAGCTAAGAAGTGGCAAAGTCTGGACCTTGATTGTGCCTCATCACTGACAATTTGCAGAGGTATCAGTTTAAATCTCAGCTCTGCTACTTACTAGCCATATGATCTAAGCTCACCTTCTCTAAGCATTTATTTGTGAAATTGGGTTAATATGAATAAAGACCTTGAGTTATTGAAAAAATAACAAATGTAAAGTGCTTAAAATTAAAACCCTGTCTAACACACAGTATATATGTATAGAGTAACAAGTACCATTATCACCACCATCTACAACCTGAGGTTAATAACGATTTACAGATAATATAAAAATAAGTGAGGTCATAGACCCCGAATAGCCACAGCAATCCTGAGAAAGAAGAACAAAGTAGTTGGGATCTCAATACCAGATTTCAAGCTGTATTACAAAGCCACTGTTCTCAAAACTGCCTGGTACAAGAATAGACATATAGATCAATGGAATAGAATAAAGAACCCAGAAATGGACCCAAATCACTATGCTCAATTAATATTTGACAAAGGAGGAATGAACATACAATGGAGTCAAGACAGTCTCTTCAATAAATGGTGTTGGGAAAATTGGACAGATACATGCAAAAAAATGAAACTAGACCACCAACTTACACCATACACAAAAATAAACTCAAAATGGACCAAGGACTTAAACATATGACGAGAAACCATAAAAATACTAGAGGAATCCATAGCCAGAAAAATCTGACATATGCCGAAGCAATTTCTTCACTGATACTGCTCCTAGGGCAATGGAAACTAGAGAGAAAATAAAAAAAATGGGGCTACATCAAAATAGAAAGCTTTTGCACAGCAAAAGAGACCATCAATAAAACAACAAGAAAGCCCACTGCATGGGAGAACATATTTGCCAATGATATCAACGATAAGGGTTTAATCTCAAACATTTACAGGGAACTCATGCAGCTTAACAAAAAGAAGATAAACAACCCAATCAAAAAATGGGCAACTGATCTAAATAGACACTTTTCGAAAGAAGACAAAAGGAAGGCCAAGAGACATATGAAAACCTGCTCAAAGTCACTAATCATCAGAGAGATGCAAATCAAAACAACAATGCGCTACCATCTCACACCTGTCAGAATGGCTATCATCAACAAATCAACAAATGACAAGTGCTGGCGAGGATGCGGAGAAAAGGGAACCCTCGTGCACTGCTGGTGGGAATGCAGACTGGTGCAGCCACTGTGAAGAACAGTATGGAGTTTCCTCAAAAAACTAAAAATGGAACTCCCATTTAACCTAGCGATCCCACTTCTAGGAATATATCCCAAGAAACTAGAAACACGAATCAGAAAGGATATATGCACCCCTATGTTCATAGCAGCACAATTCACCATAGCTAAGTTCTGGAAACAGCCTAAGTGCCCATCAGCAGATGAGTGGATTAGAAAACAGTGGTACATCCACACAATGGAATACTACGCTGTGGTAAAGAAGGAGTTCTTACCATTTACAACAACATGATGGAGATGGAGAGCATTATGCTAAGTGAAATAAGCCAGGCAGAGAAAGATAAATATCACATGATCTCACTCATTTGTGGAATATAATGAACAACATAAACTGATGAACAAAAACAGATCCAGAGACAGAGAAACATTAATCAGAACGTCAAACCTCAGGGAAGGTAGGGGAGGGTGGGGGTAAGGGGGAGATCAACCAAAGGACATATATGCATGCATATAAGCGTAATCAATGGACACAGACAACAGGGGGGTGGAGTCATGAATGGGAGGTGGGGGGTAATGGGGGGGGGATAAGGACACATATGTAATACCTTCATCAATAAAGAAATTTAAAACAACAACAAAAAACCCAGCCTAAAGAGACTGTGAAACCCGACCAGGCTGGGCTTTGATTCAAAGGAAGGATAGATGAGAAAACAAAAACATGAAAACCTTGTGTGGTGTTTTCAAGATGACTTTTCATTTCTGTTATTAGTGGGGCCCATCTTTCAATGTTGCTTGATTTTTTGTAGACTAGGAGCCATAAATGGAGGATGGAAGATGGAGTATTTGGGTCACTGGTAGATGCCTGATTATAACAGTGAATAAATGAATGCTATCCACTCTTTTAAAAAAAAAGTGAGGTCATTATACATTTGTCCAAACCCATAGAATGTACAACACTAAAAGTGAACCCTAATGTAACTGCACTTTGGGGGATAATGACATGATGAATTTAGATAATGACATTATGAATGTAGAAGTTCATTGATTGTAACAAATGTACTATAACAGGGGAGGCTGTGCATGTGCAAGGGCAGGGTTTATATAGGAACTGTGTAATTTCTGTTTAATCTTGCCATGAACCCAAAATTGCTCTTAAAAGTAGTCTATTAAAATGGAAGAATGAATGAATGAACAGGAAGGGGAACTATTTTTTTAAATATATTTTATTAATTTTTTACAGAGAGGAAGGAAGAGGGATAGAGAGCTAGAAACATCGATGAGAGAGAAACATCGATCAGCTGCTTCCTGCACGCCCCCTACTGGGGATGTGCCCTCAACCCAGGTACATGCCCTTGACCGGAATCGAACTTGGGACCTTTCAGTCCGCAGGCTGACGCTCTATCCACTGAGCCAAACTGGTTTCGGCAGGATTTGTTTTCTTAGCTTTCCACATCAAGCAGTTAGTTCCCTGAAGACACGACAGGGCAGTGGGATTGGGGCCATCTAGGTAGACTTCAATTTATCCACTCTAACATTATGAAGCGTCTACAGTGTGCCAGCAACTTAGAGACAATCCCAGAGAGTGCATGTGAAACTCAAAGGCTAACACAGGCCAAATAAACGAGGTATGCGGCCCATGGGCCCATGCGGCACATAATAAAATATATTATCAACCAAATAAAAAAAAAATCAAATGTCAGAAATATTCTTTGAGCTAAAGTTCCCATGAGATACTTTTGACACTAATTTAAAGTTAGAGGACTATTAACTAAACAAATAAGCTGTTAGATAAAAGCACTTTCTGAAACAGGTTAAAAATAACATACAGAGGACTCCTTTGAGACCTTAGTTTGGTATAGTACCTCTTCCAAATCACTTCTTTACCTCAAGTTTCCTTGTTATAATTCAAAGCTTTATTTTATAATGAAGCTTAAAATTGACCATAAAAACACTTAATAACAATTCTAAAGTGTTACAGGAAGACAACCCTCTCGAGGTTACACTGTTCATGCAGAAGCAGGTGGACTAGCAGTAGTGGATATAAATCAGGAAACAGATGATATAGGTGGCAGCCCAGGCAGATTCCTCCTCCCTGTTCCCATTAGACATCTGAAGGTCTGTGCTGCAAACTGCAGGCCATCCCATCCCACCACTGAGCAATGATCCTTCCCGCTCATTACCCACTTCTTACTGTCCCTTGGGGATAGTCCATTGCTTTTTAAAACAATATATGACAGTTTTTAAGGTAATAAATGACACCCTCAGTATTAGGAAATATGACTTTCAACTCCAAGTATGATCAAAATCCTCTACAGACATTTTTCTTCACTCAGATCAATATCTGAATGTCCATGAAGTATACAGTAAGGCGGGCACAAACCTAAGACTCAGTTTCTGTCATCAAGGGAGCTGACAATTCAATTGAAGGGGGTCCAGGCATTGTATTCCAAACAAAGGACTGCAGAAAATTCAGATGACAGCAATGAGAGCAGTCTCTGCAGAGTGGAGCAACAGGAAATTGGACTCCACTTTCCAGATAGTAGATAGGGAGAGCACTGAACTCTTAACAAGATGATAATGTGTGAATAAGGAAAGATATATAGGACTGAAAGGAGACTAATGGGTAACCATAAGAAAAAATATAAAGATTACAAATCATTAGGGCTGGGATTAGATGCAATAAGTATATGAAAGAGAAAATTAAGTGTTCAAGACTTATTTCCAAAGTATAAAAGTTAATGAAAAATGAAGGACACATGCTGTTATTTCTGGGAAAATATTTTATGATTATTTCTAGGCCCATTAGAAACTATACACAATTTAAGCACTGTTGCTGTCAATCTTAAAACTTTAAGACCAATGGCAAGATACCAAGAAGTACTAACCTCTCACTTTGGTACTTGGACCATTAGGTGTTCTTCTATTACCTCTAGGTGATAATTGAGATTCATTTCATTAGGGTTGATGAACAAACTCTGGTCTTTCAGTTGCCATCAGAAACATTTATTAGTACATATAATTTGGCATGTGGCATTGTGCTAGATCCTACATAAAAACACAGTAAGACTGTCTTTATAAGAGTAAAATACAAGCAACAAAGACAGAACCCATTGAGCATGCTTAAAGGAAAATAGTCAAAATGTGTAACCTATTTTCCAGACAATAAAAAAGTTAAGCTCTCAAAAGTCAAGCCCTTATTTCACTTACACCATCTATTATTAATACCTTACATTAAATAAGATATACTAGTTATAATTACTGAACCAATGTTTATACACATTGTTCAGTTTATTAATATTTCCTTAGTTTTTACCTAGTGTCCTTTTTTCTGTTCCAGAATCCCATCTAAGATGCCACACTAATTTTAATTGTAGTTTTTTGTTTTTTTTAACTAGCCCAACACAACTTGGATTAAGGCATTTTATTATTTCCAAGTAGATCTCCCTCTAAGTATATGCATTTTTAAAAAATATTTTATTGATTTTTTACAGAGAGGAAGGGAGAGGCATAGAGAGTTAGAAACATTGATGAGAGAGAAAGATCAGCTGCCTCCTGCACACCCCCACCGGGCATGTGCCCACAACCAAGCCACATGCTCCTGACCAGAATCAAACCTGGGACCCTTCAGTCCGCAGGCCGACATTCTATTCACTGAGCCAAACCAGTTAGGGCTAAGTATATGCATTTTCTAAGGCCTTCAGTCAGCATTCAAAATTAAATCCTTTCATCCTGATAACTGATCATTTACTACAGGATGTGCATGCAAGCCTCTGCAGGAGATCTGTCCTATATACTGCTTTCAACTCCCAATTATATTATCTGGTACTTACCAAGGGTGGAAGCAATGAAGTCATAAGCCTAGCAACTACTTTAGCCTCACAAATAACTTCTCTCACCAATATGGGTATTCTTTTTTTTTTTTTAATTGACTTTTTACAGAGAGGAAGGGGGAGAGAGTTAGAAACATCAATGAAAGAGAAACATCGATCAGCTGCCTCCTGCACGCCCCCTACTGGGGATGTGCCGGCAACCCAGGTACATGCCCTTGACCAAAATCGAACCCGGGACCCCTCGGTCCGCAGGCTGACGCTCTATCCACTGAGCCAAACCTGTTTCGGCCAATACGGGTATTCTTATTTGGAAAATTTTTTTTAGCACAACAGAGGGTTCCATGTATTTAGATGACAACTTCAATTAGGTACTTATGTATTATTCAAAAAATTATTTTGGCTGTGACCAACACCAAGAAATACATTTTACATCATGACTTAATATCTCTGCACTTTAACTACACAAATAAAAGCTTGCCCAAGCCCTAGCTAGTTTGGTTCAGTGGACTGAAGGGTCCCGGGATCGATTCCAGTCAAGGGCACATACCTGGGTTGCAGACTCGATCCCCAGTAGGGGCCGTGCAGGAGGCAGCCGATCAATAATTCTCTCTCATCACTGATGTTTCTCTCTCTCTCCCTTTCTCTGAAATCAATAAAGACATATTAAAACAAACAAAAAAGCTTGCCCAACATCACTAACTCAGTAAAATACACACTATTCTCTATTCCATTTCATCTTGCCAGGACCCACGAAAGTAATCTAATCATTTACCAATAGGACACAACAGGCAGTTTATAAGCCTTGTTTTAGAAGAATAGTCAACATAGGGGAACTTCTGGTTTACATAGTCTTTTAGGGAATTTTCTTACTAGGAAAAAGGCATATATCGTAACATTCTAAAGTTTTGGATTCCCACACATTAATGAAAGCAAATAATCAAGTTATTAATATAATAACTGTATGTGGGCGAAAGGTTACTCAATTCAAAAGTCCCAGATTTTCCAGAGGAAATAAAATCATAATTCTCAGATCTATTTATTGGTTCTAAGAGAATATTGCCACAAAAAAGCTCCAGTGTAAACTATATCTATGGATTAGTTCTGAACTTTATAGGTTGAGTTCTTTTTCTAAATTAGAATGCTTATTATTTGACATTCTACAAACCAGCTCCAATTAATTAATTTTATTATTTTTTTTCCATTTTTTATTGTTTTAAGTATTACAAATAATAGTACATATGTCTCTTTTTGCCCCCATTGGTCTCCCCCCAACCTCCCCTCAATTAATTAATTTTAAATGAAGTTTCACATTTCCATTCAATGTTGGATTTTATATAATCCACAATTTAAAACCACACAATTTACTTTAAAATCTAGAGTTCATTTTTTACTTTAAAAAACATATTTTTATTGATTTCTGAGAGGAAAGGAGAGGGAAAGAGAGAAATATCATTGATCAGTTGCCTCCTGCATGCCCCACACTGGGGATTGAGCCAACAATCTGGGCATGTGCCCTGACTGGGAATTGAACTGTGACTTCCTGGTTCATAGGTTGATGTGAAATCACTGAACAACTCCGGCTGGGCTTTATACTGTAGTCATATTTTTTAAAGTTTTTATCTTTGAAACTCATACTAAAGTACTTATTTGCTTTAAAATAATCCAGAAATTTGTAGGAGAAGAGGAAAGCATGGAGATACAGATGAAATAAGAGTGGTCATTTTTTTTAAAAAAAGTGGATAATAGCCCTAGCCTGGATCAGTGGATAGAGCATTGACCTATGGACTGAAGGTCCTTGGGTTCGATTCCAGTCAAGGGCACACACCTCAGCTGCAGGCTTGATTCCTGGCCCTGATTGGGGTGCATGCCAGAGGCAACCAATTGATGTGTCTTTCTCACATCGATGTTTCTCTCTGTGTCTCTCCCCCTCCTTTCCACTCTCTAAAAAAAAAATTAAATAAAAAAAAATTAATCAATGGAAAAATATTCTCAGGTGAGGAATAACAAACAAAAGTGGGTAATATATGAGTGGGTCATTATACAAGGCTGCTTTTGTGTTTTAAGTTTTTCTATAATCTAATACGTTTGCAGATTTAAACAAGCCACGTATATGAATAACCTTTTAGACAATTGGGAAAAAATGAACATGGACTAGGTAACAGAAAAACTGCTAGTTAAAAAAAACTCTTCTCAATTAGACACATAGCCCTAGCTGATTTGGCTCTGTGGATAGAGCACGGCCTGCGGACTGAAGGGTCCTGGATTCGATTCTGATCAAGGGCACATGCCCGGGTTGCAGGCTCGATCCTCAGTGTGGGACATGCAGGAGGCAACTTATCAATGATTCTCTCTCATCATTGATGTTTCTATCTCTCTCCCCCTCTCCTTTCCTAATAATAATAATAATAATAATAATAATAATAATAAATAGACACATAGTTAAGTATTTCAAATATTTTAAGATTGAAGGATATGATGGCTGGAGTTGGTCTTAAAATATTCTATCCTCTCCCCACAATGGAGAAGATAGATGAAACAGGAATAGCAAAAATGTTTATGAAGTTAACTGAGAAATGGAGAGTAGCTTAGCTTAATGGATAGTTTTTGTTTGAGATGATGAACAAGTTCTGGAAATAGAATGGTAATCGTCACACACCATTGTGATTACTGAATTGCAACCCCTGTGAACATTAGTGACACTGAATTGTACACTTAAATGGTAAATTTTATGTTATATATATAGTCACACACAAAAAAGAAACTGAGTAAGGGCAGCATAAGGGTCTCTACTTCGATTTATGTATGAAAACGTTCAGATTAATGTTTAAGTGTTAGGTAAAATGAGCAACTGGTAAATTCCAGCCCAATATAGACCACACTGAAGTTCTTCCATTACAGATTACCTCAAGTAGCAATTCTTCATATTTTCAACCTCTAAAGAACACTAAAATTTACTCCTTTTGATTCCAGCTCTGTCCTCCAGAGTCACACCTTTCTTCTATTTAACAGTACGTTAGACTTACTAACTGTGGTATTCCTGTTAAGTTTTCCCTTTTTATCAGAGACCTACACTGATCTTATAACTGGCCTTAGCACAAATCAAGAAGGGGGGCACTAAAATGAATTATTATTCATGCTTCACTTGTAGTACTTAAGGGGGGGGAAAGAGGGGAAGAAAGCCAGCTTCAGTAAAGAATGTCTTTGATAAAGCAGTAAAAATGATTAATTATATTAAATTGTGACCCACTTTTAATATCTCATGTTACGAGATGGGGACAAAACACTTCTGCTACTTACAGAAGTACGATGGTTATCTCCAGGAAAAGCACTCATGTGAGTGCGTTACAAGCTGTACTAGCTAATTGTTTCATGAAACATCATTTTTACCGGAAAGAATTGACAAACTGGTTATGCAGATGGGAATTTAGCAGACATTTTCTTGAAAATGGAGGGAGTCTGTCACTTCAAGAACAACAGTACCTGTTGCCAATGATAAAATGAAGGCTTTCAAGCAAAAAAATAGAACTTTAGAAAACTTGTACTCATCAACATAAGCTTGGCAGACTCCCAATACCTGAAATTTTCAGGTGAAAATTGATAGTGATAGCAATAAACGTGATTTTTGATACGGTATAAAGAAATGTGTCATTTGGAAGATCTGCATAATTCAGTCTATTGGCATTGCTTAAATGACCCTTGTATATTATTTCATTCAAAATATAAGACACATTCTCCCTGGCTGATGTGGCTCAGTCGGTGGAGCCTCATCCCATGCACTGGAAGGTCGCAGGTTCAATTCCCGGTCGGTATGTGTATGTGAAGGAACCGATAGATATTTCTCTCTCCTCCCTTCTTCTTTCTCTAAAGTCAATAAAAAATATATATACTTCTTAAAAAAGAAATATATATTTCTTAATATTAACAGTATGAAAAGCCTATTGATCAAGTTTCAGATTATACATTGCAACTAACCTTTATGGAAACTGCTACTTGTTTTCTTTGAATAAGAATACCCACAATTACCTGAAAAGGCTATTAAAATACACCCTTTTCCAACTTATCTTTGTAAGGCTGGAAAATACATACCTCTGGTTCACATACCTATGTCAATCAACCAAAACCTAACTCAGCAGCAGGTATGAGAAATCAACTATCTTCTGTTAAGCCAGTTCAAAAGGCTCCAAAAATGCAACTGATTAATTACAGAAGAATGTGTGTAGAATAAGGGAGACCAGTCTCCATCTACCCTAGACAATGCTTACTGGAGGTGCTGTATTTTCAATGGGAGTATCAATATGTTGGAGTACACCCAAAGGACCCCATCAAGAAGAAACATTTAGGAACCATGACATGGGGAAAACTTCAAAGAATCTAGGACATTTAATTTTAAAAGACGACTTTAATGAAAAGGTCAAAAGGCAGTGCAGGCTCTCTGGCCCAAATCTTCCTTTTCTTAGGGTAAGTAAGATGGGAACTGATCTTGGACTGACACCCCCCCCCCCAAAACATTCTGCTTTGGATATTCTAATTTGAATGTCATAATTCAAGTCTTCCCAGAATACTCAGGTTAGTTTCAGACAGAAATATAAATGCAAAAAATATACTAAAAGTTTTCAGAAATCTCAGAGGCATTTATATTAAACATTCCAAGCATAAATTCTGTAACAAACCAACCATTTCAAAGAACAAATTACTTAGTACTCACTTATAATACTCATTGTACCCTGGAACAGACTTCTTACTTGGATTTAGATATATAGCCAGTTGAGTAAAAACTCACTCTAATTAACTCAACAGAACTTTTCCCACTCTACTAACCTCAAGGGAAATATTTTAAGAATTAAAAAAAATTATAAACCAATAGCTACCAATTATTAACCATTTTTATGTATTAGATATTGTGTCACACACTTACATATATCTCATTTAATACTCCCAACAGCCCATCAGAGGAGTTTCTATCTTACAAGTGGAGAAAATGAGGCTCAGAGAGGTAAGGGAACTTTTTCCAGGTCACACAGCTAATACATGGCTGAGCTTACACTCAAGCTCTGGTCTGCCTGATTAAGAATCTAGGGCTTTTGCCTGAACTGTCTCCCAGATACTTCTTGGTAAAAGCAAGTATTTGTGGTAACACGTTTCATAGAGAATGATTTGGAATCAAGAACACTGGGAGACTGGGGAGTGGGGAGAAGGATGACAACAAATCCAAACAACTTGCCATTTAATATGTAAACAGAATTTTCTCCTTATTCATTTTTTTTTTTTTTTTTTTAAGAGAGACTGGAAGGGAGAAAGAAGGAGAGGGAGAGAGGAGGGGCGGGGAGTGGATTTAGAGAAAGAACCCCTGACTGGGAATCGGACCCGAGACCCTTTGGTCCACCGGCTGTCACTCCAACCACTCAGTAACACCAGGGCAGTAAACAAAATTTTAAAGTCAGCTTTTCAATACCTTTACAGATCCTGGTATCAGTGAAAATAGCTACTTTTTTATATACACTGCTTTCTTTTCAGTTTTAAGTTAAAATATGCTTAGAAATTTAGAGATGCCAAGCTAACAAGGCTCAAAGTTTAGAATTCTAACCCCCTTAAACTGGAACCTGATAAAGAATACTTAAAGAGTTTGATAGTTCAATCAATTGTTAGCAGATACCATTTCATCAACCTCAATTCTTGCTAATTCCAACCCAAGTCTCAGGATTGGTGGTTTTAGGTTAAACACTCAAAAGGCTTTTATTGTAGTCAGAAATGTAAAATCAGTATTGCTCTCCACTTTATTGGCAATGGCAAATGAAAAACTGGTGCCTCAATGCTAATTTAGCAAACTGGAAAAAAAAGATCCACACACACAAAAAAACAAACCCCAAAATATATTCAAGATTTGGCACAACCAACTCTTCCATAATTTGGGGAAATTTTTTTTTTCATCCTCACCTGAGGATATTTTAACACTGATGTGAGAGACATCGATTGGGCCAGGACAGGAATCGAACCTGCCACCTTTTGGTCCTAGGGCAAATGCTCTAACAACTGAGCAAACTGGCCAGGGTGATAATTTAGAATGTTTTGACTTGCTTTTTGAGCAACAATGTAGCCTCTGGTTTTCTTCTTGGCTGCTGAGGAAATGCCTTTATAGGCTGGGAAAATAAAGTTGTTCAATATTACTTCTAACAACTGCACTGGTTATTACCTATGACTATAAAGTAAACTTATGGGGAAGGTGTAATTATAAAAGCCAAGTTTTTGGATTGTGACTGTACATTGCAAAGTTGTATTTTTTTCACCTGTGACCCAAATGGTTGAGTTTAGGGCATCTCATCTAGCTAAGGTGTTTTAGACTAGAGCAGCGGTCACCAACCTTTCAGACCTCACGAACCACCAGTTGGCGACTGCTGCTCCAAAGGTTTCCTTAAACCAGCAGTTGCCAACCTTTCGGACCTCATGGACCCCCAGTTGGTGACCCACTGGACTAGAGGGAAGGGGCCTTTTGGACTCAGTCCAGACATTATCTGAATGAACACACAATTCACCAATAGGTTTTTAAGAATCTGAGCAATATTTCTTATGTACTTTTACATGAATATGAAGTCAAATGGAAAACTTCAAGGTCACATGTAGAAGGTGCTTAACAGTAAAGGGACTTTTTATTAGGAAGCTTAGGTGATATAGAATGCTAGCTAATGTTCTCTCATACCAGTTTTTGGAGAACATCTGGGCAAATGGCTAACATTTTCATTAGTCTTTTGATATTTGACATAGCATATTAAGAGAATTTTTACCTTTTTTTTTTTTTTAATCCTCACCAGAGGATATTTCCCCCACTGATTCTTTTAGAGACAGTGGGAGGGAGTTGGGAGGTGGGAACATAGGTGCAAGGCATATTGAACCTGCAACCCAGGTTCATGCCCTTGACAGGGAATCTAACCAGAGACCCTTTGGTGCACCAGCCAACACTCTGACCACTGAACAACACCGGCCAGGGCAAGAGAATTCTACTTTTGATCACTTTGTATTATTCAAGTCACTCCAACTGTCAAAACTGACAGCCACTAAAAGTCTAACTCAAACACCTCAAGTCACCAAAAGAGATGGCAAATTTGTGAAAAGGTAGAATTAAAAAAAAAGTCCCCAGGGTTCAGTATGATATGATTTACTTTTCATTGGTCCTCAACCAATGAAAACTCCATGGATCTGCCTCATATTGAACTACTTATTCTGTTTAAGAGTAGTTTCCCTGGGTACTTCTAAATGAAAGTTTAAAAAAAAAAACCCCAAAAACCTAGTTATTAAATTTCAAGTACAAATCTGATGTCTAGAAACCTACCCCAAAGGCAACAATTTCACATGTCATTCAACATCTATTTCTTTTTTTATTAGCAAATAAAATATCCTTTGAAATAACAGGTGGCTCCACTTCCATATAGTGTAATGAATGATACTGGGTACTCTCCCAAACGCAAACAAGCCTGTTCTGAGGCATTCCCAAACCAAGGCATTAAAAGATCATTCTTCACCAAACAAAGATACTCTGGGGATTGAAACCCAGGAGACTGGACACCTCAGTAGGTACTATTGTGGTGTTAACCTGGGAAAGGAATCTTTCTGTGAAAGCGCACAAAGGCTACGTGTGTCCTTGACAAATAGCAAGATGTTTATAGCCTACCTTCTAAATTCTGCATGAGCTAACTTGTATTAAAGTTAATGATTTTTCTTTTAAACAAGGCGCCTCAATTATATATAGTGTATAGATGGCCAGAATCAGAATGAGGCTAAAAGCGATTCCTTCTCTAGGTCAGAACGAGAAACTAGGGAAAAATAAAGATTTCTGCCAGCAAGCACGTAGCAACTGTCAATAATAAAAAATGCTCTCATGTATTTGTTTTGGTTGGTCTCCCCTCTCCCGACGTGAATCCGGCCATTCCCTGGCTCCAGCAGCCACGGAAGGGGAAGGAGATCGCTCCTCTCTCGGCCTCCCGACATTACCCAGTTGGCTGGCCTCTTGGCGAAGGGGGTCAGGGCGCTGGAGGCACAGGCAAACAACAGGAGGCCGCGAAGCGGGGGCTGGAACCCGAGCGGGGCAGGCTGCGGCCCCAATCCCGCGCTGCTGCAGAGCCCCCGTGCTGGCCCTGCCGTCCTGGGGGATGGGGTTGGAAGCGGGAGCTCGTCTTCCCGGGCGCTCAGTGCCGCTACGGTTCGGCCTGGAGGCCGAGGAAGGGGGAAGACAACACGTCGTTGCCGGCAGAGCGAGGGATCCGCCCTGCGAACAAGACCCCGGGAGCCTAACCGCCCCCTCCCCGAGCGCGCCATTTCCAGGCCCCAGTCTTCCAGGCGCCTCTCCCTGGCCTCCGCCGACCTGGCCCGGACCCTACCTCTCGCCGCCCTGGAGGCCCCGACTCCGCCTGCCCCCCACGCCCGGCTGGGGTGCGCGCACGGCCGCCTTACCCTCTGCCGCCGCCGAAGCTGCTGTAGGCCCGATCGTCGTAGGTATCGAAGTCCGCCATTTGCCGTCTCCGCTCCGAGAGGAACCAGGGTGAACGAGGAAGGACCCCGCAATATAACTCCCCCCGCCCTGCCGCCAGGGCTGTCCGCAGCGCCGCCTGATCGCAAATCGCATGCACGCACGCACATGCGCGCGCACGTACGCCGCGCCGCGCCCGGCCTGGCGCGCTCTGCGGCCCATGTGTTGCGGTGGTGTGTGTGCCTGGCGTCTGGCCTCGTGCCCTGGCCCATTGTGTGCTAGTCCTGCGGCTTCACCTGCAGCCGCCTCCTGCCACCGCCCCGCCCCACCCGTGGCGTGAGGCTTGCCCTACCTCGGGAATCTCCAGAGGCTCTGTCCGCGAGCCTAGACGGCCGCTCTCCCGGCTGGCCTTGGACCCTGTGCCAGGCCTGCAGTACTTTCTGCTTTCGCCTAGCTTTTAGTAATCCAGAACAGGCGGGAACCCGGAATCCTGCTCAGCTTGGCTGCCCTCCGACACCTCTTCCCAGCCAAGAAGTCTCTGGCGTTCGCCAAAGGGTTACCTCCTCCGGGTTGGAGACCCCAGAGCTGGGCACTCGCTGAGAATGCACAGGGTCGAAGGGCTCTGAAGGGGTGAGATTGGGGTCAGGATCCCAGCTTGTGGGGCGATGGGAGTGCAGAGGTAGGGGTGGCGAATGAGATTAGAGTGTAGGTTGTAGTTGAATTAGCAAGAGTCGGTGCATCTCACTTTCGCTGGAAAAGAATTCAATCCTGCCGTGAATTCCATCTAGCAATAACAGACTGGCTATTCAATGACAATTACATTGGTAATTGCTGAGGTTTGTGATTGAGATTGTGTTCATATGGGATATTCCAAACTTTAATGTGTCTAGGCACAATTTAAAAGAACCTCAGAATTCTTGCATATACCCAGTAAGTATAAAAAGAGTATCCTAAGGCTCTGGCCTGTGTAGCTCGGTTGAGTGGCATCCCATGCACCGAAGGTTGCCAGTTATGAGAGGCAACCAATCAGTGTTTCTCTCTCATAGATGTTTTTCTCTGTCTCCCTCTTTCCTCTCCACAAAAATCAATAAATATTTTTTAAAAGATACTAAGTAGGTATAAAAGTATAAAAATGCTATAAAATTTAAACATTTTCTGCTATTTTATCCCAGTACCAGGATGACAAAGCAGCTATTAACTCGTTTTTTATATTTCTGTCTCTCCACTTTATTATTAGATAGACCCAACATAACCTGAGTTTTGCCTCTTACCTAGCTGTGTGACCTCAAGCAAGTTACTGAACCTCTTTACCGTCTCATTTTTATCATCTACATAAGGGGAGGATGTCACCTACATCCTCAGGATTATACAGATTAAATGAGAAAATGTTTATAAAATTCCTGGTCCACAATCATCTATATTGACCATCTACCTACTCTGTGTCTGACAGCATTATAGGTGTTTTTGCATATATAATTCCCACATCTCTTACATATAAGTTACAGTTTTGCAGCACCTAGAGAGGGGAAGTGACTTGCTCAAAGTCACACAGCTTTGAATTTAGCACATGGCTCAGAGAACAATCAATGGTTTCTTCTCTCCCTGCACAGTTTAAATTTGGACCTCCCCTCCACATCTCTTTCCCATAACTCCTCTACTTTTTTTTAAATTGAAAATTACGTTTTATTTATTTTTTCTTTTTTATCCCTCTTTTATTATTATTATTTTTTAATTTAATAAATCTTTATTCAGATTATTACAATTGTTTCTCCTTTTTCCCCCCATAGCTCCCCTCCACCCGGTTCCCACCCCACCTTCTGCCCTTACCTCCCCACCACTGTCCTCATCCATAGGTGTACGATTTTTGTCCAGTCTCTTCCTGCACCCCCCCCCACACCCTTTTCCCCTTGAGAATTATCAGTCCACTCCCTTTCTATGCCCCTGATTCTATTATATTCACCAGTTTATTCTGTTCCTCAGGTTTTTAATTCACTTGATTTTTAGGTTCACTTGTTGATAGCTATGTATTTGTTGTTCATAATTTTTATCTTTACTTTTTTCTTCTTCCTCTTCTTAAAGAATACCTTTCAGCATTTCATATAATACTGGTGTGGTGGTGATGAACTCCTTTAGCTTTTTCTGTGAAGCTATTTATGTGACTTTCCATTCTGAATGATAACTTTCTGGGTAGAGTAATCTTGGTTGTAGGTTCTTGCTATTCATCACTTTGAATATTTCTTGCCACTCCCTTCTGGCCTGCATAGTTTCTGTTGAGAAATCAGCTGACAATTGTATGGGTGCTCCCTTGTAGGTAATTAACTGTTTTTGTCTTGCTGCTTTTAAGATTCTCTCTTTGTCTTTTGCTCTTGGCATTTTAGTTATGATGTGTCTTGGTGTGGTCCTCTTTGGATTCCTTTTGTTTGGGGTTCTGTGCGCTTCCTGGACTTGTAAGTCTTTTTCTTTCACCAGGTGGGGGAAGTTTTCAGTTATTATTTCTTCAAATAGGTTTTCAGTATCTTGCTCTCTCTCTTCTTCTGGCACCCCCATAATTCTGATGTTGGTACACTTGAAGTGTCCCAGAGGCTTCTTACACTATCTTCAACTTTTTGGCTTCTTTTTGCTTTTTCGGTTGAGTGTTTTTTGCTTCTTTGTATTTCAGTTCTTTGTCTTGATTCTTGCATTCCTGTAGTCTGTTGTTGGGTCTCTGTATAATATTTTTTATTTCAATCAGTGTATGTTTAATTTCTAGTTGGTCCTTTTTCATATTTGTGAGGGTCTCATTATATTTATCGGCCTTTTCTAGGATACTCCTGAAAAGCCTTATAACCATGGTTTTGAATTCTATATCCAGTCATTTGTTTTCCTCCATTTCTTTCGTTTGTGATCTGTTTCTTTGTCGCTGCATTTTCACTGCTTCCCTGAGTTGGTAGGGTAGCTTTGTGTGCTATGTGCCCTATATGGCCCAGTGGGTCGGCCTCCCAGTTACCTGAGGTGGACACTTTTGGTGCACCCCTTTGTGGACTGTGTGTACAGCCTTGTTGTAGTTAAGTCTTGATTGTTGTTGGTATCACTGGGAGGAATTGACCTCCAGGCCAGTTGGCTGTGAGGATCAGCTGTGTCTACACTGGGAGAAGTTCGGTGCTGGAGACAGCCTTATAGGATTAGACTTGCCAAATTGCAAAAGCCTCTGTGTTCAGCTTGGATGGGGTGGAGTCTCAGGGTGGAGCAGACAGTCTTGGCTTCCTGTTAGCCCTGCCCTTGCGCCTCCAGACCTCTGGCTTCCCAGCCTCCCGAGCCTCCACCCGAGAGTCCAGATTCCCCCAGCAAGAGCGTGGGTCCCCAGGGGCTCGCCTGGAACTGGGCTTCATTGCGGTCAGAACTGGGGTTCAGTGCATTCAGGAGCTTCGGACTCCCTTCTGGGGAAAGCCTACGGCAACCTCCGCAGTCTTTGTGCGCACTGGCGCACGCGCGCCTCCAGATCCCTGCCCGCCCCGGCTCCCCCTGGATCTCCGAGTGCCTTTCTCTCTACCTGACAGTCCAGACTCCCCCTGTATGAGCCTGGGTCCATGGGGTTTTGCCTGGAACTGGGGTTCAGTGCAGTTGGGGGCTTCCTTCCCCCTCCTGCCAGAGAAAGTCAGACAGGCTCTCAGCCGCCCTTCTTCTCTAGGCGCACAAAGACCCTTTGCCATACCTCAACCCTTTGCCGTTCCTCCAGTTCTCCATGAGCTTTTCTCTTTCCTTCTAGTTGTAGAATTTCCACTCAGCCAGCTTTCCTGTGGTTGGTGTCCGTTCTGTCTTTTAGTTGTAGTTTTGAAATTGTTGTGCAAGGCAGCAGTTTAGGTGCTTACCTATGCCGCCATCTTGGTTTCTCCAACTCCTCTACTTTTAAAGTGCACTTAAATGCATTTGACTAAATGAAAACCTTAATATTTATTATTGAATGTACTTTAATTTTTTATTTCAAAGTGTCCCAGTCCAAAGTCACCGCCAGGTGAGATCTTGGAAGATAGGAACCATGTTGAGAGGGATCCCTGTGTCATCTCCCACAGAGCTCTACATGAGAAGAAGGAGGTAATTTACCATTAATGAAGTAAAAGGAGGGAAGGCTTCAAGGAAGACCTATGGCCAAGGTTGTCTAAGCACCAGACCATCCGTGGATCATCCCCTCTCTCCTGGTCCAATCCCCACTTCTACCCCACCAATACCTGAAGCCAATGTCTAGGGCCATACTTTTAGACCATAGGCCCTTTTCCCTTTCATTGGTCTTCTGCACACAGCTCACCTTCCCCTCAGGATCTAGACAATTGAGGCCACTGACTCCATGAAAAAGTTAGATGTCTAACCTCTCCTGAGGTTGTCCTCATGAGCCTTGATTCTAATTTGTTCTCTAACTCCTTTCCCAGAGTGGATATCTCAGCCTTTACCAGTTCCCTTGAGCCCTGAGGGTGGGGTAAGGAAACCTTCCTTGAAGGCCCCACTCAGATACTACTTTCTCTGAGAAGCCTTTAGTGTAGTGGTTATCCTATGGGTTGCATTTCAGATTGCCTGCATTTTAAATCCTGGCCAAACCACTTACTAGCTGTGTGACCTCAAGCAAGTTGTTTAATGTGTCACTTCCTTTGTTTATAAAATAGGAATAATACTCGTTGGATACCAGTTTTCAGTATGCATGCTATTGTTAAGTTGTGAAATGTTGGTGTTTTGTTGGTATAATACTGTTAACTAAAATAATCTGAAATATGAGTCATTTTTATGTTGAGATTAAAATCAATGACTTAAATATTCAATTTACATTCAAAGAAACATTGATACTCTACAAACTATACAGATCCACTCCTGTGTGAACCATAATAAGTATCTGCATTGAGCTACTGCAAAGCTTCTGTTACAAGCATGAGTGTTACTATAGGTCAGTGGTCGGCAAACTGCGGCTCACGAGCCACATGCGGCTCTTTGGCCCCTTGAGTGTGGCTCTTCCACAGAATATCATGTGCAGGTGCACATGTACAGTGCGATTGAAACTTTGTGGCCCATGCGCAGAAGTCGGTTTTCAGCTCTCAAAAGAAATTTCAATCGTTGTACTGTTGATATTTGGCTCTGTTGACTAATGAGTTTGCTGACCACTGCTATGTGGGAACCCCTTTCACGTCCCGCGTGGTTCAGGGTTCCAGATCAGGGTTCAGGTTCTGGAGAAGGCTGCACACAAATGAAAAGAGACTAGAAAAGTATTAATTTGGGAATATTGGGGGCCAGGCGGGAGCTAACCTCTAGTGGGAAGACTGCCACCCGCTCTGGCTTTGCTATCCCTTTTATTAAGGTCATGGGATACACTCATTGCCCTTAGGCAGGTAATTCCAGTAACAGGCAGATTATCTTATTCAGTAAGGATTTACATGATTATTTGGTGGGGAAGTTGCTTCAGCTACCACTGTCTCAGATAGGGAGTGGTTGGCTCTGACCTTTCAGAGCTTCAAGGTTGACCAGCCTTCTGGGTTCCTTGTCTACACCATTCTAATTAGTGAGACAATGATCGGTTCCCGGCACTGCTATAGGTTAAAGACCCGTACAAACAGGCCCTGGCCTTGTAGCTCAGTTGGTTAGAGTGTCGTCCCAGTAAACCAAAGTTGCAGGTTCCATCCCCAGTCAGGGCACATACAAGAAGCCACCAATAGCCCTAGCTGGTTTGGCTCAGTGGATAGAGTGTCAGCCTGGGGACTGAAGGGTCCCGGGTTTGATTCTGGTCAAAGGCATGTACCTCCATTGCATGCTCCTCCCAGGCCCTGGTTGGGGTGTGTGCAGGAGGCAACCAATCGATGTGTTTCTCTCACATAGATGTTTCTCTCTGTCTCTCCCTCTCCTTTCCACTCTCTAAAAGTCAATGGAAAAATATCCTCACCCGAGAATAAAACAAACAACAATAAGCATCCACTGAATGCATAAATAAAAAATTTTTTAAAAGCCCTAACTGGTTTGGCTCAGTGGATAGAGCATCTGCCTGCGGACTCAAGGGTCCCAGGTTTGATTCCGGTCAAGGGCATGTACCTTGCTTGCGGGCACATCCCCAGTGGGGCGTGTGCAGGAGGCAGCTGATTGGTGTTTCTCCCCCATCAATGTTTCTAACTCTCTCTCTCTCCCTTCCTCTCTATAAAAAGCCAATAAAATATATTAAAAAAAATTTTTTAAATACTTTCCAAACAAGTGAATATGAGTGTGAAAAAAATTTAAATTGACACATGTAATCTCCATCTATACATGATGAAAAGAAAGGAGTAAAAAAAGTACTGAATATGCTTTTTTTCCTAACCACAACTATAGCTCACTAGCATTAAAAACATGCAGATTTTGCAAAATAACAACAACAAAAAAACCTCTTCAAAAATATATCAAATAAGAGATATTCAAAGAAGGATGCTTCAACTCTGCCCCTTTGGTCTATTTTCCACATAGCAGTCATAGTGTTTCTTCTTTTATTTTTTATTTTTGTTGAATTAATTGGGGTGACACTGCTTAACAAAATTATACAGGTTTCAGGTGCACAACACATAATCATACACAATATTGTGTGTTCACCCCAAGTCATCATGTGTCTTCTACCCAAAATCAGGGCATGTCATTGCTCTGCTCAATCCCTCTCATTTTTCTGAGTAGGAAGGAGCCAAAGCCCTCACTCACTATGGCCTAAAAGGCTTGCATATGTCTACTCCTGCTCCTAGCCCCTCCTCCCTTCTCTCCCATCATTCAACTCCCAATCAACTTCCCACTTTAAGCCTTTGCTTTTACTTGTGTTCTGACACCCACCTTCACTTCCTTTAGGCTTCTGTTCAAAAAAGCCTTCCCTAACTGCTCTATTTGAAATAGCAACAGCCCCCAATTTTCTTTTTTCTGCTGGGTGGCTCTTTCCAGCACTTGTCTCACCTGAACCAGTGAACTATTTGGGCTCAGATGAAAACCCTTTCTTCATCATCCCATTTCCTCCCAGTTCTCAGCTGGTAGCATTGCAAAGAGCTTCTGTAGTCACTGAGCTCTTGTTTAAAAAGACTTTGTGATTCTATAATTCATGTGCTTTATTGGAATTATATTATATTTAACTTTTAATGAGATATAATTCACATACCACAGAATTCAGCCATTTAAAATGTACAATTCAGCCCTGGCCACGTAATTCAGTTGATTAGAGCATCATCCAATACACCAAGTTTCAGGTTCGATCCCCAGTCAGGGCACATACAAGAATCCACCAATGAATACATAAATAATTGAAATAATAAATTGATGGTCTCTCCTCTCACAAACCAATAAATAAAAACTTAAAAATGTACAATTCAGTTGTTTGTAGTATATCCACAGAGTTGTACAAACATCAACACAATCAATTTTAGAATCATTTTTGTTACCCAAAAGAAATCCTGTCTCCCTTAGCCTTAATTCCCTAATCCACACATCCTCCCTCAGAACTGGGGACTTACCTACTTTCTACCTTTGTAGATTTGCCTATTTTGGACATTCCATATAAATAGAATCATACAATTGTGGACTTTTGTGACTGGCTTCTTTCACTTAGCATAATATTTTCAAGGTTCATCCATGCTGAAGCATGTATCAGCACTTGATTCCTTTTTTTCCTCCCTTTTTAATCCTGATGTTTACTGATTTGAGAGAGAGAGGAAGAGGGTGAGAGAGAAACAATGTGAGAGAGAAGCATCCATCAGTTGGCTCTCATACTTGCCCCAGCGGTGATTAAACCTGCAACCCAGATATATGCCCTGACTGGGAATTGAACCCACACCTTTGTTTTTTAAAATATATTTTTATTGATTTCAGAGAGGAAGGGAGAGGGGGAGAGAGAGAAACATCAATGAGAAAGAATCATTGATTGGCTGCCTCCTGCATGCCCCACTCTAGAGACTGAGCCTGCAACCTGGGCATATGCCCTGATGGGGAATTGAACCGTGACCTCCTGGTCCATAGGTGGACACTCAACCACTGAGCCATGGCAGCCGGGCAATCCCCCAAGTTTTTTGTTGTACATGACAATGCTCCAACCAACTGAGCTACTGGGCAGGGTCTTTTTTCCTTTTTTATTGCCAAATAAAATTCCATTGTATGAGTATGTAACAGTTTATTTACCCATTCATAAGTAGATGAACATTTTGATTGTTTCCATTTTTGGCCATTATGCTGCTATGAATATTCATGTACAGATTTTTGTGTGGACAGGTGTTTTCCCTTCTTTTGGGTGTATACCTAGCAGTGAGAAGCTTCATCATGTGGTAACAGTATGTTCAGCTATTTGAGGAACTTCAAGACGGTTTTCCAATGTGGCTACACCATTTTAAATTTCTACCAGTGGTGGCGGAGGGTTCCAGTGTCTCCCTGTCCTGGACAGCATTTATTATTTTATTTTTTTGATTATAGCTATCTCAGGAATGTGTAACGGTATCTCACTGTGGTTTTGATTTGCATTTCCTTCATGTGCTTATTGGCCATTTATATATCTTATTTGGAGAAGTGTGTATTCAGATCCTTTGCCCATTAAAAAAAATATATATATATTTATTGATTTCAGAGAGGAAGGGAGAGGGAGAGAGAGATAGAAACATTAATGATGAGAGAGAATCATTGATCGGCTGCCTCCTGCATGCCCCACATAAGGATCGAGCCCACAACGTGGTTATGTGCCCTTGACTGGAATCGAACCCTTCAGTCTAGAGGCTGATGCGCCATCCACTGAGCCAAACTGGTGAGGCCCCTTTGCCCATTTTAAAATTAGGTTGTCTTGTTATTCTTGAGTTGAGTTGTAAGAATTCTTTATATATTCTAGACTAGATAGAAGACCCTTATCAGATCTATGATTTGCAAATTTTTTCTCCTGGTTGTTGTTGTTTTTTTTCACTTATGGTGCCATTTGAAGCAAAAAAATTTAATTTTAATGATGTTTCATTTTCTTTCCCCTCCCCCCACTTAGTTGCTTATGCTTTAAATGTCATATCTAAGAAACCTTTGCCTAATCCAGGATCACAAAGATTTATGTCTGTTTTCTTCCAAGAGTTTTATAGTTTCAGTTCTTATATTTAGGTCTCTGATCCATTTTTAAAAATATGTTTTTATTGATCTTAGAGAGAGAGAGAAAGGGAAATGGAGAGAGAGAGAGCAACATCGGTGTGAGAGTGAAATATCAATAGGTTGCCTCCCCCACACACCCTGACCAGGGACTGAACCCAACCCTGGGCTTTGTGCGCTGACTGCGAATCCATCTGGCAACCTTTCAGTGCACAGGACAGCACTCAACCAATGAGCCACACCAGCCAAGGTAGTCTTTGATCCATTTTGAGTTCAGTTTTGTATGTGTGTGACATAGGGCTCCAATTTCATTCACATGTGGATATCCAGTTGCAGCACCATTTGTTGAAAACTTTGGTTTCCCCATCTAATTGTGTTGGCACCCTTGTTGAAAATCAGTTGACTGGAAAAGTGAGAGTTTATTTCTGAATTCAATTCTATTCCATTGGTCTATAAGTCTAGCCTTATGCCAGCACTAACACTTGATTACTGTGGCTTTGCAGTAAGTTTTGAATCGGAAAGTGTGAATTCTTCAATTTTGTTCTTTTTATTCCAAGATTGTTTAGGCTATTTGGGGTCCCTTGATTTTCCATATTATATTTAGGATCAGTTTGTCAATCTCTTGAGAAAAGTAAGCTAGGCTTTTAATAAGCATTGTATGAATATAGATTGATTTGAGAAGTATTGCCAACTTTGCAATTTTAAGTCTTCCTATTTTTGAGTATGAGATGTCTTTCCATTTACTTTGGTTATCATTAATTTCTTTTACCAATGTTTTACAGTTTTCAGAGTATAAGTTTTGCATTTCTTTTGTTAAATTTATTTCTAAGGAATTTTGGGGATGTTATTGTAAAATGGAATTGTTTTCTTAACTTCTTTTTCAGTTTGCTCATTGCTAATGTATAAAAATACAATTGACTTTCCTGTATTGATCTTGTATACTGCAATCTTGCTGAACTCATTATTCTGATAGCTTTTAAGTGGATTCCTTATGGTTTTCTTATGGTTACACAAGATCATGTCATCTGCTGAACTCATTTATTCTAATAGCTTTTAAGTGGTTTCCTTATGGTTACACAAGATCATGTCATCTGCAAATAGAGGTCGTTTTACTTCTTCCTTTCTATTTAGATTCATTTTTATTTCATTTTATTGCCTAATTGCTCTGGGAAAAATTACAGTGTTGAACAGAAGTGGTGAGAGCAAATATCTTTGCCTTGTTTCTGATGTTCAGAGGAATATTTCCAGTCTTTCACCATTAAGTATGATATTAGCTGGAAGTTGTTCATAGATAACTTTTATCAGTTAAGGCAGTTCTCTTCTATTGACTAGTTTTTTGAGAGATTTATTATGAAGGAGTGTTGAATTTTGTCAAGTGCCGTGTGTGTGTGTGTGTGTGTGTGTGTGTGTGTGTGTGTGTGTGTGTTTGAGGGTTGTCCTTATATTGATGTGGTACATTACATTAACTAATTTTTGGATGTTAAACCAACCTTGCATTCTTGGTATAAATACCATTTGGTCATGCTGGGTTTGATTTCCTGGTATAGTGTTGAGGATTTTGGCATCTATAATCATAAAAGATAATTGATTTGTAGTTTTCTTGTAATATCTCTGGTTTCATCTGCTTAATATTTTTGAGATGATCCTTTTTAAAAGAGAAAAACATTTCAATTTTAATTTTTCACAATTTAATATTCTCAAGTTACTTTTAAAAAATATATTTTTTTATTGATTTCAGAGGGGAAAGGAGGGAGAGAAACTATCAATGATGAGAGAGAATCATTGATTGGCTGCCTTCATGCCCTACCCTGAGATTGAGCCCGCACCCTGGGCATGTCCTCTGACAGGGAATTGAACCCTGACTTCCTGATTCATAGGTTGATGCTCAGTTACTAAGCCACGCCAGCTGGGACAGTTATTATTTAAAAAAACGTTTTTATTGATTTCTTTTTAGAAAGAGAGGAAGGGGGAGGTAGAGGGAGAGAAACATCAATCTGCTGCCTCCTACACACCCCCCACTGGGGGTGGGGATCAAGTTTGAAACTGGCCATGTGCCCTGACTGGGAATCAAACCAGTGATCTTTTGGTGCAGAAGATGCCACCTAGCTCTTTATATATATTAGGATTTTCTAATTCTTTCAAAGACTAAAAGGGTGTGCTCTACTGTAGGAGGGTTAAATTTGGTTTGTGTCCTCCCTCAGCCCCCAACCCTGGTTTGTGACTTTTTCCCAGGCCACAAGAAGGTATAGATTTGAGCAGGAGCTCTAGGGAAGACAGGCTGGATCAGTCACCCTGAAAGCAGCCTACGTTCAGCCCAATGAACAATTCCACTCTTCTGACTCCAGGCCTCAGAATGCCAGACTGTTCCACCACAGGTTCCACAGCCAGGGTCCTCTGAGCCAAGAGACTCCTGGTTATGGCTCTGCTGAGCATCCCTTCCTTCTTCTCCCAATCCCATTCCTTCTTATGACCCAGTACCTTGGGAAGCCAGACCTCAGAGGGAACCCCCAAAAGGCTGAAATCTCCCTGTCCTGAAGGAGACAACTGTCCAGTGGGGAAGGCAAATAATGTAAAATGACTCCCTGCCACAATACTGCCTAGCTGTGAGATAACAATGTGGGCATTAAAGCAGGGAGGATGAGGGCTCACACTTGGGAGAGACAAAGAAATTTTCATATCCTATACTAGAGGCCCAATGCACGAAATTCATCCACTCACTGGGTCCCGCAGCCCAGCCTGTGCCTTCTCACAGTCCAGGAGCCCTCGGGGGATGTCCGACTGACGCTTTAGCACTGCCACAGAAGCAGGAGAGGCTCCCGCCACCACCGCTGCGCTCACCAGCCGTGAGCCCAGCTTCTGGCTGAGCAGAGCTCCCCCTGTGGGAACACACTGACCACCAGGAGGCAGCTCCTGCATTGAACGTCTGCCCCCGGTGGTCAGTGCGCAACATAGCAACAGGTCGTTCTGCCACTCGGTTGGATAATAAAAGGCTAATATGCTAAGTGTCCGGTTGTCCATTCAACCAACCAAAGTGTAATATGCTAATGATATGCTAAGGCCTCTCAAACACTCACTATGACGTGCACTGACCACCAGGGGGGCAGACAATTGACTGGTCAACCAGTCGCTATGACATGCACTGACCACCAGGGGGCAGACGCTCCAACTGGTAGGTTAGCTTTCTGCTGGGATCAGGACTGAGCGAGACAGGCCGGACATGCCCTGGAGCCCTCCCACAGTCCTCCCCAGCTGGCCAACCTCCCGTGTCCCTCCCCAGCCCTGATTGTGCACTGGTGGGGTCCTTGGGCCTGGTCTGCGCCTTCTCACAATCCGGAACCCCTCAGGGCACGTCGGAGAGCCGGTTTCAGCCTGATCCTGCAGGCCAGGTCGAGGAACCCCACTGGTGCTTGAATTAGTGTACCGGGCCTCTAGTATGTAATAATAATACATGTGAAAATACATTTCAACAAAGTTTTCCTTTTAAAAACTTATGTTTTTATTGATTTCAGAGAATTCTGAATGAGAAATGAGAGGGAGAGAGATAGAAACATCAATGATGAGAGAAAAATCTACTATTAATATTTTTTATAAACATACGTTTTATTTGACATTTTGTTAAAATATATTTGAAATACAATGCATATTTAGTTTATACATCCTAAACACTTTTTAGAAATAAATTTTGTGAAATAAATACAGATATAATTTCTTAAATCATTCTATTGAATTATAACATACCTCCTGAAAAGTGTACAAATTATAGGTGTACACCTCACCCAGCTTTCAAAAACTGAACAAACTTTTATAACCGGCACCTGGGTCAGGACACAGAACATTCCAGTATCCCCAGAAGCCTCCCTAATGCTCACGCCCAGTCTCTCCTTCCCTCCAAAGGCAAACAGTCTTTTTAATAATTTTAAAGACATTTTGAGTTCTCTTTCAGATTGTTGTGTATTCTGGAGCTCTTCTGTTCGTTGTGTCTTCCCAGTTTCAATCCTAGTGATTGTGCCCCCAGGGATTTTGACATTTCTTACTGTGAGCTCATCCTTAGGGTCACTGATTCTTAATTATTATTAATTTTTAAGAATTTAAAAAATTGATTTTTAGAGAGAGAGGAAGGGAGAGGGAAAGAGAGAAACATTAATGTGTGAGCAAAACATTGATTGGCTGCCTCCTGCACACCCCCTACCAAGGGTCAAGCCTGCAACCCCAGGCATGTGCCCTGACCAGGAATCGAACCAGCAACCTTTCAATACACTGCACGATGCCCAACCAACTGAGTCACACCAGCCAGGGCTTAATTATTTTTTACCTCCCATAGAATCTGTTGCAGCATTGGATCCTGGGAGCATGGCTTCAGGGCTTTCCCCCTTTTGTTCATGAGCCCAGAGCATCACTGGACCGGGCCTCATTGTATTGACTGGGGAGTTTTCCCACAGTCTCTGTCCAGTAAGTTGACATCCCAAACCATGCCATGCTGGGTTAGGAGTTTTGGCTTCTCAGGCTGAAACAGACAAGCTTGCTTGCCCTTTTGCTGAGAATGTAGCTTTTCAAGGGTCCAGTTTTATGCAGAGATCTCAAGTCCACTCTGACCTTAGGTACACCCCAGGGCTGTCTCCTGTCCCTACATGAACTTGAAGCACAAGCCCTTGCTGCTCACCCCATCTTCACCCCCGAGCTCATTAGCTGTCATCTGCAGGGGTCAGTCCCCTCTTGTTTCTGGCACCTTATTTCTCTTTTTTTTCATGGGAACTCAGCTGTGCGTTTTAAACAAGTTCTGTTCTGTTTCATTGGCCATTTTAAAGAGTGTGTGATGAGAAAAAGTTTAGGTTTTTAAATTTGCAAAGTCAGAAATACCTGAACTATTTAATACTTTGAAGGTAGCTAATGTGGAACTGATTTTCCCATTTTATTTCATTTTAATTAATTGACATTGAAATTTCAATAACTTTCTGTAGCTGGTGGCTCCCATATTGGACACTGCAGCCTTAGAGAGGAGGGAAGAGCTGGCCATGGCCCCACAGCCTTGGCAGGCTCAGGTCAGACTAATTCTAGGGCATGGACAACCTGCATTCCAGCCTTGGTCCCGGTCTCTGATGACTTTGATGGAGGTCAAGTGGGAAGCATGTGGGTTGGCCTAGATTCCATTCTGTGGATTTGGACCCACCAGTGCTTGATGAATTGGGCCAGTCAACCTGGAGGACAGACCATAGGGGTGTGTGTCAGGATTGTGTATTAGGGCCCACCTGTTCATCTGCTTGGGGTGTGGCACAGAGTTGTGAAGGATCAGGGACACTGATTGAGAGTCAGGACCGCGCCATAGCCTCTTTGCCTCTTAAACCTTGGCTTTTTACCATTTTCTTGTCCCCCATTCTATCCTCAGCCCTGATCCTCGGACTCTTCCTGAAGCGCCCCTCTAGCAGGGGTGCTCCTAACCAAGGGGCTCCAGCCCCATGGTTTGGCTCGGTTACCTCAGTTACAGCCTCGCACATCTCATGATTCTCCAAGCATCCTGCTTTCCCAAGCCTGCAGTCCTTTGCCTGTGCTGTACCCCCTTCCTAGCAAGCCCTCTCTCTTACCCCTCCCCCTCCCCACTTTCCTAATTGGTACATTTTAATTCTCTTTCAAAATCAATCTCAAATATTGCCTCCCCTAGAAAGCCCAACTTCTATATTCTTAAAATACTCTAACATACATATTCTAATTCATATTTATACATATATGTATACATATACACACACATATATATAAAATTTGTTTTTAAAAGGAAGCTTTATATGCTCAACGTACAAGATTCAAAATACATCCATGAGTATATGCTGAAAAGTTTGTCTCCCCCACACCCTGGGTTCCAGGCCACCCAGTTCTTCCCAAGGGCAACTGCTACGGAACACCCTTCCTCAGGGTCCATGTGTGTTTCTTTTAACCTGCCAGACAGTGCCTGGAGGGCAGGGATAATCTTGTTCATTCTCTGCAGGCTGCAGGGCCAGCTAAGGAAGGATTTGATGCTTGGGCAAACCAAAACCGCAGCCATCTGCGGACAGGGGTCTGAGACAGTAAGGGAATATCACGGTGCTGTAAGGAGGGGTCTGGCCCTAAACTCAAACTTATGAACCCCCGCCCTAGCTGGTTTGGCTCAGTGGATAGAGTGTCAGCCTGCGGACTGAAGGGTCCCGGGTTCAATTCTGGTCAAGGGCACGTGCCGGGGTTGCCCTCTCCATTCCCAGTAGGGGATGTGCAGGAGGCAGCTGGTCAATGATTCTCGGTTATCAGTTATGTTTCTACCTGTTTCTCCCTCTCCCTTCCTCTCTGAAATCAATAAAAATAATACTAAACAAACAAACACAAAAAACATGTGAACCCATGACAGAAGGATGGATGACAGTGCTACTAAGAAACTCACCTGCCAGTTTCCAGAGGGCATGGAGGGTGGGAGCTGGAATTTGTTCCTGGGCAGGATCTTATGCATAAACATCAGCCATTGCTCCTGATACAGTCCTGGACAATAGGACATTGTCAGTGCTGTGGACGAAAAAGCGTGTTGTAATAAATCTAACCGAAAGTAACCTCACAGGGTGATGTGATCATAAATTCCTAACTGGACAGGTCATGGTAGTAGTCACTGCCTCAGGTATGTAACTTCTTTAGTAAAAGGTTTTTAAGCCAGCCCTGTTTATTGTTCTTGTGCATCTAGGTTAACCCACCCTTGAAGTACCAGAGTTATCCTTTTTTTTTGAGACCACCCTTAAGGAGCATTTGAGGTCTTGTATATGCTCAAACTGAGGCTTATATCTCGGTTTGACTGAAACTCATAAAAATTCTCTGCAGGTTTGGACATTTCTTATATCATCAACAGTGCTAACGTTCAGGCTGGGATGTTCCCACCTTCTCAGTAATACCGGTGGCAAGGCGCTTCCTTTGATAAGTCGTGGAGACCTACATTCATGGGAGGGTAAGGAAGAGGGAGGCAAGATACTCTGTGGAACAGGTGCTAGAATGATGGCTGTACTGTAAAAGCTAGGGAGCTTGCTGGCTCTAGGGCTGCAGATACCCCCACACTTGGTCCTGCCCATCCTACTAGCCTCATCCCCAGCCCCTCGGCCACACTGCATCCTCCGATGGTGCTGGACTCCCAGTGGTTCTGAGACACTCCAAGTCCTTGCTCACATCTGTGCCCCTGCACCCACTTTTCCTCAAATGTTCTTTCCTTCTCTGTCCTCACTGCTCCCTCATGTCCAACAGGCAAACACCTACTCCTTCTCTATGCTTATTGCAAGTGCCACTTCCTCCAGAGAGTTTCTCACAGCACTGCTTTTGCAACACTGTCTATTGGCATGTCTGCCTCCCCACTGTGCTGTGGGTCCTCTAGTCCGAGGGCAACGTGGTGTTCATGTCTATCCCACCCATCTACTGAAGCCTGGCAAATGGGTGTGCAACATGTTTGCTGAATAAATGGAGTTTGAAAAAGCTAGTAGCATTATTTCAGGATAAGTGAGACCTGGCTTTAAATTGTGCTGTAGTGGAATTTCTAGTCATCTGTAAAGTCATTTCACTCTGAGATGCAGTGAACTCTGGTTTCCAAAAAGCAAATGCCATTCATCTTTAAGGTAATGTGATAGACATCCACTGATTTTCATCTTGCCAGCATTGCTGTTTCTCATGCATTCACCCATCTCTCACGCCAGGACATAGGATCCAGGTTTGGGCAATCATAGTACCTTCCTGGGGACAATGATTGGTCCACGTAGTGCGCACATAACCCAGCAGGTCAATCAGTAGCCTTCCCTGGACTGATGCACATTTTCAGGGAGGCAAACCGTGGCTTGCTGGGGTTGCTGAGCTGGATTGCTTTGTGAGCCACTGAATTTTATTTTGCTTTTGCTTTGTTTTTCTTAAGCCAGTTTGAGTTGGTTTCTATCACAAGTGACCACAAGAGTTCAACTAATAAAGACTAAATCAAGTAGAATGAATGCTCCTGGACTGGAGAGGTGGTATTATCAGCTCTGAGCACACCTTTAGAATTAGATAAATAAAATGATATTCCTTCCTAGTATGTTGAAAGATCTGGAAACCACGTTCTTTATGTAAAATGAGGAAAACCTGGGGATTTTTAGCCAGAAGAGAAAGCTGAAGCTGAAGAGGGGTAAGATTTACCATCCACATGTTGAGAGAATTGAACTTGTATAATAGCAGAAAGGTGTAGGAGGCGAAACCCACTGGACAGTGATCAAAGCTTCCTGAAATTGGCGGGGCTGCCTCCTTGAGGCAGTGAGATCTCTCCCTCATTGGAGATATTTCAACAGAGGTGTCATATGACTCAAGAATTCAAGAGGCAATTCTTATATTGGTTATAACAGTAGTCCCCAATAGGGGAAGTGCTACTTTTCCCAATGGGAAATGTGTGGGGACTTTTTTTTTTTTTTTTTTTTTTTTAATTCAACCACTAGGGAGTGAAATTGACCTGTAATGAATCTGATTCTTTGGACCAATTCACAGATTAAAGATTGCCTAAAATGCTAAGCCTGCCTGTACTGAGAAACACTGGGAGAAAGGTTAGTTTGAAGAATAGTTTTAGATTTTATTTTAGTAATGGAACAAATCTTATACAGAACCCTGAAACACAGCAATTCCACTTTCAACATATTCATACTCATGAGAAATGATGTAGGAGGTGAACCTACATTGAAATAATGTACAAGATTATTTCAGCAAAAAAGTTGGAAGTGATTTAAATATCTATAAATGATGGTTCATCCACACAGTAGTTTACTGTGTAACCCTAAAAATAAATGAGGCATCAATAAAACAACAAGAAAGCCCACTGCATGAGAGAACATATTTGCCAATGATATCAACGATAAGGGTTTAATCTCCAACATTTACAGGGAACTCATGCAGCTTAACAAAAAGAAGATAAACAACCCAATGAAAAAATGGGCAACTGATCTAAATAGACACTTTTCGAAAGAAGACAAAAGGAAGGCCAAGAGACATATGAAAACCTGCTCAAAGTCACTAATCATCAGAGAGATGCAAATCAGAACAACAATGTGGTACCATCTCACACCTGTCAGAATGGCTATTATCAACAAATGACAAGTGCTGGCGAGGATGCGGAGAAAAAGGAACCCTAAGGAACCCTCGTGCACTGCTGGTGGGAATGCAGACTGGTGCAGCCACTGTGGAGAACAGTATGGAGTTTCCTCAAAAAACTAAAAATGGAACTCCCATTTGACCCAGTGATCCCACTTCTAGGAATATATCCCAAGAAACTAGAAACATGAATCAGAAAGGATATATGCACCCCTATGTTCATAGCAGCACAATTCACCATAGCTAAGATTTGGAAACAGCCTAAGTGCCCATCAGCAGATGAGTGGATTAAAAAACTGTGGTACAGGGAGGGGCGGGGATGACAAAAAACAAACACACAACTGTGGTACATCTACACAATGAAATACTACGCTGTGGCAAAAAAGAAGGAGTGCTTACCATTTACAACAACATGATGGAGATGGAGAGCATTATGCTAAGTGAAATAAGCCAGGCAGAGAAAGATAACTATCACATGATCTCACTCATTTGTGGAATATAATGAACAACATAAACTGATGAACAAAAATAGATCCAGAGACAGAGAAACACCAATCAGAACGTCAAACCTCAGGGAAGGTAGAGGTGGGTGGGGGTAAGGGAGAGAGATCAACCAAAGGACTTAAATGCATGCATATAAGCGTAATCAATGGACACAGACAACGGGGGGGTTGGGGCATGAATGGGGGTTGGGGGATAATGAGGGAATAAGGACACATATGTAATACCTTAATCAATAAAGGAAAAAAAAGAATGAGGCATCTACTCACAGATACTATTTATCAGAAATACCTAACAGAATTTTGTTCATCAAAAGACATGTACTAGAATGTTCACAGAAGTACTATTGATTACAACTAAACCTCAGAACCCATCCAAATGCTCAACAGTAGAATGGATAAATTGTCATGTATACCTTCACTGGAGTAGCTCACAGAAGTGAGAATGAATCAGGGCAACTATACACAATGTGGATGAATTTCATAGACACAATGTTGAGTAAAAGAAGCCAAACACAAAAGAGAACACACTCTGAGTCTACTGATAAAATAAATATACAAAAGCAGGCAAAACTGAACTCTAATGTCAGAAGTCAGGAGAGTGGTTACTTTTGAGGTACCATAATGCTGGAGTTGGAGGGCTGGATTCTTCTGTATCTTAACCTGGGTGCTGGTCACATGAATGCATTCACTCTGTGCGAATTCATTGTTTTCCTTATACACTGATTTTAATGTATCTGCAGTACACGTTAAAAAAGATTACAAAGCCTGGCCAGTGTTGCTCAGTGATTGAGCGCTGACCTATGAACCAGGAGCTTATGGTTCAGTTCCCGGTCAGGGTACATGCCTGGGGTTGCCGTCTTGATCCTCAGTGTGGAGTGTGCATATCAATGAGTATCTCTCAACATTGATGTTTCTATCTCTCTCTCCCTCTCCCTTCCTCCCTGAGATCAATAAACATATATTTTAAAAAACTACAAAAAGAAAAAGGAACGAGAGGGCTGGGTGGGGGTGGGAAAAGGCAGGGAAATGGGGACATTTGTAATAGTGTCAACAATAAAAATGAAGTAGGGAAAAAAAGGAATGAGAAACTTTTAATGTACCGGAATGAAGTGATCTCTGTGGTTATGAGATGGAAAGAACAAGGAACAGGAGTATGTACCCGTTAAAAACAAGTGTGTACCCTAGCCAGTTTGGCTCAATGGGTGGAGCATTGGCCTGCAGACCAAAGGGTCCTGGGTTCGATTCTGGTCAAGGGCATGTACCTTGGTTGCAGGCTCCTCAGGCCCTGGTCCTGGTCGAGGCTCGTGCAGGAGGCAACCAATAGATGTTTCTCTCTGTCTTTCCCTCTCCCACTCTTCCTAAAAAAAAATCAATGGAAAAATATCCTTGGGTGAGCGGGACCTGGGAAAGAATATACCTCCAACTTACGGGGACAGCTGCAAAAGTCATTTGCACTTTTGAATTTTCTACCATGTGAATGTACACTAAGTAGCCAGATTATTATGATCTCTGAACGCATAATAATCTGGCCACTCAGTATATATATATATATTAGAGGTCTGGTGCATGAATTCATGCATGGGTGGGGTCTGGCCAGCCTGGCCAGGGTGAGGGGACATGGGTGGATGGCTGGCCGAGGGGACAATTTGCATACTAGCCTTTAATTATATAGGATATACACTGAGTGGCCAGATTATTATGCGTTCAGAGAGCATAACAATCTGGTCACTCAGTGCATTTCTACTTTAAGAGAATAAATGAAATTTGGATTTGGCTTTAACGAACATGGAGTTCCTGCCATAAGCCAGGCACTGGCTGGGCCATGCTTCCTGTAAAGCAGGTGTGCACTGCTCTCCTCTCATCTGAGCCTGAGCCGGAGAAGGTCAGCGTTTGCCTACAGGAACCCAGAGCCTGAGTGATGGTGGCTGTGGGGACTGGCATGGATGTCCCCCTCCTGTGACAGAGACAGAGAATTTTAGAACATCTGGATCTCAGGCCACCGAACTCAGTGGTTTTCACAGGTATTCTTTGGTGCCTTAGGTTTCTGGAGAGGGGCCATGGTGGGAGCCACCCTGTCTTTAAACACTGATTCTATTCTGTGTTCTGGGTCTGTGAAGCTATTGTTTGAAAAATATTTTCATTGCTGAAAGAAGGTTGAAAGCCATTTTCTAACCAAGCCTCTCACCCAGAAGTTCTCAGTTCTTTTCATGGGACTGTCCCACATGTTGCAGGGCCATGTCCACTGTCTATTAACATTTGCAGTCATTGTGACAATCAAAAACACTCAAAGTATCCAGCTGGGTGAGGGGAGTGCGGCGCTCTAACCAATGCAGGAGACTCTTCATGAGTTTACTTGATGGTCCTCCAGCCACTGTTGGAACATCCCCAGCGATGAGGAGCTCACCATCTCACAAGGAAGCCCAGGCCACATTCCGCATCGCTGATCTCTATACACAGCTTTTGCTTTTTCCCTGCAATGTCCACCAGTCAGTTCCAGGTAATCAGTCTAAACATGGAGACTAATTCAGACTCCTTTCCCCTATGTACACTGCACCACCCTTGACCTATTGTCAAAATGTTTAACCTGAGTCAAGCCTTTAACTTCTCTTCCTGTTGAAGGCAGTGGGAACAACATCAGGTGTTAGGCCATTGGGGTCACACTGGACCTGGGTTCAGCAACCTTGGTACTTGGGTTCTGGCTAAGAAATAATTCAGAGCCAAGACCCAAATTATAAGAGAAGATCCTATCTAATAAAGAGGGAGTATGCCAAAGACCATCACTCTGTCACAAAGATGGCTGCACCCACAGCTTAGGCCAAGTTCCCATAAGGAGCCTTAACGAACAATCAGCAGGGACCTGAGGCTACACCCTCCCCTGCCCCTGTGGGGCTTGACAGGGAATCTCAGGCCATGCCCCCGACCTGGCAGGGCTTGACAGGGGACCTCAAGGTGCGCTTCCCGTCCTGGTGCTGGGCTAGGGGACCTCAGGCCGTGCTCCCCACTAGGTGGGGCTTGACAGGGGACTTCAGGCCACGCCCCCCACCCCATCCTGGTGCCAGGCCAGGGGACCTGAGGCTACGTCCCCTGCCCGGCAGGGCTTGACAAGGGTGCGACTGGCCGGGTCTGGATCTAGCCCAATGGGGGAGCGGCCGGCCGGGTCTGGGTCTCACGCGATTTTGAGGTGCATGTGGGTGGATGGGGACTTGACTGTGTGTCCCGTGGTGCACCTCAGACTCTTTGACAGGAGGAAGGTTTTCATATACATTTTACTAATTTTCTTTCATCTCTGACACTTCTATTATAGAAAAAGGGCAAATAGTAATATTAAATTATTTCCTCTAATTAATCCCCTTTTAATGTATATGAATTTTGTGCACCAGGCCACTAGTTCATTTATAAAATCACAGAGGCAGCCTGGCCAGTGTGGCTCACTGGTTGAGCATTGATCCATGAACCAAGAGGTGGTTGGTTTGATTCCTGGTCAGGGCACATGTCCATGTATCCCTCTCCCTTCCTCTCTCCCCCTTCCCCCCGCCCCCCCCCAAAATCAATAAAATCACAGAGGTAGAAAACGTAATTCCTAGAAGAAATGGGTTTAGGAAACAAGTTATAGAAGTAAAGGAAGGGCCCTTGGAGCTTGAGTGTGAGGAAGGTAATGATAACATAACATGCCTGGAGGTTGGGGGAGGGAGAGGCTCTGGGTCCTCCATACTAAGGGTTTTATAGGTGGAGGTTTTAGGGGAGGTTCTAGGGGATGATCTTATTAAAATATTCAGCAGCTTTCCAGGTGTGTCCTTTCAGGGTCTGGGTCTCCACTGATTGATTGGCAGTGCCAGGGTAGGGAGTCATTAGTCAAGGCAGTTGGTCTTGAGGTCAGCCATGGGGTCGCTTGTCTGGTTTTGCTGCTTTTCTGGCCCTGGAGCTTAAATACAACTGAGACCTAGATGTTATCTCTTGGGAAGGAAAGGTCAGGGGTCCAAACCACATGACCAGTGATATGCTAGGGGAGGAAAGGTCACCCTGGGAGGCGAGGTCCTACCCTACAATTGTCCTTTGCTAGGCACCCAGGACTTTCTGCCCTGGTCACCTTCTATATCTGGCCCATTGTCCTTGTTCTGCTCATGTCTCTCTTAACTGCCTACCTCATTCCCAGTTATAGGAAATATAGGGGATAGAGCAAGCATGTCAAACTCAAAGGCTAATGGCCCAAATACTAATAAATAAGGTTTAAGTTTATGTGGGCCGCCAAAAAACAAAAGCTTCAATTTTCATAGAAATGTAGGTTTATTATAGAGACATGCTGAACACAAAGGGCTGAAATAAATGAGTAATTGTTAACATAAAATAATAGAACATTTTAATAAAAATATTTTTTCTTGAACATGTACTTATCAGACACTGAATAACTGCACAAATCAATAAGTGTAACACAAATAAACCTATTTTTCTTGTTCTCTGAAAGCAAAATATTTCCTGTTGCTCATATTAAACAAGTCAGTACAAGACTAATGATGTGGCAATCAGCTGCTAAAATATTCGCTGCTAGTAGTAGTTGAGAGAAATGGTACACCTGCGCATAAGGCACATAGGGGAAATGAATGCAACACGATGATAGTAATCAGTCATTAGCAAACATTGTAGTTCATTATTAATAACTAGAGGCCAGGTGCATGAATTCATGCATGGGTGGAGTCCCTTGGCCTGGCTGGCAATCGGGGCCGATCAGGGCTGTCTCGCCCAGTCCTGATCAGGGCCATCAGGGCCAACCGGCTGGGGGAGGGACCATGGGAGGTTAGCTGTGGGAGTGCACTGACCACCAGGGAGCAGCTCATGCATTGAGCATATGCCCCCAGGTGGTCAGTGTGCATCATAGTGACCGGTTGACCGGTTGTTTGGTCACTTAGGCTTTTATATATATACTAGAGGCCCAGTGCACAAAATTCATGCATGGGTAGGGTCCCCAGTGGCTGCTGGCTACTGGCCAGAGCCTCCATCCCTGGCTGCCGGCTGCTGGCCGGGGCCTTTCTTCATTCCGTGCCACCCCTGGTGGTCAGCGCACATCATAGCGAGTGATTGAACTCTCGGTCGGTCGAACTCCTAAGGGGACACTTTGCATATTAGCCTTTTATATATATAGATATTATGTATAACAGGATATTGTAAAAATTAAGTTATGAAATTTTTTTTGGTCCATTTATTTTTATTTATTTATTTTTAAATTTCTTCATTGATTAAGGTATTACATATGTGTCCTTATTCTCCCATTACCCCCCAGCTCCCATTCATGCCCCCACCCCCCTGTTGTCTGTGTCCATTGATTAGGCTTATATGCATGCATGTAAGTCCTTTGGTTGATCTCTCTCCCCTACCCCCACCCACCTCTACCTTCCCTGAGGTTTGACGTTCTGATTGATGTTTCTCTGTCTCTGGATCTATTTTTGTTCATCAGTTTATGTTGTTCATTATATTCTACAAATGAGTGAGATCATGTGATAGTTATCTTTCTCTGCCTGGCTTATTTCACTTAGCATAATGCTCTCCATCTCCATCCATGTTGTTGCAAATGGTAAGAACTCCTTCTTTTTTGCCACAGCGTAGTATTTCATTGTGTAGATGTACCACAGTTTTTTGTTTTTGTTTTTGTCACCCCTGCCCCTCCCCGTACCACAGTTTTTTTAAAATTTTAAATAAATCTTTATTGTTCAGATTACAGGTGTTCCTCTTTTTTCCCCTCATAGCTCCCCTCCACCTGATTCCCCACCCCACCCCATGCCCTTACCCCCCGCCACTGTCTTCATCCATAGGTGTAAGATTTTTGTCCAAGCTCTTCCCGCACCCCTCACACCCACTTTCTCCTGAGAATTGTCAGTCCATGACCTTTCTATGTCCCTGATTCTATTATATTCACCAGCCCATTCTGTTCTTCAGATTTTTTATTCTCCTGAGTTTTAGATTCACTTGTTGGTAGGTATGTATTTGATGTCATTTTGTTGTTCATAATTTTTATCTTTACCTTTTTCTTCTTCCTCTTAAAGAATACCCTTCAGCATTTCATGTAATCCTGGTTTGGTGGTGATGAACTCCTTTAGCTTTTTCTTGTCTGTGAAGCTCTTTGTCTGACCTTTAACTCTGAATGATAGCATTGCTGGGTAGAGTAATCTTGGTTGTAGGTTCTTGCTGTTCATCACTTTGAATATTTCTTGCCACTCCCTTCTGGCCTGCATAGTTTCTGTTGAGAAATCAGCTGACAGTCGTATGGGTACTCCCTTGTAGGTAACCAACCGTTTTTCTCTTGCTGCTTTCAAGATTCTCTCTTGGTCTTTTGCCCTTGGCATTTTAATTATGATGTGTCTTGGTGTGGTCCTCTTTGGATTCCCCTTGTATGGGGTTCTGTGTGCTTCCTGAACTTGTAAGTCTATTTCTTTCACCAGGTGGGGGAAGTTTTCTGTCATTATTTCTTCAAGTAGGCTTTCAATATTTTGCTCTCTCTCTTCTTCTGGCACCCCAAAAATTCGGATATTGGTACGCTTAAAGTTGTCCCAGAGGCTCCTTACACTATCTTCATATTTTTGGATTCTTTTTTCTTTTTGTTTTTCTGGTTGGGTGTTTTTTGTTTCCTCATATTTCAGATCTTTGGTTTGATTCTTGGGGTACATTGATCTACAGTTGAGTTTCTGTATATTCTTTATTTTAGACAGTGTATGCTTAATTTCTGACTGGTCCTTTTCCATTTTTTTGACAATCTCATTAAGATCCTTAAAGGTCTCACTAAGTTCCTCAGAGGTTTTTAGAAGATTCTTGACTAACCTTATAAATGTGGTTCTGAACTCTATGTCATCTAGTAGCTTGCTTTCCTCCATTTCTTTCATTCGTGACATGTTTCTTTGTCTCCGCATTTTGGCTGCTTCCCTGTGTTGATGGAGTGGCTTTGTGTGGTAGGTGACCTATAGGGGGCAGTAGCTCAGCCTCCCCAGTCACTTGAGGTGGACGTTCTTGGTACACCCCTTTGTGGGCTGAGTGCAAAGTCTTGGTGTAGTTAAGCCTTGATTGCTATTGGTACACTGGGAGGAATTGACCTCCAGACCAATTGGCTGTGAGGACTCGCTGTGTCTATAATGGAAGAACTGCTGTGCTGGAGACACGCTTATGGTGCAGGACTTGTTTCAGTGGGGCTTTGGTGCTCACTGAGTCTGCCTCTTGAATGTGTCACTTATGTATGTGAGGAGTTGAAATCTGGTGTCTCACACTGACCACTAGGTACACTGGCTTCTGGATCTCCAATGGGGTGCAGGTCAGCTACTGTCTGAGTCCTCCCAGCAGGAGCTACAGTGAGAGCTACAGTTTTCTCCTCTTTGCTTGGGGTTTGGAGGTTTTGGAGCTGTCTGACCCGGGCTGCAAGTTTGCTAGGTTAAGCTGCGATAGGGCAGGCCTTTCTTATGCTAAAGCTGCTGCTTGGAGCTTGGATGGGTTTGTAGGTTGTGTGGGGTGGGGTCTCAGGGCATCACTAGGCTAGGGCATGGCAAACAGCAATGGCTGCCAGTTAGCCGGCTCTGTGTCTCCGACCAGGTCCTGTGTCCCCGCGCCCCGCGCCCCAGTGCAGTAAACAATTATTCCTGCGTGCAGCTCTGCAAGCAAGCCTTTCCGACCCAATGGCAGAGTCCAGCTTCTCCCCATAGGAGTTTGGGTCCCCCGCATCAGAGTAATTGGGGGCCTGTCTCCCTTGGAGTGGAGTTGAAAAACGCAACACCTGCTGCCAGCCAGATTCTGTGCCTCCGTACCTCAGCTTTCCAGCGCTTGTGCACGTCTCAATGCTCTTTTCTCTTTCCTTCTAGTTGTAGAACTTCCACTCAGCCAGCTTTCCTGTGGTTCTGGGTGATAGACTTTTTGTCTTTTAGTTGTTGTTTTGAAATTGTGTGCAAGGCAGCAGTTTAGTGTTTACCTACGCCGCCATCTTGGATTCCACCACAGTTTTTTAATCCACTTATCTGCTGATGGGCACTTAGGCTGTTTCCAAATCTTAGCTATGGTGAATTGTGCTGCTATGAACATAGGGGTGCATATATCCTTTCTGATTCGTGTTTCTAGTTTCTTGGGATATATTCCTAGAAGTGGGATCACTGGGTCAAATGGGAGTTCCATTTTTAGTTTTTTGAGGAAACTCCATACTGTTCTCCACAGTGGCTGTACCAGTCTTCTTTCCCACCAGCAGGGCACGAGGGTTCCTTAGGGTTCCTTTTTCTCCACATCCTTGCCAGCACTTGTCATTTGTTGACTTGTTGATAATAGCCATTCTGACAGGTGTGAGATGGTACCACATTGTTGTTTTGATTTGCATCTCTCTGATGATTAGTGACTTTGAGCAGGTTTTCATATCTCTTGGCCTTCCTTCTGTCTTCTTTCGAAAAGTATCTATTTAGGCCCTAACCGGTTTGGCTCAGTGGATAGAGCATCGGCCTGCGGACTGAGGGGTCCCAGGTTCGATTCCGGTCAAGGGCATGTACCTTGGTTGTGGGCACATGCCCTGTGGGGAGTGTGCAGGAGGCAGCTGATGGATGTTTCTCTCTCATCGATGTTTCTAACTCTCTATTCCTCTCCCTTCCTCTCTGTAAAAAATCAATAAAATATGTATTTAAAAAAAAAAAAAAGAAAAGTATCTATTTAGATCAGTTGCCCATTTCTTGAAATGGTTGTTTATCTTCTTTTTGTTAAGCTGCATGAGTTCCCTGTAAATGTTGGAGATTAAACCCTTATCGTTGATATCATTGGCAAATATGTTCTCCCATGCAGTGGGCTTTCTTGTTGTTTTATTGATGGTCTCCTTTGCTGTGCAAAAGCTCTTTATTTTGATGTAGCCCCATTTTTTTTTTCTCTTTAGTTTCCATTGCCCTAGGAGCAGTATCATTGAAGAAATTGCTTCGGCATGTGTCAGAGATTTTTCTGGCTGTGGATTCCTCTAGTATTTTTATGGTTTCTTGTCAGATGTTTAAGTCCTTGATCCATTTTGAGTTTATTTTTGTGTATGGTGTAAGTTGGTGGTCTAGTTTCATTTTTTTGCATGTATCTGTCCAATTTTCCCAACACCATTTATTGAAGAGACTGTCTTGACTCCGTTGTATGTTCATGCCTCCTTTGTCAAATATTAATTGAGCGTAGTGATTTGGGTCGATTTCTGGGTTCTTTATTCTATTCCATTGATCTATATGTCTATTCTTGTGCCAGTACCAGGCAGTTTTGAGAACAGTGGCTTTGTAATACAGCTTGAAATCTGGTATTGAGATCCCACCTACTTTATTCTTCTTTCTCAGGATTGCTGTGGCTATTTTGGGTCTTTTTTAATTCCAGATGAATTTTTGGAGAGTTCTTTCTAGGTCTGTGAAATATGCCGTTGGTATTTTAACAGGGAGTGCATTGAATCTATAGATTGCTTTGGGTAGTATGGACATTTTAATAATGTTGAATCTCCCAATCCATGAGCATGGTATGTTCTTCCATCTGTTTACGTCTTCTTCTATTTCTTTTTTCAGTGTCCTGTAGTTTTCCACGTATAGGTCTTTTACCTCCTTAGTTAAGTTTATTCCTAGGTATCTTAATTTTTTTGGTGTGATGGTAAATGGGATTGCTTTTTTAGTCTCTCTTTCTGTAAGTTCACTATTGGTGTATAGAAATGCCGTAGATTTCTTGGCGTTAGTTTTGTATCCTGCTACATTGCTGAATTCATTTATTAAGTCTATTAGTTTTTTGATGGAGTCATTCGGATTTTTTATGTACAATATCATGTCATCTGCAAATAAGGACAGCTTTACTTCTTCTTTTCCAATTTGGATGCCTTTTATTTCTTCTTCTTGTCTAATTGCAATGGCCAATACTTCCAGTACTATGTCGAACAGGAGTGGTGAGAGTGGGCATCCCTGTCTTGTTCCTGTTCTTAGGGGAAATGGTTTTAGTTTTTTTCCCATTGATTATGATGTTAGCTGTGGGTTTATCATATATAGCGTTTATTATGTTGAGGTATGATCCTTCTATTCCCACCTTCTTGAGAGTTTTTATCAAGAAAGGGTGTTGGATTTTGTCAAATGCCTTTTCTGTGTCAATTGATATGACTATGTGATGTTTATATCTCAATTTGTTTATGTGATATATCACGTTTATTGATTTACAGATATTGTACCATCCTTGCATTCCTGGGATAAATCCTACTTGGTCATGGTGTATGATCTTTCTGATGTAGTGCTGGATCCGTTTTGCTAGAATTTTGTTGAGGATTTTGGCATCTATGTTCATGAGGGATATTGGCCTGTAATTCTCTTTCATTGTGTTGTCTTTATCTGGTTTTGGTATTAGGATGATGCTGGATTCATAGAAGGAGCTTGAATTTTTTGGAATAGTCTGAGGAGGATAGGTTTTAGTTCTTCCTTGAATGTTTGGTAAAACTCCCCTGTGAAGCCATCTAGCCCCGGGCTTTTGTTTGCTGGAAGCTTTTTGATGACTGCTTCAATTTCTTCCATAGTTATTGGCCTATTGAGATGTTTATATTCTTCCTGATTGAGTTTTGGAAGGTTATATTTTTCTAGGAATATGTCCATTTCCTCCAGGTTGTCTAGTTTGCTGGAATAGAGTTGTTCATAGTATTTTTTAACAATCCTTTGTATTTCAGTGGGGTCTGTTGTTATTTCACCTCTTTCATTTCTGATTTTGTTTATTTGGGTCCTTTGCTTCTTGGTGAGCCTGGATAGATGTTCATCAATCTTGTTCATCCTTTCAAAGAACCAGCTCTTGGTTTTGTTGATCTTTTGTATTATTTTTTGGGTCTCAATGTCATTTATCTCCACTCAGATCTTTATTGTTTTCTTCCTTCTGCTTACACTGGGTTTTTCTTGTTGCTCTCTAACTCTTTGAGTTGTAGAGTTAGGTAATTTATTACCATTGTTTCTTGTTTTTTGCAGTAGGCTTATAGAGCTATGAACTTCCCTCTCAAGACTGCTTTTGCTGTGTCCCATAGATTTTGGATTGTTGTGTTTTCATTGTCATTTGTTGCCATGATGTTTTTTATTTCTTCCTTGATCTCTTTGGTAACCCAGTCATTGTTTAATAGCATGCTGTTTAGTCTCCATGTGTTTGATTTTTTTGGATTGTTTTTATTGTAGTTGATTTCCAGTTTTATGCCACTGTGATCTGAGAAGATGCTTGATATGATTTCTATCTTCTTGAATATGAAGAGACTTTGCCTATGTCCCAACATATGGTCTATCTTTGAAAATGACCCTTGTGCACTTGAGAAGAATGTATATTCTGTGGCTTTGGGGTGAAATGTTCTGAAGATGTCAATTAATTCCATCTGGTCTAGTAAGTAATTTAGGATTGATGTTTCTTTGCTGACTTTTTGTTTAGAGGATTTTCCCAATGGTGATAGTGGGGTATTAAAGTCTTCTACTATGATTGTATTGCTGTCAATCTCTCCTTTGATATCCTCCAGGAGTTTTTTTTTTATGTATTTGGGTGCTCCTGTATTGGGTGGTATATGTTTACCAGAGTTATTTCTCCTTGTTGGATTGCTCCTTTAGTATTATGAAGTGGCCTTCCTTATCTCTTGTTATGTCCTTCACTTTGAGATCTAATTTGTCAGATATAAGTATTGCTAACCCAACTTTTTTTTTCATTTCCATTTGCCTGAAAAACTTTTTTCCATCCCTTCACCCTCAGTCTGTGTGTGTCTTTTTTTCTGAGGTGGGTTTCTTGTAGACAGCAGATATATGGGTCGTGTTTTCTTATCCAATCTGTTACCCTGTGTCTTTTGATTGGGGCATTTAATCCATTTACATTTAAAGTGGTTATTGATAGGTACTTATTTGTCACCATTTTTATTCTTAACCCCTGTGTTCCTTCTTTGCTTCCTATTTCTTTTTCTTTCTTTCTTTTTTTTTTTTTTTACAGCAGACCTTTTAGCATTTCTTGCATTGCTGGTTTGGTGGTAATAAATTCCCTTAGTCCTTTTTTGAAGTTCCTGATTTCACCTTCAATTTTGATTGATAGCCTTGCTGGGCACAGCATTCTTGGATTCAGAACCTTCCTTTGCATGACTTTGTATATTTCATTCCATTCCCTTCTGGCCTGATGAGTTTCTGTTGAGTTGCTAGTCTGATGGGGGTTCCTTTGTAGGTAACTTTCTGTCTCTCTCTGGCCACTTTTAAGATTCTTACTTTGTCGTTGGTGTTTGCCAATTTAATTATAATATGCCTTGACATCGGTCTTTTGGGGTTCATTTTGCTTGGGACTCTGTGAGCTTCTTAGATTTGTGTGGGTTTTTTCTTCCCTATATCAGGGAAGTTTTCTGTCATTATTTCTTCAAACACATTTTCTTTTCCTTGCTCAGTTTCCTCTCCTTCTGGAACCCCTATTATGCGGATGTTGTTTTGTTTCGTGTTGTCCCAAAGTTCCCTTAGGCTCTCCTCCTGCTTTTTAATTTTTTTTTCTAGAAGCTGCTCTACTTGGGTATTTTTTCCTACCTTGTCTTCTAGTTTACTGATGCGGTCCTCTGCTTCTTCTAGTCTACTCTTGATGCTTTCTATTGAGCTCTTTACAGCAGCGATGTCATTTTTCATTTCTTCTTGGTTCTTCTTCATTCTTGGTTCTTACTCATATTGTCGAATTTGTCTTCCATTCTTTTCAGCCACCTTATGACCATTTTTCTGAATTCTTTCTCTGACAGGTTGCTTGCCTCCATTTTGTTTACTTCCTTTTCTAGTGATGCCTGCTTTTCTTTCATATGTGGGCTGTTTCTTTGTCTCCCCATGGTCTCTCTTCTCCAGTGGTCTGGTTATGTAGTTCTCTCTTTCCTTATCCCCGGCGAAACCTGACCTTTCCGTGGTGGAGTGTAGTGTTCCTTTGAATCCGCGTGTTTGCGCCAATTTGGGACCGGTGCTCTGGGGTTCGCAGGTGTTCAGTGGGTGCCGCAGTTGTAGATTTTCAGGCTTCCGATAACATCCACTTTCCCCTTCAAGATGGCGCAGTCTCCGCATCCAAGCTGGTGGCTCTGGGAGGGAACCCAGCAGCAGTGGGGACTGCCTGGTCAGCAGTCCCCCACCTTTTCCTGGAGTATAGCTGTCCCTTAACTCACCAACAGATATTCCCCGTGCGACCCTCAGCTGTTCTTTCTATCTGCTCCGGGACAAGGCTCAGGACACATCTGTCTATTCCACCGCCATATTTTTTCCCTCTAAGTTATGAAATTTTTATTAAAATGTTACTTACATACTGTTATATTGGCTGGGCCATAAAAATATTTGTTGTGGGCTGCATGCAGTGAGTTTGACATGCTTGGGATAGAGGAACAAGTTAAACAACTGAAAGAAATGTGATAAATCCAGAAGGTGGAACTCTATATGAGACAATTGGCCTGTTTTCTTAAAAAAGTAAGGGACAAAGGACTGGCGGGGGCAGTGACACAGCAGGCAAGGTTGCTTTGAAGTGTTGATGTGACCAACAAAACAACACAACAGCTATGAAATATTTTTCTGAGACAATTGGGGAAACTATGGATTAGATCGGGGTCCTCAAACTTTTTAAACAGGGGGCCAGTTCACTGTCCCTCAGACCATTGGAGGGCCGGACTATAGTTTAAAAAAAAACAACTATGAACAAATTCCTATGTGCACTGTGGGCCCGGGACGAGTCGGCTGCTAAGCAGGACAGGCAGCGGCACCTGGCGGGCCGGATAAATGTCCTCGGCAGGCCACATGTGGCCCGTGGGCCATAGTTTGAGGACCTCTGGATTAGATATTAGGTAATACTGGGAAATTATTGTTGTTAATTTTCTTTTTTTAAAGCACTATGGCCTTTTAAGACCCAAATTCAAGTCATTTTTAAAAAATATGTTTTTATTAATTTCAGAGAGGAAGGGAGTGGGAGAGCAACATCAATGATAAGAGAGAATCGTTGATTGGCTGCCTCCTGCATGCCCCCTATGGGGATCAAGCCTGTAACCCGGTCATGTGCCCTTGACTGGAATCAAACCCAGGACCCTTCAGTCCACAGGCCAACACACTCTAACCACTGAGCCAAACCGGCTAGGGCTGTTATTAATTTTCTTGAATCTGATCATGGTTTTGTGGTTTTGAAGAGAATGTACTTTTAGGATATGCATGCTGAAATCTTCACTGTATTCAGGAAGTGAAATATGATATTTATGAATTAATTTAAAATGGTTCAGCAAGATCAACCAACCAACCAACCAACCAACTAACCAACCCTATATACATATAGGCAAATGATAACAATTGTTGAATGTAGGTGGTGGGCATAGGGATTCATTAACCTGTTATTTCAACTTTTTTTAATGTTTGAAATTTATCATAATAAAGTTTGGGGAAAAATCTCTCCTCCAAGACAGCCCATTGGATAATGTTCTATACTTCATTTGGATGAAAAATAGGAGTTCTGTGGAAAGTGACCTCACAGGGTGATCTGATCATAAATTCCTAATTGGTCCTAACTGGTTTGGCTCAGTGAATAGAGCATCAGGCCCCAGGTTCATTTCTGGTCAAGGGCACGTACCTTGGTTGCAGGCTCAATCCCTGGCCCTGGTAAGGGTGTATGCAGGAGGTGACCAATCGATGTGTCTCTCTCACATCGATGTTTCTCTCTCTGTCTCTCCCTCTCACATCCACTTTCTCTAAAAATCATGGGAAAAATATCCTTGGGTCAACAACAAGTTTCTAACTGGGCAGGTTATAGTGGGTAGTCAAGCTCCAGGCACGTAACTTCTTTGGTAAAGGCTCTTTGCCTTGAGCAAGGCCTGTCCATTATTTCTGTGCATTTAGGTTAACATACCTTTGAAACACCCCTCCTAAAGAGTGACTCCTCAAGAGAGCACATAATCTCATTAATTTCCTGTAATCTATTCTCAACCTTTCTTTCTCCCACCTTCATGTAATCTTCCTTACTTCCCTCCTTAAATTCAAATGCATAAAAGAAATTGCAACACCGTCATTCTCAACCTGTTTGTTGCACAGTTGTCTAGAGCATCATCCTGTACACCGAAAGGTGACAGGTTTGATTCCTAGTCAGGTTGTAGGTTCAATTTCCCATGGGGCACATATAGAAAGCAACCAATCAATATTTCTCTCACACATTGATGTTTCTTTCTCTCTTTTTTCTCTCTCTCTCTCCCTTCCTCTCTTTAAAATCAATTAAAAAAAACCAAACACCCCAAAACAAAAAACTGTGATTCTATGGAGCATTTGAAATCTTGCTCCCTGGCATATGTTGTTTGGCTCAAATAAACTCCTATAAAAATTCTCTACTGGCCGCCAGGGCAATATGGCTGAGGTGGTTGGTTCTGTGTCGACCTATGAACCAGGAGGTCATGGTATGATTCCCACTCAAGGCACATGCCCAGGTTTGGGGCTCAATCCCCAGTAGGGGGTGTTCAGGAGGCAGCTGATAAATGATTCATCAGTGTTTCTCCCTCCTTTCCCTTCCTCTCTCTGAAATCAATAAAAAAACAACAATATATTTTTTAAAATTCTCTACAGGTTTGGACGATTCTTACATGGACATTAGTATACTCACTTTTGTATATATAACTGTGCAACTCTTATGTAAATGAAGGCGGATCAAAAGCCCAATTTATATGTAAGAAAGGTTTGGGAAAACAGAATTCATTTGGGAAATGTGAGACCTGTGAGGCAGTAAGCTGTCGTGCTCCAGGGGAGCAAAGGGACTGGGGTGAAGCTAGGGAGGTGGCATGAGTGGAATGGGGAAGGGCCTTGAATGCCAGGATAAAGAGCCTGATTTCTTCTGTGGGACTTAGACAAGCTGCTAAATGGCAGGATCAACTTTGGTATTTTTAAAAAATACACATTTTTATTGATTTCAGAAATGAAGGGAGAGAGAGAGAGAAAGAGAGAGAGAGAGGAGAGAGTCATAAATTGGCTGCCTCCTGCACGCCCAGACTGGGTATTGAGCCTGCAACCCGGTCATGTGCCCTGACCTGGAATTGAACCATGACTTCTTGGTTCATGGGTCAACACTCAGCCACTGAGCCATGCTAGCCAGGTAACTGTGGTATTTTAGTTGGGCGTGGTGAGGATATTGAACTGGAGCGTTGATCTCAAGAGCCTTTAGAGGCAAGGCAGACTGCGAGTTCCCTCTGAAGGGACCAGCTGCCACTTGGGGACAGCTGCTATTCCCTCCAAAGGGTTGAACTGTATGTGAGCCTAGCAAATTTCTCAAATACAGCCACAGTTCTTTTTTTAAAATGTGAAATCTTCTAGTTTATAGTGTTGACCCACTTAAAAACAAAAGCAAAGCAAACCACTGTGGGAGGCAGACAAAGCAGATTTGAGGCCCTGATCAGGCTTGGGACCACCATTCCCAGGCTAGAGGCTGGAGGTAAGTTAGGAGCTGTGATAATCCAGATGTCAGTGCTGGTGGCTGACCTCAGGTGATGGTGAAGAGATTGATTGGTAGAGACCTGATTGCAGAGATACCCAGAGGTGGACTTCATTCAGGAGACTTGGTGACTAAGCTGAAAAGGGGAGGGGGGAGTCCAGGGTGACATTCTGGCGATGGAATCACAGAGGACAGAGTGTGGGGGAAAGGAGTGTCTCTGTCTAGGGACATGGCCTTTGAAGGGCCTTTGGGCCCTCCTGCAACAGGCTGGAGACCTGGAGAGAGGATGAGCTGGAGTCCCTGGGATAGGCATCTTTGCTGGAGGAGGAGCTCTCTGGAGAGAGGCAGAGGCAGGAAAGGGCTAAGGACAGAATGGAAGAGAAGGGAGGGGATGGAGAAGGAAAGGTAAGACTTTATGGGGCAAAAGAGGCCATCCTTGGTGCTGACTCAATGTATTCCTGATCCTTTACAACTCTGCCATGCCCTAAACAGATGAATAAGTGGGGCCTAATACAAAATCCTGACACAATCCCTAGGACCTGTCCTCCAGGTTGACTGGCTTACTCATCAAGAACTGTGGGTCCAAATCCACAGAATGAAATTTAGGCCAACCCACATGCTTACCACTTATCTCCATCAAGGTCATCAGACCTGGACCAAGGCTGGAATGCAGGTTGTCCATGCCCTGGAATTAGTCTGATCTAAGCCTGCCAAACCCGTGGAGTGGTGGTGGGCTCCTCTTCCTCACCACCTTTATTTATTTGTTTGTTTGTTTAATCTTCATTGTTGGAAGTATTACAGATGCCGGCCTTGACCCCTTCTAGCCTGCATCTGTCCCTCCCCCATTCTTCCCCATTTCAGAGTAAGGAAAAAGGGACCTTTGTTGGGCAGTTACTATGTGTTGGATTGTGTCAGGTACTGTCTAGTTTGATGGTATATCAGACCTGCACAATAGGTATTCTCGTTATTTCACATTGATCACAACATTCATTCATTCATTCATTCACTCACTCAGTATATATTTACCCAGTATCTTTTATGGGCCATGGAACTGCATTAGCACTGTAGATACAAAAGTCAGAAACACTAGAAATGGAATCAGAACACTAGGAAAGTGGGTTCGTATGTTGTTTTTCATATTACACAGGAATGATCTCCACCTCCATCCCATTTCTGGCCCAACTCCATCCAGATTTTGCATACTCCTTAGGGGACTGTATCAGAATGTTGGCAGGGGAAGAGGGGCTTTGAAACATACTCTGAAAAATCTTCCCATATGTTTCTGATTTGGCAGGCTACAATAACCAGAAAATTCTCCTATTAAAACTCTTTGAAATGTGTGATAAAATTTAAAAATTTTATTTTAAATGCATAGCTGAGCTCCCATGAAAGAAAGGGAAATCTCAGGAGTCCAGAAAGAAATAGGGGAGATGACAGCCAGCGAGTTGATAATGTGTCTTCCCTTAGGTGTCAATGAGAGTCAATAACCAGGAGTGACAGGAGATGAGGCTCTGCACTAGGTTTGCCAGAAAAAAAATATAGGATAATACAGGGTGTGTGTGTGTGTGTGTGAAATACACAGACAGCCCTGGCCAGATAGCTCAGTTGGAGCATCATCCAGATATCCAAGTCTGCAGGTTCGATCCCCTGTTCAGGCACATACAAGAAATAATCAATGAATGCATAAATAAGTGGAACACAAATTGGTTTCTCTCTTGTTCTCTCAAGCCAATTTCTTTTCCAATTTTTTTTAAAGCCACACTCACAGTGAAAGGATAGACTAGAGATAATGTGTGTACCCAGGAAAGTCCTAAGCTTGCTTGCCTCAGCCTGGAAGGGTAGGGAGGTAATTTTATACTTTGCTAAGTCAAGTATGCAGTTAGAGGTTGAATGGCCACTACTAAAAGGTAAGAAATAGAGTGTATAATAATTATGGGAGTAAGCAGTTTTAGCCCCCACTCTTTGAACTCTGGTGGAGATAGGAACTGGAGATTGAGTTAATCACCAATGGCCAAAAATTTTTAAAAAAAAATAAGTTTTTATTGATTTCAGAGAGGAAGGGAGAGAGTTAGAAACATCAATGATGAGAGAGATTCATTGATCAGCTGCCTCCTGCATGCCCCCTACTGGGGATCAAACCTGCAACCTGGGCATGTGCCCTGACTGGGAATCAAAGTGTGACCTCCTGGTTCATACATAGGTCGATGCTCAACCACTGAGCTGCACTGGCTGGGCTGAAAGCACCCCTTTAAAAATAGGGGGAAAAGGCACAGAAACAATGGACAGGGATTGCTTAAGGCAAAGATAAACCTTTCACTACAGAAAAGTTTTATGCCTGGGTATGATCATCCACCATGACCTGCCCAGTTAGGAATTTAGGATCAGATCACACTGTGAGGTGACTTTCCACAGAACCCCTTCTTTCATCCAAAAATCTACACAGAATGATCTTGATAATGCAGAATAAGATGAAACTCTCTCAAATGTTTGTGTACAGCTTTTAATGAATGGGGAAAATACTACATAAAAATGCTGTTACACAAGGCAATATACAAATATACTGGTGGTCATTCCTGGGTAGCGGGTGGGGGTGATATTTATCTTCTTTTTTATTTACTTATTTTATTTTATTTTTTATATATTTTATTGATTTTTTACAGAGAGGAAGGGAGAGGGATAGAGAAGAGAGAGAAACATCGACCAGCTGCCTCCTGCACACCCCCTACCGGGGATGTGCCCACAACCAAGGTACATGCCCTTGACCGGAATCGAACCTGGGACCTTTCAGTCCACAGGCTGATGCTCTATCCACTGAGCCAAACTGGTTTTGGCAATATTTATCTTCTTATGTATGTATGCATGTGTTCTGAGTTCTCAACATTTATATACTCAGCATCTTGAGATTCATTTAATGAATAGAACAAGAAAGTAAATGTAAACCCGTCAGGAGATTTGGCACAATGGCCAACAAAATAAAAATATATAAATAATAAAATAAAATAAGGAAAAAAGAAAAGCTTGCCCCATATCACCACTTCTGTTCAACATTGTATGGGTGGTACTAGCCAGTACAGCAAAACAGGAAAAATAAACTGATGTTGTATTTGAATTGGAATATGCTGTTTTGGTTCACACACAAAAAAGAACTATATATCTGACTATATATTACTGAGGGTTTCTCTATTTATGGGAGACTCACCAATATTTGAAAAAATTAATTTGTTATTGGCATGTTTGAGTTTCTTAAATTAGAATTTTAAAGCTTTTCATAAGTGGTTTCGGGCCAACCCCAGAAGGAAACGTATTTTCTGTACACACAATTGTCCTGCTGTGTTAGCTCCTCGGTTTGCAAGAAGGATGCACTTTAAAAGAAGGAAGTTATATAATTTTAAAGCCCCTATTAATTTGTAAAAACAACTGGCTCTGCTATAAACTCTGGCAAAAAGGCAGTAATTTGATTTGCACTTAAATGGTATTTTTGCAGTGAAATTATCATTAAAGTGATATATGATTCCAACAAATCCAACATAGTTTTATTGTGTTACAAGGTACTGTATTAATTTGCCAAAATTTTGTCATTTGGTGAAGGAATTACCTTCCTTAGATTTGTATTTCCAAGTCTTTATGACTTAGAATGCTATATTTAACTGAAAATTATTACCTACATTTTGCTGCACTCTAAACTTAAACAGAGGAACAATGGTTCACATCTTTTAGTTTTCTTCCCCCCCCCCCCACATCTTTTAGCATTTTACATTTGTGTAACATAAAATTTCCATGTAACTTATAAAAAACCCTGGGGCGGGGGTGGTCTGGAGGGGGCCATGTGTCAAAAATCACACTTGTGTAATTGCTAAATCATGATATGTCAGCTTATTGGAATGTAATTATATTTTGAAGTAATCGTGACCACAAAACATTTTTTCTGAAAGGAAACTTGTGCCAGGCTGGTGTGGCTCCATGGTTGAGCATTGACCTGTGAATCAGGAGGTCGAGGTTTGATTCCCAGTGCGGCACATGCCCGTGTTGCAGGCTCGATCCCCAGTGGGGAGTGTGTAGGAGGCAGCCAATCAACAATTCTCTCTCAGCATTGATATCTCTATCTTGTTCTCTCCCTCTTCCTTCCTCTCTCTGAAATCAATTAAAAAGTATTTAAAACTTGTGAATTATTTGACTTACAAACCAATTTCAGCCCAAATTCCATGTACTTAATGCTTCTAATAATATGGTACCCACAAGGGGAAAAACAGTTGACTTACGTTAACCACTAAATGCAGTGCAGTGGTTTTCATTCCTGGGAAACCCTTATTTCCAATTAATGGAGGCCAGGTGTCATCTGAAAAACAATACACAAAGTTTGTATTTCAGGGCATGTAATTACAAACACTACATAGTTTTGCTAATACTGACAGTTGTTGTATACAGAGTATTCTGCCCTTATTTCATAACTAGAGGCCTGGTGCAGGGATTCGTGCACTTTGAAAGGAAATTAATTAGAAGGTGGCTGGCGAGGTGGGACTGGGTGAGATGGGTCGGATACACCCTGGAGCCAACTTCCGGAGGTCCCTCCCCGGCCAGCAGCACCTGGGGTGGCGCCAGGGCTCAAAGGGCATCTGTGGAGTGAGCAGGGTCCCTCCAGCAGTTGGGGTCCCTCGGCCTGGCCTGTGGAGATTGGGCTGAAACCAGCAGTCTGACACCCCCCCCCCAGGGGTCCCAGAGTGGGAGAGGGCACTCTGCAAAGTTGCTGTGCTTGGCAGCTCCTGCATTGAGTGTCTGCCCCTTGGTGGTCAGTGTGCGTCAGTGTGCCGATCGGCCAGTCAGCCAGTTGCTTAGCCTTTTACATATATAGGTGTTTAATGTAAGTGCCTAACTTGTCAAGTTTCCTATAAAAGAGAAAGTTAATATATGCATGTAAATCACAGAAATAGTATATGAAATGATTTAAAAATTATTGGGGTTTTTTCTAATTAAAATATTGCCTACAAAATCCATATGATTATCTCAATAGATGTAGTAAAAGCATTTGAATATGGAGCTACCATTTGACTCAGTGATCCCACTCCTAGTAATATATCCTGAGAAACCCGAAACACCAATCAGAAAGAATGTATGCACCCGTATGTTCATAACAGCACAATTTACAATAGCTACGATCTGGAAACAGCACAAGTGCCCATCAGGAGATGAGTGGATAAAAAAGCTGTAGAACATTTTTTTTTTTTCTTAATTAAATCTTTATTGTTCAGATTATTACAGGTGTTCCACTTTTTTTCCCCCCATAGCTCCACTCCACCTGATTCCCCACCCCACCCCATGCCCTTACCCCCCGCCACTGTCTTCATCCATAGGAGTAAGATTTTTGTCCAATCTCTTCCCGCACCCTCACACTTGCTTCCCCTGAGAATCGTCAGTCCACTCCCTTTCTATGTCCCTGATTCTATTATATTCACCAGTCCATTCTGTTCTTCAGATTTTTTATTCACTTGATTTTTAGATTCACTTGTTGGTAGGTATGTATTTGATGTCATTTTGTTGTTCATAATTTTTATCTTTACCTTTTTCTTCTTCTTCTTCTTCTTAAAGAATACCCTTCAGCATTTCATGTAATCCTGGTTTGGTGGCGATGAACTCCTTTAGCTTTTTCTTGTCTGTGAAGCTCTTTATCTGACCTTCAACTCTGAATGATAGCTTTGCTGGGTAGAGTAATCTTGGTTGTAGGTTCTTGCTGTTCATCACTTTGAATATTTCTTGCCACTCCCTTCTGGCCTGCATAGTTTCTGCCGAGAAATCAGCTGACAGTCGTATGGGTACTCCCTTGTAGGTAATTATCTGTTTTTCTCTTGCTGCTTTTAATATTCTCTCTTTGTCTTTTGCCCTTGGCATTTTAATTATGATGTGTCTTGGTGTGGTCCTCTTTGGGTTCCTCTTGTATGGGGTTCTGTGCGCTTCCTGAACTTGTAAGTCTATTTCTTTCACCAGGTAGGGAAAGTTTTCTGTCATTATTTCTTCTAATAGGTTTTCAATATTTTGCTCTCTCCCTTCTTCTGGCACCCCAAAAATTCGGATGTTGTTTCGCTTAAAGTTGTCCCAGAGGCTCCTTACATTATCTTCATATTTTTGGATTCTTTTTTCTTTTTGTTTTTCTGGTTGGATGTTTTTTGTTTCCACATATTTCAGATCTTTGGTTTGATTCTTGGGGTATGTTGATCTACAGTTGAGTTTCTGTATATTCTTTATTTCAGACAGTGTATGCTTCATTTCTGACTGGTCCTTTTCCATTTTTTTGGCATTCTCATTAAGGTCCTTGAAGGTCTCACTAAGCTCCTCAGAAGTGTCATCCAGTTTCTCGGCAGTTTTTAGAAGATTCTTGAGTAACCTTATAAATGTGATTCTGAACTCTATGTCATCCAGTAGTTTGCTTTCCTCCGTTTCTTTCATTCGTGACATGTTTCTTTGTCTCCGCATTTTGGCTGCTTCCCTGTGTTGATGGAGTAGCTTTGTGTGGTAGGTGATCTATAGGGGGCAGTAGCTCAGCCTCCCCAATCACCTGATGTGGATGCTCTTGGTACACCCCTTTGTGGGTTGAGTGCAAAGTCTTGGTGTAGTTAAGCCTGAATTGCTGTTGGTACGCTGGGAGGAATTGACCTCCAGGCCAATTAGCTGTGAGCACTCCCTGTGTCTATAATGGAAGAACTGCTGCGCTGAAGACACGCTTATGGGGCAGGACTTGTTTCAGTGGGGCTTTGGTGCTCACTGAGTCTGCCTCTTGAATGTGTCACTTATGGATGTGAGGAGTTGAAATCTGGTGTCTCACACTGACCACTAGGTACACTGGCTTCTGGATCTCCAATGGGGTGCAGGTCAGCTACTGTCTGAGGCCACTCAGCAGGAGCTACAGTGAGAGCTGCAGTTTTCTCCTCTTTGCTTGGGGTTTGGAGGTTTTGGAGCTGTCTGACCCGGGCTGCAAGTTTTCTAGGTTAAGCTGCAATAGGGCAGGCTTTCTTATGCTAATTGAGCTGCTTGGAGCTTGGGTGGGTTTGTAGGTTGTGTGGGGCGGGGTCTCAGGGCGTCACTAGGTTAGGGCGTGGCAAACAGCAATGGCTGCTAGTAAGCCCGCTCTGTGTCCCGACCGTGTCCTGGAATCCTGTGCCCCAGTGCCGTAAACAATTATTCCTGCGCGCAGCTCTGCTAGCAAGCCACTCTCACTGGCAGACAGTCCAGCTTCTCCCCGTAGGAGTTTGGGTCCCCCGCGTCTCCCCAGAGACTGGATTTCAGAGTAATCGGGGGCTTGTCTCCGTTGGGGTTGAAAAAAGCAACGCACCCAGTCGCCCGCCGCCAGCCCGGATCCCGCGCCTCCGTACCTCAGCTTTTCAGCGCTCGTGCACGTCTCAATGCTCTTTTCTCTTTCCTTCTAGTTGTAGAACTTCCACTCAGCCAGCTTTCCCGTGGTTCTGGGTGATAGACGTTTTATCTTTTAGTTGCAGTTTAAATTGTTGTCGGAGGCAGCAGTTTAGGTGTTTACCTATGCCGCCATCTTGGATTCTCCCTGTAGAACATTTATACCATGGAATACTATATAGCACTAAGAAAGAAGAATCTCTTACCCTTTGAGACAGCATGGAGGGCCCTTAAGAGTATCATGATAAGTAAAATAAGTGAGTCATAAAAAGACAAGTATCACATGATCGCACTCATATGTGGAATCTAATTAACAAAATAAACTGATGAACAGAGAGGATCCGGAGACATGGAATCATGGAACAGATGTGGAATCTCAGAGGGAAGGTGGGCAAGGGTGGATGGGTGGGAGGTAATCAACCACAGACTTTGTATATATATATGCATAATCCTTATGCATATATATGGACAGGGACTATTCAGTGGTGAAAGCCTGGGGCAAGGGTGGGAGTGGGCTGAAAGGGGTTAACGGAAGAAAAAAGGGGACATATATAAGACTTTCAACAATAAAGATTTTTTTTAAAAAGCATTTGACAAAATTCTACATCCTTTCATGATAAAAAACACTCAACAAACTAGGAATAGAAGGAAACTTCCTCCATATGATGAGGGGCTTCTACAGAAATACCCATATTGCCCTGATTAGGTATCTTGGTTGGTGCATCCTCCCTATACACCTGGGACCTTGGTCAGGGCATATACAGGAACCAACCAATGAAGGTATAAATAAGTGGAACAATAAAACCAATAACTTTAAAAACGTTTAAAAGAAAAACCCATAGCAAACATCATACTAAAATTAAAGAAGACCCAAATAGATGGAAAGACATGGATTGGGAAGACTTGCTATTGTTAAGATGTCAATACTTCAGTACTCAATTGACCTACAGTCCCTATCTTTTTAAAATATATTTTAATTAATTTTTTAGAGAGAGAGGAAGGGAAAGGGAGAGAAAAACATAGATGTGAGATAGAAACATCAACTGGCTGCCTCCTGCACGCCCCCTACTGGAGATAGAGCCCTGACGGGGGAATTGAACCTGTGACTCTGGTGCATGGGATGACGCTCAACCAACTGAGCCACATGGGCCAGGGCGACCTGTAGTCCCTTTTAAAAACCCCAGCTGGGGGAGGGGGGAGCAGGTATGGGGTGGAGGCGGTCAAAGAAGGGGAAAGGGGACATATGTCATACTTTGAACAATACAGATAAATTTAAAAAATAAAAGCCAGCTGACTCCCCATCCAGAAATGGACAGGCTGTACCTAAAATTCATGGAAATTCATAATGAAAGTTAAGACCAGGAATAAATCAAGATGTCTACTCTCCCCACTTCTATTCAACATTGAGGGTTCAATTAGAGAAGAAAAGCAAATAAGGTATTCAGATTGGAACAGAAAAAGTAAAACTCATTTACACATGTCATAATCTTGTATATAGAAAATTCTAAGAAATCCAAAAAAATTACTAGAACTAATAAGAGTTCAGCCAGGAACCAAGATTAATATACAGAAATCAGTGATACTTGTATTCACTTAACAAACAATCCAAAAGGAAATTAAGAATTTCATTAAAAGAAGAAAATACTTAGGAATAAATTTAACAAAGGAAGTATAAGATTTAATTTCTTTCAATAACATTTTGTAGTTCTCTCTAAAAAAATCAATCAAAATAAGTATTTTTTAAAAGGACACACTTCAAATCTTCTAAATTTATACTTTATACTTCTAAATTTAACAAAAGAAGTATAAGATTTAATTTCTTTCAATAACATTTTGTAGTTCTCTCTAAAAAAAATCAATCAAAATAAATATTTTTTAAAAGGACACACTTCGCTGTATGTAAATTTATCTAAAATTATCTTGGTGGTTCATTTTTCCATATTTTATGTTTTAGGTTCATTAGTTTCGTCCTTTTTTCTTTTTAAAAACATGTTTTTTATTGATTTCAGAGAGAGGAAGGGAGAGGGAGACAGAGATAGAAACATCAGTGATGAGAGAGAATCATTGATCTGCATACCCCCTGCTGGGGATTGAGCCCACAACCCGGGCATGTGCCTTGACCAGGAATCGAACTGTGACCTCCCGGTTCATAGGTCAGCACTCAACCATTGAGCAACATTGGCTGGCAGATCTCTCCTGTTTTTCAGTGCTAATGGAATTCTACTGAGTAGGTTTGAAAATGCTAATAAGAGACTTAGCAAGAGAAGTATAAAATGTCTGCTCTTGCCATACAGTTGCAGAAATGCAGACATCATTGAATACCAGAAAGCTATTTCTGACAAAGTAGTAAATTGAGAGGATTCACAAAAGTATCAGTTCTGCACTCCTGTTTGATGTGAAATGTGCAAATGTGTACTCCTCTTCTAGAAGCAGTGTTTGTTCAAATGAGTCTTCTAAGACACCCAGACTTCAGGGTTTTTAACTATATTCTGTGAACTGTAACCAATAATCCATAAAAGTCTGCGTTCCAGTTATCTTATTTAATAATCTGTTGCCCTTGTAATGATGTTTAATCTGATGTATATGCTCTCTGAAAGATACAGATAATTAAAGTTCATTTTGTTAAGCCAGGAAAAGGATCATTGGCACTTTTTTCCTTTTCCTACCTGCAAAAATTTAATAAAACTCAAAATCTATTGGATTTATTGTTCAGAGGGTTGTAGAGACTGAGTTTAAATTTATAGGGCTCAAAATAAATTTATAAGGCTAAGAAGTGAAAGCAGAACATTAAGAGTAAGTGTTGAATGATTTAATTAGTGACTGAATAATTTAGCTGTTTATTAACAGATTAAGATGCCAGCTGGGCCTCCTAGACCTTTGTAAGTCAGTTCAATTATAAATTATTTTATTCATTAATTTACCCAGCAAATACTTCAACCCCGCTCCTGGTTACCAAGTACTAGTATCAATCAGGGAGCAGGCAGGAGAGCAGAAACTAAAATTTATGATTTACCAGAACCGAGGAGCTCTAAGTTGTATCTCCATGCAGCTGGTATTCAGAACTGGAAGGAACACTGAGGACAGGGTACCTTGGGCGGTGCCAGACGACGGAGGAAGCAGGAGGAGGAGTGTTGTGACTGGTGCTCACTTCTGAAGAGGAGCTATGGGCTATGTGCTGCAAGTAGTTGGGGGCAGAAGCCAAATGCTGCTGCTTAAGACAATCTCTGGAAAAGTGGAAGGAAGTCCTTTTCCTTCTTTCTCCATCTTCTGATGATGTCCCTTTTAGTGCTTCCTGTTGTCAGAAGAAACACAGCTGGCAAGATAAATAGGCCTTCATAGATGGGAGAGATTGTGAAAGTTATTTGATCATGTCTTTGACCTTGAACTCAGCGCTGAGCACCTTGCCAATGTAGATGGGTTTCTGGTATCCCCTGGCATAAAGAGACATCTCAAGTAATCTAATTACCACTCATGGTTTCTTGAGATGAAGTGCCTATTGAATCCAATGCCAGGGGAAAACAAGTGGCTGAGGAAAACTTTAGGAGTGGTGGGTTGGGCTGGCTATTTCTGATGGCACTCCAGAGTTACAGAAAGAAAAGAATTAGATTGGGGCTTGAAATTCTCAGTGCAGGGCATGGTCAAAGAACCAGAGAGGTTTTGTGTGGCTGTATCAGCTACACAACTTATGCTAGAATTTAGTGCCTTGTCTCTCCGTTTCTGAGGGTCTGGAATTCAGGAGTGGCTTATCTGGATAGTTCTGGCTCTCATATTGGCTTGGGCTGCTGTCAGCGGGAAAGCTGAAGGACCCCCTCCGAAGGTACTGCTTCACATGGCTGTAAAGTTGGTGCTTGTATGATGTCTACTTTTCCTTTCAGTTCTAGCAGTTTTTGCTTCATGTATTTCGAAACAATGTTTTTAGATGCATACATATTTCAGATAGTTACGTCTTTTTGGTTAGTGGACTCTTTTTCATTATGTAATTCCATCTTTATTCCTAATAATTTCCCCAGTTCTGAAGTGTACTTTGTTTGATATTAATCTAATCTAATCTAAATGTAGCCAGTCCAGTTAAGAAATAGTGTTTGTGTGCTTTATCATTTTCCATCCTTTTACTTTAAAAAGAAAATGTTTTTATTGATTTTTTAGAGAGAGGAAGGGAAAGGTATAAGAAACATTGATGAGAGAGAAACATCACTGCTCTGTTACCTCCTGCATGCCCTCTACTGGGGATGGAGTCTGAAACCGGGGCATGTGCCCTGACCGGGACTGGAACCGTGACTGGAACCGGAAATGGAACCGTGACCTTCTGGTTCACTGAACCACACTGGCCGGGCCATCCTTTTACTTTTAACCTATCTATATCATTATATTTCAAGTTGGTTTCTTGTAAACAGAATAGATATTGTTTTTTAAATACAATCTGATTATCTATTTTCCTTTTTGGTAGAAGTACTTTATGTATTACAGAATTATTTGACTGTTGTCTGCTTTGGCTAGAATTTTTTTTCATTGAAAAGAAGAGTTTGATGTATAATATCAGTTGGTAACTTGGTGTATAATACATATTAAAATAAAGTTTTGTGCTAGCTTTACCCATTCGTGTCTTATCAAAAAATTAATTTTGCCCTAGCCGGGTGCTCAGGGGTTAGAGCCGTGGCCGGAGGACTGGGGGTCCTGGATTTGATTCCGGACAATGGCACGCATCTCGTTGCAGGCTTGATCCCCGACTCCAGTCAGGGTGTGTGTGGGGCAACCAATTGATGTGTCTCTCATATCGATGCTTCTCTCTCTCTGTCTCTTCCTCCCTTTCACTCTCTCTAAAAATCAATGGAAAAAATATCTTCAGGTGAGGCTTAACAAAAAAACAATAGTTATTATTTTAATAATAATTTTATTTTTTCCACCACCACTTATCCATCCATGGTCTCTGTCACCTCCATCCCCCTCCCATAATCACCACACTGTTGTCCATGTCCATTAGTTATTAGTTCTCTTTTTTCCTTTTTAAAATTTATTATTTTTTCTCATCACCTTTACTCCCTCTAGGCCCTCCCCCTCCACCCCTGCAATCACACTGTTGTCTGTGTCCATTTTTTTTTTTCTTCTCAGTCTCTCCACTCCCCTAACCCTCCCCTCCTTCCTCCTTCCCCCCATCCCCTAGAACTGTCTGCCTGCTCTCTATTTATGAGTTTCTCTCTATTTTGCTTGGTAGTTCAGTTTGTTCATTAAATTCCACATCTTAGTAAAACCATGTGGTACCGGTCTTTCTCTGACTGGCTTATTTCACTTGGCATAAAGTTCTCCAGGTCCATCCATGCTGTCGTAAAGGGTAAAATTTTCTTCCTTTTTATGGTAGAGTAGTATTTCATTGTGTAAATGTACCAGAGCCTTTTTATCCACTCATCTACTGATGGACACGTGGACTGTTTCCAAATCTTGGCTCTTGTAAATAACGCTGCAATGAACATAGAGGTGCATATATTCTTTCAAATTAATGTTTTGGGTTTCTTTGGATAAATTCCCAGAAGTGGAATTGCTGGGTCATAAGGCAGTTCCACTTTTAATTTTTTCAGGTAACTTCATACTGTTCTCCACAGTGGCTGCACCAGTCTGCATTCCCACCAACAGAGCATGAGGGTTCCCTTTTCTCCCCATCCTCACCAACACTTGTTGTTTGTTGATTTATTGATGATAGCCATTCTGACAGGTGTGAGGTACTTTGGTTAGATTTTTTAAAAAATTAAAAATTTACAAAGAGTAAAATTGATTCTTTTTCTGCTTACAATTCTGTGTGTTTTAGCACATTTATAGACTTATAACTACCATAATTAGGATACAGAACAGTTCTATCACCCTCAAAAAACTCCCTCATGTTGCCCCAACCCCTAATTCCTGGCCATATTGATCTGTTCTCCATCTCTATAGTCTTGCCTTTTCTAGAATTTCATATAAAGGAAATCACCATATGCAACGTTTTTTCTGCTTTTCTTTTTTGAATTTAACATTTTTATATTGACTTCTTTCACTCAGCAGAGTGCTTTTGAGATTTATCCACATTATTGCATGTATCAATGGCTCACTCATTATTATTTAATCAATTTTTTTGTTAATCCTCACCTGAGGATATTTTTTCCATTTATTTTTTTATAAAGAGTGGAAGGGAGGGAGGGAGACAGAAGGAAACGTCCATACATCGATGTGAAAGAGAGACGTCGATTGGTTGCTTCCCACATGTGCCCTGACCAGGGCCGGAGCCTGCAACTGAGGTACCTGCCCTTGACCAGAATTGAACCCAAGACCCTTCAGTCCTCGGGCGGACACTCTAATGACTGAGCCAAACAAGCTAGGGCCCTTTTTATTTAGTAGCTTCCATTGTATGGATTTACTGCAGTTTATTTTTTTCACTTGTTGGGTTGTTTCCTGATTTTGGCAATTATACCCTTTAGGCACATCCATCTACTTACAGGGTTTAAGAGAATTTTTGTGTGTGTATGTAAACATAAGTTTTAATTTCTCCAGGGAAAATACCTAGGAGTGGGATAGCAAGGTTATATGGTAAATTATAGGGTAAGTGTATGGCAAGTGTGTTTAACTTTGTAGGAATTACTGAGTGACTATCACCTGGCATTCCTTGATACCAATATAGAGAGCTCCGGTTGCTTCATTCCTGACACTTGGTATTACAGTTTAAAAATGTTAACTATTCTAATAGTGTGAGTTGAATGTCATAATGGTTTTAATTTGCATGTCCCTAATGACTAGTGATGTGAAGCATCTTTTCACGTGCTTATTTGGGATATGTTTATTTTTCTAGGTGCAGCGGTTGTTAAGATCTTTTGCCTATTTTTGTTTTTTAATCATCCCCCAAGGGTATGTATGTTGAGAGAGGAAGGGAGAGAGACATCAATTGGTTGCTGCTCCTACATGCCCTGACCAGGAATCAAACCGAAACCTGGGTATGTGCCACGACTGGAAATTGAACCTACGATCCTTTTGGTGTACAGGACGATGCTCCAACCAACTGAGCCACCCAGCCAGGGCAATCTTTTGCCTATCTTTTAAAAATTGGGTTGCTTTGTTTTGTTGTATTTGACAGTTACTATGTTCTGGCAGTTATTTATATCCTTTGTTGGATAGGTAATTTGTAAATTCTTTCTCCCAATCTGTATCTGATTTTGGCATCAGGGTAATTCTAACCTCAAAATGAGTTAACAAGTGTTCCCTTCGCTTCTATTTTCTGGAAGAGGTAAGAACTGGTAGAATTGGTGTTTTTCCTTCTTTGAATTTGCAAATGACACTATCTGAAGTTTTCTTTTCCTGAGGATTTTAAACTATAGATTCAATGAATTAAGTAAATAATTAGTTACATTTTCTATTTTTTCCTTGGTGAGTTTTGCTTGTGTCTTTTAAGCAATCAGTCTGTTTCATAAAAATTTAAAATTTTTGTGCATCAAAGGACACTATCAAAGAAGTGAGAATATAATCCACAGAATGGGAGGAAATATTTGCAAATTATATATATGATAAGGGATTTGTATCCAGAATATTTAAAGAACTCTTATAACTCAATAATAATAACATAAATAACCCAATTAAAAATGGGTAAAGGACTTGAATAGACATTTCTCCAAAAAAGATATACACATGGCCAATAAGCACATGAAAAGATGCTCAACATCATTAGTAACTAGGGAAATGCAAATCAAAACCACAATGAGATACCACTTCACTCACAAGCTGTCTATAATAAAAATAACAGACAGTAAGTGTTAGTAAGAAGAAATTGAAACCCTCATACATTGCTGGTAGGAATGTAAAATGATATAGCCGGTGTGGAAAACAATTTTGAAGTTCCTCAAAATGTTAAGCATAGTTACTATTCAAATGAAAACATACATTCACGTAGAAACTTGTACACCATTCATAGTAGCATTTTTCATAGGAGCCCAAAAGTGAAAACAGATCACATGTCTATGAATGATAGTGGCATATCCTTAGAGTGGAATATTATTCTAGACAAAAAGGAATGAAATACTGATAATATGCTATGGCACGGTGAACCTTAAAAATATGTTCAGTAGCCTGCCCAGTGTGGCTCAGTGGTTGACCATTGACCAGGAACCAAGAGGTCACCTGTTTCATTATCAGTCAAGGCACATACATGCCGGTTCCAGGCTCGATCTCCAGTAGGGGGTGTTGAGGAGGCAGCCGATCAATGTTTGTACTTCTCTATCCCTCTCCCTTCCTCTCTAAAAATCAATAAAAACATATTTTTTAAAAATTGTGATGTTTATGCAACTCTGAATACATTAGAAACTATAGAATTTTACATTTTAAGTAGGTGACTTGTATGTGAATTATCTCATGTGTTATAAAATCAATTATGACATCATAATCAGTTGCAGCAATGGACTATAGCAACTCTGTATTATTTTCTTCTTTGCTTGTTATGTGTCTATCAACCAATTTTTCCTTCCCTCTACTGTTTTATGTAAAAGTACTGATAAGCCTTACTACTTTAGTCTTTCAAAATTCAAGTGAAATTTTGACTGGAATGAACAGTGATGCATATGATGACTACAGACCTTTGCCGTCCCTCCCTTTTAGGAAGAGAATGATGCATCTGTGTATGAAGGACACTTGCAGTGTTAGGTGGAACCATGAACTTGTTAGAGGTGGATGGAAATTGAATATGGTAGAAGGGTGTGTATCAGTGATGAGTAGCCAAACGGGGTGGCCGTGCTGGTTACTTTTTGTGTCGCAGCCCCAAACCCACTCCATTTCTGTGATGCTGGACTCCTGAAAACTACATTTCCCAGACTTCCTTGCCAGCTGTTCCTGTTAAGGTCAGCCTGCTAGTAGGGCCCAGCTGAGGGAGACCAGAAAGTGAAAGGGAAGTGACTTTCTTCTGCTCTCCACACTAGTCATCAGTAGCAGGCATTTAGCTCCAGCACTGACCATTTTGGCACCTAATCCAGCACCAACTACTTAGAACCCAACTCTTCCCCAGTACACATCAAAATCTGAGCACTGGTCTCATGGGCCCCTCCCTGCAGGTTTCTGGCCAGCTTCCAAGATGACCCCCAGTGATCCCTTTTGGTCTTGGTATTAGTGACTCTGTGTGGGCCCCTCCCAGGTTGAATCAGGGTTGGCCAGTCTGACCAATAGAACATGGTGACAATGTTGCTGTGTGAGTTCTGAGACTAGGTCATGAAAGGCAGTGGAACTTCCACCTTGCTCTCTTGGGATGTTCACCCTAGCAGTGGTTCTCAACCTTTCTAATGCCGCGACCCTTTAATACAGTTCCTCATGACCCTGCTAGCGGTTCTCAACCTGTGGGTTGCGACCCACAGGTTGAGAACCGCTGCTGTAGAGCCTAAGACCATTGGAAAACAGAGATATTTACATTACGATTCACTAACAGTAGCAAAATTAGTTATGAAGCAGCAACGAAAATAATTTTTTGGTTGGGGGGGTCACCACAACATGAGGAACTGTATTAAAGGGTCGCGGCATTAGAAAGGTTGAGAACCACTACCCTAGAGGACGCCATGAGGACACTCAAGGAGCCCCATGGACAAGAGCCCAATACCTCAACAGCCAGAGCCAATTTTCAGCCATGTGAGTGGATCCTCCAGTTCCAGCCACTTCCACAAAAGATTGAAGCCCCAGGCAGTATCTGATGGCAACCTCAGGACAGACCCCAGACTAAAACCACCCAACCAACCTCAGGAGAAACCCGAACCAGAACCACCCACCCAAACTACTCCCAAATCCTTTACTTAAATCTTTGTTGTTGAAAGTATTACAGATGCCCCCCTCCACCCCCTATTTGCTGCTGCCAAATTCTTGACAGAAATTGTGAGCCATGAGTGATCATTATTTTAAGCCAGCATGTTTAAGGGGTGATTTTGTTGTACAACATCAGATAACTAAAGTCACTTCCTCTTTCCTTAAAATGCCACTGTTTCAACAGCTGTGTGAACAGTTCCCTAGATTAAAGGCCCTATATTTGAAATAACTAGTATGGTTTCTGTTTTCCTGATTGAACGCTTTAAATTTTAGGAAGAAAACATGAAATGAACAGATACATTCCCTGGTATCTGCTCTTCCCCTTCCCAAACCCAGCCTTGGGAGTCTTCACTTGTCCGGCTAGCCACCACCTCTGCTCCAGCCCTCTGCATCCTCCACCCTTCTCCACTCCGCTTCCATTCTTGAATTCCCACCAGACTTCTAATCACAAAACTCCATTCTCATCCTATTTCCTTAGGGCCCCCAGACAAACATTGCGACGCAGGATCTGGGGGGCGGGGGGGGGGGGGGTTGAGGGGAGCACAGAATTGAGTTTATTGTTCTGAGTCTGGGTTTTGTTCCTTGGACATGATTTTTCCTGGATGGAGGTGACTGTCCCACCTCCCTGAGTCGCAGTCCCATGGGCCTGTTCAGATTATTTTCCAGGTTCAAAGTGCACTGAGAAGGCTTCACAGTTTTAATACTTCCTAGATGCTCAACTGAGGCAAAGTGATAAAATGGCCCTCCCCCCACCAGCCCATAAAATAAAACCCCAAGCCCCCAGCAGCTGCTGCTGCAGCCGTATGAAAAAATAATACAAACTCTTCTTAAAAAATAGATTACACAGAAAGAACCCAGAGGACAGAGGGGCGCAGGGAGAGGCAGGGGCTGCTCCAGCTACTGGTAAGGAGCCTCAGGGAGAGGTCCAGGAGGGGCGTCGAGATGAACTTCAGGGGGCTGAGATGCTGGTGGACACCTGCCTTGTCCGCTCTACCCAGTCCGCTCTACCCAACCTTCCTCTGCTGCTCCTCCCAGCAACTCTGCCAGGGACCCTCCCTTTGCCCTGAGGCCTAGTACCTGCTTCTCACTAAAGTGGCTTTAATAAAGAAACAAAAAGACCCAAAGCAAGAAGAGCTGCTGCCCCGCCAACAGGGATGCCCCCTACAGGAGCAGACGTCTCTTTGCTTTGGGGGTTTGGATGGTTATCAATACCTGCTACTACCTAGACACCCCTGGGTGGTGGTGGTGATAGGCCCCAGACTCCCTTATGGCTCCTGGGAATACCGCTCCCTTGGCACACCCCCTCCTATGTACTCAGCCGTGACAGGGCATGGTCTGAAGTTGGCCTCCAGCAAGGCCTTGGAGGAGCTGCAGACAGGTGGAGCGTGTGCAGGATAGCCAGGGTGGTGGGGTGTGGGATGGGGCACAATTCACATGGGCCCTCAAGCTCATGCAAGGAGAAGCAAGAGGGGGCAACCCCACCGAGACAGAGGTAAGGCAGGGTGAGGTGATGGTGTGTATGCAGCCAGGCCAGCTCTGCGGCTGGGGGGCAGAAACAGCGCAGGGCCACAGCCCACAGGATAGGAGGCAAGTCAAGGTCTAGTGATGGGGAGGGGTGTGTGTGCCCACTTCTGCTGAGCCTCCACACCTGGCTGCCTCCTGCAGAGGAATCTGGTGCAGGGTGGATTTTCTGGAGTGGGGACAGGGGCTGTTGGGTGGGCTGGGCTCAGTCAGGGACCTCGGGGTGGGCAGGCAGTCCACTTTCGCCACGCCGGTAGGTCTCCCAGAAGCCCCTGTCCAGCTGCTCCAGCTGTGAGCCTAGTGGTAGGTGGCCGGCCAAGTGCATGCGGAGGGTCTCCAACCATTGCTCCAGCTTCACGAAGGAGGGCCTGGGATGACAGGTCAGGGGAGAGGGATGGTGGGTTCTGGCTCTGCTGAGGACCAGCCCACCCCAAGGCTGCCCAGGCCGCACCCTACCCAACTCACCTCTTCTCAGGGTCCAGATCACAGCAGCGCACGGTAATGGGGAAGAAGCTCGGGGGGCAGTTTGGGGGGCAATAGCGGTCCAGGAAGCCTCGCACATTGAGACCAAAGTCCATGGTGCGGGGCAGGTAGTCGGGGTCAGCGTTCACCCGCCCGATGATCTGTCCAGCACAGGGCCAGCAGTTACCTAGGGGCCCTTGGGGTTGGGTACCACCCAGGAGGCATTTGAGGGGAATTTACACTGGGCCTGGATGCAAATTGCTGTGGGCAGCCCAGTTCCCAGGAGCCTCCCTAGCCTGCAGCCTAGGAGGGTAGGGAGTGGAGAGGAGCCACTGGGCCTGATGCCAACTGCTGCCCACCCCTGGACCTACCTCGCACAGGACGATTCCAAAGGAAAACACATCCACCTTCTCATCATAGCTTCGGCCTAGACAAAGAAACTGATTATTAGCAAGTGAGGCAGGACCAGGGATCCAACTGGCAGGGATGCTGGGCCAGGGACTGGCAAATCACGTGGTTGCCCTGGCCAGCAGGTCATGACCAGAAGGAAGATGCTCTGCCCCTGACCCTACTAGGGCTGAGAAAACTTTGGCGGGGGGGGGGGGGGGGGAGGGGGGCGGGGGTTGAGGACAAGAGCCCTGGGTAAGGGGTACCAGGCCTAGCTTGGTCACTGACAAGCTGTATGATTCCAGACAAGTCATGGACTTCATTGTGGCCCTGAAAGATAACCATGTCAAACCCCTGGAACCTGTGAACGCTACTTTGTTGAAAACAGGGTCTTTGCAGATATGATTAAGGTTCTTGAGATGAGATAATCCCAGATTATCTAGGCAAGCCCTAAATGCTATCACAAGTGTCTTTATAAGAGAGACAGAAGAGAAGACGCACAGAAGAGGCGGCGGTGGGCATGGGAAGATGGGAGCAGAGATTGGAATGATGTGGCCTAAAGCCTGGGAACGCCAAGACAGCTGCCTGAAGCAACAAGGAATGAACTCTCCCCTACAGTCTCTGCAGGGAGCACAGCTCCACTGATTTCAGACTTCCAGCTTCCAGAACCTTATATAAGAGAATAAACTTCTTTCATTTTAAGTCACCCAATTTGTGGTAACTTGTTACAGCACCTTCAGAACTCTCGAAGCCTCAGTTTCTTCATCTGTACAATGGGAAGAATACCATCTACCTCATGATGCTAAGAACAATCAATATAGACACTCATTTACTGAATGCTACCTAGTTTATAACCTTATCTAACCCTCACACCACCCCTTAAAGATAGGGACTGTTAGTCTGACTTTACAGGTGAAGTTATTTGGGGGGCTATGTTAACTTCGGTCAGAGCTGGCGCTGAGATGACCCCTAGTCTGCCTGTCCTGACCCTGTGTTTGCATGCCACCTGCCTATGGAGGGGCTTTATAATCCATGGTCTAGGCATACACAGGACCACAGTGTGACAGGCCTGATTAAAAAAGAAAGGGAGTGAGAGAGAGAGGGCCTATCCTAGGCGGAATAACGGCCCCCAAAGATGTCCGTGTCCTGAGCGCTGGAACTTGTGAATTCACTGCCTTACATGGGACTATGCAGAAGTGATTAAGTTAAGGATCTTGAGGCGGGGGGTGGCGGGGAGGGGGAGATCTTGGATTACTGGATTGAACTCAATGTAGTCGCAAAGGTCCTTATGAGAGGGAGGGGAGTCAGAGTCAGGAAAAGAAATGTGATTCTGGACACAGATGTCAGAGAGAAGATGCCAGGCTACTGGCCTTGATGGAAGAAGGGGCCACCACCTGAGGAATAAGTGGCCTCTAGGAGCTGGAAAGAGGAAGGAACAGATTCTCCCCTAGAGCCTTCAAGGAAGCAGCCCTACTGACACTAACTTAAGCCCAGTGAGACTTAAGTTATTGGACTCCTGACCTCCAGAACTACACAAAAACTTGTGTTTTTAAGCCAAGTGTGTGTGTGGTAATTTGTTACACCAGCAATGGGAAAAGGACCCAAAGAGGAAGCAGAGGGGCTGAGGAGGCCAGGGCTTGGGTGGCTGCAACTCTGCCTGGGACCCATGGGTCCCAGGGAGATATGACAGGTGGGGCCGCCCACTCACCATTGATCATCTCGGGCGCCATCCAGTAGGGGTTGCCTACCACTGTGTAACGCTTTCTCCGGTCTGGCTTCTTGAGGCTTCGCAGGTCTTCAGGCTGAGTCTTCTCATCCACCATGAGCCGCGCCAACCCAAAGTCAGCCACCACCACGTTCTTATTCTGGGGTGATTAGGAAGCAGGGCCACACTGAGTATGTTCCTGCCACCACCAGCCACCTGCTCCTAGCCTGGACCTCATACCAATCCACAGACAGCCAGAGAACATATCTCTGACCCCTGGGGACTGCTGGTGGGGGTGTAACCCCATAGCTCAGAGGGGCTCGTGTGCAGGGTAGGGACCGCCTTCCTTCCCCAAACCCCTTTGCTCTTTGCAAATAGAGCTGCCCAAAGCTTTAGAAAATACCAGTGTGGCCCCACTCCCCTATTTATTATTTATCTCTTAATTCTCCAACAATCTGGTACATGTTACCTTGCAGATGAGGTGACTGAGGCTGAGAGAGGTTAAGAAAATTGCTTAAGGCCACCCAGCTGGTCAATGATAGAACTGGATTCAAACCCAGGGCTCCAGAGCCCTTTACTCTACTGTTTTAGGTTTGTAGGAGCCCCTCCCAGGGCCCAGCCTGGACCCTGGCAGAGTTGAGATGCTGACTGCTGTGTTCACCCAAGATGGTAAAATCAGGGATGGGGTCTCCCGAGCGATGAGGGACAGGCAGGGAACCCTAGGGCACAGTGCCAAGTCAGGGGGCTGGGGAGATCCTCCGAGTGCCACAAGACCCAGCCTCTTAGGCTTGGTGTCTGGGGCCCTGGAATTCTGGAACCTATTTGCCAGGTCCAGGACTGGCCACTGCTGGGGCGGACACCGAGGAATGGGCACAGCGAGGCTGAGGGGCAGGGCCCCAGGCAGGTGAGTGAGAGCCAGGCTTAACTCTGAAGGGAAAGACTCTGTGCTACCTTTGGAGGTAACATGAATGTGAACAGCCACCTGGAGAAAACTCTACAGAGATGGCGTATGGGCGAAGGGATGAAGTGTATCCGGGGCCCACCTCGATGAGGCCTCAGGGGACACAGTCCCTCTCAGGGCTCCATCTCCTCAGGTGTAATACCAGGTGGGAAGTTAGTTGAAGGGTCTTGACCTAGGTTCCTCAGACTCCTGGGCAGTGGTTCTTGAAAGCCGGGGTCCATTAGGATTGTTCAAGTGCTGGTTCCTGCCCCATCCCTTTCAGAAGGCCTGGTGGTGGTGGTGGTGGTGGTGGCGGGGGGCTCAGGACTGTGTACTTTCGTAAGTCTCGGAGGATCGAATGGTGCAGGGTTCTGCAGATCCTGCTATGGGAACAGCTCTAGGGAAACCAGTGAGGGCCATCACTGATTCTGAGACCCCAAATTGTAGACAAAGAGTTTGGTTGTGCATAGATGGATTCTGGGGACAGGAGGCTCACAACTCTCATCAGATTCTCAAAGGATGGGCTGTGCTGTGGGACTGAGGCTGTGACAGATCACCCTGTTCTCACTGTGCCCAGCACACTGGCTGGACCTAGCAGTGATACCCATTGCCAGCAGGGGCAGCCTAAGCTGGCTCTCTGGAAGGTCCATAGAGTGGATCTAGCCTCACCAACCTCTCTGTGCTCACTGCCCACTGTTTCCCACAGCCTAGAAAATCCCTGCGTTGCCTGAACATTCCCAGGGGCTGAGACCCTCACTCGACAGTGAGCAACTCATGGCTTCCTGGATGTCATGCTGCTGGGTCTTTGCATGTCCCGCAGCCACCATCAGACACTCTTCCTGTGCTGAATTCACTGGACAGACACCTGTCTGGAGAACTCCTCCTCTGAGACAGGCACTCATCCTGCCTGTAGTGTGATGAATCATGTCCCTAGCAAATTCAGGTCCATCCGAAACCTTAATGTGAACTAACATGGAAACAGGGTCTTTGCAGACACACTTAGTTAGCATGAGGTTACACGGGATTAGGGTCGGCCCTAAATCCAATGACTGGTGTCCTTATAAGAAGACATAGATAACAGAGGGAAGAAGGCCACGTGAAGATGGAGGCAGAGACTGGAGTGATGTAGCTATAAGCCAAGGAACGCCAAAGAGTGCCAGCAGCCACCGCTCAGAAGCTAGGAGAGAGGAGGGGCCAGATTTTCCCTTAGAACTGACCATGCCAACACCTTGATTTTGGACTTTTGTCTTCCTGAACCCTGAGGACACAGTGCTGTTACTTTAAGCCATCCAGTCTGTGGCATGTTGTTATGACAGCCCCAGGATGCCTCTCCAGTTGGGCGGTCAGTCACTCACTCCTCTGTTTTCTGCAGACAGACTAATCACTACCCCACTTAAGTATGTCCCCTCGAAGACTCTTTCAGGAAGCCTGCCCTGATGACCCAGTCCACATGCCCAGGCCCCACTCTAGACCCACAGCCGGGAGAGCTGCCTAGTGTAGGCCTGGCCACTCTGCTGTAGGCTGTTCTCTATGATGCCACACGCCTGGACCTTTACAGTTTACACATCCATTTTTCCTTCATTGACTTGTCAGACCCTCCTACAACCTGCAATGTCAGTGGCTCAGAGAGCTGGAGCCACACTGCAGGTAAATGGCACAGTGAGGTCTGTTTGCCTCCTGGCCTTGAGCTGCCTCCTGCCCCCCACCCCAGGCTAAACTGGAGTAGGGGCACCTACCCAGGGACCCCTGTTCAGAAAAGGCCTTGAGGCTGCGTGTGGTGGGCAGGGCTCCTGCTGTCCCCTCCCTCCCAGGCCCAGGCTGCTCACCTCACGGACCAGGCAGTTGTGGGAGTTGAGGTCCCGGTGGATGATGTTCATGGAGTGGAGGTAGGCCTGGGGAAGGGGGGCACAAAGGTTAGGAGGCGGCTGCGCTAAAGGACCCCAGCCCTGCCCCAGAGACTCCCCCCTCCCATTCCACCCCCATCAGGCTGGTTAGGGGTGTTCTCCCCACTCTCCATTCGGTCCTCTCTATTCACTCTCAAAGCTTCCTCGTGGCTTTCATGTCCAAATCCCTTGTGGAATTTCAGATTAGCAGAGAGAATGTTTTTATAAGTGGGGTTGGATCACCAGCCCATACCCCGTAAGTCAGAACCAAAGCTTACTCACCATCCCCGAAGCAATGTCCTTGGCAAAGCTCACCCTCTGACTCCATGGGTACTGGCTGTCCTGGGGGCGGAGAGACAATGGCCAGGAAGGGCCAAAACAGAGCCACAGTGGTGGGGCAAAGGGGTGAGAGAGAGGCAGGGGGCAAGTGTCCTAGAGGGTCTGATGACCCCACTCTCTTCTGCACCCACACTGTTCCTTCTAATGGGTGTGGGTGTATAATTCAAAACAATGTTCTAGCAGAACTGATTTTGAACACTGAAGTGGGGGTGGGGAGGAGAGAGATATTCCTCTGTAGTTCCTGATGCGCCACCTCTGAGAAAAAGGCTCTTTTATCTTCTACAAAATCCCATCCTTTCAAGTCTTTTATTTTATTTTATTTTATAAATACATTTTATTGATTTCTTACAGAGAGGAAAGGAGAGGGATAGAGAGTTAGAAACATCGATGAGAGAGAAACATCGATCAGCTGCCTTCTGTACACCTCCTACTGGGGATGTGCCCGCAACCAAGGTACATGCCCTTGACTGGAATTGAACCTTGGACCCTTCAGTCCGCAGGCCGACGCTCTATCCACTGAGCCAAACCAGTTAGGGCTCTTTTCAAGTTTTTTAAAAATCTGAACTGACTTTCATGAACCATCATAAATGGGCCAAGTGAGGTCACCTGCCACGGGCCAGCCATATCGCTCAGGAGAGCAGGGCTTTGGGCTGTCATTCGGGGAAATAACTTCTTCTCTCACCTCATCCCCTGGAGACCTCCAGAGGGAGGGTGAGGTCACCAGAGCATATTAAAGACTCGGAGCACAGTTAGGAAGCCTACGTGGTACTTGACCACTGAATCCCCTCTGAGAAGTCGTATCGGTTAGGAGCCCACAAAGTGACACTCTGGCAACACCAGGTAATTTGGCCAAGGGGGAAGGAATCAGCGGTGGGTACGGGAGGGGACAGGAACTCAGGGTCTCAGGGTGATAGTGACAGCCCTCACAATGGACCCCAGGAGCACTGCCAGCAGCACAAGAGCAATGGAAGTACCCCTCCAAGCACTTTGCTTCTAAAGGTGGCTTTGCAATTTTTCCCCAGCCCTTAGTTCTGAATTTTATGGAACCTGGCAAACAGTACAAATGATTTCCTTTCACCAGAAGCAAAACAAAGGTCCACGTGAAGAGGTCATGGGAGGGGCCTCTCAGGTGTTTGACCTGTGGCAGGTGGGCGGGGTCTGGCCTGCGGCCCTGCAGGATGACTAATTCAAAACAGCCTGTGTCCCCTCAGCATAGCTGCCACCCTTCTCCGAGCCTCAGCTTTTCCCCGCTTCAGATGGAGTCAGAGCAATCCTACTGGATTCCGAATCAGGGTTGGGAGGGTTTTTTGAGACCAGAGGCCCACCCCACCAAAGAGGGGTCAGGCCCACAGGGGAGATGCCTTGCGCGGGAAAGCCCAGCACTCACCATGCTCTTGATGATGCCCCGGAGTGTGCCCCCCTTGATGTACTCGGTGATGAAGTTGAGCCTCTTGTCCTTGTAGAGCACCCCGATGAACTTGAGCACATTGGGATGCTCCAGGCATCGCATGACCTTCACCTGGCGGGGAACAAACAGGCTGTGCCTGGGGCTGTGCACACATCTCCTTCTCCCTCCACTGTCCCACCAGAGGCCACAGACAATGCCAAAGACAGGGGACCCTCCCCGCCCCATGGGGCTCCTGCCACACCCACTGCCACTGTGCTCTTTGTTGGCACTGCTCCCCCACCCCAGGGTGGCCCTGCCTTTCTTGCCCTCCTGGCAGATACTGTTTCTACTATTGTCGTTTGACTTGAGTGTCATCCTCTTGGGACCCTCTGCCACCCCTCTCAATGGTGGAAAGGGGTGGGGGCCACAGCATGTACCAGAAGTCTGGTGAAGACAGTGTGGCAGTTCCACTCACTGACCTCCTTGAGAAATGTCCTCTGTGTCTCCTCGTCAAACCGGATCAGCTCCTTCATCACCATCACCTCACCTGTCTCCCGGTGTGTCACCTGCGTGGGGACACCGAGGCATGGAGATAGACAGAAGCTCTGCTCTAAGCCAAACTTGCCGAGGCCCCATCCCTACCCCAGGACTGTCAGGGAGATGGTCAGCTTCAAGATCTTCACGGACATTTCATGTAATGTCCTGGCCCTCAAGCGTGGCAGAACTTAATACCGTTACAGATGAGGAAACCGAGGCTCAGGGAGGTTTCCTAGCAGGGGTCCAGGACCACCTGACCCAGAGGCCAATTGTCTTTGCTCTGCTGGGCTGTCTCCTGGAGGTGGAATGGTGGCTTTGACAGGGACTCCTCCCTGGCGATGGGACCAGGGATAAGGACTGGGGCCAGGGCCTATCTGGACAAGAGCATGTGGGCAACCTGACCAGTACCTTTTGTATAATCCTGAATCCTCTAGCCTAGTCAGCCCGTAACACGAGAGCCAGGGAAGGGCTCACGTCTCTGCTGGGGAGAGTGTGAAGGGGAAAGCAGTCCTGAGCCCAAGCGCGTTGGCAAGCTCAGTATGAGGCCTTCAGGGTGTGGCTGGGCTGCCCTCCCAGCTACCACCTTCCAACAACCGCCTCCATATAAAGTTCTGGGTCTATCTGGAATAGGTACCCTTCCCCTCACTAGCTCAAGGAGGCCCGGGTGGAAGAGACTGGCTAGGGAGTCTGGAAGCCCCTTCCATGTGGCTTCCTGGAGACACTGGTGGGAGGAGGTAGGACTGATAGGTTGCACCTGCCTGCCTGCCTGCTCCCACTCTTGGCTTGTCCATGCCCAGCATGCCCTGTACCTTGATGGCCTGGCCGAAGCAGCCTTTGCCCAACACCTCCCCGTGGATGAGGTCCGATGGCCGGAAGATGCGATGTGGCCGGCAAACCACGCGAAGGGACTCAGAGCGCCCCAGGTCCCTGCACTGGGAGGCAGGGGAGCCCAGTGAGCTGGCACCCGGAGATCTGTCGATGCTGTAGCTCCTCCTGGGGACACACACATGCCCAGTGCCACCAGGGGGCAGGTGGACACCTGGCTGAGGCCCCCTGGGGGAGGCTAGGCCTCGGCCTGCCCCCTTCCTCTTGCCTGTCATGTTCCCATCTATGTCAGTCTATGCATAATCATCCGTTCTGAGAGGGTAGCACAGGGCAGCTCCTGAGGCGGTCACAAGACTGTCAACCCATCCTGATACCAGCACCTGGTGTCCCATCCTGTTTGGCCTTCCTGTTTGAGGCCCACTATTGTTCAGGTGCTCTTGGTAGGAACGTTTGTCCTTGGGCTTCTCTGCTTGGTGGCGCTGGGTCAGACACTTTGTCTCCCAGCATTTGGGTCCTGGGGTGCAGAAGCAGATGACCTTCCCAAGAAGCCCATAGCACTGCCACATTGGTGGGCTTAGAGGGTGGCATGAGCTCCAGACAAACACAGGTGGGGAAGAAATACATAACCACAGCATCAGTATTTCTCAAGAGTAAAGGCTGTCCCCCTGCCCCTTCCCCAAGTCTTTATCAGGAGTCCTGAGCAGGCCCACAGTAAGTGCAGTGAGGACCAGGCTGCTTCTGGTTTCTTCCTCATGTCCTCCATCCCCTGCAGGAGAGTACAGGGCACCCCCAACCTGGACCACTGCAACAGCCCTTTAGCTACCTCTGGTCTTGGGTGCCCTTCCACATGGGGGACCAGAGTGGTCTCTGAAACACATCTCTTTGTTGCCACACCCTTCAGTGAGGCCCTGTGACGGGTGGACAAGGTCCAAGGATCCCTGTCACATCTGAAGCCCTGCAATTAGCTTCTGCCTGGAACCCACCCCTCCCAAACCACACCCAAAGATCCCATCCTCCTGAGTTACTCCTGGGCTGCTCCTTGCAACCAAGGCACTGGTACACCCTGGAAAGCTCTGTAATCCCAACTGGGGGAGATGCTTCCACCTATTTTCCTACTTCTCACTACCTGTCCTTCCTCTCATAGTCCCCAGCACTTTTTGCTGGTCTCCTTTTCTGCAGGGCTGACTCCGTCACAGACTAGTGACTGGAGGGTGGGAATCAGGTCCCATCTCAAGGCCCAGCATCAGTGAAAGTACCCAGATACACCAAGGTACAGGGCTGACTTACAGGACAGGTTTCTGCCGGGCAGAGCTGCCAGCCTCTCCACTGGGAGTGTGAGCTGGGGAGCCCAGGGGGCTGGGCTCAGGGCCCGCCACATGGCCCAGCGTGTCGTGGGGGTCGTGCTCAAGAGTCAGCTGGAGCAAGCGGCTGGTTTCCTGGATCAGCAGATCAATCTGGGGAGAGCAGGTGTGTGGACAGGTGAGTCCCAGGTGGTGGGGGCAGGCATGAAGGCACCACCTCCAATCCTGCTTACCAGACTCAGGACCCATACCTCATCCAAAGGCACATTCCGAATGGGTGTGCCATTGATCTCCAGGATCCGGTCTCCAACATGGATGGAATTCTTCACATCTGGGCTCATGCAGCCTGGGTCCACTCTGTGGGCACAGAGCAAGAGCAGTGATTAGACTCCTGCCCCCGCACCCGTCCCCTAGAGCCCTGAGAAGAAACCGAGGTGATCTGGTTCTAACTTGTGTGATCAGTAGATGGCAATGGTCTAGAACTTAAAGAGTCTGGTTTGGTGAGAATTCTGTCATCAATTACTGATGTCTCGGCTGTGTGAAACTGGAGAAAGGTGGCACTCCCTTAGCTATTTGCTGCCCCACACCAGGTGCTCAGGGGCTGCTGTTTAACAGACTAATCCTCCGAACTTCCTGGTTTGCTCGGAGCAGACGAATGTCATAAGTGTTAAAAGGGTCTGGATTCACTGGCTTCCTACCTGACTCCCAAACTGCCCTGAAAGATGAGGTAAAGGCTCCCATTCTCCAGAATCAGCAGGAAGGAGCTGGAGGCCTGCCCTGAGCCATAATTGCAGAGTGGAAATGGGATGACGCCCTCGATTAGTTGGCCATAAGCTAACTCATGGAATGGCCAATTTGCCAAATTTAATCGCTTCTTTTAACTCTTTGGTGTTACCTGGTTTTCCTTTTGTATTCATAAAAGCTTTTTAAGGAATGCTCACTTTACCTCTGCCCTGAGGTGGGGAAGGTAGGTGATAAGATAGAGAGGAAACTGAAGACTTTAAGGAAAAGAGATTTATAAAAAAATTTCATTATCAAGAGCATATTCATACCTGGGGGAGCTTTTCTTTATATTGGAAAGCCAGGTAATAAATGCAGAAGGGGAACCACCATTTTGTAGCCATCATGGTAATAATTAATACAGGTAAGAATCACCTACGGATGCCAGCACCATTTGGTGAAAGGTTCTTGGGAACAGGACATTTACAGAGTCAAATCTCATAAATGACTTACTGATTACATTACAAAGGGGAAAAAAAATCCTTTACAGCAGAGAGGTTTATCAAAGCTGACATCCCCAATAAAGGGCCTCATGTGACAATGCACAGAGAAGGACACAGCAGCACTTATGTGGTATCAGGCCAAAATGCATAACCTAAATCTAATAAAGAGGAGACATCAGTCAAACCCAATGGAGGGACATTCCACTTAACAACTGACCTGCACTCTTCATAAACGTCATGGAGGACAATGAAAAGCTGAGGAACTGTCACAAATTAAGAGACTGAAGAGACATGAGGACTCAGTTATGTGAAGGTTGTATAGGTGTTCAATATACTTACTATTTTAGCAAATTTTCTGTAAATTTGTAAATGTCAAGATAAAAAGTTGAAAAAAAACCCCACACACCAATGAATACATTTTCATTAATATAAGCTTCTCATGGATAGAGCCTGAAAAATATATTCCTTAGACTCCTCATCTCCCTTCCTTCAGTCTCCTGTTAAGGCAGCAGGGGGCTGGGTCAGAGATAAACTTTCCTTAAAATGCTGCTATAAACAAAATGAAAAGTGGTCAACTAAGACTCGCTTAAAACAAGCAAATCCGGTCAGCAGCCTTTGGGCGAGCTGGGAGCTTCTGAGAAGGGGTGGCTCTGCAGAAACTGGGAAGCAGATGTTGTCTGGAAAGAGTGCTCAGCCAGTAAGGGAGACGGGGGAGGTGCCACTGGCTCTCCATTTCTAAAATTCTGCCTGGTTGTCAGGGACCAGCTGGTCTGGGACTTTCCCCATCTCTCTCACCGGTCTGTCTGCTTACTTGTGTATGTAAGGCAGCTGCTGGCCTGGCTGATGCTCAAGGTGGGGGTGGAGATGGAAAGGCAAGCCTGCCAGCATCCTCCTTCCCCAGTACTACCTTCACTTCTTTGGCATGGTGCCTGGTACCCAGCAGGTATGTGAGGAAGTTCACTGAATCCAATGGAAGCTGGCACTTGGTACTCATGTCCAGATGTGGGGACATGGGAGACATTTAAAACTACTTCTCAAGGAGTCAATGAACTCCTCAGAGAAATATTACAAGGCTCCCAACTGTCCAACTTCCTTATTTTTCAAAGACCCCAGAGCCCATAGAGGACAGGGAGCTGCTCAACGTCACAGTGAGTTGTAAGTGAACTGGCTCCCTAATCTTTATTCCTTCTGGCATCCCAGACCTTTCCTACATCCTTTAAAATTTTCATTAGGGATGATCTGCTAGTACCAAATCTTGGTTTTGCCTGCCTTACCATGTCTATTTCACCCTCATTCTTGAAGAATATTTCAAATATAGAATTCTAGGTTGATGGTTATTTTTTGCTCAGTGCATTAAATATATCATTTCACTGATTTCTGGCTTACATGTTTTCTATTGAGAAATCAGCTGTCAGTCCAACAGAACTTTTTCGAAAGTAATTTCTCATTTTCTATGGCCACTTTGAAAGTCTTTTCTTTTGCCGTTAGGGTACTAATTTCACTAGATGGGATGATCCATGGATGGATTTATTTTTATTTTGCTGTTGGGGATTTACTGGACATGAGTCTGTGGACTGGCATCTCTTATCAGTTCTATGAAGTTCTCAGCCATTACATCTTCAAATAGTGCCTCTCTCCCATTAGTTCTCTCTTCTTCTGGGATTCCAAATAGATGATCTGATCCCCTCACTGTCCTCCATATATCTTAACCTCTCTTTCCCAGTTTTTATCTTTTTGTGTATTTGCTTCTCTCTTGTTTTAAACTGTACTCTATTGTTAAATGCTTGAATTAATATTTTCGTTTTAATAATTATATATTTCATTTCTAGAGGTATATTTGGTGCCTTTACAAATTTATTACTTTACTCATTTTTCAGGCATCTCTTTTTTATGGTAACATATTGAGCGTAATTATTTTATACTGTTTCTGGTCATTCCAATATCAGAAGGTTTTATAGGTCTGGTTCTGCTTCCTGTTGTTTCTGCTGACTCTTGCTCAGAATGCCTTGCTTTCTTATATATATGTTCAGTGATTTTTGACTGAATTGCTCATCATCCTTGAGACACTTATCTAAGTAAATTCAATGAAGCCTGGAAGTGGGTTTCTTCAGAAAGGATCTGCATCTGATTCTGTAAAGGGCTTGGGAGCAACATCAGCAGGGAAAAAGCATTTTAAACTTTTACAATTTTGTCTTAAGGCTTTTGAACCACCCAGACATATGAATTTGGTTTGCAATCCCAAGTGTATAAATTCTTAGATTCCCTCTCCCCTTCCATTAGGTTCAAATCAGTTTATTTTACAGTTCTCGGAGTTGGGGGGGAGGGGTGTGAGCTGATGGAAGGTGTGGTTTATTTTTCATTCATCCTTACCTTGAGAGCCCTTTTGGGGTCCAAAGTTTAAAGGGGGAGGGAGCAGTTTTCTTATTAGACTAGCTTCCTTAGCAGGTCAAGACTTTGAAAGAGCCAGCCATGAAAGGACTTGAAAATTGAAGCTTAAGACCCGGCTGGTGCTGCTCAATGGTTGAGCATCAACCCATGAACCAAGAGATCCTAGTTCAATTCCTGATCAGGGCACATACCTGGGTTGCAGGCTCAATCCCTAGTTTGGGGTGTGCAGGAGGCAGCCGATCAATATATCTCTCTCATCGATGTTTCTATCTCTCTATCTCTCTCCCTTCCTCTCTAAAATCAATAACAACATTAAAAAAAAATTAAAAATCAAGAAAATTGAAGCTTAAGTTCACCCAATTTAGATTTGCCCTCAAGGCATGGCTACCTTTAGTATTCTGCTGATATCCCTGGGCTCCCTCCTTCACTTATTCTTGACCTGGTTACTTTTCTTTCTTATTGAATCAAATGTGGATCCAATAAGAAATTATTACGTACTTATTTTTTGACATATAGTTTTATTGATTTCAGAGAGAAAGGGAGAGAGAAAGAGAGATAGAAACATCAATGAGGACAGCATATCACTGATTGGCTGCATCCTGCACGCCCTTCCCACTGGGGATCGAGCCCGCAACCCAGGCATGTGCCTTTGACCAGAATCAAACCTGGGACCCTTCAGTCCACAGGCCAATGCTCTAGCCACTGAGCCAAACCAGCTAGGGCTGTGTAGTGGTTTTTAGAGGAACTAGGCATCTGGTATACCAGGCTGTCAGAGCTGGGCTCTATATGGGCCTTCGTGCTACCGTTTTCAGAGCCCCCAGTCCCAGAGTTGGCTCCTCATCTAAAGCATCTGTGGCTATAGCCACAACACCTGTAGCCTCAGCAGGCCAGCCACTCACCCTTGGACGCGGACGGTGTGGGAGTGCTCCGTGCCACAACCTGGTGGGCCATGAGGTGGGTCAATGGAGACTGAGAGGCCACGTTTGCCATGAGCTGTGGCTGGGATGGAGACTAAGGTGACGGTGTGGGGCAGGTGCGAGCCGGGGGAGTCGGGCAGGATCTGCTCGATGACGGGGGTCACCACAGTCTGGTAGTAGCAGTGCCCGCTGCAAGAGTCACAGGCAGTGGGAACCCAAAGAGTGGGAAGAAAGAGCATCAGCAGTCACCAGCATCTCCCCACCCCCAAGTCCCAGTTCCACCACCCTGACTGCTTCCCATGGGAGGGGGAGGATCTTAGCTGCCTGATGGGACTGGGAGCAGAAACTGAGCATGCGCAGCCCTGCCCTTGCCCCTCTTTGATGCTCAGTCATTCTGGCTTTGCCTACTTGCTTGTCGCAGTATAAGCTGACCAGAAAGAGGCCCGGGGTTAAGTCCAGTTCAGGAGTAAGTCATTAAAAGTCCATTTGGGATCAAGCCATGCTGCCCTTGAATCCAGTTTTATCGTGTTACATAATAAAAAATTTCTCTGGTTTTTGTCCCTGATTTCTGGGAAAGAGACTCTAAAGCCTTGGAATAAGAGCGTCTTTGTTTTTCCGGAGCCCCTCAGGCCATACCCGAGTTTATGTTAACAAGATGATTCAGGATGGACTAGTCACCAAAAAGACCAATCTTGTGATGAGAAGGTTGGTGCTTTGACCCAGTTCAACCTCTGAGAAGGGGAGGGGGTCTGGAGACTGAGTCCAATCATGTGTCCAATGATTCTATCAATTCTGCCTACATAATGGAACCTCAATAAAAATTCTGGTGATGCTATGGTGGGGAGTGGGGGGTCACACGTCCTGCTCTCACTGGGGGGAATGCATAGAACCTTTGCTTTCTGGACCCTCTTGGACCTTCCCCTTTGTGTTACTTCATCTGGCTGGTTCTGATTTGTATCCTTTATATAAAACTGAATCCTAATTATAGAACTTTCCTGAGTTCCGTGAGTCATTTAGTGAATTATCAAACCTGAGGGGGTTGTGGGAACTCCTAATCTGTAACCAGCTGGTCTGAAGTGGGAGTGGCCTAGGGACCCCTCAACTTGTCTGAAGTGAAGGTGGTCTTGTTGCGTGCAGACTGGGCCCTAAACTTGGAGGGTCAGTAGTTGGTGCCAGTAATACAACAATAAGAAATCTGAGGCTTTCTCAGTGTGACTCTCATGTCATATTTCCCAGTTACTCCTACGAAGCACTTATGATTGCCCCGTATGGGTTGGGAAAGGGCCCTGGTATGGGAGACCTGTGCTACAGGTGGGCACGGCAGACTGGGACAGGGGCCAGGGCACTCACCAGTACAGCTTTGAGTGTTCCACCAGTGTGTAGGTGTCCCCGTCACCAATGAAGGTCCCACACGTGAGGCAGATGAAGCACTCTGGGTGGTACTTCAGCTCCCCCGCCACCTGGAAGGGGAGTGGAGGGACAACCCAACTTAGTAGCCCCTTCAGCTCCCATATCTCCTCCCCTCGACCTTCTCTTAGAAGGGCAACCCCAAACAAACCTTGTGGGTCTGGTTGGCCAGCTGCTGAGCTCCTGGACAGAGCTGGCTCTACTAGTAAAGGTAGGGGGCTGAGGGATACAGACAGACAGAGAGGCTAAGGAGGCATGGGGGAATTAGAGAACCAGTGAAAAGAAGAAGGAGAGCGATGATGGGAGAGAGATCTCGAGCAGGAAAACCTGTGAGGACATGGACGGACACACACATACCAGGTGAGACATGCGAGTGGGGCAGGGGGTGCTCACCATGACCAGCCCCTTGGTGATGTGTTCCGAGCATCCGTGGCAAGATTCGCCATAGCGGGCCCAATAGTCTTTCTTACAGAAGAGCTGCCCATCCTTCTCATAGTACTGGTGTGAGAGGGGAGCACTGCATTCACAACACCTGGACGGAAGAGGAGCCGGGGCTTAGCATGCCCCACTCCCAACCCTCTCCCACTGGGTCTGGTCAGTCTATAGGCACCTTTGTGAGAAATACAAAAAGGTGTGCCCTCTGGGCAGAGACAGCCTGCACTGGAGCATAGGGCTTACTTACCAAGTGGAGTCAGGGATGGATTCAGCCCCCTTGGCCAGAAGTCTCTGTGCAGTGCACAGCCTGCACAACCACCCAGAGCAGTTCTGCACCCCAAGTATCTGGCTCATCTGAGCCCCTGTCCCTTATCATGTAAGAAAGATGGCCCAGAGAGGGCCAGTGACTAGCTCTTAGTCATGGAGAGTGTAATGGAACCAGGGAGCCCAGGACTGAGTTGGGGATCCTAACAAACCATGGGCCCACTCCTCTAGACAGTTTCCTCTCCCTCTCCCTCTCCTCCACCCCCACCCAAGCAATGTGGATGCAGCTTGAGCCAACTGACGTATATAAAAGTGACCTGTTGGAGCTGTGAAGACCTACTAAGCTAGCACCTTCCCACTGTCTTGGTTAAATTTACTTAATCCTCATAGGCCACCATGGGGCAGGCATGGACACCCTCATTTTAGAGAAGGCAGATGAGCTTCAGAGCATCGGAACTGCTCGTCACATAAAGCTGCTCTGGGTTCCACTAAGGCAGTGGTTCTCAACCTTCTTAATGCCTACAGGTTGAGAACTGCTGCTGTAGAGCCTAAGACCATCGGAAAACACAGATATTTACATTACGATTCATAACAGTAGCAACATTACAGTTATGAAGTAGCAACAAAAATAATTTTATGGTTGGGGGTCACCACAACATGAGGAACTGTGTTAAAGGGTCACGGCATTAAAAAGGTTGAGAACCCTGCACTAAGGTATGAGGCAGGAGTTTAGCTCAGCAGAGACCAGGCAGGATCAGTTTAGACAGAAGATCTGCTGGTTTTCTAGACCCGTCAGGCCTTCACTGGTTCTCTAATTCCCCCATGCCTTCTTAGCCTGTCTGTCTGTATCCCCCCTTGTGACTGGTGCTGCCAGTCACAAGGGGAATTAAGGGGCAGCACAGCATTGTCCCTCCCTCCACCTCAACCAGAGCCTTAGGCCCCACACCTTCCTTCAGAAGAGCAGTCCTGCTGTATGGAGGATCATCAGGGCCACAATCCCCCTACCCCATCACCAGGGGCTATTAGGGAAGCCCAGCTGGTGGGGCCCCGGAAGAGCAGATGGGGAGGAATGATTTACTAGCTTCTTGGTGTCATCCCACAGGCCTGGAGCTAAACTTCTTTCCACCCAAGTGTCTGTCCCAGTGGAGTAGGCACCCATAGCCCAGCTAAATCAGGAGGAGCAAATGCAGAAATGTGGATCCCAGTGAGCTCTCAGGGGCATGTTTTCAAAAGACTGACCCAGGGTCCTAGGGGCCAGAGGACACACCATGCAGAGAATCCATCCAGTCCAGCGGCTGTTCGCGCTCTCTGGGTGATGAGCCAAGGTCACACCGGTACAGAAGGACCCAGGCTCAGAGCTTATGGCTCAGCAGGGAAACAATTCGGAAGAAAGGGGGCAGGAAAGACTGGATCCTGAGTGAGACAGCCCCAACCCCAGGGAACCCTCCACTCTACACAGTCTGCTTTCATTGACTGCTCCTTAACTAGGGAACTGGCGATGAAGAGGGAGAGGGCAGCAACCAAGAGTGCTGTGGGACACTGTCCCTTTAAGGGACCCAGCCTGTTCTCCATTGTCCGGGAGCCAGAGGGAGGGTGATTGGTGGGGAGAGGTTAGGGCAGGGAAGGCACAAAATGCCTGAATTCAGAAACAGGGTGGAGAGTGAGACGCATGCAGAATGGGGGGTCTGATGCCATTTCCCTATGAAAGAGGGGAGTGGGGAGGGAGAGACTCGGGAGACCTCCCTGGGACGTGAGAGAAGGCAGCGGAAGCAGCATCTGGACCAGAGCCATGACGTCATCCGCACCCCCCCCCTTCCTGCCCTGGGCCCCGCAGGGGGCGGGCATCTCACTGCGGAAGGGGTAGCGGGGAGGCGGAAGGGGTTGGGGGGGAGGTGCTGGAGAAGCGGGTTCTGCAAAGAGGCGGTGCAGACACTGCACCATGACCATGGGGAGGCCCCCCACGCTCTGCACTGATCAGTGATTCACTTCACCCTGCCACGGAGCAGGCACATCACGATGTAACAGGAGTGTCACCACAGGAGTCTCCCCCTCACTCCCAGGCTGCCAGGAATTCAGGAAGTGGGGGCTGCCTGACTGCGGGTGGGTGGGTTGGTCAGGAGCAGCTGCCTTCCTCCAGGAGAGAGAATGCTCTTCTCTCTCCCACAAACTCCTACTCCTTCACAAACTCCTACGTAGCAGCCCTGGAAGACCCGACCACGCGACTACAGCCACACTGACATCCAAGGGCTCCGTAAGTGTAGTCGCAACCTGGTCACCGCTTCCGTGAAACCTGCTCTGAGGCCTGGTTAGGTGCTCCCTGCCCACCGCATTTCCCCAGCCTGCACAGCCAGCCTTTGTTGGCTCACCATTAACTTGCAGGGGCTTTGAGGTCCCCGGCCAGGCATCCACAAACACTGAGCCCCAAAGAGAACATAAGTGGTTCCCACTAGAGAGAGACCTGCTCTGTGCACTCCATCTGGAGCAGTTTCCACCCCCAGCATCCTCAGAACTGCTCCAGGGCACCCCAGCTGGACCTTTTATCTCAGACAGGGGGCAGGGGATCTCCATCTCAGATAGCGGATCTAGCCCAGGCTCACGCAGCAGCTGGGTGGCTAGCACTTGTGGCCTCAGTGGACCTTTGCTAAAGGAAGGTACTCAGGAGCCCCTAACCCTGTCCATCTCTTCACCCCTCAGGTCTACATCCAGCCAGGAGCCAGAGGAGGCAGGTGGGGCAGGCAGGCCTGGCTCTTAGGGGTGCCCTACACATGCCCCTGCTCCCACAAAGGATGTCAAGAGAGGAGTGCCAGGTATTAAGGGTGTACAGAGATGGTCCAGGGTCAGACAGAGAGGAAGTCCTAGAGGACAGCTGTCTGTCTTCCCCGAACAGGGTACCCCTCCGTGAGAGCAGAAGACAAAGCTAGGCTCAGCTACTGGGAAGGGCATGAGAAAGCTGGGTTGACAGGCAGTGGCAACCTCTGCAATGACCAGTCCATTCCTCCCATGAGTACACTCTATCCAGGGCCACATCCCCAGGATCAGAGGTGAAGGAAGGGCAGCTGGAGGATCAGCCTCATGGAGAGACTGTACCAGAAAGGCCAGAAACTTCAGCAGCGGCCTGCTTCCCCTCAACAGGCGGCCAACAGTGACCAGGAGTTTCAGTTCTCCTGCCCCACAGCCTGGACCCAGGTTGGTTTGTCCCACAGTTGCCTCTAGTCCCAGACCTTACACCAGGGACCTGCCTGAGGTATGGGACAGGTGGGGAAGGGGCTTTCCACTTACTTGGCCCCTCTAAAGAAGTGCCTTCTTCTCGGGGCTGAGGTCAGCATCCTCTGCAGCTCCCCACAGCTCCAGGGGCTCTGGAGGCCTATGGGGAGTGCACAGGCAGGGTGGGCCGATCAGCTGCTTCCCCATCCTACTCCAGGCACTCAGGATTGGAGGCTTTCAGAGGGTGGGGCCAGCGTGGCCACCAGCATGGGAGGAGAATGCAGCAATGTGGGTGCTGGAGGACTTGGTCTGAGCCCGCAACAGGAAACAGTTGAAGGGCCTTCTGCTGGCACTCTAGTGCAGGCAGGGAGGCTGTGGCAGTCCCTCTGCCCTCAGCCCTACACACCGAGAAAGGCATCCTCCATGCTGTTCGGCCTCCACTTAAAGGCAGTGAGGGCTCGGGCCTCTCTGGGGACAGGGACAAGCTCAAAGTAGCTGCTTCTTCCGGTGCTGCCCCCATGAGAACAGAGGTCGACTTTCATGGACAATCTGTCCTTGCCTGAAAGGTCCCCCAAAGAGGGGGAGGCTGCATTCTGGCCCAGGCTCCGACCACAGTGCCAGCTGCGTGCTCACCCTCCTCACACAGCCTCTGGGGGGATGTTACCAGAGCTACAGCAGCCCCACGGCTCATGAGCGCAGGCTGCTGGGAAGGGACCTCCCAAAGGCAGCAGCTGGGCCAAAGGGAAGCCTGGACCACTCTAGGTGTGGGTATAACCTTCCAGAAGGTGGGGCCTACAAGGGATGTGGTGCCTGGAACAGAGAAAGGGGGGACCTGGGGTGACAATGACCCCCCAGTATTAATGCCAGAGGGCATCCTGTATGCCCACAGGAACTGTCCCATGGCAAGGCCTCAGAGCTCATTGCACTGAGAAGCTTCCAGAGAGAAACCAAACAGAATCAGAGCCTTGGGCATCCCACTGAGAGCCAGATTGGCTACCTATTAGCCATGGGGACCAGGCAAGCAGTGACTCCTGTCTGAACTGCTTTCCAGCTATCATGGGATGCGGACACTGTTGGCATGACCGGTTTTAGGGGCTGCTGGGAGAATCACACCACAGGGTCAGAACACTCATGCATATCACACTATGGAACCTGTGGCTCTTATTACCTATGGGCTCTCCTCACTGTGGGAGCCTTCTCTGTGCCTGTCATGCCAGGGATAGCCCAAACATGGCTCCTTCCTACTGCCCCCACCAGAGCCATCACCCCTCTCCTGGTTATGCAGAGCCAGGACCCTTCAAAGCCAGGTACTATGCATTTTGTCCCACTCCTCTACTCCTGTGGCTTCCACAGCTGTACTCATGGACCTTCCCCATGTCTCCCAAGGCTCCATCTCCCTCCCGACCAGAGGTACAGAGGCCCCTAAAGTTCTTCCCCCGATTTCTCTTGGGTCCATCTTAACCACCCCCGCCCCCCTGGCATCTCAGTGCCAGCCCTAAGCAGGCTGTTCTCTCTGGCCCTTTCACCTCTGACTGGCCTCAGACCACCTCGGCCAGCTCTGGGCAGGGCACTGCCACCCTGGATAGTCCACCACACCTCTAATTCAACAGGGACAGGGCACAACTCATCACCAACCCAGCCCCTGACTCCACCAGAGCCAACAGACCACTACCCTTCCCAGCACCAGGGTAAAAACCAGACCACTTTAAATTCAGTGCCTGCCATTCACCAGCCCCCAGCCCCAACCCAAGACCCTTCACCTCTTCAACTCTGCAGTGATTTGGGGTGAGACAGACATAGGTTCAAGTCCCAGCTCTAGCTATTGCAACTTTTCAGTGAGTTACTTGGTTTTTCTGAGCCTCCATTTCTCACATACAAACTGGGCAAATAATGGTACTTCATTCAAACCTTATGTTGAAGGTTTAATGAAATGACATTAAAAGAGTGCTCTTAAGTGGTGGCTAATATGACTAAAACTTGCCATACATTGTCCCTTCTAAATCTCCAATTCTCTCCACTACTAGTCACTGTCTTAAATCAGGCCTTAAGACCTGTGACAGTCCATTCTCTGCCAAGTTACCATCTGCCACTGGGATGGCACTTTTCAATAGCACTTCTGCCCACGTCCCTCCCTTGCTTTCTGCTTTCTGAATCTCTCTGCTGGCTCCCTAGACTCTCAGAAGGTGCTTATCTTGATGTTCAGGGCCCTTCACAAATCAATCACAAGTTTGCCTCCTCACTGCATCCCTCCACTCACTCTATGCCAACCAAATGAGCTGTTCCAGTTCCCTCAACTGCCCACGCTGTCCCACCTCCCTGTCTCAGTGCCTGTGGTTTTCTCTGCCTACTGAGAATCCCTTGCTGCCCTGAAGACCTCCTTCTGAACACCTGCCTGGGAACAGGCATGGTGCCTGCCTCTCTTCTGGCCTCACTAGCCAGTGGTGTGGGTATTCATTTCACTCACTGGCTGCATGACTTTGGTTAAAAGAATTAACCCCTGTGTCTCAATTAATGGAGACAACACAATATCTAACTGTCCTTACACCAGTGCCTGGCCCTTACTAAACTGTAGAAAATGTTAGACATTATTCTTAAAAAGGGGAAAAAAAAAAACTTTGTCAGAGGTTCCCACTGACTAAAATAAACTCCATCAGCTGGTGGTCGATACTCTGACCCTAGCTGGGCTTCCCAACTTCCCTTTCCCTCCTTTGCAATGCATTTCCACCTGATTGGCTATTCACTGACTGAGCCAGGCCCTGTAACCATTCCACCCTTTGCACCTGTTGGGTCCTCTGCCTGGAATTCCTTCCCATGTGGGAAACCTCACATCCTTTGAGACCCCAACTCTGGCTCTAACACCAACTCTAAGGCTAGCCTTGATCCTGCTTCTAATTATGGTCCTATTGGGTTGCTCACGTGCTCAATCACAGTCCTGGCCCCTGTCTCCAACACAAGGGAGTTAGTGTCTGGGCTATGCATACTGGGCTATGCGTCTTCACAACCAGCCTTTGGCCCGGTGAAGGAGGCCCAACTTTCCCCAAGGCTGGGTTTGTCTCCCTTCCTTCCCTGGAGCATGAGCACCCAGAAGGCAAGGGTACACTGCTTTCCCCCCTTCCCCTTGCCTAGGCTGCTGCAGGGCTTAGTAATACTGGTGGAAAGACAGGTTTTTCCTCTCTTCTCCTAAAAGGTCTAGAACAGTGGTTGGCAAACTCATTAGTCAACAGAGCGGCAAACCACGGCTTGCGAGCCACAGTTTGCCTACCACTGGTCTAGAACGACAAAACAGAGAGGCCCTTGGGGATCTCTAGTCCAAGTGCCTATTTAACAGATGGGGAAACTGAGGCCAAAGACTTGCTGGAAGTCAAGAAACAGTACCAGGGGGAGTAGACAGCTCTCCCAGAATGCTTGCCAGCCACTTGTCTTTGGTGGGTCTTGCTTAGGGCACCCCACCCCTGGCCAGCCCACCTTACCTGAAGCAATCTGCATGCCAGTCAGTGTTCAGGGCCTGGAGGTACTGGCCATCGTAGATCCTCTGGCCGCAGCTTGCACACACAGGCAACTCGCTTCCTGCAGGGGTGGTAAGGGAGCCAGGAACCATGCTTAGCGGAGGCCCCATTTGGTGCAGGCCAAGCCTGCCCTGTCGACCCCACATGCACCTGCACAAATACTCATGCACACGCGTGCACACTCACACATACACACAGCACTCAGGCTGGGCAGTCACTGTGCCAAAGGAGAAAGGAGGCAGGTTTGAGAGTCTTGCTGAGACCTTGGTGAAATTACCAAGACTCTCTAGATCTCAATTTCCCTATCTATAAATTGTAAACTGAAGAGGATCAGATGTCCACTCTCCAGCAACAGCATTCTTCAACTCAAGGTAAATGGGGAGTAAGATGCAGGATTTAGAAATAAGGCAGTGGGTGACATTCTTGTCACAACTCCTTTTCTCCTCTGCCTGCCCAGAAAAAGGAACTAAGAGGACCCTTCAAGTCCAGGTAGGGATTAGACAGGGCTGAACTGGTGCATCCTGGGTTGAAACCCCTGGGAGGGAAGGGCAGGAAGCCCAGAGGGGCCAGCCCCAAATGAGCTTTGGCTATGTCCTGGCCTGACCAGAGGCTGGGACTGCAGAGCTGGGCACTCCCAGACACCTGCTCCAGGGAGCCTGGCACCTCCACAAGCTAGCCACTAGGCATGCTTAGTCATCCTTGGAGCCTGGCATGGTTAGAACTGGGGTGGGCCCTGGAAGATCCCCCAAGCCTGCCCTTCCTCATTGTACGGATGGGGAGACTGAGGCCTGGAGAGGTTAAGGCTTGCTGGGTCACACAGCAGGCTCCCAGGCCACGGCCTGTAACTCCACGAGGACCCAGGGACCTATGGTAGGGGCAGAAGGGCGATGGTGTGGTGGGCCCTTGTTCCAAGTAAGCCTTCAGGGGCCCGGTGGGTAGCCAGGTGGATGGCAGGGCTGGAGGGTCTGCCTAGTCAGGAGCAGGTGGGCCTATGTGATGGTGCAGCTGAGGAAACCCTGGGAAGGAGACCTGACCCTGCTCTGGGCTGGGGGAGTTATGGGGGAGCCTGGTCTTCATACCCTAACTGCAGTGGAGTCCCAAGTCTTGAGCTCCTGTAAGGGTAAGGGGCTGAAGAGGAGGCTGGGATTAGTCATCCTCCCGGCCAATACTGCTGGCAGGGAGCGAGGGAGTGCGGGCCCTCAACAAACTGCCAAGGACTCCCTGGAGGTTCATCTGGACTCTGCCCATTCGGCCCCCAACCACAGGTACCAGGAGCGGGGCGGAGGCAACTATGCGCTCCCCACTTGTACAGACGGGGAAACTGAGGCCCAACAGCTAGCGCCTGGCTCAAGGTCACAGAGCCAAACAGGCGCCAGACCGCAACTCGGACCCAGGGCTGCGGCTTCCCTAGAACCGCTTCCTTCCCAGACAAGGTTAGACTGGGTAAGGATGGCCTGAGGCAGGCCCCGGGTGGGCAGAGCACGCAGCTGACGGCAGGGCTGGGGGTGGGGGGCAGTGCCTGAGACTCTTACCGGGTGGTCGTCGGTCGGGGAACAGGGGAAGGCGGGAAGAAAGGGAGGAGGGGCTCTCCCCACGGGAAGGCAGCTCACCCAGGGCAGAAGAGGGGAAACCGGGTAGGAGCCTGTCAGGGAGGGGCCTGCGGGCTTCGGAAGGTCGAGCTCAACCCCAAGGAGGCAGGGGCGCGGCCTCGCGGCAGACCCGGCCTCCGTAGCGGCCGGGCTCGGCCCCCTCCCGAGCCCCCGGCTCCCTCTAGAAGGCGCCTCCGCCCGCCCGGCCCCAGGTGGGCGCCCAGCCCGGCCCTCACCCGGCGCACCTTCCTCTCCCATACGTTCTTCCCTCCAGGTGCAACAAAGTAGCGTCAACCTCATGCACTCGGCGGGAGGCGGGGCCCGGCGGCGCTGGGGCTGGGGGCGACCCGGGCCCCACGAACTGGCCCGCAGCCGCCGCCGGCCCGGGAGGCGAAGGCGGAGAGAGCGGGCCCGGCCGGGGTGGACTCCGGCTTGCGGCGCCGCAGCCGCCTCTCGGACACCGGCTCCGGCACCGGCTCCCCGCCACGGCGGCCTGGGGATGGAGCGGAGGGGCGGGCCTGGGCGGGGCCTCCGAGCTGCGGCAGGAGGCGGGGCGGGGCGGAGAGGGCCGGGGAGGCGGCCGAATTGCCTTGCGCGGCCCCGCCCCGCGCCCTCGCGGCGCCCCGCCCCTACCAACTCCTCCGCCCCTTCATTCATCTTTCCCCAGCGACTTCTCCCTCCCAGCGCCCTGAGGCGGAGATTCGTAAACCGAGAACTGACAACCTAGGCGAGTTTAGAAGCCCCAAGAAGGGGCCACAGTTTCCTGGAAGGAACCCCCTTCTCACCCAAGGCGGCTGGATGGAGGCCAAGAACTGGGACTTGAGCTGGAGGAGACTTTGTGGACCTTGAGGACCGTGGTGGCCGCCTTGGGGAGGGAAGGCGATGGCCCAAGGCGATGGCCCTCACCAGCTAGGCAGGGAGCCAAGGAAGCAGGACCTGGGGGAGGGTGACCTTCTGCCAGACCGTGACTGATGTGCTCAGGGCTGTGCTCTTTCCAGGACTGGAGACTTGATGCTGGTGCTGCCCTGCCCAGGGTTCAGGAGGAGGAACAGATGAACAGGGTTTTGGCTGACTGAAGTGGCCAGAGGAATTGGTTGGTTCCTGAAGCACAGGTGCCCAGTTCAGCACTAGAAGGGTGTAGCAGCCTGCCTAGAAGTGGAGAATCCTAGAATGCTCCCTGGGGAGGAGCTACCCTATCTCCCCCTGGGCCCATCCTCCCCCTTTATCCTATTGCCCAGGAAGCTATGAGCAGAGAGATTGAGTTATGTGCCCAAGTGAATAAAGGCAGAGGTACCCAGACTCTGGCTTCAGCCATCACATTTGCTAGACTTCTCTTGCCAGGGCCCTGGCCAGTGGCCTGTAAGGCCAGGCACTCAGCCCTGGTGCAAAACTATTACCTTGGGGGGGGTATTCAAATCTTGATTTCTAATCATAAAGAAGCTGGGCTTTAAAAATACTTAATATTTAGACAGATACTAGTGCCCTCACTGCCTTCTGGTCAGATGGTCCCAGAGCACTTACAGGAAAGTGTCCCAAGGAGACATGGAGGTCCTCAAAGGCTGTACAATGTTTTTGCGTTTCTATAGGGCATATCTCATGACTAGTGACCCGGTGCATGAAATGTGTGCACATTAAAAGGGGATTAATTAAAGGAAATAATTTAATATTGCTAGTTGCCCTTTCTCTATAATAGAAGTGTCAGAGATGAAAGAAAATTAGTAAAATGTATATGAAAACCTTCCTCCTGTCAGAGTCTGGAGCTCACCACAGGACCCAGAGTCAAGTCCCACCTACCCACATGTACCTCAAAATCGTGTGAGACCCAGACCCGGCCGGCCCCCCCACATTGGCCTAGGTTCAGACCCGGCCAGTCCCACCCTTGTCAAGCCCTGCCAGGCAGAGGGCGTGGCCTGAGGTCCCCCAGCCCAGACCTGGGTGGGGGGTGGGCTTTGAGGTCCTCCATCAAGCCCCACCAGGTGGGGGACATGGCCTGAGATCCCCTGTCAAGCCCTGCCAGGTGTGTGTGTGTGGGGGGGGAGGGGGGCGGTGCAGCCTCAGGTCCCCCATCAAGCCCCACAGGCAGGGGGGTGCAGCCTCAGGTGTCCCGTCAAGCCCCGCTGGGAGGGGCACAGCCTGAGTTGCCCCGACCCAGCACTGGGGGTGCACCTTGAGGTCCCCCATCAAGCCCCACTGGGTGGGGGGCATGGCCTGAGGTCCCCTGTCAAGCCCAGCCAGGCAAGGGGGCGCAGCCTCAGGTCCCCTGGCCTGGTGCTGGGGTGGGGGGCGCGGCCTGAGGTCCCCTAGCCCAGCACCAGGATGGGAGGGCACCTTTTGAGGTCCCCTGTCAAGCCCCACTGGGATGGGGGAGGGCATAGCCTCAGGTCCCTGCTGATTGCTCGTTAAGGCACCTTATGGGAACTTGACCTCAGCTCTGGGTGCAGACATCTTTATGACGGAGTGATGGTCAATTTGCATATTCCCTGTTTATTAGATAGGATAAGATCCTGGCAGAAACAGGAGCACTCAGTGGGGATTATTGAGCAGAGTTTAATAAAGGAGGTTTTACAATGGATCAGGCAGGGTTAAGGGAAACCAATGAGATAGGCACACTCTCAGGAGGTGGTAGCAGTCACTGCCCCAGGGAGGTGGGGCTTAGGAGAGGGTCACAGTGCAGGGTGAAGGGAGTGCTCAGAGTGGACCTGGAGGGACTATGGGCCTGTCCTCAGTTAGCTGAGTGATATTACCTAGTCTTAACAAAACTAACCCACACAGAATGGACTAGTGTCTGAAAAAATTGCTGAAAAGAAAGCAGAGATAGACAACAATGCTAATACTGCAAGAAGACTGACAAAATAGAGCTGGCATTTCCATCCTAGTTGGAGCTCCTTGTCAGAAACATTTCCTGGTGAAACCAGTAACCGGCTCATCAGATCTGACACATTCAATCACATTGCTCATACAATGCATTGCCTTTTTAAAACTGAAAGCAAAAAGGAATTTTGTACTTTTAACAAAGAAAACAATTCAAAAATTGTTTATCTCATCTTCAGAGCATTCCTCTTAAACTCTTTTTGCATTGATATATGAACATATTTTATTATTTGTATAGTCAAGTGTGTATATAATTTATAAGTGAATATGTGTACATGTGTGTGATAGGGTACATATCTTAATTTGGGTGCAAATTAAGAGCTCTGGCTTCAATGTGTTAAATTTTAGGTGCCCATTTGCAATCCAGGTGGCAAATATATATACTAGTATTTGCTAAAAAATCTCTTATTGATGGGATTCACGATAAAAATTTTCTAGACAAGGGGTTAAGAGACCTGTGGGAAAGGTTACTGTATTACTCCAGATCAGTGATTAGGATTTGTGTAAACCGGTGCCCGGCTGAACACAAACTGGTGATAAGTGAGAGAACCCGTGAGGACACTGTCACAGGTTGAGCCCAAGTCTGTTACCTAGGCCAGAATCCAGAGCCTGAGTTGTCCTAGCCTCGGGAAGAAAAGAGAGCTGGCATCATGGGATCCATGCTGTCCGACTCAGTCTGCCTCCTCCTCACCCAGACACACGGCTCAGTGACTCCCTCACTCCCTCCTTGAGCTGCAGACACAAGGACACAAATGTTTACGTGGCATCTTCACTTGGGTGGCAAATGGGCCTATCAAACTTAATGCGTCCAGGCCAGAGCTCTTAATTTGTGTCTGGGCCTGCTCCTCCCCAGGTGTTTCTTATCTCAGTAAATGCCACCACCGTCATCCAGAGTAGTGCAGGCCAAAACTTGCAGGTGCCCTTGACTCATTCTCTCTCCCTACTTCTTGCGTCTGACCCATCAGCAAATCTTATTGGCTCTCTGTACAAAATATATCCAGAAATGTACCAGTTCTCCCCACCTCTCCGCTAGCTGGACTTTCAGTGTAACAGCCCCAAGTCTGTCCCCTCTGTTACCCTTCAGAGCCTCTGCACAAATGGGTGAAAACCTGACATTTCCTTGCTTTTAAATCCAAAGCCCTTGAACCAGGGGATGTAGCACCTGGCTACTTCTTTGCCATTATTATTATTATTATTATTATTTATTCTTCCTCATTTTTGTTAACCAAGGTGCACCTCTCTGCTGTTCTGACTTCCTAAGTATGTACTCACCACAGGGGTTTTGGCCTGAGGTCAGGTGTCCTCAACCGTTCCAAGTATCTTAACATTCTTTGTCATTCTTTGTCTCCTTCCCTGGCTTTTAATCTTCATAGCATGGATTCACTTGACATTAAAGTTAATAATTTATTCAATGTATTAGTTTCCTGTGGCTGCCACAAGAAATCACCACAAACTTGGAAGCTTAAAGCAACAGAAATTAACTTCCTCACATTTTTGGAGGCCAGAAGTCTCAAATCAGTTTTTCTGGGCCAAAGTCAAGGGCCACAATCCTTCCAGGGGCTCTAGCAGAAAATCAGTTCTTTTCCTCTTCTAGCTTCTTCTTTTTTTTTTTTTTAAAATAAATCTTTATTCAGATTATTACAATTGTTTCTCATTTTCCCCCCCATAAGTCCCCTCCACCCAGTTCCCACCCCACCTTCTGCCCTTATCTCCCCCCCACTGTCCTCATCCATAGGTGTACGATTTTTGTCCAGTCTCTTCCTGCATCCCCTATACCCCTTTCCCCCTGAGAATTATCAGTCCAACTCCCTTTCTATGCCCCTGATTCTATTATATTCACCAGTTCATTCTGTTCCTCAGGTTTTTAATTCACTTGATTTTTAGGTTCACTTGTTGATAGATGTGTATTTGTTGCTCATCATTTTTATCTTTACATTTTTCTTCTTCCTCTTTTTTTTTAAATAAATCTTTATTGTTCAGATTATTACAGGTGTTCCTCTTTTTTTTCCCCCATAGCTCCCCTCCACCTGATTCCCCACCCCACCCCATGCCCTTACCCCCTGCCACTGTCTTCATCCATAGGAGTAAGATTTTTGTCCAATCTCTTCCCGCACCCCTCACACCTGCTTCCCCTGAGAGTCGTCAGTCCACTCCCTTTCTATGTCCCTGATTCTATTATATTCACCAGTCCATTCTGTTCTTCAGATTTTTATTCAATTGATTTTTAGATTCACTTGTTGGTAGGTATGTATTTGATGTCATTTTGTTGTTCATAATTTTTGTCTTTACCTTTTTCTTCTTCTTCCTCTTCTTAAAGAATACTCTTCAGCATTTCATGTAATCCTGGTTTGGTGGCGATGAACTCCTTTAGCTTTTTCTTGTCTGTGAAGCTCTTTATCTGACCTTCAACTCTGAATGATAGCTTTGCTGGGTAGAGTAATCTTGGTTGTAGGTTCTTGCTGTTCATCAATGAATATTTCTTGCCACTCTCTTCTGGCCTGCATAGTTTCTGCTGAGAAATCAGCTGATAGTCGTATGGGTACTCCCTTGTAGGTAACTAACCGTTTTTCTCTTGCTGCTTTCAAGATTCTCTCTTTGTCTTTTGCCCTTGGCATTTTAATTATGATGTGTCTTGGTGTGGTCCTCTTTGGATTCCTCTTGTATGGGGTTCTGTGTGCTTCCTGAACTTGTAAGTCTATTTCTTTCACCAGGTAGGGAAAGTTTTCTGTCATTATTTCTTCTAATAGGTTTTCAATATTTTGCTCTCTCCCTTCTTCTGGCACCCCAAAAATTCGGATGTTGGTTCGCTTAAAGTTGTCCCAGAGGCTCCTTACACTATCTTCATATTTTTGGATTCTTTTTTCTTTTTGTTTTTCTGGTTGGATGTTTTTTGTTTCCACATATTTCAGATCTTTGGTTTGATTCTTGGGGTACGTTGATCTACAGTTGAGTTTCTGTATATTCTTTATTTCAGACAGTGTATGCTTCATTTCTGACTGATCCTTTTCCATTTTTTTGGCATTCTCATTAAGCTCCTTGAAGGTCTCATCAAGTTTCTCAGCGGTTTTAAGAAGATTCTTGAGTAACCTTATAAATGTGGTTCTGAACTCTATGTCATCCAGTAGTTTGCTTTCCTCTGTTTCTTTCATTCGTGACATGTTTCTTTGTCTCCGCATTTTGGCTGCTTCCCTGTGTTGATGGAGTAGCTTTGTGTGGTAGGTGATCTATAGGGGGCAGTAGCTCAGCCTCCTCAATTACATGAGGTGGATGCTCTTGGTATACCCCTTTGTGGGCTGAGTGCAAAGTCTTGGTGTAGTTAAGCCTTAATTGCCATTGGTACACTGGGAGGAATTGACCTCCAGGCCAATTAGCTGTGAGCACTCCCTGTGTCTATAATGGAAGAACTGCTGCGCTGAAGACACGCTTATGGGGCAGGACTTCTTTCAGTGGGGCTTTGGTGCTCACTGAGTCTGCCTCTTGAATGTGTCACTTATGGATGTGAGGAGTTGAAATCTGGTGTCTCACACTGACCACTAAGTATACTGGCTTCTGGATCTCCAATGGGGTGCAGGTCAGCTACTGTCTGAGGCCACCCAGCCGGAGCTACAGTGAGAGCTACAGTTTTCTCTTTGCTTGTGGTTTGGAGGTTTTGGAGCTGTCTGACCCAGGCTGCAAGTTTGCTAGGTTAAGCTGCGATAGGGCAGGGCTTTCTTATGCAAAAGCCGCTGCTTAGAGCTTGGGTGGGTTTGTAGGTTGTGCAGGGCGGGGTATCAGGGCGTCACTAGGCTAGGGCGTGGCAAACAGCAATGGCTGCTAGTTAGCCGGCTCTGAGTCCCTGTCGGCAGTCCCGTGCCCCAGCGCTGTAAACAATTATTCCTGCGCGCAGCTCTGCAAGCAAGCCACCCTCACTGGCAGACAGTCCAGCTTCTCCCTGTAGGAGTTTGGGTCCCCCGCATCTCCCCAGAAACTGTATTTCAGAGTAATCGGGGGCTTGTCTCCCTTCGGGTTGAAAAAAGCAACGCCCGCCGCCAGCCCAGATCACGCACCTCCGTACCTCAGCTTTTCAGCGCTCGTGCACGTCTCAATGCTCTTTTCTCTTTCCTTCTAGTTGTAGAACTTCCACTCAGCCAGCTTTCCCGTGGTTCTGGGTGATAGATGTTTTTTCTTTTAGTTGTATTTTTGAAATTGTTGCGGGAGGCAGCAGTTTAGGTGTTTACCTATGCCGCCATCTTGGATTCTCCCCTTCTAGCTTCTTCTTAAAAAAAAAAATATTGCAATAAAGATCACATAATATAAATGTACTATTTTAACCATTTTAAGTGTACATTTCAATAGTGTTAAGTACTGTATATTCACACTGTTGTGAAAGAGATCTCCAAAACTTTTTCATCTTGCCAATCTAAAACTCAACACACATTAAACAGAAACTCCCTTCTCTCCTTCCCCTAGCAGCCCATAGTAACCACCATTCTACTGCCTGTTTCTATGAATTTGGCTATTTTAGATACCACATATCAATGGAATCACACAATCTTTGTCTCGTGACTGAATTATTTCACTTAGTATAACATCCTTTAGGTTCATCCAGGTTTTGGCATGCAACATTTCCTTCCCTTTTAAGGCTGAATAATAAATATTCCAGTGTATCACATTCTGTTTATTCATTCGTCTATAGACATTTAGGTTGCTTCCACTTCTTGGCTATTGTGAATAATGCTGTTATGAACATGGACATGAAAATATTTCTTAGAGATCTTGCTTTCAATTCTTTTAAAAAATATTTTTTATTGATTTCAGAGAGGAAAGGAGAGGGAAAGAGAGATAGAAACATCAATGATGAGGGAGAGTCATTGATTGGCTGCCTCTTGCACACCCCCTACTGGGGGTTATAAGCCTGCATGTGCCCTTGACAGGCATCAAACCTGGGATCCTTCAGTCGGCAAACTGACGCTCTATCCACTGAGGCAAACCAGCTAGAGCTTGCTTACAATTCTTTTGGGTATATACCTAGAGGTAGGAATGTAGGAATGCTGGATCACATGGTAGTTCTATTTTTAATTTTTTGTGGAATCTCCACACCATTTTCTGTAGTGGTGTCACCATTTTACATCCCTACCAACAGTGCACAAGAGTTCCAACTTCTGTACATCCCTGTCAACAATTATCTTTTGCTTTTTTTTTATAGTAGCCATCCTAATTGATGTGAAGTGATATTTCATTGTGGGTATTTTTTTGAGAGACTGGTTCAGAATTTTTATTCTCATATAATCACAATGTACATTTGGGAATGTGATGTAATTTAAATATTCACATCAGAAAAAAATAGTAAATTGATTAATTAATTCATAAGTCTTTTATGAGAGGAAAAGTAAATAAGGATGTTTAACAGAGGGAAAGGTTTAATGGAAATAGGTTGTCAATTTAGAAAACTTCTTTTCATCTTTTTTATCTTGATCTGTAGAGATTCCATAGATATATCTGATAAGTTTTAATTTTCCTCTGCAATATTTAGGCTATTTTTTTGAGATGTCAGTTAGTGCTTTGTGGTATTAATTTGCATTTCTCTACTGACTAGTGATGTTAGGCATCTTTTCATATGTTTATTGGTCAATTGTATATCATCTTTGTAGAAATGTCTATTCAGGTCCTTAGCCCATTAAAAAAAAAGTCTTTATTGATTTCAGAGATCAAGGGAGAGGAAGAGATAGAGACATTGATGATGAGAGAGAATCATTGATTGGCTGCCTCTTGCATGATTGGGAATCTAGCCTGCAACCTTGGCATAGCCCTGACAGGGAATCGAACGGTGACCTCCTGGTTCATAGGCTGATGCTCAGCCACTGAGCTACCACAGTGAGGCCCTTTGCCCATTTAAAAAGTATATATTTTTATTGGTTATAAATTTTATTGATTTATTGATTTCAGAGAGGAAGGGAGAGGGAGAGAGAGAAAAACATCAATGATGAGAGAGAAAACATTGATCGGCTGCCTCCTGCATGCCTGCTTCCTGGGATCAAGCAGGCATGTGCAAATTAAGCATGTACCCTGACCGGGAATCAAACTGTGATCTCCTGGATCATAGGCTGATGCCAACCACTGAGCCATACCGGCCAGGTATTTGCCCATTTTTTAACCGGGTTGTTTGATTTATTGTTATAGAGTTGTAGTTCTTTGTATATTCTGAATATTAACCCTTTATCAAATACAGAGGTGGGCAAAAGTAGATTTACAGTTGTGAGTATGCGAAACACAGACTTTATTCTTGTATTGTTATTGATTAATTATTGTATTATTTTCCATATGAACAACTGTACACTACTTTTATCCACCTCTGTATATGATCTGCAAATATTCTCCCACTATAGGTTGTTTTTTTCACTCTGTTGATCCTTTGATGCATAAATGTTTTAAGTTTGATGTATTCGCATTTGTCTTTTTTTGTTGTTGTTACTTGTGCTGTTGGTGTCATATCTAAAAAATAATTGCCAAGTCCAATATCATGAAGCTTTACTCCTATGTTTTTCATAGGAAACATATAATTTTCCTAGAGGGAACTTATAGTTTTGAGTCTTATGCTGTAAGTCCATTTTGGATTAATTTTTGTCTATGGTATAAGATAAAGGGTTCAACTCCTTTTGCAAGTGGATGTCCAGTTTTTCCAACACCATTTGCTGAAGGGAATGTCCTTTCTCCATTGAATGTTCTGGGCATCCTTGTTGAAAATAATTTGACCGAAAATTTCTCAGGGCTCTGTATTCTATTCCATTTAGACTATTTATCTATCTTTATACCAGTACCACATTATGTTGATTACTATAGCTTTGTAATATGTTTTGAAATCAGGAAATGTTGAGTCCTCCAACTTTATTCTTCTTTTTCAAAATTGTTTGGTCCTTGACATTTTATATGAATTTTAGGATGAATTTTTCTATTTCTGCAAAAGATACCATTGGGATTTTGATTGAGATTGCAGTGAATTGGTAGATTGCTTTGGGTAGTATGAACATCTTAACAATATTAAGTCTTTCAATCTATGAATATGGGATCTTTCCATATATTTGTGTTTTATTTAATTTTTTCAGCTTTTTTTTGGTAGTTTTTAATGTATAAGTCTCATTTCTATAGTTGAATTCTTAAGAATTTTATTCTTTTTTATATTTTTGCAAATAGAATTGTTTTCTTAATATCCTTTTGGATTGTTCATTGTAGGTGTACAAAACCACACTTATTTATTTACTTACTTACTTATTTATTTTAATCCTCACCTGAGGATATTTTCCATCGACTTTTAGAGAGAGTGGAAGAGAGAGGGAAAGACAGAGAGAAATATCTATGTGAGAGAAACACATCAATTGGTTGCCTCCTGCACACACCCCGACCAGGGCCCGGTCCAGCGAGGATCCTGCAACCAAGATACATGCCCTTGACCGGAATTGAACCCGGGACTCTTCGGTCAGCAGGTCTATTCACTGAGCCAAACCTGCTAGGGCACAACTGATTTATTTTAAATTATTTTATTTAATTAAACATTTCCCCCCAATTTTTTGGTATCTGCTTTTTTTGTGTTAAGTTTGTATCTTACAAATTTGCTGCATTCATTTATTAGTTCTAACAGGTTGTGAGTGTGTGTGTGTGTGTAATCTTTAGGATTTCCTACATATAAGATCATGTAATCCATGAACAGAGATAATTTTGCTTCTTTCCAATTTGGATTCCTTTTATTTCTTTTTCTTGCCTAATGTTCTGGATAATATTCTGTAGTAGAAGTGGTGAGAATAGGCATCCTTGTTATATTTCTGATCTTAGAGGAGAAATTTTCAGCCTTTCTTCAGAGAGTATGATGTTCGCTCTGAACTTATCATTTATGGACTTTATTATGTTGAGGTCATTTCCTTCTATTCCTAGTTTGTTGAGTGGTTTTTATCATGAAAGGTTATTGAATTTTGTCAAATGTTTTTTTCTGCATCTATTGAAATAATCATGTGATTTTTATTCTTCATTCTGTTAATATGTTGTGTTATACTGGTTGATTTTTATGTGTTGAACCATACTTGCCTTCCAGGAATAGATCCCACATGGTCATGGTATATCAGCCTTTTAAGATGCTGTTAAATTCAGTTTCCTAGCATTTTATTGAGAATTTTTGCATCAATATTCACCAGAGATGTTGGTCTGTAGTTTTCTTTCTTTCCCCTCAAAAATCAATCAATCAATCAATCAGTGTTAAAATATCTAGCTTTATTGAGGTATAATTGACAAATAAAGTTTCATATTTTATTTGTTATATAATAGGATGTTTTTATATACCTATGCCTCATGAAATGATTTCCATAATCAAACTAATTATCATTTTAACATTTTCATCACCTGACATAGTTGCTTTTTTTGTGTGTGTGGTGAGAACACTTAAGGTCCACTCTCTTAGAAAATTTTAAGTATACAATGTAGTATCATTGGGTATAGTCATCATGCTGTACATTAGATCTTCAGAACTTATTCATACTTCATAACTGAAACTTTGGACCCATTAAACAACATCTCCCTATTTCTCCTACTCCCAGGCCCTGACAACCACGATTCTACTCTCTGCTTCTATGACTTCGATTTTTTAAAATTCCACATGTAAGTGATATTATGCAATAGTTGCTTTCTGTGTCTGGCTTATTCTACTTAGCATAATGTCCTGTAGGTTTGTCCATGTTGTTGCAAATGGCAGGATTTCCTTCTTTTTCTTAGGGCTGAATAATATTCTATTATAATTGTATAACATGTTTCCTTTATCCATTCATCTGTTGATGGATACTTAGGTTGTTTCCATATCTTAGCTGTGTTAAGTAATGCTACAATAAACACAGAAGTGCAGATATCTCTTCTAGATTTAATTTTCTTTGCATGTGTACCCAGAAGTGGGATTGTTGAGTCATAGGAGTTAATTTTTAATTTTTCTGAGGAATCTCCACACCATTTTCCATAGTGGCTGATCCAATTTACATTCCCACCACCAGTGTCCAAGAGTGTCCTTTTCTCCACATCCTCTACAACACTTGTTACCTTTTTTTTTCTTAAATAATAGTCATTTTAACAGGTGTCAGGTGATATCTCATTGTGGTTTTGATTTGCATTTACGTTACCTGGTGATTGATGATGCTGAGCACATTTTCATATACCTGCTAGCCATTTGTATGTCTTCTTTTGAGAAAAGTCTATTTGAGTTTTTTGCCCATTTTAAAATCAGGTTTTATGATTTTTTTGGTTTTGCTGTTGAGTTGTTTGAATTCCTTATGTGTATTGGATATTAGCCTATATACAATGTGTGGCTTGGAAATATTTTCTCCTATTCCATAGGCTGCTGGAAAAATTGGATACTAGATATTCAGATGCAGAAGAATATCCACAGTTTGTTTCTTCACTCTGTTGATTGTTTCCTTTGCAGTGCAGAAATTTTTTAGTTTGATGCAATTCTACTTGTCTATTTTTGCTTTATCTGTGCTTCTGGAGTCATATTAAAAACAAACAAAGCCCTAGCCGGTTTGGCTCAGTGGATAAAGCATCGGCCTGCAGACTGAAGGGTCCCAGGTTCGATTCCGGTCAAGGGCATGTACCTGGGTTGCGGGCACATCCCCAGTGGGGGGTGTGCAGGAGGCAGCTGATCGATGTCTCTAACTCTCTGTCCCTCTCTCTTCCTCTCTGTAAAAAAATCAATAAAATATATTAAAAAAAATAAAAACAAACAAACATGGCTCTGACCAATGCCAAGAAGTTTTCCCCTGTATTTTCTTCTAGTATTTTATATTTTCAGCTCTTCTGTTTGTCTTTAATCCATTTTGACCTGACTATTGCATATGGTGTGAGATAAAGGTCCATTTTCATACTTCTGTATCTGAATATCCAGTATCCAATTTTTTCAACACCAGTTACTAGTAAGCAGAGACTATCTTTACTCATTGCGTGATTTTGGTGCCCTCATTGAAGATCAGTTGATTGTAAATGCATGGGTTTATTTCTGCACTTTCTATTCTTTTTATTTTTTGGAATAAATTTTATTTTATTTATTTAAAAAATATTTTTATTGATTTCATAGAGGAAGGGAGAGGGAGCGACAGAAACATCAATGATGAGAGAGAATCATTGATTGGCTGCCTCCTGCACGCCCCCTACTGGGGATCAAGCCCGCAACCCAGGCATGCGCCCTTGACTGGAATTGAACCCGGAACCTTTCAGTCCACAGGCTGATGCTCCATCCACTGAACCAAACAAGCAAGGGCCTGTACTCTGTTCTGTCCCATTGGTCTATATGTCTGTTTTTATGACTATGGCTTGGTGATAGCAGGAAGTGTGATGTCTCTAGCTTTGTTCTTCATGCTTTAGCTGTTTGGGGTCTTTTGTAGTTCCATATGAATTTTAGAATTGTTTCTGGAAGGGAATGTGGGCTGAAGACCTCCTGTTCAGCCATTTTGCTGATGTCACTTCTCGGTAGGTTTTTCTTCTTGTGGTATCTTTGTCTGGCTTTGGTATCAGGGTAATGCTAGCCTCTTAGAACGAACTTGGAAGTGTTTTCTCCTTTTTAATTGTTGTAAGAGTTTCAAGACGATTGGTCTAAATTTGTCTTTAAATGTTTGGTAGGATTCTTTAGTGAAGAAATCTGATCCTGATCCTGGCGTTTTTTTTTTTTAAATGGGGAAATGTTTGATTTCTGATTTAATCTCCTTACTTGTTATTGGTCTTGGTCTGTTCAGATTTTCTATTTCTTCAGTCTTGATTCATTCTTGGTAGGTTGTATGTTGTTTTTTTTTTAAATAATATATACTTATTGATTTCAGAGAGGAAGGAAGAAGGAGAGAGAGATAGAAACATCAATGATGAGAGAGAACCATTGACTGGCTGCCTCCTGCATGCCTCCCACTGGGGACTGAGCCCGCAACCCAGGCATGTGCCCTGACTGGGAATCAAACTGTGATCTCCTGGTTCATAGGTTGATGCTCAACCTCTGAGCCAAGCTGGTCAGGTGGTAGGTTGTATGTTTTTTGGAATTTATCAATTTCTTGTAGGTTATCCAAGTTGTTGCCATGCAATTTTTTCAGTTTCTTATAATAATACATATGATTGCACTTGGGGCCCACCCTGATATTATATGATAATCTTCCCAGCTCAAGACTCTTAATCACATTTGGGCTGAATTATGTCCCACCCAAATTCATACATTGAAGTCCTAACTCCAGTACCTCAGAATGTGACTATGTTTGTTGACGAAGTCTTTAAAGAGGCAACTAGGTTAAAATGAGGTCACTAGGGTGGAACCTAGGCCAATAAAAACAGTGTCCTTATAGGAAGGGAGATTAGGTCACAGAAATGCACAGAGGGAAGACCATGTGAGGACAGAGGGAGAAGACGGCCATCTGCAAGGGAAGGAGCGAGGCCTGAGAAGGAACCACCCCTGCCAACACCTTGATCTTGGACTTCCAGCCTCCAGAACTGTGAGGAAATAAATTTCTGTTGTTAAAGCCCCGCCCCCCTCGGGTCTGTGGTACTTTGTTATGGCAGCCCAACCAGTCTAATACAGTAATATTTATAAGACTCCAGGGATTAGGACCTGGATATCTTTGGGGCTATTATCAGTACACTTGCTTGCTATTTGTCTACCACAGTGTATAACTAGGGAAAGCAGGGAGTTTATAGATTTTGTTTTTAAAACAGTGTCTATCCTTAAGGAGTTTACATTCTGCTCTGGAGAGTTAATAAAAAAAGAAGGAAAATCTGGAGAAAAAGAAGGCAGGGGCAGGGTGAGAGTGCTGCACAGGGGAGGGTAGAGTTTGCAATTTTAGGGGATAGGGAAGGACCTTCTGAGAAGATGACATTTGAGTCAATACCTGAAGGAGTTGAGGGAGGCAACCACATTGATAGCTGAGGAAAGTGCATTCTGGGCAGGAGAGACAGCAGATGTGGAGGCCTGCAATGGGGGGCTGGCTGCCCACAGAAAGAACAAGAGGGCCTGTGTAACCGCATGGCCTGGTGGAGGGCTGAGTAGCAGGATGTGAGGTCAGAACAGCTGGTGCAACTCAGGTAGGGGCTTCTAAGCCATTGAAAGGCTGCTGGCTTTGTGCCTGAGTGAGATGAGAGCCATTGCAGGATTCTGAGCAGACACATGACCTGAACTGACTTACATTTTAAGAGAATTGTTTTGGCTGCTGTGTGGAGAGAAGGCTGCTTGGAGAGCCAGGGCAGAATTGGGGAACCAGTAAGGAAGCTGTGTAGTAATCCAGGCACTAGCTGCTGGCGGACCAGGGCATGGCCCCTGGAGGTTGTGAGAAGTGACTGGACTCTGGACATCTTCTGAAGAGTTTCATCGCAGAATCTGCTGGCAAATCTGCTATGGGGAGTGGGAGGAGAGGACCCAGAGATGGGTCCAAGCTGCCAGCCTGATCCACCGGAATTGCTATTTACTGAGCTGGGGCCGGTGGGGTGGAGAACCATGCTATGCATTGATGCCTTTGAGACTTCCAGGTAGAGATGTAAGAACTGGCCTTGGGTGTGCAAGCCTGCAGCTTATGGGAGAGGTCTATGCTGGAGGTTATCACTTTGGGAGTTGCCAGTTCATGGGTTGTGTTTAAAGCCATGAACCATAAGAAACCAAAGCAGCCATACTGCCCCCAGCTGGGGCTGGCCAACTTTTGGAGGGCAGAGAACTGAAGAGGGACCATAGGGGATATTTTTGTTGAAGGAATAAATGAATGAATGAATCTCCTTTGCCACTATTCTTGGGAAGGCTGTCACTCCTCACTGATTGCCACAGCAGCCCCCTGTGGGTCTCCATGAACCCACCCCCTACCAACTTCAGATTCACCTTCCATCTTTTCTTAGCTCTGCCCTGTCTCACTAGGGCACTCTCACTGTCCTGCCCTCTAAGCCTTTACACGGGCTGCTCTCCCTGCTCGAAAGGCACGAGCCTCCTCCCTGATTTATTCTTTGTCTGATAAATTGCTTTTTGCACTCTAGCAGCCTCTAGGAAGCTATCTCTGAGCATCATCCCATCCTCTTTCTCTTTTCATCCCAACTCCTTCTGGCACTGCAGAGGTCCTTTTGGACAAATGCAAGATAGTCCAGTCTGCCTACTCCATCCACACTCCCAACAAATAGCTCCCTAGCCACCCTTCTGACTTAGGGGTCTGTCACTGGCCCTGGGGTCTTCCCCAGGAGGTCAGATGCAGGCATGAGGCCATGTGGTCCCTGGAAGTGGACTTGGTGGTTTGGGGAAGGATTCCGGAATCTGGTATCCAGAGCATAGTCTAGAAGGGAGTTGTAGGCAACTCCCCAGGCCCCATGGATTTCTGACCCCAAAGGGAGGGGGATGTCTCTGCAGATGGGTGCATCTAAGAGTGATACTGAGTCTTCCAGTGCCACCTGCAGGTGACATTTGTTATATTTTATTTTTAAATGAAAGTTTTAGTTTTTAAAAAAATATATTTTTTTATTGATTTCAGAGAGGAAAGGAGAGGGAGAGATAGAAACATCAATGATGCGAGAGAATCATTGATTGGCTGCCTCCTGCACGCTCCCCACTGGGGATTGAGCCCTCAACCTGGGCATGTGCCCTTGACTGGAATCGAACCTGAGACCCGTCAGTCCACAGGTTGATGCTCTATCCACTGAGCCAGACTGGCCAGGGCTGTTATGTTTTATAAGGGAGTGAAGTGGAAACTTACTTGGTCATGTGTGAGAGTGGATGTTTCAGAGGAAAACACATCTTCTAGTTTTCGTAGGTAGGGCCATTTTCTCCTTTCTGTACTGCTGTTCACCAAGGCCAAGGGTTTGGTCTGGATAGAAGGGTCACTTTTGTTTACTCCTCCCCTCCAGCTGCAACTTAATGCTCAGAGGCCACCACCAGTCCCTGTGCTCATCTTAGATCTATGGGGCAAGGGCTGGGGATGGTGTGGCTGGGTAGGTGAGCCCATCTCCAGAGGAGACCCACTGTGGGCAGGTGTGTGTGTGTGTGGGGGGGGTGGGGGGTGTTGAGGGGAAGACTGGCTGGCCCTGTTTCCCCTACAAATGGGTTTTAATTGTTAAAGGACAATCCGAACTTGGAGAAGGATCATACCTCAGAAGCTAACAGCAGGGGATTCTGGTGAATAGCCCCCAAATACACCTTGAACAGTGGAGGTTTCCCAAGGTCGAGCCCTGTTCCCTACCTGGGCTAGGAGCTGACGGCAGACAAGGGGATTACAAAGGAGGCCAAAACACAATTTCCTTTAAAATATTTTCATTTATTAGTCTTTTTTGAAGCAGTTAATTCTCTTTTCTTATTTTAAAAAATGTGTGTTTCATCCAGAGTTATACCAAAGTGATTAAAATGAATTTTCTACTGGGGATATAGCTCCCCAGATCAGAAAAAAAAAATTTTTTTTTCAATTAATCACAAAAATAAAATCAAGAGAAAACATCAACAATCAAAAATAATCCCCAAATATCCAGGACAAAAAATAAAATATTTATTGATCTATCACAGCGAGACACAAAGAGATGGGCGGGGCAGGGATGGGAGATGCTGTGAAGTACAGTGGCTCGAGGGAGGGATGGGGGATACAGTACTGCGTGGGGGGACCCAGGTTAGGGAGGAGATTCCTGCTGCCCCAGCTGGCACAGCCCCTCACACCCTGGACCCCTTTGTAGGGGTGTGTGTGGTGGGGCAAAGGCAGGGCACATGCTGCCATGACAGGTTAACCAGGTTGGTAGTTGGGGTGCCCAGCCAGCTAGTGGTGCCAGGCGGACAACTGAGGGCAAGGATGGATGGATGGATGGATGGATGGATGGATGGACAGATGGGCGGATGAATTCCACAAGAGAAAGAGAGCTATTCCCATTGGCGTTCTTCTGATCTGAGGTGCCCCAGATATGGGGAATAGTGATTGGTGGAGGAAAAGGGGGCCAACGGGGCCAAGAGATGGTGTGACCGAATCCAGCTTGAGGTTTGTGATGCTTGGGTACCAACTGGACCGCAGCCAGGGGTGGGTCCTGGTGGGCAGGGGGAGGTGGGACTGCCCAGGAAGTGTCTGCACCATTTTCAGAGGAGCCCCAGGGAGGGGACTTCCAGAGGGGCTGCCCTTCCCTCCTCCCTCCCCGGGGAAGATGAAAGCACCAGCACTTAGCACCAAGTTCCCCTGGAGATGGAGAGTGTATGGAGGGGGAGCTCCTGGGTGGGAAGGAGGTGGGGGCAGGGGGCCAAGCCCACCCACCCGTCGCCTCTGAAGTAGGGGCTTCCCAGGGCCCACTTGGCCACTGTTCTCTTGTTTTCTTGTCCTGTGGATTTCCAAGTCCGCCCGGCCAGCCCTGTCCCCTCCAGAGGTGGGGACTTAGGAGGGGGCGTAGAGGGGAGGGTCACAAAGGGTTTACATTCTCCACCAAGCAGTAGCACCAACGTTGATGAGGTCGTGAGTCATGGGTCCTGGGAAGCTCACTTTCTCTTCCGGCCACAGGATTTCCCCAGGCAGGCTCCACCTGGGTGGGAGGGGGCACACGCAAGGTTAGTCTGGCCCCTCCCCATTGCTGCTCAAGCCACTGCCCACTGACCAACTCCAGCATCATCACGGTGGGGAACAGAGGCTCCAAGAAGCCTTCAGAAGACTAGGCTCCACCCCAGGCCTAACTCTCATTGTACAAACTCCCCCTGGACAGGTGGGTGGGACCAGAGCTCAAGATGTGGTTGATGAAACCAGGTCTCAGGGAAGGGAAGAGGCCAGGCCATGGGTCCAGGTCTGGGAAGGACTGGCCTGGGCAAGGTCTTTATACTCTGAATCCACTACATCTGGGAAGCCTTTAGTGAGGGACTCAGAGCACCCCCCAACAAGGGAGATAGTGTGATAAACATGCCTCAAATAAGTAAACTGAGGCCCAGAGAGAGTGAGAGCCTTACTCATCCACAGTCAATGGCTAACTTGGGACTGGACCCCAGGACGCCTACCCTGTCGTGGGGAGGGTCTGATTGGTAAACCTTGTTTCTAATCATCAGACACTATTTTCTGGTTGGAGAGCCTGGAGTAGTTCCTACCCCTGTGGGAGATAGACATGGCTTGTTAACGCCACCTGGTGGCAATGAGAAGCCAAGTGGGGCAGGGACAGGCATCTGTGCGAAGCTCTTCCAGGGTGTCTGGCAAGCAATGAATGGGGTATGGACACAGGCATCACTAAGCACCCTGGAAAGGTCAGGCTAGTCTTGCCTCAGCCTCTCCCAGCCCTGGCTTTGCCTCAGCTGCCTCATCTGTGCAGCAGGAAGCAGGTGAGGGTGAAAGGGAATCCAGTCTGATCAACTATAGGGGTGGAGCTACGGCTCCTTTGGGTCTCCCTTGGGCATTGCTGGGAGGAGCTCGGGAGGTGGTGGTGATCAGGACCCACCCCACACACTTCCAGAAGCATGTATGCATTTTGAGCAAGGGTGTGGCTCAGTGCCAGCTAGTGGCCTCTGCCCACTCTGCCCAGCCTGGGCACCTTGGGTCCCCCTGGCCACCCTTCAGATTTCCCTAACCCTATGGCTCCCATCATCTCATTCATTTTCTCCCTCTGTGTCTGCTCCTCTGAGTGCTTCCCTCCTCTCCCCCTCCCCCCCTGCCCCTTCTCTTTCTCTTGGCTCCTTCCTGAAGGTGCGGGGGAGGGGGGAAAGCGTGTGGGCAGCAGGGAGGCAAGGGACTGCTAGGCCAGGCCAGGCTGGGTGAGTATGAAGGGTCCTGGGCCTACTCCCAGCTCTGACCATCTGTGCTGGAGGCAGAAGAAGGGATGAGTGAGGTGTGCAGCTCCTCCAGCCTCCCCCCTCCTGCCACGTTAGTCCAATGGTGCTCCCCCCTCTCCCAGACTGATGGGCCCCAGCCTCTGCCTCCATCTCTGCCCCTCCCTCCATGCTCTCTTCCGGAGTGGGGGCTCTACTCACCTGGGTATCCTAGAGCTCCCAGGGCACCTCCGTAGGGCTTGGGAGGTTTGCCTGTGGAAGGAGAGGTAGGGATTGGGGAGGGGACCAGGCTTTCCCGCCTCTTTCAGAACCCCCACCATGTGGGGCCTCGATCCTATCACAGCAGGTTCTGAAGGCCTTGCGGATCATATCCTGCATATAGAGGTCTGAGCAGTTTGGCGGGTCCTCCACTCACCATAGCCAGACCCCAGCCTCGCCAGCTAACATGCTGGTATCAGAGAGGTTTTGACCCCCTGGCTACCTGCTTGATGGACCTTTCTCTTCCCTTAGTTTCTTTCTTTTTCTATGGGAGCTTGTCAGTTTTACCACTAGACCCCAGGTCCCTGCCTCAGTCCTGGTACCTAGTCAAGGGCCAGGCTGGGAGCTCTAGGAATTAGAATCCTTGCCTCCTATCCCCACAGCCCAGGGCTGAACTATCAGCTTCTGTGATTCTCCTCAAGCCCCCATACCAGAGGCCCAGACAAGGGTTTCGGTCATACTAGCCACTCCTTCAACAGGACTCTTCCTCCCCAACCCCACCCCAGTAAAGGAGCTCAGAGCATTGCTTGAAGTGGGACCCCTCCTTCTTGCAGACTCACCACCAACTCCCAGGCCCCCAGCTCCAACCCCGGCTCCAGCTCCGCCACCTGCAACACAGGAGAGGGGTGGTGAGTGTGCCACTTCTGGGAATTGCCAAGGCCTCCTGGCAGCATGGGCCTCGCTTGAGAGGGGCCAGGTTCTGGGCTTGGGAGCCCTGGCTCTGCCTCACTCACTGTGTGACCTTGGGTAAGTCCCTGGTACTCTATGAGCCTCAGTTTACCCATCTGGAACATGGTGTTTTAGAAAAGCTGATGCTCCCTGGCCTTGCAAGGGCAGAAGAGAAGAATAAAGGGGAGCCAGCATGGTATAAGCTGAGGACATGGGACCCATCCTGGGGCTTGACCTAGCCCTCCTGAGCAGGAGATGAAGCCGGGGAGGGGTAAGGTTGGGGCCAGAGGTGCAGCACAGGGTAGGAAGCCAGGGCATACCTGGGAAAATAGGAGACAATCCGAAGCCAGGTCTTGCAACTCCTGCAGGACGGACTTGGGGTTGGCATGGGGCAGGACCCACTCCGGCCTCATCCCCTCTTTCTCTCTGCCCACTACTCCCCCTCCCCTTCTCCATGGCTTTCTTCACAAACCTTGTCCCTGCCTGGCATCCTGGTGTGGGGCCCCATTGCCTCAGCTTGCCTGCCTGGTGCCCAAGGCCCATGGTGCCCCTGACACCGAGGCCTGCCCCTCTGCCCAGGGTGTTTCCTTTCCTGGACTGTGTCCTCTCCCATCTCCCCTCTTCCTCGTGTCCCTGTGCTAGTTGCAGCCCAGGGTTTCCCCTGCTAGCCTGTCAGAGCTGAGGATTTCACAGCAGAGATGGCCTTACCTCCACCTGGGAATGGCCTGGCAGCTCCTAGGACACCTCCAAGGCCAGCGGCACCTGAGAAGAGGGCAGATGGGGTTTGTGACAAGGTACAGTCTAAGGAGTCATGAGCCTCCCCTCTGGGTTCTGGGGTCAGGGAGATCCCGGACAGGCTGTTAGGACTGAGCAGGATTGAGGCCTGAGGTGGGTGAGATGGGATGGTCAGGATGGGGAGTATTAGCAGCCTATAGTCCTAGGCAGGAGGAGGGCAGCAGGGAGCCACTTACCATATTTGGCTGCTTTAGCAGCTGCAGCTGGGGACACACCTGGGGAGATGGGGAACATGAGAGCTCAGAAATATCCCTTCCCTCCCAGTCATGTCCCCCTCCTGACCTGTTCACTGTTTACCATCTGCCCACCAACTCATCCTTCCACCATCCCTCCACCCCTCCTTGATCCATCTTTCTGAAGTCTTTATTAAGCGCCTACTGTGTGTCTAGTCTTGTGGCGCACACAGGAAGAGATTTCAGGCGGGTTTAGGTAGGGAGGTACAATGATGACCCAAGAAAGAGTGACATGTCAACACAAGGCCGGCCAGGATGGCAGAGACTTTGGAAAAGTAATTCCATACAAGCTTTGGTTTTCTTCCCCAGAAAATGGGCATAACCATCACTATCCTAACGAACTCCACTCGATGTGGTCATGTGGGTTGAAGGAGAGGAGACAGAGAGGGAGAGGGAGAGGGTTGGATCCCAGCTGCAAGAAGCAGCCCTAGCTCCTGCTTGTTCAGGCCCCTCTAAATGCTGGAGGAACCCAGAGAAGGGTAGGCCCACCACAACCCTGAGAGGCAGATGAAGTGGGGTTGGGGTGTGCACAGAGATGACAACTTGAGCAAGATGTGGCAAATAGAAAGGAATGTCCCTCTCTCTCTGTTTCTCTCTCTCTCTCTCTCCCCCCCCCCCGCCCCCATCTCTCACACACACACCCACCCACACACACACACTAAACTAATAGATTCTAGAGCAGCCTCTTACCTCCAAAGCCCCCAGCCCCTGGGATAGCTCCACCAGCCCCAAGCCCTCCAAGTCCCAGTCCTCCAGCTCCGAGCCCTCCAGCTCCGAGTCCACCGGCTCCCCCGAGGCCTGTGGAGAGAGCTGGGTGTTAAAACCCCATTGGCGAGACCCTTGCTGCTTGTCTGTGAAGAGCTGAAGTTTTCATCCCAGTACCCAGGTGGAGCCTGAGCTTCCAGAGCCTTTGTGGATGCTGTGGGGCCAGGAGGTAGGCTGGGCCTCAGGGGCAGGTCAGGGAATAGTGCTCCATGCTGTATGGTCTGAGGCCCCCCCAAACCCCGGGGAATATTGGCAGCCCCCACCTCTACACAGTGCTCACCATATTGACCAGCTTTGGCAGCAGCCTTGGCGGCAGCAGCCACAGCAGCAGGTCCGGCTCCTGAGGACACAGAGGGAGCTCAGGGAGCAATTCTCCACGGGTCAGTCTCCCTCCCTGCCCAGCCCGTCCTGGGGTTTCAACTCACCTGCGACACCACCTGGGACACCTGCTCCACCAAGACCTCCAACCCCTCCAAGGCCCCCAGGCCCGCCTGCTCCTGAGGAGAGGGGCAGAGAGTCAATCCCCCATTTCTGAAGGACAGGGTCTCCCTGACCCAGGGGCATTAGGCAAGCAGACAAGTGGTTGAGGCCATGTGACCCAATGGAAGGAGCACTGGACAGAAGTCCATTCCCAGACACCTGGCCCGTGTCCCTGACCAATCAGTCAAGAGTGAGCTTCCTTGCCCGGCCAGTATAGCTCAGTGGTTGAGTGTCGACCTATGAAGTGGGACGTCATGGTTCGATTCCTGGTTGGGGCACATGCCCAGGTTGTGGGCTCGGTCCCCAGTAGGGGGCGTGCAGGAGGCAGCTAATTGATGATTCTCATCATTGATGTTTTTATCTCTCTCTCCCTCTCCCTTCTTCTCTGAAATCAATAAAATTCTATTAAAAAAGAAAAGAGCGAGCTTCCTTGAGCCTTGCCCTGCCAATCTTTTCTCCATCCCTTTGGGCTAGCACTGGAGCCACAAGGTGGCCACAAGCTGCTGAGCAGGGAAGAGCAGTCTCAGGTACTGACAGTCCTGGGTTCCAATCCTGCTTTCTCCACTCATTAGAGCTGTCACCTCTCTGTCACCTCTCCCTAAAGGAGATGATGATCCTTACTCCACTCACCCTACAGTGTTTGGAGAGCAAAAGAGCACACCGTCGGGGAATGTACTCTGAGTTTTGAACTGTTGTCCAGAGCAGAGCTGCTACGAATAGCAGCAGCAGGAGTTCCACAGTTCTCAGTGCTTCTCACAGATTCGCCTGCTTATTAGTCACTGCAACAGGAAAGCTGGGTGCTATTATCATCCCCATGTTGCAGATGAGAAAATTGAGACACAGCAGAGGTTAAGCAATATGCTCAAGGTCCCACAGGCAGGAAGTGGCTTTGGAGCCTGTCCCCTTAACTGCTTTGTTTCCCTGGCCAAATGTGCTAGACCCAGGCAGGCAGAGCAGCCAGCAAGGAACAGGAGAAGGCTTGTGGGTCACCAGGCCCGCCAGGGGTGGGACTGAGGAAACCGGGATTTTCCGAGGTGGAAACTGGCCCCAAGTGGACTGGCCGGGCTGGTTGGTGTTTCTCTGGCAGAGGCCCTGGCCTGGCTCTCAGAAGGCCAAGAATTCAGGGGCCACAGACAGTGTGGGTCTGGCCAGCCAGGGCTGCTGAGCGCCAAGTGGAGGGGCAGGCATGTCTGCCACGTCCTCGTGGCTCATGGCAGGCGCAATCATGCTGACTGGGAGGTGGGCGGGGGGGCCGGGCTCTGCTGTCCAGGAGGCAGAAGCCGCCTAGCTGACAGCAACCCTGCCCTGGGCCCACAGAACTGAGGGCCAGAGGGGAACCATGGGGACCATGGTTTTCACCAAGGTGGAATTGCTCCCAGAGAGGCTGGAAATGTGAGGGGCCTCTTTGGTTGTCCCAGCGATGGAGGCTCGATAGGCATTTCGTGGGCAGGAGCCAGGTCTGCTAAGCTGTCATGAATGTGTCCTAGACACTGCCTTTTTCCATCCTGACCATCCCAGCCCTGTGCTGTATGTGCCGGGCATGGGGCCCGGCTCAGAGGAGGGGAGATGGGTGACCAATGCATCAGGGACGGTGGGGCAGCAGTGGAACCAGCCATGGTGGTCAGTGTGGGGGCACTCACCATATTTGGCTGCTTTAGCAGCAGCCAAGGATCCAGGTACTGCAGAAAAAAGAAAAAGAAAATGTGGGGTGGTCAGCAGATGAGCTCTGTGCTGGGGGGTACTGCTTCCTCCTGGGAGCCCTCCCTGCATTCCTTGGCCTTCTTTGCTCCTCTCAAAGCCCTGAAGCTGTGGCTCCCCAGCCAGGAGCTCACCCTGCCTGGGGTAGAACTCCAGTCACTAACCATGTCTCTGCCAGACTGGTCTGGGAGCACTTGAGGCCTGGACTGCCTCCTCCTTCCATCTGCCCCTCCCAGCCCCTTCAGGCTCAGTAACCACCAGGTGAAAAACTGGAGCGCCTAGTGGCCACAGCATACTGCTGAGGGCAAGCCAGGTGGGCCCACCCATGCGGCCAGGGGCTTTCTTGCCTGGCCTGCTGCCATCTGTTACCCTAGTCATCTGACTGCTCAGGAGAACCTAATGGGGAATTCACTATGAGCCCTTAGATGAGGTGCTGGGGGATGTGCTGGGAGGGAGAGGTCTCCCTTCTCTGAGCTCAGGGATCATTTCTGCCCAGGCTAGAAGGCCTCTCACCTGCACCTGCACCTGCCCCAAAGCCAGGAACACCAGCACCAGCTCCAAATCCGGGAACACCAGCACCAGCTCCAAATCCAGGAACGCCAGCACCAGCTCCAAATCCTGGAACGCCAGCACCAGCTCCAAATCCTGGGACGCCAGCAGGAAGGCCAGCGGCAGCCCCTGGGAAAGATGGGTGGTGGGATGGCAATAGCAGGCAGAAAGCATGCCCCTGTGGGGAGTCCTACCTAGGGAGCCGAGACAGGCCCCAAGAGAAGGGGCCAGACCCTTAATCCCTTAATTCACCGTCTATGCTGCCACCAGCATGGGCTTCCTAGAACTTCCGCTGACCACCAAGTCCAGCCCCTCCCCCAGCTGGCATTCAGGGCTGCACACTCACTACACCACTTTCCTTTCCAGCCCAACCTCCACTCTTCCCTCTTGGATGGACTCATTTTATTCTCCCAACAACCTTCTGCAGCAGGTGCCATCAGCACCCACATGTCATGCATGAGGACAGGAAACTCAGAGGTCACTCAGCTAGTGTGGGGCCCAGGATTGGAACCTGGGTCTCTCCTTTGCTAAATCTGCTTTTCCAACACTTTGCCTGATGCTTTGGGGACCTCCCAGCCTGCAGTGGGCCTGAGAGCCTGCATATTGTGGGGCCCAGCTCCCGCCTGGGTCGTGCTGGGCCAGCCTGCACTTGGTGGGGTGAGGAGGGAAAGCCAGGCAAGGCACTCACGGAGCTGGGCTTTGGCGGCCAACTGAGCAGCAGATTTGCCTGCACCTGGGGTCCCTGCTCCTGGATGGAGAGGGAGGGCACTTCAGGGTGTCAGCCATGGAGGATTCAGAGGCTCCTCAGGCCCACTTTCTCACACAACTTACCTATAACACCGCCAGGGCCAATGCCAAGACCAGGAACCCCGCCAATGCCGGGGCCAATGCCAAGGCCGGGAACACCGCCAGCGCCAGGGCCTAACCCTACAAGAGTGAGAAGAACTAATCCTTAACCCAGTCTCAACCAAGGAGGACAGAAGCCAATGGAAAGAGCAGCGAGCTGGGAATCAGGATCCTTGGGCTTTCAACCCCGCTAAGGGCACAGGATTACTGTGTGACCTTGGACAAGTTATTTTCTCTGTATGCATCTCAGCTTCCTCATCCCTAATATGAGGCATGTGTAGCGTCAGGAGTTCTTAACCTTTGCAGGGACAAGGACTTGTTTGAGACCTCTGAGGGTGGTGGAAGCAGAGTTATGTAGTCAAGGGTGCTCTATAAGACAGGCAGACATGGGTTCAAAGCTCAGCTCAGCCACCATTTAGCTGTGTGACCGTGAGCAAGTTACTTAAGCTCTGAGAACCTCAGTTTTCACATCTCTAAAATGGGAATGATGCTACCAACTTCATAAAGTTGCTGTAAGGATTGCTTCAGCAAATGGCAGCTTTATCTAAAAAGGGGTTGTTTGTCATATGTGAGTTTGGGGGGTCAGTGGACCTAAAATTAAGATTTCTCTGGCCTAGATAGCTCTAGATTTTCTGATGTGAATCTTGCTGCCCACAGGTCCCTAAAGCCAAGGCGCATAGATGCCCTGGCCCAGGCCTGGTAGACATTTAAGCTCTAAGTTGCGGCTACTGCCATTGGCTATGTTCAGGAAGGTGTGGGTGCTTGGGGCTGCCAGGGTGGCCCTCAGATCTATTGAGAAATGGAGAACCTTGTCAGGGAGCAAGAAATACTGCCACGGAGGGTGGTGGGAACCCAGAGGAACCCAGCTTGAGGTCCAGAATGGGGGTGGGCCCCAGCTATACTTGGGGGCAGTAGGGGCTTTGGGAAGGGTATGGAGGTTGGTTCTCGGGTCTCACCAGGGCCTGTTCTCACTTTGCTTTCCTAATCAGAGACTTTACCCACACCTGAAAGTGGTCAGATGGGTCAAAAGGCCCACAGTGAGAATGTGACCGCTGAGGGGGCTGCCAGACCCCAGAGCAGAGGACAGGAGAGCGGGGCTATAGGATGAGCACAGGGAACAGAATTGGGGTGGGACACATACCATATTGAGCAGCTTTGGCGGCTGCTTTGGCGGCTGCAGCTGCTGGGGTTCCAGCTCCTGGAGAGGTAAAGAGAGGGGTTGGGGAGGGACTCCTTGCACCCCTCCTCACTCTCTCCCACCCCCCACAGCTCCAGGGATGCCACCAGAAGACCCTCTCTGTGCTCTGTGCTGCCTCCTTACGCTGGAGCCAGAGAAGGAGGGGCTCCAGGCCTGTTGTGAGGATGGTCCACTAGCTGCCCTGGGCACGTCCCTTCCCTGCAAGCAGCTCAGGGATTGTGACAGTATAGCTAGGACTATGGTGGTGGGAGCCTAAAGTTGTGATTGGCCAAGGTCTAGATCGTCTCCAAACCTCTGTTAAAGGATTTGTGAAGCTTCCTGTTAAAGGCCATGTTAATTTTTTAAACTATTGGAGGAAATGTCTTATTTTGGAGAGGAACTCAAAAGGGGAATTTTCTCCCAGAAAGAAGGAAAATAGAAATCTGTGGGGGCGGGGGGCGGGGGGAACCAAGGAAGGTTGTAACTTAATCTCATTGTAACTCTTAATTTCTTCCCTTTGGCCTCTAATTGGTGGAGGAGGAAGAGTGCAGGGGAACCAAAGGGTGACATAGGCCCTTCCACCTGATCAGGAACAGAAAGGACCCTAAAGTATGTGGGGCCACTCGGCCCTGACAGGGCAGAGCTCCAGCACCCAGCCAGCTGGCATCCCCGAGGGAGGGACTTGCCAGGTTTGTTCAGCAGATTGGAATCCCATAAAAGGTCTTCCCTCCAAACTAGGGGGCATTGCTTTTCCTCCTCCCCATCTCTGGGTTCGGTCTTGCCATCTCTAAAATGGTGCACTTGACCTGGGTCAACTCCAGGGCCCCTTCCACAAGGCAAACCAAACCTCTCTCTGGTTAGGGACACAGCTCACCTGGCACCCCTCCAGCGCCCGGCACACCTGGTACAATGCCTCTGGCACCTGGCACCAGCCCTCCTAGGCCTCCTGCTCCTCCAGCACCTGGAGTAGTAAAAAGCATCAGTGCTGCCCCTCGAAGCTCCCCTCCTGGAGGGAGCAGAGGGCGAAGGTGGGGTGGGGAACAGAATGGCTGCGGTGAGCACCTGCAACTCGCTGGTTTGGGGTGGGGTGATAAGCTGGGCACCAGTAACCCTAATGAATGGGCAATTGAAAGGGGCAGGAAAGTTCCGTGTGGCTTTGGAAGATGGGGTCCGGGGCTTCCGATCTTGGCCCAGGCCATTTTGGCCCTGGAGGCCTGAGCACAAGTTTGCTCTGTCCTCATGCTGGAGAACTGCTCTGAGCTCAGAGCCTGGGCCCCAGGGCAGAGCAGGGCTGGGGTCCAGTCTCTGAGAGGATGGGAGGGCGCTGCCCAGGAGGGAAGGACACTGCCCTGGGCATGGGGAAGGCAGGGCCAGGGTACTTACCATACTTAGCGGCCTTGGCGGCGGCTGCCTGGGCTGCAGCTTTGGCGGAATGAGAGAGAGAGAGAGACCTTCAGAAACCTCGCTGGATCTCTGTGGGGCTGTGCTGACACTCTCCTACCCTGCACGCTCCCCAACTTCTCCCTGAGCACATGCAGCCCAATCAACACTCCCCCACCCCCTTGAGCTCTACAGAAGAGAAGCCCCCATGCCTTCTCCCTGTTTCCCCAGATGGAACTAGGGCTCACGGGAAATGCCAGCTCCAGGGACAGCTCCAGGGATGCCTCCAGGGACACCTCCGACTCCAGCTCCAAGACCACCGATTCCAACTCCAAGACCACCGTAGCCCGGAAAGCCCCCAGCACCAACCCCGAAAGTGGGAACACCTCCAACTCCCACTCCAGCTCTGCCCCCTGTGGAGAGAGGAGAATGGATAGAAAAGGATATCAGTGAGCGAGGCTGCGAGGGCCCTGGGGGGTGCTGGTGGATTAGGAAAGGAGGAGCAAGCCCCCCTCAAGTCTGGTCCTTGAAGAACAGGAAACCATAGGATTCCTGGGCCCCCGCCAGCCTTTTCCAGGAAACCTTTACTGAAACCCTCCCCCAGCATCTCTGCAACCCATCTCTTCTTCGACTGGGATAGAGCCTTGTTGTTGGTTATGGACAGGCAGGTCCCATTTCCCCAGTCAGGCTTGGGCTCCTCTGAGAGGGGCACTGTCTAGAGTGGGGAGAGGCAGGGACACTGTCCCCACTGCCATAACAGGACTGTCCTATCACTTAGCCTCATGGCCTCATCCTGGGGCCCAGCAGGTCCAGCTCAGCCAGTGACCTGCTGTGTAGCCCTGGGCAAGTCATCCCCTTTCTCTGGCCAGAACAGGGTGGGGCAGAGCTGTCAATACACTCACCATATTTGGCTGCTTTGGCGGCTGCTTTAGCAGCTGCAGCTGGAGACACAGCCCCTGGAGAGACCAAGGGGACGCAAATAATCAGGGGAGAATGGAGGAAAGATGGTCAATATATATCCTACTGTCCACCCATCTGTCCAGTCTATTTCCTTTCTATCTATCAAGCCAACCCAATGGATGTTTAGTTATCTACCTACTCAGTCACATCTTTATCTAGCTCTCTGTGTATTTAACCACTCATTCACCCACCAACTTACCTACCCAGGTGTCTGTCCATTTGCCTCTCTATCCTTAGACTTCAATACAACTGCTCAACCATTTATCTCTCTGTCCATCCATGAACCCATCTATCCATCCATTTATTCACTCATCTACCCATTCATCTATTTACATATCTAACCATCTATTTTGCATTTGCCTCCCACGCACCCATCTATTCATCTGCTCACCCAACCATGTGCTCATCCATCCATCTACCCACTCATCCATTTATCAGTCTAATCATTTATTTAGTCCCTCCTCTACTTTTCCATCTGTCTTTCCATCTACCCATTCATCTCTTCATCCATCATTTTACTCATATATCTATTCATTCATGTATTCATTCATCCTTTTTCTGTCCATTCATCCTCTTATCTATCAACATCTACTTATCCACATGACCATTCACCCACATACCCAGCTGTCTATCTGCCCATCCATCCATCCATCCGCCCACCCATTTATCCACCATTTACTGAGCATCTATCTATTCAGCTAAGGACTGGGGACATAGAGATGAAAAAGACATGGTTCCTTCCCTCAGGAGCACACTGGCAATGATAAGGTGAGTTGGAGAAGATGATCCTGACAGTAACTAGTTAGGAGGTTGTTATAGCCCAAGGGAGAGAAGATGAATCATGATCAAGGGTATGGGAGAAGAGGATAGATGGGTAAAGTGTTAGGGAGAATTCAAAAGTCTTGGTAATAGTGTCAATATTTCTCTCTTACAACACACACACATACATGTACACAGCCCAGCTCACTTGGTCTACCCACAATACCTGGGACTCCAACACCTGGCACTCCAACACCTGGGATTCCAGCACCTGGGACCCCAACACCTGGGACTCCCCCAACACCTGGGATTCCCCCAACACCAGGGACTCCAACACCAGGGATTCCAACTCCTGGGCCACCAGGTACCAAGCCTCCAGCAGCTCCTGTGGAAGAAAATAATTATTCTGGCCTAAACCCTGTGGGAACCTTAAAGGGCCTCCAAGGCATGGTTCTGGGGAGCTGTGGGGGTGGCAGGTCCTGAGTGCAGGATCCCAGGTGGGCTGACATTGCCTTTGGAGTTCTAAGGGTTTTGGTCTGTGGATGGGAAGAACATGGTCTATGGCAGTGGTCGGCAAACCGCGGCTTTGCGAGCCACATGTGGCTCACGAGCTGCGGTTTGCCGCTCTGTTGACTAATAAGTTTGCTGACCACTGGACTAGACTAAATGTTACCATGTAGTTGGAAGCTGTGAGGATTAGGCAATTGTGGCATATTGTGTGCAAAGAGGTAAAGGGTAGTATATGACAGTGGTCGGCAAACTCATTAGTCAACAGAGTGGCAAACCGCGGCTCGCGAGCTGCGGTTTGCCAACCACTGGTCTATGGCTAAAGCAAATTCAGAGCATACCACTAGCACCCAGGCAGCTGGTGCAGTAGCTATGGGTTGGCCTTGGGAGTAGGGAGGGAGGAGCCAGATGCTCCACAGGGGTCTCTCATTGCTGGGCCAATCAGTGAAGAACAACAGGCAGGGCCAGGCAGAGTGGCCAGACAGGCATGTTTGGGGAGGTGGAAGGGAGATTTCCACAGATGGACAAAGGCCAAGTCCATTCAGCCTTAGAGAACTGAGGTCTCCAAGGCCTAGTAGAGGCCTGGGCAGGCTCCAAGGGCCTGAAGGCAGGCCAGAGTCCCGGGCCTTCCTCCCCTGAGAGCACTCACCATATTTAGCTGCCTTCGCAGCTGCCTTCGCAGCAGCAGCTGGAGTCCCGACCCCTGGAGAGACAGCCACAGAGGGTGAGGCCTTTCCCTGAGGCCTTCTCCAGGACAACCCCACCCCCTGCTGGAACAGACACTACCTGCAATGCCTCCAATCCCAGGAATTCCACCAGCCCCACCAGGAATGCCGCCACCTCCAACACCAACACCAGGGAGAACTCCGGCTCCTCCGGCACCTGTGGGGATGGGGACAGTGCAGATGTAGTTCCCAGGGCCCCTCCTGAGGCTGGGAAGGAAGGCCACTTGGATGCTGGCATTTTAACTAGCACAGTCTCCTCTGGGAATGAAGCCCAGGCAACTCTGGCTGGGCCTGCTTGAGAAGGCCCCCATCTCACTGTTCATTGACTCACCCCCAAAGTGTCCATTTCAACACGCTCATTAAGGGACTTGTATGTTTTCAGACAAATCCCATTCTAATCACTGCCACATACTGAGAAACCACAAGCGGCCACTCCCTGGGCCAGAGGGGCCCCTGTAGGAATGTTCAAGGCTTCCTCTCCTTGTGTTCCAAAGGCTCGGCCAAGTTTGTAATCCAAGCGCCTGGCTGCCTGGCTCTGGCAGTCCCTTGCTGTCCCAATCTCCTGCTCCCACATTCCACCCTTAGGGGCCTAGAGGGAGAGCCTATGGGGCCTCCTAGGGGCGGGCCTCCTAGGGGCAGGTCTCCAGCTCAATGTTGCCCTCCACATTTCGCCCCCTTCGCTGGTGGGCAGATGTTTTCTGTCCCACTATGGCTACACGAAGGGGTCCCCTGGCACTGGAGATGACGGTGAGGACTTTAGCTGCAGTGATCTGACTCTGAACTGGGACTGACTGGGACAGGGGGACAGATGCCCATTCTGCTCACAGCATGGACACAGGGAAGGCCATGCCATGTCTGCCAGCCAAAGGATCATGAGCTTGAGGAGCCAGTTAAAATTTTTATTGTACACACTAAATTGATACTAAACTGTAAATTTTTAAAATGCTTATTCTAACTACCATAGTACCCATTCCCTCTGCACGGGCTCCTTCTTCCTGTTTTAACCACATGGCAAACTCCACCTATATTTTAAGGCCTCAATCAAATGTTATTTTCTCTGAGAAGCCTTCCTGATTTTCTTCCCCCAGTAGAAACAATATCTCCCTCTTCTCAAGTCCCACGACAGTGCCTCCAGCCTCCAGCAGAGCTTTTATCTGTCCCTGCCTGGTCTCTAGAATGGATGGATAGAGGGAGTGCGGGAATGAGGGAGGGAGTGAGGGATAATTAGATGGGTGAGTGGATGGATGGATGAAAGAATGGAGGGAGGGAGGAATGAATGGATGGAGGAATGAAGGGATGGATGGGGGAATGAAGGGATGGAGGGATGGGTGATGGAGAGAGGGATGGAGGGAAGAGTAGATGAATGGATGGAAGGAAGGAGGAATAAGTGGTGTTGAAAAAGTTGGACAAAGGCGGGTGGGCTGCCTTGGTTAGTAATCTGTGAGGCAGGCTCTCAGTGATAACAGGGATGGAGAGGTTGGGAGGCTGGGGCTAGCAGCTAGGGACTTCAGAGGTACTCACCATACTTTGCTGCTTTAGCTGCTGCTGCTGCAGCCTGGGGACCAACCCCTGGGGGAGGGGAAGGGGAGAGACTGAAAAATGTGGCCCTGCATCTCCAGAGGCCTCCATTCTAGCCCTAGGAGGACCACCTATTCACATATGGGTGTAGGTGGGGGGCATCATGACCATCAGAGGCTGATAGAGCGGTCCCACCCAGGATCCTTCTTCCGGCTCAGATGGGGATCTGAGTGCAAGGTGGGCTGGCCTGATTTCTGGACAGATCATAGCCAGCCCCAGAGCCCTGGAGCCAGGGTGATCAGTGCCCCTTTGGCTGGCCCCTTACCTGTCCCCGTTGGGTACCCAGCCTTGGCCCCGGCACCTGCTGCTCCTCCAGGCCCATACCCTGTGAAACAGAGAGGCTCACTGGACATCCGTGCAGATCCCACTGCAGCTGCCCCCCTGCCCTACCCATTCAGAGTCTCTACCATGTCACCCCCAGTCAGAGTTAAAACAAATTCAAATATGTGTGGGGGATGGTAACTCCCACTGTACAGACTAAAACCCTGAGGCTCAGGGAAGAGGCCGGTTCTCGCAAGTGTGAGGGCCAGGCTTAAGAACCAAGGTGTCTGAGTCCAAGTTCCATGTTCCTTCCTTAGGGAATTCCCTTTCCAAGACCACCACCCCCCTCACCCCAGCGGGGTGCTCTCCCAGCCCTGGGCTGGGGCTGCAGCTCTCTTGCCAGGACCCTGCATCTGGAAAGAGCCGGAAGCCCACTGGTCTGGGACGGCCTTACTTACCATAGGGCAGTTTCCCCGTGCTATAGGGCAGTCCGTAGCCACCTGAGGGGAGGGGAGGGTAGGCTCAGGTGCTGCCCCAAAGTAGCCCCATGCCTTGCTGGGCTCCCACTACTGTGGTGGACAGATCTATTCCCACAGCTGCTGAGGCCTGAGACCCTCCCCACGGTCATGAGCAGTCCACGGTTGCTCTCAGGAGAGCAGAAGCCCTGGGTAGAAGAGGGAGATGGGGCACCCCACCAGCTCCCTAGAGTCTGAGTAGCTTCCTTACTCCCTTCCCCAACAAGAAACAGCTCATTGTATGACGTCAGAGGGGTCTTTCCAACGATCAGTGTTTCTTACCATCAACACCGATGGTTTCCTATCAGGGCTGTGGGTCTCTGTGCCTGTGTGTGCCTGTGTGTGTGTACAGGTGTGCATGTGAGTGAGGCCAACACCTGCAGGATGGCTTCCCCATGCTTTTCTTTGCTGGTGACCAGAAGTGGGGTTCAGAACACAGGTTTCTTGACATCCCCCCCAAGAGACACTGGTGACCAAAAATGTGTCCCCACAAGATGCCTCCTCAGTGGTGAGACCCAGTGAAAAGTGCCTCTTGAAACTTCCTTCTGACTTACCTGGCAGCTTGGGTGCCTTGATTGGGTACCCCAGTGGGACTCCAGGCTGCTGACCCCCAAAGGGTCCAACTCCTGTGAGAACAAGGAGAACAAAATCAAGTCCTAGCAACTTGAGCCAGCAGCTCCCGCTGAGCCCCACTTTCTGCTCAGGGAGAATGAGCCCCACTGCATCCACAAACCACCCTGCCCAGAGGGCATTCCTGCTTGCTGTCACTGATCAGTTGAGCCCGTCCAGTGCTGGGCCATTGCCTACAGAAAGCTGCAGAACTCTCCCCTTCCTGGGGCTTGGGCCACAGGTGGGACCTGCAGCCCTTGAAGCATTTGGCTCAGACTGGAAGGTTTTCTGGATTCATGTGGGCTGCTACACATGAGGGGTTGGACTGGGGAAGCAGAACTGTGATCGATATCACTTTGTCTGGAGCCAATCCCTCTCCCTCTTCCACCCAGGGCTTCTGCTCTCCTGGAGCAATGGGCATGAGGGACATCGGACAGGCCTGATGGGATTCCGAATGCTCAGCCCCTCCCAGGATGAGTGCCTCTCCTTGGCTGGACACCCTTGGCTGGACCTGCCCACCCACCAGGAATTCTCGCCTTGTCTCACCTGGGATTCCAGCAAAAGCTCCCCCTCCACCTGCAATGACAAGGAGTCATCACTGTAGTCCACCATGGGTGCAGGGCTCCGAGGCACCGTCAGGCAGCACAGAGGGCTGGATAGTGGCCAATTCTGCCCAGATTTCCAGGTTTATGCTGCTTCACACACACTTGGGATTTCTGAGAGGTGTTCTGTTCATCTCAGCCACCAGTACCAAGGCTGGAGCACAGGGGTGCCCACCCAGAGGGCCCTGAGCCCAGTCTCCCCAGCCCCACTCCTACTCCCCTCCATAGGGGCCTGAGGGTAGATACAGATTCCCACCATGTGTCCAGCCCACTGGTCACATACCTGGGGTCTTGGCCTTGACTCCTGTTCCAGTGGGAACCCCAGGGAGCACCCCCACACCTGGGAACCGAGCTCCTGTGAGAGCAAAGGGGGTCTGGCAGTGAGGGTGGGAAGGCAGGCCTAGAAGGCCCAACCAGGCTCCCACACCACCCCTGGGTCATGAAGTTGACCTCCTGCACTGCCCGTCAGCAATGTCATAACTTACGTGGAATGGGGGTGGTTTGGTGGTGGCTTCTCTTCCCTGTCTGACTTGGAAGATCTGACTTTTAATGCCATTTCCTAGCTATATGACCTTGTGCCTCAGCTGGCCTTGTCTCTGAGCTGGGATGAATTCCCAACCACCCTGTCCACCCTTACCAGAGAAGGCAGACGGTAAAAGCCAGCATGAAGTGGGAAGCCTGTGCCCATAACTAAGCACACAGCCATCTGCTGTGGCTGGGAACTCCACACTTGCCAGTGTCTGGCCCTCCCACCTCTCCTGCCTCCCCTGGGACTGGGCCACCTAGGACAGAGGGAGGGACACTGTCAGCAAATCTCCCAGAGAAGCCCAAGTCTGGGCTTTTAGGGGAATTCAAGAGGTCACATGTTGCGTGGGGTGACCAGGCCTGGCAGGGAGAGGAGGGTGGAGAGGGCAGCTCTGAGGGTCTCCTACAGGGCGGATGCTCTGGGCGGGCTCCCTGGTGACTCACGGCTTTTGGGAATCAGCTGGCTACACTGGGGACTTGGTGTGTCCCCAGGGGCCCACCTCGGGCTGTAGCAATGATCTGGGTCAGGGCCTGGGGTCAGAGCTTGGTAGGATGAGGAGAAGCTGACTGGCCTTCATGGGGAAAGAAGACAGGGCCCCTGTGTCCCTTAGCCTGAGCTTTGATGCTCTGGTGGCCTCAGTTTATAGGGAGTTGAGGGGCCACCAAGGAGGCTGCCAAGAGATGATCTCCATACTATAGGGAGGGTCCCCTTCTTCTCTGTGATTTTACCTGTGCCTGGGAGCACTCCACCTGGGTATACACCTGGTAGACCCACACCTGTGGCCAAAAGACAGCGGAGCCATGAGCAGCACCCCTGCCTCCAGCAACCCCTCCCTGGCCTTCCCTCCACAGCTCCAGGCTCACAAACCAGCCACCCCAGTGCCTGGCAAGGACAGCCAGGGACATGTGTTGTGGCCACAGCCTTCTTCCCCTGAGTTTCAGAAGTCATCTGCAAACCCTTCTATGCATGGATTTATCTTGTCTTCTGGAGCCTGTTTACATGGCTGGCCCAGCCCACCTCTGGGCTAACAGCTTCCAGATGTTCCTTCCCTGCTGTGTGGACTCAGGCAGGCCTTTGTTTAACCTGAAGTCACTTCCTCAAGGTCTTGGTGCAGAGGAATGAGCACCAGATGGGGAGTCAAGGCTCCTCTGGCCACCCTGGCTCTGCTGTGACCACCAAGGGCCCTCTGCACTGACTCTCCATGCTGAGCCTCAGTGTCCCCATCTGTCCCCTGATGTCTGCCACAGGCCTGTCTCTGAGGTCCCTTTTTGTTCCAAGATCCTGGAAGAAGGGCCCAGAAAGTGGGCTGGAGTCCCTCTCCCCATTTTGAACAGGGCCCCACATTTTGGGCCGGTCACTCTTTCCTGCCCCGCTGCAGACAGGCCCCACCTATCCCACCCAGTACAGAGGTGAGGGCCTCAGCCTCTCCCTGAACCTGTTGTCCAGCCCCAGGGACTCCACACTGACCCGGCACTTTCCCAGGCTTCCCTCCAGCTCCGACTCCAACTCCTGCTCCAGGCTGAGGCACCACTGCACCTGGCATGGAAGGGACTGTGTCAGAGTCGGTGTCACCAGCCTTCAGCCTTCACCTGGGCAACTCAGGGCTAGACACCATACCTGTAGACACTCCTAAGCCACCGACACCGCCAAGCCCGCCAAGCCCGCCAACACCGCCAAGCCCGCCAACACCGCCAAGCCCAGCACCTACAGAGCCAGGAGTGGGAGAGGCGAGGAGTCATGCCAGGAGCAGTGGGAGGTGAGAGGGACCTGGTGCATGTGGAGAGCCCAGAGATGATATCTGATTGTGCCACCATCTCACTTGGAGAGTGGTTGCCTCCCTGAGCCCCAGTAAATTAGAGATGAGAATCCCGCCTGCCTCCCAGGAAATGTTCTTTGCAAAGTGTAGAGCCCACGGAGGCGAGAGGGTCTGTTGCATGTCCCAAACAGTCACACTCACCAGCCTTGGCGGCAGCTTTATAGGCTGCAGCAGCGCCAGCCGCTCCGCCAGGCACTAGAGCCCCTGGGAAGGCGCCCCCAGGAAAGGCGCCGAGCCCTGGAGAGGGGAGGATAGGGTGAGGTCCTGAGCCCACCCAGCCCTGCCCAGGGGGCACATTGAGGGGACTCTCCTATTCTCTGCAGGACTTCTACGCCAAGCAGTGGCCTCTGCCCCCAGGACCAGGATCAATGTTGGAGAGCAACATGTGCCAGATGGTTCTACCCAGCCAGACAAAACTGCAGGATCGCTTGGGATCAAACTTCCACACCCCCTCCTCCAGGAAGCCTTCCTGAAACCCTGCCCAGTTGAGCAACAAATCTGGCCTCCACTGGCCCCTGCAGCCTCTTGGCAGTGCATTATACTAGCACTCAGGATGCAGCGGTTACTTCCTTGTGTCCTGGGCAGCTGCTTAGGGCAAGTGGTCTCAGCATCACCCTCACACCAGCACCCAGGGCTGGCCTGGCCCACATACCAGGCAGATACACTGGGCTTGGCTCTGGCCCCAAATGGGCATCTTGCTTGGGTGTCAATACTAACCTGCCCCAAGGCCACCTCCGGCGAGCCCTCCGGCACCTGCAGGGAGAAGGAGACAGAGCCCGTGAGGAGAGGAGAGACTGGTGTGTGGGCATCATCCCTGGATCCTGGGTGGGAAGGGTCTCATGATGGGCAGGCAGGAACCAGGCAGGGCTGTGGTCAGTGTGCAGCCACTCAGGCCCCTAAGCTGGACTCAAGCCTTTGGTACTCAGGGCCTGATGCTGATAAAACAGCAGCTACCATTTAGTGACCAGCTACTATGTGCCATGTAGATGTAATTGCATTGACCACTCCCTCCCCCCATAATGCACCTAGGCCAAGCCTAGCTTCCCCTAGAAGGCCTGCCAGCGAATGGGAGACTCAGCAGGGCTTTCACTGAGGGTAGAAGCTGAGTAGAGTCTGTCAGCAAGACCTGACCCAGGCCAGGCCCTGCCCGGCTCCCACATTAGCCCCCACCCCAGACCTCTCTTCTATTTCCTTGCAGGTGTCTCCTGGCTCAGCCCATCCTCTCTCCCTTGTATCTGGAGACCCTCCAGTTCCCAGCATCTGTCTATGTGTCCATCCAGCCTTCTTGCAGTCCAGGAGCCTCCTCGAATTCAGACGGATGCTAAAATGTTTATGAGAAGTCAAATGGTCCCTCTGGCTCTCTCCTTCTCACATCTGGGCCCAATCGCTCCTTCTCCCCCTCCAGGAGACATTCCATGGCTTCGGCCAGGACTGATGGGCAATCAGGTTGGAGTTCACAAGCGTGCCGGGTTTGTTTCCAATTATGTGAGAATCTCTGCTGCAAGCACCAGTCTGGCTGCCTGGCTGCCAGGGTCCTGAGCCCAGGGAAGCCCTCTCTGGGGACTGACCCCAAACATGGGGAACTGCCAAACCTGGAGAGTCTACCTGGCTTTCACTGGGTGTGGTCTCCCTTCCCCCCACTATTTCCTACTTGTGTGAATTGGCCCCATCTGAAACTCAGCCAGCCCCTCTGTAAGATGGGTCTCGATCTCTGGCTAGTCTCCCTTCCAGGCATGCCTGGTGTGGGTCAGGCCCGGCCTGGAGGCAGGGAGTTCACTTCCCAGCACTGTGGGCCCTGCCCCTCCCCAGCTCTGCCTGGGGCTTCTTTCAAGCCAGGCCTGTTTCCTGAGCTCCAACAGGGCTGGGACCTTTCCTGAGCACAGAGGGGCTGGAAGAGAAGATGGGAACTGAACAGGAAGTGAGAAGAGGCTAGGACAGGTGGGAGTGGGAGCGGGCAGCCTCTCTGACGCCATCTGTCCTTTCCTCCCTCCTCCCTAGGTGCCTGGTCCCAAGGCCGCCGTCCAGCATGACCAGCCCCACTCCTGTTTGCCCTCCTTCCTTTGGACTCACCTGGTCCAAATGCCCCAAGGAGTCCAGCCCCTGGAAAGGAGGGAAGGAGGGGTGAGATGCTGGCCACAGCAGGCCAGCCCAATCCCCTCTCTTCCTGGAATCAGAGAGCCCTGGATTCAAATACTGCTACTCCTGCTGACTCCATGCATGTAGGAGCAAGTCTCTTCACCTTTCTGAGACTCAATTTCTCTACCTAGAAATGGTCATTGTGTCCCTGACCTTCCTGGAACCAGTAAGATCATGAGCAGAAAGCACCTAGTGTGTGCAGTATGCCAGGGTGTCCAGTGGGTGTGACCCGTTCCTTCCAGTCCTCTCGTGTGGGTGGCTGGCCTCCAGCTGGTGCTAAGGGTGTGGGTGTTGCTGGCTCCCAGCTGCCTGGTCCCCCACTGAGAGCCCAGGCAAGGCCAGCGTGCTGAGGCCCACATGGAGCAACTGCCAGGCCACCCACCCTCTACTTGCCAAGGGATTAATTGTTCCTAAGCATGACACACACTGTCCAAGCCCCGTTCCATCTTGCCTGGGCAGGCCCGGACATCCCCCTGGCCCGGATGGAAGCAAAGAACTGCCCGAGGGAAGGAGGGGGACTGTGGCTTTGACCTGGCTCTTGTAGCTGAGTCCTGATGACCTCAGGGAGGTTGTGGGATCCAGCCCCTTTTCATCTGAAGGAGATACCCTGACTTTTTTGGGGTCTACTCCTTCACCCTGCCCTGAAAATGCTTTCGGAAGTCTAAACTAAATTATTAATAAAAGCTTCACTTTAGTGACCAGCCATTATGGGCTCTATGCAGTTTTCTTAGTCTTCCCTCCTATGCTTAACACAACCTGCTGTGTGTCCCCAATGAGATCAGCCAATCCCCCCTCTAGCTTTGCAGTCATAACCTCCACAGTTTGGTTCTTCTCGGCTAAGCACAGACCTATTTCCACATCTTGGCTTATCTAGTCCTTCTCAACATTCTTTCTACCATCAAAGACCCTGTGAAGGTCCCTCCAAGGAGGCAGGATGCAGGTTCTGGCAGGATAAGCAGTGAATTCCCAGGGCTCCGGCTTTGTCAACCCCCAAATCCCAGGAAACCCCTTGCCCTGGCTTCCTGCCCTTCTGCCTCTCCCTGGCCCGGCCCAGCCCTGGTGTTTCACAACCCAGATGGGCTGGCAGGGAGGGGGAATGTGGGTCTTGCAGATTCATCTGCAATTGGATCATCCAGCAGCGGGTTTCATAAGAGCTGCTGGACACCCAAACTGTCCTGGAGCCTCGGACTTCAGAGCCAGGGAGACACAGAGCAGGGTGGGGGGTGCCAAGGCCACATGTGGAGTATCTCATGCCAGTGGGGTCATACATTTGGACAGAGACACCATTTCCTCCACCTGCTCCTTATCCACCAGTGCTTCCTGGAGGGACACGCCCTCCCTCTTTCCTGGGGGTGCGTTCTTTGGAACTGGTGGTGGACCCTGGTGTCAGATTCAGCAGGGCCTGGACAATCTAGTCACATTTCCTTCCTGGAAAACTCCATGGTCTGGTCAGCCAGAAGGGGCCTGGGATCAAGAAGGATGATCATCTGGGGCCAGGGTCAGGGTCTAACCTGGGGTTTAGTTTCGGGCTTGGTCTGGAGTCAGGGTTCAGCCTGGCACTAGGACAAGGGCTCAGATTGTCATCAAGGGTCAGGGATATAGAGGGTCTTGGCCTGGGGTTAGAGAGGGCTTAGTCGGAGTCAAGGGACCATCCACGTGGAGTCTGGAGCCTACCCTCTGTACCTGAGTCCCAGAATGACACTCACAGCATGGTGGACTCTGGAACATCAACCCTTACCTTTGTCCTGAGCCCCAGGGCTGTTTCTGAGGCCATGTCATAGGGGACAGAGCAGCTGGGCACATAGGCACTTATAGAACAGATGCTGGACACTCCTCGCACAAGCTGCTGCCAGCTTCCTGTCCCTGGAGCCCTGTGGTCCGGCCCCAGCCTGCTCATACCGGGGGACTGGTACCGCCCACCACTTCCTTCCTGCCTCTTGCCCTTGCTAGGTGGGCCTCCCCTCCCCTGCGCCCTGGCTCACTATCAGTGTCTTAAGACCTCAGGTCTTACCTGGCTTGGGTGGTTTGCCTCCAGGTCCCAGCCCTGGAGAAGGAAGAGATGGTAGTGAATGGGGAGCCCCAGCACCCCTGTCTTATTATTTATACCCTCAGGGCAAAGTAAGAGCACTGTGGGGTCTTACTCTCCAAGTCCTAAAAGGGCGGTCAGGGGCAGTCCTCCCTTCGGACAGGGAGCTGCTGGGAGCCCAGTGTCTAGATGTCTGGTGGGAAGCCCAACTCCAGCCCTGATTTGTGGTTTTTACTCTCAGACTCAGTTTCTCAGCCTCTGAGGAAACAACCACACGGCTCAGCCAGCATTTTAGGGGTGCTGTGGAGGATCAAAAGAAATGAGGGAGAAGGCAGGGGCCACCAGGGAGAAGGCCTGGGGAAGGGACATGGGATGCCAGTGGTTTCCAGTTCTCAGACAAGTCTTTCACTAAGAGGCACTCGGACTATAAAACAAGGGACCCTTGATGCTTGGACTTTCTGGGGTTCTGAGGTTAAAGGACCTGTGTGGGCTAGAGTGACACTTAGACTCCATCAGTGAGTAAACAGATGTGGTTTCTGCACTCACCTCCTGCTCCCAGACCTCCGAGACCAGTCCCTGAAGGGGTGGGGGGGGGGGGAGGAGGGAAAGAGAAACATCAGTGCCCCTGTCAGATCAGTGCCCCTGCCAGAAAGCCACCCTTCAACCCATGGTCAAATCCATCCCTTCCTAGCTACATGACCTCAGGCAAGCCTTAACTTTTGCGAACCTCAGTTTCCTCATTTGTCTCATAGGGCCAGTAGCCCTGGCTAGTTTGTGCCTGAGGGTGTACTGGTAGCTGCCCTCACTTCCATGTCAGTTCTGAACGCTCAAATACTTTTTAAGTATCGAAAATATTACTTTGATCTTTCAATCTACTTTAAAACATTATGCTTTTTTCTAAATGGCATTGCTCCAACATTTTCCCCATTTTCTTTTGGTGGTAGCGGGGAGGGGCTCCCAGTCTCCACCTACACATGGTCATTGCTTTTATATTGTTTTTACTTGAAAAACACTTCACCATATTGCACAACAGATAACATATTCATACTTTTTTTAGTAACTGATAATATTTCAGAGTTTACTTAATCACACCCTCTAGTCAGGTGGGTTTCTTGTTTTACAGTTTTGCAAACACCACACCTATGAACCTCATTGCAGATCATTCTTTTCCTCTTCTTTTCAATTATTTCTTCTAAATGGATTTCCAACGTGGGGTTAATGATTGGAAGACTGTGAATGGCAGGAGTGCGTGAAAGCACTCACTTTCCTAGATCCTCAAAAGCATTGTTTCATCTTTCAGAAGATTTATGCTCTTAAGAGTTGTAAAACGGTGTCACGTAAACTGCTTTTTTAAGTAGCAGTGATTTGTGGGTCTTCTGTGGTAGGCATGACAATGTTCTTCCCTTCTGCAATATCAAAATTTGCATCTCTCACGAATGTACTCACAAGCTTCCTCTCCTGGGTATGGGGAAGCTTCATGTACATTACCTGGGAAAAAGCCTCCTCCGGGAAGTCCTCCGGGAACTCCTCCAGGAATAGCTCCTGGGACCCCTGGAAGGAAGTAGGTAGAGTCCTCTATTAGCCAGAACTAATAAAAACGTGATAACAATGTGATGATGATGATGTAAATCCACAAAGCAATTTTTGTTTTCGAAGCATTTTTTTCCCATTTATGCACTGCAAAGTGGCCCTGCGAGGTGGGAAGGGCTAGGATTATTATTTTCATCTTAACAGATGTGAAATCAGGCTCAAAGAAGTTGAGGGATGTGCCTGGGGTCACACAGCTGGAAAGAGATGGAGCCTGGGTTCAAACTCAGGCAATTCCCCTCCCTGGAGAGGGCCTGGCATGAGGTTGGGTCTGAGCGCCTTTCGATGGACAGCCAACTGTCTCCAGCCCCAAGCAGCATGGGCCGGGGCCAGGGTTGTGGCGGAGCTGTAAGTAAGCGGTAAGGAAATGCGGCCCCTGCCAGTAAAAATGCAGCCATTCCCACACTGATAGGACGGCGTGAGGTCAGCGTCCTCAGCCACTGGGCAACAGTGGATGGGTGGGGTTCTGGCTGTCTGACACAGGGCTGTCTTAGGAGGCGCCGGGCCCCAGAGGGGGACACCATGAATGAGCAAAGTGAATAGTTTCCTAAGGAAAAGCGAATTCACTGGCCAGGCCAGGGGCTGTCTGCCCAGCCAAGATCACGAGTTCAGTCCCCACCGCCGGGTGAAGCTCTCACTAGGGAACGCTGTGGTGCTGGGCCCAGACCCATGCCTGGTCATGGCAACAGATGATCCTGGTGCAGACCAGGCCCTAACTCCACCACCACAGAATGGCCCCCACCCTGATAAGCCGCCTTGCCAATGCCCCAGCCCAAGCCCCAGCCCCAGCACCACCCCACTGAAAAGGGCAGGGTTGGGGGACAGTGTCGGTCAGTTCTGCAGTATGACCAGAGGCCTCATGGACAGACATCTGGCCTCTGTGGCCTGGTGATGCTGCACAGCTGGGTCTGTTGGCCCCAGGGCCCTGTCAGCCTCAGCCACAGCCCGGCAGGGTAGGGGATGCCAAGCTGTCACAGCCACTCCGTGCCAAAGTCCTGGCGCCATCCCCTTCCCCAGGGCCTGCAGTCCCCCAGGAACTGCAATCCAGGCCTAGAGCGTGCAAGCAATCTGGTCAAAGCCTCGGGGGCTCTAAGTGGTGGCCTAAGGAGGGTGGGCAGGCTGGGAACGAGTGCTTTGGCCCTGTCATGTGTTGCCAAAGCACACACATGGCCTGTCTTGAGCCTTTGATGCCTTCCCTGGCTCTGGTCCCCAGCTCTGAGCACTGTTTCTTATGTGCCCTCCTCGGTGCACCCCAGGCCTTTCTCTGCCTCGGCCTCTCTCCCTCCTGTCCAGCTCCAGAGCGATGGCAGGAGCAGGGCCGGGGGTGGAGGGAACAAGGGGCTCAGAATGGACCCATCTGCCTCCACTCCTGGTTATGCCACATCTGTGTGACCTTGGGCAAGTCACTTAACCCCTCTGAGCCTCAGTTTCCTTTTCAGCCAGGTGGGGCTGATAACTGCTGCCTTGCAAAGTTGTTGCAACTTGTCAGTGGGTTCAAGTAGAGACCTGTCCTGCCCTGGACTTGGCACACAGTAATTGCTCAAACAAAAGATGGCGACCCCTCATCTCCATGTCGCTGCACAGCACACGGCTTGGGGTCAGGTAAACAGGATATGTCCAATAAATGATGTGCGAATTAGGTGGCGGGGAGGCAAGGATGCTGCCTGTGGGTCTGGGTTCATCCTGTTCTATCCCCAACCAACCTGGGGGTCTCCCACCTTGGGCCTGGCTGACCCCCCCTACTTCCTCTCTTGGGGTTCTGCCCTCCCACACCCGCTTGTGACCAAGCCCCTCCCGGGCCTGCCAGCTCCTCCTCTGCTTCCTCTCTCCCCAGCGCCTACCCATCTCCTCTTCCCAGTCCCCACCCCCATGATTCAAATCCCAACAGCATGTGCCAAACTCCGTGCCTGAACCATGACAGCCTGGGAGCTGTGGATTTTGATCCCATTTTGCACTGAGGAAATGGAGAACACTTAGTGGGTGTAAAGGGTGCCCTGGCCTGCCTTCTCTCTTCAAGTGCAGGAGAGGGGAGAACATGATAAGACAGGAGGGCCTTCAAAAAAGCGGCAATCACTGCTCATGCTTCAGTAGGTCATCTTCGCTCCTTGGCCTGAGCAGTCCCTCCTGCCAGAAATGCCTTCTCCTCTCTCCAAGTCCTACCCTTCCACCAAGACTGAGCTCAGATTCTCCCTCCTGCCTTCTCTCTCAGCCTTTGATTCTCATTGCTTAGCTGGCCCAAAGCAGCTGGCCGGCAGCACGCTTGTCATGTTTTATGTGGGTTTGAATGTTTCACCGGCTAGTCCAGGGTGAACTCGTCTCTTGCATCTTAGAGTCATGATCCTAGACTCTCAGGGATCATAATGGTCTTCGGGTCTGGGCTGAAGTTCCTTCTGCAAGCATCCCCTGGTGCTCCTGCTTGCACGCCTCCAGTGACAGGAAAATCACCACCCCTGATGCTGTCAGCTCTACCTGCAGAGAGATCTCCCTCCTATCAATTTAGACTCTGCCCATCTATCTCTCTAATTCTGCCTCCCACGGCCCTATAGACCGAGGCTCACCTGTCATCCAAGGATAGCTCCTCAAACACGGACCTTTCTTTAAAGGTCTAGCTCAAATGTCACTTCCGTGGTGAAGCCTTGCTACGTTTCATGCGACTCCTCCAGGCACCCCCAGCCTTAGTCCTGTCTGCTTTCTCCACCATTGAACTCTGCTCCCCACTAGACAAACCATGGCATGAGTAGCAAGAGGGAAATTAAAGCTTATCAATGTGCACTAATTACAAGGGTTGATCAGCTCAAGTTGGCAAATTCTGAATAAGAAGATACATCCTTTTAAAAGTTCACATTTCCACAGCCCTCTTACTTGATACATTCTTGGCATTTGTTTCATTGCTGGAGCCTCCCACCAGGCCTAGGAGATAGTGGGGCCGGGATGTTTCTCCCCATTTTCCAGCCAGGAAAACCAAGAGCCAGTGAAATTAAGTGTCTGGCCTGGACCTATAGCTGAACCCAGTCACACGCAGGGCCTTCTGTCTGGGCCCTAGGCTCCAAGTTCAAAGATCTGGGAGAAGGTTGTGTAGGAGCAAGCAGTGAGCCAGCGGTCCTCCGTAGGGGCTTTGCCAAGCCTAAGTCCAGAGGGCCAGCCTGGGGAGCAGATAAGACCACACGAAGCTGTTTGTTGTTGGCATGGAGAAGGGCTGCCAAGGGCTTTTCAAAAACAATCTGTCCTCCAGTGGGTGACTCGATCCCTCGCTGGGCACGTCTGCCCTCCTGCCTTGGCCTTAGTGGACACAGAGAACAGGATTAACCCCTAAGCCAGAGGTCCTCGGCCCTGGAGGCTCACTAAAGTCACCCTTGACAAAATCTCCATGTCAGGGTCCCTCCACAGACTAAACAAAGCAGGAATTCTTGGGTGGGACCTCCACATCAGAACTGTTCCTAGTTCCTTGGGTAACTCCAATGTGCGGCTAGGGGTTGAACATCCCCTCCCCCCACCCTCACCCCACCTCCAAAAAAAGAAAAAAAAGCCCCTCTTCCAAATTGTCCCCAGTCCTGGAATCAGAAAAAAAGTGATAATATTTCTGGGGGATGAGGAGATGCCTGATTTCTTCCCCCTCCCTCTCTCTTGGGGGTCTGAGACAGCTGGACCTCAAAGCTACTTTTGACCCATCCTAACAGGTCTAGACACCCTTTCCATTACACAGTCATCCTGGGGAGCCTCTCCTCCTTGCCTCCACTGACAACGTGGTTCTTTGGATCTGGGGAACTCATGGGGTGACACTGTCTTGGGGTGGGGGAAGCTGGGCTCCCCCAGAGTAGCCAGAGCCCAATGGCTGTGTGTGCATGTGTGTGTGTGTGCGCGCCCGCTTCAGCCTCCCTATTGCTTGACCTCTCTAGATATTGGTAGGCTCTGGGCACAAGCCCCTAAATACCTCATCAATTTACACAGCCCTTATTTGGACCCAGTGCTCCACCACCTGGGACAGAGCTGTGATTTATGTTTGCAAGGAAAGAACAAGGCCAGCTGAGCATTTCGCAGTGTCACTGAGGGGACAAGGAGAAGGTGCATGCTGCCCTAGGGCGTGCCCACCCTAGAGGGCTCAGTCCCAGGCCTGCTCTTCCCCAAGTGTTGCCTGGCCCTGGCTCCCGCCCCCTTATCCTTTGGCCCAGGGCAGAGAGCTGGCTGGTACTAAAGCCCCTGGGACTGCCTCAGCCTGTCTGAACCTCAAGTTCCCCATTCGTAAAGTGAAGACAGTAATTCTTAACTCCCAGGGTTAAGGTAATCCTGTGGGGATTAACTGCCTCGCTCTAGGTGGGAGCTTTGGGAAAGCAGGTAAGTGTTCAGGGGCCACACCTTGGAGAGGGGAGGCCCAGACAGGTCCAGAGCTGCTGCTCTCAGACAGCTGGGTGGCAGGTCCTCTGGGCTGTCTTGCTCCCCCCGCTGGGCTCCACCTGATGGCGTGCACGTCCCATAGCCCCGTTCAGGTCCAGGACCGATGACCTCTGTGCAGGAAGCTCCTGTTCCCAGCAGAGCTGGTCCAAAAGTCAATCTCACGGAAACAGCTGCTGCTCCTGCCCGGTCCCCGACTCCAGCCCTCCTGCCTGGCCCTGCTCCACCCTGTGCACCCCCGTTCTGGTCCCCACTGAAGGTCTGGTTCTCATGGCAAGAAATACTCTTACAGGAACCTTACCCCACCCAGCGCACCCCACCAAATGCCTTGTGAACCTTCACTTCCCTTTTCCCAGAGCCAGGAGCACCTCAGCGGGTCACTCCCAGGGTCCCCAGGGTGTGTAGCCGCCCCACAGAGGTACCCTTGGGACCTGTGCAGGACACACCCTAGATGGTCCAGGACTACCCTGAGGTCTACTCCAGCCTCTGCCATGGCCACACTCCCTCTACCAGGAGATGGACACTTTACCCAGCTTCCCTGTCCTCCCTTGTGTTACACACACACACATACACACACACACACACACACACACACACACACACACACACGTGCGCGTGCACTTGGATACCAGATCTCCCATGTGTATAAGCCTGTCAGGTGGCAGACTTTTGCATATGCCAACAGGCATTTTCACATATCCTACAACCTCCTCTCCCCACAACACACAAATACACACACACACACACACACACACACACACACACATACACATACACCTGTCCAGGGATGAACTTGTGAACAGACATTTATCCCAGACACCTTCTCCACTATTTGATGAGATATCTGGCATATACACCCATGCCCACCTGTGCAATAGCATGCAATACACTCATTCATGTATGCATGTGTACACACGTGCACACACACACACTTCACATACACACTCAGAAGTCCCAGTCCTTCTCACCAGGGACAGATCACAGTAGCAGCTTTCCAACCACAACCCAATGATCAACTAATCCTGACCTTCTGCAGAGGGGTTTCTGACTTCTCTGGGGACAAGGAATCTGCTGAAGTCACACAGTTCACTCTCTAGTTCAGGTTCCCTCCCTGCAGGGCATGTGTGCTACTGGGCTAGGTCTGCAGGTGTGCAAACTGCAGGTGCCTGCAGACCCAATGGGAATGGTCCTTCCCCAGCATGCGTCCAACACCCCACTGGGAGAGCACTAGGGACGGAGCAGGGGGCCCTCCATCCACCCAGGACAGCAGAACCTGGACACTCTGGGGAACATCCCAAATCGTTGGGTATCTGTGTGACAGGTTCCCCTCAGCATGGGCTGGGTCCTGGGAAGGGCAGCTCCAAGGATCCAGTGGCTGCCGGGCTCCTGCTGGGGAACCCCTGGAGGATGCTGGGGATGAAGGGCACCCTCTCATCCATTAGCCCAGACACCTGGCTGGGAGGATGGAGGGCTGCGGGCGGCTCCAGGAACAGGGTGAGGCCTACCTCCAGGCTTCGAGGGGTGGATGATGGACAGCAGGAGCAGAAGGACTCCAGGCCACAGGGCTGTAGCTGTCGGACCCGCCATCTCAGGGAGAAATGCCCCAGCCTGCTCTCCGCGCCTCGTTTTATCCCCAAAGCGTAATTGCTGCCTCCTCGGCTGCGAGGGAAGAAGGGAGGGAGAGAGGGCGGGCAGGAGGGCCTGAGAAGGGGGAGGCCTGGGGGAGGGGGCCGCAGGGAGGGGGGCAATTACGAAAGGCCGGCTCACAATCCTCCCAGGCTGGGTCTGAGTGGACTGGACTGTGGGCTTTTTTCCTTAAAACACATAGTCGCTCACGCGTGCGCATACACACACACACACACACACACACACACACACACACACACACAGTTTTCCCCATCTCTCTCTGGCTTTCCCTCTGTGGCTGTTCTCTCACTGCTGGCTCTGTTCCTGCCAGAAAGTGTGAGGGGGGCCTCTGCCAGGACAGCCCTCGGGAGAGGAAGCAGGAGGGAGGGCCCTGCAGCCCGGCCAAAAATCCAGTCCTAGCCAAGTCCTGAGTGGCCAGGCCCCCGCCCCTCCGGCTGGGCCCTGGGCCCAGTGTGGGGACACAGGCCAGCTGTCCCGCGCCTCTGCCCCCACCCTGGCCCTCCAGACTTCCCCAACACCCCCAGACCTGGCCACAGACAGGCCCTGCTTAAATCTGGGGAAGTGGGGTTTGGGGCTGGTCCGGGGGCTGGGGCCAGGGCCAGTGTCTACAGAGGCTGAGGTGCTATAGGCAGAGTGGCCTGGAAGGTAAAGTCATGTTATTGTTGTCCCCTGAGACACCTGGGAGCTGGACAGGGGGCCCTGACATACCACACAGCTCCATTCTGCAGGGGTTAAGGTCACAACCTCCTGCCTGAAGCTGGGGGATATGAGGGGGGGGAGGGGTTGGCAGGTCTTGAATCCATGTCTGCAGAGGCTGAGGGGCTGCACCGCGGGAATGGCCTGGGAGTTAAGACCATGTTGGTGTTGTTTCTTGGGGCATCTGGGGGACACGTGGGAGACCCTGGCACACCACAGGGGTCCCATTGACATGGATCAAGGTCACAGTTCCACACGTAGGCTAGTGCAGGTCCAAGTGTCTGGCAAAGGTCAGTCTGGACCCCCAAGGTGCCCTGTGTGTGCACAGGGGTTTAGGGAGCCCTCCAAGACTGATAGGTGGTCCAGCCCCCGTTTATCACATGGCCCCCACCTCTCCCAACACTAAGCACTGGAGCACCCAGACCAGACACAGGAGCTTCCAGATTGCTGGTTCTCTCCCTGCCCCAGAACACCCAGGACTGACATTCCTCGGGTGGCCAGGAGGGGGCGACGCTGCGCCGAAACAGCTGGGACCAGCATTTCCAGAAGGACTGGGACTATTCCTGCCTAACTGGGCAGAATGAGGACCCTGGGGATTAGGGGACAGGAGTTGGGGAGGGGGAGGGGCTGAGAGCCAGAGGGTAGGAGAGGGGCTGGTACTTGCCCTCATCAGCCCGGAGGGGAGAAGTCGAGGTCACAAAGTCTGAGAGCTTCTCTCCACCTTCCCTCGCCCAGATGGAGAGTGAGGGGCAGACACAACCACAGCTTCCAGGGAAGGAGGCAAATGCCCCCCCCCCCCCCGTTGGAGTGCCCCGCAGTCTGCAGGGCACCAGGGGTGGCCAAGAGTGGAGACGCCAGAGGCAGGCACTGGGCTCCGGGGGGACCTAGGCCTCAAATCTTGCTCTAGCACTTCCTAGTGGACTGCTCGCCTCTTCATAGAGCTTCAGTTTCCTCACATGTCAGATGGTTATTAATATGACTACCTAGGAGGGCTATTGCAAAGATAAATAAAATGTGATCATATCTTTCCGTACTGTGCCTGCTAGATCCCAAATGCTCTGTACTCACCTGACGCTAGTCCTGGTAATAATGCCACGGTTACTACCACAGGTTCTGCAAGCACCACTCCTGTCTGTAGAGTAACTACAGGGCTGGCTCTCTGCTGGGCCACCTTGGGACCCTGGGCCATCCCTTCCTCTTCCCGCTCTCAGGTGGTGGTGCTCCAGGAGTTTGGAAGGGGTGGGTGTGCCAGCAGAATTGTCTTGCAGCTGTGTTTGCACAGCAAATGTGCAGTTCTTACTTCCAGGGTGTGTTATTTGGGGGTTCTTTGGGGGTAGCTGATGGAGATTATGAGTCCTTGGGGAGGTAGGGGCTGCTCAGGGTCAGGGCCTGAGGTTCAGTGCTGGGATGTGCCCGCTGGTGGGGAGACCAGAGGGTGCCTCTGTATGCTTGCCCCTTCCCAGGAGGGGAAGGATGGGGTGCTGGTGAGGAGCTGGGCCCCACTCTTTTTAGGGCAATGACGTGGGCAGGAACCGGCTTTCAGACTTACAAACCGCAGTCTGCTCAGAGTCTTTATTAATTCCAGGACCGGGAGAGAAGCTGGAGCCAGCTGGAGAGAGCATGCTGTGGGGGGATCCAGGAGAGGTGTGGAGGGGCGCTTGCAGACATAGATTTGAGGCTGCTGGGCCAGGCCTCTCTCTGCAGGACCAGGGCCCTGTCTCCTGCCTGCCCCTCCGACCTGTGTTCTCTCTTCTTAGCACCCCATGCTCACTGCAGGAGCTCCATGAACTCATATCCAACAAGGCTCTGTACACCTCCAAAGGGGAGCCTCAGTTCAGAATCCAGTCCATTAACTGGATTATCCAGTGCAATTTAGCCAAATGCATTCAATACATAATGTAAGGACTAGGGGTTACAGTTATCAAACAACTTTCATTCATTCATTCATTCATTCATTCATTCACTCATACATTCAAGAAAGCCAACAGTCCTCAGCTGCTCTGTGCCACCTCCCTGCATAGTTATAAGGATTAAATAAGGTCATGAACTTCCCACAGAGGGCTCACCAAATGCTGGGTAAGCTTGGCTTCACCATTATCCTTGACAAACCACATCTGCTGGGCATCCAGGTGAGTCACTGACAGGCCATCTCTGTCCTCAGCCCCTCCAGGTTCACCCCTTTAGGAAGAACAGAGCCGCCAGCTTCCACACAGTTCTGTGTATGCCATTGCTTTGCTCAGAAACCCTTAGTTGCCTTGCGGATAAAGTCCAGACTTATGAGAATGGCCTTCAAGGCTTTTGCTCTATCAGCTCAACTTGTCTGTCACTCTACTTCCCCCTGGCCAGCCAGCCTCCCTTCTGGTTGATGCAGCTTCTCCCAGCTGCCAGGCTTGTCCTAGAGGCTAGACACTAGACCATTGTTGCCGATGTTCCCTGGTCTCAGCGTCCCTCTCTGCAGGTCTGTGCCCTCAGCATCCTTGCCCCTTGGATCTCTATGAGGGTCCATAGGTACTTAGTACTTCATCTTCTCCCCTACTGGCTGGCCATCAGTGGAGCTAGCTAGAGGATGGAATCATTCTGTCTCCTCTGTCATCCAAGAGTGTCCGATAATAAGCAAAGATGTGCTCTTCAGGAGAAGGGGGACAGACCTCCAGAATGCTGGAGTGCAGTTTTTGTTTTTTCCCTTATCCACTGAGTGCAGGATGCTCTGTCTGCATGAAACCTTGAACCAGAGAGAGAGAGAGAGAGAGAGAGGGAGAGATCAGCATGGACTGTCTGGCTAGTCTGGGAAGAGCTTGGAGTCAGCCAGACCCAGGACTGTGCTACAAGGTGAAAGTCTCTACTATCAGTCATTTACACCTCTGTGTGAGGGAGGGAGGAACGTGATTTTCTCATATGGACCTAAGTGAGGTTTGCCACAGAAAAGAATGTGGATTGGGTCGCCTGGGTTCAAGAGTAGATACTTCAAGAGAGAATCAGCAGCAAGGTAAAGTGAAGGATCCTTTCACACCTTCTCCCAACCGCCTGCCCTCATCCCTGAGACCCAACTGCAGACATTAAGAAGATGGCCAGAACCTTCTCATCCTCTGATTTTAAATTTTCTAGTAGTCATATAACATAAAAGACACATAAAATTAATTTTAGCAATAAGTTATATTTAATCCAATACATCTAAAGTACTATCATTTGAACATGTCATTGACAGGAAAAATATTAATAAGATGTTTTGTGTTTGTTTTGTACTCCCTTAGGACACATCTCAATTGGGACTAGCTGCATTTCAAGTGCTCAGAGGGCACATGTGGCCAGTGGCCGCCAGAGTAGGCGGCACAGGTTGAGACTATGAGGGGACTCGTGAGAATGAACCTGACTTAGGACAGGAGAGGAGGGAAAACTAAATGGTGGCTTCTGCTGCTCAAAGTTCACAGGTAAGATGGGTGTGCGGATGAGAGAGAGAGCCAGGGCAGGAGGGACGGCCTTGAGGGCTGGCAGGGAAAGACCTGGGCGCACCCACGACAGGCAGCCCCAGGGGAGAGGCCCTGCCCTCATGCTGGTGACCGAGCCAGAGTGGGTACCGCCTACTGGAGGGTACCAAGCAGCATCGGCCCAGAGCCAACACTTTGGCTAGAAAATGAGAAAGGCCTGCGTAGCTCTTGTCTCCCCAGCGGCAGCCGGGACCCCTCTGACAGCAAGAAGCCAGGAACAGAAGGGACCTGCAGCAGGACAGGTGTCAGACTTCATTGGAGGTAAAGGATCTGCAGCCGAAAAGAGATGGGGCACGGCTGGTCGGGGCCACCTGAATCTTACTTCACACAGGAGTGGCTTGAGGGGAGAACAGGCTATACATGGACAGGGATTTAGCAATGGGGATGGGGGCTGGGATTCCAGGACAGGCTGCTTCTGCAACCCCAGGCTAGGGTGCTGGGAGCAGAGTGGGGCAAGGGGTGCGTGGTGCCAGTGGTCGGTGATACGACCGGGATTAACACTGATTGATATAATTAGCAGGTCACCTAGTCATTCCTGATAATGGTGGTGTAAGGAGTCATTAACCCAGGGAAACCCCGGTTTCCTCTAATGGAGATGGGGTTTGCACAGGCTTTCCAAGATTGAAGGCTCATGTCTTAAAAATCTGGTACACAGCAAGTGCTCAAAGGTGGGATGAGGACCACGACACCATCTCAGGCAACTGAAGCAAACCATTGCGGCTGGGGGAGGAGGGGAGGAAGCCCCTCCCACAAGTACCAGCCACACTACCACCCTGGGATACCCTGCCCTGAGTTGCCTCTGATCCAGCAACCTCTGTGCAGTCACTGCCTCTGCTCAGGCCCTGGTGTTTGCGTGTCTGAGTCATTTGTCAGTCTGGGTCCTTGGCGGGTGCAAGCCAGGGTGGGGGGTGGGTGTCCTGGACTGGTCGTTCTGCCCTGTGCTGTTCCCACATCGCCTCTCGGGCTGTCCGCTGCGGTCTCGGGGGAACATTGTGAGCCGGGGGCTCGGACCACCCCTCCCCAGGGGACTTGGGATGAGGAGGCCAGAACACGCCTCTCATTTGACACTTGACAGTTTACAAAGCACATCTCCCTTTGCGATCACAGATATTATTATCCCAGTTTATAAACACAGGGTTAGGAGCCCTGTCTACAAACTCTGGCCGCCAGAAAGAGCACTCTCGGTATCTCCTTTAGATCTATTTAATCTTAACTTTGAGCCCCTGTCACATGGGCGGACAGCAGTAAATTCTATCCCAGTTTACTGGGGCTCTGCCTCCACCTCTGACCAAAATCCAGGCGTCTCGAGAGTGTGGGGTCTGGAGACAGAAGGGCCCTGGCCTCGATGACCCCCTTGTTGGAGCCTCTGTGCCTTTGTGTACCCTGAGACAGGGCTGAGGCTAGGGAGCCTGAAGCCTGGGCTGCCTCTGAGGATGCTTGTAAGGAGAGATCCGCTCGCGGGACCACAGAGCATTCTCCCATCCCCAGGGTGGGACATCGTCCCTCTGAGTCTCCTGCCTCTTTAGGATAGTCTCTCAAAGAAAAAAGCTTCGGACTGCTTTGGCTTGCAGCTGGGTGAGCTATAGGAGGAGGAGGATACAGAATGGATACACACAGGTAGTCATGACTTAACAAACCACCCTGCTACCTGGGTGAGGAAACAGAGTCTTGTGGAAATATACACACTGACCCAAGGTCACCCCGAGACACTGTGGCTGGAGCTGAGGGTTTTGGGGTATTTCACCCTGGCCAACCACACTGCTCTCCTATGGGGCAGTAGCCCCAGCTTCAGGTGCACTAACGTCTGGAGAGCAGGCACCCCAGAGGTTTCTGTGCTGCCTCTGGGACCTGATGGGCAGAGCTGTCCATGCTCCCCCTTCCCACACCCTGGCTCATGCTCCCTCTGCCTTGTTCACAGCCATGCAACCTCCTGCTCTCTCTTATCACCTCACCTCCCCCAGCCTGCCGTGCCCAGGAGCCCTTCCAAGAGCCTGAACCGGGAACACTGCTGGGCAGGGAACTCTCTTCCTCCAGGGTTCAGTTGGTCTCCATCCCTACACCACGTTTGGCCACTCCCTGCCCTGGACAGACCCCTCCACCCATGCCCGGAACCCTCAGCTGGCCTGATCCCTGTGGCGCCGGGCGGGTCCCACCGGGCGGGCAGGGCAGCTGCCAGGATGCAGGGTGGGAGGCAGGCGAGGCCGGGCCAGGGGCTCCCACGGGGCCTGGGTTATCTACTCCCTCATTTATTCTACTCTGCACATTTCTGAGCTGCCTGGTCTGGCTTGGAATCTAGCCTTGGGAGGGGGGTACAGACAGGACACTGGCACCTGCAGTGTTCTGGGCAAGAGAAGGCAGTCAGGAAGGCTTCCTGGAGGAGATGATGCCACAGCTGAATCCTATTCTCTTCTTTCAAAGGAAGATGTGTCCGGGTAGTGTTTGCAAAAGGAGGAAGACTGAAGCAGCTCTGCCCGAGGCTGGCCTTTGCTCTTCAGGCCACCCACAGGCTGCCTGCTCCTTTTCAAGCTCCTGAAAGCTCAGATCCCGGCTGTCCCCGCCCTGCTTAAAGCCCGCCAGTAACTGATTCTGGGAGGATGTTGGCCCTTCCTGCTTAGCCTTTCACATGCCTCAAGCATTTTTCATATTGCAGGATAGGATCCATTGGTGGGGTGCAAAACTGGTTTAGTGGGTAAGGAACAGCATTTAAAAATGAGGGAACAGAATAAAATAGATGCAAATGTAATACATGTGACCAAATTAGCCTTGTGCCTTGAATCTTTTGGCTGAGTTACAAGTATTTGCATGTGAGCACTGGATCATGATGAATTTTTCTTTCTGCATGTCACAGAAAGTCTGAAGGAAACTATTGCAACGACTCTTCATGAATTGATTTTCACCTTTACACGGGGGCTGTTGTCCTGCTCGTGGGAAGGAGGCCTGCTCTAAAGTAGGCACACACAGTGTGGCTGAGTCCATTACAAGTGAACAAGTGAACTGGAGAAAGGGAGACTGCTTTGCTGGGAGTTCCCGGACCCCTGCCTTGGCTTGGCCGCAGGGTCGTGCTCCTGCCAAGCTGATAAGAACTAGGGTGCTGGCATCCAAGCTCTGGCTGCCATTGTTCTGGAGAGGAGCGTGTGCCTGCCCCGAACCCCAAAGCCCTTCAGACTCCTCAGGGGCTCCTGAGAGGACATCTTGGGGGAGATCAGGGATTTCAGGGCATGTTCCTCAGAAACCCAAGGACCGAGGTGGGGCTGCTGGGTGGGCAGGGCTCCAGGTCCCACTCAACTGCTACCACAGCCGGCCTGGTCCCTCCGGTGTGCTGTGGGACCTTTGAAGAAAGGCTTCTGGGGCTTGAAAAATCCCCAAAACCACTACTCTTCTGGGAAGTCAGGGTCCTCAGGAGACTGGGGTTCCATTCCCTGCTCTGCCCCAATTGCTGTGTGATGCTGGGCAACTTCTTCCATTCTCTGGGCCTAGAGCTACCTCTGAACAGTGGGGGTACAGATTAGAGCAGTGGTTCTGACCCCTGGCTGTGCATTAGAAGCCCTGGGGTCCACTACTTCAGTTCCACTTCTCAGGCTGTGCCCCAGACCAAAATCTCTGGGGCAGGCCCGGGTGTTAGTATTTTTGCAGCTTCCCAGGAGTTTCCCACACATAGCAGAGCTTGAAAAACGCTGGGCTAGATGGCCCGTCTCTACAAGTGACCCTCCACAGGGGAATCGGGCTGTTGGGCCAGCGCTTCTCAGAATTTAACGAGCATTGTAATCATTGGTTCTCAAAGTGTGGTCCCTGGACCCTCAGCATCAGCTCCACATGAGACAAACTTGTTAGAAATGCAGACTCTCAGGCCCACCCAGATCTTCTGGCTCAGAAACTCTGGGGTGGGACCAGTGACCTGCACTTTAACACGCCCACCGGGGGATGCTGACGCACACTCAGGTGTGAGAACCGCTGGCCTAACCTTGGCCATCAGACTCCTCTGCAGGAAGGTCACCTGTGTCCCCCAACCACAGCTGCTGCTTCCGGAAAAAAGACGGAGCCACCAGAGGTTTCTGGAGGGCACTGGTTTTCTCAGGCTGCCATAACAAATTTCCGTGGATGGGGTGACTTAAATAGCAGGAATTTATTGTCTCATGTTTCCAGAGGCTGGAAGTTTGAAAGCAAGGCTGGTTTCTCCTGAGGCCTCTCTCCTTGGCTTGCAGATGGCCACCTTCTCTCTGTGTCCTCATGTGGTTTTTCCATTCTGTGTCTCTGTCCTAATCTCCTCTTCTCATGAGGACACCAGTCATATTAGTTTAGGGCCCACCCTAAGATCCTTGTTTTAACTTAATCATCTCTTTAAGAGATGATTTCCAAATATCGTCACATTCTGAGATACTGGGGGTGAGGGCCTCATCATATTAATTTTTTAGGGTGGGACACAAATCATCCCATAGCAAAGGGCTGGTGGGGGCCTGGGAGAGGGAACATTCTGGAGGTAAGCCTTCCAGAGTTTCTGGTTTCTTTCCTGACCATCAACACGCTCGTTGCTCAGCTGAAAGGAGACCCTCTGTTCTGATTACTGAGGGGTGGGCTTCAGGAGGTGTGTGCACTTCCTGAACCAAAGTAAATGTCCCATAGAGAGGAGAAGACTTCTCCTCTGCACTGACTTCTTTGAGGGGTCTTTCCTGGTCACACTCTCTTACCAGATGGTCTGAGTATCCGAGCAGGTGTATGACTGTTCTCATCTATTTCTTTCAAAATATTCTTTGATTCACATGGAGCTGCCCACTCTCTCCGTATCAGCTCAAACTGGTGAGACCCCTGGTCCCTCAGAAACATGTGTGTAAGAATTCACTGGTGTTGGAAGAAAAAAAAAAGCCTGATGGGCCTTAAGCAGAAGAGGTGCCAGGTGGGGTCAGTCTGGGAAGGCTTCTCAGAGGAGGTGAGATGTGGCTTTAGAGTCCAGATTGTAGTGTGCTCCTGCCACCTGCTCACCGTCCTGGGGGCTTCCATGAAAACAACTGGTTTAATCTCCAAACAAATGCAGAGGTGCTTTTGTTCCCCTGTACCAATCATATCTTTTTATTCTGTGGTTTTGATGACTTGATGTCTTGGGGTCTTGCTGACTCTGAAGGGACTGCCCCTCCCAGAGCTAGTTAATCCCTGGAGAAAGCAGACAACTTGCTCAGGAGCATGCCTTTCATATACACTGAGTGGCCAGATTTATGATCTCTGAACACATCATAATCTGGCCACTCAGTGTGTGTGTGTGTGTGTGTGTGTGTGTGTGTGTGTGTGTGTGTGTTTGTGTATGTGTATTAGAAGCCTGGTGCATGAATTCGTGCATGGGTGGGGTCCAGCCAGCCTGGCCAGGGGGAGGGGACATGGGCAGTTGGCCAGCCTGCCTGCTGGTCAAACTCCTGGTTTAGGGGACAATTTGCATATTAGCCTTTTATTATATAGGATATACACTGAGTGGCCAGATTATTATGTGTTCAGAGATCATAATAATCTGGCCACTCAGTGTATAAACCAACCACCCCAGAGTCCACACCCAAACCACCTCCTTTATGGGCTCTCACACTCGGGGCCACTTCCCACTTGCCCTAATCACCCCACGGCCAGGTATCAGACAGCCAGAGACAGCCCCTATGCCAAAGAGCCTGCTAGGCTTGAAATTATCCAAACTAGCCAATGCTAAATCTGCTTACCCTGCCTCGTCCATTCCTTCCCACAAAAGCAGCAACAAAGGCCCTTGCCCTTGTTTGCCCTCCCTCTGCCTCCTGACCCATCCTTGTGCTTCCCCGTGGGGCCCGTTGTGGTGTGGCTACCACTTTCACTTGGGATCTGTGAGCAACAAGCTATCTTTTCAATGGCAGGTGTCTCCTGATCGGTTGACTTCACCATTCATGTATAGTAAAACCTGTATTTTAAAATATTCTTCTCCCATTTTTCAAAGAGTAAACAGAGGCCCAGAGAAGTTAAGTAATTTACCTAAGGTCCCTCAGCCAGTAACAGCAGAGTCAGGATTTGAATCTTATCCGAAGTCCAGCATCTGCCTAGCCCCAATCCTTAGGCAGAGCAGGCCTGGGAGAAAGAAAAGTGGGGGTTCAGAGGGTGTCGAGGCACATCTGGAGCTGGGCCACTGCACTGGGGGTCCTCCCCACGCTGAGCCCATGGCCTGCTCTGGGTTAGTCCATCACTTCTGTCCTCTGGGCTCTGTTCTATCTCTGGATTCTTGAGGGGGTTTGGAAGCAAATGAGACACAAACTCCCTTGAAAGAGGAGGAGGCAGACCTGCCCTAAGCCTAGCTCCCTCCTTCTGGATAGCTGGAGTCTCTGTTTCCTACTTCCAGCGGCTCCTTGTTGGCTAGTGCTATGTCTCAGCCCTCTGTGTTCCCAGCACCACCATGGCCTGGTCCAGAACACACACCCGGGGTGGAGGGTAGAAAGAAAGTGAATGGATAAATGTTCCCAGCTCTCTGTCTTTCTCTGTGTGTCTCTGTCTCTTTTTCTGTGTGTCTCTTTCTCCCTCCACTCTCTCCGCTGGCATCTTTCTCTGCCTCTCGGGATGGAGTCCTGCAGGGCCTGAGGCTATCTGTCCCTGGTGTTTGCATTCAGTTGTTTATCCTAAGCAGACCCAGCTGCCCGAACTCTCATTCCAGGCCCCAGAGGAGGAGTGGGACCGGTGGAGTGGTCTCCATGTTCCCCACACGGGTTTTAGCTTTCAACTCTGGGGGAGACGCATCCTTCCTCTGCCTCATACTCCACACTCGAAATCACCAGGTTGCCTGGATGGCCCTCCTTCCCACCCCTGCTGATCACAGAGGAGGAGAGGAGGAGACTGAGGCTGTAGGGAGGTGTTGGTGAGGGGGGTGTCGGTGAGGGCAAGTGGGTCTGTGTGTGTGTCTCTGTTTCAGTCTGTCTGGGGTATGTGGTGTGTGTGTGCGTGTGTGTTGTCGTATTGATTTGCACAGTGAAATCTGCTTACCCAACAGCTAACTCAACCCCACAAGAGCATTTTAAAGTGAGAATAACACACACGAATAAAGTGCACAAAGCTTAGGAGTGCAGTTTGAGTTTTACAAGTCTGTAACCCACAGCATCACACCCACACCAACACGGAGAACAATTCCAGCCCTTCAGGCTCCTCTGTGTCCCCCTCCCAGTCAGTACCTGCTGGAGATGACCCCTCAGCTGATGTCTCTCACCACAGATTAGTGTTGCTTCTTCTTGAACTCTGTCATGGGTTAAACTGTGTCTTCCAAGATACACGTTCAGGTCCTAAACTCTAGTACCTGCAAATGCGGCCTTATTTGGAAATAGAGTCTTTGAAGATATAATCCAATTAAGATGGCATCATATTGGATTAAAGTGGGTCCTAAATCCCATGAGTGGTGTCATCATCAAAAGGCCAGGGACACAGAGACACACAGGGAGAAGATGGCCAGGTGGAGATGAAGGCAGAGACGGGAGTGAATCACCTATAAGCCAAGGAACACCAACAGTGACTATTAACCACCAAAAGCTAGAAAGAATCACAGGAGAATTCTCCTGAAGAGCCTCCAGAAGGAGCATAGCTTTCCAACACCTTGGTTTTGGACTCTGGCTTCCAGAACTGGAAGAGAATATATTTCTTTTATTTGAACACCAAGTTTGTAATACTTTGTTAGGGTAGCACCAGGAAACTAAGACAAACTTCATATAAATGGAATTCCAATATATGTGCTCCTTTGTGTCTGGTTTCTTTTACTCATATTGTGTCTGTGAAATGTAATTGTGTTGTGTGTTCATTCTTTTTCATTGCTGTGTAATATTCCATCTTGGAAAGGTGCCACCATTTACTTACCCATTCCAATGTTAATGTACATTTGGGTTGTTCTTCTTTTGTTGTTCTTTTGAGTAATGCTACTAGGAATAGTTCCTTTTGTGGACATATAATCTCATTTCTCATGGGTATAGAGCCAGGATTGGGATTGCTGGGTTTTATGATAAGTATGTGTTTAATCTTTTGAGGAACTTCCAGACAGTTTCTACAGTGGTTGCACCGTTTTACATCCCCACCGAGCAGTGGGTGAGCATTCCAGTTGCTCCACATTCTGTTGACATTTAGAATTGCCAGTCTTTAAATTTTAGCCATGCTGGTGGGTGCATAGGGGTTTCTCATTTTGTTTTGACTTTCGTTTCCTTGATGAATAATGATGGTGAACACCTTTTCCTATGCCTCTTGGGCATTTGAATGTCTTTGTGAAGTGCCAATTCAAGTCTTCTGTCCATTGGTTGTTTGATATTTTCCTATTGTTTTGTAGCAGTTCTTTTTTTTCCTCTCCAAATATAATATTTTTATTGATTTCAGAGAGGAAAGGAGAGGGAGAAAGAAATAGAAACATCAATGATGAGAGAGAATCATTGATCGGCTGCCTCCTGCACACCCCCTGCTAGGGATCGAGCCAGCAAACCCTTGACTGGAATTGAAACTGAGACCCTTCAGTCTGCAAGCTGATGCCCTATCCACTGAGCCAAACCAGCTAGGGCTGTAGCAGTTCTTTTTTATGCTGTTACAATCCTGTGGTCAGTTATATGTATTAGAAAGATCTTCTCTTGCTCTGTGGTTTGTCTTTCTTTTAATGTTGTCTTTTGATGAACAGAAATCCTTTATTTTAATAAATAAAGTCAAATTTACCAATCTTTTCTCTAGTGGTGAGTGTTTTATTTTCTGTCCTGTTTAAGACATCTTTGTCTACTAAAAGGTCAGGTAGACAGTCTTCTAGAAGCTTTGTAGTTTTACCTTTCACTTTTAAGTTTCTGATCTACTTTGATACAAAAGCACTTCATTATTATTTTTTAAATGTATTTTTATTGCTTTCAGAGAGGAAGGGAGAGGGAGAGAGAGAGAGAAACATCAATGATGAGAAAGAATAATTGATCGGCTGCCCCCGGCATGTCCCCTACTGGGGATTGAGCCTGCAACCAGGGCATGTGCCCTGACTGGGAATTGAACTGTGACCTCTTGGTTCATAGACTGATGCTCAACCACTGAGCCACGCTGGCTGGGCGATACAGGAGCACTTTAAATCTCAACAGAGCCAGGCTTCAGCCTGCCACCCAACCCCTCCCCAAGCTTGGTGGGGAACTCCTTCCTGAATTGCCGGCTGTCCTGACTCTTTCATTGGCCCCAGCCCTTCTTCCCAGCTCCAGAATTAGTCAAAAGCTCCCAGCTACCTGTGGTTTTCAGGCTGTGCTAGTTTCAATCTGTCAGGATTCAGGCAACAAGTGGGGTTCCCATCCCCTCTCCGTATGTACTTCTTTCCCCACCTGTTTGGGACCAGCTCTTCCATTCATACAACTCTGAGGGTCCTCAGCCTGGGACAAGGAATCTCCAAGGAGCCTCCCCACCCCATCCTTCCCCACTCCTCACTTCTGTCCATTTGTTCATATATTTACGGTCTGGAGGATCTTGTTCCCCCCCCCCCCCCCCCCCAGGATGGCAAACAAGTTCCATCACCACCACATTTGACTAGCAATGGCTGCCTAAAGTGGTGTTAGAAAGGATTCTGAGGATCTCCAGGTACAGCGGGTGCTTGGTAATGTCTGCCTGGGAGCAGAGATGGGCGTTGTGCCCTGCATGTTGTGTCTTTAATGCTTCTGATCTAGTGTAGGTCCCTCATTAGCATTAATCCAAAGTAGAGTTTAAATGATTTCATTCAAGGGCACTCAGCTATTAATTAATTGAGGTGGTTTAGAAGCTCAGGTGTTATCCACTCAACAGAGGCACTTATTCATTTATTCAGCAAATATGGACTGAGCACCTATTGCATTTCAGTCATAGTATATTTCAGCACTGGGCACAGAGGTACACAATGGTGAATGAAGCCTAGTCTGGTCTATCCCGAGTTCTGCAGGACTTCCTTGATGCCAGTATTCAGCATATATAATGAATGAATCAGGGGTCTCATTTAATGGTCATTTGCCATCTGCTGAGCTTGCTGTTGTTCATTCTACCTCCAGCCCCAACCCCTGGAGTGGGGTTATTGTACAATTTAAAAGCACAGAGAACTTGGTAGATACCTGATGTTTCATAGTTGAAATGTTTCTCTCCAAGTAATTTTCAGGAAAGAGGGTCACAAATGAGGTCTGTAAACAAAGGATGTGAAGACCCTAATTGCTGATGAAATGGACCAGGGGGCTCTGGGGTTTCTAAAAGGGGACAGCGCAGGGGCTGCTCCGCATGCTCGGGCCTTTCTGCCTGCTCCTTCCTGCTGTACGCACACAGACACAGACACACACACACAGACACAGACACGCACACAGACACACAGACACAGACACACAGACACACACGCACACAGACACACAGACACAGACACACAGAGACACAGACACACACACACAGGCACAGACACACACGCACACAGACACACAGACACAGACATACAAACACACAGACACACAGACACAGACACACACACACAGGCACAGACACCCAGACATACACAGACACCCAGACACAGACACACAGACACGCATAGACACACACGCACACAGACACACACGCACACAGACACACACACACAGAGACACACACACATACACACACACACACAGACACATACGTACACAGACACACAGACACACACACAGACACAGACACAAACACAGGCACAGACACACACGCACACAGACACACATGCACACAGACACACAGACACAGACACGCACAGACACACACACAGATACAGACAGACACAGACATAGACACACACACTCACAAAAGGACACACACATACAAGCAAACACGGACATGGAGAATGCACATAGACACAAACCTGTGTCAAGTCTCTCTCTCCCTCTCTCCCTCTCTCTCTTTGCCCTGTCCCCCTTGCTACCACCAGGTTCTGGGCTCACCATCTAAGGTTCAAGTTCCTGTTGTTCTACTTTGAGCTATTTGACCTTGGGCAGTTATCCTCCCTGAGCTTCAGTTTCCCCTTTTCTGAGAGAGAGGTGTAGAGGGGAGGTAAGGAGCACATTCCGCATGTTGGGCATAGGGTAGCTGCCCAACTAATGTCAGCTACAGCCCTCCTGTGGCCCCACTGAGGTCACTGGCTCAGGGTTATACCAAGAAAGCAGGGCAGTGAGGAGGTGTGCAGACTGGCCTCAGGGCCCCTTAGAAAACGTATCTCTGAGCCCCACCCAGAGCTTGGCACTGAGCTGGGGACATGGAAAGATGCAATCAAGACTCATTATGCAGGGAGGACCGGGGTTTTGCCCTCAATCTTCCGTTTTTCCCCCTGGGAAGCCCTAATTTGTTCCAGAGGTATGAGGAGCAGGGTCTGAATGTTTTCTGGACCAAGTAAGCTGGAAGAAGGCTGCTGGGGCCTCCACTGGACTAGAGGGGCCCAGAAGGTGAGCCCCAATCCTGCCACAGAGCCTCTGACCAGAGCTGCGCTGGGCCCCTGCTGCCCGCCCGGGACCCATGTTCTGTGCTTTTTTCATGTCCAACGCCTTGGCTGGGCCCCTGCCAAGCCCTCACTCGCTGGTGAGGGCCAAGCCAGGGCCGTGCCAGGCTCAGTGGAGGCCCTTGGCCAAGAACAGCAGAGCCGTTCTCAGGAAAGCTGGGGGATTAAGCCACAGGCCTGAGGCGACTCAGGTGTCCGCCTCCTGCCCCAGCCTGGAGATGAGGGGCAGGATGACCTCACAGCAGCCAAGGGCTGTGAAATAAAGGGGCTGACACCAGCCACCCACCCAGGGACGTGGGAACACCGCACCCCCTGGGCAGGATCGATGGGGGACCACATTCAGGGAGATAAAGCCACATGCCCCCTGCCCCCAATAGGCCTAAGTCTCACAACTTAGAGCACCCCATCGCCCACCACAGGCCAAGCCCTGACCCTACTCTAGACTAAACCCTGGATGACAGCGGCCTCCCTCCTGTCCCTGTTCCGAGGCCGAGCCCTGAGTCACGGTGTGAGGGGTGGGTTGCCATTAGGGGCTGGAGCAGGAGCTGTCCTGGGCTATCAGTGTTGGCAGCGGAGGGGTGGAGGTACCCAGCTCGTTCTGGTATGAGACCCCAGTGCCTGGCCTCTGCTCATTTTACTCCTCTGTCTGGAGTGTGTTTCCTCGGTCCCTGTCCTGTCTAGATCCAACCCATCCTTCCAGACTTGCTTGCCTCTGGGTGTGTTCTCCGACCCTAGGCTGGGTCTCAGGCTTCCTCCTTCTCCCCCAGCCCCACTTCTCTGTCTGCTATGACATTGACTGCACTGCACTGCCGCCATCTGCAGACACCTGTCTCCCTCAGGAACCCCAGGGCAGGGCCCCCTCTTCCCTCTGCTCCCAGCCTCGCTCTCTTGACCCTGATAGTCTCGCTGCCTTCTGGGCTGGGCCCGTCACTGGCAGGGCCTCACTGGAGCAGGTGGCCATCTGACCTGGCCCAGTCCCCTGTCTGGGCTGCCTCTAGGCCCCTCCCTGTGGGCCCAGGCGGGTGGGGGTGTCTGTAAGGACGCTGAGTCAGATGTTATTTTGGGCACCCCTTGGGCTCAGCAAGCTCTAGGCCCTAAGTCCTGTTTAGACGGCTGGGCCGGATGTGACTGAATCCAGGCGATTGGGTCTCCACAGGGCTGGGTAAGAGGCAGGCCAAGGCAAACGCCGACTGGACAGGGGCAGACAGGGAGGATGGGCCTGGCAGGTTAAGGGATCCAAGGACTGACCAAGGCCCTGCCCACGCGGTCCTGGTTCTTGGCTCTGGGGTCCCAGCTGAGGCCCTGAGCCTGGGAGCTGGCACTCGGCCCTGAGAGGTCATTCTCTGGCAGATTTATAGTCCCAGAACCTCCCAATTAGAACACCAGTCAGAGGGCATCGCCTTGACATGCCTAACCCAGACACACACCTGTGTCCAGTGGCAGGGGCCTGAGCCCAGAGAGGGAGGAGCAGGCCCAGTTGATATCGAGAGGCCATTTCAGTAGGGTCTCCGGACTCCAGGAGAGGGCTCCTTAGAGCTGCCACCTCAGAAGCTGCTCAGTTGAAGGCCAAGGGCGGGTGCCTTGGGCTCCCATCTGGGCTCTGGGCCCCATGCACTGTGGGCCCTGGGAAAGCTTCTCTCCTCCATGGGCCTCAGTTTCCTCTTTTGTGAAAGAAGCTGTTTGGGCTCTACCACCCTTTGGACCTGGGTGCCCTGTGAGCCTGAGAACCAGTACAACCCCAGTCTGCTGTTCAGTGTGGCCTCAGCCCCTGCCCCAGGTTCCAGCCCAAAAATATTCAAGGAAACATGAAAACTCTTAAGGTCTGTCCACCACGTTCGAATAAAAAACAAGGGGCTGAAGCGCTACCGCAAACTCCTGCAGAGCAGGCACCGGGCCTAGGGCTGGGGTGGGGCCCAGCTGCACCTCTGGGGCTGCCCCCTCTGCGACTCCATCACTGGCTTGTACAGGATGCCAGGTGGGTGCTTGGTGTCAGCCAACCTCTCCTGGGCCCGGTGGCACCCAGGCCTGCTGCCGTGGTAGGAGGCCTTTTTGAAGGGAGGGAAGGGCTAGCTGCTGCAGAACTGTGAGCCACTGACTCTCCTGTCCCCGCCGGGGCCTCCAGGGGAGCACGCCCATCACAGCACTTTCAGAGACACCTGAGGGCTGTGCTGTGCTGGGTTCCCCACTAGAGAGGGAGGAATACAGACAGCAGCCCCCACCGCCCCCACCTTGCTTGGTCACCTGCAGCACAAGGGCAGGGACAGGTGAGAGAGACGAGAGGAAGGAGATGGGTGAGTGATCAGAGTGGGCATCCCAGGCAGGGTCCAGATGCACCTTGGCGTCTGTCCTCAAAGTGGGCGGAAGGAGAGACGCTTTGGGGGACAAGACGCCATCAGGAACAAAGGCTGATGGGTCCCTGCCTTTGTGGGGTATGGGCATGGGGATACCTGTGGGCCCCTTTCTATCCTGTTGGTGTGAGCTGCCCAGGTCAAGACCCAGAGTTCCTAACTGCAGACCCCTCAGAATTGGGAAGGTCTTGGGATAGCCCACTGTAAGGAGGGTAAGACTGAGGCTCAGAGAGCTGTGGCTTGCCCCTCATCACATGCGTGTGGCCTCTATGGGAGCTGGCAGCCAGGTCTCTGCCTCCCAGACTCAAAGACAGTGCTTGACCAGCAGGGCCTGGGCCTGGGCCTGGGTGGAGGGCAGTTGACCTCTGTTCTCTGAAAACTACCCTCCCCTAGCCCCAGAATAGCCCGCCTGAGTTCCCAGGCAGGTGGTAGTGGTAGAGTGGTGGGGTGGGACTCTTCCCAGGGGCCAGGCCCTTCTAGACTGAGGACATGGCTGGCCTGGGAAGCCCAGCGGAATTCCGGCAGCTGCCCAAGTATGTGGACGGCAGGGTGGACAGCCGTTCTCGCCACGTTCCCAGAGCACGCACCAAGGAAAACATGGAATGTTTCTTGGATGACACAGTCTTCATCCAAAGTCATGCATTCCTGAGAGAGGGCAGTGAGGAGGGGTCGAGGCTGTCTGCAGGGGCGGGGGCTCTGCTTTGGCACCATCAGTCCTGTCTGCAGACGTGGGTCCCTGGGCTGTGCCCACAGCCAAGGGCGTCTGCTGGATGCACTACTGGGTGGCTGTGCCATGGGCACACAGCTGTGTTCCTGCCCTAGCAGGCAGTCAGCAGACACCAGCCCTGTGCACACGGCTGATGCCCTGCGTCTTTTGTTTTCTGCCCTGGGCACTCAGCTCATACCTATCTCTGCCCCACATATGGACATGGCATGGCGTTGCCCACATGTGTCCTTAGCCCTGAGCAGGCAGCCCATATAGTCCCTGCCCTTGCTCACACCACTGTTTCCCCTGTCCCTGTGTCCTGCCCAGACATCAGCTGATATGTGTCCTGCACTGTATTTAAAGTGGGCATGTCTTCAACCTACTTTAGACATCAGGTCATTTAAGTCAACCAGCATGGGCTCTGCCACTATTCGAGTATGTCTTGGATAGATATGTTCTCCCAGGCCCTCAGCCTCAGTTCTCTCCTCTTGAATTGGGCCTAGTCATACCCTTCACATGTGATCATGATAATGTCCAGAACACCTTTTGTCCCTGGGCCCAGGGCTAGGTTGGGTGGGAATTATGCTGGAGGCCTGATCTTTTGGCGTCTTCACAAAAGGAGGGAGCCTCCAGTCTTGACCTGGAAGATCCTGCGTCCTCAAGAGCCACAGGTGGAAGTCAGGAGCACAGAGAGGGCACATGTGAGGCCTCTGTCCGAGGGAGCGCCCATCAAAGGCTGGAAAGAGTGCTGAGTACTGTGACTGAGAAGGCTGGGCTGGGGTGGGGGTTGTGGGAGCTGAAAGCATCCATTAGAGAGGCAGGAATGACTCTGGATGAAGGATACTATGAAATGGGTTTTGAAGGTAGAGTAGGAGTTTGCCAGTAGATCAGAGTGGAGAAGGACTTTAGAGCTAAACCAGCATGTGTGCAGAGTCCCCAAGGTGGTAAGTACACCCTCAGGGAAGTGCAGGAGGTCTGGAAGGCTGAGCTTGAGAAGGGCCATGATAATCCAAGAAGAAGGAGAGACTGACTTGACCAGTCAGTGATGAAGGAGAGACTGAGGAATTCAGGAAAAATTCTGGAGCAGGTTTGCCTTGAGAAAGAATGCCAAGTTGGGCAGGGTTCCGTGATGAGGTAGGATCTCCGTGGAAGGGACAGTGTGAGCAGTGGTGAGAAGGTGGCAATGTGGGGAAGAAAGAGGGGTCCAGATCTGCTGGTGGGCAGAGCCCAGCCCAGCCAGGGAAGGTCCTGACACTTCCTTCTGTCCAGGATGGCTGCCTCGTCCTGCTTTGGTCTCGATGTCTCCGGCTGGTACTGGGAGTTGGGGTGTCCACCCCCCTCCCCCCCCCCGTTTACATCGCTCACATACTTGTGGGCTCTTATCTCCAAGGGTCTGTCGTGCGTGCCCACCTTGCCAAGTGGTCCCATCACTGCTTGCTCATAAATCAGTCCTGCCTCTCCCCTTGTCTCCCTGCTCATACCACACCCTTCCAGTGCTGCCCGCCCCGCCCTGAGTCCCACGCTGCTTGGGAGGCAGAGAGGAGCCCAGAGGCAAGCTTAGGGCCTGTCCAGCAGCTCTTGGCTCTGCAGAACGGCTGTCCTGAGTGACCTGGTTCTCAGGAAGCATCCCCAAAGGTCCCCCAAAGACTTCTCCAGTGGCGACCCCACTCCCTGGCTCCTGGAGGGGTGGCCCCTGCAGGATACTGTTGCTCCCTACAGAGGACTGACTGGGGTAGGGTGATGTACAGGCAGACCCCAGAGGCTGGAAACTAGCCTATACCTTTTTAGAAACTCGAAGCGCTGTGTCTGTACTCCACAGTGGGTTTGAGCCACCATCACTGCTTTTCTGAGCCTCACATCCCTTGTCTGTAAAATGGGTGCATTCACTCATTCATTCAACAGACATTTACAGTAATCCCCCACTTTTCTCCATTTTGCTTTCTGAGGTTTTCAGTAACCATGCTCCGAAAATATTAAATAGGAAAATCCAGAATAAACAATTCATAAGTTCTAAATTGCACGTCATCCTGAGTGTGTGCTGAAATCTTACACTGTTCTTCTCCATCCATTGTATATGTTGTTTGGTACTATTAATGGTTTGGGGCATCCACTGGGAGTCTTGGGATGTATCCCCGTGGATAAGAGGGGACAACTATACTGTGTGCCAGGCCAGATGCACCAAGGAGAGCCATGGCCGAGTCCACAGTCGAGTGGGGACGATAGAGGTGGACAGAGGAGTGACTAGAGTGTCTCATGGTCCAGGACAGAGGGCAAGGTGCAGCAGGAGGACTGAGATGGAGAAGTCAGTCCTCTCTTGAGAAAGCAGGATCATCTGTAGAGGACCTGGAGCTGGGGGGTGCATGGAGGGAGGGCTCCAGGCAGAAGCAGAGGCTCAGGGGGAACATACTGAGAACCTGCCCATGGTTTACTCTGATGAAGTAAAGTATTGGGGATGCGGTGTGGGTGCTGAGACGAGGTTGAAAAGGTCAGCTGACCGTGGGAATCAGACCAAAAGACTGCTCTGAGGCACTGAGGAGCCATGGAGAGTTTGAGGCAGGGGCTATCACAGTCAGGTCTGCATGTACCCTCCGATTGCCATGTGGAGAATGGGCCAGGGGCATGGAGAGCCTCATTAGGGGCTGTGGAATCCTGAGGGGCAGCGGGAGGAGTCAGTGAGGTTCAAATCAGAGGTGCTGTCCTAGATTGGCTTCTGGTCCAAAGGGTCGCACCGCTTTCATGGCCACCTGGCCAGCTTGGAGGAGAGGCTGGCTCATCCCTGGGAGAACGGTCCTCCTTAGGACTCTAATATCTTCCCATGACAGCACCACGCAGGGAGGGCCCTGTGCTAGCGCAGCCACTGCATCCATACCAGTGACAGTCCCAAATCTGTCTGTTGGGCCACACTGGTTGGGCCACATGGCCAGTTGCCTGCTGGATGCCTCCCCCAGGATGCCCTCAGGCACCCGCACAGTGCCCCTCCTCAGTGCCAGCCTCTGTTTTCAGAGGCCCAAAGTCCAGTGGGGAAGTTATTACAATGGAGGAATGGGATGCCCTGAGGGGAGCATAAGGCTGTGGGAGCCCAGAAGAGGTGCTGACCCTGCCTCTGCAGTCAGAGAAGCCTTCTTGGGGTGGGGGAGGGGTTTTTCAGCAGAGTCTTTGAGGACAAGGAGAAATTGGCTAGCTGAAAGGGACACAGTGGGCATGGCAATTAGGGCAACCACAATTCAGAAACCACAAAGCAAGACAGGCTAGACTTCAAGTGGGGTGCTTGAGAGAGGATAGTAGAGAGAAACGAGGTGGGGAGGTTGGTGGGGCCAGATCCTGCCAGGCGTGAAACATCAGACAGAGTTTGAACAGCTCAACAGAAGTAAATGGGAGCCAAGGGATGTTCAAAACCCAGAGGCTATGTGATCAGATTTGTACCCTAGAATGACCCTGAGGCATCGTCTCCTGCATGCAGAACACCACACCAGGGGCACTGAGGAAGGGGCTGCAGGGCCCAGGACAGAGGTCACGGTAGCTTCATAGAGGAGGTATTGCTCAGTCTGGGCCTCAAAGGTGGAGCAAAGGGATATTTGGCCCCCATTTGTCCCTGCGCCGGGCGCAGGTACAGGGCTTGGGGAGGGAGCCCGTGTTGGTTGAGTGGTCCACAAAGGCGTCCTCTCTTGGAAACAGGCAGTGGGAGGTTTGAGTCCTCATTGTGCCTAGGATGTGCTCCGTCCGCATCCACCTAGTTGCCCTTGCCCACGGCCTCAGAGCCCCTCTTGAGAAGGTTCCCCGTCTTGCCTGGAAGGCAGCGGTTTGCCCTCAGCACCTGCACCAGGCTTGCTGTCCCACTGCACTTTTCTAGAAAGGCCCAGGAAAGGCCTGGGGTCCATTCCCTGCCCCCAGTGTCTGGCAGCTCAACAGAAGCCCTGAGGTCATCCCCGTCTCTGGGAGGACACAGGCCGGAGGTATCTGTTCTCTCAAAAAGGCTCCTTCTAGAATCTTCCCAGTAGTGTGCTCCTGAGAACTCCGGCGGGGCTGGGGCAGAATGCAGGAGGCACAGGTGTTGTCTGCATCAAACACACACACACTGCCACTACAGGCAACAGCTGCAAAGAGTGTCAGATGTAAGGCTACACACTCTGGGGTTCAATTTCCATCAAGTTCAGGAATGGGCAAAACTAGTCCATGGTGAGAGAAGTCAGAAGAGTGTTTATTGTGGGTGGGAGAATAGTGATTGGAAGAGGGTGTAAGGGAGCTTCAGGGGTCCTGGCAGAGTTCTATATGTTGATCTGGGTGCTGTCAGCACAAATGTGTTCAGTTTGTGAAAATTCACATTTGATTTGATGAACATTCCCATATGATTTGTGCACCTCTCTATATAAATTATATGATTCTGTGATTTAAAAGTTCAAAATTTAGTGGCAATATTTTAATATATGTATATGTATATGTGTGTGTGTATACAAATCTATGCCTGTATCTATCTATCTATCTATCTATCTATCTATCTATCTATCTATCATCTATCTTTCACCAATGTCTGTATATCTGTATATTTAGGATAATCTGGCTAATGTGTTTTTCTTGAAATACAGTTGGGTTCTCTGCTGGGACAGGGTGGAGGGAGATACAGACTATGGAGTAGACCCCCTACAAACCTGCACCCCGAGGAAGGGGACAATGGTGCTGGCCACAGGGGACCACGACGTCCCCTTCTCAGTCCCTAAGAATTGTCACATGGCGGCAGACCAGGCTGTCAGCCCTCAGGTTGACCTACACACCCCTGGATAAATATTTGTTGACCAATTGCCTGCCTAACTCACAGACTGTGTCCCACACTGGTCAGGATGCCCAGAGACAGGTTCGAAGACATGCTGTCTTGTCCCAGTTATTAGGGCCTTCTGGAAAAAGAGCAGTTGGAATAGCCAGCATTGATCCAGGGACAAAGCAAGAGGGACAGACAGATTTGCACTCACATGGTCACATGGGCACCCTCACACACCAGGCTTGGATCTGGGTGTCAGACAACCAGAAGGGCCAAGCCACGGGACTCAGAAACAAAGACTCGCATTTATCCTGCTGTTGAGAGGGACTCATCCCACCCTGAACCCAAAGTGCCTCCAGGGCAGGGCTGGCGCTTGAGCTGGGTGACCCTCTGCCAGGTGACCCCAGGGGCGAGACAGATACCCAAAGCGCCCCAGGGAGACACCCAGGTGGTGCGCAGACACACACTGGGAGAGGCAGACACACCCTCAGTTGTTCTCAGTGTCTCAGTCTGGTGTGTCTTGGCTGGAAGGGGCTGGCTCCAAAGAGCCGTTAGAGAAACCGGAGAGGATTCTGGGAGGGGCAGGGTGTGCGGATCGAGTCCCAGATATGAGATCTTAATCTGGAGCCCTCTGCTCCACTAGGCTGGCTCACAATTCCCTGTTCCCCTCACCCCAGACACCCCCTGCTGACTTGAGCTTTTCATCACCCCAAGCCCTGGAGGCTTTCTCGGGTCCCCCAGAGGCCTGGTTTGCCTCCCACCCCCACCTCGAAAGGGCAGCAGCAGCTCTGCCAGCGACCCCTGACCTCTCCCTGACCTCTGCTGTATCCCTCCTGCCCTCCACCCTCATCACCTCTCCAGCCCTGACCTCATGTCTGCAGAGCCTGGGCAAGGGGGAGATAAGGCGGGCATTGCACCCGCCTGCCTCCTGGGCACCGACGGGAAGGGCGGGCCGCCAGCCTCGAAAGACCCATGACTCACCAGGTGGGCAGGGCCCAGGCTGGTGTCCGGGAGGAAAAGCCACTTCCTGTGGATAAGGCCAGAGGCCCGAAGCCCGCCGGTTTTGCATTACGTTTGGGGTTTTGTTTTAAGAAGTCCTTCCCCACTCCTATGTTACAACAGTTTGTTCAAACAAATTCTGTCCTTTTTTTCATGTTTAGGGTCTGACTTTAATCCATCTGGACTTTACGAGGCGTTAAGTAGAGGTCCAGTGTCATCTTTTCCATAAAATGAGCCCATTTCCTCAACCCTGCTACCACCGAGCCTGCGGTGTGTCAGGCTCTGTCTTGGTGCTTGCTCCGCTGCTCCTTGCCCGTCTGTCTGTTCTTGCCCCAGTGCCATGTTGTTTCCCTTGCAGCGGCTTTGTAGTATGTGCTAACATTGGGCACACTCACCTAACCATTCATGAATCTGTATTTTTCTATATATTTTAGAGTAAGTTTATCAAGTTCCTCAAAAATATCCAGCTGGAATTAGGACTTTCGGTTCAGTGAAGGGACATGGCCAAAGTGACAGGAGGAGGATGCTATTTGTGATTTTAAAGCAACAAGGAATTCAACCTGGAATATACAGGGAATGCCTGCAAAGCAAGGAGAAAAAGACAGCAAAACCAGCAGAAAATTGAGCTAGAATATGAAGCAACAATTTGCAGAGGAAAAATTAAACAATTAGAGAGCATAGAAAGACTCAATCTCATTTATGACCAGAGAAATGCAAATTGAAACAATGATGAGCTATTGGGTAACACCCATCAGGCTGCCGGGCATTAGAGAGCTGGGTAACTCCAAGTGCTGGCAGGGAGGTGGGCAAGAGTGGCCCCACTACAATGCCATCTAGAAGTGCTTGGTTGCCTTAAAAACTCCTCGCCTGGCTTTCTCCTCAGAGCACTACTCCCTAGGCCCACAAGGCACATCCCTGGCAGCACTGCTTGTGGGGGCAGGGAGAGGGGCTTCCTAGGTGGCCAGCACTGGGGTGTGGGTACAAAATGTGGCTATGCCCACTTGGGACACCATGTCACAGTGCAAAGCAGCAAGCCTGGTGGAGATGAGACTATGTTGTTAGATCTTAAAAACAGGGCACCGAGTGGAAAACGTAAGGAAGAAATATGGCCCACAGCCCAGTTCCACCCATGTGACTACCCTTCCCCCCAAAAACCAGTGATTCGCATTTTTAAGAATTGAGGTAAAATTCACCTAACATTAACCGTTAACCATTTTAAAGGGTAGAATCCAGCCGTATTTAATACATTCACCATGTTCTGCAACCACCCCCTCTATCTAGTTTCAAGACTTGTCATCCCCCCAAAAGGAAACCCTACCCACTAAGCAATCACTCCCTGTCCACGTTTTGCAAGAACACGCACGCGTGAAAGGACGTGCATTGGAACGGTTGCCTGTAGGGGGAGAGAAATGGGTACTGACGGGAGGAAGTAGGCAGTGTGAGGTGAGAGTAGGGGCCGTGGGCGGCAGCAGAGGCAGACCCCTTGGGGGTACAGGGTGTGGTGAGGTACAGTTGAGGAACTGAGTGGAAGGGGCAGGAACCCGAGGGCTGTGTCAGGCCATACTCCCCGCTGGTCCCTGGCTCCAGGGCAGGACAGAGCAGAGCCTAATGTTCTGAGCAAGAAAACCAGACAAGTGGTTTGCCAGAGGCCTTTTATTTTATTTTATGTTTTTGGATTTGAGAATTTATTTATATGAAAAGTCTTACCAAGGTATAAACATTCTGGGCCTTTGCACATGCTGCAGATTTAGCTGGAATGTTCCCTCTAAGCCCACCTCCTGCTCTGTGTCTGCCTGGTGGCCTGCATCACCTTTCAGGGCACCTCCTTCAGGAAGCTTTCCCTGACCAATGTCCTCCTCACACCCAGGGGCAGTTGCTCTCTCCTGGGGGGACCCTCACTTAAAGATCACCCTCCATTTCCATGTCAGTCTTCCCTCCACCCCACTAGGAGGGGTTTCTGCAGGGTACAAGGCTGCCTTCTTCTTCTTTCCCAGGTGCCCGGTACCCATGAGGCTCAGCAAACGTCAGGTGCTTGGGTGACTCGTGGATGTTTATCACCCCGGCAGGGGCTCAGGCCAGGGCAGGGCTGTGTTCCCAGCACTAAATCAGTGGGGTTTGAATTGAGGTGGTCTCCAAGCCCCTCCTCACCTCTCCTCAGCTAACCCAGGAGGCTGGAATAAGCTATTCTCTGCTGCCAGAGACCCAGGGGCCTGGACAACAGGGACAGTCAAGACTCCAGATCCCAGAAGGCAGGGGGGAGCCTGGGGTGAGTCAGGCTGCCCACCTCGGGGGCCTTTGTGACAGGGCCCAGGGTGCCTCTTTCCATCACAGCTGCCCTGGTTGGCCAAAAGGATGGGGGCACCATGAACAAGCTGCCTGCCTCCCCGAGGCCAGATGGGGGCTGCCACACTTGGGTCTTAGCGATAGGGCCATTTTCCGACCCTCTGCACGGCCAAGGGACTCTCCTGGCTGCTTCACAGACCCTGTCTCTGAGTGGGGCATTCTTCCCAGACAAGGGGCCCGTCTGGGGGACCTGTATGAGCCCCCGGGTGGGGACTGTGAGGGAAAGGAAGGATTTTTTAAATGCATGTACTTTGATTTTCTGTGATATCAGCTCCCAAAGTTGCTGCTCCCCTCCTGGCTTGGCAGCACTCCCCGCCTCGCGCTGTTGACCTTGGCTGCGGGTTTGCGGGGGCTGGAGCTCTCACACCATAAATTCCTGTCTTCTAGGAATCCAGCCTGGGAAAGAAAGGAAACACGGAGGAGAATATTTGATTAACATTTTTCCAACGTGACCACATCACAGAGACGTGTGGCCGGAATTCTCACCCTGAACAGGCGGGGTAAGACTGTGGCTCGTGCCCAGCTAGGGGGCAGGTGGGGGGGGGCGGGGCCTGGGCTGGAGGCCCTTCTGGCTTGAAGGCAGAGTGAGAGTTCTTGAATGGGAGCCAGGCCAGGTCAGATACCAGAGACTGAGTGCCTGGCTGAGCTCACCTTTGACCTCAGTGGCTCCAGAGGCTGTACCCTGACCTCGGAATGAACCCCAGCGGTGTGCGGCTCTGACCTGTTTTAACTATCTGCTACCCACTCTGGACAGAGCCCTCTCTGACCCCAGATTGAATCTTGACCCTAACTCCAGACTCTGACCTGGCCCAAGGTCTGCAATGACCTCTGACCTCAGCGTCAGGTCGAGGGCTTTCCCCGGTCACTGAGCTCACACACAGAAATCCTTCATCCTCCTTCACTATCCCCAAGCTCTGAGCCCTCAGCCCAGCCGGAGGCTAATTCGATGGGACTGTCCTGAACATCACAGGCCAAGTCTCTGGCCATCTGCCTGCTCCCCTCCGCCCAGTCCAGGCAGAAGAGACGCCACTTTGATCAAGGTGCACCCTACCTGGACCTGGCTCCCCGCCCTGCCACCTGCTTGACATCTCAGCCCATCCACCAGCTTTGTTTCCAGCACTTCCCTCCCTGCCCCCGCCCCCTCCCCCTGCCCCATCCCTTCTCATTAGCATTTAAACATTCCATTGACACAAGAAAAAGAAAACCCTCCTTGAACCCCACTTCCACCTCTGGCTGCACCCACCTCTCACCTCCCTGTCACAGTCAGATCTCCAAAACCCTGTCTGCACAGTTGTTTCCACTCCTCACCTCCCTCTCACTGCTCAGCCAGTCCTGTCAGCGCCCCTCCCCACGCTGCCCAAATGGCCCTCACTGACGTCGGCGGTGACCCCAGAGTCCAGCCCAATGGGCGCTGTTGCATTCTTAACTTATTCATCATCTCAGCAGCCTTCAACCCTGGACCACCCACTCCCCAAGATTGTTCTTTCCAGGGCCCCAGGACCTCACTCTGTCCCCCTCCGTCCAGACTGGCAGTGTCATCTCCGCCTGGCTGTTCGAGCATCACTATCTCAGCGGTTCAAGCCTAGACTCCTCTCCCCCTCAAACTGCTCGCCCTGCGTTACTCATGGCCCAGCGAATCCTACCATCCTTGTTGCTCAAACCCCAGGTCACCTTCCACACTTCCCTCTTCCTCCGTCCCAGGTCCAACCCACCTCCATGCCCTGGAAACCTTACCTCATGAGTATCTCTCCTCTGGGCCCGCTTCTCTATTTCACCCCATTGCCACCTCCATCACCATCCCAGCGCCGTCTTGTTACCCCCATCCATCCTCCCACCCTCATCTACATCCCCTCGCTACCCCACCATGTCTCATTACCCTCCCAAATCACCATCGCCCCACCACCTTGCACATCATCCTACCCCCAACCCCATTGCTACCACCCTCCCCACCCCCCCACCCCCCCAATGGCCTCCCACTCCACTTCAAGCTGCTGTAGTTTTTCATCTGATTGTCTGGGCTAGCTCTCCAGCTCATCTACCCTCATCCACTCTGGCCCCCTTCATTCAGCTTCATCTTTAAAAAATCCCAATCTTATCACGTCACTTCCATAAAACCCACAATACCTTCCCATTCCCTGTAGGATAACATAAGAAATCCTTTCCATGCCCAGAGGGCCCCGTGTTTTCTGGCTCCAGCCTCCTGCACGGACCTCTCAGTGGTCTCTCCTTCCACCTCGGCCCCAGCCGTCCTGGTGCACCTGAGTGTACCGTGCTCCCCTCTCAGCCGGGATTTGGCAGCCCTCTCCCCAGAGCCCTCGCTGCCTCGTCTCCTTCCAGCCATAGGTCTAATCACCCACCGGCTTAGCGCCAACATACCTCCCCCAAGAAGCCTTCCCTCAATCCCAGGACTGGCCTGGGGTCCCCCATTGGGCTACCATAGGACCAGAGGAGCACAAATCATATGAATCATGATTTCCTGGCTCTCTGACCTCAAGTCTGGAAGCCCCCAGGAGCAGAGACTGGGTGCCCACCACTGTTTTTTCTGTGTCAGGCACATAGTGGACACTCAAAACATTTTTAGAATGAATGACCATAAAGAGAGGGCCTGGCTGTGCACAGATTTCCCACCAGGCTGTGAGCTCCAGGCGAGTGGGTCTCTGGCTTATTTCCCTTTGTGTTCCCAGGGACTGGGAGAGGACCAGGTGTAGCCAGGGGATGTGAGGGTTGGCTGAACAATGCACTAATGAAAAGCAGAGGGGGCAGTGGGGCCAAAGAGGAGAGGAGCTGCTCTCCCAGCAGTGGGGCCTGGTGGACACAGGGTGGTGTGCAGGGAGAGAGGGAGCCCAGATACTGAGCCTTTCTCTTCTGCAGAAAAATGGGAAGCAGAAGCAGGCCTGAGGCTGTCTCGGGGGGAGGAGGAGTGGGCTAGGGGCCTGGGAACACTCCAGCCAGGGAAGAGATTCACAAGCAGCATGGCGTGGAGAAGGCCCTCGCTCGACAGAGGGGCTCGGAGGCCCGTAGGAGTTTGGCCGCTTTCCCAGGGTCACACAGTGGCTGGTGGCGGAGCTATACCCCGGGCTAGGACCCTCACTGCAGGTCCTAGGCTCAGCCCCCAGAAGATTGCACCTCTCTAGGCTTTGGTCTTCACGTCCTATGCTCATGCCACCACTGCTGGAAGGCCACATGGCTTTCTTGGAACCTCTTTTCCCCTCCACAACCTGCTCACAATCCCCCTCCAACCCACCTCAGTCCTTCACAGCTGACTCTATCTCAGATTCACATTCTCCTGAATCTGATGGCCTTTCTACCCACCCTAACCAGACCCTGCTACCCTCATCATGCACTTGACTCTCAACCCCTTGGTAGCATTAGCTTCCATTTCTCTGGGTCTCACTGTCACTTGTGTCCTGGGATTAACTCCCAGTGCCCCCACCCCCACCCCACCTATTGCAATGTGGGCAGAGAGGGCAGGGAATGGAGGGCTTTCTCTTTCTCTCTCTCTTTTTAAAAAGAGGAGCTAGAAATTAAGCTCTATTAGTACTCCTGATATTAAAAAATAAGTTTAGACTTACATTAATGTGATTATCTTCTATATCCATCACATAATGATCAAAACCAGAAAATTAACATTAATTTGCAGACCTTCTTCAAATTTCACCAATTGTGCCACTAATAGCCTTTTCATCTGAAACAGGATTGGACGGCTTTTTCTTAGAACTCCACCTATATAAGCTATATTTCTTCTGGATAATTTTTTTTTTTTTTTTTTTTTTTTTTTAGAAATTCAGGAAAGAGGTGATCTTTTTTTTTTTTTTTTTTTTTTTAGATATTCAGGAAAGGGGAGAATTGAAATGGAACAAGACCCTCCATATATTGGTAACAAGAGCAGCATTTACTGTGCACCTACTACGTTGGGCCAGTTCTGAGTGCCTCATGGGCATTATCTTACCAAATGCTCACTACTATGTGAGATCATCACTGGGGGAGTCTCCACCACCACCTCCACCTCATATTTCTATGTGAAGGGACCTCAGCTAGAGGACATTCCTGTCCTCTCTCCACTGATGTTTCTGCCCCCCGCCCGCCCCCCGCCCCCGGACATCTGTATTTTATGTTGTGCTCTGTAGTAACTTCATTGGGGAAGGCTCTGCTTGGCTAGGTGGAGGGGAGACCTGGGGCTGAGGTCAGAGGTCTTGTGTTCCTTGGTTTGTTTTCCAATCATCATACCTTTTATTCCCCTTTCTTGCCTTATTACAGTAGTTAGGCCCTCCAGCACAGTGTTGAATACTAGTGGAGGCAGTGGACAGAAATACACAGTAATAAGGCTGATGTTTATCACTGTCTGATTCCTATTCTCTCTTAGTTAACTCTGAACTTGTGAGGAGATACCTTTTAGAGTTTCCTAATACTCCATTTTACTGATGAAGAACTGTGAGGTAAAAGGTCACACATTTATTAAATGGCAAAGTTCCCATATAAATCCCAATCAGTTTGACTTCAAAGGCCATAATCTTAACTACTGTGCTATAAAGCCTTCAATAAAACATGTTCTAAAAGAACAATAATTTAACAGTGTAGTACTAGAATAAGGTCAGAAATACATACCATTGGAATAGATACAAGGGCAATTACATATAAAATGCAACACATGGTAAAGCAAGCATTATAAAATGAATTGAAGAGTCATTAATTCAGGGTGGGAGGAAATTAGCTAACATGTTCTATTTAGCACTAAAATTACCGCTAGGCAGATGATAGAGTTAAAACTTACTTAAATAAGTAATAAAATTCTACAGTTGCTAGAAGAAAATAGTGAGGTCTATCTTACCCTCTGGAAAAGCATTCATAAGTTTTCTTTAATGTTCCTAAAACTTCCTGAGAGGTTTATAAGTTTCCAAACAATAGAAGAAAACACAAGGAAAAGATGGATGTTTTTGGCTAAGATGGGGGTATTGGTGTCGGGGGAGGGGGGGAGAAGAGTGGCATTCCCCTAACAGTGACCATTGGGGATGAAGTCACAGTGACCAGCAGTGGAAATGATCTTTGAGGACCAAGAAATAGATACCAACAAACTGCTGACAGGTTGCCCCTGGCAGCCCTTGGGTGCTCACACAGGTCACACCCCCAGGACACACTTACATCCTTAGTTGTTCACTAGATCCCTGGTTTACACTCACACCCTCTTGCATGTCCACTGGCACATCTTCTCTTGACGTCACACACTCCATTGTTCTCCTGAAAAAGTGCTCCCTTGGGGAGTTTCTGAGATGTTCGCACACACGTAGGCATGTGCAAATTCACTGGGCAGATATAGCCAGCAGCTGAGCACAGGCCAGCACACCATCTGCCTGCACAGCCTGGGCCTCTTTGGGTGGCCAATTTACTTCACAGTGTGGCAGCCGAGGGCCCTGCCAGAACCCACCAGGCAGTGAGGCCTGAGGCTGACCAGACCGGCCCAGAAGGAACCCAGGGCCTGGCTCACCCACTGCTCTGCTACAGCTCCTGCTGCCTCTCATATCCCCACCCTAGACCCCTCTCCAGCTCACGCCATACCGCGCTCTGCACCCACTCTGAGCCCTGTCTGCAGGCCCTGAAAGATGAATGGCAAGGATGCAGGTCTTGTCATCCCTTCACCTGCATGTTCAGCCCTGTTCCCCAGGCTCCACCACCTGTTCAGGGGTCTCCAGGGAGCAGTGCTGACCTTCACCTCTGCTCCCTGGGTCTGCTTTTGCCCTTAGCCCCCTGCAATTGGTCTAGCCCCACCCCACCCCTCGACAACTGCCTGAGTTCACCCTCCCAGACTCAGAACTTCAGCCTAGAACTTGAGTTCTGTCCCAAGCTTTGTCTGGAGCTTGGCTGAGCCCTCATTCCATCTGGAGGCCAGAACCCCTTCCCCACCTCCAGGGACTCGTCTGGCCAAAGCTAAGTACAGCACCTGGCACAGAATAGGATGGCAATCAATATTTGCCAGATGGATCAGTTCCTCAACAATCCCCTCACATAGTCCAGTAAGCTTCTTGACCCACCCTCTCTGCCTTGTTCCTAAGTGGGCTGCTTTGGGGCCAGGGGAGGAGAATTTGTTTGATATAACTCTGTTCCTGCCACCCATTCCCTCATTCTCATAGGCTCCCTGTTTGCCTCTTCCTTCCCCAGAGAGGGTGTGTCCTTTCCAACTCTAAGCTCCTCCTCCTGGACACACAGAGCAAGTTCCACCACCACAGGGTACTTTCCTATTGTCTTGAAGTTTTCTGCAGGCCTGGCTCATCCTGGTTTGTAGGCACTCCATTCCATTAACCAGCCTGGAACCTCCCACCTGGTCCCTCCTGTGTTGGGCATCCTCATGTCCCCTCTAAGTGTGTGTATTCCACTCTCAGAGCTTGACTGAGGGCTTCTGGGCTGCTCAAAGCCCCCTACACAGGTGGCCTCTCTGAGCAGTGAGAGGTGTTACTAATGCTGCAGGGCACCCTCCTACTCCCCACCACCACCACACACACACACGCACACACCCCTTGTTTACTGGCCCTCTTCTCCTGCATGTCATCCTGCAATCTTGTGGTTCAAAATAAATGAGGCCCTGAGGCGGATGGTTAATCATGTGGGTCAATGTTGCTATGAAATTTACAAAGAATGCTAAGGCAGGTGGGACCCACATCTCCAGATGTACCGCTGAGGGTCTCCCAGCTTCACTCACTGATGACCCCAAATGAAAGCCAGGCTTTCCTATCTCTGACCTTGAAAAGCAGCTGAGCCCTAACCCCAGCACATGACACCCTGTCGGGCTACACCCGAAATAGAACGGAGAGCTCTGGGAAGCAGCCCAGTGTTGGAAGACGCCTCTACTCCAGAGTGGCATACCCAACATCTGGCTGGGCTGTGTGTCCTCAAACTGGATGGTTAGTGCACGGCCTCATCCAGATGCCCCTCTGACCAGGGACAAGGCTACAAGTGAGGTTCAGGCTTTTTCTGAGCTCCTCATGTACTGACTTTTCCAGGGATTTGCCCCCAAACTTTGACTTTATGAGCCTTCGCTCCGGTCTCTGACTGGACAAGTAGCCAGCTCTTGGGAACCCAGTCTCCTTGCTGCTCAGTTTTAATCCTTCATGGCGGGAAGAACATGTTTTTTAAACACACAAAAAGCCCATCCTGTCTGAACTGAACATTTTCTCCTGCTTGTTCAACACCACCATTTACATTCCTGGGCTCGTCCGCGGCCAAGTTATTTATAGCTCTGCCCTGGCATTCCATCTTGCCTAATTGGCGCGGCCTGACGTGGCCCCCATCTGTCATGGTAAGTGGGCCTTTCACCAGCTCCAGCGGGCTCTCTGCCATCCTGGACATTCCCAGGCCTGGGGAGAAGATGCCCCCTGCCCAGCCTCCTCCCGGTGCCCCTCACTGCCCCATCCAGCCCAAGGTGACTGGGGGTCCCTGACAGCATCTCCCTAGACCAGTGGTCGGCAAACTCATTAGTCAACAGAGCCGCAGTTTGCCGACCACTGCCCTAGACATTCCCAGGCCTCCACGCTGCCTTCAGCTTCCTGTCATCCCTCAATCCATCCTTCCAACTTACAAAGGTGGCCTTGTCACTCCGCTGCCTAATGACTTCATGGGTTCCCTTCTCTGCAGGATGAAGTCTCAACTCTTTCTCCAGCTCCGAAAAGACCATCACCATCTACCTGAGATATCCCCAGCCTATCTCTCTTTCTCCATTTTGGCCACAGTGAGCTACACGCCATTTCCCACAAAAGATGTGCTCCAGGCCTTTGTATGGGCTCTTCCCTCTGCCTGGCGCACTTCCCACCCTATCAGCCTGCTTAACCTCTTCTCCACCTCTGGGATCTGCCTTAGATGCTCCCTCCTCCATGAAGTCTGTGGTGCTCCTCCCCGTCACCGCCTTCCCAGCAGGGCTGGGGTCTCCCCCTCCAGGAAGTCCTAAGCACCCTCATCACAGCATCCAGCACACGTATCACCTTGAACTCTCCAGGGCCAATGGCAGGGCTTCTCCTAGCTCCCAGGGGGCTATATTCCTCAGCACTGCTAAGAAATCCACCTATTCCTTTGTCCTTTGGGTCCTAAGGATTGAAGGGGTTTTGTTCCCCAAATACCATACCTCATCAATTCCCCCAAACCACTGTTTTCACATCTTTGGAATTGGTATGGCATGGCATGTCTTTAGCCTCGCTTAAAGGGCCACGAAACAATGGTGCCTCTTTCATTGAGTGGCCTCTGAGACTTGATGGAATATAGTAATGGCGTGGGTTACAGTGTATCACTGAGACCTCATTGTGGCTGGCAGGTCAGACCTCTGATTTGACTGACCTGGGTTCTGAACCTGGCTCTGTCATGTCCTGGCTGTGTGATACTGGGTGTATTGTGTGATACTGTGTAATCCTAGCTTCTGAGCCTCGGTTTCCACATCTGAAAAATGGGGAACACTGATACTACCTACCTCTCTGGGTGATTGAGGTGAGTATATTCAAAATGAGAGAGAATTGGACATGCTCAGTGTACAATAGCTGCTGCTATTATTTTAGTGGTTAATTCATTCAACAGAGAATTGAGTGCCATCCAGGAGCACAGTGGTGAGCAAGGTTCTGCCCTCATTGATTTTACAGTTTGGTTTCAGAGACAAAGGGCAAATACATGATTATAAATTAAGATAAATTCCTGGGAGACAAATAAGAGGCTCTAAAGCAATGGCCTGGGGGAGACCTCGTTTGGGGTGGCAAAGAAAGTAAGATACCCACCAAGAGCTGAAGGACAAGAACAAACCAACTGGATGAAAAACTGCAGGGAAGACCTTCCAGGCAAAGGTACTGATGTAAAGAGAAGATAGTGCTGGGACAGTGGAAGAAGTTGAGGTAGTGCCAGGTCACAGAGGACTTCATAGCCATTGAGGGGTGTCAATTTTGCTTCAAATGCAATAGGAAATCAATGGGAGAAGGGGCAGTGTAAGCAGGAGAAGGGTGGAATCTGATTTACATTTTAAGCCAATTCCTCTGGCTCTGTGGGGGATTGGGCTGGGGTGGGCAGAGGGGAGGCAGGCAGAAAGCTGACATTGCTGTCCAGGGGAGAGCCAGTGGTGGCTTGAACGCAGTGGTGGCAGTGGGAAGTAAGGGAAGTGGATTTGGGATTTATTTTGGAGCTAGAATTGACAAGTCTTGGCAATGGATCGATGTGGGTGGTGAGGGGAGGGAGGCTCCAAGGATGCCTCCCAGTTTTCTGGCCTGAGCAACTGGGCAGACGATGGTGCCATTTCCTGAGACAGAGAAGACACAGGGAGGAACAGGTTGGGGAGGAAATCAAGAGTTTACTCTTGGACATGTTAAGCTTGAGCTGTTATTTGTCTTGCCTGGCTAATTGCTGACAGAGCTCCATGGGCCTCAGAGCTGCAGGGAAGCCAGAAAGAGGGGTGTCTGTAGGCCAGAAACCGCCCTGCCCATGTGTGGCCCCATTAGGTGTTTCAAAGCATTGAAAATGCTTGAGTATCCTTTATCCTGCCTTCACAATGCCAGAGGCCAAGGAGCCTTCCCAAGCCTTAGCTGGGGAAGAACCGAGTTCCCCAACCTCTTTATTCTACAACAAAGAAGGACTGTGACCTGGTCCATGGACTCATAGGGGAGGCGTCCACATCCCTGTTGGAACTGCCGCCCCCCCCCCTACTGTGAGCTTCAGAATCTGACCTTCTTCTTCTCTGTTCCCTAGTCCAGCCTCCACTTGCTCATCCTGGACCCTCCTGCAGAATTCTTGAGAACCACACAAACACCAGCTCAAGAGCCACCTGTTCCATCCATATCTACTAGTTACGAGTTGGCCTAGGGTAAGTGTTCTGTATCTGTAAAATGAGGGCAATGACAGCAATGTCCCCTCAGGTGCTGTGAGCATTCACTGAGCTAATGTTTATAAGAGATTCATACCAAGGCTGCTAGAAGTTCTTCTTGCTTATGATTGTCCGACCCTTCTCTCAAACTCACTGTAACCCTCTAGTGTGAAATCCCCAAACCGGGACCCCGAGCCTTCCTTCTTTTCCTGCCTTCTCCTCTGTGGCACTACAACAAAGCTGTGATGGTGGGAATTCCAGACAGTGTCAATCAATGGGAAGGGAGGGAGTACTGAGTCACCCCCTGTTGGCAGTGGTGGCCTCTGGAGCCTGCAGGCAGGGCTGGCTTTGTCTGGTGAGTGGGGCGGGAACTGGCAGGGGTCCGGAGAAGGGGGGACAATGGGCCCTTGTCTTTGCCGAGCTTTCTCCTTCCAAGATGCTCCAGCCCCTAGACAAATATGACCTCATTCCTCCTCAAGGCCCCAGGGCAGGGGGCAGAAACAGGCCTGGAGTTGGACCCACCCACCCCATTTCACAGACTGGAAACCAAGTCACTGGGGGAAAGAAGACAAGAGGGCACTGAGGCTCTGGGCCTACTACCAGGCCTGAATTCACACCCTTCTAGATGGTGGAGCCAGACAGATGGTGGGCAAGCTTCTGGGTCAGACCAGCTGTGATTGGATCCCAGCCCTGCCACTCACAGCTGTGTATCCTAAACACTCAATCAGCTTCTCTGGGCCTAAGTTTTCACATCTGACCAGCCCCTTCCTCGCAGTAGTGTCCTTGGGCATCTTGACCAAGGACAAGGGCTCAGACCAGCCTGCTTGAAGCCCAAGTGCCCACCCACTGACCGGAAGGGGTGATTTTCTGAGGTAGACAGGTTTGGTGATGGGATCAAGACCAGCAACAGGAACTTATGGTAGGGACCTGGAATATCCTTCTGGCCAGTTTTTGAAGATCATTTTCAGATACTGGCCCTGCTGGCTCTCACACCCCTGCCCATGGCAGCTCCGCCTTCTTATGTTGCTGCACCCCCACCCGTCTCACAGGGTCTTCTCCCAGCCTGGTCTCTACCTTCAGCCCTACCCAAGGATGCCCCTGAATCCAGTCTCCTCTCTAAGGTGGAGTCCTGCTAGTCCATGGAGACATGTGAGCCTCAAGTGAAAGTAGGGACCTTCAGGCCAGCACAGGCTAGACAAGGGGTGGGTGCTTATGAGATGGGAGCTTTATTGCTGATGACAACGAGCATTTTCAAAGGTCATTTAAAACAACCTTCAACAGATAGAGAAAGCAAGGCCCAGAGATGGTCAGTTCTCAGCCTGGTGCAGAACGTGGCCTCTGGGCTCCATGTCAGGGGTTCTCAGAGCTGGCCTCTCCCTGTAGGATTGGTGTTGAGATGGCCAACCCTGGGCATGGTCAGCCCAGAGACCCAGGTAAGGGAGGTGGGTGAGTGGGGCTGGCCTTTCTTGGAGGTGGCCCAGGCGCAGGCCCTTCTCTTGGCCCCAGCTTGCACCGCGGCTGCGTTCCCAGTGAGATAAACAAGGGATCAGTGGGAGCAAAATGAATGAAGTAACGGGGAAGATATGAGCTGCCGCGCCCAGCCCCCCCCCCCCCCCCCCCCGCCGCCCGCCTGCCCGCCCACCCGCTGTGGACAAGGAGGGCTTTGGAAGAGGCCAGGCCCCCCAGCCTCAGCTGGTGCCAGGCACCCAGGGAGCTCAGCTCGGGGCCAAGCTTTGGCTGATCCCCAGGCTCAGGATGCAAGCCCCTCTCAGAGCTCCCAGACCCTCCCTGGGCCCTGTCCCTGCGCCCCACCCTCCTCCTTGGCCTCCTCAGCCCCCCAGCCATCCGTGAGCTGGGATTATTTCAAATCCAAGCCTGTGTGAGCTGGGGAACGCCTCATTTCCATATGCAAACTCACCAAGCCCCTGACTGTCTGGAGCAGCATGGGGTTTGCCAGCCTGGCTCAGTTGGGTCTTGGGTTTGGCCCAGCACAACCCATCCACACCTCTGAACATTAGATGAGCCTCTGCCTACAAGAGGTGGACAAACTATTTATTCCCAGGGCCTTGCCAACCACAGTGCCAGCTCTTTGCCCCTGAGACTTTGTCCATCCTGGCCTCTCTCAGAGGAGCCCTGGAACTCTGGGCCTAGATGGGTGGCTGGCACTGCTGACCCAGTTTGGATATCAACCAAGCTGGACACCAACCCGGGCACCTTCCCCTGCTGAGAAGCAGACAAAGAGCGAGTGTCACCTGAACAGGGCTCTGCCAACTGGCTGTGGGACAAGCTTCTCACTGAAGGGATTCAGGGCCCCAGCCTAGATCAGTGACCCCAGAAGCTCAGACCCGTCCCTTCCTTACCTTGGGAGGAAGAAGTGGAGGTAAATGGATCCTCTACCTGCTGGGAAACATGCAGGATGCCCACCTGTACCCTGAGCCAGGAGCCTAACAGAGTGGGGCTTGTGGTGGCCCCCCAGGGCCTGCCTGCCTGGCTCACCCCGGGCCTCAGCTGCTCTCTGCAAATGGCCCCCAAACTTCCTCAGGTCCTGATCAGGCTGTCTCCCACCTCCCCCTGATTTCTCCACAGCCCATCCGCTGCAGCTATGGAGCTACACGCCTGGAATCGGCATTATAACAGCTGCTCGGGTGATCCAGGCCATACCTAAAGAGAAGATACTCCTGTCCCTTCCCAGTTAGCCATCTCCTCCTGGTTTCCAGAATGTTCTGTACTGCCTACTGAACTCTACTCACCACCTTGGCTCCCTGGTCCTCAGGCTCCCACTTTTCTAGCAGACTTTCTGCCACCCGACCCCATACACCCTTTGCCCTGACCATGGAGAGCCATAGCTGTTTCCGAGCATATAATAACCCTCCCTGTCCAGTGTGCCGGTCTGTCCATCTGGAATACTTGTTCAATGGCCTCCTTTCTACCTGAGATATCCCTGCTCGTCTCATGGACCAGCTCCAACGTCACTCCAAAACGCCTTCCCTGACCCCCACCTTGTCCCTGCTTCCCCTTCATCCGGACATGTCTTCTAGTTGCATTCATCACTCTGCACCAAACTTATCTCCCCTCCTGGCTGGGCTGTGTGTGATCCCCCAGCACGGGGCCAACCAAGGACTGCTGGGAGAGCAGGGCAGAGCGGCTTCGCAGTGACACGCACATCCAGACTCAGATGTCTCAGGGGCTGCTGAAGTCCTGCTATGTACTCGGCTCTCTCCTCACTTTTCCCAAAGACAATGGAGCCCTAGGCAGGGGAATGGACTTGCCCAGGATTCCTCAGCTGAGGTGGTGGTGCTGGCCCTAGAACTGACCCGTGATCACCGCCTGCACCAGTGGCCTCACTGACTGGGACTGTAGTCTTGGACAGTGGCTTGGACACAGGCTCACCCAATCCCCAGGCCCTAGATGGGCCTTGATGGGTCACATTACAAAAAGAAAAAGAAAAATAAAAATACTGAGATCAAGGGCTTGCCCAGAGCAGAGGCCCAGAGCCAGGGGCCTGGATACCACTGGCCAGAGTGTGGAACATAGGAGCCCAGGACACAGAGTGGCTCTGTATGTGGGGTACACCATGAACATGGGGGCAAGACTCTCCGGCTTTCACCCTGGGCCCCTCTAGCCAATAGTCCATCTGCTCCAGGGGCCACAGGTTTCTAAGGCCACTCCCCAGAGAGTTGCCAGGCAGAGACTGGATCCCAGAGTTGATACTAAACACACCCGATCCTAGCAGACAGACGTGGGAGGCGCCCCGAAGAGGCCAGTGCTGTTTGAGCAGAGCAGCGATGAGGTGACCCCTGACTCCGTGCCAGGAAGCCACTTAGCGGCAGCCGCTGGAGCACCAGAGACACCCCATCTGTCAGCACAGGCCACGTGATGGGCTGGTGTCCAGCCATGGCCTCGAGGGGAGCCACCAGAGGGGGTCCAGACGCTATTCAGGGCCCTGGGTATTCAGGGCCCTGGCTCAGAGTCAGGAGAGGGCTGAGGTCACCATCCTGAGGGAATCACCTTGCTAGCTCTGGGTCCTCGGAGCTAGCTTTAACCACGGCCCATGCACAACCCGGGGCTGCCACACCTTCTGCATCCTCTGAGCAAGGAATGCCTTGGAGGTTTGCCCTGAGTGCCGAGGTCAAGGTCCCAGACAAGTGACTTGACCACTTACCAACTGTGCAGTGGCTGTGGGAGTCCCCTCACTGCTGTCCTTCACTTTCCTTCTCCATAAAATGGACTAAAAATGAAGAATGATGACCGAGGGATACATGAGGTGCTCGTGAGAGCAGGGCGGGAGGGAGAAATGGAGTGTTCACTCCCGGCTTTCTTCATGCCTCGTCATAGGTCTGCCAGTGGCTGTTCCCCAGGATCTCAGCTGCTGTGGTGGGGTTGGGGGGTCCTGTTGCATGGTCCCACCTCTTGCTGGACCCTGGTACCACCTTCCCTTTCTGTGCCCCTCCAGGCCTGGGGGCAGGCTGATCACAGCTGGACCTCAGCACCTCTTCTTGCCTCCCTTGCCTCCCCTCCCCGGCTTCTGCACACACTCCCTTCCTTAAAGTCGCTTTTGTTCATACTTTTGGATGTATCACTGACCTCCTGTCAAGACCCTCCTGACACAGAATCTACCACAGGATGGTGCCCAGGGCTGCTTGACAAATGAGGTTTGTCCCAGCACCTTTCCTGCATCCCAAAGCTGGGGAATGGTCCTTCAGCCTGAGACCTTCCAACCCCACCCCCCATAGTTGGCTGACTTCTCCAGTGGCCTAGGCTTTTCCCTTTTCCCTTCATCCACTGCATAGCCTTGTCCATATATCCAGGCTTCTGCCTCAGCTTCCCCACCAGGATAAAAGTCCAGGTGGAACTCCCACTCCCTTGGCCCAGGCCCACTCATGCTGGCATGTCCCCTCCCCAACTCTTCCCCAGAAAGTCAGATGTGCCTACCAATGAGTGGCCCAACCCTTCGCGCACCCCCCTCAGGCCATGTGCATCAGTGGGCAGACCCAATGGACCATCCCCTGCAGCTACCCTACCTCTACTCCACACTTCACTCATGCTTTGCCTGATCTGTCTCACTCCTGGAAGAGTGCTCTGGGCCTTCCCTAGCCTCCCTCTGGCATCCCCAATGCCTGCCTGGTGAGTGTATGCTCAGTTCCATACCCCTCCAGATCCCCCACAGCCCCCACAGGCTTACATCTGGTCCAATGGGCTAGAAAGGCAAATGGAGTGGGCCACAGAGGCCTTGAATGCTGAGCTGAGGGGCTCAAGCTTTAGCCTGAAGTGAGATTCCACTTTATATATTTCTAGAAGCTTGGTGCACAAAATTCGTGCACGGGTAGGGTCCCTAGGCCTGGCTGGCAATCAGGGCCAATCTGTGGGGTGACTAGCAGGGTGATTGGGAGGCCCCCACTGGCACCCACCTTGGCTGGCCTGGTAAGGCCTGCTCGCTGGCCCTGCCCCCCACTGCCACCATCGGTAGCCTCCCTCTGTGGGGCAACTGGCAGGATGATCAGGGGGGCGGGGGGCTCACTGGCACCCACCTTGGCTGGCCAAAGTCCTGTGGGCTAGGGGCAGCTCCTGTGTTGACCGTCTGCGCCCTGGTGGTCAGTGCACATCATAGCAACTGGTTGTTCCACTGGTCATTCTGCAGTTTGGAAATATGATTTGCATATTAGGCTTTTATTATATAGAATTGATGTAAGTTTTTTAAAAATCACATATATGTATTGCAAATATCTTCTCCTGGACTATGGCTTGCCTTTTGCTTTCTTAATGGTGTGTTTTCCTTCTTTTCTATCTTTTTATATTGAAAACAATTAAATGCACAGATCTCAATTATACAGTTTAATCTTTGTTTTGAAAAATGCATATGTTACAAACTTACAATAAATAGGTCCAGGAGATCTAATGCACAGCATAGTGAATATAGACAAGACCATTGTATTATAATCATCAAACTTGCTAAGAATCTAGATCTTAATATTCCAACCACAAGAAAGAAATAATTATGTGATGTAATGGAGGTGCCAGGTATTCATACAATGGCAATCATATTGCAATATATAAATGTATCATATCAACATGTTATACAACTTACATTTATAAGATGTTATAGTGCAATTGATTTAAAATTTTAAATCTTTTCTAAAAGAAAAGAAAAATGCATACACTTATGTAACCCTCACCCCTCTCAGGACACAGAACATTTCTATCACTCCAGAAAGTTCCCTGATGCCCTTTCCCAGTTACTCAGAACACCTGATATGATTTGTAATAACCATACATAAATTTTGTCTTCAGTGGTGTCATTTGATGTGCAATTTAATTTAATGAAATTATATATATTTTTTTCTTTCGTGGCTAGTGCTTTTTGTGTCATGTTTTTTAAATATAAATTTTTGCCTATCCCACAATTATAAAGATATTCTCCTACTACTTCTTCACAGCTTTAGCTTTCATATATAGCTTTATAATCCATCCTGAACTAACGTTTGTGTGCCAGCATTTATTGCATAGAATTGTATCTGTGCCTTTGTCATAAATCGAGTGACTGCATGGGCAACTTCTGTTTCTAGACTCTATTCTATTCCATTTGGATTCCTTTCTATCGGTGATTAAACATGGCTAAGGCACTCCCTGCCTGACAACCCCCAACTCTGGCTTAACTCCACACTTTGCTCCACTTCAAAGCAAAGTTGTTTTAAGAGTTCACTGGTTCCACTACTTACCTCCCACTTTCTCCACCATCCCCTCCAGTCTGGCTTCTGTCATCCCTCTTCCACCAAAATAGTTCCCTCCATGTTCCGATACCTTTTAGTTGGTAAATCCAATGGATCCTTTATGTTCTTCCTTTTATTCCATTTTGCTACAGTAATTGACACTAGTTTCAACTTCCCACTCCATGAACCCCTTTTCCCTTTTATTCTATAACCACTCTTTTGATTTTCTGCCTATCTCTCCGGCTACTCCCAATCTCTCACTACTCTGCCTTTTCCATCTCCTAAAGTTGGAGCTTTTTGAGGTTTAGTCCCAAATCCTCTTCTCTCTCATGCCCCACTCCCTGCTCTGGGGAGCTCATCTTCTCCCATGATGACAATTACCATCCATAGTGAGGGTTATCAACTCTGTCTGCATGGTAGAATGCCGTGGGAGCTTTAGAAAAATTCCAGAGCTAAGCATCCTCAGAGATTCTATTGGTCTAGGGGTGGGGCCCAAGCATCAGTATTTTTTTAAACTTTCAGTTTTCATTCTAATATGCAGCCAATGTTGAGAACCACTTGGAGAGATCCTGGTGACTCCCAAATCCTTCACTCCAGCATCTTTCCCCACACTCTGTCCCCCAGTACCACAAACTCAGCATCCCCAAGACTGAAGCATCCCCACCTGTCCCTCCTTTTCCAAACCAGAACCCCAGCAGTACATACTTGATCTGGAAATACCAGAGTTATTTTTGGTTCCTCAGCCTCCTCACACATCCTTAGATCTGGCCAAGTTCTTCCGAGACAATCCACTTTTCTCTGACCCAGTGCCTACTACAAGCTGGGTGAGCATCAGGCACACAAGGGTGAGCAAGACAGACTTCATTGCTGCCTTTATGGGACTTACAGTTTAGCAAAGGATCAGTGGGTGTGGGAGTGAGTGAGTGAACAAATGATCATGTATTTAATCTCTCAGCTATGGTCTTGGACATCACTAACCCCATGCCTCTCTGGTTGCCTGCTGTAATTTGTATGTTGGCTTGTTTTTTACAGATTTATTGAGGTTCAATTGACATACATTAATAGCAATTATCTAAAATGTGCAATTTGATAGGTCTTGACCTACGTATACACCCATGAAATCATCAATACATCATTCATCATCCCCAAAAGTTTTCTCCTGCTTCTTAGTAATCCCTCCCTCTGGCCCACAATGATGTCTCCCAAACAACTCACTATAGATCCGTTGCACTTTCTAGGATTTTATATACTCTTTTTTGGGGTGGTGGTGGTGGAGGTGATGGCTTCTTTCATTCAGAATGATTATTTTGAGATACATCTATGCTGTGACATGTATCAATGGTTCTTTTTTTTTTTTATCGCCAAATCATAGTCCACTGTATGATATTCTTCAGTTTGTTTATCCATTCACCCACTGATGGACATTTGGGTTGTTTTCAGTTTTGAGTGCTTACAAATAAAGCTGCCATGAATATTCATGCATTGTTTTGTGTGTGTGGATAGATACTTTCAGTTCTTTTGGGCAATACCTAGAAGTGGAATGGCCGGGTCATGTGGTAGGTGTGGTAGCATTTTAAGGAACTGCCACACTGCTTTCCAAAGTGGTCGCCCCATTTTACACTCCACCAGCTGTGATTGAGAGTTCCAGTTTTTGCTTTTTTTTTAGGTCTAAAGTTTCTTCATATATTCCAGATACAATTCCTTTGTTGGATTTGTGTTTTTCAAAAATTCCAGTCTATGCCTTGCTTTTATCATTTTCTTTTTTTAAAATATATTTTTATTATTGATATTACAGCAATCTCCCATTTTCTCCCACTTTATCACTTTCTTAATAGTGTCTTCGAGGAGCTGAAGTTTTTCATTTTAATGAAATCCAATTTGTTGATTTTTTTCTTTTATTGTTTGTTCTTTTTATATTTCAGAAATATTTGCCAAACCCAAGGTAATTAAGGCTTTCCCTCTATGTTTTCTTCTGGAAGTTTCATAGTTTTAGCCCTTACAGGTTGTAAACTGTATGCTGAATTAATTTTTGTGTATGGTGTGAGGGAGGGTGACTTCCACCAACCTTACTCCTCCTCCAATCCACTCTCCGCACTAAAGGATGTTTTGGGAAACATGTAAACCTTTCCATGTCACTCCTGGGCTTAAAGTGCCACCCTCAAGGCATACCCCAACCTCTCTAAGGTAGATGCCTCAGCTCACAGCTGGCCCCAGTCAACATCCAGCCTCCATCCCCCTGTTCCGTGAACAACACTCGCCGTTTTGCACATGCTGTTCCTCCTGCCTGAAGGTTCCACCCCCGCTACCCTCCCGACTGTCACCGTAAACTTTTGGTGTTTCTTGTGAGTCCTTCAGGGGTTAACTAAGATAGTGCCTTCCCAGGAGCTCAGACAGAGGCAAGTGATGCCCGGAGCCTCACGTCCTGCTGACACCGCTGACCCCTGGAATCATAGTTACCTAGTTACCCGTCTGTTTCCTCACAGCAGTTCCTTTGGGGCAAGGGCAGGTGCCCCTCATTCAGGGCCTCAGTCAAAACATTTAACAACTGAGACCCCCTCTCCAGGACATGCCATTTGAAGATCAGCCTGGCCTTTATCTGTGTCCTCGGTGAGGAGTACACCAGCCTGGGCACTTCCCTGCACAGCTTTCCCTCCACCTGGACATTTTGCTTCCAGGACACACTGGCCTCATGTCTGTTCCCTTGGAGGCATTGGGAGGCGATGTCCTTGGGAAAAGCAGGGCTGGGCTGGAGAGGGAAGCAGAAGCTGAGGTGTTGGGATGCAGGTTCCGGAAGCTGATAAACAGGCCTGGGTCCTCAGGACGGGGTGAACTCAGGGCACCGAGGGCAGCCTCTGGTCAGGGTCTGTGGTCCCCCAGGAGCTGCCACGGAAGGCCACGGGCCCCTGGGCAGCTACAGGGCTTTTGCAGGGCTCTCCCTGCTCCGGCAAGGCAAGGGGGGTGAACCTGAGGTCACCCCACGCCTCTCGCTGCTTTCTCAAACAGCCGCCTACCACAGGGGACCTGGGAAGCCAAGTCAATAACGTGAAACCATAAACTATCGAAGGCGTTGAACGTTTGGACAGAGGAGCAGACGCGGCAAATGGGGCCTTTTCCCAGGCAGCTCGTGTGGAACAAGCACAGCAGATTTATGAGCGTCTGGTTGAAACGGAGCTGTGTGCGGGTGGGGTGAGCGATGGGGGCTGGTCTGAGACAGGGATGTCTCTCGTGCACAGGAAAGATGATAAATGGGAATTAATTGCACAGTCCCCATGACCATGATTTAAGATGCGTGAAACACTGTCTCTTTCTTTAGTGTGGTTTGTTGTGGTGTCATTTGGAGAAACATAAATGCATTTATCGGCACTTTTATGGGCTCTCCCAAGACCTTCAACCCCTGATCCTCTGTTCTCTGGAAGGGGCCATTGGAGAGGGATGTTGGCCTCTGTGTGTGATGGGGCCGGGTGGGCTGCGAGCCCGTCCTTGGCCAGGACCGCGGACTCCCAGATGTAGCCGCATGGCCTGTCTCGGAGCATGGGGCGTGTCTAATTCTGGTTACTCTGGACAGACTCTGAGGCTTCAAGTGTGCATGCACACACACACACACGTGCACACTCGAGCTTTACTGACTGCCAGGCTTTATTGTAGGGAGAAATGAGAACCATCTCCCCGCCAGCCTCCCTTAGGGATCGGCTCATTTGTGGGAACAGGGTTTCCTGGCCCACTAAGGAGCTACCCACCCTCCCTGTACCTTCCCCCACAATCCAGGAATATGCTGCGGCAGCTCCTCAAATGCCCTTGGCTGGTGTGAAGCAGGTGGAAGCTGCTCAGGGTCCAAGGCAGCCTTGGGAGGTGGGCAGGGCAGAGGCCATCAGGGCCTGGTCATCTCAGGCTCTGAGGGTCCCTGGAGGAGGCACTTGCCTCCCCGGGTCAGTGGTGATGGGTTAGACAGGCTCAGAAGGGCCAGAAGAGAGCTGTCTCCTAGGGGGCTCCATGTCCTTGGGGTGACCCTTCTTCCTCCCAGGACACCCCTGAGCCACTCCTGCATTGGTCTTAACCACTCCTGGTGCCAGGGGAAGCCCTGAGGCCACAGGAGCACAGAGACTGCAGCTCTCAGGAAGGGAGACCCTGGGGCAGGAATCCCAGGCAGGTGGCCCTGGGGAATTGATGCCACAGGAGTTTATGAAGTCCAGACCTGCCTTTGGGAACCCAAGCTGTGGTCATCTGACTGTCACTGTCGGCTGCTGGAGCTCCAGTCCCGAGGGACAGGATGTGCTTGGGAAGAGTTGTACAGCACTGCCTGGCTGTCAGCACACCATAAAGAATGAGCAAGATCAACAAAGCCCCTGCCATCTTACACACCACCCGGCTCCACCGCCAGGCTGCATCCTAACCCACGCTCCCTCTTCCTGTCCCAGAGATCAATCCCCTCTGGTAGTGGTCTCCCCTGGCCACCTCACCCAGGACTACACGATACATGAGCACTCCAACCCCCTAATTTCTAGAGATAGGGGTACCAACTTTTGTCATCAAACAATCTAGGCCCTGGGTCTGTAGCCAGAGCCCAGCACAGCCCTTCTAGATGTCCAAAGGCTGTGCTGATGCTGTGAGGCCAGCATCAGCACAGCCTTCCTTTACCCAGGGAGGTGAATGACTTGCCCAAGGTCACACATCTATGAAGGCGTGAACCAGCCTGGAAGACTGGACTGGAGGTCAGATGCTTAGCTCTCCAGGCTCCGTCTCTTCAGCAGAGACCAAGCAAAAACTGACAGGCTCTGGTGTGTGTGCGTGCGCGCGCGCGCACCTCTTCAAATCCCAAAATGCACACACATGCATACACACACAAGGACACAGAGTATACATGCACATGCACACAGAGACACATATGCACAAGCATGTATGCATACATGCACGAGCTCCATGCATACATGTATACATGTGTGGACACAACCTACGCGTATACGTACATGTGTGCATATGCATACACACAAGCATGTCCGCACACGCACACACATGAACATATATCAACACGCATACACATGCACACATGAACAAACACATGGGTGTATTATACACATGAGTATGCACATTCACATGCACGTGAGGGGACACGCCGACTCAGCATGCAGTAGAAAGAGCACAGGTTCCCTTCCCACCATGCTCACCATGGAGCCCTCCTGCTGCTGCTGTTCAATGAAATGATGGATGAGGAGCCCAGGGGCCCAGGGCCTGGGCAATGAGAGAGGCCTCAGCAGGATGGCACGCAGGCCCCATCCAGACTGGGGCGTCACCCGGAATAAAATCATGAGGCAAACATGAGCAAGGCTGTAAACATGGGCAGACAATAGGGGAGACAGGCCCTGGGGCTCCATAACGAGCGTCCAGCCAGGCCAGAGCTTAGGGCCTGCTTGGCTCAGGGGCGGCTGAGGGGACGGCAGGCGGGGGCTGCTCTGTGCTTGGCTGGGACGGCTGTCTCGGGCCGTGGCTGGCCGGTCCAGCTCTGAGTTGGCTGGAAGGCCTGGCCTCCACACAATAAACAACAGAGAAAGATAAATCGCAAATGTGTCTGGAACTGGTGGGGAGCGGGGAGAGGTATGAGGGGGTCACCAGGGGACCTGTTTCCTTCCTTGGCCACTCTGCTGCCCCCCTGATAGGAGGATTCAGCTCTCCAGGGGGTTCACTCTTGGAGCCCAGGACCGCTGGGGGTCAGGGTGGTGGGACCAGAGACAAGATGTATTGAGCATGTGGAGCCAAAGAGGGCCTTTGAGGGGAATTTCCACCTGGAAAATTCCAAAGGAGCGCAAGGGCTCTGTACGGAGTGGAAAGGCTGGAGGGCGGGGCTGGAGTCCCCAGGCCAGGCCAATGGGCCATCAGGGAGCCCAAAGACCCAGCCGGCATCTGCTGCTTTGGCCCCCACCCGCACCCCACCAAGGACACAGGCCAAGCAGCACGTGTTCTTCCCTCTTCCAGAAAAGGAAACAGGCACATCAGGGGGCTTTCTCTTCTGTGCCTCCTTCCTGTGCCCCCCAGCCCAGTCTCAGAGTGCCCCCTTTCCCTAGGTGACCTCATGCCCAGCAATTCTACCTGCTGACCCCACTCCTCCAACTCTACTTCTGATGCAAACCTTCTCCCTGGGCATTCTAGACACTTCCACCTGCACACCCCTGGGCACTTAGCAGGTGCAGGCCCTCTTCATGGCTCCCCTTCTATGGACCCACCTTTACTGCCTCAGCCAGAGACCAGTCCTGAGTCCCCCACCTTTCCCCCTCCCTCAGGCTCATCAATTCTTCCTTCACCTATTCCCTCCCAGCCTCCCACCACCACTTGGCAGCCAGGCTTTCATCTCCTCAGCCTGCACAGCAGCCAGAGGGATCTAGGAGAATGCATCTGACTTTCTTGCTCCCCTCCCTGGTTCCCCATAATCTTCAGGACAAAAGCCCATTCTTAGGGTGCCATAGGGCCCACCTGGCTCCTCAATCTTTAGCCATTATATTCTCTCCTCTACCATTTGACACCCACAGAGGAAATCTTTTGTAGGGCCTTGACTTCGCCATGATTTCCCCACCACCAGGTGCTTCTAGAATGTTCTTGTAATTCATCTCCTCCCCTAGTCTGAGCGGGAGTCATGGCTCTGCCCCAGGAAGCTGGTCTGAAGGAGGAGACATGGACTGCCATAAAAAGTAAGTTAGTCTGAGGGGAAAGACACAATCATGCTCTGGAAAGGGTCTGAGGGGGGAGACACAGTCCTGGCCCAGAAGGTCTAGTCTGAGGGGGGTACAAGGCCTCCTCTGAGAAGACCCAACCACAGGGGAAAGGCCCCTGGATGCTATGACCTGAGTGGAGATGTGACCCTTCTCTTACAAGTCCCCATTCATTAGGTCTCCCCTGGGAGGGCCAGCGGGTGTGGGTCTGGCTCCAAGGCCCCTTTGGCTCTGGGGAGGGCCTGCCAGCACAGGGCACAAGCCTGCATCCGCCTGCAGGAAGCCGGTGCCTAGGCAATGCCAGAGGGATCTGAGGCAAAGAGCCATGCTCGATGATGGGGTTGGCCCTACCTCTGGCTGCAGGGCCAATGCTGGGCACACCCAATACTGGCCCTGCTGGGCTGTGAGGAGTGCAGGGGCAGGGGCCTGTGGTGGCTTATGAGCAGGAAGGACAGACAGGCACCCCTGTGCACCCGACTCAGGCAGTCCACCTCTCAGGACAGAGACCTCGGGACCTCTCTGCTGCCCTCACGTCCCACATCAGGATGCTTGTATGGGCTGCAGGATCCCAACTCTTTGCTTCTTGAGAATGGGTCCCAAGTGACTCTCATTGAACAGAGCTCCCTGAAAAAGGAAGGCGGGAAGAATAACCATCTACCAAATGCCCGCTATATGCTTTCCCAGCACCATCTCATTGCTTACAAAACCCTAGCAGTGGTTCTCAACCTTTCTAATGCCGCGACCCTTTAATACAGTTCCTCATGTTGTGGTGACCCCCAACCATAAAATTATTTTCGTTGCTACTTCATAACTGTAATTTTGCTACTGTTAATGAACCGTAATGTAAATATCTGTGTTTTCCGATGATCTTAGGCGACCCTGCCAGTGGTTCTCAACCTGTGGGTATACTGCTTGAGAATGTTGTCCAGCCTTCAAAGAACACCTCAACAGTATTGAAAAAAGGAAAGAAGGAAGGAAGGAAGGGAAAGAAGAAGAGAGGGAGGGAGGGAAAGAAGAAAGTGTTTCTGTGCCTCCTCGCTGGGCCAGACCGCGTGCCACAGAGAGAAGGAAGTAGGGTTGATTCCTGACTCTAGGAGCTTTCATTTTAGTGAAGAGACAGGCTAAGACCCAAAGCAGTGCCTTGAGCATAAGTCAATGTGCCATGTGAGTGCACAGAAGTGGGCAGTAAGGAGCCAGCAATCCACCCCCCAGGCCCAACATGGGGAATTAATGGGAAGCTTCATGGAGAGGGGATTGTTTTAGCTGCATCTTGTGGGAAGGCCTTTCCAGGCCCAGTGCTGAGGAGGTGCATGGGAAGACTGAACAGCCCAGACTTTTCACAGCCACAGTTGTTTTGCCTGGAAGATGGGTGAGGTGCACAGGGAGACTGGGGTCCAGTGAGCATGGATGCCTTAGGACATCAAGGGCCTTGACCCCCTGGCTAAGGAGCTGGATCTTTCTCTGCAGTTAACATGGAGTCTGGGAAGGTATAAGGTACAGAGTAACACAGTCACCCTGACTCTTGATGGGGCTGGGCAGGTAGGGAGGGCCTGAGGGTAGGGGGCTCTGATGGAGACTGGTACAATGATTTCAGTAAGGGATGGAAAGGTTTGTGCTAGAGCAATGATGATGTGGCCATCATCAGAGGCTGTCAGAATTCGCCTGGGAAGTGAGGGCGTGGCAGGATCACCCACTGAAATAAGACACTCAGGGGAAGGCATGCTGAGGGGCCATCCAGTGGGAGGTGGTTGGGATTATGAGCCTCAATTTTCCTCCTTATACCTGGAAATCCCCGCCTGAAATGCTCAGTTGTTACCTGAGCCCCAGTTCCTCTCCTCCACCTTAGATAGCTTCCCCATACGTGGGTGGTGGTCAGGGGGAAACTCCTTTGTCTGGGCAGCCCAGATGGCAGGTCAGAGCCCAATCTTGGCCAGAGACAGGCCCAGAGGCCTCACACCTCCTGTTCAATGGTGCTGTGCCCATTGGCAGAGCCTAGCCCCCTTGCTCAGACCCGTGACTGGCCATGGTGGGCCACAAGGCCAGGCTTGCCTGTGGATAGTGCTCCAAGCATCCAAGCCCACTGGCATGGGAAGCTGTGCCAGGGCCATCAGGAGAGAGGGTGATGGCCCAAGGAGCTTGGGTGTTCCAGCCACCCTTAGTGCAATAGGCAGCAGGCCCTGGCAGGGAACAGGCTGGACTGTAGGTGGCAGGGAGCCCTGGCCCGCAGGCAACTGGCAGGGGCAGCAGCTGCTCATCTTGTTTTCCACTCTTCCCCAGCTCATCATCCAGCTCATCACTTTCCCCTGTGGTCCCTGGTCAAGTGGATAGAGACTGGGCTTTAGTGTGTGTCGTCCAAAGGAGCATCAGGCAGGCCTTGCATCCAACCCTAGCTCTGCTCTAGCTAAGCAGTTTCTCCACTTAAATGGAGATACTAACATCCACAGTGTCTGGTCTCTAGTGGGTACCCGCCGAAGGGCAGCTCTAATAACGGCGGAGCAGTCAGCAACCCCACACAACTGTTGCATAGGAGAGATGGTCTCCTGATAGATCTGTGGCTAGAAATCCTAACTTTGTTCCATCACTCTCTTGATTGTTGTCTCATTGAGGCCTCCTCTGAATTAGGGCCTTGTACAAGAAGGACAAGACAGGAGGAAGTCCAGGACTTCAGCCACCCTGGACACCAGTCTTCATGATGTTGGACAGTTTTGCTGATGGTCAGAAAAACACCACCAGCTCAGGGCCGAGGCAGTGGGGAGCCCAGTTACAGCTCTGGTTTTGCCTTTGCCTGGCCTTTCTCTGGCTGTAGCTGTCATTTGAACAAGTTGGATGTGCTGGTGGCCTCCAAGGACCCTTTCAGCGCTTGGCTTTTAGGATGCAGGTCCTTCACACACTTGGATGCTTGGCTAGGCATCTGCCCTCTTTGACCTCAGTCTGCAGCACTTGCTTGCTCAGGTTCCCTTGACTGGAATGCTCATCTTCTTCTCTGGTGTTCCCAGCCCTACTGCTTCTCTAACACTCACCCCAGCCCAGCCCAGCCTTTCCCAGATCTTTGGCCCTGAGCAATCCAAGTACTTCTTACTGCGTCCTACAGCCAGACCGGGACGGCACAGTCTTCCTCAGCCCAGCTCTGCAGCCAGGAGCCCAATCTTTTCCTCTCCCTGGCTCAGACCATGGGCTCCAGGGAAGGAGCTAGGCCTCAGCATCTCTGTGTGCCCCTCAAAGTCTGGGCACATGCTCCTAAGTCAATGGGACTTAGAAAAGGAACCAGTAAGCTTGTGGCCTGACTTCCAATCCCTGCTCTGTCACTTCTAACAGTGTGACCTCAGGCAATTCTCACCACTGACTCCAGCCCCCGCCAGCTCTGTGTCACCCCCTGTAAAGTGGGGAGGCACCACCGCTGTATTCCTGGCTCACAGGTAAAAATTTGAACTAAGTGCTCTCCATGGATGATATTAGTTAATCCTCACACCAATCTTAAGAGGTTGAGTCTACTGCCATTTTAAGATGAGAAAGGAAGGCCTGGAAAGAGGCAGTGACTTAAGAGGCCATACCAAGTCCATGGCACAGCCAGGGTGCTAACTCCTGCTTCAAGCTGCTCTTCCACCCCTGGGTTTTCTGATTTCTTTGAGATCACATCTAACAACAAAACTTCTCAGCACCACAGTACATGAACCAACTGGGCCTGATTGTGGGCTGCCCGCTGATTCTCAGGCATTGGCTGCATGGATGACAAATCAGTCAGCCCAGAACTCCATCACTGGGCTACCATCACCGTGCAAGGCCAGAGTCCCAACACATGAGCAGACATAAGCTATGAGATAGCCAGGACCTGCAGTCTGGTACACCCCACATCCAGTGTCACCTCTCCAACCAGACACATGCCTCGTTGTTAAGAAATGTCTAGTGATGTCAGAGGTCCAACCTGGGAGCTAAGTGGTGGCAGTGGTGGTGATGGTAGAGATGGTGAAGGTGGAAGTGAGAATGGAGGTGAGGTTGGAGGTGAGGATGGGAGAAATTATAGAGATGATTGAGACATTGGCAGTGACAATGGTGGTGATGATGGCAGACCTGCTGAAGATGGTGGGGATGGGATTAGACTGATAGTGAGGAAGGATGAAGTGATGGGGACAATGGAGATATTGGTGGTGGTGATGGTGGTGGTGACAGGGATGCTGCTGTGACTAGTGAAACTGGAGGCAACAGTGATAGTGAAAGTAACAGCCAGAGAAGAGTTGCTGAGAGCAGCTCTTGACCCAAGCCCCTCCAGCAAACATAGACGCTCCTTCAGCCATGACTTTCAGTCACAGAAGCCCCCTCTGACTAGTCAGTGTCACTGATGAGCATTTAGCTTCAGGTAAGATAACGGACAGGAAGGAGACCCAGTTGCCTCCCTAGCATTAACTAATGTAAGTGAAGTATCAGGCATGACTTAGGCAACTGACAATGTAGGGGTTTCCAATTCAGTGAGAGGCCTAGTGACTGAGGTACCAGATAGTTGGGATGTGGACTGGGGAAAGGCCCTCCTCTTCCAGCAAGGAAGCAAGGCCCTGGCCTCATTCACGTAGGGTAGCAAAGGCTCTATGGGTAGATGCAGAGTACCCTGGAGCTATCCAGGCAGGGAGGCTGGGCCCAGCAGAGAGTCTGCTGAGAGGGACACTGGAGAGGTGGAAGGGGCACCTGGAGAAAGCTGTCAGGAGGGAGAATGGCGAGGCTGACGGAGGTATCTGAGGCAGAGGGCGAGGCAATGGTGACAAGAAGGTTCCAGGAATGGTTCGAGCATGCATTCTGAGGCGGTCACTGGGAATCTTAGCATCTTTGGCAAAAAGTTACAAATTCCTCTTCTATTGTTGACATCAATACACAAACACAGCAGGCCCGCCATGACCAATGTCTGAGCTTTTCCATTACCGGCGGGCGACCTGCCCACCTTCCACCCCGAGCACAGTCCCGCGGCGCACGCACTTCTGGCTTCTGCCAGGACCCCAGCGAGGGGCTGGCCTGGAAGAGCCTGGCCAGGGTGCGGGCCAGCCTCCCGAGCGTGCTGCCCGGGGAGAGAGCCTTGCCAGGTGTCAGACTCAATTTCCCGACCCTTCTTGCTCAGAGAACCAAACATCTTTCCCTCCACCCAAGCCAGGTCCTCCCAGGCCACCTTCTTGGCAGCAAGAAGACCTCTGGGGGTGAAGGGGCAGTCAGTCTCCCCAACTCATCAGGCAGGGCAGGGTGGGGGGCTGAACGCAGAAAGGTCATTCATCCAGTTTGTCGCCCACCTCTCAGCAGACAACCGGCCACAGGGAAGACGATATTGCCAAATGGAGTGAGATCTGGGAGGGAGCAACTGCAGGCAAAGTGGCTGGAGGTGGTGGGGGGAGCGCTGGACCAGGGAATTCAGAGACTTGGGTTCAAGCTCCTGACTTACCCTGTCCCGTGGGCAAGACCAAGGCCCAGTTCTCCACTGGTGAATAAGATGGGTGAGTAACAGGACTTTTGAAGTCCTTCCATTGGTCAGCAAGCTTCCCTCCATAGCCAACCCATATCCCTTGCACAACTTTGCACTAATTGCTTTTTAAAATATAACAGCTTTATTATGATATAATTCACATACCATATAATTTGCCCATTTAAAGTGTATAATTCAATGGTTTTTAGTATATCCACAGAGTTGTAGTCATCTCCAGTCAATTTTAAAACATTTCATCACTCTAAAAAGAAAGCGCATAGCTTTTAGCTATTAACACCACACCCCACAACTCCCAATCCTTCTGGGCCCCACTCCTACCTCCCACCAGCTCTAGGCACCTATGAATCTACCAACTGTCTCTATAGACTTGCCTATTCTGAACATTTCATGTAATTGTTGCTTCTTTTGAAAGGAAAGGCACTGGGAAAACCAGATCTGTTTGCTGCCCCTAAACCAGTGCCGCCTCTCCATGGCCCTATCATGTCCCAGGCCCCAGGTCCTGGCTGCCAGGGCTTTGGGCTGTAGACTCTCCATGCCCCTCCAACCAGAACCAAATCCTATTTCTCTCTGTCCTTCTCAGTGACTCCTGTTCTCTTCTCCCCCTCACACTCACCAGCTGACCCCTCTCTCCCACTGTGACAGTGTCCATTTCTCCCTGTCCCTTAGGACTGTTCTGATGTAAACACCTGATTATGTCACCCTGATCCAGCACAACACCTTCCACAGGTCTTTGTTATCCTCAGAAGTCAGTCCAAACTTCTGCCCCAGGCATTTTCATCTGGATCGCCTTGAGTGCAATGCCTAAGCAAAGGAATGCATTTAGGAGATATTTCCAAGAGACAGGAGGGAGGACCAGGGGAAACATGAAGGCTACCTAAAGATGCTCTCAAAGTCTGCTGTAGGCAGCAGGGAACAATTCCACTGGAATCTCTGGGGACTATTCAGAATGCCATCCAGACTGGTCTGTTGGAGAGACAGGAGACAGGAGACAGTCTCCTTACCTTCACTGGGTTGCTGCCAAATGAGTTAACCCCCAGCCCACATCCCGACTGTACTTGCTCACAACATTCAGAGTTCAGTGTGTGGGTACATGGCCTAAGAAGCTCAGGGCCAGATGCAGAGCCAGAGAAGGGTAACTGGCTGGATGGGCAGCTCAGACAGGGATTCAGGTCTGTCATATAAGGATCAAGTGCCACAATCATAATCAGGGTATGTGGTGAAGTCTGCTCTGAGGGAATGAGGCCAGAACTCAGATATCAAAAATGCAGTCATACCCAGAGCCAGGGTAACTTGAGGTGGAGCTCCAGATGGATGATCTGGAATTGCTTAAATCCCCCTTGTTTCAGGGAAGGTCCGGCTGGTCCTAGAGCCTGAGATGGAGCTGAGCCCAACTTGTGAGAGACCCAGATATAGGAAAAGATGGCTTCAGGGGAGGAGGCAGGTGCACCAACTCTGCACACACTGCAGAATGAATGACTAATCACTTCTCATTGTAGTCATTTGAACCCTGACCTCCTGGTTCATAGGTCGATGATCAGCCACTGAACCATGCTGGCCAGGCTGATAACTTAATTTTTATCACATGCAAAAACTCTACCTTTTTACAACCCCATTTTATGTGTATCCATTAACAAATTATTGTAGCTATAGTTATCTCTAAGTCTTTTGTCGTTTAATCTTCATACTAGAGTTAAAGGTAATTTCCCACCACCATTATAGCATTAGAGTATTCTAAATATACATATATATATATATATATATATATATTTTTTTTTTTTTTACCAGTGAATGTTATAATTTGACATGGTTTCATGTTACCATTTAGTATCCTTTTATTTTGGCTTGAAAAATTTCCTTTAGAATTTCTTATAAGACTGGTCTAGTAGTGATGAACTCCCTCAGATTTTATTTATCTGTGAAAATCTTTATCTTTCCTTCATTTCTGAAGGACAGCATTACCTGGTAAAATGGTTTTGGTTGGAAGTGTTTATATTTCACTTAGAATATATCTTTCCACTCTCTCCTGACCTACTAGTTTTGTTGTTGTTGTTGTTTTTGAGAGAGAGCTAGCAACATTGATGTAAGGAAGAAATATTGATTGGTTACCACCCCTATATGTCCCAACTGGGTCCAAACCCACACCCTAGGTATATTTCCTGACCAGAAATCTAACCTGTGACCTTTTGGTTTATGGGAGGATGCTCTAACCAACCGAGCCACACTAGCTAGGGCCACTTCCTCCCTTTTACCCTTTGGGTAGCCATGCATTTTACTTCTATGTACATTATAAACCCTAAAACACAGTGATATTTTTTCTTTAAAAGTCAACTATCTTTTAAAAATTTTAATGAGATAAAATATCTTTTTTAAAAAAATATTTTTATTGATTTCAGAAAAGAAGGGAGATGGAGAGAGAGAACCATCAGTGATGAGAGAGAATCATTGATTGGCTATTGCCTCCTGCATACCCCCTACTGGGACCAAGCCTGCAACCCAGGCATGTGCCCTGATTGGGAATCGAACTGTGACCTCCTGGTTCATTAGTCAATGCTCAATCACGGAGCACATTGGCTGGGCAAAATGTCTTTTGTATTAGTCTACATATTTGTCATTCCTGGTGTTTTTTATTGTCCTATATATCATATTTACGTGTCTTTTTTCCTTAAACCTGAAAATTTTCTTAAAAATTTTTGGAAGGCTATTTTAATAAAAAAAAAAAAAAGAATTCTAAGTTGAGTCTGTTAGCACTCTAAAGATGTAATTTTATTTTCCTCTAGCTTTTATTATTTCTGACAAGAAGTCAGCAGTCATTCTTATCGTTATCCCCTTACATAATATGTCATTCTCCCCTCTGGCTGCTTTTAAGATGTTCTCTTTTTTATTGGTTTTCAGCAACTTTATTATAATGTACTTTGGTGTGGTTGCCTTGTATTTATTCTTCTTGGGGTTCTTTGAACTTCTTGGATCTTTGCATTTATGGTTTTCAATAACTTTGAGAACAATTCAGCCCTTATTTCTTCACCTTCTGGTACTCCAATTATATGTGTGTGGTGTGGATTAATGTTGTTCTATAGATTTTCAAGGTTCTGCTAAATTTTTTTTATCTTGTTTTCCCCCTCTAACCTGCAGTTAAGCTCATCCAATGAATCTTTTTATTTCATACATTATATTTTCAGATCTAAAAGTTTAATTGGGTTCACTTTAATGTCTTCTATTTGTCTCATTATGTTTATTTTTTTCTTTAAAATCTTGAACACATTTGTAAAAGCTGTTTTAAAGTCTTGTCAGCTAATTTGATTAGCTTTGTCATTTGTTGATCTATTTCTTTGATTTTTTCTTAGATATGGTCCATATTTTTCTTCTTCTTTGCATGTGTGCTAAGTTTTTTATTACAGCTTTACTGAGATGTAATTCACATACTATATAATTCACCCATTCAAGTACAAACTTTAATGGCTTTCAGTATATTCACAGGGTTGTATATCCATAGCAAAAAATAATTTTACAATATTTTTAGTACCCCAAAAAGAAGCCCTGATTTTGTTAGCCCTTATCTCCTAATCCTTACCACTCCTAGCCTTACACAACTACTCATCTTTCTGTCTATATAGATTTGTCTATTCTGGAGATTTTACATAAATGGAATAATGGTTGTCATATGTGATCCTTTGTTACTTAATATAGTATTTTCAAGATTCATCCATGCTGTACCATATATCAGTACTTTATTTCTTTTTTATTGCCAAGTAATATTCCATTGTATAGATATAGAAATTTTTAATGGGACATTTAATATTGTGATATTATGATGTTCTCCTTCCATCCATACAAACTTTGTGAAGCAGATATGATTTCCCCTACTTTACAGATGAGGAAAGAGAAAAGGCCACACAGTGAGTAGAACTCATATGAAACTGGTATGAGCTAAGGCACATGGTCTTGCCCTGAGAGAGCACAGCCATTTTTTGGAAAAGGTCTGAGGGAAGAGACATTGGTCTTCTCTGAAAAGTAAGCTAGTGTGATGAGGAAATCATGATACTTCCCTGGGTGCTGTGACCTGTGGGGATATGCAGTCCTACTCTGAGGTCCCCATTTATCAGACTTCCCCAAGAGGGTCCATGGCCATGAGCCTGAGTCCCAAGTCATCTTCACCTCTAGGGTACTAAGCTGTGGCACAAGCCTGCATATATTTGCAGGAAGCCAATGTCCAGACAATTCCATGGCCAGGACCCTAAATCACTCAGCATGGGCTTTTCCCAGAGCTGGTGCCACAATGACTACATAAAAATATATTTTTTAAAAATTAAGAGACTGAAAGGGAGAAATACCATACATAGCAACATGATAGTAGGACGGGACTTCAATATCCCATTTTCAACAATAGATAGATCATCCAGACAGAAAGTCAATAAGAAAACACTGGACTTGAACTATAGTTTATATTAAATAGACCTAACAGACATATACAGAACACCTCACCCAACAACAACAAATATATTTTTTTCTCAGGTGCACATGCATGGAACACTGTGCTGGATCTCAAAACAAGCCTTTACAAATTTAAGAACATAGAAATCATAGCAAATATCTTTTCTAACCACAATGATCTGAGACTAGATTAATAACAGGAGGTAAACTAAAAAATTCACAAATATGTGGAAATTTAAAAACACACCCCTGAACAATCAATGGGTAAAAAAAAAAAAAAAAATCAAAAGAGAAGTAAAAAAAATATCTTGAGTCAAATGAAAATGGAACACAATATACCCAAACTTAGGTGATGCAGCAAAAGCAATTTTAAGAAGGAAGTTTAGCCCTGGCCAGTGTGGCTCAGTTGGTTGGAGTATCATTCCATGTACCAAAGCGTCATGGGTTTGATTCCCTGTTAGGGCATATACCCAGGTTGCAGGTTTGATCCCTGGTTGGGGCATGTACTGGAAGCAACTGATCATGTTTTCTCACACATTGATGTTTCTCTCAAAAAAAAAAATTTAATTAAAAAACAACAACAACATATCCTCAGCTAAGGCTTTTTTTTTAAAAAAAGGACTTGCATTAAAAACAAAAGGAGGAAGTTTATACCATTAAATGACTACATTAAGATGAAATAAAGATCTTAAATAAACAACTAACTTTATACTGCAAGAAGCTACAAAAAGGAAAAAAATTAAGCCCAAAATAAGCAAAAAGAAGGCAATAACAAAGATCAGAGCAGAAAGAAAAATCAGAAAAACAAGACGGATCAATGAAACCAAGAATTGATATTTTTAAAAGATATATGAAATTGACAAACCATTAGCTAGACTAAGAGAGAGAAGACTCAAATCAGAAAGAGGAGACATTACAACTGATACCACAGAAATACAAAAGATCTTAAGAGAATACAATAAGTAATTATATGTAACCAAATTGTATTACCTAGAAAAGATGGATAAATTCCTAGAAACGTACAACTTACCAACATTGAATCATAAAGAAATAGAAAATATTAACAACCTATAACAAAATTAAATTAGGAATAATAAAAAAAAAACTCCCAACATTTCTCAATTCATTCTCTATCGCCCTGATACCAAAAACCAGACAAAGACAATATAAAAAAAGAAAATTATAGACCAGTATCATTAGAAATACAGGAATAAAAATTTCTCAACAAAATACTAGAAAATGATTCCACTAACACAAAAAGGAATAACATAGTATGACCAAGTGGGATTTATCCCAGAAATGCAAAGTCAATTCACCATACAAAAATCAACTAAGTTGCCCTGACTGGTTTGGCTCAGTGGATAGAGCGTCGGCCTGCGGACTGAAGGGTCCCAGGTTCAACTCTGGTCAAGGGCATGTACCTTGGTTGCGGGCACATCCCAGTGGGGGGTGTGCGGGAGGCAGCTGATCAATGTTTCTCTCTCATCGATGTTTCTGACTCTCTATCCCTCTCCCTTCCTCTCTGTAAAAAATCAATAAAAAAAAATATATATATATATATATATATTTTAAAATCAACTAAGTTAACCCATATTAATAGAATGAAGGACAAAACAACAGAACTTGTTCATCTCAATAAATTTCAAAAAAGCACTTGACAAAATCTAATGCCCTTTTTATAATAAACACACTCAACAAACTAAAAATAAAAGAAAAATTTTCTCAATGTGAAAAACCGGTATTTATGAAAATGCACAGCTAACATCATATGCAAGGGTGAAAACTGAAAGTTTTTTCTCTAAGGCCAAAGATATACACTCTCACCACTTACATTCAACATTGTATTGGACATTATAAATAAATAAATAAATACAGGCATCCAGGTTGCAAAGGATGAAGTATAACTATCTCTATGTGCAGATGACATTATCTTGTACATAGAAAATCTTAAGGAATACACACATACACACAACTATTAGAACTAATAAACAAATTTATCAAGACTGTAGAATACAAGAGAAATATAAAAAAATCAGTTGAATCTATATACACTAGAAGTGAACAAGCCCTAGCTGGTTTGGCTCAGTGGATAGAGCGTCGGCCTGTGGACTGAAGGGTCCCAGGTTCAATTCGGGTCAAGGGTGCATACCTCGGTTGCAGGCTCTCCCCAGCCCAGGCCCTGGTCAGGGCGTGTGCAGGAAGCAACCAATTGATGTGTCTCTCTCACATCGATGATTCTCTGTATCTCTTCCCCTTCCACTCTCTCTAAAAAAAATCAATGGGGGAAAAGTATCTTCCAGTGAGAATTAAAAATAAAATAAAAGTGAACAATTTATTTTTAATATATTTTTATGGTTGATAGTATTACAGATATCTCCCATTCCCCCCCACCACCACTATTTCCACCCTCCTTCCAGCCCCTATTCACCTCCCCAGGTTTTCACTACCCCTATTTCTTGTGTCCACGGGCTATGTATATAAGTTCTTTGGTTTATCTCTTCTCGTCTCCCCAACCCCACATTGAGATATGTCAGTCTGTTCCATTCCTCCATGCTTTGGGTCTTATTTTGTTGGTCAATTCATTTTAGAAGTAAACAATTTTAAAATGAAATAGCTTTAGCTGGTTTGGCTCAGTGGATAGAGCATTGGCCTGCAGACTGAAGGGTCCCGGGTTTGATTCTGGTCAAGGGCACATGTCTGGATTGCGGGTTCAATCCCCAGTAGAGGGCGTGCAGGAGGCAGCTGATTGATAATTCTCATCATTGATGTTTCTCTCTTCCTCTCTGAAATCAATAAATATATACAAAAAAAGATAAAAATGAAACAAAGAAAACAATTCCTCTAACCACATGCAAAAATTAACTCAAAGAATTACAGACATAAATGTAAGAGCTAGAACCATTAAATTCTTAAAAGAAAATCCTAGAGAAAATCCAAGATGGCGGCGTAGGTAAACACCTAAACTGCTGCCTCGCACAACAATTTCAAAACTACACCTAAAAGACAAAACGTCTATCATGCAGAACCACAGGAAAGCTGGCTGAGTGGAAGTTCTACAACTAGAAGGAAAGAGAAAAGAGCATTGAGACCTGCACAAGTGCTGAAAAGCTGAGGTACGGAGGCGAGTGATCTGGGCTGGCGGCAGGCGTTGCTTTTTTCAACCCAAAGGGAGACAAGCCCCTGATTACTCTGAAATACAGTTTCTGGGGAGATGCGGGGGACCCAAACTCCTATGGGGAGAAGCTGGACTGTCTGCCATCGGGTCGGAAAGTGAGGGGGGCTTGCTTGCAAAGCTGCACACAAGAATAATTGTTTACTGCGCTGGGGCACGGGACGCAGTCAGAGACACAGAGCCAGCTAACTAGCAGCCATCGCTGTTTGCCACGTCCTAGCCTAATGATGCCCTGAGACCCCGCCCCACACAACCTACAAACCCACCCAAGCTCCAAGCAGCAGCTTTAGCATAAGCAAGGCCTGCCCTATCGCCGCTTAACCTAGCAAACTTGCAGCCTGGGTCAGACAGCTCCAAAACCTCCAAACCACAAGCAAAAAGGAGAAAACTGTAGCTCCTGCTGGGTGGACTCAGACAATAGCTGACCTGCACCCCATTGGAGATCCAGAAGCCAGTATACCTAGTGGTCAGTGTGAGAAACCAGATTTCAACTCCTCACATCCATAAGTGACACATTCAAGAGGCAGACTCAGCGAGCACCAAAGCCCCATTGAAACAAGTCCTGCACCATAAGCATGTCTCCAGCACAGCAGTTCTTCCATTATAGACACAGCAAGTCCTCACAGCTGATTGGCCTGGAGGTCAATTCCTCCCAGAGTACGAACAGCAATTAAGGCTTAACTACACCAAGACTTTGCACTCAGCCCACAAAGGGGTGTACCAAGAGCGTCCACATCAGGTGATTGGGGAGGCTGAGCTACTGCCCCCTATAGGTCACTTACCACACAAAGCCACTCCATCAACACAGGGAAGCACCCAAAATGCAGAGACAAAGAAACATGTCACGAATGAAAGAAATGGAGGAAAGCAAACTACTGGACGACATAGAGTTCAGAACCACATTTATAAGGTTACTCAAGAATCTTCTAAAAACCGCCGAGAAACTTGATGACACTTCTGGGGAGCTTAGTGAGACCTTCAAGGACCTTAATGAGAATGCCAAAAAAATGGAAAAGGACCAGTCAGAAATGAAGCATACACTGTCTAAAATAAAGAATATACAGAAACTCAACTGTAGATCAACGTACCCCAAGAATCAAACGAAAGATCTGAAATATGAGGAAACAAAAAACACCCAACCAGAAAAACAAAAAGAAAAGAGAATCCAAAAATATGAAGATAATGTAAGGAGCCTCTGGGACAACTTCAAGCGTACCAACATCCGAATTTTTGGGGTGCCAGAAGAAGAGAGAGAGCAAAATACTGAAAACCTATTACAAGAAATAATGACAGAAAACTTTCCCTACCTGGTGAAAGAAATAGACTTACAAGTCCAGGAAGCGCACAGAACCCCATACAAGAGGAATCCAAAGAGGACCACACCAAGACACATCATAATTAAAATGCCAAGGGCAAAAGACAAAGAGAGAATCTTGAAAGCAGCAAGAGAAAAACGGTTAGTTACCTACAAGGGAGTACCCATACGACTATCAGCTGATTTCTCAGCAGAAACTATGCAGGCCAGAAGGGAGTGGCAAGAAATATTCATTGATGAACAGCAAGAACCTACAACCAAGATTACTCTACCCAGCAAAGCTATCATTCAGAGTTGAAGGTCAGATAAAGAGCTTCACAGACAAGAAAAAGCTAAAGGAGTTCATCGCCACCAAACCAGGATTACATGAAATGCTGAAGGGTATTCTTTAAGAAGAGGAAGAAGAAGAAAAAGGTAAAGATAAAAATTATGAACAACAAAATGACATCAAATACATACCTACCAACAAGTGAATCTAAAAATCAAGTAAATAAAAAATCTGAAGAACAGAATGGACTGGTGAATATAATAGAATCAGGGATATAGAAAGGGAGTGGACTGACAATTCTCAGGGGGAAGCGGGTATGAGTGGTGCGGGAAGAGATTGGACAAAAATCTTACTCCTATGGATGAAGACAGTGGCAGGGGGTAAAGTGCATGGGGTAGGGTGGGGTGGGGAATCAGGTGGAAGGGAGCTATAGGGGGAAAACAAAAAGAGGAACACCTGTAATCTGAACAATAAAGATTTATTTAAAAATAAAAAAAAAAGAAAATCCTATATAATAAAAGGCTAATATGGAAATCGACCTAATGGTGGAACCAATGGTTGCACAGTGACCAACAGGGAGCAGAAACTCAATGTAGGAGCTGCCCCCGGTGGTCAGTGCACTTCCCAGGGGGAGCGCCACTCAGCCAGAAGCCAGGCTCATGGCTGGCAAGCACAGCGGCGGTGGTGGGAGCCTTTCCTGCCTCCGCAGCAGTGCTAAGGCGTGTTCCCCATGGGGAGTGGACCTAACCCATCAGTTGGACATCCCCCAAGGGCTCCTGGACTGCAAGAGGGCACAGGATGGGCTGAGGGACCTCCCAAGTACATGTTTGTCATGCACCAGGCCTCTAGCACAGGTATAAGTCTTTGTTATCTTGGACTAGGTAATGGTTTCTTAGATAAGATGCTTAAAGCACAAACAACAACAACAAAAAGTAAGTCAATTGAATTCATCAAAATTTTAAACTTTTGTATTTCAAAGGACCATTAAGAAAGTAAAAAAGACTACCCACAGAATGAAAGAAGATATTTACAAATCATTTATCTGATAAGAGACTAATTTTCAGAGTATATAAACAACTCTTACAACATAACAATAAAAAAGATAAATAACCCACTTTTTTTAATGTGAAAAAGATTTTAACAGACATTTCTCCAGAGAACATATACATAAAAATGGCCAATAAACACATGAAAAGAAGTTCAACATTATTAGTCACTAAGAAAATAAAAATCAAAACCACTCTATGATGTCTATAATAAAAAAAAAGACAATAAAAAAGTGTTGACAAGAATGTGGAGAAATTGAAACTTTCATACATTGCTGGCAGAAATATAATATAGTGCAGCCACTTTGGAAAACAGTTTGGCAGTATCTCAAAAAGTTAAACATAGAGTTGCCAAAGGAGCAATTCTACTCCAATGTACGTACCCAAGAGAAATGAAAAAGTGCATTCACACAAAAGCTTGTATACAAATTTTTATAGCAACATTATCCATAGTATTCAAAAAATGGAAACAACACTCATATCCAGCATTATAAGATGGATAAATATAATGTGGTACATCCATACAATGGAATAATATTCAACTATAAAAATTAATGAAAAACTTATAAATGCTACAACATGGATGAACTTTGAAAACATTCTGCTAAGTGAAAGAAGCCAGTCACCAAAGGTCACACATTCTGTGATCCCCTTTATATAAAATGTCGAGATTAAGCAAATCCATAGAGACAGAAAGTGGTTGTCAGGAGCTGGGAGGGGAGGAGAATCAGGAGTGTCTGCTAATGAGTATGGGAGTTTGGGAGGGAGATAGAAGTTTATGAAATTAGTATGGTTGCACAACTTTGTGAATACACTAAAAACCATTGAATTGTTCACTTAAAAAAAGTAAATTTTGTGGTTTATGTCAATAAAAAGAACTAGATCATCTGAATGAATTTATATCTATCAAAATTTATATTTTATAGATAAAACTTTCCAACAAGGAAAAATTCCAGGCCCAGATGGCTTCACTAGTAAATTCTAGCAAGTAATTAAGGATGAGGTAATACAAATCCCAAAAAACTTTAAGAAGACATAGAAGGGAATACTTCCCAACTAATTTTATGAGGCCAGTGTTACTGATACCAAAACCAGACAAAGACATTACAAAAGGAAAAAACAGCCTAACAAATATAGACAAAGAATCAGCACACCAAGGCCTGTGGGCCAAAGCCAGCCAGAAAACAATGTTTTGTTAAAACACAGCCACACCCATTTATTTACATATTGTCTATTGCTGCTTTCATGCTACAGTGGTGAATGTGAGTAGTTATGGCACAAATCATATGATCTACAAAGCCTCAAATACAGGGTGGGGCAGAGGAGGTTTACAGTTGTTTATATGGAAGATAATACAATAATTAATAAATAATAATGCAAGAGTATAAGAATAAACTTTTACATACTCACAACTGTAAACCTATTTTCTCCTCACCCTGTATTTACTGCCTGACTCTACAGAAAAAGCTTGCTGAACCCTGCTATAGACAATAGCTTTCATGAAGAAAGATGCAAATCAACCAAGAGATATATAAGATAGATAAAACATAAAGATTTCATGGAATTTATTCCAGAAATGCAGTGTTCATCTACTAAAAAATAAATCAGTCAATGTAATGTAACATATTAACAAAATAAAAGTTAAAAATTATATGGTGCCTGGCCGGCATGGCTTAGTGGTTGAGCATTGAACTATGAACCAGGAGGTCATGGTTCAACTCCTGGTCAGGGCACATGCCCAAGTTGTGGGCTTGATCCCCTGTGTGGGACATGCAAGAGGCAGCCAATCAATGATTCTCTCTCACCATTGATGTTTCTATCTCTCACTCCCTCTCCCTTCCTCTCTGAAATCAATAAAAACATATATATTTTAAAATGATCTGGTCATCTCAATAGTTGCAAAAAAAGGCCTTTAATAAAATTCAAGCCCTAGCTGGTTTGGCTCAGTGGATAGAGTGTCAGGCTGCGAACTAAAGGGTCCCAGGTTCGATTTTGGTCAAGCTCACATGCCCAAGTTATGGGTGCGATGCCCAATGTGGGGCATACAGGAGACAGCTGATCAATTTCTCTCTCATCATTGATGTGTCTATCTCTATATCTCTCTCCCTCTCCCTTCCTCTCTAAAAATCAATCAAAATATTTTTTTAAAAAAAATTCAATATCTGTTCATGATAAAAATACTTTTCAGAAAACTAAAAATAGAAGGGAAATTTTCCCATTGGCCATGTAGGAAATTTGTAAGTCACTGCTCTATCCTAACAAGTAAAAGGCTGAACAAACTGAAAAATCAACAACTCTTCTTAGATCCATCTGAGAAGTTAGGTCACAGGGAAAATTGCTGCACCCAAAGCTGCAGAGACATCAACATCATTAGTCACAAACAATTACAACTTACCAGAATAGAAGCCCATAAGCAGAAACCAGAGGGGATCAGTGCCAGGGTAGGCAAACCTGAACTACAATTGACAAATTGCTGGAGGCTCAGTGTGGACAAGGCTGAGAGATAAAAACTCTAGAGGGGCCAATTATAAGGTGACCTGTTTCCCCCAACATACACACACACACACACACACACACACGCAGAGAGAGAGAGAGAGAGAGAGAGAGAGAGAGAGAGAGAGAGAGAGAGAGAGAGAGAGATTTGTGAGTTTGTGAATTTACCTCCTGGAGCTCTACCAGGTTCTCACAATGAATATCAGAAAAATCCCCTCATGCTTTTGGCAGTTGGGAGGGAAAATAAACCTTTATGAAATATGCCAGAGCATTCTGTTCTTCTTAATAAAACTCTCCCTCAGGAGAAACCATCTAACCAGAGCCCAACCTGTTGGGTTTTTATCAGTACCTAACTAATTTAGGGGAAGAGAAATATTCAACTCCAGCCCACTCAAACCACCCTGTTCCACCCAACGGGGAAAAAACAACTGAGAAGCACTTGTGAATTTCACAGTCCAGAGGCATAATTTCACTAAAAGACTGAGACCTAATTATAACACTATAGAATGCTCCACACACACATTACCACTACATCACTAAAGACCTATTTATAGACAGTCCTTTCCCCAAGTATATCATGTCCAACAATCAAGAAAAAAATTACAAGGCACACTAAAAGGCAAAAAACAAACAAACAAAACACAGACTGAAGAGACAGAGTATGCATCAGAACCAGAGATGACAGGGATGTTGGAATTATCAGACCAAGAATTTAAAGCAACTATGATCAATATGCTAAGGGCTCTATGGATAAAGTAGACAGCATGAAAGAACAGATGGACAACATAAGCAGAGATATGGAAATTCTTAGAAAGAAATACTAGAGATCAAAAAGCACTGTAACAGAAATGAAGAATCCCTTTGATGGACTTATTAGCAGACTGGGCTCAGTTGAGGAAAGAATCTTTGATCTTGAGGATACATCCATCGGAATCTCCAAAACTGAAAGGCAAAGAGAAAAAGGACTGGGGGAAAAAAGAGCAGACTATCCTAAGACTGTAAGACAACTACCAAAAGGTGTGACATATGCATAATTGTAATACCAGAAAGAAAAGAGAGAAGGGGGAACATTATTGAAACAATAATGACTGAGAATTTCCCCAGACTAATATCAGATACCAAATACAGATCCAAAAGGCTCAGAGAACATTAAGCAGGATGCATGCTAAAAACCTACACCAAGGCATATCATATTCAAACTACAGAAAGTCAAAGATAAAGAAAAATCCTAAAAGAAGCCAGGGGTAAAAAACAAAAAACACCTTACCTACAGAAGATCGAAGGTGAGAATTACATCTGGCTTCTCCTCAAAATTTATGCAAGCAAAAAGAGAGTAGAGGGAAATAATTAAAGTGTTAAAAGAAAAGAAAAACACCAACCTAGAATGCTTTATCTCATGAGATTATCCTTTAAAAATGGAGAAATAAAGACTTTCTCAGACAAACAAAAATTGAAATAATTTGTTTCCAGTAGACCAGCTTTGCAAGATACATTCAAACAAGTTCCTTAGAGTCCTTAAAAAATAAAAAATGGATCTGCCTATGACCAAGTGATTCCACTTCTGGGGATTTATCCAAAGAAACTCAAAATTTGAAAGAATATATGCACCCCTACATTTATTGCAGAATTATTTATAACAGACAAGCTATGGAAGCAACTCAAGTACCCATTAATAGATGAGTAGATTTTAAAAACCCTGGTACATATATACCATAGAATATTATCTACACTAATAAAAGAGAAATATGCAAATTAACTGTACCTCTGTGGTGCCCATCAGCCAATCAGGAGTGAATATGCAAATTAGCCCAACAAAGCTGCCAGGTTAATTTGCATATGCAGGTGCAGAGCAGCCAGGTGGGGCGGGATGCCTGCTATGAGGGGAAGGGCAGGGGTGGAGGGAGGTATAGGAGCAGTGCTCCAGCCAGGAGCGAGGACTTGCAGGCTTCCAAGTGGCCGGGAGAGAGGACTTGCAGCCTTCCTGGTGTCTGAGAGCAAAGCCAGGGGAAGGAAGGCCTATTCTTGCACGAATCTTCGTGCCACAGGCCTCTAGTTCAGCCATAAAAAAGAATAAAATGTTACCATTTGTGATAACTCAGTGAAAGAAGTCAGTCAGAGAAAGACAAATACCATGTAAGTTCACTTATATGTGGACTCTAAAGAACAAAATAAACAGACAAAATTGAAAATAGACTCATAGATACAAAGAGAGAACTGGTGGTTGCTAGAGGGGAATGGGAATTGGGGCACTGGGTGAAAGAGGTGAAGGGACTGAGAAGCACAATTTAGTAGCTACAAAATAGTCATGGGAAAGTAAATAAAGCATAGGAAATATAGTCAATAATATTGACTATAATATTGTCAATAATATTGACTATATAAATACCTATAAATAGGTCTTTAGTGATGTCCCAGTTGGGGTACTGGAAATGTTGAGGGGAACACTATGTAAAGTATATGATTGTCAAACCACTAAGCTGTACACCCAAAACCAATATATAGTAAAATTTTTTGAAAGAATTTCCTTAGAGAGGAATCCAAGATGGCGGCGTAGGTAAACACCTAAACTGCTGCCTCCCACAACAATTTCAAAAATACAACTAAAAGACAAAACGTCTATCACCCAGAACCACGGGAAAACTGGCTGAGTGGAAGTTCTTCAACTAGAAAGAAAGAGAAAAGAGCATTGAGACGTGCACGAGCGCTGAAAAGCTGAGGTACGGAGGCGCGTGACCTGGGCTGGCGGCGGGCATTGCTTTTTTCAACCCAAAGGGAGACAAGCCCCTGATTACTCTGAAATACAGTTTCTGGGGAGACCCGGGGGACCCAAACTCCTACGGGGAGAAGCTGGACTGTCTGCCAGTGAGAGTGGCTTGCTTGCAGAGCTGCGCGCAGGAATAATTGTTTGCTGCACTGGGGCACGGGACTGCTGACAGGGACGCAGAGCCGGCTAACTAGCAGCCATTGCTGTTTGCCACGCCCTAACCTAGTGACGCCCTGAGGCCCCGCCCTGCACAACCTACAAACCCACCCAAGCTCCAAGCAGCGGAGTTAGCATAAGAAAGCCCTGCTCTATCGAAGCTTAACCTAGAAAACTTGCAGCCCGGGTCAGACAGCTCCAAAACCTCCAAACCACAAGCAAAAAGGAGAAAACTGTAGCTCTCACTGTAGCTCCTGCTGGGTGGCCTCAGACAGTAGCTGACCTGCACCCCATTGGAGATCCAGAAACCAGTGTACCTAGTGGTCAGTGTGAGACACCAGATTTCAACTCCTCACATCCATAAGTGACACATTCAAGAGGCAGACTCAGTGAGCACCAAAGTCCCACTGAAACAAGTCCTGCCTCATAAGCGTGTCTTCAGCGCAGCAGTTCTTCCATTATAGACACAGGGAGTGCTCACAGCTAATTGGCCTGGAGGTCAATTCCTCCCAGTGTACCAATAGCAATTAAGGCCTAACTACACCAAGACTTTGCACTCAGCCCACAAAGGGGTGTACCAAGAGCATCCACATCAGGTGATTGGGGAGGCTGAGCTACTGCCCCCTATAGGTCACCTACCACACAAAGCCACTCCATCAACACAGGGAAGCAGCCAAAATGCAGAGACAAAGAAACATGTCACGAATGAATGAAACGGAGGAAAGCAAACTACTGGACGACATAGAGTTCAGAACCACATTTATAAGGTTACTCAAGAATCTTCTTAAAACCGCTGAGAAACTTGATGAGACCTTTAAGGATATTAATGAGAATGCCAAAAAAATGGAAAAGGATCAGTCAGAAATGAAGCATACACTGTCTGAAATAAAGAATATACAGAAACTCAACTGTAGATCAACGTACCCCAAGAATCAAACCAAAGATCTGAAATACAGGGAAACAAAACACATCCAACCAGAAAAACAAAAAGAAAAAAGAATCCAAAAATATGAAGATAGTGTAAGGAGTCTCTGGGACAACTTTAAGCGAACCAACATCCGAATTTTTGGGGTGCCAGAAGAAGGGAGAGAGCAAAATATTGAAAACCTATTAGAAGAAATAATGACAGAAAACTTTCCCTACCTGGTGAAAGAAATAGACTTACAAGTTCAAGAAGTGCACAGAACCCCATACAAGAGGAATCCAAATAGGACCACACCAAGACACATCATAATTAAAATGCCAAGGGCAAAAGACAAAGAGAGAATATTAAAAGCAGCAAGAGAAAAACAGTTAGTTACCTACAAGGGAGTACCCATACGACTGTCAGCTGATTTCTCAACAGAAACTATGCAGGCCAGAAGGGAGTGGCAAGAAATATTCAAAGTGATGAACAGCAAGAACCTACAACCAAGATTACTCTACCCAGCAAAGCTATCATTCAGAGTTGAAGGTCAGATAAAGAGCTTCACAGACAAGAAAAAGCTAAAGGAGTTCATCACCATCAAACCAGGATTACATGAAATGCTGAAGGGTTTTCTTTAAGAAGAGGAAGAAGGAAAAGGTAAAGATAAAAATTATGAACAACAAAAGGACATCAAATACATACCTACCAACAAGTGAATCTAAAAATCAAGTGAATAAAAAATCTGAAGAACAGAATGGACTGGTGAATATAATAGAATCAGGGACATAGAAAGGGAGTGGACCGACGATTCTCAGGGGAAGCAGGTGTGAAGGGTGCGGGAAGAGATTGGACAAAAATCTTACTCCTATGGATGAAGACAGTGGCGGGGGTTAAGGGCATGGGGTGGGGTGGGGAATCAGGTGGAGGGGAGCAATGGGGGAAAAAAAAGAGGAACACCTGTAATAATCTGAACAATAAAGATTTATTAAAAAAAAAAAAGAAGAAAGAATTTCCTTAGAGAGAAGGTAAATCATGTAAGGTCAGAAAACCAGATATACATAAAGAAAGGAAGAATGTCAAAGAAGAAATAAGTGAAGATAAAATAAAAACTTGTATTTTTCTTATTCTTAATTGATATAAAAGATAGTTTGTTCAAAATAATAATAACAACAATGTATTGGATTGTGTATTCACATATATATATATGTATATGCTTATGTATGAGTGAAATGAATGACAGCAATAGTACACAGGACAAGAGGGAGAAATTAGAATTATTTTGTTATTATAAGGGACTTGCACTATCTGTGAAGAGGTATATGTTATTGGAACGTGGACTTGGATTATATGTTTGTAAATATATATTACAAACTCTAGGGCAACCACTAAAAAAGTTTTTTAAAAAAGTATAACTGATATGTAAAGAAAGGAGAGAATATGGAATAATAAAAATGCTCAATTAAAATCATAAAAGGCAGTAAAAGAGTGGAAGGCAAAATAGGAAAAAAGAACAAGGTCAACAAACAGAAAACATAACAAATTCGGGAGATATTAACCCAACTATATCAATAATCACTTTGGCTATCAGTGGTCTAAATGCACTAATTAAGACAGATTGTCAGAGTGGATAAAAAAAAATAGGACCCAATTACTATACATGTTGTCTACGAGAAACCCATTTTAAACATGAACACACACATAGATAGAAGGTAAATGGATGGGCCCTAGCTGGTTTGGCTCAGTGGATAGAGCATCGACCTGGGAACTGAAGGGTTACAGGTTCGATTCCCATCAAGGGTACATGTCTTGGTTGCAGGCTTCTTCCGGCCAAGCCCTGGTAAGGTTTCATTCAGGAGGCAACCAATTGATATGTTCCTCTTACATCGATATTTCTCTCTGTCTTTCCCTCTCTCTTCCACTCTTTCTAAAAAATCAATGGAAAAATATCCTAGGGTGAGGATAGATAAATAAATAAATAAATAAATAAATAAATAAATAAATGGAGCCCAACCTGCGTGGCTCAGTGGTTGAGTGTGATCCTATGAACCCGAAGGTCGCAATTTGATTCCTGGTCAGGGCTTGGCCCCCGTAGGGGGTGTGCAGGAGGCAGCTGATCAGTGATTCTCATCATTGATGTTTCTCTCTCTCTCTTCCTCCCCCTTCCTCTCTGAAATCAATAAAAATATATGTTTTTTAAAACGTAAATGGATTGAGAAAGGTATACTGTGCTAACACTAATCAAAAGAAAGCAGAAGTGGCTATATTAATTTCAGACAGAGTAGACTTCAAAGAATTGACCCTTTTATCATTATGTAATGCCCTTCTTTAGGGGTCAATTCTCCATAAAGACATAGCATTCCTTAATGTGTATGTGCCTAACAACAGAGTGTCAAAATATGTGAGGTAACAACTGATAGAAATGTAAGGAGAAATAGATGAATCTACTATTTGGAGATTTCAATACCCCTCTATCAGAAATGGACAGATTCAGCAGGCAGAAAATCAGTAAGGATATATAGTTGAACTCAACAACACTATCCATCAACTGGATATAATGGACTTCTACAGACTGCTCCACTCAACAATGGCAGAATACAGTTCTTCTCAAGCTCACATGAAACATTCTCAAAAAGAGACTACATTCTGAACCATAACCATAAAACACAACTTAACAAATTTAAAAGAATAAAAATCATACAATGTCTGTTCTCAGGTCACAATAGAATTAAACTAGAAATCAATAACAAAAAGAATATTGGAAAATCCCAGAACACCTGGACATCAAACAACACACTTGTAGGAACCACATGGGTCAAAGAAGAAATCTGAAGATAAATTTTAAAATATTTTGAACAAAGTGAAACAAAAACATAATTTATCAAAATTTGTGGGATGGAGTGAAAGCAGTGCTTAGAGGAAATTTTATAGCATAGAATATATTAAAAGATATAAAATCAATCAACTAAACTTCTACCATAGGAAACTAGAGAAAGAAGGGCAAATTAAATCCAAAGTAAGCACAAGAAAATAAACAATAAAAATTAGAGCAGAAATCAATGAAATTGAAAATAGAAAATCAATAGAGAAATGTAATGAAACCAAAAGCTGGTTCTTTGAAACGAACAATAAAATTTATAAACCTGCAGCTAGGCTAAGAAAAGAGAGATGGGACTCAAATTACTAGTATCATAAATGAGGTAGGAAACAGCTGTATAGATTCTATGCAAATAAAAGAATAATAAAGAAATACTATATGAATAACACTATGTCCAATGTAATAACCTAGAAAAAAAGTATCCATTTCATGAAAGACACAGTCAAATTCTCATAATAGACTATCTGAATAAGCTTATACCTATTTTTAAAATTGAATCAATAGTTAATAATCTTCAAAAACAGAAAGTACCACACCCAGATGGATTCACTGGAAAATTCTATGAATTCCACTTCTTCAGTAGATATGGAACTACCCAGATTATCTATTTAATCACTTTGGTGCTTTGTGGTTATTGAGGAATTGATCCTGTGGGCTTCATTAGGATGTCTCATACCACTACCACAGAATTGCTTAGGACAGTGGCATAGGAGAAAGGGAAGGGAAGGGAAGGGAAGGGAAGGGAAGGGAAGGGAAGGGAAGGGAAGGGAAGGGAAGGGAAGGGAAGGCAAGGGAAGGCAAGGGTAGGGAAGAGGTCCCTTCCCTGCTCCTTGGGCCAGAACTAGAAGGTTTCTCCTGAACTGCTCACTGTTTGTGCCAATGTCACCCCTTGGTTTCAAACTGTATTATGCTCAAACTTGAAAGACACTGGAGAATATATTGGTAGACTCAACACTGGATCAGTGGTACTCTGAATTCCTATCTTTTTTTCCCCAATGTTTCTACTAATAATTGACTTTTCAGAGCCCTCAGATAGCTGTTCCATGTATTTTGTTCAGATTTTACAATTGTATTCAACAAGAGAGACAGGATGCAGAACCAGAAGATAAAGATTTCTTTGGACATACAAAAGAATTAATCACCAGCAGATCTTCATTCCAAAAATGTTCAAGGCAGAGGCAGTTAGGGGCGAGATCAGGCCAGCACAGGGGAGCAAGCAGTTAGGGGTGAGATCAGGCCAGCACAGGGGAGCAAGCAGTTAGGGGTGAGATCAGGCTGGCATGGGGGAGCAAGCAGTTAGGGGGCGATCAGGCCAGCAGGGGAGGGCAGTTAGGGGCAATCAGGCTGGCAGGAGAGGGCAGTTAGGGGACGATCAGGCAGGCAGGCAGGCAAACAGTTAGGGGCTAGCTGTCCAGGATTGTGAGAGGAATGTCCAACTGCCTGTTTAGGATCGGGTCTAAACCTGCAGTTGGACATCCCCTGAGAGGTCCCAGATTGGAGAGGGTGCAGGCTGGGCTGAGGGACCCCCTGCCCCTGCACAAATTTCATGCACCTGGCCTTTAGTAGATGTACATAAAGGAATGAAGAGCACCAGAAATGGTAAGTATGTGGGTAAACATAAAAAAGACTTTTAATAATTTATTAAATCTTTTCAAAAGATAATTGACCAACTAAAGTAAAAATAATAATAATGTATTGTGGATGGGAGGAATCCAAGATGGCGGCATAGGTAAACACCTGAACTGCTGCCTCCCACAACAATTTAAACTGCAACTAAAGGATAGAACGTCTATCACCCAGAACCACGGGAAAACTGGCTGAGTGGAAGTTCTACAGCTAGAAGGAAAGAGAAAAGAGCATTGAGACGTGCACAAGCGCTGAAAAGCTGAGGTACGGAGGCGCGTGGTCCGGGCTGGCGGCGGGCGACTGGGTGCGTTGCTTTTTTCAACCCCAACGGAGACAAGTCCCCGATTACTCTGAAATCCAGTCTCTGGGGAGATGCGGGGGACCCAAACTCCTACGGGGAGAAGCTGGACTGTCTGCCAGTGAGAGTGGCTTGCTAGCAGAGCTGCGCGCAGGAATAATTGTTTACGGCACTGGGGCACAGGATTCCAGGACACGGTCGGGACACAGAGCGGGCTTACTAGCAGCCATTGCTGTTTGCCACGCCCTAACCTAGTGACGCCCTGAGACCCCGCCCCACACAACCTACAAACCCACCCAAGCTCCAAGCAGCTCAATTAGCATAAGAAAGCCTGCCCTATCGCAGCTTAACCTAGAAAACTTGCAGCCCGGGTCAGACAGCTCCAAAACCTCCAAACCCCAAGCAAACAGGAGAAAACTGCAGCTCTCACTGTAGCTCCTGCTGAGTGGCCTCAGACAGTGCTGACCTGCACCCCATTGGAGATCCAGAAGCCAGTGTACCTAGTGGTCAGTGTGAGACACCAGATTTCAACTCCTCACATCCATAAGTGACACATTCAAGAGGCAGACTCAGTGAGCACCAAAGCCCCACTGAAACAAGTCCTGCCCCATAAGCGTGTCTTCAGCGCAGCACTTCTTCCATTATAGACACAGGGAGTGCTCACAGCTAATTGGCCTGGAGGTCAATTCCTCCCAGCGTACCAACTGCAATTCAGGCTTAACTACACCAAGACTTTGCACTCAGCCCACAAAGGGGTGTACCAAGAGCATCCACATCAGGTGATTGGGGAGGCTGAGCTACTGCCCCCTATAGGTCACCTACCACACAAAGCCACTCCATCAACACAGGGAAGAAGCCAAAATGCAGAAACAAAGAAACATGTCACGAATGAAAGAAACGGAGGAAAGCAAACTACTGGATGACATAGAGTTCAGAATCACATTTATAAGGTTACTCAAGAATCTTCTAAAAACTGCCGAGAAACTTGATGACACTTCTGAGGAGCTTAGTGAGACCTTCAAGGACCTTAATGAGAATGCCAAAAAAATGGAAAAGGATCAGTCAGAAATGAAGCATACACTGTCTGAAATAAAGAATATACAGAAACTCAACTGTAGATCAACATACCCCAAGAATCAAACCAAAGATCTGAAATATGTGGAAACAAAAAACATCCAACCAGAAAAACAAAAAGAAAAAAGAATCCAAAAATATGAATATAATGTAAGGAGCCTCTGGGACAACTTTAAGCGAAACAATATCCGAATTTTTGGGGTGCCAGAAGAAGGGAGAGAGCAAAATATTGAAAACCTATTAGAAGAAATAATGACAGAAAACTTTCCCTACCTGGTGAAAGAAATAGACTTACAAGTTCAGGAAGCACACAGAACCCCATACAAGAGGAACCCAAAGAGGACCACACCAAGACACATCATAATTAAAATGCCAAGGGCAAAAGACAAAGAGAGAATATTAAAAGCAGCAAGAGAAAAACAGTTAATTACCTACAAGGGAGTACCCATACGACTGTCAGCTGATTTCTCAACAGAAACTATGCAGGCCAGAAGGGAGTGGCAAGAAATATTCAAAGTGATGAACAGCAAGAACCTACAACCAAGATTACTCTACCCAGCAAAGCTATCATTCAGAGTTGAAGGTCAGATAAAGAGCTTCACAGACAAGAAAAAGCTAAAGGAGTTCATCGCCACCAAACCAGGATTACATGAAATGCTGAAGGGTATTCTTTAAGAAGAAGAAGAAGAAGAAAAAAGTAAAGATAAAAATTATGAACAACAAAATGACATCAAATACATACCTACCAACAAGTGAATCTAAAAATCAAGTGAATAAAAAATCTGAAGAACAGAATGGACTGGTGAATATAATAGAATCAGGGACATAGAAAGGGAGTGGACTGACGATTCTCAGGGGAAGCAAGTGTGAGGGGTGCGGGAAGAGATTGGACAAAAATCTTACTCCTATGGATGAAGACAGTGGCGGGGGGTAAGGGCATGGGGTGGGGTGGGGAATCAGGTGGAGGGGAGCTATGGGGGGAAAAAAAGTGGAACACCTGTAATAATCTGAACAATAAAGATTTAATTAAGAAAAAAAAATAATGTATTGTGGGGTTCACAACTGTAGAAGAAAAATATAAGACAACGGCCTGAAAGAGGAAAAATAGAGGGATGATGTTATAATATTTTTATACTATATTTTACATGGTATAATGTTACTTGAAGATAGACTAATAAGTTAAAGATATATACTATAAGCTATAAAGATATATACTATAAGCTATAAAGTAATCACTAAATAATAAAAAACTTAGAGTTATACCTAATAAACTGGTGAATAAAATAGGACCATAAAAAGTATTTAGTTAGTGTTTTTAAATGCCAAATAGAGGGAAAAAGAAAAAGAACAGATGGGTCAAATAGAAAACAAATATCAAGATGGCAGATTTAAATCCCACTGTAACAATAACTACATAAGTACAAATGGTTTATTGGGGGCGGGGCAAACGATGGCCTGTAGGCCAAACCTGGACTACAGCATATTTTTATATGGCCTCAAGCTAAGAATGGCTTGTACATTTATACATTATTTAAAAAGAAGAGAAAGAGAAGGGTATGTAGCAAAGACCCTTTGGGGCCCTCAAAGCCTAAAATATTTATTACCTTGTCCTTTACAGAAGACATTCTTCAATTGCTGGTCTAGATGCTCAATTGAAATTAAAATGCGGGTATTATCATATTGGATAAAGAACTCAACTAGACTGCCTACATAAATCACAGTAGTGAAAGAATAGCATATATATCCATGTCTCTGCCTCCGTTCCCAGCACAGAACTTCTAAAACCCTTGTGATCTTCTATGTGATAAGAGCACTAGGAGCATCTCTTGTTTTAATATTTGATCTTTGGCCCTGGCTTTCACCTCCTGACACAGAATTCCCAAATCGCTAGGAGTTTCCTGGATGATATCAGTGTCTGGTTCTAATGAGGTGATTCTTTTTTGGGGCTCTGGGTGGAGGCTGGTCTCCAAAAGGACCAAGCCATGATTAGAAGCTTGGAATTTTCAGTCCCACCCCCCATTCTCCCGAGAGGGGAGAGGAGAGGGACTGGAAATGGAGCTAATGGCTGATCATGTCTATGTGATGAAGCCTCCATAAAAATTCCAATAGTAGGAGGTTCAGAGAGCCTCTGGGTTGGTGAACACATGGAGGTGTTGGGAGAGTGGCATTCCTGGAGAGGGAATGGAAGCTCCCCACCCCTTCCCACATACTTGCCCTACACATCTCTTCCATCTGGATGTTCATTTGTATCCTTTATCGTATCCTTTTAAAGTAATCTGGTAACTGGAAGTGTTCCCCTGAATTCTGTAGCCACTCTAGCAAATTAATCAAACACAAGAAGGGGGCTGATGGCAACCTCAGATTTATACCTGATTGGTCAGAAGCACAGGTGACCACCTGAACTTACAATTGGCATCCGAGGGAGGTGAGGCAGTCTTGTAGGACTCATTCCTCAACCTGTAGGATTGATGCTCTTCTGGACAGATTCTATCAGAAATGAGTTAAATTGTCTCAAAAAGATAATAGACCTAAATATAAAATGTAAAACTCTAAAACTTTTAGGAGAAAACTGTTATGACCTAGGTTAGGCAAAGAATTCTTAAATATGACACTGAAACTACAACTAGTGAAATAGAAAAAAATTGGTGCTTCATCAAAATAATCAGCTTTTGCTCTGTGAAAGTCATGATTAAGGAGGGGGGAAAGTGGGTGGGGTGGGGGCCAATGTGACCTCTTTGCCTCTTTGCATGTCCAGACACCTGCGCAGGCCTCTGGCACCATACAGATCTGGACTTTGCAACATGTCTTGACCACCCATGGGAAACTGCTACAACAGGTGCAATGCAGAAATACCCAAACCCTCGGAACCTAAGAGTGGTTGGAGTTGATGTATTGGACAGACACATAGATTCTTCTGGAGAACTGCAAAGCTGTGGACATCTCAGCACAGAGTGGGAATGGTCTTCATTGTGAAATCTCTTACTGGTGCAGCAAGAACCAAAACAAGTGTGCAAAAACGCTCTGTAGTTGCTCCTGTAGAGAAAACAGTGGAACTTAAACCCACTAATATTTCATTTACAAATATGGTTTAGGTAGATAAGAGACTTATATACAAAACACATCCTCAGGACCCAGAAAAGACTGTTTTGACTCAAAAGGCCATAAACAATGTGAAAGGAATCAGTCTCAGTAGTTACCTCAAAGGGCTGATAGCAAGTACGATATCTTCAAATGCTAATAAAGGACGAGAAGCAATGGAATGGGTAATACATAAATTAAATGCAGAGATTGAGGAGCTGACAGCTTGGCAAGAGGGAGCATAAGGACACCAGCAGCATTTGTAGAGAAATGATGATGAAAGTTGGTATGCAACACCCAGCCCCCTGGATCTCTATTAACTGACATTATATTTACTTATTTAAAAAAATGCAACTATACACCATGGGAGACCAAGACAGGTTCCTCCATTGAACTTCTCACCAGATCGGCTCAGCCCACGCTTGCCTGTCTTCGGCTGCTGCTGCTCTTCCTCCAGAGTAAGGCAATGAGAGGGAATGGGGGGGGGCGGGGGCTGAGGGGAGGGGGCTGTGACCAACTCATCCCCGTGACCAACTGCCACTGCCTTTGGGAGCATCCAGGGATCACCGGGCCTGATGCATCTTGAGTTACTCAGAAATAATGTTGATATTTGGAAACCCTCATGGAACTTTTATGCAGAAAGAGCAACAATGATGGCAGCCAGGGATTTGAAGGATTCTGTTCCTTTCGGTGGAGACCACTGCAAGCACCACCCTTATGCTCTGAACCTTAGCTTTGGCAACTGCAGCCAGCCTCTGGTGATCTTCTGATGGTGCTGCTGGCTTGGTGGGATCCCTTCCGAAGGTTTCAATCCATGAGAAACAGGAGGAAAGCTGGCAGTTACGGAAAGGCATAAGCAAAATGGGAGAAGAAGTGGATCATGAGGAGGAACTCTTGTGGCTAGAAATATGGTGATCTGAAGCCAAGGAAGTACCAGGTGTACTGGTTAATAATGCGGATTTTTTTCTTTTCTTTTTTTTTAAATAAATCTTTATTGTTCAGATTATTACAGGTGTTCCTCTTTTTTTTTTTTCCCCATAGCTCCCCTCCACCTGATTCCCCACCCCACCCCATGCCCTTACCCCCTGCCACTGTCTTCATCCATAGGAGTAAGATTTTTGTCCAATCTCTTCCCCCACCCCTCACACCTGCTTCCCCTGAGAATCGTCAGTCCACTCCCTTTCTATGTCCCTGATTCTATTATATTCACCAGTCCATTCTGTTCTTCAGATTTTTATTCACTTGATTTTTAGATTCACTTGTTGGTAGGTATGTATTTGATGTCATTTTGTTGTTCATAATTTTTGTCTTTACCTTTTTCTTCTTCTTCCTCTTCTTAAAGAATACTCTTCAGCATTTCATGTAATCCTGGTTTGGTGGCGATGAACTCCTTTAGCTTTTTCTTGTCTGTGAAGCTCTTTATCTGACCTTCAACTCTGAATGATAGCTTTGCTGGGTAGAGTTATCTTGGTTGTAGGTTCTTGCTGTTCATCACTTTGAATATTTCTTGCCACTCCCTTCTGGCCTGCATAGTTTCTGCCGAGAAATCAGCTGACAGTCGTATGGGTACTCGCTTGTAGGTAACTAACCGTTTTTCTTTTGCTGCTTTCAAGATTCTCTCTTTGTCTTTTGCTCTTGGCATTTTAATTATGATGTGTCTTGGTGTGGTCCTCTTTGGATTCCTTTTGTTTGGGGTTCTGTGCGCTTTCTGGACTTGTAAGTCTATTTCTTTCACCAGGTAGGGAAAGTTTTCTGTCATTATTTCTTGTAATAGGTTTTCAGTATTTTGCTCTCTTTCTTCTTCTGGCACCCCAAAAATTCAGATGTTGGTTCGCTTGAAGTTGTCCCAGAGGCTCCTTACATTATCTTCATATTTTTGGATTCTCTTTTCTTTTTGTTTTTCTGGTTGGGTGTTTTTTGTTTCCTCATATTTCAGGTCTTTGGTTTGATTCTTGGGGTACGTTGATCTACAGTTGAGTTTCTGTATATTCTTTATTTTAGACAGTGTATGCTTCATTTCTGACTGGTCCTTTTCCATTTTTTTGGCATTCTCATTAAGGTCCTTGAAGGTCTCACTAAGCTCCTCAGAAGTGTCATCAAGTTTCTCGGCGGTTTTTAGAAGATTCTTGAGTAACCTTATAAATGTGGTTCTGAACTCTGTGTCGTCCAGTAGTTTGCTTTCCTCCATTTCTTTCATTCGTGACATGTTTCTTTGTCTCTGCATTTTGGCTGCTTCCCTGTGTTGATGGAGTGGCTTTGTGTGGTAGGTGACCTATAGGGGGCAGTAGCTCAGCCTCCCCAATCACCTGATGTGGACGCTCTTGGTACACCCCTTTGTGGGCTGAGTGCAAAGTCTTGGTGTAGTTAAGCCTTAATTGCTGTTGGTACGCTGGGAGGAATTGACCTCCAGGCCAATCGGCTGTGAGGACTTGCTGTGTCTATAAAAACTTCTGTGCTGGAGACACGCTTATGGTGCAGGACTTGTTTCAGTGGGGCTTTGGGGCTCGCTGAGTCTGCCTCTTGAATGTGTCACTTATGGATGTGAGGAGTTGAAATCTGGTTTCTCACACTGACCACTAGGTATACTGGCTTCTGGATCTCCAATGGGGTACAGGTCAGCTATTGTCTGAGTCCACCCAGCAGGAGCTACAGCGAAAGCTACAGTTTTCTCCTTTTTGCTTGGGGTTTGGAGGTTTTGGAGCTGTCTGATCTGGTCTGCAAGTTTGTTAGATAGGGCAGTCCATTCATATGCAAAAGCTGCTGCTTGGAGCTTGGGTGGGTTTGTAGGTTGTTTGGGGCGGGGTCTCAGGGCGTCACTAGGCTAGGGCATGGCAAACAGCAATGGCTGCTAGTTAGCCGGCTCTGTGTCTCCGACTGCGTCCCGTCCCATGCCCCAGCGCAGATAAACAATTATTCCTGTGCGCAGCTCAACAAGCAGGCCCCCCTCACTTTCCGACCCGGTAGCAGACAATCCAGCTTCTCCCCGTAGGAGTTTGGGTCCCCCGCATCTCCCCAGAAATTGTATTTCAGAGTAATCAGGGGCTTGTCTCCCTTTGGGTTGAAAAAAGCAATGCCTGCCGCCAGCCCAGATCCCGCGCCTCTGTACCTCAGCTTTTCAGCACCTGTGCACGTATCAGTGCTCTTTTCTCTTTCCTTCTAGTTGTAGAACTTTCACTCAGCCAGCTTTCCTGTGGTTCTGGGTGATAGACATTTTGTCTTTTAGTTGCAGTTTAAATTGTTGTGCGAGGCAGCAGTTTAGGTGTTTACCTACGCCACCATCTTGGATTCCTCTCCGGATTTTTTTCAATAGGTGGCATTACACATATGTTGATATATATGCGATTTGATATGTATGCTATTTTGTTGTTTTGACAACAAGCTTCAAAACTTCATATGTCAAATTTGCTGAAGGTGTTAACATCATAGATATTTTTACGCTTAAAAATGTCGCATTTCATGCCAAAAAAAAAAAAAAAGAGCATTTGCAGGAAGTTTTAATTCATTACTTTATTTTGAAGAAAAGGGCTGCTGAAAGTTATCGTATACTTGGGAAGCTTATAGTGAACATGCTCCATCTAAAGATACTTGTGAACACTGGTTTAAAAGTGATTTCGATGTAAAAGACAAATAACATCCAGGTCAACTGAAAAAGTTTGAAGACCAACAATTACAAGCATTATTGGATGAAGATGCGTGTCAAACTCAAAAACAACTTTCAGAAAAATTAAACGTTGCTCAGCAAACAATTTCCGATCATTTACAAGCAATGGGAAAGATTTTAAAGGAAGGGAAATAGGTGCATGTCAACTGAACGAAAGACAAATGGAAAACCGAAAAGTCATCAGTAAAATGTTGCTTCAACGGCACGAAAGAAAGTCTTTTTTTGCATCGAATTGTGACTGGTGATGAAAAGTGGATTTGTTTTGCGAATTCCAAATGCACAAAATCATGGGTTGATCCAGGTCAACCATCAACATCGACTGCAAGGCCAAATTGCTTCAGAAAGAAGACAATGCTCTGCATTTGGTGGGATCAGGAAGGTGTGGTGTATTATGAGCTTCTACAACCAGGTGAAACTGTTAATACTGATCACTACTGACAACAAATAATCAATTTGAACCACGCTTTGATCATAAAACAACCAGAATGGCCCAAAAGACACGGCAAAGTAATTTTGCTTCATGATGACACACCATCACACACTTCAAAACCAGTTAAAGACACGTTAAAAGGTCTTGCCTGGAAAGTATTAACCCACCCGCCGTATTCACCAGACCTTGCTCCTTCAGATTACCACTTGTTCCGATCGATGCCACACGCACTTTCTGAGCTGCACTTCAAAACATACAAAGAAGTGGAAAATTGGGTTTCTGAATGGTCTGCCTCAAAACAAGAAAAGTTCTATTGGGACGGTATCCACAAGTTACCTGAAAGATGGGGGAAATGTGTAGCTAGCGATGGACATTACTAGTACTTTGAATAAAGCACTTTGATGTTTCTCTTGAAATTATCCTGTTTTCTTTGGATTACAAAATCCGAATTATTAATAGGTTAACAGTTAATCTGAATTATTAACTGGCCAACAATTAATCTGCATTATTAGCCAGTTAATAGTTAATCCGCATTGTTAACTGCTTAATAGTTAATCCACACTATTAACTGGTTTATAATTAACCTGTATTATTAACTGGTTAATAGTCAATCTGAACCATTAACCGGTTAATTATTAATCCACAATATTAATCAGTTAATAGTTAATCCATATTACTAACCAGTTAATAGTTAATCCATATTAACCAGTTAATAATTAAGCATAATAATGTGGATTTTGTAATCAAAGAAAACTCTATAATTTCAGAATCCATTCAGAGACCAAATTTTCCACTTCTTCGTATGTTTTGAAGTGCTGCTCAGAAAGTGCGTGTGCCATCGATCAGAACAAGTGGTAATCTGAAGAAGCAATACAACAAAATAGCATACATATCAAATCGCATCTATATCAACATATGTGTAACTCCATCTATTGAAAAAAATCCACATTATTAACCGGTACATCTAGTAGTTCCTCTCACACTGACCCCTCCATTGTAATGACCTATGATACTGCTCATAGTTTGCATTCTGTGTGGGTTCTCCCAAGAGTGAAGACAGAGGAAGATAATGTTGTTTTAAAGTTCTCTGAACAGGAGGAATGCTACCCCCAAGAAAGTGGCCAGGGAGCACTCCTCACAGCACTCCTCAGAAACCTCTGCAAAGGAGATTTCCTGTGGCCTCACCTCTCCAGAATTACTTCTCCATCCCCAGTCAGAATTGCTACACCTCATCACCCAGGCTGCGGTGAGTTCTATCTCCACCATGGTGGTTCTCAGGCCTGCTCTTCCCCAGCCTTAGGAGTGTACTCTTCCTCGGGAGTGCAAAGGCTCAACCTTTTAAGCCATGATCAAGCTCCAAGGAGACACAGTATTTCTCATTCTCCATATAGTAATCCAAATGGCTCTTTTCTTGTACCAAAAACAGTCACTTGTTCCTGAAACAACTGACCATTTATGGACAGACCACTTATGGACAGAAGTAATTACTAATAAAGGGTTTGGAGTATATGTCTTTATATTCAAAGAAAAAATGTGGCTAAAAGTCTTAGAAAATTCTTGGTATTTTGCCTCAACTTCATTTTAATATACTTGGTTATTAATACTTATAATAATACTTACAAAAATACATAGAGCCCATCCAGCATGGCTCAGTGGTTGACACTCTATTCCCTGTCTGGGCACCTACTCGGGTTGCGGGCTCAGTCCCCAGTAGGGGGCATGCAGGAGGCAGCCAATCAATGAAATCAATAAAAACATTTATCTTAAAAAAAACAACACATAGAGATATGTGTTCAAACCACCTCTGTTTCAAGAGAGGACATTAATGATATTAAATGATCATAAAAATAAAAAATGCAACTATATTTTAGGCAGAATTTTTTTAAGTTGAAAAAAGGCAATGGGACTTGATCAAAACAAAGAGGCACAGGATTTCTAAATAAAAGGGAACATCTGAAAATATTAGTGTTGTTTGAAATGACTGTCTGGTTTTGAGGACTCCAGTATCTATGTGAAAATTTAACAACTTTTGAAAAGTACTTGGAAATTGGTGTTAGCATATTAAATCTTCTTAAGGTAGAATTTTAAAGCCTGTCTTACATTGGAACTCTACCTGGCTTTGGACCAACCCAGAACAAAGCAGGGCCGCCTCTAAATCGCCACGATTGCCCTGCCGTGGTAAACTTCAAGAGGGAATCCACTTTAAAAGGAGAAATTGTATAGTTTGAAAGGATATATTAACTTGTGTAAAATAACTTGTTCTGTATAAACCACCATTAAAAACCACAGTATTTTAATTTGGAACTTAAATGACATTTTTGGAGTGAAAATGATCATGCAAGTATTATATAACTCCAACAAAAATACGATTTTATTGTATTAAAGAGTACTGATTTGCCAAAGCTTTGTAACATAGTGAAGGTATCACCTTACTTGGATTTGTTCTTTATGCCTTAGTATGCTATATCGTGGGCTGATTATGTTAACTGAAAAAGTAAAGTCATTACTGCGGGGAGGGGGAGAAAGAAAGAAAAAATACAGAGAGAAAATATTTGCAAAATATATATCTAAGAAAGGACCTGTATCTAAAATATATAAAGAATGACTCATAATAAGAACTCAATTTCTGCACACACACACCCAAAAAATTGGGGAAATATTTGAACAGACACTTCTCTGAAGAAGATAAAACAGGTTACAATACTGACACTAATTCCACTGTGTGTTTCCCAATACCACTAAGCAGCACTTTGGGGTTTTACATAAACATGATTGATTAAATCATTGGCCATTGGTGATTGAACTCAATCTCCAGAGGGGAGGGGAGAAGGGGAAGAATGGAAGTTTCAATCCTCTAACCACCTGGTTGGTTCACCTGTCAGCCAGTCCCCATCCTTAGGTTAGCTATGGACTTTCCAAAAGTCACTTCATTAACATAACAAAATACACCTTTATTGCTTTCATCGCTTAGGAAATTTGAAAGGTTTTAGGAGCTCTGTGCCAAGAATAAGAACAAAGACCAGATATATATTTCTTCTTATAGATCACAATATCACATAGGTATATGAACAGATGTTCAACATAATTGGTCATTAGAGAAATGCTATTTAAAACCACATTAAGATACCACTACACACCTCTTAGAGTGATTAAAATGTTTAAAGGTTGATTATATGAAGTGTTGGCAAAGATAAAGAACAACTAGAACTCTCACACACTGCTAGTGGGAATGTAACATAATACAACCACTTTGAAAAACAGTTTGGCAGTTTCTTAAAAAGTCAAACATATACCTACCAGATGACCCAACCATTCTACTAATATTGCATATTAGAAGCACATTACACATAAACACATAGAGTCAATGTCAATGTACTGATTCTACCCACGTGGTATTTTTCTATGCACCATTGTAACATTGTTAAGTGTTTATTTGAATATTTCATGTAGAAAGCACTGGTAATAATGATACCTACATAAATTGTAATTGGTAATAAACCTGAACTATTTTTATTTTCATTGTGATTATAGTTAATTTCCTTTTTCAGTTTAAAAAATAAGTATGAACAAATTTTTAAAATTTAAACAAAGGCTTATCACCAATTAGAACAATGGAGATATAGGAGCTAGTACTATGACTATAATATGAAAGAAAAAATGGAAACTGAGAAACTATCTTGCAAATTTCATAATGAATTGCAAATTGGCTTCAGTAGAGCAAAAAAAAAAAAGCACTTTGTTTTGTGTAAAATATTTTTAAATAATAAAGTATGAAATATTAAGAAACATTTCAGCAAATACATAATACATTTTTAAACTTTTTTCTTGCCAGCCAGTGTGGCTCAGTGATTGAGTGTCTACCCATGAATCAAGAGGTCACTGATTAGATTCCTAGTCAGGGCACATGCCCGGATTGTGGGTTCAATCTCCATTGGGAGGGTGTGCAGAAGGCAGCCAATTGATGTTTCTCCCTCATCTATGTTTTTATCTCTCTATACTTCTCGCTTCCTCTCTCTCTAAAATCAATTTAAAACTTTTTTTAAACTTTTTTTCTCACAGTTAAAAAGAAAATGATAAAATTAGCCACCTAAATCAGAATTTTAAAGACATTTTAAACAATTTGTACCAGAATCTGAGCTGGTCAATTTAGCCAGCTGTAAAGTAGCTTGAATTTAACAACATGAAAAGAAAATCTATGGGACAAGATAATATATTTGCAAGTCATGTATCTGATAAGGGGTTGAAACCCAAACTATATAAAGAACACATACAACTCAATAGCAAAAAATAAAATCTTATTTTAAAATGTGCAAAGAGCACGGCCAACAATTGATGGCCCTAGCCGGTTTGGCTCAGTGGATAGAGTGTCAGCCTGCGTACTGAAAGGCCCTGGGTTCGATTCTGGTCAAGAGCACATGCCCAGGTTGCAGGCTCACTCACCAGTGGGAAGCCTGCAGGAGGCAGCTGATCGATGATTCTCTCTCGTCATTGAGGTTTCTATCTCTCCCTCTCCCTTCCTTTCTGAAATCAATAAAAATATATTTTAAAACAAACAAAAGAAACACAAACTGATGGTTACCAGAGGGGACAGGTGGGGGTTGGGTGGAAAAGGGGAAGGAGATTAAGAAGCACAAACATCCAGTTATAAAATAAGTCATGGGGATGTAATGTACAACATAGGGAATGTAGGTGTTTGTTTGTTTTTAAGAACTCTTATAATTCATAACAAAAATACTTGAGTAGATAGTTCTCTAAATAAAATATGTAAATGGTCAAAAGTCACATGAAGAGATGGTTAACATTATTAGTCATTAGGGAAATATAAATCCAAACTATAATGACACCACTTCACACCCACAAGGATGGCTATAATTTAGAAAATGAGAGTGTGGAGAAATTGCACCTTCATACATTGCTGGTGAGAATGTGAAACAGTATAGTCACAGGGGAAACACAAGGTGGCAGTTTCTCTAAAGCAATTCCTAAGAGAACTGAACACATGTTCACACGAAAACTTGCACAAAAATGTCCATGGCAGTACTATTTACCATAGCCAAAACATGGAAACAGGCCAGATGTCCATCAACTGATGAAAAGATAAACAAATTGTGGTATGGTCATACAATGGAACATCGCTGAGCCGTTTAAAAGAACGAAATTTTGGTACTTTCTACAATGTGGATGAACCTTGAAAACATTATGCCAAGTGAAAGAAACTAGACACTTTAATATAAAACACCTAAAATAGCCAAGTCCATGGGGACAGAGAGGAGATTAATAATTGCTAGGGGCTAGAAAATGAGAGCATGAGGAATGGCAGCTTAATGGGTATTAGGTTTCCTTTTGGAGTGATAAAAATTGAAGTAGATAGTGGTGATGCTTATATATATTGTGAATGCACTAAATACCACTGAATTTCACATTTCAAAATGATTAAGATGGTAAATGTTATGCTCAGGATGTTTTACCATAGTAAAAAAGTAATCAAAAAGAAAATAAATAGACAAGACACAGACTTGGAAGAAAATATTTACAAAACATATATCTGGCAAAGGACTTGTATCCAAAATATGTCAATAACTCCTACAGATCCTATCTAGTAAAGAGGGAATATGCTAACTGACTCTCATGCCATCACAAAGATGGCAGCACCAACAGCCAATAAAGAGGAAATATGCTAATTGACTGCCTGGTCCTCAAAGATGGTGGCGCCCACAGCCACAAGATAAACAAAGAGGTGGCGCTCAGTCCCCTCAGTCCCTCTGGGGCGGCAGGTGCTCAGCAGCTCCATGTGCCTGCCTCTGGAGTTCCCCAGTCTCCTCAGTCCCCCAGCCACCCAGGGCCAGCCTGAGGCACAGGCAAGCCTCAGATGGCGGCTGCCCAGCAGCCCAGGGCGGCCCGAGGCTCAGGTATCCAGGGCCGGCTGAGGCTTGCGCTACCAACAGTGACAGCAGCAGAGGTGTGATGGGGCATCGCCTCCCCCTGATTGCTGGGTTGCCTCCCGCCCTGAGGGCTCCCGGACAGTGAGAGGGGGCAGGCCGGGCTGAGGGGCCGCCCCCTCCAGTGCATGAATTTTCATGCGCCAGGCCTCTGGTCAATAATAAAAAATAACTCAGCTAAAAAATGGGAAAACATTTACACACTTCTCAAACGACATTACACACTTCTCAGTTTTATAACTGATAATAAATTCAACATAATTAATCTGCAGGAAAATGCAAATTAAAATTATACTGAGGTACCACTACATATCTATAAGAATTCAGATTTTCAACTGATATATACTGTATGATTCTACTGTAAAGTCTAAAATTAGAAAGACCAACAATACCAAATGTTGATGAGAATGTGAAGCAACAATCTTCTTTATTGTTGGAGTAAATGTAATAAATGCAAACACTGTGAGAAAGGTTTTGACTGTTTTCTGTTTGGTTAAACATACACTTTTCTTATCACCCAGTCATTCTACTCCTAGTTATTTACCCTAGAAAACATTCTGAAATAATGGAAATTTTCTCTGCCTTGACTGGTATTATGGACTGAAAGTCTGTGTCCCTCCACAGTCATATTTTAAAGCCCTAACCACCAATGTGATGGTACTTGGAGGTGGGGCCTTTGAGAGGTGATTAGGTTTAGGTGAGGTCATGAGGGTGGGGTCCGTATAATGGGATTAGCAACCTTACGAAAAGAAGAAGAGCTCTCTCCCTCTCTCTCCTTCTCTCCCTCTTTCTCTCCACATCCCCCAGTGCACTGCCATGTGAGGACACAGCAAGAAGGTGGTCACCTGCGGAAGAGAGTTCTCACCAGGAAATGAATCTACCACCACATTGATCTTGGACTTCACAGCCTCCAGAATGTGAGAAATAAATGTCTGTTGTTTAAGCCACCCAATCTGTAGTATTTTGTTATGGCAGTCCAAGCTGACAAAAACAGTTGGGCCATGGATAACACAATGTATGTATTTGTTAAAATTTATCAAATAACACATTATTTTTTGTGCATTTTATATTAAATTTTATCTTAAGAAATATTGAACTCCATTTAGTAGGTTTGCCTGTTACAGTGGTATGGGTTACCAACTCTGAAACTATTTTTCTTATATTCCAAGCTTGAGCAGGTGAGCTGAAGATGGGAGCCTGGTTTCTCATTGTTGGAGAAGAAGAACATATATACAACAGTTCCCCCTTATCCATGGGGAATATGTTCCAAGACACCCAGTGGATGCTCGAAACCATGAATAGTGCCAAACCCTATATATACTGTTTTTTCTAATCCACTTAAGGAAAGCACTTATCTGAAATGCCATCATCAGTAATCTTTCACTTTGAGGTCATTATTAAGCAAAATAAGGATTACTTGAACACTAGCACTGCGATACCATGACAATTGATCTGATAACAAATGACAACTAAGTAGTTAATGACTGGGGAGTATATATAGGCTGGATATGCTGGACCAGGAGTCCTCAAACTTTTTAAACAGGGGGCCAGTTCACTGTCCCTCAGACCGTTGGAGGGCCGGACTATAGTTTAAAAGAAAAACTATGAACAAATTCCTATCCGAACTGCGGGCCGGGACGAGTCGGCTGTTAAGCAGGACAGGCAGCGGCACCTGGCGGGCCGGATAAATGTCCTCGGCAGGCCTCATGTGGCCCGCGGGCCGTAGTTTGAGGACCCCTGTGCTGGACAAAGGGATGATTTACATCCTGGGAAGGGTGGAGCAGAATAGCGTGAGATTTCATCACACCATTCAGAACAGCGCACAATTTAAAACATATGGACTTCCAGCCAAGATGGCAGAGTAGGCCCTGGCCTGTTTGGCTCAGTGGATAGAATGTCGGCCCTCAGACTGAAGGGTCCCAGGTTCAATTCCAGTGAAGGGCACGTACCTCGGTTGCAGGCAACCAACTGATGTGTCTCTCTCACATTGATGTTTCTTTCTCTCTCTCTCTTTCCCCCTCCCTTCCACTCTCTCTAAAAAAATCAATGGAAAAATATCCTCAGGTGGGGATTAACAACAAAAAAATGAAGGCAGAGTAGATAAATGCTGTGCTTGCCTCCTTCCATGATCACATCAAAATTACAACTACATTATAGAACAATAAATCTTGAGAACCACCTTAAGATTAACTTAACAGGCCCAGCTAGTGTGCTTCAGTGATTGAGCATCTACCTATGAACCAGGAGATCCAGGTTTAATTCCTAATCAGGGCACATGCTCAGGTTGTGGGCTCAATCCCCAGTAGGGAGCGTGCAGGATGCAGCCAATCAATGTCTCTCTCTAATCGGTTTTTATATCTCTCTATCCCTCTCCCTTTCTCTCTCTCTAAAATCAATAAAAGCATATCTTTTTAGAAACTAATTGAGAGGGTTATCTTGGCTGTGGAAGTCCCCCCTGAGGAGTGAGGAGTCACAGCCCTACAATGAGCTCCCCAACTGGAGCACCAGTGCCAGGAGGAAGAGTCCCCACAACATATGGCTGTGAAAATCAGTGGGGATTCCATCCTGGTGAGAAGGAGGGCTGCTGAAGACCCAGGCGTTTTCTTAAAGGGCTGAAACACAGACTCACTTGTTCACAAATACTCTCCCTAGGCTCCAGCAAAGGGAAAGTAGCTTGAAAAACACCAGGGACACATGAGGAGAAATTGCATTGTCTGGCTTCAGGGCTTGGGCTGGAGGGGCAGCTCTATCCCAGACAGAAGTGCTGACAGGCACCATTACTCCTTTGTTGAGCCCTTCCCTCACCAGACATATCTGGGTCTCCTTCAACTTGGGTAATACTGCTCACCCCACCCTGCTTATTCCCTAATACCCCCCTCCACCCAAACCATGCACCAGCCTGAACCTCTAAAGCAGCTGTTCCTCACAAGCTACTGGCCCCAGCCCATGCTACAAACTTTACTAAAATCTTTCAAAGATCCACAGACCCCCAAAAAGTAGCAGCTGCCTTCACATGCCCTTACATAAAGAGATAAAAAACATTTAAAAAAATCAGTCAGAAATAAATAATATAATAATTGAAATAAAGAATACATTAGATGGAACCAATAGCAGATTAAATGAAGCAGAGAATCAAATCAGAGATTTGAAAGAAAAGGTTGTAGAAAACACCCAATCAGAATAGCCAAAAGAATTTTTAAAAATGAAGATAGTTTAAGGGGCCTCTAGGACAACATTAAGCATACCAACATTTGCATCATGGGGGTACTAGAAGGAGAAGAGAGAGCGCAACAGATTGAAATCCAATTTGAAGAACTAACGACTGAAAACTTTTTTAACCAGGTAAAGGAAATAGACACACAAGTTCACAAAGCTCAGAGAGTACCAAACAAGATGAACCCAAAGAGGTCCACACTCAGATACATAATAATTAAAATGCCAAAGGTTGAAGACAAAGAGAGAATCTTAAAGCAGCAAGAGAAAAGCAATTAGCAGGGAGCTCCCATAGAACTGTCAGCTGATTTCTCAACAGAAACATTGCTGACCAGAAGAGATTGGCAAGAAATATCTAAAGTGATGAAAAGCAAGGACCTACAACCAAGATTACTCTACCCTGTAAGGCTATCATTTAGAATAGAAGGAAAGCTAAAGAGCTTTCCAGACAAGAAAAAGCTAAAGGAGTTCATCACCACCAAACCAGTATTACAAAAAATGTTAAAGGGACTTCTTTAAGGAGAAGGTAGGGAAAGACTTAAAATATGAATAATAAGAGAGAATCAAGATGGTAAACGTGGTACTTGCCGCTTCCTACAACCACATCAAAATTACAACTAAACTACACAACAACCATTATTCAGAACTACCTGAAATCTGGCTGAAGTAAAGAAGGAAAGAATAAAGCACACTGCCCCAGCTGGTTTGGCTCAGTGGATAGAGCTTTAGCCTGCAGACTGAAGGGTCCCAGGTTTGATTCCAGTCAAGGGCACATGCCCAGGTTGCAGGCTCGATCCCCAGTAGGGGGCATGCAGGAGGTAGCCGATCAATGATTTGCTCTCATCATTGATGTTTCTATCTCTCTCTCCCTCTCCCTTCCTCTCTGGAATCAATAAAAATACATTTTTAAAAAAAGAATAAAGCACATTGAGACTGGTAGGAGGAGTGGAGGCACAGACCAGGTTCGACACCCACATGTGATGTTCTTTTAATCCGGAGGGATATTAAGGCTGCAGAGGCCTCCCATGAGGAGCAAGGGGTCCCAGTCCCACACCAGGCCCCCAGCCCAGGGTTCCAGTGCTATAAAGAGAAGTACCTGTAACTCCGGACTATAAAAACCAGCAGGACCTGGCCGGCATGGCTCAGTGGTTGAGGGTCAACCTATGAACCAGGAAGTCACAGTTCGATTCCTGATCAGGGCACATGCCCCGGTTGCGGGCTCGATCTCCAGTGTGGGGCATGCAAAAGGCAGCCAATCAATGATTCTCTCTCATCATTGATGTTTCTATCTCTCTCCCCCTTTCTCTCCTTCTCTAAAATCAATAAAGATATGTATTAAAAGAAGAAGAAAATGGCAATAAATACATATCTATCAACAATTGAATCTAAAAATCAAAATAAATGAATAAGGAATCTAATGAACAAAATAAACTGATGAATAAAATAGAACCATAGGTGCCCTAGCTGGTTTGACTCAGTGGATAGAGCATCAGCCTGCAGACTGAAGGGTCCTGGGTTCGATTCTGGTCAAGGGCTCAATCTAGCCCCAGTCAGCATGCATGCAGGAGACAACCAATGGTTGTGTCTCTCTCACATTGATGTTTCTCTCTCTGTCTCTCCCCCTCCTTTCCACTCTCTCTAAAAATTAATTAAAATCCCTAGTTGGCTTGGCTCAGTGGATAGAGCATCAGCTTGTGGACTGAAGGGTCCTGGGTTTGATTCTGGTCAAGAACACATGCCCAGGGTTAGGGCTTGATCCCCAGTAGAGAGTTTGCAGGAGGCAGCCGATCAATGATTCTCTCATCTTGATGTTTTTATCTCTCTCTCCCTTTCCCCTCTCTGAAATCAATAAAAAATATATTTAAAAATAATAATAAATTAATTAAAATTAATGGAAAAATATCCTTGGGTGATGATTAACTAAAATAAAATAGAACCAGAGGCATGGAAACATGAAAAAATAATAACAATAAAATGGCAATAACTACATACCTATCAATAATTGATTTAAATGTAAATGGATTGAATGCTCCAATTAAAAGACAGAGTGGCTGAATGAAGAAAAACAAGACCCATACATATGCTACCTATAAGAGACACACTTCAGATTGAAAGACACACATAGACTAAAAGTAAAGGGATGAAAACATATATTTTATGCAAATGGAAATGGGAAAAAAGCTGAGATAGCAATACTTATATCAGACAAACTAGACTTTAAACAAAGGCTATAATAAGTGACAAACAGAAACATTTCATACCAAATAGCCAAGATATAGTAGCAACTTAAGTGTCCATCAATAGATGATGGATAAAGAAGATGTGGTACATATATACAATGGAATATTACCCAGCCATAAACAAAAAATTAAATCTTACCATTTGCAACAACATCAATGGACCTGGAGGATATTATGCTAAGTAAAATAAATCAGACAGAAAAAGACAAATATCATATGATTTCACTTATGTGGAATCTAAAAAATGAAATAAACGAACAATCAAAACAGAAACAAACTCATAGATACAGAAAACAAACTGATGGTTGCCAGATGGGAAGAGGGTTAGAGAGCTGGGTGAAAAGGGAATTAAGAAGTACAAATTGGCAATTACAAATAGTCCTGGATATGTAAATTACAGCATAGGGAATATAGTCAATAATATTGTAATAACTATATATGGTGCCAGGTAGGTACTAGACATATTAAGGGCATCATTTCATAAGTTATATAAATATCTGACCACTATGCTATACACCTGAAACTAACATAATATTGAATGTCAATTGTAATTGGAAAATAAAAATATTAAACTAAAGAAGTAAAACTTATGAATTGTTTATTTCTTGAATTTTCCATTTAATATTTTCAGATCACAGTGGTAACTAAAATTGCAGAAAATGAAACTGCAAGTAAGAGGAGGGACTCTTGGACCTGGAAAGGAATCTAGAAATATACTAGACTGTTGAATTGAAATTGGATATATCAGGGGGTGGGGATGGGAAGAGATTAACCAAAGAACACACACACACACACACACACACACACACACACACACACACACACACACACATAACCCATGGACACAGACAATAGAGTGCTGAAGGCCTGAAGGAGGGAAGAGAGGTGGGGGCAGGTGGGAGGGGGTCAATGGGAGGAAAAAGGGGAACATCTATAATACTTTCAACAATAAAGATAAATTTTTTTAATTGGATGTATCAGTATGAAATCACAGTTTTTAATGTTGTGTTTGAGTGTATGTGTGTGTGTGTGTAGAGGGAGATTATACGATATGAGGCAAAATGTAAACAGTGATTCTAGGTTTTTAAAAATTACAAGGGAGTTCCTTGTAATATTCTTGCAGCTTTTCTATAAGTTTAAAATTATTTCTAAATTAAAAGTTTCCCCAAAAAGTGGGGGGAAAAATCCTGTGAATTGGCAAAGGCAGCTTATAGGGCTGCAGAGAATAGATGTGCTTTTGAAACTCACCCAGCAAGGATGCTTAGGAAAGAAAATTCACTTCACACATGCAGACATGTGAGCGTCCCCAAGCACATTTTATTATCCCCTCCGGAATCAAGGAGGAATGCCACGTGGATTTTCCCATTTGGAAGAGGCAGCGGCAGCCGGGCAGAGAGAAAAAAGGCCAGGCCAGGAGCCAGGATACCTGGGCCCGCAGTCCCACTGGCTGCAGCTGTGAAGGATGGCCCCTGTCCTCTGGACCTCACCATCCTGTCCGCACCACGAGGTGGCCAGAATCTCGAGTCACTCTGTTTTCACTACTCTGCATGGTCCTAAGGCCAGAATGGTGCTCGCCAGCAGCTCAGAGACCTGCTGCAGCCCTCTTGGGGGTTTCCACTTTCTAAGAATTAGTCTCTCCACTTGCTCAGGCCGCCTCTTGGAACGCCAGCCTCTCAGCACTTTCCCCTGCCTTGTCCCGGGGCCAGCCTTGAGCTCGTGATGTGATTTTCCAGGCCCAGGCATCTCCTCACCCTTGGATCCTGTAACTCACCCCTGCCGCAATCTGGGATCATCCTTGCCCCCCGCCCCCAAATATGCAGCTGCAGCAACAGGGGCTCCACTTCTTGCCACTCTCTCTGACCTTCAGGTTGGTCACAGAGAGACACATGACAGGGCTCAGTGCCACCAATGCTCATGAACTCAGGTAGATGGGACTCACCTGCTGACCCCCACTGCCCACACCCAATTGTGTGTCCTGGAGTCTTAGAGACTTCCTCTGCAGGCTCCAGCCTCCCCAGGGCAGAGAGAACATTCCTTTGTGCATTTGACACATTTTTATTGAGTGTTCTGACTCAGAGTGAGCACACACAGACCCAGAGAGCTTCCAAGCAGACAAGAATGTGTAATTGTGCACGGGGAGAAGTGCTCTGAAGGAGAGTAAAGAGAGGATACTCGAATTCCCTAGGCCAGTGGTCGGCAAACTCATTAGTCAACAGAGCTGCGGTTTGCCGACCACTGCCTTAGGCCAAAAGAGGAGAAATGAGTTTGGGTCAGGAGGAATAAGAAATGCAAAAGCCCTGAGGTCATGTCAAGTTTAAAGGTGTGGCCCTTCAGCAGGGGCCAGATGTACAGGAAGACCGATGTTCATGTCACTCGTAGGGTGACATGAATACATTTTCATTTCAGTGACTGCAGAATAGAGGGTGCACCAAGGAGAATGGGTGCAGCACTTAGGAGCTTTGCAGACATGTATGGGGGAGTCCTCCCCAGAGTACTGCAGAAGGTGGGGTCTGAAGTTACCAACCTGCCTAGGAACACACCAGGGACTATCTCAGCCACAGCTGCCTCTGCCCTTCTATGGGGGCCCAACCAGCCCACAGGAGAGGCTTATGCCTCCATCTCCCTGACAAGCACTTCTGTTCTGTGACCTGTCCCCGATGACACAATTCTCTTTAAAAACAACAAAAAAATCTTTGTTAAGATATAATTCACATACCATACAACTCATGCATTCAAAGTGTATAATTCAATGGTTTTTAGAATACTCACAGATATGTGTCACCATCAGCACAATCCATTTTAGAACATTTTTATTATCTCAAAAAGAAACCCCCACATCCTTTAACTATCACCCTCTGTCCCCTTCCCAGCCCTAAGCAACCACTAATCTACTTTCTGTCCCTGTAAAAATGACCACTCTTTGCCTCCCTGCATCTGGGAGCTAACTCCTATCCTTGAGAGAGAGAGAGAGATCTCCAGGAAGTAGGTGATGCTGTGGGTCCTTTGGGGATAGGATGCACTGCAGTGATTGGTTTAGGATGGACATATGACCCCTGAGGGCCATCAGCAGGGTTAGAATTTCAGAGCCAGCAAAGAGCTTGCCCTGCCCTCAGCTGCCAGCTGTGTCCTGCCTGACTCCTGGGACAGCCCCTGCAGCTGGCAGCTCCTCTTGCCAGCTCTGCCTGGCCCCTCCTTTTCAGTTGGAAATCGGAAGTGTCTGTTCCACCTGCCACACAAGGCAGTTCTCAGGAGCAGCATTCCCAAGCACCCAGGTCAGACCCCTTGGGTCTCAATTTAGGGCCTGCTTCTGCCCCTGCCCCTGTCCAGGGCCAGATCCAGACATGCTTCAGCCAAAGCCTGTTCATTATCTCTCCCTCTCTTGAAGGTAGGACTCCGATGCCCCTCCATTTTCCCCACCTTCTCATCCCCAGGATCCACCTGACCTTCCTAGAAGCCTGGATGGTAGGGGCACTCCTCATCTCAGGAACACTAGGGGAAGCCAGGTAGGAAGGACATCCATGGTTGACATCCCAGCATCTTCTTTCTTTTAGTAAGAGATCTTTTTTTTTCCTATGGAGAATCCACCCATCTGGTTTGATGGCGCTGACCCTTACCTGTTTCCCTTATAGAGGTAGGCATGTGACTCAGGCCTGAGCGAAATAAGAGAGAGAAAGAGAGAGAGAGAGAGATCTCCAGGAAGTAGGTGATGCCGTGGGTCCTTTGGGGATAGGATGCACTGCAGTGATTGGTTTAGGATGGACATATGACCCCTGAGGGCTATTAGTCTTCTTTGAGATTTGAGATTTGGCAGCTGGAAGGAAGAGGGTCTTCCTTTTGTACTAGACATTTTAAGGATAGTGCCTGGGGCTGCCATACACCAGCCTTCCCAACTCACGGAGAGAGCTCGTTTGAAAGAAACACAAACACATTGAGGGGCAGAGCCAAAAACTGGAGATAAAGAAACCCAGTGACATCATTTCTGTCCTAGGACCCAGCCACACCCTGGGACTTCCCAGATACTCGGTCAATAAATTCCTTTTTTGCTTAAGTCATTTGAGTTGGGTTTCAGTCACTTGTGAGCAACACTTGCTGAGCAGCAGAGGGGAAAGGATCCTGGCGTCAGTGGGAAGCTGGGTCATGTGCACTTGAAGGCTCCTGCCAGCCTGGACCTCAGACTGTTAATGTGGCCCGGGGTGCCACCCTCAGCACTCTCCTCTTCTGCTCTGCTCTCTCCAGAGGCAGCCCATCCACCCCAGCTTCAGTGACTGTCCATGTGCTGCTGACGGGAAACAAGTGACGTGAGGCATCTCCCACCCTGCAGAAGCCCTTGTCCACTCTGCACCCCTGGCCTTGGGAGGCTCTCCCCTCCAACAACCAGCTCATGGCCCTTTTTTGGAGGCATGTCCTTGGGCTGCTGACGCAGGCTTCCCTTCACTTGAAAAGAGCCAAAATGCCAGGAATTTTCTCACCCCTCACTGCAGGAGTGCCCAACCACTGATTGACACCTGCAGAAGTCACACTCAAGAAAGTCCAACTCTCTCGCCTCGGGCCAGGAAGCATAGGTACACTCTAGATCCCCTCAGGTCAGGCTCCTGTGGCTTGTGGCTGAGATCACTTCTGCTTCCCTTCCTCCCCTGCGCTGTCCTGTGTGCACCCTCCCTTTCCAGTTTCTCTTGGGAGCACGTCCTTAATACATGATTTGCACAAAGATTTGCATCTCAGGGTCTGCTTCTAGGAAAGCCAACCTCAGACAACTCCCAAGAGTGAAGCTCCAGTCTAGACTTCTCCTTCAAATCCCAACCCGTTTTATGCAACCTCCTCTAGACATGTCTGGGTGGCTGACCCACCTCAAACTCCATGAGCCCCACGTTGAGACCGTTCTTTTCTGTATCAAGCCTACTTCTGTTTCCGACCCACCCCATCTTTTGATCCAAAAATATGAGGGCTCAGCCACCGTCACCACCCTCCATCTTCAACATCCAGCCGGTCACCAATGCCCTTAGCTTCTGTCTCTTTATTGTCCTGTGACTTTTCCCCTCTCCATGTAGTTTTCCCCTCTCTATGTAGTTACTTTGAGTACCACTCATTTCAGTACAGCTCCAAGTCCAAATATCTAACCATTTGATTTCTCTGCATAATTCCCCTCCATAGCTACCCGTTGTAAGATAACAGCATTCGAGGTTCAGGGTGTGAGGCCCTCTAGGGTGTCACTGGACCAAGCTTCTGGCTGGGCACCGGGAACATGGAGGGATGCAGGCTCAGCCTGGCCTGGGTGCGCCCCTCAGGAAGACATCCTCCCCTAGTCCAGCTCTCTCTCTGCCATCCACTGCACCAGGAAGCCTTTCTCCTTCACTTTCAAAAGCAAACTTTCACAATTAAGTTATTTAGAACTTTCCAGCACTCCATTTCACAATGTGGTCGCTGTCCTGTTTACCACCGGGTGTTTATATTTTGATGGTTTCTAATTGGGCTTTGGAAAGTCCAACATTTCGACTGTTTTCCTGTTTCAATGATCAGATGTGTCCTCTTGTGTACTCTGGTTGTGTCTCCTTGGCCTTTCTTTCGGTGCCCTTATGTCTGGCAACCGGCTTCCTGGGTAACATCTTCAAGAGACCATCTGGATGTCTTTAGACTGGGACCAGGGCCGGAAATCAATCCACAGGGTCGCCACTGCCGGCTCCGCTTGCCAGCACTCCTGTGAACCATCTGGGCCACCATGGCGAAGGCTCCTGGCTGCCCCCACCAGGACACACAGGCATCCTTCATATGGGGTCCAGCAGGGCCACTCGCTGGTCATGTGCCTGGGACCATGCCCTCCCGGTTCAACCACCTTGGCCCAGTGAGCAGCAGGTCATTCCCACAGGAAACTTGCATCAAACTAAAAACAGAAAGCAGCAAGAAGACCAAGTGCTTTTTATAGTATGCAAAGCACTTTCACATGCATGCATCCATTCAGGAAGTTTGGGAGGTGGGAGTGGTTATAACCATCCCCGCTTACAAACGAGGCACCTGGAGCTCAGAGAGAGCATGCAGGCTGCCTCCCATCTCAGCGAGTCAGAGGTGGTGGAGCAGGACTCCAAGCCAGAGCTTTGGCCTCCCATGCTGTGCTTTCTCTGAAATAAACAGGCACGTAAATAGAACCAGGGGTGCATGGTGAGTGTTGAATGGTACAGAGCGCAATACCAACACGGCATCTGTGGGGGTTACAATGGCCCAGGGAGGCTCCTGGGGGGCAGCCCAGAGTTGGACCAGGAATGGCAAAGAACTGGAGGAGCAGAGGTGAGGCTCAGGCCAGAGACAAGCAACAACGGTGTTAGCTGCTGCATCCCTCCCACATCCCCACTCCTGAGACCTCTTCCCAAGATGCACAGGCAGTCCCTCTCATTCTCTCTATTTTACCCACCAGGAAACAGAGGCTCAGAGATGCAAGGCCTTGCCCAAGGTCACCCAGGCAATAGGGGAGGAGCCATAGGGTGCATACCCAGAGGGTCAGGAGAAGCTAGGTCCTCCCAGCCCTGCCTGGGAGACAGTCAGACCACCAGGGAGAGGGCAAGGCATGAGGAGGAGCAGCGGGGGGTGGGGTCAGGGCAGAAGGCTGTGGAGACTTGACTGACAAGGGCTGCATGCAGGCTTCGGCACGCAGAATGGGAGCACGGGTATCTCTCAACTTCCAGCAATAGCTTTGGCGGGCCCTGTGTGTAGTCTCCCCGGTAAACAGGCAGGATGAACAGATGGATGGGGAGTGTGATTTTGGAGAGACCATCAGAGTAGGCTCCCACCCACCCACGAGGAAGCGGCCACCCCACTCACTGCAGGAAGCAGGCCGAGCCCCCTGGCCATTCTGTTCTGCCTCGTTCAGCCTTTCTCTCTCTCTCTCTCTTTCTTTGGCCTCCACCGACATTGGTGGGGGGAAGGTTTGTTTCCAATTTGGTTTCAGGAGGCTGGAGCAAGACTTCTGTTTTTCCGAAGCAAAGCAGAGACGGCCGGCATGAGAGTAAGGAGCATGAAATCCACGCTAAGAGGTTTCGTGTGTGCGGAGATGAGGGCTGGCCCTCCCCACCACCATCATACGTTCTGGCCCTTTCCCTGGGCCAGAGGGGAGCCTACACTCTGCCAGGTTCCCCTGGCCCCAAAGTGGCAGTAGAATGACCCAAGGCAGGTCATGGGGGTATCAAGCTGTGTGCCAATCACACAGCTCTAGACACCTTCAGAGCCCCTTGGAGCCATCTGGGGCTTGTCAATCCCACCCTCCTCCTCCAGGAAGCCTACCCTGTCTGCTGCCACCTACAGGATCTCACAACACAGCCTCCCCACGACTCAGCTCTTGGCAAAATCATCGCCAGTTTGTGCCCGGTGAAACACTACATTAAACTTGCCACATTGTAGCATTTTATGTCAGCCTTCTACTATTTTGTTTTCTTATCATGTATCATTAATTCTTTCCATTATTTATCCAACTGTTACTAGGTGGTTAAAAGGTGCTAGTCCCAAGGACATGGGATGCTAAGAACAAGAGAATGTTTTAGATGCAGGTTTGCCCTGGATTGCTCATCAACTGGGGAAAGGGCCAGGCAGGTAAACAGGTGCTTAAAATTAAAAAGAACAGTGTTGATGCAACAGAGAGAAGGGACTTGAGGGCTGGGGAAGGTTTCCCAGAAAAGGTGACTTTCTTAAGCTGGGTCTGAGGGAGGAGCAAGTTCCTCAGTGTAGACAGAGAGGCCCAAAGCACCGCATTGTGGGCAGGAGTGGCAAAAGCGTGGCGGGAGGGAGTGGCAGAGAGGCAGGCTGGGCACGTGGATAAAAACAATGTGAATGCTTGTGGAGCATCCCTTCTACTAGGCGTCAAGCACTGCCCTCAATGCATCACCAGTATCAATGCATTTAATGACAACCGATACCTGATGAGGTAGATAGATGGGTGCTATTGCGGGTCTCCATTTTACTCATGAGAAGAGAGAAGCAAGGTTAAGCAACTTGCCTAATGTGACACAGCTTGCAAGTGGCAGAGCTGGGTGTTGGCCTCAGGCGGTCTCCAGAGCCCAAGCTCCTAACCATGACACGGTGCTGTGTCTCCAGGATGTATTGCTGCATCTCTTTCAGAGAGTTGTGGACACATTACAGCACAAATAAATCAGCTCTCCAATCTCAAATGATCGACACCACCACGCCCCCACCCCAAAAAATGTCCCACCAATCTCGTTCTCTCCTGTATCCTTACCAATCTCCTCTCTGCAACAGTAACACCAGCCGCTCCCACTGGGGTCGGCCTCTCAAGGTTTCCCAACTGAGCCCCCTAATTGTGACCCATCAGGACGCGGCCCCAGACCCCGCAGTAGTGTGAGAGGGAGGGATTGGCTGAGGCCTCGCCACAGGTTACCTGAACGGCCGAAAGCACGGAGGCCAGCCAAGAGGCGAGCCCAAGTGTGACATTTTCCAGCTTGCCTCTCCACCCCGCTCAGCCCTGAGTCCCGTCACCCCGTGAAGGATGAGCTCACGCAGGGGCTCTCCTGCGCCTCACAGGCTCTGAACTGCAACCAGCGCTGGTGTCCCTTCCAAATCCCTAACTTGAAAAACCTGTCCGTGAGCTCTGGCCACAGAGCGTGTCCGCCATGCACGATTGGTGCTAAGGAATGGCGCCCGAGGCGGGGCTCAGCTGCGGCCCAGGCTGCCCAGCAGGGCCTTGCGCTGGCCTCGCCGCGGAGGCAGACACAGCCACAGCCAGCTTTGGGGATCACGTCTGGATCCACAGCCCAAGTTGATTAGCAAAAGCGTGCCTGGAGGTTGGAAGCCCAGCAGCGAGTGCTGAAAAAGATGCTAAGGCCTGAGTGGGGGCGGGAGCCATGGGCAGGGAGTGGTGGGGGGCCAAGACATTGGAGGGGTTCTGTGGACAGTACTTGGGCTCTCCAGATTGGTTACAAGGGGAAGGAAGTGGGAAAAGTGACCGAAGGGGAGACCCAGACCTGGGTGGCTGGAGGAAAAGTGGACCAGCCCTTGCAGAGAGGAGAGGACAAGCTAAGGGGAGCTGGGGAGGGCACTTGATAAAGTTTGGATTGTGAGGGACCTGGGGCCACCCAAGCGGAGATGTCCACCAAGCAGTTGGCCACTAGCCCACTGAGAAGAGAAAGCAGGACTGAGGGTAGAGCCTTGGATTACCTATTCAGTGGATGGAGAGTCTAGGTTTTGGAAAGAGATGAGCTGGCCAAGGTGGACAGCTAACTCTAATGGGAAAGGGGGCCTAGAAGATCTTGGGGGGAGATGCTAATGGAAAAGGTGGGAGGCTCCAGAAAAGTCAAAGGAGCAGCAAATGAGAGTTCTGCTGAAGAAAAGAAAACAGGGGAGCCCTGACCGGTGTGGCTCAGTGGATAGAGCGTCGGCCTGCGGACTCAAGGGTCCCAGGTTCGGTTCCGGTCAGGGGCATGTACCTGGGTTGCGAGCACATCCCCAGTAGGGGGTGTGCAGGAGGCAGCTGATTGATGTTTCTCTCTCATCGATGCTTCTAACTCTCTATCCTTCTCCCTTCCTCCCTGTAAAAAAATCAATAAAATATATATTTTTTTTAAACAAGAAAACAGGCTAACGCCATAGGATTCTTGGGAGGTGTGGGTTTCACGAAATGAGGGCCAAACCAGGCTTCAGGCGGGATAAACACAGAGCAAAGGCCATTGGGTATAGAGAGCAGGGCATCCTCCCAGAGTCAGGTTGCCTAGATAACATATACCAAAGACAAAAAGTCCGTACAGCATATTCACCAGAAGACACATGCCAGAATGTTCAGAGCAGCTCCATTCATAATAGCCCAAACTAGAAACCACCCAAGTGCTCATCGGTTAATGAATGGATAAACAAATTATGGTATAGTCACACAGAGGGGGTTGTTTCAGTAATAATAAGAAAAAAAAGAGCCTTGGCCAGTTTTCTCAGTGGTTAGAGTGTCAGACTGCAGAACAAAGGGTCTTGGATTTGATTCCCAGCCAAGGACATGTGCCATACCTTGGTTGTAGGTTTGATATTCGGCTCAGGCTGGGATGGGTGTGGGAAGCAACCAGTTGGTGTGTCTCTCTCACATCAATGTTTCTCTCTCTCTCTCCCTCTCCCTCTCTTCCACTCTTTCTAAGAATCAATAGAAAAAGTATCAGATGAGGATTTATTTTAAAAAGTCCCAGACTGGCACTAGCCAGTTTGGCTCAGTGGATAGAGCATCGGCCTGCAGACTGAAGGGTCCCAGGTTCGATTCTGGCTAAGGGCACATGCCTGGGTTGCAGGCTCGATCCCCAGTGGGGGCTGTGCAGGAGGTGGCCGATCAATGATTCTCTCTCATCGTTGATGTTTCTATCTCTCCTTCCCTTCCCCTTCCTCTCTAAAAGCAATAAAAAATACATTTAAAAAATAAAAAGCCCCAGCCAGCATGGCTCAGTGGTTGAGCACCGACCTATGAACCAGGAGGTCATGATTCGATTCCCAGTCAGGGCACATATCCAGGTTGCGGGCTCAATCCCCAGTGGAAGGTGTGCAGGAGGCAGCCAATCAATGATTCTCTCTCCCTCTCCCTTCCTTTCTGAAATCAATAAAAATATTTTTTTTAAAAGAATGAACTTCAGCTACATGTAATAATATGGTTGAGTCCCAAAACTAGGCTGAGCAAAAGTAGCCAGACTTAAAGGTGTATTGCTGCTAATTCCATGTATAAAAAGTGCTAACAGGCAAAATGTGTTTACAGTGATAGAGGTCATAATAATGGTTACCTGAGAGAGTAAGTCTCCTGGAAGGGGTATGAAGGAAACTTCTGAGGAACTGAACACATTTTGTGTCTTGATCTGAGTGGCAGCAGCATGAGTACCTGCATATGTAAGATTCATCAAGCCATATGCTTAAGATTTATACATTTTACTGTTTGTAAATTTTAACTCAATAAAAATGTAAAGTGAAGGAAAGAGAGACCAGGTGACATCATGGGAAATGGTGGAGTAGGACATTTAAATCATTAGTCTCTTCACTGAAACAACCATAAGCTGGCAAAGATTGACTCAACCCGCTTTTAAATCCAACTTTACAGCAACCAGGAAGATGCTTAACAAATAAAAAAGGAGCCCTAACTGGTTTGGCTCAGTGGATAGAGAGTTGGCCTGCGGACTGAAGGGTCCCAGGTTCAATTCCGGCCAAGGGCACATGCCAGGGTTGCAGGCTCGATCCCCAGTGGGGGGCGTGCAGGAGGCAGCTGATCAATGATTCTCTCTCATCGTTGATGTTTCTATCTCTCTCTCCGTCTCCCATGCTCTCTGAAATAAATAAAGAAATATATATTTTTTTTAAAAATAAAAAAGGAAAACGGAATTTCAGTAAGAAAACATTGTAGTATTTTCTCCCATCTGACTCTTATTCCTCATTCCCTGGAGTGATGGTAGCTGTGGGGATGGTGACCTGCATTTCTGATGTAGCTTGCTGGTTCCAGGAGGCTAATACAAACCTTATTCTTAAAACACTATAATTGTATGTTTTTTAAAATCTGTCTGGTGATTCCCAGAGAGAAGTCTCAGAGGCTATTTTTATGCCCTTCCACCCCACCAGGCTGGCATGGCTTTCCAGGCAGCAGTATCATCTGTAGAAAGATTTAAAGTCATATATACCCCATACCCTCTTGGGGCAAGAGATGGCAGATGGGACAATTGGCCTGCAAAATCCAAAAGCCTGAGGAGGAAGAGCCAGAGAAGGACAGTTATTGAGCTACCCCTCCTTGCTTCCCTCCCACTCTCTCTAAAAATTAATGGGGAAAATATCCTTAGGTGAGGATTAACAAGAGATAGATAGACTCTAGTAGATAGATAGATACAAAGAAAGAAATGAGAAGGGAATCAACACCGCACTAAAAAAAAAAAAAAAAAAAAAATCAATTAAACAGAAAAGAAAACCATGCTGGAGGAAATGAGAAACAAAATAAGTTAAAAGACACACAGCAGGGATCCAAGATGGTGGCAGAATAGGCGGATGTCACACTCACTCATCCTAGGACCAAACTGAAATTACAACTGAAATATGGAGAAAGCAACCAGAATAACCAACTGAAGACTAGCTGAAGAGAAGTCTTATAACTAAGGATTTACAGAAGAAGCCACATGGAGACTGGTAGAAAGGGCAGAGATGCTAAAAGGGCTGCTCGCCCCCAGGGGCAGTGGCTGAGATTCTGGAGGGAGAGCTCAGCTGCCAGGGATTCCCCCTGAGACATATGGTATCTCAACCCAAGCCAGGCTCCCCAACCCAGAGCACCACAGCTGGGAAGAGGCACCCACATAACATCGAACTGTGAAAATCAGCAGGGATTCTGTTCACCAGGGACAGACAGAAGTCTTCTAGAGACACAGGAACCCTCTTAAAAGGCCAACGTACAAAATCTTGTTCACAGTCACTCATCAGGGCTCTGCCAGAGGAGGGTGGAGCAGACTACAGACATGTAAAGAGAGTGTAAGGTTTTTGGCTTTGGAGAGAGAGCTGAAGGGACAGCCACCAGGATCCCTGTGCTGAGTCACTCTCCCACACTGCAGACACAATCTTTCTTGGGTGAAGCACTCCCAACACGCCATTTTACAAGGCCAACATTATCCTAATTCCAAAACCACATAAAGAAACCAAGAAAGAAAGAGAAGTATAGGCCAATATCCCTGATGAACATCGATACTAAAATCCTCAACAAAGTATTAGCAAACTGGATCCAGCAATACATTAAAAAGATCATACACCATGATCAAGTAGGATTTATTCCAGGGATGCAATGTTAGTATAATATCTGCAAATCAATAAAAGTGATAGATCATATAAACAAAATAAATAAAAAACACATGATAATATCAATAGAGGCAGAAAAAGCATTTTATAAAATCAAGCATGCATTTATGATAAAAATTAAACTCTCAGCAAAGTGTAAGTAGAGGGAATATACCTCAGCATAATAAAGCCATATATGACAAACCCACAGCCAAGATCATACTCAATGGGCAAAAACTAAAAGTCTTTTCCTTAAGATCAGAAACAAGACACAATACCCACTTTCACCATTCGTATTCAACATAGTACTGGAAGCCCTAGTCATAGCAATCAGACAAGAAGAAATAAAAGGCATCCAAATTGGAAAGGAAGAAGTAAAACTGTCATTATTTGAAGATGGCATGATACTATATATAGAGAACCCTAAAGATTCCACTGAAAAGCTATTAGAACTGATAAATCAATTCAGTAAAGTAGTAGTATATAAAATAAATATATAAATATATATAAAATAAATATCCAGAAATCAGTTGCATTTTTATATAGCAATAATGAACTATCAGAAAGGGAAATTAAGAAAACAGTCCCATTTACAATTGTATCAAAAAAATAAAATAAAATACCTAGGAATAAATTTAACCACAGATGTAAAAGGCCTGTACTTGGAAAATTATAAGGCACTGAGGAAAGAAACTGAAGAAGATACAAGTAAGTGGAAGCATATAATGTGTTTATAGATATAAAGAATTAACATCATTAAAATGTCCAAACTACCTTAAGCAATCTATAGTTTCAAACAATTCCTATCAAGATGTCAATGGCATATTTCACAGAACTAGAATAAGTATTCCAAAAAATTTTATAGAACCACAAAAGACCCCAAATAGCCACAGCAATCTTGAGAAAAAAAGAACAAAGTTGGAGGAATCATGCTACCTGATATCAAACTATACTACAAGGCCATAGTAGTCAAAACAGCATGGTACTTGCATAAAAACAGACACATAGAACAATGAAACAGAATAGAGAGCCCAGAAATAAACCCACACCTCTAAAGTAAATTAATATTTGACAAAGGAGGCAAAAACATACAATGGGGTAAACATGGTCAATTCAATAAATTGTGCTTTTACACCATACACATGAATAAACTGAAAATGGATTAAAGACTTGAAACCATAAAAATCCTAGAAGAAAATATAAGCAGTAAAGTCTCAGACATTTCTCTTAGCAATATTTTTTCTTTCTTTTTTTTTAAATCTTCAGCTGAAGACATATTTATTGAATTTAAAGAGGGGAAGGGAAAGACAGAGAGAGAGAAACATTGATCAGTTGCCTTCCGTAAGTACCTTGACAGGGGATTGAAACGAACCCATAACCTAGGTATATGCCCTGACTGGAAATTGAACCCAAAACCATTTTGGTGTATGGGACAATGCTCCAGGCAACTGAGCCACCCAGCTTGGGTGCAATATTTTTTCTGATATATGTCCTCAGGCAAGGGACACAAAAGAAAAAACAAACAAATGGGACTACTTCAAACTAAAAAATTCTTGCACAACAAAGGAAACCATCAACAAAATGAAAAGATAACCCACTGAATGGGAGAACATATTCTCCAGTGATATATCTGATAAGGGGCTAATATCCAAAATTTACAAAGAACTTACAAAACTCAATATCAGAAAAAATCCAATTAAAATGGGCAAAGAACTTGATTAGGTACTTATCCAAAGAGTACACTCAGATGACCAACAGACATATGAAAAGACTAGAGGCCCGGTGCACAAAATTCGTTCATGGGTAGGGTCCCTAGATCTGGCTGGAGATCAGGGCCAATCTGCAGGGCAACCAGAGGGGCAATCAGGGGGCCCCCACTGGCACCCACCTTGGCTGGCCTTTGGCCTGAGGGCTGAGGGCAGCCCCTGCATTGAACATCTGCCCCCTGGTGGTCAGTGCACATCATAGCAACCGGTTGTTCCACCGGTCATTCTGCTGTTCAGTTGATTTGCATATTAATCTTTTATTATATAAGATGCTCAATGTCACTAATCCTATATAATAAGAGTAATATGCAAATTGACCATACCTCCGCTATACCCATAAGCCACGCCCACAAGCCACGCCCACAAGCCAATCAGGGGCAAATATGCAAATAAACCCAACCAAAATGGCTGCGGCCACAGAGAGAGCAGGAGGGAGGCTTGGGTTTCCCCAGTAATGGAGGAAGCCAAGCTTTCCACACACCCTAGCCGCCCAGGCCTCCTCTTAAGGCTACAAAGTTTCAATTATAGAAGATAAATAAATCCCAACAGAAATGGCTGCCACCACGGAGCAAGCAGAAGGCTTGGCTCCACTCCAGGCTACAAAGTTTCAATTGTAGAAGATAAATAAATCCCAGATACCAGGGCCTCCACTTGGGTTGCTGGGGGGCCTGGCCCGCCTGCAAACCACCACAAGCCCCTCGCCCAGGCTGCCCTGCACCCCAAGGGAACCCCCACCCTGATCCGGGACACCCTTCAGGACAAACCAGCTGGTCCCCACCCATGCACCAGGCCTCTATCCTATCTAATCCTATCTAATAAAAGAATAATATGCAAATTGACTGTCACTCCAACACACAAGATGGCTGCCCCCATGTGGTCAAAGATGACTGCCCTCATGTGGATACAAGATGGCCACCACAAGATGGCCAGCAGGGGAGGGCATTTGGGAGGGACCAGGCCTGCAAGGGAGGGCAGTTAGGGGTGACCAGGCCGGCAGAGGAGGGAAGTTGGGGGCGACTGGCCTGCAGGGAAGGGCAGTTGGGGGGGACCCAGGCCTGCAGGGGAGGGCAATTAGGGGCAAACAGGCTGGCAGGGGAGCAGTTAGGCATCAATCAGGCTGGCAGGGGAGTGGTTAGGGGGTGATCAGGCTGACAGGCAGAAGCAGTTAGGGGCAATCAGGAAGGCAGGCAGGCAAGCAGTTGGGAGCCAGCAGTCCTGGATTGTGAGAGAGATGTCCGACTGCCCTACTGGGATGGGGCCTAAACGGGCAGTCGGACATCCCTTGAGGGGTCCCAGATTGGAAAGGGTGCAGGCTGGGCTGAGGGACACCCCCCTCCGTCCCCCATGCACGAATTTTGTGCACCAGGCCTCTAGTCCTATATAATAAAAGCCCAGCAACCAAACAGCAGAATGACCAGAATTACCAGTTGACCAGTCGCTATGATGCACACTGACCACCTGCAGGGAAGGGCAGTTTGTGGGGACCCAGCTGTCCCCTGGTGGTCAGTGCGCTACCACAGTGGCAGCACCACTCGGCTGACGGGGATGAGTGGCTACTCCCGCTGCAAACCCCAGGCCAACAGGCAGGAATTCGGGCTGCAATTGTCACCTCTTCGCCCCAGGCTCCTCCTCCTTGCTCCCAGCCTCCTCCTCCAGAGGCCCACAGGCCATTAGGCTCATAGAACTGACCCTGGAGACTAGGAGGTGGGTTCATAGCCAGGACTGAGGCCTACTCTGCCACCTCTCAGTGCTATTTTTTCTGGGCCCTGCCCTGACCGGGTCCCCTGGAGAGGCGAGTGCTCCAGCTCCATGGAAGATACCAGACCAGAGAGCAGCCCTCAAAGGGTGCTCAGCTGACTGGAATGAGTGGCGCTCCCACAGCGGGCCAATCCCCTCAGGCCACGCCCCCACCAGTGCACGAATCCCATCCACCAGGCCTCTAGTATGATACAAGAGAAATACAAATTAAAAGCCACAATGAGATATAACCTCACACCTGTCAGAATGGCTATCATCAATAAATCAACAAACAACAAGTGTTGGTGAGGATGTAGAGAAAGAGAACCCTCGTGTACTATTGGTGGGAATGCAGATTGGTGCAGCCATTGTGGAATGCAGTACGGAGTTACCTCAAAAAATAAAAAATGGAACTGCCTTATGACCCAGTGATTCCACTTCTGGAAATATATCTGAAGAACCCCAAAACATAAATTTGAAAGAATATATGCAACCATATGTTTATTGTAGTGTTATTTACAATAGCCAAGATTTGGAAGCAGCCCAAGTATCTCATTGGTAAATGTGGTACATTTGGACAATGGAATACTCCTCAGCTGTATAAAAGAAGGAATTCTCTCTTTTTTATATATATATTTTTTATTGATTTCAGAAAGGAAGGGAAAGGAAGAGAGACAGGAACATCAATGATGAGAGAGAATCATTGATTGGATGTCTCCTGCATGGCCCCTACTGGGGATCGAGCCCGAAAGGCATATGTCCTGACTGGAATTGAACCATGACCTCCTGATTCATAGGTCCTCATTCAACCACTGAGCCACATGGGCTAGATACAAAGAAGGAATTCTTACGCTTTGCAGCAGCATGAATGGACCCAGAGAGCATTATGCTAAGTGAAATATGGCAGTCAGAGAAAGACAAACACCATATGATTTTACTTTATGTGCATTCTAATGAACAAAATAAACTAACAAACAAAATAGGAACAGACATGTGATACAGAGAACAGACTGACAGCTGTCAAAGGGGAGGGAGTTTGGTGGGCTGGGTGAAAAAGGTGAAGAGATTAAGCAAAACAAAAAAACACCTCAGACACAGACAATAGTATATTAATTATAAGAGGGAGGAGGGTGGAGAAGTAGAAGAGGGTAAAAGGAGAATAAATGATGATGGAAGGAGACTTGACTTAGGGTGGTGAACACACAATACAATATATAGATTACATAAAATATAGAATGGTACACCTGAAACCTGTATGATTTTATTAACTAATGTCACCCCAGTAAATTCAATAAGAATAACAATTATAAAATAAAAATAATAGAAATGAGAAGAAGAAAATAGAATCGAAGGACAGATAAAGAACTTCCCAAGCAAGAAAAAGCTAAAAAAGTTCATCACTACCAAACCAGAAAAAAAGACATACAGCAAACAAATAGCAAAATGGCAGAAGTAAATCATTTCTTAGCAGGAATTGCTTTAAATGTAAATAAATTAAACTCCTAAATCAAAATGTAGAGATTGGCAAAATAGTTGGTTTTAAAAATGATCATTCAACTACATACTGCCTTTAAACTCAAGGACACAAATAGGTTAAAAGTAAAAGGAAGAAAAAAGATTTTTCCATGCAACCTATAACCCTTATAGCTGGGATGGTTATACTAATTTGAAACAAAAATAAACTTTAAATTAAAAACTGTTACAGCAGGCAAATAAGGAGATTATATATTAATAAAAGGGTCAATTCATCAAAAAGATATAACCATTATAGACATTTATTCACGAGTCTCAAAATATATAAATAAAATATTGAGAGAACTAAAAAAGAAATAGTTCTACAATAAGGTTGGAGAGCTCAATATGCCACTTTCAATAAGGAATAAAACATCTAGACAGAGAATCAATCAGGAAAAAGAGGACACGAACAACATTATAAAACAATTAGACCTAGCAGACCTACACAGACCATCTAGTAAACAACAGCAGAACACACATTCTTCTCTAGGGCACATGGAACATTCTCAGGGTGAACCATATGTTGGGCCACAAAACAAGTTTCAATAAATTTTAAAAGATTGAAATCATATTTTCTCTGACCACAATGGAATGAAGATAGAAATCAATAACAGAAGGAAAGCTGGAAAATTCACAAGTATGTGGAAATTAAACAACACAATCTTAAATAGCCAATGGCTGAAAGAAGAAATCACAAGGCAAAGTAGAAAATACTTGGAGGCAAGCGAAATGAAAGCACAGCATCCCAAAACGTGCAGGCCACAGCGAAAGCCGTGCTGGGGGGGGGGGGGGGGGGGGAATGTATAGCAATACACCCTTCCGCTTAAAAAGAAGAAAGAAAGATCTCAAATCAGTCATCAAACTCTATACCCTAAGGAATTAGAAAAAGAAGAGCTGAGTAAACCCAAAGCTAGCAGAAGAAAAGAAATAATAGTGATTAGAGTGGAGATAATGAAATGGAGGGTTAAAAAAACACACAATAGAATCAACAAACCAAAAGTTGGTTCTTGGAAAAGATCGACAAAATTGACAGATTTTTAGCCTGATTGACTAATAAAAAGAATTGGTCCCAGCCGGTGTGGATCGCCGGTTGAGCATCGAGCTATGAACCAGGTCACAATTCAATTCCTGGCCAGGGCACATGCCCTGGGTTGCAGGCTCGATCCCCAGTGCGAGCCGTGCAGGAGGCAGCCGGTCAGTGATTCTCCTCATCATTGATGCTTCTATCTCTCTCTCTTCCACTTTCTTCATCTCTGAAATCAATAAAAATATATTTTTTAAAAATAAATAAATTCAGTAACAACTAATTTTTTTAAAAGTTAAATCTTTTGTGCTTCAAAGGGCACTATCAAAGGAATGAAAAGACAACACATGGATTGAGCGAGTGTTTGTAAATAATATATCTGATCAGGGTTTCATATTCAAAATACATTCTAAAAACTCCTACAATTCAACAACAAAAAGACAAACCACTCAATTTTAAAATGAGCAAAGGGTTTGAATATACGTTTTCCATAGAGGAAATGAAAATGGACAATAAGCACATGAAAATGTTTTCAACATTATGAGGGAAATGCAAACCAAAACCATGATGAAATGCCACTTCACCCCTCCTAGGATGGCTATAATTTATTTTTAATTCAAAAAATAACAAGGGGCTGGCAAAGATGTGGAGAAATTGAAAGCCTCATAAACTGTGATGGAGATGTACAATGATGCAGCTGCAGTTGAAAACAGTTTGTTAATTCCTCAAAAAGTTAAACATAGAATTACCATTCTATAACCCAACAAGTCCACTCCTAGGTATATACCCAAAATAATTAATTAAATGTTAGAGACTGAATGTTTCCTCACATGTTGAAGTCTTAACTACCCAATGTGATGGTATTTGTAGATGGAGCCCTTGGGAAATACTTGCTGTTAATGAGGTCATACTGGTAAAGGTGGGGTCCTAACCTAACCAAGGTGGAAGGTGGCCATCTACAAGCAAGAATGAGAGTTCTTACCAAAATACAAAGCAGCCAGCACATGGGTCTTGGACCTCTCAGCCTCCAGATCTGTGAGAAAACAGATGTTTGCTGTCTAAGCTACCTAGTCTATGGCATTTTGTATGGCAACCCTAACAGACAAATACACAGGTATTCAAACAAATACTTGCACATGAATGTTCTTAGCAGCACTATTTACAATAGCCAAAAAGTGGATATAATCCAAATGTTCATCAACTGATGAAGGAATAAACAAAATGTGGTATATCCATACAATAGAATATTTACTAAGCCATAAAAAAGAATAAAGTTCTGATACATACTACCACATGGATAAACCTTGAAAACATATGTATATGTATATCCTATCTAATAAAGAGGGAATATGATAATTGACCATCACTCTATCACAAAGATGGTTGCACTCACAGCTGAGGCCAAGTTCCCATAAGGAGCCTTAATGAGCAATCAGCAGGGACCTGAGACTACACCCTCCCCGCCACCCGCAGGGCTTGACAGAGGACCTGAGGCTGAGCCCCCCCCCTCCCCAGCACCGGGCCAGGGGACCTGAGGCTGCATCCCCCTGCATGGCTGGGCTTGACAGGGGACCTCAGGCCATGGCCCCCACCCAGCGGGGCTTGACAGGGGACCTCAAGGTGCACCCCCAGTGCTGGGCCAGGGGAACTCAGGCCATGCCCCCCCACCAGGTGGATCTTGACAGGGGACCTCAGGCTGCACCCCCCACCCCAGCACCAGGCCAGGGGACCTCAGGCTACACCCCCCGCCCCAGCACTGGGCCAGGGGACCTGAGGCTGCACCCCCTGCCTGGCTGGGCTTGACAGGGGACCTCAGGCTGTGCCCCCTGCCTGGCTGGGCTTGACAGGGGACCTCAGGCTGTGCCCCCCACCCAGCGGAGCTTGACAGGGGACCTCAAGGTGCATCCCCAGTGCTGGGTTGGGGGAACTCAGGCCGTGCTCCCCTCCCAGCGGGGCTTGATGGGGGCCTGAGGCTGTGCCCCCCTTCCGGTGCTGGGCCAGAGGACCTGAGGCTACACCCCCTCCCCAGCCCAATTTGGGGGACGGGGCAGGCGGGTTTGGGTCTCACGCGATTTTGAGGTGCATGTGGGTAGGCAGGGACTTGACTCTGGGTCCCGTGTTGCACCCCAGACTCTGACAGGAGGAAGGTTTTCATATACATTTTACTAATTTTCTTTCATCTCTGACACTTCTATTATAGAGAAAGGGCAAATAGCAATATTAAATTATTTCCTCTAATTAATCCCCTTTTAATGTGCACGAATTTCGTGCACTGGGCCAATAGTGTATATATATTTACCATAATAGAAACAAAAAAAGGGGGGGAGGGAGGGGAGGAAGTATAAGAGGGAAGGAGGGAGGAAAGGGGGAGGGATTGAGACTGGGAGGAAAGAGAGGGAAAGAGAGAGAATATAATGAAAAAACTACAACCAAGAATAACACTCAGAAATACTCACAGGGAGGGACTATTGCAGGGCTTGAGCACTGAGAATGCAGGTAAGACATGGGCCAATGGGTCATGTCCCCGGACGCCCTGCCCAGACCCCTCGGTTCACCTGAGTTTACCTGCTGCTGGCAAGGTCCTGGTGTGAGGATATCTTCCCACCTGAAGTTTGTACTCTGTCTTTCTTCTCTGCCTGAGGCTTCTCTGGCACCAGAGAATTTGCTGGGTACCTCCCAGAAATGCAGAGGTCTTGATGACCCCGGGCACAGCCCCCCATTAGAGAATAAGTGCCCTGACCCCCCACACAGAAATGCCCTACAGTTAATTAAAAGTAAATAAAAGCAGAAATTCATTCCTTCGGTTGCCCGCATTTCTAGTACTCAGTAGTCCACATGTGGCCAGTGGCTACCATTTGGACAGGGTAGAATTAGAATACCCACTTCATTGCAGAATGTTCTCTTGGGACCCCCGGGGATTGGGCCTCAGCTGCCTGCTCATAAGCACAGCTTTTGTTGGCTTGTCTCCCTTCCCTTCTCCCTCTCCCCACAGCCTTCCCTGTGCTGCCTGGGGTCTCCCCCCAAGTAAAAGTCCTGCACCCAAGTCATTGCCTCAAGATCTGCTTTCAAGGGAACCTAACTCAATGAATGCACTAGTGACATCGGGATGATGGCAGCTGGGGTGATGTAGCCACACACACCCCCTGCGAGCCCCTGAAATAGCTGAAGGTCTGTGTGTCTGACCTGCCCTGACCTCTCCGAAGGTGACTGGTGGAGGAATACCCAGAAGCCAACGTACAGGGGTCAACAACCCTGAGGTCTGGGTGTGAGCAGCCTAGCCCCTCAGTCTCTGAGTGATGGCACTGGGGGTCAGCCCCTGGTTGTCCCCCTTGCCCTTCCCACCTAAAAAGTCCCAACCCTGCCTACAGCCGGGCGTTCAGGCACAGGCACTGCACCCCCTGAGGCCAGGGACAGGAATTCCCTTCTGAAAGAACCATTACGCTCCCAGTGAGGACCTGGAGGCTCAGAGAGGAAAGGCAGTTCCTCGAAAGCCACACAGCCGCTAAGGAGCTAAATGGCCTCCCGAGGCCAGGTCTCCGGACACCCAGGCCCTCACTGTGCCCTAGCCTCTGGGGAAGACATGGGGACCACAAGAGTGTGGGACAATGTAGGCTCAAGGCTGCCCCAACCAGAAGGGCTGGCACCTTCCAGCTGGGGGTCTCTAGCAGCGCACCAGGCCTTCCTCTGGGAATGAGCTCTGAGCAGCTGGTCTGCCTTCCTTTGTTAAAAGCCTTCATTTGGCTAAAAGACACATGGCTCCGAGGCCCTGAAAGGCTGCTTCATCTTTTACCATCCACCCCTCCTGCCTGGAACCACCTTCCTTCTCTCAACAAAGCAAACCATCTGCCCAACTCGTAAGTCCCTTCCTTGGTGACGGCCCCCAGGACCCTGTTCTCGCCACGCTTATGCCCTTATGCCGTTGCTGCCTTGCTGCATCCTTCATGCGAGGGGGAGCTCTGTGCGTGATCCCTCTGGGTGTCAGCAACGACAGGGAGTAGGAGGACACCCGGGAGCAGGGGTTCTGGCCACCTCACCCTCTGCCCCTCCATCCCCTCACTTCCTGAGTCTCCCTGCGTGGGACTGGTCAGACTGGCATCAGAGAGCTCAGAGCCATGAGCGTTGTCCCAGGGCACTGTCACAATTAAATTAACATTTTTTCCATTTTCCCTTTATTGCAAGCATATTGAATGCTATTGCACAAACTCCATTTCTCCCCTGGCTCCTCCACCCCCAGGATTCGTGACAGGTCTCACGCCACCTCCCCAGCTAAACCCTCAAAGGTCCTGTTGCCCTAGAGACGGAGGCAAGCACCAGCTCCAGGCACAGGCCAGGACCCCCTGACCACCTACTCTTCCTTTTTCGCTGGCTGCCATCCCTTCTGGCTCCCAGGCCCCCACCCCTCTCTGCCCCTCTCCCGTAGCGTTAGGAATCCCGAAGGAGAAAAAGTTCCCACACCCACCAGCCATCAGCCCATGGCAAACATGCTCAGAACTCAGACATCAGGGCCCAGAGCTGGGAGTGCAGCTGGGGCTTCGATTGTGTCATCTTAGCAGATGACACAATCCAAAGAGGGCTAAAGCTTTGCTGGGATCGTTCATTCATTCAGTCAGGAAGTTCATATTGAGCGCACCCTGTACTCCAGGCCAGTGGAGACACCCAGAGGGATCATGCACAGAGCTCCCCCTTGCGTGAGGGATGCAGCAAGGCAGCAACGGCACACAGCGTGGTGAGAACAGGGTCCCTGGGGGCTGTCACCAAGGAAGGGATTTATGAATTGGGCAGCCGGTTTGTTCTGTTGAGAGAAGGAAGGTGTGTTCCAGGCAGGAGGGATGGATGGTAAAAGATCAGAAGCAAGAATCAGTGTGGTGTGGTTGGGGGTAGGAGCATTGGTTAGAACAGAAGGTGCTGGTGTTGGAGCTGGGTCAGGCTGGCGGGGCAGACAAGGACCTGGCCACAGGTCGCTCTGAGGGGTCATGGGCAGTGGGAAGCCAGGGAAGGGTGTTGAGCTGGGGAGTGGCAGAGTCCGTTTTGCTTTAGAAGGAGCTCCCTCTGGCTCCCCGTGGAGGGCCAGCTGGAGGAGCAGAGACCAGTGATGTGGATGTTGCAATAGTCCTGGCCAGCAAGGATGAGCTCAGAATGAAGGCAACAGCAGTGGGGAGAGAATAAAGTCATAGGATCTCATGGATGAGGGAGAGGGAGGAGTCCAGGTGCTGCCCACATCTGTCCCCAGGAATCAGGTAGGTGGTGTGGCCCTTCACTGGGCGGGGCGCCTGGGCCTGGCAGGGCTAGTCATCCCATCTGTGGACTGCTGGGACAATTCTCAGCTGCAGTGGTTAGCAATAAGGCCACTGGCCGGGGAAGAGGGAAGAGGGTCTGGGAGGACTACCAGGACAAGGAGGGGCTCAGAGGGAAGCTCTGGGTGAGGCAGGGAGAACCCAGAGCCAGCAGGGGCGCATGTCAGGTGGGCCGGTGATGGCAAGCTTGGAGGGCAGCAGGGAGGAGCAGTTGCACTTGGTGACAAGATCCCCAGCACCCATCCCTCCATCCGTGGAGGACTGGGGACAGAAACTGGACTAAAATGGGTGCTGGAGAGAGTGGGTAGTAACAAAATAGGGAATGGGAAGTGTAGACAACTCTAAGAAACTTGGCTGCGGACAAATGAAGAAAGCTGGGGTGGGGGTCCAAGAAGGATATTTTTCATTTTAAGATGAGAGGGAAATGAGCCTGGCTGGTGTGGCTCAGTGGCTGAGCACCGGCCTATGAACCAGGAGGTGACAGTCAGATTCCTGGTTGGGGCACATGCCCAGGTTGCTGGCTCCATCCCCAGTGGGGAGCGTGCAGGAGGCAGCCGATCAATGATTCTCTCATCATTGATGTTTTTATCTTTCCCTTGCCCTTCCTCTCTGAAATCAATAAAAATATATTCAAAAAATGAGAGGGAATTGAGTGTAGTGATGTGCTAAGGGCTAGGAAGCATTTGCCATGGGCAAGGTCTCTGTGTCCAGAGGACACCCAGCACTCAGTGGACAGTTTTTGGATAAGGAAGCAGGCACAGATGTCAGGAGCAGGCTCAAGCATCACATAAGCCCCTTCGTTTTAGGGACAAAGGGAATAGAAGGCCAGCTGAGCAGGGGCGGGGTTGTGGATGGGGGCAGCATAGGGTAGGACTCTCCATGGAGCAGCTTGTGTGCTTGGGTTAAATGGGGGAGCACCACCTGCACCTCTGACACTCCCACCCTCTCCATCACCCAGGAGCACACGGAATGCTGGGAGAGGGCTGAAAGACACTGCTTGCTGCGTGGGATAGGGCAGGAGTGTGGGTTGCAAAGGGGTCAGGTGGAAGCCTGGGGCCCGGGCCCTGCCCAGCCTACCTCTGACTCTGCATGCGACCAGGAGCAGCCCCTTCTGCCCCTTGAAGCCCCCACTTCCCCGCCTGCAGAATGGGGACTTGGTGTCAGCCTGCTGCCAGAGGGGTGCGAGGTGGCGCTCCAGGAACCTGCATCTCCGACCTGTGGGGGTCTGAGAAGTCAATCCTGTATGAGCCCAGACACCTCAAGTTCTGTAACACAATTTCTGTATTGCCACCAGGGATGGGTCCAGCAGACATCTCTTCCCTCAGAACCGCTCTGTCTGCCCATCCCAGCTGCCAACTCTGCTTTCCTCCCTTTTCCCCATCAACTCTGGGCACAGCCAGCCTCGAACACGTCCCAAGTGAGCACTTGGCCGGCGGGGCCGTGATTCATGCCCCTCCAGCAGGCTTCGTGGCTAGCCTGCCCGCCAGAGTATGCAAGACATTCCTGGCCTGGCCTTGCTCTCAGGATTAGCGGGGCGGGGGCGGCTGGGGCTGGGGGAGACAGTGTTCTCCGTCTTCAGCCAGGCACGGGGCATTCAGGCACGAGCAAGTCTGAAGTGGCCGCCAAGCTGGCCAGCGGGGGAACATCATCCATAAACCAAGGCCACGTCTGGGACCCAGACAGCAGGGCTGGGTGGGGATATTCAAGGAACGCCGCCACCTGCTCCATGTCCAGGGATGAAAAAGGGCCAGGAGTCTGAGGCAGGGGAGATTGCTCACCCAACCCCCTGCCCTCTTTCCCACATGGGCCCCTCCCCACACCTGGGAGCCTGGCTCATCCCAGCCCCACCACCCAATCCCAGCTTGGCTGAGTATGAAGCCTACTCCTGGACAGAAGAGCTCAGGCACCTCCAGTCTCTCTCCAGTCCCCCCCCCCAACCATGTTCCCTCTCAGGGATGTGCCTCCACCCTCAGACCATCATGTCAGAGCAAGATATGCCTCTCTAAAAGCCATCCTCCCAAGGCAGGGCTGTGTACACACATGCACACACATAGACACACACAGGTACACATAGACACATATGCACACACAGACACAATGCATACTCACAGACACACAGGCACACACAGAGACATATAGGTACATGCACACACAGACACACACGCACACAGAGACACAGGCACACACAGAGATACATGCACAGACACACATGCACACACAGGGACATGCACACACAGAGGCACACACAGGTGCAGACACGCATGTGCACACACATATGCACAGACACACATGCACACAGAGACACACACGTGTACGCACAGACACATATGCACACAGAGAGACACACAGGTACACAGAGACACATGCACATACACGCACGCACACGCACACACATAGACACACACAGGTACACACCGACACATGCACGTTGGACCAGTGTCCTAGTACAGGGCCTTGTCCCCCTCAAACCATCACCTCAGACCTGGGCTGTAACTCCCCGCTCAGACCAGGATCCCCGGTCTTGTCTCTCCCCCAAGAGGGATAGGAGGGGTGGGATAGGGACTTTGGACAGCGAAAGAACAGAGATGAAGGAAGGTGCCAAGTGAGGGTTCTCCTGGTCCCTGGAGGAATCTATGTGCCAATGACCAGGATAAGCAGTTTCTGACTCGGGGCAAGAGGCCTGGGCTAGACTGGTCACTGAGGGGAGGCTTTGTGGTGAGGCGACTCTGAAGAGGGTCTCTGGGCCTGTGGGCAGGGAGGGCTGTGCCGGGGCGGCTGGCAGCAGTTTTGCATCTGGTGGGGGCAGCTGTGCCCTCTCCACAAGGCTGTGGCTGCATGCTGTGAAATGCCTCAGCTACCTTCTCCAGGCCTTGACGTCTGTCCCCGAGGCAGTCCTCACTCCAGCCCTGGCCCTGCCATGCTCCTGGACCTGTCTGAGGCAGGTTTTGCTCATCTCATATGGAGAGCAGGGAGAGTCCACCCTACATCGGGATCCTTGTGGGTAGCGCGATCACATTTGTGAAGATCCCTGGCACACACACAGTTGGCATGGAATCCACCGCATGCTCTTTCCCTCGGTTGTCCATAGGTAACCCCAGGTGACAACACGGCCAAGACGCAAGAAGCAACTAATGTGAGCCCAGCCTGTCCTTCATTCCATGTCTAGCACCAAGTCCTTCAGGAAGTCACGGAGGCAACGCAGACTGGTGGGTCAGAGAGAGAGCTGGCCGGCCTTGGGAGGGCAACCATAGTGGCCCTGAGGGAAGGACGGGTCCCCTTCCCCAGTAACTAGAATCCCTGGCACCTCAGGGCTTCCTCAGGGGTCCGTTCTCACCCCAGAGGCTGAGGGTGGACAGTCCAAAACAGAGGCCCCGGGTTCCTGCCCTGGCCCCTGCTGGAGAGGGAAAGGGGCCTCAGCCCCACCCAAGTGGGGATGGATAAGGGACAGAGGCCAGAGGTGACACGGCATGCTTCCAGTCCCAGTTCATTTCTGGGCTAAGCCCTGAGACCTCTCCCCACAGGGCACCCAGCCAAGCCCCTCGGATACTGGGCCAGATCCGGAGGGCAGCTCAGCCCAGGGACAGAGCTCGCTCCCTGTTCAATCCTTAAAAGTCCATTGGACTGAGCGCTACTCCCACTGTGGAGGGGCCTGTGTGCAGGGGCTGCATTCCCAACGTGCCACAGAGGGGGAGCTGACGGGCCGTCTCCCCAGAAAACGCCTGACTCCAAGCCAGATCCCAGGAAGAGACCACAGCTCAGGCCCTGGAGTGGCGGGGAAGGGGGCTGTGCAGTTAAAATTGGACAAAATAAGAGGGAGGGACAGGGAGGCGAAGGGAGCTCAGAGAGAGAGAAGAGGCTTAGTGGGTTCACTGAAGGGGAGGGAGGACCTCGGAGAAAGGGTCCACATGAGTGTGCTCAGCTAGAGACCCAGGCCCTGCCGCCTCCCTCTCAGCAGGCTTCCTCTTGGCGGCTCTGCCACACAGCTCTCGCTGACCCTCTGGCCTCCTGCCTGCTGAGCCTGACCACACTACCTGGGCCCTCTCCATCCAGAGCCTCAGTGAACTCCGGGACAGATGGTCAAGGTTGGACCCTCTCTGAGGACATCTGGAAAAGACCTGGGCAGTCGAGCGAGTGGGAGTGGGCTCCGGGCCCTGTTGACAGGCAGAGAGGCACAGGGGCCCCTCCCTGGAATTGCCCTGGGGAGGGAGGGGCACAGGCTGAGAACCAGATCACTCCGCACACAGAGACCCAAGCTGCTGTGGCTCAGCACAGGGTGTGGGCTTGGCCCCAGGGGCAGTCAGCTCCTCTGGCAGCTTGAGGAAGCCCATCCAGAAGAAGAGGCAGGACCCTTGAGCTGGGCTTGCAGGAAGAGGAAATCAGGTACAGATGCCTGGCTCTGGGGCATTGAGGGGCTGTCCAGGGGCAGGTGTGTGGCAAGGAGAAGGACACGGGAGGGCTAAAGAAGTGGACGGGCGCTGTCATGTATAGCCTGGAGAGTGTTATAGGATTTCATCTTAAAAGTAGTAATGGAATACACGAAGGTGTGTAGGCAGGAGAGACACTGTCTGGGAGAAGGTCCCCAGCATTGACATTCTCCCTGAGGAACAGAAAGGAAAGAGGGGGCTGCTGGGAGCTATTCACCGCAGGATTGCCCCCTGCCTTCTCAGGCCAAGGGACCTTCTGGACACACACACACACACACACACACACACACACACACACAGCTCATCCATGGAGGATGTTCCATAAAAGGGGGAATGGGTGGCTCATGCAGTCATCTTCAGGCTCTGTGGAGATCAAGGGTGAGACAGGCTCCCAGGCTCCAAGCTAAGCTAACAGGGCCTATGGGTCACAGCAGGACCCATTCCTCCCCACCCACCACCCAGAAATGCAAGTTGCCCTGGAAATACTGTTTAGGTACAAACACTTCTTCAGGAGATGTGCTGAGGGGAAAGGGTTGAGCAGGCCATCTGGGGAGAGGCCAGGCTGTGCGGCCGTGGAGAGAGACCCTTTCTGGTTAGCAAGTGGCCCTGGTCCCTGGGGAAGGGTGGCCAGAGCCAAATCTGCCTTTCCCAGGGCCAAAGGCAGAGTAGGGGTGAAAAGAAGAGTGACAGTGAAAGGAGAGTCCTGTACCAGGGTTCCAAGGGCAGGATTGCACAGTCTGCCCTGCTGCTGGATCTAGGCCTCAGTTTCTCTGTCTGTAAAATGAATACATTGTCCCCACGGCTCCTTTGACTCTGGTTTGCCACCTCGAATGTTCTCTGCTGCTGCCAGGGCCTCCCCTAACGGAAGAGGGATTCTAGACCCTTCCCACTCAGCCCCTTGCTAAAGCCCCCTCTGCCACCCACTTCTCTCCTCGTGGTAGCCAGTGTGAGAAGGAGCAGTTGGTTGGGTATATGGGGGTGTCACCAGGGGGCCAGAGCTGAGGAGATAGCATGGAAGGGCAGGTGAGGGAGGATTTGGAAATTTTTAGAACCTTGACAGCTGGAGCCCCATGAGTCAGTTGGGCAGATGGAAATGATTAGGGGACTGGCGGGAGGCAGGAACCAAATTAGCTCAGAGCCCTGTGGCAGGCGGCTTCCTCCCAGCTTCGAAGCCTGGGGCCGGGGAAGCCTCAGGGGCCCTGGGGCTGCTGTGCGTGTTTGGAGGCACCAAGCCAGGCTGTTTAACCAGGCTCACGGGCTGGAAGACAAGGAGGCTAGAAGCAGGAACCCCAGGGAAGAAAGCAGACACCGGGCAAGAGAAAGGCATGGGATCTAGGGCCAGGAGCCTCCTGCTATTGGCTCCTCATACCTTCTGTCCAGGGGAGGAAAGGTTCTCAGTGTCTGCTCCTCATGTCCACTTTCCCTTCCAGAGATTCTCAGACCACTCCCAGGGATAATGCAGACAGTCCCCCTACAATCCAATCCAATACTTCCCCCCGGGGGAGGCTTCTCTGTGTCCCTCAAATTGTATCTCATCTCTAGGGCAGAGGAAAGCACAGAGTAAGCCATTTTCCAAAGAATTCCATGCTAAACCATCTATCAAGCCCCTCCTGGGTCAGGCCCATGCTAGGTTCTGAGGATTTTGAGAAAAGCCCATTGAGTCCCTGCCCTTGAGAAGTATCCAGTCAAGCAGATGGCCATGGACAATCAGAGTGCCTGAGAATGAATGACCCAGCAGAGCACCTGTGGCCGCTCCCAGGACAGGGAGGCTATGAGGTGGGGCTGTGGAGAGCAGGGCCTGGGGCTGGAGAGGCTGAGAAGGAGGGTCCTCGAGGTGGGAGGGAAGCCAGGAGGAGGCAGGAGGGCACTGTACCTCACTGCTCAGCCATTCAGATTGATGAGCAGGAAGGCCCTTGTCTCCATGGAGCAGTGAGGTGGGAGGCAAATCTGAGTGGATAGAGGATCTAAGACAAGAAGAGGAAGTGAAGCCTAGCCGGCGTGGCTCAGTGGCTGAGCGTTGACCTATGAACCCGGAGGTCCCAGTTCGATTCCTGGTCAGGGCACATGCCCAGGTTGTGGGTTCCATCCCCAGGAAGGTTTATGCAGGAGGCAGCCAATCAATGATTCTCTCTCATCATTGCAGAGCCCAGCTGTGGGAGGTTCCTGACAGAGGTGAGTCCTAAGGAGGAAGGGTTGGTAAAGCAGGGGACATCCATACAGCCTGCCCCAGGGCCCTCCTGGTCCAACAACAGCCACATCAGCCAACCACATGCCCACATGCCAGCCAGCAATTCTGCAGATCACCACAGTGCTCAAACATAAGCATGACTGTGGGTGCCACATCTAGCTTTTTCCAGAGCATCTCATGGCTCCATTTCTCCTCAACCATCCTACCCATCCTCTCAGTGTTCAGCAAACATTCACTGGTAGCCACTCTCTTCCAGCCCCTGCTGGGCTCTGTGGCATGGAGGTACTGGCCTACAGAGGGAGACAGATGGAGGGTCCTGGGAGCCATAGCTGACATCTGGAAGGATGGACCATTCAACCGAGGAGGTGGAGACACTGTGGTAAAGAAGTGGCTATGGAGGTGAGTTTGGCACAAGGAGCAGGAGTTTGCCAGGCAGGAGCTGTCATGGGCATAGAGATGGGGGCTACAGGGGACCTCACAGAGGGTGCAAGGCAAGCCCAAGAAGAGTGCAGAGGTGGGCAAGGTCAGAATGTCAGCACTGAGGACCTGGAGGCATACGGCTTGTCAAAATGTTTTAAGCAGGGAGGATCTATGTTGTAGAAAGATCATACTGATGGCCGGTGAGCAGCCCAGCATAAGCCTAAACTTAGTGGCCATACATGAAAAAGAGGGGACAGACACAAGAGGGGCTTAGCAAAAACCTATAGGATTTGGTAACGGGGCATTGAGGAAGGTAGAAGGAGGCTTCTGGGAAGCAGGGTGGGGCAGAGGTGTTGCAGGTCGGGAAGGAGGCAGTGGGGGAGGAGCTGATTTGGAACCATCGCTGAGCCTTCCTAGAATCTAACGGCTTGGCAGCATCTGGGACGTCTCTGTCAGTGATGATATCCGCAAGGACCATCAGCACATAGCTAGAAACGGAAGTCTTTCATGAGGATGAAAGATCTTAAACACAAAGCCAGAGAGCTCACAATGTTCTCATGGATGTGATGGGGAGCCACTGGAGGCTCTAAACAGAAGAGTGACAATAAAATTTAGGAGAAATATTTGGGCAGCAGGGAAGAGGCTGGGGCAGAGGAAGACTGGGAGCAGAGAGACCTGGATGCAGGTGATGACAGTGAAATGTCCCCCCAGAGGCCAGGCCCACAGAAGTGGCCAGGGTAGGTGTCATAGAGCAGGCCTAGGAAGCAAAATGATCTAGGCATATGGGTCACAGTGGATTTCACTTTTTTTTAAGTTTTATTTATTTTATTTTATTTTTAAATATATTTTTATTGATTTCAGAGAGGGAGAGATAGAAACATCAATGATGAGAGAGAACCATTGATTGGCTGCCTCCTGCACACCCCCACTGGGGATCAAGCCAGCAACCCAGGCACGTTGCCTTGACTGGAATTGAATCCGGGACCCTTCAGTCTGCAGGCCGACGCTCTATCCACTGAGCCAAACTAGCTAGGGCTGGATTTCACTTTTTACATAAGTGGTGTCTGGGCAAGGTGAGTCATACATTATGCTTATGCTGATGCTTTATGTCAAATCCTATTTTAAATTACTCAATCCAAATTTGAAATTAGCCCTAGCCCCGTGGTCGGCAAACGGCAGCTCGCGAGCCACATGTGGCTCTTTGGACCCTTGAGTGTGGCTCTTCCACAAAATACCACGGCCTGGGCGAGTTTATTTTGAAGAAGTGGCGTTAGAAGAAGTTTAAGTTTAAAAAATTTGGCTCTCAAAAGAAATTTCAATCTTTGTACTGTTGATATTTGGCTCTGTTGACTAATGAGTTTGCCGACCACTGCCCTAGCTGGTTTGGCTAAGTGAATAGAATGTCGGCCCTCGGACCCAAGGGTCCCTGCTTCAATTCCAGTCAAGAGCACATACCTCAGTTGCAGGCTCGATCCCCATGCAGAAGGCAACCAATCGATGTGTCTCTCTCACATCCCTCCCTCCATTCTCTCCACAAATCAATGGGAAAATATCCTCAGGATTAAAAATAATAAACGAATAAAATCTTTTTAAGAAAATAAAATTTGTTACAAAGCTACAATAATTGCCCAGCCAGCATGGCTCTGTGATTGAGTGTCTACCTATAAAGCAGGAGGTCACAGTTTGATTCCTGGTCGGGGCACATGCCTGGGTTGCAGGCTTGATCTCCAGTGTGGGGTGTGCAAGAGGCAGCTGATCAGTGACTATCTCGCATCATGTATGTTTCTATCTCTCTCCCCATCTCCCATCCTCTCTGAAATCAATAAGAATATATGTAAAACAAAACAAAACAAAAAAGCTACAATAATCAAGACAGTGTGATACTGGCATAATCAAATAAGCCATTACATTTATGGTTAATTGATTTTTCACAAGGGTGCCAAGGCCATTCAATGGGGAGAGAAGAATCTTTCAACAAATGGTGATGGGACAACTGGATACACACATACAAAAGAATGAAGTTGGACCCCTACTTCACATCATATACAAAAATTAACTTTAAATAGATTGAAGACCTAAATAAGAACTAAACTGTAGGACAAAAGAAAACATAGAGGTAAATCTTCATGACCTCAAATTTGGCAATGGTTTCTCAGCTATGACACCGAAATCACAAGTGACAAAAGAAAAAGATAGATGCCCAGCCGGCGTGGCTCAGTGGTTGAGTGTCAACCTGTGAACCAAGAGGTCAAATCCCCAGAGTGCGGGGTGCAGGAAGCAGCCAATCAATGGTTCTGTCTCATCATTGATGTTTCTATCTCTCCCTCTTCCTTCCTCTCTGAAATCAATAAGCATGTTTTTAAGTGAGAAAAAAAAAATAGATAAATTGGATTTCATCAAAATTAAAATTTGTGTTTCAAAGGACAATATCAAGAAAGTTAAAAGAAAATTCACAAAATATTTGCAAACATATTTCAAATAACTGAAAAGAATATGTTGTATAAAAGACTCCTCTTGGAAACTTCTTCATGGCGGGCGTGGAAGGGGGAGACCCTTCCCAATATGCAGAGTGCAACCATTCTGCCCTGTCCTTCATGGAGTAAGTTTGCCCAAAGGGGATCTGCCCATATAGGAAATTAGGGAAATGAAAATTGGAGGAGGATGGGAAGAAGCAGGGACCCTTGTCCCCAGGGCAGCCACAGTTCTCTGGGAACTTGCTCACAAATTCCCCAAATTCTCCCATATTAATTTTAGAACAAGTCTTCGAAACCCGAGGAGTCTAGGGGACGACCTGGCGCCAGTTCGGGCAGCTCTCAGAAAGGGGACAGTGTGAGGGAGAGGATGTCTGGCCTGGCCTCCTGTCCCAGCCAGGCCTCATCCATGGGAAGGTCATGAGAGGCACGAGCCAGGGACAAGCCCCGTGCAAGGCGTGGGCCCAGGCAATGGGCCAGAAGGTCCTAGGGCCTGAGGTCTCAGTTCCCACTGACATCAGTGCAAGGTGTCAGGGGGCCTGATTCATCAGGGCCGGGGCTCGGGGCCAGCCCTCTCCTGGGGGGTGAGCATAGCAGAGGTATGAGACAGCCCCAGCCAGGCAGGAGGCCCTGGGCTGGGCTGGACACGGTGACTGTTTTTATAGAATTAGCAAGTGGGACCTGCCACAGGGGGAGGTGGAGATGTCATTGTCCTGGATTCCAACAGGCGCCCCCCCTCACCCCCGCCCAACCGCTTCTGATTCACAAAATTAATTCCAATGGCTAGAGAGAGGAGCCTGTCAGCGGGGCCAGGGGGTCATAAACACGGGAAATATTAATAGCTCCAGCCAGGCTGCCTGGGGGGCTGGGGGGCCTGCCAGAGGGACTGACTTATTTAGTCTCCTCATTAATGATGTGGAAAGAGGAGAGTTTACCCAAGCCTGGGCGGATGCTGACCTACATCAGGGCAGGGATTGCCCAAGCTGAGGACAGACTACGGGGGTCCGTCCAGGGCCTCATTTCCCCCAGAAAGGATTCCTCTTTGCCCTGCCAGTGTGCCCCTGGCCACACAACCCAGCCAGATGTGAGTAGGTACACCAGTGAGGATGGCCCTCCTTTATGTATAGGGGGCTCACAGGTGACTCGTGTGAGCACATGAATACACGCACACCTCTGCACATTGCTGACAACAGGACAAGATGTACCTTCTCTCTCCAACGAGGAGGGCCCAACCTGGGAATGTGGGACCAAGCTGGGGTACAGAGTATCGAGCCACTTCCAGAGGTGCATGCTGACCAGGTGAGGATGTACTCCTTCCAAAGAAAGGCCCCTAGCCCTTCCTCCCAACCTCATTCTGCATTTAATCAAGTCTCAGGATACTCAAAACTGGGAGCTCAAGAAAACCTGATTCGTGCATGTGCATGCAAACACACACGCACACATCTTGCTACATCTCTGAAACGCACTCTCCCACACACGTAGCTGGGTCCACTCTGTGCATAGCCCATCTCACTAAAGGGAACAGAAATCAGTGCAGTTGGTACACTCTGCCCCCTCCCAAGACCCTTAGATCCTGAGAATATTATTCCAAATAGACCTCAGGGCCCTAGCATCAGGGGTCACAGACAAAGGAGTTTGTGAATAGAGACAGCTGGGAAAGGGTTTGCAGAGAATGGATTCACAGGCATGCCCAGGGCCCATTGTAGACAGGCTGGGAGACACCCCCCCTCCCCCCAGCTGCATGGCTCTTAGCTGCCAGCGCAGGGACAGACACAGACTGGCTGGGACTGGCAGCAATAGGGCTGGGAGCCTGCCGAGTCCCGAGCTGGAATGAAGGAGAAACCTGTCCAGCAATGAGATCAAGGAGATGGCACCAGTGTCTCCCCAGGGAGCTGAGCTCCGCGTCCCAGGACATTCCAAACTCTACGAACAAAACATGGGGTGGGAGGCCGGCCAGGCTGGGCCTGTGCCAGGTGGCCCCCCACCCTTCCCATCAGCAGGGGGGCCTGCCCAGCAGTGGGACCGGCTGGGAACATAGCATGAGCTGCTGGGAATGCTGCCCACACAAGTCGCCTGGGGACGCAGCGTCCAGACACCTGCCACGTTCCCTCGGCAGGGTGCCACGTGCGGTTATCTGCCCAGTCTCCTCTGAGCCGGGCCGTGTGTGGAGCGCTGTGGACCGAGCCGGGACATCCACCTGCAGGACGCTGTTCCGCTCGGCACACTCCTCCAAAGCCATAACGACTACATTTAATAACTCCTGGAGGAAAGTCAGGCCTGGCAGGTTCCCCCTGTTGTGTAGGAAACGGGGGCCCAGTGTGGAATTTGGGCTACACAGCTATCGAGGGGGCGATGCAGATTCTCACCCAGGACTGCTGCCTCCCAAGCTCTTTGAGCTCCACTTTGTACAGGCAGCAGGAGGCCACGGACCCTGGGCTCCATCTCCCTGGCCAAACCCTAATTCCAAAGCAGAGCCTCAAAAATCAGCAAGTTCAATACCTTTGCTCTATAAATAGGTAAACTGGGGCCAAAAAAAAGACAAACACTTGCCTGAGTTCAGAGGACACTAGAGGTAAAGGTGAAATTCTGATGATGTTCACAGGAACTATGCCAGGAAGCTGCTTCCAAGGCAGAGGGACAGCAGCCAGTGTCCATGGCGCAGAGGTTGGGGAACAGAGGGGAAATCATGATGGTTTCCTGGAAGAGGTTTTCTCCCCAACAGTCCGCTAAGCAGCCAACTCAAATGACCCTAGGTAGAGACAGTGATATATCAACAAAAGAAAAATTGCAAAGGAGAATCAGAGACCATTGGGGTGAGTTGTAACGGCATGTGTGACCTTGGGACTGTCCCTTCCCCTCTCTAGGCCTCCTTCCCCCTCCAGTCTCATCAGTACACTGGGGCAAAGGATGCTGGTTCCCACTGTGATTTGCCAGCTCCTACGCTCGTGGTGCAGTGCTCTGAAGTCTAGCCCAGGGCTGCCCAGATACTGACCATCACTTAGAAGACCTCAAGTTCTGGTGCAGTGCCTGGGGAAGGCAGGGGGCAGGTTGCCCCAGCTTAGCTGAGATGTGAGGCCTGGGGAAGAGCAGGGTAAAGGTTCAGAGTTATGAGTAGTGCTGGCAGACGCTGGAGGAGCAATGAATGAACAGGGAATAGAAAGCATGGGTGTGAGTGGCCAGCATCAGCAGCTTGGACCATATTCCATAAATGATAGGAAACTGAGAGAATTAAGTAAGGCAAGGTCATGGTCAGATTGACCATGACATGGGAGACAGTGTCTTAGGGAAGGACGCATCTATGTAATCCAGCAGTGGCCATGAGGCTGCAGCAGAAATCGACTCAGAGGTGGATTCTTTCTCTTCCATCCATCCTGGACTGTGGGCTCCTCAAAGATAAGAGAAGGGTCTGGTCCCCAGGGCAGGCATCAGGAGGCAGGGTGGGCCTGATGGGCGTGTCCTCACCCTGAGGGAGCCTGGCCATCACAGCCCTCTGCATGGAAGGGCCATCTCTGGGCGGGACCAGGTCATGCTGACCGAAGGCACATCTGGCTCCCCAGGCTCCTCCCAGGGGCCACAGCTGGCAGTACAGAATGGTTCCCAGAAATTATGGTTCAAACGTCACATGAAAGAAGACAGAGCTTCAAGGAGGAATGAATCATTCATCCTGGCCCAGCAAAGGCTCACTGAGCACCTACTATGTGCCAGTCTTGGGCTGGTGTGGGGGCAGAGATTATGGGATGCCCAAAGATCCATAAGCCATGGAGCCCCAGGGAGACTGGGCAGTGGGCACTTTCCTGGGGGAGGACCTGGAAGATCATGACCTTGGCTGGTGTAGAGGAAATGGGAGGAGGAGAAGGGGCAGGAGGGCCAGTGGCTGGAACTGCTGGGGACAGTGGAGAGCATGAATTCATGAGTCTGCAAGTGAGTGGGAAGTGGGGAAGAGGGGGGAGAGGGCCCAGTAATACAGTCCAACTCAGGACTAAGACGGTTACCCCAGAGCCCACCTTCCCCCAAAACCGCCCGTCTTGTCAGGTTTTGGTGGAGACACAGAAGCAAAGCTATGGGCCATTTTCACCTTCTAAAAACCACAGACATCTGACTCTGGACCCCAGAGCCAAATTTCTGGGAGAGACAGAGGCCCTGTGGGCGCTTCGCCTGACGTCAATTGGGGCTTCTCTTTTGTGTCTGCGGCTTTGACAGGAGGAGGCCAGATTAGGGGGCTAAACTGAGAGAGCAAGAGAAGGACCAGAGGCCAAGCATGCCCCTATCCTTTTGACCTGTCCTCCCCATGCAAAGCCCTGGTCAAGGCTGTTTGGCCACCCTGCTGATGAGCAGGGCAGGTGTCAGTTACTGGACAGAGGCTGGGAGCATCTGAAGTCGGCGCCAGAATTGGGACCCCTCACCCAGCCTCATGCCTGGGCCCTAACGTTAAAGCCACACCCCATGAGGGCTGGGAGGCTTCCTTTGACTACCGAGGTGGCGCCATTGGCCACTAAGGGACAGTAGGTGCCCCCTTGGCTACAGACCCCCACTCAGTGGGCTCAGAGGAAGGTTTGTCGTGCTGCCCTTCCTTCCTCCCCGTGCCCATTCCAGGCCCTCCCTCCAGGCCAGAGCTCTGGCAATGGCCCCCAATTGCCTTCCCACCTCCAATGCTCTTGACACAGCTGCCCTCACTGCCAAGACCAAGTTTCTGCAGTATGGCCCAGCTCTCCGACACCGAGCTTCTTGGGCAGGGAAACAGGTGGAGAGGGCTGGGAGGCTACCTGGTACGCCCTGTATCCCCAGGTCCAGCACAGCCATCAAGACACATTTTGCTGAAGAGAGAACTAGACTGAAGTGCCTTCTCCACCCGCCAAGCCCAACTCCAGCCCTCATTCTGCCTTTGGGCCCCCTTATGAGGCTTTAGTAGTCAGGGACCAGCTGGGGGGTGGGAGGGGTGGCAGGGGAGAGACAGTGGGGAAAGGACAAGAATCGCCTTCGACACATTAGCTGTCTCCATCGGCCCCACACAAGGGTTCTGTCCCAGTACATACTGGAGTGCCTAATCTGACAATATGAACCTCAAATCCAGAGTGACCCCAACTGAACATGACCCCAAATTGAATCCCAACTCCACTCCCAGACTGAACTCCAAGCTGAAATACAGGCCTACCCTTGAGCCCAAATCAGATTGAGCTCTGACCCTAATCCCAATCCCAGGTTAAAACCTGATCCTCACCCCGACCCTAGACTGCATCCTCAACCTGACTCCAAAGCAGAGTCCTGGCCAAGAATAAACAGCCTGGGAAAGCTCTTAAGATACCAGGTCCCTCTGAATTGGAGGGTCATCCAGCTGTGGGGAATAGAGAGATAGTAGAAGCCACTGATATATTGTGTCATCCTGGCCATCATCACCCTCCCTGGCCTCAAATTTATCAAATCATTGAGCCTGCCTGCCTCTGTGCAAGTTGATGGGATGAAAGAAGGCCTGGGGCCATAGCCAGTTTGGCTCAGTGCATAGAGCATTGGCCTGGGAACTGAAGGGTCCCATGTTTGATTCCGGTAAGGGACACATACCCGGGTTGTGGGCTTGATCCCCAGTGGGGGTTGTGTGGGAGGTAGCCTATCAGTGATTCTCTATCATCATTGATGCTTCTATCTCTCCTCTCCCTTCCTCTCTGAAATCAATAAAAATATATTTAAAGAAAGAAAGACTAAGAGAAAGAAAGCCTGGTAGGGCCATCCTGGAGGGGATACTGGACCCGTACACCACCTGCATACAGGTCTTTCAGGAATAGTGGCCTGGCCCTGGGGGCTCCTGTTCCAGAAGGGACTGAGAGCTGGCATTGAGCCTTCCTCCATGAGATGCTGACCATGCCTGGGTGGACCAGGGCCACAGTCTGCAGAGGGTACAACTGTACAGGGGGCTAGAGCACAGGGGCCAGGGGCTCAGCAGTGCAGGAGCCCCCAATCTCTGGGCCTCGCCTACTAGTAGGAGGTGCAGGGTGTAGAGAAAGCAGTCCAAGTTCTTAGGGTTGGCTGAGTATTGCAGTACCAGTTTGAGGGGCCACTCCTCCTCTCCCCAGGTGCCTTCTAGTCCCTGAAGCCAGGGTCAGGGCCCTGGGGAGGCCTACCTGAGTGCCCTCCCACATTGCCCCGGTCCCCGGCCTTGTTTCCCACCTCACTGTGAGAACATGCACTTGCAGCCGCAAAGAGATCAGCATGAAGGAATGTGCTGTCCAGGAGCCAGAGGACAGGATGGGCCTGCTGGAGAGGGATTGAGCGAGGAGAGCTCGGGAAGATCGGAGCTGGGAAGGAAAACAGAGATGTGCCTTGGCATCGGGCCAGGCAGCACCGGCCCAGCCATTGTTTCCAGCCCCACAGGTCAGGTGCATTAGGCCCTCTGCCAAATCCCAGCCTCTGCTCAGCGTGGCCCCAGACTTCCCCTAGGCTCACCTGCCTCCCTCCTGTCCCAGACCCTGACCTCTAGAAAGAAGACAAACCTTGTCCTCCGTAGCCCCAACCAACTCCTCGGACCTCTGTCTCTTGGCACATCTCCCCTCCCCCCACTGAGATCCAGGCCCTTCCCCAAGTCTTATTCTGTCCAGACCTCCCTTGTGGGAGGAAGCTTCTGGTTTCAATGGCCTGATAAGCTAGTCCATATGTAGACCTTAATAGCTGATAATGGCTTAGACCTGTGCTCTCAAAGTGTGGTCTCCAGACCAGTAGCATCAAAATCATCTGGAAATTTGTTAGAAATGCAAATTATTGGGCCCCTTCCCAGACCTACTAAATCAGCAATTTATGGTTTAACAAGCCCTGCAGGGGCTTGAGATACTCACGTTTGAGAACCACTGACTTAGAGTGTGACCCTGGTCAACTCCACAAACGTTGATAGAAATAATAAGTAATTGAACGAATGAACAAGCAAGTGGATGAGTTTCAAGAGGTCTGGTGTTATCCCCAGGCTTGAGTAGAATGGTTTTTTCTTGCTGTCCAATCCCCAGGGACAGTTGAGATCTGCAGACTGAACCAGAGAAGGACTGTCCAGCTGGACTCCCTCTGAGATGGAGTAGGCTCTCAGGCACTCTCACCTACAAATAGCCCATCCAGTGGGTCAGGCCTGGAGCCTAGACAGACTCAATGTGGACCAACCAGTTAATGGGAAGGGGAGGTCCAGGAGGTCAATGGGATGTAGTGACAGGAGTCTGGGACCTGGAAGCCAGGCAGTAAGGCAGAGTTATGGAAATCCAGAGGCAGGCAAAAAGGTCCCGGCACGCGGACTCTCAAGTTTGGTCCAGGACTCTCAAGCTTGGGAAGAAATGACTAGAGGGACCATGGGAGCAAAACTGAGCCTTCATTACTAGAACTAGAACACAAGATTGGATACCAAGCACCTGAACATTTCAGAAATACCCTACAGAGCCTGGGGCAGAGCTGAGACTACCAGTGTGGTCCACAAACTCCAACTGTGGGGAGGGGACAGAGAGCTGCAGGGTGAGAACCAGCATGTTCTGAGTCTTGGTAACATATCCCAAAATCTGGTCTTAATGCTAGATCTCCGTTGATGCTGGGATCGCCCTTTCCAGAACTTCACACCAGCTTGACGAGGGAAGCCCTCCAGCTTCCCAGCTGCCTGGGTATTACCCAACCTTGGCCATAGTTGACTGAACAAGTCATGGTTTTTCAGAACAAGTTAAGAGAGATGAACAAGGTCTGTCCTGACCTACTTGTTCTGTCCACCTGCCAGCTCATCTCCCATCAGTGCCAAGGAAGAGAGGACAAGTCCTGTGGCCAGACCTCCGCTCTGACACCACAGAACCTCCTGTGGCCAACTTCGTCCAGTGTTGGAGAAGAGAAGCATCTTCAGCCACAGCTGCCATTTCTCCCTGAGGTGTCCTCTAAACCTGTGTGGCCCATAGAATGCCCCCATGTCCTGAAGGATCCCATGGGGAAAATGCTGCATACCAGGGTCCCTTCCTAGAAGATCAAAGTCCCTATTAACAATTAAAGGCTCTGAGAAGTCCTGCAAGAGAGCAGCCTGTCTGACTTTGTTGACTCCAATATTTCCCCAGCTTATTGGACCCAGAACCTTTTTTTTTTTCCTCTCCCAGAACAATATTCCATGGAAAGCGGCATTGCCCTCTGCGATCTTGATACAGATGGGCTTCTTTCTGGTGTTCCTGGGAAGCAAGAAGAAGTAAGGGGAGTGTCTCCTTAAAAGGCCCTGGGACAGAGACAGCAGGGACTCAGGTGATGCACAAGAGCTCAGCATGGACATCCGTCTCTCAACCTATAGAAGACTCTATCTCCAGAGCCACTGTCCCCAAAAAAGGTGTCATTCAGTCAATGCCTCTGAGGAGGGGCGTGCTTTACTGAGAGGGGAGGTTGAGTGCCTGCTGCTCATGGAAGAGAGAGGCATAAACAGGCTGGAGGACCTGGCCAGCAAAGGAACAACTGGCATCTCCCAGCATCCCCCAGGGGAGGGTTAGCCTCATCCTTTCGTTGGACTTGAACCAAGGACCAATTCATGTCTCTACCTGACTACCCAACCCTGCCCAGTTGGACTCCCCATCCTGTCTTCTCCCAGTTCTTCTGCATCTCCCAGGACCTGGAACAGCTTCCCAAGCTCCACCTGTGAGCTTTGGGGCTCCTGTTCCCTTTCAGGTGAAGGGGAGAGAAACCCTGCTACAGTTCCCTCCCTCCTGCATAGACTCTTGGCTGCCGTCTAAAGCCAGACAATACAGGGAAATGTTTGCACCCAAACAACTCCGAGGCTTCAGGAACTGCCCGACCCTGCCCAGGAAAGCAAACTCCTGCAGCTCCACCCTGCTGCCCCCTCGGTCTGGGACCAACGACCAAAGCTGGAGGGGTGGCCCAGCAGAGAGGTCACCAGAGCAAAAGGGGTCTTAACCTCCCCAGTGTGGTGAGAGGGAGCTCAGTGGCCTCCCTCTAGGGACGGGGGCTTTCCTGCCTGCCTATGTCAGCAGGGAGCTCTGTCCCTGACTCTGGGTTACACAAAAGCCAGATTGTCAACATTTATCTGGAGAGCATGGCTCTGGATTAATCTGTCCTGGAGATAATGAAAATAGCACTTTGATGTGATTTGAGAAATGTATTAATTCATTCAACAAGCATTTGCTGCTCTTGGGTTTAGGGCCAAGCCCTGTGCCCGGCACTGGGGATCATGGGGTGGATCAGCCCCCATCCCACCCTGGAGAAGCCCCCAGTCTAGGGCAAGAGATGGACACCCAAAATGGAACATGAGGGCAGGAAAGGGGACCTCCTCTGCTCCAGCTGAAGTTCCTCCTGAGAAATGCCAGCCTGGTGTTGGCTAAAGTAAGGGATCGTGGGGTCGGTGAACACATGGGTGGGACGGGCTGGGGGCCCATCACCAAACGCACCCACAGCCGTGGCCACTGGCTCAGGAAGCCACAGGGTCAGTGCAATTTGTAAAAGCAGAGGTCCCGGTCCCCATGTTTGATAAAGACTGAAATGCCTTCTGGCGGCTCCCCTCCCAGCAGCCCTTCCCATCCGCTCTGATTCTGCCCTTGCCAACCCCAACACAGCCCTGAGGTGAAGAACTCCAGGTGCCAGCCAACAAATGCTGTGAAAAGCAACAAGAAGAAAAAGCAGACTAGCTTCTCCTTGATTGTTGCCACACACACGTCCACACGTGACATTCCTGTGCTCGGACCTCTGGGTGCATCAGCTTCCTGGTTCCAATGGTGGGGGGTGGGGGGAGAGAGTCAGTGACCCCAGACCCCAAACTCGGCCCCACTTGCACAGCGGCCTGCCCCTTCTTACTACCGTTGAGGAAACCAAGGCTGAGAGCAGAGGAGTGGGGAAGATAGAGGGGCAGGCTGCTGGGGACAACTCAGGTCACGGCAGCCAGCCTGCTTGTCACAGCCCCTCACGCCCACCTCAACCAAGTGCCAGAGACTGTGTGTTTTTGTCTTTCTTGCAGGGGGGAGGGGTGCGGCTCACAGCCTTGAGTGATGAGTTAAGTGACAATGAATTTGAACCACATGGAGCTCAGGCTTAAGGGGAAAGTGTTTTGGTGAAACACAGCTGGGATTTCATCAGTCCCCACCCCCCAGACAGTACAAAAATAGTGCGGGCCAGGCAGGCTCTGACCCACAGGCCTGGCCCAATTTCGCCACCCCCTATCCTGGAGAGGCTCAGAGTGGCCTCTTTCCCTGAATCTGGGTTTCGTAATCTTTCCTTGTTGTTTTGGTCGCCTGTTTGTTGACTGGCCTGGTTTGTCTGGGAGCATTTACTCCCTCACGAGGATCCGCTCTTGGCCCTAAAGAGAGGGTAAGGCAGGAAGACCCTCTCTCTGTTGGTAATGAGGCCCGTGGGAGCCTGTGTGAGAGGCCAGAGCTGGGCTGCCTGGGAGCTGCCCAGGAGGGGCTGTCAGTCCCAGCCTGGGGACTAGTCGGGAGCCCTGCTGCCTCGGGAGGGCTGACGGGCACTGGGCACTAGGTCGAGAAGCAAGAGCTGGGAGGTCCCCTCAACACTGCCACTCCAACCATTCCTCGGAGGGGAAAACTGAGGTCAGAGGCAGCAAGTGAGTGATCTGAGGCACCTGGTTAACAGCACAACCAGGAATCACCCCAAGCAAGGACTTCTGCTTCCCGGGTCAAGTCTAGCACCAAAGAGGCATCCAGAGTGTTTGTGGATTGAGAGAATGATCAAAGCCATCCACCCCCAATCCTTCACTCAGAGGAAGGAAACGGGGAGACTGGGCCCCCAGACACACCTAGAAAGTCCACCCTGAGCGCCTATTAGTAATAATTTTTCTCCAGAGGTGCATGGTGGGCGCTGCTCCTGGGGCCCTCCCAGGTTTGGGATGGGGAGGGAACACTGGTTGGGCCCTCGCCAGCCTAGCAGCAGAGCCCGTGGGACAGCAGCTCCCAGAGGGAACGAGATGCACCTGCAGTGAGGCCAGGGGCTGGCTGTTGGCATGGAGAGCAAGATGACAGCACCCCAGTGAGGGGCTCGAGGCAGAGCTATCAGCCACAGCATCCCTCAGACCAGCCGATGGAGCCACTGGCCTGACAGTCCAGAGTCACATCTGGAAACCTCAGCCCAACCAGATGCCTACACCAGGGCTGGACCCTGCGTCCCGGGGGTTGGGTGACGGGTGATGGCCCTGAGTAAGCACGGCTGCAGGGCTGCAGGTGTTCCATGACCACTTGGAGAGCCGGTGTCCTATCCCAGCGTCCTATCCCAGGCTCATAGGCAGGTCACAGCCTCCCAGGTACTGACCAGAGCACTGAGTCCCAGGGAGACCAGGGCCTGGGGACCAGGACCAACACAGAGCAGTCGATCAGGCACTGGGGCTGGGTGGCAGCAGAGGGCTCTGGCTCTCCTACAGCTACCAGCTGAGCCATAGCTGCCCCATCTGCAACTCAAATAGTGTAAGGGACATCAAAGGACAGCACTGGGTGTGGGGAGGGGCATGAGAGGTCAGGAAGGGCCACAGGCAGTTCACCTGGAGGGACCACGGGAGCAAGGGCCTTCTTTGTGGTCTGAGGCAGGGTCACCGAGCCCACCTCCCCTCTCCCAGCACTCGCAACCTGGGGGTGGGCTGGGGGGAAAAGGAGGTGCTGTCAGGACTGAACCAGCAGCTTCCTACTCTCCCCAAACTCAGCAATGTAAAGTCAAGTCAACCTGGGTCTCACCAGAACCATCCTCGACTTTCTCCTCAGGCAGGGCCCCTCCACCCCAGGGAGAGCCAAGAGCCCTAGGACCACAGCACAAGGCCTGTGTCAGTCCTTCCTGCCTCAGTCTCCCCACGAAGGGTCAGGACGAGTACCTCAATCACACACAGGAAGTCTGGCCCGGACCTGGCCTTGCCCCATGCTGCCCCCGCTCTGAGGACCCTGGGACCCAGCCTGATTAGAAACCCCTGCTGGCCTGGCTGCCCTCCTGCCCTTCAGAGAGGGTTTCCGCTCCTCTCGCTCCATTGTTCTCCCCCGTGGCCCTGGGCCAGCCCCAAGGCCAGGCTGAGCCTCTGAAGCCAACCAGTTAGGGAATGGGGGCCTCAGGCCCGGCTCTGGGAACCCTGGCCCTATCCCAGAAGTTGGGGATAAGGGGTTTCTTCCCAGCCCTCTTGGCAAGGTTGGGAATTAGGGGCTCAGGATGGGGGGTGGGGGGTCGGGGTCAGCTGCCTTATCCTCTCAGAGCCTCAGTTTCTTCATAACATGGGGTGACAGAGACAGCTCCCTGCCACGGCCAATGGACTACGTGAGATGTGACATCATGGGGAAGTCCTCACCACGGTTCCCAAAATGAAGGAAGCACCCAGTGAGGGTGGATGCCCTGTTAGTGCTGGAGGGGCCGGGGCTCTGGGTGGTGGGAAGGTACCTGTGGGACAAGGAAGATCCGTCATAAAAGCCCCAAGATGATGCCAATCGCTCCAGAATGCCCTCTCCTCCTCTGCCGCTTAGCTCCTCAGGCAGCTCAGATGGCAAGAGAAGGAGAAGGAAGACCCCCCTACACACACACACACACACACACACACACACACACACACACACACACACACACACACGGAGCCCCCAGCCCTAGGCCTGGAAGCTCTGGGTGATGCTCCAGACCGTGCCTGGGCCTCAAGGCCAGGTTTTCCCTAGGAGACTGAGCATAAAGCAGATGCCTCACAGGTGCCCACAGCCCGGACTCCTGCCTTCCAGGGGAGCCAGCAGAACCAGCTGTGCCTCTGGCCAGTGAGACCCAGATATTGCAAAGCCTGTCTGTTTGCACTGGAACCCTTGACAAGGTGGAGGGCTACCCCTGGCTGTCTGCACATCTCATCTGAAGGCCTGGGGCGGGGGGGGCGGGGGGTGGGGGGGCGGGGGGGGCGTGGAACAGAGTAGCCCCTGTAACAGCCAGTTCTGCTGCTCCTCTTGGGCTCGGGACAGCAGCATCACTGTCAGCGCCTAAGGCCCATCCTTCTCTCTGCTTCGCTCTGTGCATCTCTCTCTCTTTCTCTGCTGTCTCCCCCATGCACCCTGCTTGCAAAGAGGCAATGAGGAGCAATGATTCGGGACACAGACTTTGGAGGAAGACTGGCTGGTTTGAATTCCAGCTCTACTACCCGATGCCTGAGTGGACCTTAAAGCCTCAGGTTCCCCATCTGTAAAATGGGTCTGTGATAACAACGGGGAGGCTGGAGGGAGTTAATACAAGCAAAGCCCTCAGAAAGTATCTGACCCATGGTGAATACTCAATAAATGCTAGCCCTCATTATTTTTTATTTGTGTCTCCGTCTTGTATGTTTGTTGACTCATGTTTTCCGTGGGCAGGAGGTGCAGGAGAAGATACCAAACTGTGGTTTAAAGTGCCTGTAGCTCCAGGGACTCCGGGCTGGAGGCCATGGCAATAAAGGGTTCCTTTCGATCGGGGCCAGTGATGCTCTGATAAAGCCTGACCACAGGACGCAGAACCGCGGGCTCTGTGCTCTCACTCCAGGCCTTGGAGGCTGGGCCGGCACCAGAGCTGAAACCCTTCTGGGCAGGGAGGCAGCAAGTCCCTCAGCCCAGGCCACAGGCGGGTGACACTTCTCTGCGTTCCCAGGACACTTCTCCCTCTGCTCCCTTCACCACCCTACATGCCAAATATCTGGCCTCCACCCCACAGCTCTGTGTACCTTCTGTCATAGGAGGCTCAGGGTCTGAGCAGGCAGCATCTCAGAATCCTTGAATCATGGCCCTATGGGGTTTGAGTATAGTGCTGGAAGGTTGTCTGACCCGGCCTTTGGCTTCTTGTGAGACTAGCCTCTGCTGTCTTCCTGATGGCAGGCCGCTTGGATTACCCCCACCCCCACCCCCACCCCATGACGCAGAGCTCCCTACCACAATGCAGTGATGTAGGCTCTCACATGCTCTCACCCAGGACGGTCCTGCGTCCCCAGTGAGATCATCAGGGGAGCCATAACCCCACAGGGAGGAATCAGTCCAGGACACCGCTGGGCAGGTCTCTTAGCTCAAAAGTTTGCTCCAACCCAGACCAGCCTTCTCCCTTGGCTGGCCCATGGAGTGTATCTGCCCCAGTCCACTGCCCAAGGTGGTCTTTCCCACAGATCAGCCCCAGTTCCACTGGGCATCTTGCTTTTCCAGGTTCTCTCCTCTAAGTCTGGGGCGTCAGGGGAGACAGCTGGCCCCCATCCTTCTAAACACAGATATTGGTAGAGAAGGAGGGAGAAGGAAAACAACAGCTGAGCACCTGGTGTGGAGTGGGCTTTGTGTCAGGGACCCAGTGCAGCCCCCCACAGCTGGTGGCATACCCTACAGAACCCTAGGCACGTCAGGGGAGGGGGGGCAGGCAACACTGAGGGCCCTAGAGGCTCTTTTAAGCAATGCCAAGGGACTGCGGGGTGAGTTGGTGCAGAGTGGCAGCTGTCACCACTCTTGGCAGGGGACATGTGTCTGCATTATGTCAAAACTAAGCTATTCCCAAGGCAGTCCCCAAGAGAATCCCTATGAACTGTGTCATCCAGAAAGGAAGAGTGGACCCTCTACACACAGAACCCCTCCCCAGGGCGGGAACCCCAGGCAGCATTGATTCCATACCTAGCCAGGCAGGGGGTGAGGCAGGGAGGCCACAGGGCTCCAGCCATCCAGATGTGCAGCCAGCATTCCTCTGTGAGACGGTCGGAGCAGCAGCCAGGGGCCCAGATGGGTCTCATTAACCTGGGAGCAGGCTCTTTGGGGCCCAGATGCTCTGTGTTTAGTCGGCTAGCCGGCTTTGGGCTCCAGATGTGGACCGGGGTGGGGACGGGACACAGCTCCAGATGTGTGCAGTCTGAGCAGGAGTGGCTGTAGGCTCAGCTGCAGCACCTGGGCCCAGGAAGCCTGAGGCCTTGGGGGCTGGGCCAAGAGGTCTCCCCACTCACACCCTTTCCAGCACCCCAAGCCCAGCCCACAGTCCCCAGGGCCAAGAGGGGTTCAGGATTCCCAAAAACTCTGACTCAGGAATCGCAGAGCCCAAAGGCTTATGCTCCATTGCTTGAGCCCAGGGACCTACCTGGGGCCGCACAGCCAGGGACAGACAGGAGCCCAACAGGAACAAGGAGTCTGAGGTCCCTTTAACCACAGGCAGCTTGTGGGGGACACTTGCGGGCAGATGCCTGCCTCTCCCCATCCCCACACAGATGCTCTCAGCCCCACACAATTAGGCAACCTGGACATCCTTGGCTGAGCAGAGGAAGCACTACTCTGACTTGAAGGCAGGGTCTGAGGGATGGGGCAACCCCAGGAGAATCTTGGAGGATGCAGCCTTGCCCTGTCATCACCCTAATCTAGACAGTGCTTCTCCACTTGGGAAGTGGAGGGGCAGGAGCCCAGCTAGGCTGACCGCTGACCCCCAACCCCAGGCACTCAGCTGCCTAGCTGAGGTGGTCAGAGGCATTCCCACTCACTGGGCATCCCTACCTGCCACAGTTTCCCACAGCTCCTCTGTGGGATGGGGTGTCCCCAACTCATAGATGGCAGCTCCCAAGGCCACCCAGCCAGGCCAGCCAGGCCAGGCAGGGCTAGAGGAGCAACTAGGGACCTGCCCCTGGCCTGGGCTTGTCTGGGGGCTCTGCTGGCTGGTGGCTCAATGTGGTGCCTGGAAAAAGCACTTATAAGGAACACAGAGGAGGTGCCCTCCCAGGGGCTGGCCCTCCTATCCCATAGAGCATATCTGCCCTCCCCCCCCGACCCCATGATGCGACAGACGGGAGAAACCCAGAGACCCCTGCATTGAGTCCCGAGACCTGACCCAGGGGCCCCTCACCACCCAGGGGCCTCCACCCAGGGAACTGGAAATCTCCCAGCAGCCCCTCCTCAATACCACCACCTCCTGTCCCCTCCCCACCCCCTTCCACCAGACCCTAGAAGTATTGTGAGAGATCAGGGATGAGGGCAAAGGGAAGGCCCCTTATCCTCCAACTTCAGTCCCCATGTCTATGTAGTGGCTCCAGCTCTGGACTCCAAGTCAGGAGGACATGGCAGCTGCATCGGGCAGAGGTTGGAGGTCAGGCTCCTGCAACCATGAGGCAGCTGCCAGGAGGCCCAGCCAAACGAGGCCTCTGGGTGGATAGCAGCCCCAGGACCCCAACTTAGGGCAGGGGTGAGCAGGCATGTTACCCTGTGGGGTGGCTGGGCCTCCCACAGCCTCTTCCTAACCTTGTCCTGGCAAAGCAGCCCAGGAAAGGGACAGCAGGACCAGCACAGTCTGGCCTGGGTGGGGAGGCTGGCTGGGGGAGCAGGCTGAGGCGAGGAGCACTAATAGGTTATGTCAGGCGAGTGCTCTGGGGAGGGGGCCGCGCCTCTCAGCTCTGGCAGCCCCACCTGGGGCCCGCGCCCAAGTGCTGGAGCCTGGAGAGAGAAGCTGGCTTGGGTCTGAGTGCAGGATGAGGGCTTGGAGAGGGGGCTGCTGGGCCCTGAGCAAGGAACCTAGCATCTAGCCATGATGGCCAGGAAGGCAAGAGAGGATGAGCCCCCACCCCGTCAGGCCCCTGTTGGGTGGTAAATACAGAGACCACCTTCATGGACTGGGCTCCCATGGGGAGAAGCTACAGGTTCTGTCGAAGCATGCATGTGGCTTGGCTTGGTAGGGAGCAGAGTCCTGGGGACAATCCCTAAGCTTCAGGAGGGCCCTCTCATGTCCCCCGACTTTCACTCCTGCCCAGAGCCCCACCCAGGGCTCCATCCCAAGTCAAGGACTCTGGTTCCTCACCCCATACTCTCAGTGTTCTGCCCAGGGTTTGCCCAGCAGCCCCCATCCTGCAAGCTGCACAGTGACAGCCCCTAACACTGCCTCTCCTCTGGGGTTGGGATGGTCAGGAGCGGGGGATAGGGGAAGACTGGAAAGGAGCCCCTCTCTCAGGGCTGTTGGCTCAGGACTTGAATGGGAGCTCAAAAGTGTAGACAGGGGTCTCAATGCAAGAGAGGTCAGCGAAAGGCCAGGGACTAAGCCTGGGACTGAGGAGGGGGCCCCTAGCAGTCATCACAGGGCGGCCAGGGCCCTGTGTGTCTTGGCCCAGCAGGACCCCTAGGCCGCCAGGTATGTAACAATTCCAGCCATTTCCTGCCCTATTAATGAGAAAGGGGCTGATATAAATACACGCTCAGCATAAATAAATACAGGCCAGGCCCCGGCTGCATAGCAGACAGATTGCGTGGAGCTGCTGGCCAGCCCTTCAGCCAGTTCCCCCCACCCTGCCCCCGTCCCCTCACCTCCCCCCAGCAGTCCAGGGCCCCTTCACACTCAAAGGCCTGTGACAGACAGACTGACTGCCCTCACCCTTGACCTCAGAACGGGGTCCCTGTAGCCCCTGGGGAGGTGGCAGGCCCAGGAGAGGGGGCTGGGCTCCCAGGGGCTCCCAGGGGCTCCCAGGGGCTCCCAGCACCTCCTGCACCAGGCCTGGAGCAGGTGCTGCTCATGCACAGACAAGGCAACAGCCCTGGGAGGCCCCAGGTGCTGTGCTTGTGCCTGTTCACAGGTGGGGGAACTGAGGCTCACAGGGTTAAGGAACCAGCCCAAGGTCACACAGCAAGGAGGTTGTGGGTCCAGGATTCAAAGCCTGAGGCTTTCTGATCTCAAGGCCTCTGATCTGCCCACTGTGTGCAAGGGGCAGATTCTCTGCCCTCCCTTCCTCTCCAGCCCCAGGACTCCAGGGTCCTGGGGAGGCCTGGGAGGACTTACACTCAGGGCCTGGACGCATATGTTTCATGGAACCAGATCTCAGCTCCTGTAAGGGCCCTGCACACGCAGGCCTGGCGCCTCCCCAGCCCCAGACCAACACCTAGCTAGGGCGTTCAGGACATTGAGGTCTCTCAAATGCTAACTGTCTCATCAGAGATCACCTGGTCACCCCACACTGCACAGACGTGGAAACTGAGGGCCAGAGGGGTTAGAGCCTTATCTAAGGTGACAGAGACAGGGCAGAGCCATGGAGCCCAAGCATCTGCCCCAGGCCTTCTCCTCCAGCCTCTGGCTCAATGTGGGAAGGGCCTTGTCCTCTCACCAGCCTCTCCTGCTCAGTGCTTCCCCAGCTCTCCAACCTGCACACTGCCCAGGGCAGACTCAGTGTCAGCTTGTGTCCCAGAACCCAGCCTGGAAAGACATGCAGGGCACAGTGGACCATGTTTTCCTCAAGCTTAGAACCAGAGAATAAGGAAACATTTTTACCTTAACATCTCTGTATCTTTGGTTGTTGTTTTTTTTAATTTAGTAGAAGTAAAAGATAGCAGTATCACATACATGGCCCAGAACCTCCCAGCTGGTCCTGGCCTTCAGCCCATCCTCCAGCTCATCCTGCCTCCGGTCCTCTCTCCCCATGCACCCCTCTTCCCCCTTTGAGGCCTTTCTCCACCTGCCCCTCCCTCCCTCCCTCAGGCCCTGCAGGCCCCGCCTTGTCAAGCACCAGCTTGGTCCCTGGCAGTGCAAAGCCCATCCAGCTCCCCATGCTGCTCCAGGGCATTCTCCCTACCCCCAGGCTGCACACTTCTGCACCCAGCTTGCCCTGTAAGCTGGGTGTGTGTCCTGGAATCCCAGTAGTGTCTACTCCTTCACCAGGGCCGTGGAGAGCCCTCCCCAGCAGGTGTTCTGCCTCACTGGCCAGCCTGGAGCCCTTTACTAGTCTCCCCACAAGGACAGGCTAGGACTGCTCCTTGGACTTGGAGGAAGGGCCTGGAAATTCACTGCACACCCACCCTGGGCCATCTGCAGATCCATGTGGGAGACAGGGCAGAAGTCCTGCCCTAGCTTCCCTGGAAACCAGCATGGAGAAGGAAAAGCAGGGCAGAGCTCTTTGGAACATCCTCCCATGCTCACACCACCCTCAGGCATGGGAGTGAGTGGACGCTGATTGCTAACTCTCAGGAAATCATCCCTTCCCCCACTTTACCGTATCACTCACCTAAGTGGTATCTGGGGGATTTGACCCACTGCAGCTTGAACTCTCCTAGCTGTGTGAGCCATCCCTCAGCAGGACTGGGCAGCTAAGAGTGAGTGCCAAGATAGTGATGTTTCCCTCTTTTAGGAGAGAATGGATATATGGATTTGTGAATGGATTTGTGAGTGTGCGGATGGGTAGACAGGCTGAAGGATGGATGGATGGATGGATCTGTTGATGGATTTGTGGGTGAGTAGGTGGATGAATGGGTAGGCAGGAGGGTAGATAAGCTGAGGATGGAAGGATGGATGGTTAAGTGGGTGGGTGGGCGGGTGGGTGGACATATGGATGGATGGGTGGGTGGGTGGGTGGGTGCATTGGGTGGGTGGATGGATGGGTGAGTGAGAATTAATTGGCTAAGTGTGTAAATGAATGGATGGGTTGGCTACAGACTGACTCAGGAGTAACTACTTCTCAAAGGAGTTTTCTAAATCTCTGAAATGTGAGGCCCTGGCACCCCCCAAAGGCCAGAGTCTCTAACTACCCATCTCCTCTAAAACACTAGATACCAACAATCCTGAGAACCAGGGATAGGACCTAGAGAAAGTTAGGGGTTCTGGGAAACAAAAAAAATCTAGGGTCCAGTGCTGGCTTTTCCCCTGATTTACTCTGGGCCCTTGGGATTGTTCAACCTTCTGAGGCTCAATTTTCTTATCTGGAAAATGGTGCTAATCAAACCTGATGCCTGTGTTACTATGAGATTTAAACAAAATTACATGTGTAAAGTGTCTGAGATGGTTATATGGCATGTATCAGGTGCTCAAAGAAAGCGATTTCCTTCCCAGAGCCAGCCCTAGGGCATGCATGCAGGCACACACATGCATACATATACATGCACACACACATATGTGCACACACATCCCTCCAGCCCAGTGAGACCCTAGACTGGACAAGACCAGGAGAGGCAGATGAAGACACATTTATTCTCCAATGGTTTCATGCTCTGGCAGGACTGGCCCAGCCTTGAGAACCAGAGACTCAAAGAATGGGGACTCAAATAGAGACTCAGCTTCCTGGGGCTCAGCCTCCTGGGCCTGGGCCTGGGCCAACTGGGCTGTGTGCTCAAAGGCAGCCTGCAGCAGGTGAGAAGCAAGGCAGGTGGTCCAAGTGACCAGATAGGCCAGGTGCCAGGAGGTAACCACTATCATGCTCTCCACCCACCAATACAGGTGCTTCATCAGTGCCAGTAGCCCCAGTACCACCTGGTTCTCCAACAGAGCCTAGAGAGGCAAAGAGGATGGGCAGATGGCCATCACGAGCTCACAGGGCTGCGCTGCCCGACTGCTAGCCCTCTAGCCGAGCCCTGGTCATGCCCAGCAGTCCAGGCCTGCCCTCCGCAGCCTGCCCTGCACCCTGCCGCCCACCTTGCTGGGCAGCCAGCCCAGGCTGCAGCGGTGGGCCTTCCACAGCAGCCTGCAGGTGAGCAGCAGCAGCAGCAAGGCCGCCAGCATCAGGCTGTGCAGACACGACAGAAGTAGGTCCATCCAGGTGGCCGCAGATAGACCCAGCTGCTCCCAGGCACCTGGCTGCTTTGGGTCCAGGCCCAGGGCCCGGGCACAGCCCAGCATTCCTGCCCACACTAGCCTGGGCACCCGCAGAACCAGCCAGACAGGGACCTCTATCAGTGCCAACCCAGCCCGTAGGACCGAGCCCAATGGGCAGGCTGTGAGCCTGGGCAGTGGGTGGGCCTGCTGGCTGCAGGAGCCCTGGGCCTGCTGGAGCAGCCCTGACAGCCAGTGGTTGAAGAGGATGATCTTAAGGAGCAGAACGTTATAGAGGTGGACCCGGTTCTGGGCCAGCTGCAGGAAAAAGGGAGACAGTTGTCACCCATCATCACTCACGGGGGCAGGAACCCTACCTGAGTTTTATTGTAGGGATTGGGGCTGCCAGGTGACCTTGAGCCAGGCCCTTCTCCTCTTGAGGCCTCAGATACTCCACATATAAGAATGATCTTTATCTGTTCACTTCTAAGGACTCCATTCTCAGGAGTGGAGGTAACTTCTCTTAGAAAGTGTCTCATCTTACATGTGCTTTGTTCTCTTGTGAATTTAAATAATTATTTCTAAAACTCCAGACTGAAGGAGATAGACTGATGATGATGATAATGATGATGATGATAATGTCAATGACATAGGAGTGACCATCCCCCTCAGCCCTCTAAACCTGTAGGATTTGAATCCAGGTCAGTTTCTTCTCCCAAGCATCTGGGCTTTTCTGCACATCCGTTGCTTCTTGGTGTCATGAGCACAGCTGGTAGCAAAGGGCAGTGTCATTAGGGGCAGAGAGTGTGAGGCATGGGGGACAGGGACAGAATGAATGACTGACCTACCGAGAGGGGTGAAGGAGAGGGAGGGACCTAAGATGATGTCCATATTTCTGTCCTGGGTGACAGGGTGGACATGTTGTCTCCCATCCATTGGGAGGAAGTGGGGTTGGATGGGGAAAGAGTCTGTAAATGAGAAAGTTTCACTTGAGCCTTGGAGCTGAGAAGCCCCTCCTCAGAGCCCTGAAGCCCCCAGCACCTGAGTAACACCAACCTACCAATCGAGACCCATGTGTCCTTGTCCACAGGACCATCTGGAGCCCTAAGGGATGGGGTGAGAGGCAGCAATCTGGGGTTGACTGTATGCCCTCACATATGGGGGATCGGCAGAGCTGAGGGGATGGAGCTGTGCTGAGAAAGGAAGGGAACACAGGGGTCAAGCTACAGGAGGAATTAGGATGGAGGTAGGAAATGGCATCTGCCCCCACCCCCACCAGCTGACAGTGTTGAAACCAGGGAGGAGAGCAGCCTATTATATCCCACATGACCTATAAGGTCCGTTACAGCAGAGAAAATGGAGGTTCAGAGAGGCAGAATAATTTGCCCAAGGTCACACAGCTAAAGAGCAGAGCAGCCAAGATTCAAATCCAACTGTCTGTCTCTTTCTACTACACCATGCCATCTCCCCTTTCTGTGCCACAGCAGCAGGCCCAGGGGACCCTTTTCTGATAACTCAGCCCACTGAGCCGCTAGAATTCAGAGACGTAGCCCCAGTCATTCAGAGATGTGGTCACCAGCATTTGCATGTCTTAAAACAATGAATGGGGCCTGGCCAACGTGGCTCAGTGGTTAAGCTGAGGTCACAGTTCAATTCCCGGTCAGGGCACATGCCCTGATTGTGGGCTCAATCCCCAGTGTGGGGGATACGGGAGGCAGCCAATCAATGATTCTCATCATTGATGTTTCTATCTCTCACTCTCCCTCTCCCTTCCTCTCTGAAAACAATAAAAATATATATAGATATTTTAAATGGATGGGAAAGGCAATGCTTATCCCACAGGAGTGATTCTCTAGAGAAAATTCTGGCACTGTGCCTTGGGATGGGGCTTCTGGGAGCTGTCAGATTATCCAGGAGGCAGGCAGTCACCTAGCTCAACTGCTCAGGACTGGTCACCAGGCCCAGCGGCTCCTAGGAAGCTGTGAAGAGCCAAGTGTGTGGCCCAAACCTTCCCTCCTTTACCCCGGACCCCCACTTACCAGCACTGAGAGCTTCACCACCAGCAGCAGAATCCCCATCAGGCTGGATCTGGAAGGAGGGATGGCCTCCACATCTGGCCTCCTGCCCCTCCTCCAGCTGGGAGAGGCAGGTGACCTCACAGACACCACAGGGTGGGGGCCAGGTTACCGTGGGGACCCAGTTGCCACAAGAGAATTACCTGCTTCCCTCCCCCTTCACTGCACCAAAACAGGTATTTGTCTGCCACGTCCTGTCCACTTTCTAGTTGGAGACTGCTCCTAGGGACATCAACTCCCCAAATGCCCAGCCCCAGCACAGAGGGCCTCAGGGCCTGCAGCAGGCAGCCGGAGCAGTCAGGGCGGACAGAAACAGGCTGCCTCCTCACATTCTTCCAACTCCCCAAGTATCCAAGGCTGGGAAATAAAAATCTTTACCTCAGGGCCACAGGGGACAGGATGTTTGGAGGCAGAGGGAATTGAGGATGCTCAGCTGCCCAAACTGGAAGGGGCCTACCTATGCCCCACACCCATTCATTCTTGCATTTTACTAAAGGTTGGTCCCCAGTCACAAAGCAGAGGGATGAGGTTGTGACCTCGGATCTTAGTGACACTTCAGCGGTGTTACAGAATGGAAAGACTTAGTCTACAGCACTAGCAGAACCAAACACTAAACAGAACACTGGACCCGAGAATTGCAGTGGAGAAATATCGGCTATTTGATTATGAATGGAGCCACCCAGGAGAACGGGATGCTGATGCCCAAAGGATGAATTCCCCATGGCATGCAGGTTACATACAGGGCAAAAATCACCAGACACCATGGGTGAGGGGTGAGGGGTCCTGCTGGGAGCTGATTGGTTAGACATGAGGTGAGGGTAATAACTCACCTCTTCAGGTCTCGAGGGCAGCTCTTGGCCTTTCCCCGCATCCCTTTGTCTGGTTTCATGCGAAAGTAGCCAGGAGAACAGTCCACCTTAAGGCTCAGGAACTAAAACATACTGGTAATGCAGGTCAAAATGTTATCTTTTGCCTGCCAGTGGTCAGAACCCTGTGACCATTCCTCAGGTCCTGGCTACTACTGTCTCCTGCTGCCTCAGGGATTGCTGATTATAGGGAGGGGGAGGGAGGGTGAAGGCTAGGTGAGAGAGAGAGAGAGAGAGAGAGAGAAAGAGAGAGAGAGAGAAGACTTCTAGAGCTGAGGTTTATAACTAGTTAATTAAAGTCATAAGGACCCTCGGTTTCAATGAGTTCTGAGACTAGGTAGAGGAGAGCAAGGAAGAGAAAATGTGCCTCGGAATGTCCTGGAAAGGGACATATCCTGGGGGAAAGAGGGCAAATCTGCTGAGCAAGCCCCCTCAGGGCCACAAGAGGCAACAGGAGGCCACAAGCTGCCACAAGAATGTTGGGGAAATTGCTGGAGCCATTAATTAGAATACTTAGAATTCTGGGAGAATCCGGAACCTGGAGCACAGCTTTCTCACATTGCTTTCCTAAGCAGGTGGCCCCAGGGGGCTGGAGGATGAGGCTCTCACCTCTTTTAGAAATTTTTCAAAGCACGTTCCCTGGTGCACAGGCCACTGTGAGTGCCGGGCTCTGTGGGGAGGGGGCCCCTCCATGCAGACTGGAAGGATGAAAGCCACCAGCCCTTGCACACAGCATGATTTCAGTCCTCACCATTCCCTGGCCTGGCACCCTGTGCAGGGCACAACCTACACAACTGTCCCCGGCAGCCTGCCAGAATGAGTCCCTGGAATGTCGGCGATGGCCTTTGTCCCGGGCAGTCCTATGTACCCACTGGTTTCCTTTCCTGGGGCAAGAGCTGGGGCCGGGAAGGTGGAGTATTCAAAGTCCCTCCATTCTGTCCTCTGCCTTTGAACCCCTCCCCTGACCCTCTGTCTCCAACACTATGGCACTGAGAAGTCATTAGGGCTTCAGAAAGCCCTCGGTGAGCTAAGTTTTGAAGGATAGGGAGGAGTTGCCCAGAGAAGAGAGTGTGAAGGATGGTCCATGCAGAGGGAACAGCTTGATTTAAACAGTTCTGTTACCAGAGCATAAAGTGGGACGTTGAGAGGAGCACAAAGTAGGTAGTGAGGTCAGCAAGGGCCACATGGGTCAAGGAATATTTTATTAAGTGACAGGAGCCATTGAAGAGTTGAAGCAGCAAGGCCACTGGAGATCACTGTGGGCTTCAGAACAGCCCCTCTGGCTGCACGAAGAGGCTAGACTAGGAGGGAGAAGGGGTGAGGGGATCCACTAGGAACCCACAACAATAAACCCTCCAGGCATGAGATGATGGGAGCCTGGACTGGGGCTGTGGCGCTGAGAATGGAAAGAAGTGGGCAGATGCCAGAAATGCGTGGAAGGTGGAACTGACAAGGTTGGAAGCTGTCAAGAACGGTGAGAGGTCCAAGATTGTCCCCGCTTGCAAACTCACCAGTCAGCCTGCCGGAGACTCCTGGGTCAGAGGTGAAGGACCATTTATTACAGCACCAGCAGTAAACTAGAGTCTAAGTATTTGCATTCACTCTTTGAGTCCCAAATCCCGCAAGGTGACGTGATTAGAGCCAGGTGACACCTGAACACCCTGCAGGTGTATTAGCAAAGAGAACCCCTGAGCTTTAGGAACCCACGTCCTTTATAATAGGCAGAAGTCAAGCCTGCTCCCTGCTCCTGAGGGACACATTATCCGCCTCATGTTGGACCATGCCTGTGCTTCGCTCCAGAAGGAGACATTATATGTTCCAAGGTTGTTTGATACACAAGCATTCTGGAAAAGATCATTCAGAACAAAGACAAATCAATTCCTTTGCAGAAACATAAGTGACCTATGGAAATTTTGTCTCCCAACCAGAGGACTGAATAGGAAGAAGGGTAAACTGAGGCAGGGCTCAGGATCCCCCTCAGAAGGCTTGGGCAAAGGGTGGGTGGTGCTGCTGCCCGCTGAGGTGGGGTGGGGAGTTGAAGTGAGTTTGGGGAAGAGTCTGAGAGATTGCTGGGAGTCAGATGGTGAGGACTGAAACTAAGACTTGCAACTCATTCCCCCTCCTCGCCTCTTTGGCTTGCTCCCCACCATCACCGGCATCACATACCCAAAGCTTGTCCCTGTGTTGATGGTCCTCAACCTCATATTGACCAAACTGCCTAGACCATGTAGCCCAGGCAGGCGCTGGGGTTGAAGAGACCTCATCCTGCCCCTCTGCCCTCAGGGTGGGCCCCTAGGGGTATCTCTTACGTCCCAGGGCCAATTCTCAGTCTCAGCTCCACCAGCAGCTGCTGCAGAGCCCTCAAACTTGAATTCTTCAGCAAAGAGCCCTCCACCCCCTAGGTTCAAGGCCACCCCTGCACTATTGTGCTGTGTGTTGCCTTGGGCAATACCTCCCCTCCTGACCCAGTCCTCGCCTTGCAGAGTAACAGAGAGAACCAGGTGAGATAACCCAGTTATCAATGAACACTGCCTTGCACGACGTCAGGGGGCACCATTCCCCGGTCCCTGCCCTGAACCCGAGAAGAGTCTCCTCCCCTGCCAGGACCAATGGCGGCGAGAGTAAAGGCAATGAGCCCGCCTCAGAAGCTTTCCTTTGGACCACAGGGTCCAAAAGCTTTCATGTGCGCTCCCCTACAGGTGCAGGACCACGGCGCGGCCGCACGAGGGCAGCAGATACCAGGGTTGCGAGCAGGCACAACTGGGCGCGCAGAGCAAATTGGTGGAAACTTTCAGTTGCTTCTTTTGTCCTCTAGCCTGCAAGGACAAAAGGTTGTGTTAGCCCTGTAACAACAATGTTGCGGTGTGTTATCTCCAGGAGCTCGCCGGGTGCAGGTCCCGCCATGCCTGGGCTGCTGGGGATGAAACCAGCAAGAAATGATCAGGACATATGTATCTCCCTTCTCTCGTGTTCTAATGTTAAAAATTCACTTTATTTCAAATATTCATTCCCCCTCCCTACACCCCCCCACACACACACCCAAGTATGCAAAAATGATAAACATGCCTTCATACTTCTTGGAACTTGTACTTATTCTTTCTAAAGATGATTTTTATCGAAACCACTTGAAATGCAAGAATAATGAGTAAAAGCTTGTGAAAGCATGAGGGACCTGTCTTGTTAAGGGGACAGAAGGGTTTGAACTGACCTCTGTGTCTTAGTTACAAGTCTGTGCTGCAGGCCTTAGTTTCCTTATCTGTGAAAATGGGGTATACATTGCAGAACCTGCGGGTGAAGTTGTAGGGAGGAGTCTGTGAGTGCTTTGGGCAGTACCTGGCCCACAGCAATGCTTGCGGCTGGTGGGTAAGGAAGTCATCATTGGTGGATGATAAAGAAGCTCAAAATTTTTTAAAGCAAAATAGGCTGCAAGTTGGACAAAACTACTTTAAAATATATGCAAATTTGTATTTTTTTTTTATTTTATTGATTTCAGAGAGGAAGGGATTGGGAGAGAGAAACATCAATGATGAGAGAAAATCACTGATTGACTGCCTTCCACATACCCCCACCGTGTGCATAAATTTTATTAATTTATAAACTAATATGTGGAAATATTCATTTCAAACTGCTTTCAGGCAATTCATTTGGAGCCTGAAATTCACTCGATTTTAAATCCCCCCCAAAAAAAAACACACACTGCCAAATATGAACAAAGGTCATTGCTATTGTAAAATTTATTTTAAATTTTTTAACAGAAAAATGAATGAAATGGTTTAAAAGTGGGGGGACGGGGGGGTTGGTGCCAAAACCCAGAATAAAAGCATTTTTAAAAGGATATAAACTTGCCAAACCACTCCATTGTTCAAGAACATTATTCACCCCCAAAATAAAGGTTCGCATAAAGGTACAAAACACATAAATGCCAGCAACAGAGTGCAAAGTCACACCTGTGAGGTACAAAAATCAACATGAAAAAATAGCGATGATACATACATTTTTTCCAATTCATTTATTGATCCGTTTGTTCAGAACCAATGTGTTTAGTGCACTTGTTTTCTGCCTGTTCACCTAGACTTCTCTCTGGAATATTCTCCCACCCACCAGCTACCCATCTTCAACCACAAGCACGCCTTTTTTCTCTGTTTGCTCTTTTACCTACAGGCTTCTTCCATTGCGAAGAAAATGTTTCTCGCCCGACCTATGCGGCTCAGTGGTTGAGCTTCGACCTATGAACTGGGAGGTCATGGTTAGATTCCCAGTCAGGGCACGTGCCTGGGTTGCAGCTGGGTCCCCAGTGTAGGGCATGCAGGAGGCAGCCAATCAACCACTCTCTCATCATTGATGTTTCTATCTCTCTCTCCTTCTCCCTTCTTCTCTAAAATCAATAAAAATATACTTTTTTAAAAAGAAAGAAATGTCCATCCATCAAAGGCCATTGAGGTTGTTTTTATATCTTGGCTATTGTAAAAAATGCTGTAATGAAAAATAAATGCATCGGGCTATATCAAACTAAAGAGCTTCTGCATGGCAAAAGAAACTGCCAACAAAGCAAAAGGCAACCAACCAAATGGGGGAAGATATTAAAAACAACAGCTCCAACAAGGGTTAATACTCAAAATATGTAAAGAACTCATATAGCTCACCACCAAATAAACAAAAACCCAATTAAAAATGAGGAAGCCCCGGCCAGTGTGGCTCAGTAGACCGAGTGTCATCCCTTGCACTGAAAAGTTGGGAGTTTGATTCCCAGTCAGGGCACATGCCCACCTTGCAGACTCCATCCTCAATCGGGGGTGTGCAGGAGGCAGCAAATCGATGTTTCACTCTCTCTCCCTCTTCCTTCCTCTCTCTCTAGAAAGAAATCATTTTAAATTAAAAAAAGAAAATGTGCAGAGGACCTGAAGCACTTCTTCTAATCTAAGACATATAAATGGTCAACAGACATATGAAAAGATGCTTAACTTCACTAGCCATTAGGGAAATGCATATCAAAACTATAATGACTCTTCCTGTAAGCAGCCTGAGCTGACCTCTGAAAATGGTTTGCTATTCACTTGACCCAGAAAACCCCACGAAACCATGCAAATCAAGAGTTTCAAATCTGCTCTGGCCGGGTAGCTCAGTTGCTTAGAGCATTGTCTCTATAGGCCAAGGTTTCAGGTTCGATCCCCAGTCAGAGCACATACAAGAAGCCATCAATGAATGCATGAATAAGTGGAACAATAAATTGATGTCTCTCTCTCTCTCTCTCTCTCTCTCTCTCTCTCTCTCTCTCAACAACTAATTAAGTGATTATTTTTTAAATCAACCCATGGATGCATAAATAGGTAGGACAACAGATCGAAGTTTCTCTCCCTTCCTCTCTCTCAAATCAATAATTTTCTTTAAAAGAGGTTCAAATCTTTGTGTTCACTTTAAGAACACTCGTGAAACTGCCCAAGCCATCAAGGGTATGTATATCTGAAAAGCCACCAAGTATCCGAAGGGTGTCACTTTACAGAAGCAGTGTGTGCCTTTCTGTTGTTACAATGGTGGCGTTGGTAGGTATGCCCAGGCCAAACAGTGGGGCTGGACACACGGTCAGTGGCCCAAAAAGTGCTGAGTTTTTGCTGCACATGTTTAAAAATGTAGAGAACAATGCTGAACTTCAGGGTTTCGATGTAGACTCTCTGGTCATCGAGCACATCCAGGTGAACAAAGTCCCCAAGATATGGCGTAGAACCTACAGAGCTCCTGGGTGGATTAGCCAGCGGTCGGCAACCGGTGGTCTGCGGACCACTGGTGGTCCGTGAGGTCCAAAAGGTTGTCGGCCGCTGGATTAAACCATATATGAGCTCTCCCTGCCACACTGAGATGATCCTCACTGAAAGAGAGCAGATGGTTCCCAAACCAGAAGAGGAGGTGGCCAGAAGAAAAAGATACCCTGGGAAAAACTGTAGAAACAAAAACTTCATGGCCCGGGAGTAAATTCAGCATAAAATAAATACTAATAAATGCAAAAAGAAAATACAATAAAATCAACTACAGTGAGATACTACCTCACACCTGTTAGCGTGCCTGTTATCAGTGAGACAAGTAATAACAAGTGTTGGAGAGGTTGTGGGGAAAAGGAAACCTGGTGGAGTTTTGACTGGTGATGCAGGCTGTGAGCGAATTCACAACTGAAAGAAGAGATAGAGGCAGAGAGAACGTTTGCTTTACTTTCCCTGAAGGGAAAGGGCCAGAGCATTGCTAATCAATACGAGGTCAAGAAAACAAAGGACAGCTTCCCCTTTTAAGCCCCGGCTAAGCAGCAAGGAAGGGAAAGGGATTGGGGGCACCTGGGGGTTGTAGCTTGTTTTGCAGGACACGGTCCTGGCAGATGTCCTAGGGAGGCGGCTTATCAGTATTTTTCCCAAGCCTGTAAAACAAAATTATGAAAAGTTCAAAAGAGGCTTATTTGAAAGTAAGGGGGGAAGGGGACTTTCTATTAATTATCCCTGAGTTGTAAAAACAGCAGGGAGGAGGTATATGTAAGAAGGTAACCTTGAGAATAGTCTTGTCCCTCAGTCTGAACAGAGGGGCTGTTTGATTCAGAGAGCTAACAATCTTGGGGTTTAATTACAAGGTGCTTCTCATAAGTTGTGGAAAGCTACAGCAAAGAAAAAGAAAGGCCTTGTTCTATCCTAATATTACTCTCATTCACTGCTGGTAGGAATGTAACTGGTACAGTCACTATGAAAAACAGTATGGAGGCTCCTCAAAAAATTAAAATAGAGTTACCATGTGACCCACAACCCCTCTTCTGGGTATCTACCTGAAAATTTTAAAAACATTTATTTGCAAAGATAGACGCACCCCTATGTTCATTGCAGCACTGTCCACCATGGCCAAAACATGGAGACCACTGAAGTGCCTTACGATAGCTGATTGGATGAAGAGGATGTGGTACATATACACAATAGAATATTGCTCTGCCATAAGAAAAAATGGAGTACTGCCATTTGTGACAACATGGTGGACCTTGAGCATATCATACTAAGCGAAACCAGTCAGACAGAAAAAGTTAAGAACCTTATGGTTTCACTCATATGTGGGATATAAAACGGAAAGCAACAAATAAGAAAAACAGAAACTCGTAGACAGAGACAGCAGGATGGTGGCTACCAGATGGAAAGGGAGGAGGAGGAGAAAAGGGTGAGAGGTCAAATGTGGTGACAGAAGAAGACTTGCCTGTGTGTGGTGGCACACAACGCATCACACAGCGGTTGTGTTATAGAACTGTGTTCGTGAAGCCTAAATAATTCCGTTAACCAATAAGTGTGACTTTTAAAAATATAGTGCCATGAATATGGGAGTGCAGCTATCTCGTCACAATTCTAGTTTCAACTCCTTTACATAGATACCCAGAAGTAGGATTGCCAAATCATGAGGTAATGCTATTTTTAATTTTTGAGGAGCCTTCATACTCTTTTCTATAATGGATGGCTGTACTAATTTACTTTCCCACATGTGAGATATATATATGATGGAATATTATTCAGCTCTTAAAAAGAAATCCCTCCATTTGTGACAACATGGATGCTAAGTGAAATAAGCAAGACACAGCCCTAGCTGGTTTGGCTCAGTGGATAGAGCATCAGCCTGCAGACTGAAGGTTCCCGGGTTCCGTTCCCGTCAAGGGCACATGCCTGGGTTGCGGGCTCGATCCCCAGTAGGGGCATGCAGGAGGCAGCCAAGTGATGATTCTCTCTCAGCATTGATGTTTCTATCTCTCTTTCTCCCTTCCTCTCTGAAATCATAAGAATATTGTTTTAAAAAGAAAAGAAATAAGCAAGACATAGAAAGAGAAATACTTGATGAAGCTGAACTCCTAGAAACTGAAAGTAGAGTGGTGGTTGCCAGAGGCTGGGTTTGTGGAAAACAGGGTGTTGTTGATCAAAGGGTACGAAGTTTCAGGAATACAAGATGAATAGATCTAGAGAGCTAATGTATAGCATGGTGATGATAGCCAAGAGGATAGACTTTATTAAATCCTCTCAACACACATACACACAGATGGTAACTATGTAGAGGTGATAGATATGTTCATTAGCTGGATGGAAGTGATCATTTCACAATGTATATCAAAACAGCAAGTTGTGCACCTTAAGTATATACAATTTTTACTAAAATAAAATAATGTTCCTCAATCTCCGAAAGGAGTCCTGCAGCCACTTTATCACTCCTGCCAGCCACCGGCATCCAGCTTCTGCCCTCACTGCCCAACACCACTGCCCTGACCTCTCAACAACAAACACCTTGTTGCTGCATGTAGTGGAGAGACACCATGAGCAAGGCCAGAAGGTAGCTGAGAGCCTGGGAGAAATGTCTACAACCCATGAAATAATCCAAGGACCAGTACCCAGAACACCCAGAACTTCTAAGTGTTACTGGTACAAGGTTTGTGGCCTGATGCTTCACAAAGGAGGCAAGTGTTCCATACATCAGAGTTTGGAGGAAGGGAAGGCTTATTGATGGAGAAGGCCTAGCTCAAGAAGATGAGAGTGCCTTATGGCTTCCACAAATCCATCTTAAGAGAGTCTAGAATGCCCTGGCCTGTGTTGCTCAGTGGGTTGAGCGTCATCCTGTGCATGGAAAGGTCACCAATTTAATTCCCAATCAGGGCACATACCCAGGGTCCTATTGATCCCCAGTAAGGGGGTGTGTGAGGATTTTTTTTTTTCTCTCTCTCTCTCTCCCTCTGCCTTCCTCTCTAAAATCAATAGGACCCAGCCAGTTTGGCTCAGTGGATAGAGCGTCAGGTTCAATCATTAACTGAAGGGTCCCAGGTTCAATTCCACTCAAGGGCACATGCCCTGGTTGCGGGCTGGATCCCCAGTAAGGAGCATGCAGGAGGCAGCCTATCAGTGATTCTCTCTCATCATTGATATTTCTATCTCTCTCTCCCTCTCTCTTCCTCTCTGAAATAAATAAAAAATATATTTTAAATAATAAAATAAAATCAATAGAAACTTCTTTTAAGAAAGTCTAGAATTCAGGCATCTTTTATGTCAAGGTCAGGGAGGAGGAGCCAAGCAAGAGGTGGGTAGTGACTTGGACAGGTAGACAACTAGGGGATGAAAGGGGTCCAAGGAAGAGCGTGAACTTTCTAAACCCCTTTGTTCCCTGTAGGTCTGTAGTCTAGTTCTGGAGGCTCTTGTAAATCTCCAATAAAGAATTATTATTTTGTGCAAATCTCCCCCCTCCTCTCGCCCGCCCCCCCCACCCCCATCTTTGGGAAAGCAACCTCTGACAAGGGGCTACTCAAGCCTCAAGCAGAATTCCTCTAGCTAATTAGCATATCAGAAGCAGGAGCTATTAGCCTGAAGGAGGTGGAAGAAATACAAGCTAGAATTAAGACCGAGAGAGGGAACATTTCATTCTGTTACATAAGGAACTCCTGCAAATACAAATAAGATAAAATCAAGTGACTCAAAAGCACACATATGCAATGGCAATTCACAGAAAAGGAAACCCAAGAAGCCAATAAACTTATGAAAAGATGTTCAGCTTCATCAAATCGAGGGAAATGCAAATTAAAACCATAATGTGATACTATCTTGTTTGCAAAATCAAAAGAAGTCAGACAATACACTGAGCATTGATGAGTTCCTGGGGGAAACAGAGCATCGATTCCACGCTGCTTTTCCAATCCTCACAGCCACCCAAGGTAAGAAATGCGTTGTACAAAGCCACCCATTACAAGCATGTGAAACTGACGCAAGAAGTTAATAAAACAATAATTACCCATCCAACTTGCAATGCAATTTTTTATTTCCTATTCATTCTATTTCACAACTGACTGAATTGTTTTCACTACCCCCTAATGCGTTACAGACTCCAGTCTAAGAAGCACTCCTTAGAGAAACATCCACTTGCGAACAAAAAAACATGTGCAAGGCTATTGATGGCAGCATTTTTTTCCCATCAATAAGGAGCTGGATAAATGAACTAGGTGTAATCGCCTAACGGATGACTGAGCAGTGGTTAAAATGAATGAGATCTATACCCACCAGAGTGGAAAGATCTCAAAAATAGTGTTAAGTGAGAAAGGAAATAACAGCTATAAAATGATAGAATTTATATAAATTTTTTCAAACCCATTGAGCAATCATGTATGTTGTTTGGACACATATGTAGTAAAAATCTAAGAACAAGACCTAAAATGTCCTCACCCATTCATGCTGGTAGCTGGTTCCCAGGGGCAGCAGATGGGGAAGGGGGAAGTCCGTGGGAATGTCAGCTTCATCTGTGATGATTTCTTCTTCTTCTACTTTCAAATAATTTAAGGCAATAATGGCAGAGTGCTGACATTTGTTTACTTAGGGTGGTAGATGCCTGAATGTTCAGAACAAGTCAGTCAAGCAAAGGTCTGAAGGAAGAGTGATCTAGGCCCAAAAATAGCCGTGCAAAGGCCCTGTGGTAACTGCAGTAACCACGCCTGTTCCAGGAACAGGAGAGGCCTGGTGAGGGAGAGGCAAGGAGACAGGTCAGGGGTGAGGTTAAAAAGAAATTTGGATTTTCCATCTTACACAGGGAAGCAAGTTCATCAGATTTATACTGTAAAAACATCATTCCGGTGGGCTTTTTTTTACTATTGAACAGAGTGATAAAGAAATACATTGCGGCGGGGGTGGGAGGGGAGTATTGTACTAATCTCTTCTTTTCTGTGTATTTGAAGTTTTCCAGTTTAGAAAGGGCAGATGAGAGCAGATGGGCAGAGGAGGAGGGAAGAGGTGACAGAATGGGCTGATGGACAGAACGTGGGACAGGAGAAAACTGACTTGGGCTGAGCTCCTAGGTACATAGAAGTTTGGGGGCTCTGCAGAAACAGGGGGCCGAGGAAGAGCGGGCTTGGGAGTGTGGAGAAAGGGAGCTGGATCTGGGCACACTGCCAGCCAGAGGCCGGTGGCCTCCCAGGGGAGATGTTAGGTGCACAAGTCCAAAGTTCAGGGGAGAGTCAGGGCTAAGCGCCACCTTTGGGAATGACTGGCATAGGAATACTGGTTAAAAGCACAGCACTAGATGGGATCACCTAGCAAGTGGGTGTAGATAGAGAAGAAAGGAGGGCCCAGGACTGAGCCAGGGATCTCCTACCTTGAGATGGAGGAGGAGGCTGCAAAGCAAACAGAGGAGCAGCTTCTGGAGTGGGAGGAGAGCAGAAGGAAAGGAAGTTGCTGTCTTATCCCCCCAAACCCCACCGTCTGCCTGTCAACCACAAGGCAGCCCCTCCATGCAGCCCCTGAACCCAACGCCAGCCTGGTAACCACACTCCTCGTGGTGTGGGTCCTACACAGCCACACCTGAGTATCAGACACACACACAGCGTAGGCGTACACACTCACACACACCCCAGGAGCAAGCGCCGTGGCTGGCACCAACAGCCATGCATTCTCTTCTCCCTCCTTGCTGAAGGCAGCCTTCCCTTCCCACACGGAGCCAGGAAGTGCCAGACCACACTTTCCCAGCATCTGGGGCTTCTGGAAAAATATTCCCCACCAGCAGCACCACCACCACCCAAAGACAAAGAGAGAGACCAGGAGATAAGGCCCTGGCCTGCCTTGGGGCCTTGCATGTGAGGACACACGAATGCCTGAGCTGCTGCCACCCTCCTGTGACCAGAAGTTGCTGACAGAGCAAACCCAGCGTGGCAGACAAGAGCTTGGGTCTGTGGTGAAATCAGTGGGCCACTGGGCCCGCCTCTGTACCACTGGACTTCTTGTCAGAAAAAGTAGCAAACCCCTAATATTTAAATGACCTTAAGGTGGGTTTCTGACACCTGTATTCTGATGCATCCTCATACATGCCCTCACAGCCTGGCCCCCTGGAAGTTGTGCTGTCCCCCAGGACTCATGCCCACCAGCATCACCATGTCTTGACCTGACAGGCCCTCATCTTCATTGTCTCCTCAGCCACCCACGGCCATTGGCCTTTGGCTTGTACATCTGTGAGACTGGACAATAGTTTTGAAACATGAACTGCTGCTTTTACCACCTCTTCTCACCCCCAAACTATTTTGTTACCCACCCCTTCTCCCCACAGTGGTGGCAGCTTGACCAGATGTATCCAATGTCTCGGGAGAGCAGCATTTTCAGCAAATGACAGAAAACACTGTTGGGTTCCAAAAGCTCGGGACTCGATGGGAATGAGGATTAGAGGAAACAAAAACATTTCATGAGTCAGAGAAAACCTTCCTGCCCCAAGGCTGGAGCAGGTTCCTGGGCTCAGAAGCGACATAAATGGTGTGGGCTGTGTGGAGAGAGAAGTCAAGGGGGGCCCAGGGTCCACCCACAGTAGGAGTAGAGCAACATCCAGAGACCACCAGCCCTCACTGGTGTCCCTCATGGCAAGTCTTATCTGTCACCAGGGCCCAGGAGCCATCTTTGCAGGAGCCGTGTTGGTGCCCACAAACTGTGCAGCCCCCATCCGTGAGTGGGACACCACTGAGGGACTCAGAGGTCAGACATGCAGGCATCCCCAGGACCCCCACCAGGCCTTCCCTGGAGCAACCCAAGCCATCCTCTGATGGTCCAACAGGACTGCCTTTACTGGGGCCATCCACCTTATACTCCTCACTCCATGTCTCCATAGCACCCACACACACTCCCCCCCCCCCCAAACAAAGGAGTGGTTCTGGACACCTAGTCAGGGGTGTTGGCTTAGAAAGAAAACTTACACGTGGATATGATAGTGAACAGAGCCTGAACGGAAAAACACTCCTCCCCCGGGTTAGAGTCTGCTGTTTCTGACTCATCTCTGTGACTCCAGTGCCCAACCCAGGGCTTATAAAACAGGAGATGCACAATAAACACTTATTGGTCTAAATGAACTGGGAGGCTGCAGAGCTGGGACCCATATAGTCAGCTGGCTGAGCCAGCCTCCATCCCAGCCTCCCACTCACCTTTCAATGAGGACTCAGAAGTGGCCATGTGACCCATTTTGGCCAATAGGATAAAACAGAAGTCATGGGGTGGGGTTTCCAATAAGCTTTTGTGATGACAAATAGACTCAGCTGGCCTAGCTTTTTGTCCTTTTCCCTTAGTCCTGTCTGGAGGTGTAGCAGCCAAGACAAGGTGACAGTGGTGAGGACAAGGGCCTCCATGCAAAAGGTGGCAGAGAAAAGATGACAAAAGCCCAGATCCCTGATGGCATAACTGAACCCCAGACCCTGCTGTCCAGTCTCAGCTCCCTTTTTCAGAGCAGTAAAGCTCGAAGTCACTGCCATGCGGGTGTCCTTCTATTTACAGCTGAGCACAGGAGAGTCACACATATTCAGCATACACCTTTGGACTAAGACAGATTTTTATTTAGATCCACTCCCCCAAAACTGCTCTTACCAAAGTCACTATATATGAACCAAAGGAAATGACAACAGCTATTGTAATAGACAAATCCTTAAATCTCAGTAACTTAGCACAATGAAAGTTTATTTCTTGTTCATGTTGTTAACCTAAAAATAAAGGTTAGTCAATAAGGGAGAGGCAACAAGCAATTATTTGACATCCAAAAGATAGCTATTCAAGAAGCTGTCAACCTAAAAATGTCCAAACATGTAGAGAATTTTTATAAGGACTTATTTGAGCAAAATTGACAGCATAGGTCAGGAAGCAGATCTCAAATGCCTCCCAAAATGGCAGCATGCAGTTTCTTATATGCATTTGATATGAAGGATGGAACATAAGGAAGATTACAGGAGGGTAGGAAGAAGCAAGATGGGGATGGGGTTACAGGTTAATGAGATAATGTGTTTGCTTGAGGTGGTCCCCTTTAGAAGGAGGGTCCTGACGTGAAAGGGTGGCCACATATTAAGAGCCTCTGAAAGGGGGCATTTTAAAGGCATGTTAACCTGCTTACATACACAGAGACAATGAACAGGGCTTGCTTAAGGCAAAGATAAGCCTTTTACTAAAGAAGTTATGCGTGGGAGGTGACTATGCACCATGACCTGCACAGTTAGGAATTTATGCTCGTAACACCCAGTGATGTTACATTCCATAGAACCCCTTTTTTTCACCCACAGAGCTATTGTAAACTGATTTAGGCAGAAACTCATATAGTATCCAATTAGGATACTATTGGTGAAAGCAAGGGGTATTTATGAGAAAGGGAAGGGGAATAATTACATGAACCAAAGAAAGGAGTTTCTATAGGTGTAAATAAGCTAACATGATGATGCTAATTCTAAAGAATGTCTTTAATTTTCAGTCCAGTAGTTATAATGTCTGCTTTTTTTATTAGCTTTACAAACAGTTGTTTGGAATGCAATGCTGCTTTAGGCCCAGTCCAAAGGTTATTTTGCCTACTTTTAATACACCAAAGGTTTGAGTAGTAAGACCTTCAAGGCAGTTACTCTGGGATGGTAGCTCCAAATTCAGAAAGTAGCTCAGCTTATATTATTTTTCACGATGTTACAGTCCAATGCAGATTGATGGAGAGGGCACTGCTCCACACAATCATTTAGGGTCACAGACTTCTTCATCTTGTAGCCCTACTGTCCTCTGGGTGCTTGGGCCCACTTCATAGAGAATCATATAGTAGTTGTTTTTTATTGTTCAGGTCTAGAAATGGAATACTTCAACCCCTGTTAAAGAACATAATTAAACCAAGTAAATTGAAGACCTAATTGGCTTTATTAAGTGATTCATGAATGGAGCAGCATCCCATCCATCAACTAGAAGGGCACTTGGATGAGTTGTACGAAAGGAAAGAGGTTTTTTTGTTTATTTTTTCCAAGTTCACATGAGCTGGGTATTGTAATGATGTCATAACAAGGTTTTGTTACTGGCAACGGACCAGGTCTGGAGCAGGTCTGCCTTGAGCCAGCCTATAGTGTGTGGGTTCTTAACTTCATGCAGGGAAGATTTCATAACACAAGTCCAGTGATTTTGAGTACGTTTATTAAAGCTAGGGACAGTGACCCAAGGAAAGGCTTGGGATAGAAGGAGCTACAGGAGAGAGACTAGGCAGGGCTGCTCTGGCTCTCAGAAATGTTATAGGAAAGAACTAAGCCAAGGCTGCTTTAGCTCACTGAAAAGTAAGAGAAAAGGGGGCCTTGGGGACAGGTTCAAGGGTTTAGCCCAAGAGGAGCTGTTGCCGCCCATTGCTCCCCTGGTTGCAAGTCTCACTCATCCTTAGAGTTTAGGAGATGAATGCCTGTTAGGAAAGGGAAAGGAGTGGGTGGGCTCTCAGGAGGGAGTTTGCTCTGGGTCCTTCACCTTGAGGTTTTTAAAGGCTGAGAGATTAGAGAAGGTTTTAGGAGAGGATCTCAATAGAATAGTCATCAGCGTTCCCAAGTGTGCCCCTTCAAGGCCTTGGTCTCCCACTGATGGATCAGCCCAAGGGGTCATTAGCCTTGGCATGGCCACCTGGTTTTGTTGCTTTTCTGGGCCTGGAACTGAAATACAACTGAAACCTAGATGTTATCTCTAGGCAGGAAAGATGATGTGTTTAAACCACATGACCAGCCCAGAGATATGAAAAGTCAGGGGGTCTAAACCACATGATCAGTGATATGCCAGGGGAGTAATTGGCCACCCTGGAGGCGAGATCCGGCTCCAGTTTTGCTTGTTGTTAGCTCCCTCTCTCGTCCCTGAGAACTCAGGGGCTCCCACTGCCTAAAAGCTCATGGCTTTTTAGGAAGCATACAGGACGTCGGAGCAGAGGGCACCGAGAAACCCACCTACTCAGCACCAAGAAAATATCGCTGAGTCTTCCTGGGCTGGAGGCGGACCAAAACTTTGAGCCCATTGGCTGATGGTGGAGGGGAGGACTGCCAGCGACCTTTTTAATTGGGTAGTTTTTCTTAGAAGAAAGCCAATTGCGGGTGGTGGGGGCGGGGCCAGACTAGCCACGCAGACCCGCTGGGAGTTCCAGCGCCCCCCGACCCCCGCGGTCCGAGCCGAGGTAAGTTCTGACCGCCCCCACCCCCCCCTTCACTCTCCCTACCGCCGGAGAGACCTTTTGGCCCTGGAAACGCACTCACGGCTGTGGGGGACCGAGCAGGCCCTCCCTCCCGCTGCTGGAACCCCTTCTCCAGCCCTGAACCGCAGGTGTCCATTCTCTGCTCAATGTCCCCGCCTGTGAAATGGGAGTGTGCGGTGCCTGGAGAGCCTCTGCTATGCAAGGCGGATGGGGGGGAGGGGGGGGGGCGGGGGGATGGAGATTGCGCTGGACCTCAGGATACGGAGGCCTTTTCCCAGCAGAAGGATGGCTCAGGAGGAGGGCGGAAGCCTGTCCAAGGTGCGGGCGCGGGTCGGGGCCTCGCATGGCATCACCGATCTGGCCCAGAAGCTGCACTTTTATGACCGCTGGGCTTCGGACTATGATCAGGTAAACCCGCCAGGGTCCTCTGCCTCCCTTGCTCACCCAGCCTCAGTTTTCCTATCTGTACACCGGGAATAGATAGCCCTGCACCCCAGGGCGGCTTGTGAGAATGAAGTGAGACCTGGGCACAACCTTGCAGTCCTGTTCTTTCTCCACCTGCCCCCTCTTCTGCCCACCCACCTCAGCCTTGCCCTCTGACCAGCCCCATCACTCCATAATGGCAGCCCCTAGAGATCAGGGGCCAAGCCCTCCCTCCCCACTTTGGGACTGCAGCCCAGGCAGAAGGACTGCCTGCCTAAGGTGCCATTGAAGGGCCACTATGGACTAAGCACAGAGCACTGCCTTGGCCAGCAGAGCAGGTCTTAGCAAGCAGTGGGCTGAGAGGATAGCACCTCATGCCTGTCTCCTCTCACTGCAGTCCCAGCGGCCCAGTGACCAGAGCCCGCGCACACACACACACCCCTTAGCCTGGCTGACTCCTAGACCACCCCACACTGAGGCCCCTCAAACACTAGGACACAGGGTGGTAGTCAGCTCAGCACTCTGTCCCCAGGATGTGGCTGCCCTGCAGTACCGTGCTCCCAACCTTGCAGTGGACTGCCTCACCCAAGCCCTTCCAGGCCCACCCCAAGCCGCCCTGATCCTGGATGTGGCCTGTGGCACCGGACTGGTGGCTGCCGAGGTGAGGCCTGCCCAGCTCCTCTGCCGTCTTTTAAGCCCCCCACTTGCTCAAATTTCTTGCCACCCTGGCCCCAGACTCACTGGTTCCCAAACACTTGGGCTACATCCACTGCAGAGCCCACTGCTCTCCTTAAGGTGCAGGGACCCCTCTGGGAGGTGGCAGGTGTGAACTGTGACAGCCCTCCCACCCCAGCTGCAGGCTCGAGGCTTTCTCCGGCTGCATGGAGTGGACGGGAGCTCAGGGATGCTGGAACAGGCCCAGGCCCGCGGCCTCTACCAGCGCCTCAGCCTCTGCACCCTGGGCCAGGAGCCTCTGCCCAGCCCTGAAGGTACTTCCTCTTGTACCCTAACACCCCAAGGGCCCCTTGACAGTGTCCCTTTCTCTTGCCACGTTTCCATCACCCTTGCTGAGCCCTCCATCAGCCCCCTTCTATGCTGAACCTTCATTCCCCTCTGAGCCCCCCAGTGCCTCACTAAGACCCTCTCTGTGGTCCCATGAGCCCCTCTCTGAACTCTCAATCCCATGATCTGACCTCGGACCAAAACTGGGCTAACCTGCCATATTTCCCATGGGATCTGGGTCCTGTAGACACTAGTGTCTGGCCTGGTCCCTCCCCAAACCCGCCATGGATACCATCCTCCAAGGTAGTCTGAAGCCACACTGAAGACAGACCACCACACCACATCTGCACACTTCACACAGGGACCTATGACGCAGTGCTGATGGTGGGTGCCCTCAGTGACGGCCAGGTGCCTTGTAGTGCGATACCTGAGCTCCTGCGAGTTACCAAGCCAGGTGAGAAGCAACCCGACCAACCCCCCACACACCTTCCCCTCTCCACACCCAAAGACTCAAGCCTCAGAATTCCTGAGGCCAACCAAGTGGCATGGTCTTGCCTAGGGTCACACAGCCTCGCCTAACATCCCAGCCACCAGCTGCTGAATGCTGACCCAGGCAAACAAGCAGGGCAGACAAGTGGCCTCCTTGCCTCTTATTCATTAGGCAACCAGGAGTAACTCCACTCCCCTCTCTGTGGGCATAGGCCCTTCCTAATGTAGGATTACCGTGATAATTAGGTGAAATAATATATATAAGGTCTTTGCTTTAGCCTTGGCTTGAAGTCTCAATTCAGTTCCCTCATCTTCCAGCTTCCTCACTAACTCATGGATGACTGTTAGATGAGTCGTTCTTTCCTGGTCTCAGTTTCCTCCTCTGTGAAATGGGGCTAATGCATTGCTACTATGTGTCTTGCCCTGTGCCTGCCTCTGCTCTGAGGAGAAAGTATACACCCTGACCTCTGGGCTCCATCACCAACCCACCACGTCCCTGCTTCCCAAACACTTGGGCTACATCTTCGGCAGGGCCCAGGGGAGAAAGACCAGGGCTGGGATGGGGATAGGGGCAGTCCACACAGGGACACAGCCTAAGTGAAGTTACAGACAGAGTGGAGTCTGAGGGTCATGAGGCCCTGATGTGGCTGCAAGACAGGACCAGGAAGCCCCAAAGGTGCCCCAGTCACAGCAAGATTGCATCTCCCTGCAGGGACACAGCACAGGCTGTGGCTAAGCCTGGGCAAGTCTGGGCAGGCCTCGGAACCATGGAGGCTGACAGATGGAGGGACATTGGTGCGGGGTCAGAGAAAGAGGTAGTGATTGGGCTCAGGACAGGAAACTCCCATTGCCTGAACCCATAAAGACCAGGCCTCATAGCCCAGCCTGTGCTTACCAGACCCCTCAGCTGGCCAGAGCCCTGTCTGCCTGTCCACATGTCACAGGCTCCCCCTTCAGAGTATTTCCTCTCAGGCCCTCTCCACCAGCAAGGCCTGCTTCTCCTCACCCCTTCCTCCAGGAAATCTTTTGGACACTAGTATCTAAGTGTATCCAAGCCTGCACTGGGCATGCTGTGAGTGCCCCGAAAAGATTTGAAGGGGTGAAATCATTCATTCATGCAGCCAGTGCGTACTGACTGCACTGGCCTCTCTGAGACAGGGTAATTAATGAACCACACTCTGCAAGCGAGAAACTGAGACTCAGGGAGATGAAGGGACATGTCCGAGGCCATGTGCTTCCTTCCTGTGCCTCCAGACACAGCCATATCCTCCAGCAGAGGCGCTGGGTGAGTGGTGAGGATGGAGCCCCCTCTGTCCAGAGAAATAAGAATTCCCAGCATAAAGGATACTTGGGCCCTAAAGGGTACATAGGAGGCATTCAAGCTGGAGAAGCAGAGGTGATTCCTGAAGGTGGAAATGGTGAGCACCAAAGGCTTGGAGATAGGAAAAGGTGGCCTGGGGGTAAACTGGGAGAACTCATGTCCTTGAGGACACCCGTGGGGACATGAGCCAGAAGGAAAGAGGACCACTAACCTGGAACTTTGGCTCCTGCCTCTCACCTCCCTTTCCCCCATCCCTCCCCAGGTGGGCTGGTGTGTCTGACCACCAGGACCAACCCCTCCAACCTTCAATACAAGGAGGCCCTGGAGGCCACCCTGGATAAGCTGGAGCAGGCCAGGGAGTGGGAGTGCCTGGTGGTCTGGCCTGTGGACCGGTGGGAACTGGCTACCACCAAGCTTGAGGTGGTGCCTGGCACTTCTGACAGTGATGATTTCATCTCTGGCATTGTCTACCTCTACCGAAAGCAGCGGGTGGCCCAGGCTGAGGGAGTACGGCCCAGTGCTCAGCCCCTAACTGGCCTCTGACCTTCCAGGTGACTTCATCCAGGCCTGCCCTCGGGCCTTCTGTACTTCATCTGTAAAACGGGGCCACTGCGCCAACCCTGCTTCTCAGGAAAGCTCTGCCTATTAAATGAGTCCCAGAAGGGACAACAGGATTCTGACTCTGCAGTTCTCTCACCCAGGGAAAGAGTGACATTGTCCCTGTGGAAGACAGAAGTGAAAAGAGGCTCCCACCCCCGTTGTCCCTGAGCCAGACATGATAGGGCCGAAGATGGGACGTTAGGACTCTTCCCAGGCTGATGGGCCCTCTCACCTCTAACTCACCCAACAGGAAACCTGCACAACTGCCTCTGGGCCTTGGCCAACACTTTCACATGTCCAGGACTCGGTTTCTTTATCTCCAAGGAGATCGGAACTCAGGGTGAGGCTTGGAGGCTGCCCCATGAACAGGGCTGATAATAATTCCTCCAAGCAGGTGGGAAGGCTTCAGAGGGGAGGAGGCTCCAAGCTGGGCCTTCAGGATGAGCAGGATTCAGAGGGGTGGGGAAAGGAAAAAGGACATTCCAGGCCCAAGGCAGGGAAAGTCTAAGCAAAAGCCAGGAGGAAGAGTAAGCAGACCAGCCTGGCTGCCCAGACAAAGTTGGGACAAACAGGGAGACAACAGGTGGCCCATTCACTAGGTCTGGATGTCCCCATCAGCCCTCCCTCCTAAAGTCCCCAACACTTCACCAGGGTTCTGGGCACACACTTTCCTGTATATGGGCTTCACCCGCTAATAATTGAAGGGCTTGAACAAGGTGATTACAAAGGTCAGGCCAGTTCCAAGTTTTTTGTTTTGTTTTGTTTTCACGAAACCGGTTTTTTAAGTGTTCCCAACCAGGCTAGACACTGTGGTCCTACCCCTCGCTGACCCCCTCCACCCTTGCCCTGCCCACCCACAACTGAAATCAGAAACATACAGAGTCTTCCTGTGCACAGGTCTCATTTATTGTAGAAAATAATAGTAATTACCGTGACAAATAGATCTTAAATTACAAAACAAACCACAGAGGAGGCAGGAAAAAAAGGCCCCAGGATGAAGGCCAGAGTAATGACCTTCAAATCGAAGGGGCCCAGGGTTCTCCTGCTGAAGCCACTGAGGCTACAGGGTGGGTGAGAAGAGGCACAGGCAGCCAGGGCTGCCTCTACAGCCCCCTCCCCCACCACTACCCAAACCAGTTTGTAGCACCTTCACCCCTCCCTTCTAAACCTGTCCGTCAACTCTGCTCCATAGGCAGGTGGGTAGGTGAGGCCCCAGCTATTCTCATGGCCACAGGGTTTCCACAGAATGCACTTCGAGGGAGTGGGGATGATCAAAGAACAGTGGCCAACACAGGCATTGGCAGGGCACCCAGTCAGAGATCCCAAGTAGAGTCAGGGCTGAGCCGTCCTGGCCAGCAAGAGTGAGCTCCCCGCTCCACTGACATGCCGTTTGCTGCCGTCCCCCCCTCCCCCCCCCCCCCGGCCCCCGTGTCCATATCCATTCAGAGGAAGGTGGCTAGGAAGTCTTTCAGTCCATCCTTGTAGTGTAGAGGAGGCCTTAGGAAGGTATCCGAGAGGGCCAGAAGGGGCTGAGGGCTGCTGGCCAATGTCCTGTCTCAGTCCCTGCTTGCCCATCCCCCAGCAGCCTGCGGGCCATGGCAGGGCCATCCTGGGGTTACCAGCTGCGCTGAGCTCAGTCCAGGGGAAAACAAAGTCAACAGAGTTGAGCAGTGGCACCTTACACGTAGTTGCTGGCGGGGGCGGAGCGGGCGGCAGAATACTTGGCCGAGTAGGGTTTGTCAGCACGGGGTGGGCAGTTGCAGCAGAGCAGGGCCCCACCAAGCATCATCAGGCCAGCAGCCGCCCAGCCCACGTAGAGTGAGGCCCCTATCTCCCGCTTCTGACCAGAGGCCACCAGCGGATTGTAGAAATCTCGGATGATGGTGTTGGCTGTCCAGGACACGGGCACCATCACCAGCAGGCCGGCCAGAATGAACACCACGCCCGCCACAATCATGATCTTGGCTTTGGTGCTCTCATCCTCCACGCAGTTGGTGCACTTGCCACCCACCACAGACAGCAGCACGCCCATCACAGCCACGACGATGCAGATGACAATGAGGGCGCGGGCCGCCTGCAGGTCCTGCGGCAGCGCCAGCATAGAGTCGTACACCTTGCACTGCATCTGGCCGGTGCTCTGCACCACGCAGTTCATCCACAGGCCCTCCCAGATGGTCTGCGATGTGACGATGTTGCTGCCGATGAAGGCCGTGACCCGCCACATGGGCAGCGCACAGCTCAGTATGGCGCCCAGCCAGCCCAGCACGGCCAGCGCAATGCCCATCACCTGTAGCCCCATGGAGGCCATCGTTCCGCGTCTGCTGGGGTCTGAGACCTGGAAGTCTTTGGGGATCTGGCCCTGGGCGCTGTAGAAATCCAAGTGCTGAGGACGGACGCTCAGTGTCCACAGGGAGGCCTTTCACTGCGAGTCCCAGGCGAAGGCAGTCGGAGCAGCTATGAATGTCTCTCCTAAGAGTCAGAAGCCAGCTCCGTGAGTGTGACCAGACAGACCAGTTCCTTTCAGCCGACAGCTGCTCCTCGCACTCAGATTGGAGCTTGGGCGGTTATATTGCTCTGTGGAGGGGCGGGATAGAGGGAGGGGTTTCAGTCCCGGGGCCTTTCCCTGACCAGTTTCTCTGGATTCCTGAGCCCAGGCCAACAAAGGCACTTTACCTCCCCAGCCCTGGGCCCCTGAGTCACAATCTCATAGGAAACTGCCCTCTCCCCCATGCTGAGGTCAGACACTGAGTCATAGCTCCCCGGGCACCTGGAATTGCACAGAACAGGGGGGGCAAGGTTTGGGACCTGAAGACCAGGGTTCCCACACCCCAGGGCTCCCTCATTCCAGGCTTGGTTGGTCGGATTGGGGTGGTGACCCTCAGGAAAGATGAAGGTGGGAATGAAGTCCTAAGAAAGTCAGAGCAGCCCCGCTTTGATTACCATTGTTGCATCCTTATCACTTGCATTGTTGGCCTGATCACTACTCATTGACCATGCATTTGCCTCACTATAGTCTCCACATTGACCTAATGAGGTCAGCTTGGGGAATGAGGAGCTGGGGGGGCCAGGAATCCCGGGTCCATCACCCACCCTCCCCATCTCACACCATCACCACTGGCTTCCCAGCCCTGCCAGGTTTGGGGGCCTTGGAAGTGATGCCATTTTGGCCAAAGAGAGAAGAAAGCCTCCGCTCTTCCCAGCCCCCACACCCCCTCAACACACACACACACACACACACACACACACACACGGAAATTTCAGCCAGTGGGCTTCATTCCTGCCAGGCTGACCTGCTTGGCCAGAACTGGGTAGAGGAAGTCACCAAGAGCAAGCCATGGGCCAGATCCCAGGGACATCAGCCCAGCAAATGGGTGTTTACTCTGTAAAGACACACAGAGCGGTCCTGGATGGGAGCAAAGTCCCGTGAGACTTCAAAGGGAGAGAAAACTCAGACCAGGGTGGAGGTGGGGTTCTGAGGAGGAGGCTTGACAGGGAAGGGGCACTGATTTCTTGGGTTATACTGCGGAGGGCTCTGATGACAGAAAGCATCATGAATGGGTCCCCCTGGAGTTGTGCAAGGTGGCAGAACTGAGTGGAGGAGGACATCCAGGGAGAGAGAACATCAAGAGCAAAGGTACCCCAAGGTAGGAAAACGTTCTGGGAACGAGAAATCCAGTCTGACAGAGTCTGAGGGTGTGGGGGAGGGGCTCGAGTGAAAGGGCCAGAAATCTCTGCTTTCTAAGCCCCAGGGCTGTACACACAAGCACAGGATGAGCAAGGGCACTGGGTGCCAGGTGAAGGATTCCACACACCTTTTAGAAAGGTGTCTCTGGGACAGGGTGGAGGTAAAGCAGGGCAGGGGATCCAGGATCAGGAAGGACCTGGTTCAAGGCAGGGGGCTGAAGGGGCCTAGAGGAAGGGAGCTCTGTAGGGGTGAGAGAGTGTCTGAGGTTCATCCCAGCTGGATCAAGGGAACCCCTGATCTACATGGCCACGGCATGTTTCTCTTCTCCAGCTTGCTGAGGGGATGTGGGGGAGGACGCCTCGGGGGCCAGGGCTCTACTATGTCCCCGAGCGCCCAGCATTGGCCAGCATCTTGCATGGCACCCTGGAGTGACTGATTCTGGTGAGATGTGAGGGCCTTGAGCTTCCTGCCAGAGAACCATTAAGCATACGTGATTTGGGTGGAAGCCATCTGTGAGCCCTCTGCACATGGGAGGCACTTGAGACACCTGATGAAGCACAAGGCTGGCTGGGACAATCTAGCATAATGAGGGGGTTGAGGTCTTCTGTTGTGTCTCCCGTATGAGGCTGGGGGCTCCTGGAGGACAAAAGCAGTAAGGTATTCAACCTCCGAGTTCCCACGGGCGTTGACTCATAGTAGGTGCTCAATTAATGCTCCAGGAGGTCGATAATGCAGAAGTCAGTCTCCATATTCCCAGCGCCTTTCCCCACTCCCCACACTTCCCCCCCCCACACACACACACACCAACACAAATGGATGGTTTCTACCTGGACCATGCCCCCAGGGTTTACCTTACAAGGCTCTGAGGAACAGTACACACTGAGGCATGTGAGCTGAACAGCAGAGATAACTGCCCTTCAAGATTGACAATAAGTAATTTCCTGCAATGACTTCATCTCCGCCTCCCTGTCAGTGAGCAGGCCAGGGAATCTTACTGCCTTTGCACAGATGGGTAAACTGAGGGGGCAGGGGCTCGCCCAGGATGTGGTGGGCACCTTACCCAGGTGTTCCTTATCTGTTGTCCCAGCCCTTCAAGCTTTCCGATTGCAGAAGCGAGTTGGCCAGATGGCCAGAACATCCTCCCCCATCTCGCACTTCCTGCTGTTGTTCTCTTGGGACACAACCAACTGACACTTGGAAAAGCCGGAGTGGGGGAGGGGAAGCATGCAGGCCCTATTATAACTTTTCACCTGTGTCCCAACAGAAGTGACTAAGAAGTTGTTCTTCCCTGCTCAGCCCAGCCAAGCACAGCAGGTGTGGGGGAGGGATAGAGGACAGGGGAGGGCAGGTGCAGAAGGGGTAAGGCAAAGGGCAGGCCCCCGCCAGGGGAAGTCTGTGGGGAGCTCAGGTGTAAAGGAGGTGCAGGAGGGAGTCCGGGGAGCAGTGCGCAGCTCTGCACATGAATGGAGCTGGAGAGACAATTATTGATGCTTGATTTATTACAGGAACCACACTGGCTGGGTCCCACCCACCTGCAGGAAAAATACCAGCCAAGCCAAGACATTTTTCCTACACTCACTCTGGCTCCCTGAGCCTGGCCTCCCAACAGCGCAGACAACCTTTTACTTTATAATGCGTCTGCCATCCATCTCCTTTGCTCTGGGGCAGAGGGGACAGGCTTAGCACATATTTCTTTTTCTTTCTGCCAACATGCACTGTATAGTCTTATGCCAATAGAACTGTATCATGCATGCTGGGTTTTATCCAGGACAGCTCTCTCTCTCACAGACCGGGGCACCCATCCCTGCCCACCCCATAGCCATCTTATCAGCCCTATGATCTCGGAGAAGCCAGTGCCATTTCTGAGCCTCACTTTCCCTGTGTAAAATAAGGACATGACTGCCCCTCCCTATCTAAGGCAGATGTGAAATGAGAGGAGGATGTGAAAATGCTTTGTGAGCTGAAAACGTTTTAGTATCATGAGGAGGAAGGAGCCCAGTTTGAGTCACAAAGCAGCCACCCCTCGGCTCTGGTCCTGCTCACACCAGGTGAGAGTTAGGACATCTCAGACCCCTGTCCCCAGAGCCCCTGGGGCTCAGCCAAATCCTAATCACAGCATAACACACACCTCAGTGCCCTGCACTCAGCTCCTTGGGTGTCCCTAGGAAAGGTGCAAATAAATTCCCCCATCCAGCCCTGAGCCCAGAGCCAGTGCTGGGCCTGCCAGACCACGCCAGGGTAGCCAGAGGAACCTCAGAATCTGAAGTACGGTAGGGGGAGCAGGGTGGGAAGGAAGTCTCCTGTCTGGGGCCTGGGATGGACCCCTCTAAGAGGTAAGGGAGTGACCGAGTAGATTCAGGTCTCCGGAACTTTATTCCTTTATCTTCTGGGAATGGAAGCCTAGGGCCAGGGGAGCCAGTGCCAACTTAAAGTTATTTCTCCCCACCAGATACAATGTTTTGATCCTTATATCAGAAGGAAATAAATATTACAAATATATTTAAGGATATAATAAATATCTTTTTAAATTTTTATTGATTTTTAGCCGAAACCGGTTTGGCTCAGTGGATAGAGCATCAGCCTGCGGACTGAAGGGTCCCGGGTTTGATTCTGGTCAAGGGCATGTACCTGGGTTGCGGGCACATCCCCAGTAGGGGGCGTGCAGGAGGCAGCTGATGGATGTTTCTAACTCTCTATCTCCCTTCCTCTCTGTAAAAAATCAATAAAAATATATTTTAAAAAATAAAATAAAATTTTATTGATTTTTAGAGAGAGAGGAAGGGAGAGATAGAGAGAGAAACACTGATTTCTTGTTCCACTTATTTATGCATTCATTTGTTGATTCTGGTATGTGCCCTGACCAGGGATTGAACTCGAACCTTGGTGTATAGGAATAATGCTCTAACCAACTGAGCTACCAACCAGGGTGATATCTTTATAAAATTGGGGGGCAGCAGGGGAGGAAGCAGTCTCACTCTCAGCTAAAAAATTAGCCTAGCTGGAAGTTAGTCCAAAACTATTTATTTTTGCACAAGTTCACTAACATCTCAGACCACAGACACAAGTTAAAATCCTGTTCTTTTTTAACCAGTGACAATGCCATGATCTTTAAAAAAATTTAATTTCAGTAAATAATTTGCAAGGGGTCGTCATAATCGTCTGCGAGTGTAAAGAATGTGTCACCGGGTCACCATCTCCCTGAATTGTTCCGAAGGAGGATCTCCTGGAATCTCATAGCAAACAGGCAAACAGTTTCAGAGTTTCAGACCCGGCCGGTATGGACCGGCCACCTTCTGCCTGGCTCTGGAAGCGATGGGAAGGGCTGGTCGCCAGACTGGGACTTTCAGAATCTACGGGAGGATGTGGTGACTCCTTTGTGGCTCTCATCTGAAATAACCCCAGTCCTCCCTGGATTGAGTCCCAGATCTGCCACTTCCAATTATGTGACATTGGGCAATAGAATTAAACTCTCTCAACAATTTCCCCATCTGGGTAAGGAGGATGACACCTCCCTCCCAGGTACTGGGAAGCTCCGTTCAGACCCTCTGGCTTCCTTGACAAGGGGTCCGGCAGGCCCAGCACAAGCTCTAGAAAGCCATGGGCCCTGGGCTCAGAAGTGGAGGTCTGGAGTCCTAGGCTAAGCAGGTAGCCCCGTGGCCTCAGCCAGCAGCCAGCCCCGTGGCCATCCTCTCAACTTGGCCCCAGACTGCGTAATGGCAGACTAGATTACACAGAAGGTCTGGCTGCCCAGCTGGCCAGACTGGCTGAGCCGGTGCTGCCCCCGAGCTGGGCCCCACGTGGGCTGAGGGAGAAGGTGGAGGTGGGGTAGCCACAGCTGGGGAGTCTCCAAGGAACAGAAGCAAGGCCACACTACTGCCTGCTGGCTGGAGTCCCACAGTCCAGGCTGACAGGGGCCTCTGGGAACAGGACAGAAGGACAGGGGATGGGTTCAGAGAGAAGGAGCAGCTGAGTGAGCGGTTGGGAGCTCAGTGAATGGGCTTTGAGAGGGGCTCAGACAAGTGAAAGGGGAAGAGACTTAAAGAGAGGATGGGACTGAATACATCCAATTTCAGCTCTGTCTGCTGGTTTCAAAAGCCCTATATTCATCCTTGACCTTGGCTTTCCTCGCCATTTCACCCAGCTGCCCAGCCCTTCCCAGGCTACTCCTAGTTCTCAGAGAGGTCCATCCCAGGCCCCAGACATGAGACCTCCTTCCCACCCACCCCGCTCCCTGCTCCCCCTACCTCACTCCAGGGCAGGCCTCTTCTCCGATGGTTGTGTCTTCAACTTTCCAGAAGCAGTGGAGGGAGAGCCCTGAAGGCCAGGAGACCCCTGAGGACCTCCCAATCTGATGGCATAGTCAGTCCTGCCCAGCCTCACCCCTCCCCAGCTAGGGAAGCATCCTTTCATCCTCTCTCAGTCCGTTGGTTAGCACACACTTTTAGAGCACCTGCTATGGGCCAGGCACTTGGCTAGGTGCCTTAGTATTAGAAGAAATCATTTGATCTTACTCCAAAACCATGTAGGGCTTTATCATTCCCATTTTAGAGACGGGAAAACGAAGGCTCTGCTTGCTGATGTGACATTGCAGGGCCAGCAGAATAACAAAAAAAGGAAAGTCCCTGATGCTGGGGCTTTTCCTCTACACCCATGCTCTCATTCATTACTCTTCACTTGTTTCTTCCTTCATTCTTTCACAAAGGATGTACTGAGGACCTGCACTGGGCCAGGCCCAGGGCTGGGCATGGAGCTCAGCAGGGAATAAGGCTGGTGCCTGACCTCGAGCCCCTACCTCACCATCTAAATAGACAATTCCTGACACTAGAGAAGCCAGCTCTGTGTGAACTCTGGAGAGGAAACAGCTCCACCTGAGGCCCAGGCAGGCTTCCTGGAGGAGGTGGCAGGGGAAGAGGAGACCTGAAGGGTAAGTAAAAGCTTAGAAGTTTATGAAGAAAGAGTTCTCCAAAACGGGGAGTGGCAAGGGGCAGAAGGAGCCTCTGAGGGGTCTGGAGCTGGTCAGGTGATGGAGCTGGCCTGGAAAGCAAGTTGGACACATCAGGAAAGGCCTCAAGTACCCAGCCCAAGAGTTAGAGGCACAGGGGAGCCATGGACAGGCTTTGAGCAAGGACAGGCCTGGCCGGCTATGACTTGTGGGGTGGTACCTGGACCAGTGTGGCAGGTTGATTGTAGGAGAATTGATAGGAGGGCTGCCCTGCTTTTGGTTGGACGATGGAGCCTCAGAACAGAAGAGGTGGGGCTTCATTGAGGGTTCATCTTGACCCAGGACCCCCAGAGCAGCCAGCTCACTGGCCCCAGGGTCAGTAGAGGCCTGGTCTCTAGTGGGCGGAGCCAGGGCAAGGGGTGGGGTCATCCCAACCTGCTTCCTCTTTACCCCTCTGGTGATAGCCTCCGAGGATCCCCAGCACCCTTTTCCTCCGAGAAGCCTGGGCAGGGCATACACCTGATGACGACAGCGTACAGAGAAGCTGCCTCCATGACACACCAAGAGGGAGAGAGAAACCAGCAGCTGATCAGGGGACTGCCAGGCAGGCAGCCAGTGAGTCAGTGGTGACGGTCCAGGGGCAAACCCCAGAAGTCTGGGGATCACCCGTGCCCCAGCCCCAGGTGACTCAGAGATTATATTACCCCTCGCTCCTGGTGCAGAGGCCCCCAGGCCTGGCCTTCCAGGCCTCCAGCCTCCCTCCTGCTCCATCCCTCCCTGCATGGATGGGTGCACACCACCCACGCTCATTCCTGACACACACCAATTCTGACCCCTTGCCTTCTTGGGGCCCAAAAGTCCAGCTGCCAGATTTTTGCCTTAATGCCAGATGCACCCACTGACCCAGCCTGGCCAGCAGCCCTCATTGCTGGCTTTCAGCTCTGGATCAGACTAGTCCCAAGGAGGGGCACACCCCACCCCTACCTGTGCCATCAGCTGGGGAGCAGAAGGTGGGGCCAGGCCTGGAGCAGCCACATTAGTTCAAACCTAACCACAAAGTGATTCAGTTTGTGGTTAGGTTTGAACTTTGTTAGTTTTGATGTTCTCTTTATAGCAGGGTTTAACCTACCTGTTTAAACTTTTGACATGTGTCTGAGTACTCACCCCCAGCACTCAATCACACCCTCACTCCCTCCCACGCTTTGCACACTCCCTGCTTCTCTCTCCAACTGGGCTGTGGAAAAGGAAGATGCCCAGGGGCTGGCCAGCTGCCACTGGCTTGGTGTCACTGCCCCTCAGCATCACTCTTTAGCTGCCCACCCAGGCCGGGCCTTCCCACCTACAAGCCATTTGAAGCTCCCACCACATACCTGAGTATGCAACAAGGGTTCCATGTTTCTTTCTTTTTCTTTTTTTTAATTAAAGTATAGTTGACAGGCCAGGGGCAAACCCCACAAGTCTATATTATATTAGTTTCACATGTACACCATAATGATTCAACATTTATATACTTTACGGTGTGATCACCACGTAAGTCATCTGTCCCCGTACAAAGTTATTATATTATTGACATATTCCCTGTACTGTACACCATATCCCTGTGACTTACTTATTTTTTAACTGGAAATTTGTACCTCTTATTCCTTTTACCTTTTTTACCCAATCCCTCTCCCCCACCCCACCACCTCTGGCAACCATCAGTTTGTTCTCTGTGTCTATGGGTCTATTTCTATTTTACTTTGTCTATTAGTTTGTTTTGTTTTTTAGATTCCACGTGTAAGTGAAATCATATGGTATTTGTCTTTCTCTGTCTGACTTATTTCAGTTAACTTAATACCATCTAGGTTCATCCATGTTGTTGCAGATGCAAGATTTTATTCTTTTTTTATTGCTGAGTAGTGTTCCACTACATATATATACTAGAGGCCCAGTGCACAAAAATTCGTGCACTCGGGCTGGGGGGTATCCCTCAGCCCAGCCTGTGCCCTCTTGCAGTCCAGGAGCCCTCAGGAGATGCCCGACTGACAGCTTAGGCCTGCTCCCTCTGCAGGAGGCAACCGGGTGGGCTGGACCCCCCATTGCCCCTCCGCTGCCACTGGTCATTGCCGCCCCCCCCACCTCGATCGTCATTCCCTCCCTCTGCCCACTGGCATACACCTTGGCTGGTCTGGCGCCACCTGCTCGCCAGCCCCGTCCCCCGCCGACCTGTTGTTCCACTGTTCGGTTGATTTGCATATTACGCTTTTATTATATAGGATATATATATATATATATATATATATATATATATATATACATATATCACATTTTCTTCATCAATTCATCCATGGATGACCACCCATTTTTTTTTTTTTTTTTCAATCAACTCCATTCCAGTTCTTCGCTATCTCTGCAGGCTGACAGGACTCTCAACCTCAGCCCTTCCTGGAGCTCCTTCTCCGACCAGGGATATTAATTGAAGCAAATGTGCCATGCTAACCTAGGGTGTGAATAGTAGGAAAACTGGGTGTGGGGTTTATGTGAGAACTCTCCATACTATCTTCTCAATTTTTCTGTAAGTCTAAAACTGTTCTCAAAAATGAAGTCTATTTTTAAAAGGGAAAAAAGGCCCTAGCCGGTTTTGCTCGGTGGACAGAGTGTCAGCCTGTGGACTAGAGGGTCCCTGGTTTGATTCTGGTCAAAGGCACATACCCGGGTTGTGGGCTCGAGCCTCAGTAGGGAGCGTGCAGGAGGCAGCCTATCGATGGTTCTCTCATCATTAATGTTTCTATCTCTCTCTCCCTTCCTCTCTGAAATCAATAAAATTATATTAAAAAAAAAAACAAGGGAGAAGAAAGAAAGAAGAGAAAAGAAAAGAAGAAAGAAACAGAAGAGGGAGGGAGGAAGGGAGGGAGGGAGGGAGGGAGGGAGGAAGAGAGCTAAGCCTCCCCCATCCAGTGAGCCTTCCTGGTTCATGCTTGGGCAGTGAAGGGGCATTGAGTTTGCCAGCAGGACTCAGTACTCAGCCCTGCTCATGTTCCAGAACCTCTGATGAGAAATGTCCTGTTCTTAGGAAACGCATGCTGAAGTACTGAGCAGGCAATTGTCACGGTGTATTCACGTCACTCTCAGAAAAAAAAGTATGTGTGCAGGGAGGGAAGAGAGTGTGCACAAATGTGGCAAGACGTTAACAACTGGTGAACCTGGGTGAAGGGTATATGAATGTTCATTGCACTAATCTTGCAACTTTCTTGTAGGTTTAAAATTTTTCAAAATAAAAAGTTGAGAGAAAAACTAAGAAGGGACCAGTCAGGCCCGGCTGGCATGGTTCAGTGGTTGAGCCTTGACCTATGAGCCAGGAGGTCAGCCTGTCCCTGCCAGGGTCCCAGATCCAGCCCATGGCTGCATCACACTGGTACTGCCCACCCCGTCCGGACAAACACACATACAAGGGCTCTCCTGGCTCCTGTGTCCCCAGCCCCATGATCACTGATGTCCCGGTCTCTCTCCAGTGTCTGACTCAGCACCAAGTACCTTGGGCTTCCCTGCTGATAGGAGGGTGGCTGCCCCATCCCTCTTAACTCTACTGTCCAGGCCTCCTTTTGTGATGAGTCTGATACTAATATCCTCCAGGCTCTGTCCCTTCTCTGTGCTCAGACCAGGCCTGGAAGCTCGGGCCTTATTATCTTGGAGTACAAGGCCAGTAACATTAATAATAACTACCTGACCCTGGCCAGGTAGCTCATTTCGTTAGAGTGATGTCCCAATACACCAAGGTTGCAGGTTCAATCCCCATTTGCGACACATTCAAGAAACCACCAGTGAATGCATAAATAAGTAGAATAACAAATCGATGTTTCTCTCTCTCTCTCTCCCCCTCTCTAAAAATCAATAAATAAATTTTTAAATAATAATAGTAACTACCTGAATGTCCATAGCAGCACTAGTAAAATAGCCAAAATGTGGAACCTTGAAAACACTGTACCAAGTAGATGAAGCCGTACACCAAAGGCCACATATTGTATGATTCTGTTTGCATAAAATGTCTAGAATAGGCAAGTCCATAGAGACAGAAAGCAGACTAGTCGCTTAGAGCTGGAAGGCTATACAAAAAATGTTCTCAAATCGATTGTGGTGCCTGGCTGGTGTGGCCCAGCAGTTGAGCATCAACCCAGGAACCAAGAGCTCATCAGTTCAATTCCCAGTCGGGGCACATGCCCGGGTGCAGGTGCAGGCTTGCTCCCTACTAGGGGGCATGCAGGAGGCAGCCAATTGATGATGTCCCTTTCTCATCGATGTTTCTAACTATCTCCTTTCCTCTCATTAAAAAAAAAATATTTTTAAGTGATGGTTACATCACTCTGTGACTGTATTAAAAAGTACACATTTTATTTTATTTTATTTTATTTTTTATTTTTTTACAGTGTAAAATTTTTATATTTAGAATTAGGCAGCTGGACTCAGTTTAGATGATTCCAATTTTGTTGGCAACATCCAAAGCATCATAGTCAGGAGCCAGTCGAACATATGCCTTCTTCTCGCCATCAGGCCTGATCAGGGTGTTGACCTTGGCCACATCAATGTCGTAGAGCTTCTTCACAGCCTGTTTGATCTGGTGCTTGTTGGCCTTGACATCCACAATGAACACAAGTGTATTGTTGTCTTCTATCTTCTTCATGGCTGACTCCGTAGTTGGGGAACTTGATGATGGCATAGTGGTCAAGCTTGTTTCTCCTGGGTGCGCTCTTTCGAGGATATTTAGGCTGCCTCCGGAGCCTTAGTGTCTTTGGCCGTCGGAAGGTGGGTGACGTGTGGATCTTCTTTTTTGTGTGGCTGTGGACACCTTTCAACACTGCTGTCTTTGCCTTCAGAGCCTTTGCTTTGGCTTCGGCTTGGGAGGGGCAGGGGCTTCCTTCTTTGCTTCCGGCGCCATCTTCCCACATTTTATTTTTTTAAGAATAGTTTATTGATTTTTAAAAATTTTTTTTTTTATTTCAGAGAGGAAGGGAGAGGGAGAGAATAATGAAACATTAATGATGAGAAAGAATCATTGATCAGCCATCTCCTGCATGCCCCACACTGAGGATCGAGCCCAAAACCTGGGTATGTTCCCTGACCGGTAATAGAGCTGTGACCTCCTTGTTTATAGGTCAATGCTCAACCACTGAGCCATGCCAGCCAAGCAGCTTATTGATATTTTAGAGAGAGGGGAAGGGAAAGGGAGAAAGAGAGAAAGAAATATAAATCCCCAGACCAGGAATTGAACCAGCGGTTGCCTGGTGCACGGGACAATGTCCAACCAACCAAACCACACTGGCCAGGCCTGAATTACACATTTTAAATGAGTGAATTGCATAGCATATGAATTACTAGTATATCTCAATACAGCTGCTTTAAAAATAATATTTAGCACTTCTCAATGCCTGTTGGGTGCCAGGCAGGCCCCATAACAACCTCTGTTAACCCTCAGGACACTGATCCATACCCCCTGTCCAGAATGAGCTGGGATGCCCAGCAAAGAGACAGAGTCGCCCTCTCGTGTTTGCTTCTGGGAACTGCAGCCGCCAAGGTGTGTCCTGTCCGTTGGCCAGAATTTTGAAAATCGCTCCTTCGCTCTGGCAGGGGTAGGAGTGAGAAGGAAGTCCTGGCGGGCAGAAATGCGATGGGGCCACCAAAAGTACCCCTAACTGGAGTTCAGTGAAGTGAGCGGATTCAATGTAAATGGTGACCCATAGGTGGGGTTTACAGGTTTAACATCACCATAAAAAATAAAAGCTGGCCGGTGCCATGGGAATGGCAGAGGTCCATCTTCCCCAGGGGGGGTCCGGGGATCTGGCTGGGCAGCCTCGGTGGGCTCCCTAGAGCCTGCAGAGCAAATGTGGCTGAGGCCCTGAGGCCGAGGCCGGGGGGTGGCCATCCAAGGCAGGACTGTGAGGTCCACAGGAAGGGAGTAGCCCACACCAGATGGAGTGCCCCAGGAGCAGGGAGCACTCCCTGGTGGAGGCCAGTGCCACTGCAGTCCTCAACCAAGTCTGGCACCCAGTCTTCTGTCTGTCGAGAGGGGTGGGCTAGGGCCGCCTAGATCCCTTAGGGCTGGGACCTGGGACTAAGAGCGTGAGAATGAGGGACAGGACTTCTTCTGGGCCCTCCATGGAGAGGGGCAGGAAGGAGGGCATGTAGGTGAATACATGCTTGTGTGAGAAGGAAGAAGGGGAGGAGAGGCAGGTGCTGCCCTGGAGCCCCAGGGATAGTGGCACTTCTACTCTTCCTCCTCCCAGCGTCCCCCTCAGTCACAGCCAGGCCCAAGTAGGCCTGGGAAGATGGTGAAACTCTGGCCCACACGTTCATCATGTGGGAGAGCCAGCCAGGCCAAAGACAAGCCGCTGGCTCCTAGGCCCCACCCTGAGCTCCTTCCCCTATCTCAGCACCAGATCCCTCACCTAGCTCCTTTTCCTGATTTCACCCACACCGTCCTGTGGCCCTTCAGGGGGGAAAGAGAGCTGAGTGAAGAGAAAAGGCACAGAGTGGAAGGAGATTCAGTGAAGGGAGGGGCTTCAACAAGGGGAGTGAGGACTCTGGGAGAGAGAGAGTCTCAAAGGGAGGTGCTCAGCGTGGGCAGAGGAGGCTGAGGACCCAGACCAGTCGGCCAGGCAAGTCCTGTGGGGGCAATCTCAGACCACCTAGCTTCAGAAGGACTTGGTCACATCTGAGCAGCACCGTTGGCACAGCCTGGAGGCAGCCCCAGGCTCAGTGTCTGCAGGCCTTCCTGAAAACAGAAGAAGCTTGGGGAGGGCCTCTTTATGGCTCTTATGGCTCCTGGTGAAACCTGGCCCTGGGGACAGGGAAGAAGTTTCTCTGAGGCTGGTGGGGAGGGAGGAGTGACTCATTCTTCTCTTCCAGGCTCCATGACACCTCAGAGGCTGGGAATTACCCAAAAGCAGCCAACCAGGCCAGTCCGAGAACTACAGCTCCACCCTGCCTTGGCCTCTCACCTCACAACTCCCATCCTCACCCACAGGGAGGGCCAGACCATGCCCAGAACTGGATGAGAAACACATACGCACAAACCCACACAGACACACAGCCACACACGCACTGATTCCAAACACAACCACCCTCACCCAGAAATAAACACCCACCACACACAGACACTTGCAAGCACCCAAACAGTCAGATAGCAGTCCACCAAGAAGCCCCCCACAAAGCCTACCACCCAATGAACACAAAGACCTGATCACTGGCTCAGCATACCTGGGCCACCCACACTCTCGCCGGTTCCAGAACCAGTTTCGCTTCTTCACTGGCCCGTTTAAGAGGCTCTTTGGGGAAAGAGGGGGAAGGAGACAGGCAGCAGAGGTAGAGGGGATGCCAGTTGGGGTGGGGGCATATCCCAGTAGCCTCCCTGCTCAGGAGGAAAGTACAAATTGGGTTTTAACCGAGGGCCGGGCATTCTGTCACCAAAGAACCTGAGGTGCCTTCACTGCCTCCTGCTCCCAACATTTTCCCTACTGGAGGCTGGGTTTCAGTACACACGTAAAGCTTGGTGTCCCAGCATAGGTGTCTGTGTACCGAAAAGCTGGCTGCAAAATCACCTCTCCAAGAAGCCCTGGGTCCCACATTCCTGTCAGTGCGGCTTAGCACCAGCAGACAGAGCCAAAGCTCCCAGTGTGTGGCATCTGCTGACTTGTTTAGCAGCTTCCAGTATGTGTGATTCCTCCACACTTCCGCTCCAGACTGAGGCTTCCCAGGGCAGGGGCTGAATGTATTTTACACCTCAAAAAAGATAACATAAGCCCGGATGTGGTGGCTCAGTGGATTGAGCGTTGTCCCATGGACCAAGAGGCCCCGGGTTCAATTCCCAGTCAGGGCACATGCCCAGGTTGCAGGCTTGATCCCCAGTAGGGGGCGTGCAGGAGGCAGCCAGTCAATGATTCCCTCTCATCATCGATATTTTTATCTCTCCCTCTCCCTTCCTCTCTGAAATCAATAAAAATGTGTTTAAAAACGAAGATATAAAGTGGTAAAACATAAGCCATAGTCTTAAAGAAGATATTTGCAAACCATATCACCAGCAAATGATTGATACTCAGAACACATAAATTCCATAAATCAACAACAAAAGGACAAACATCCCAATAGAAAATTAGGGAAATGCCATCAAGAAGAAGCTCATGAAGAAAACATTGAGACAAACAATAAACAAATGAAAAGATGTTCAATGTGACTGATAACCAGAGAAATATAAATTAAAACAATAATGAGATACTACTTGACACCCACAGGATGACAAAAACACTGAAAAGTCTGGTGCTATCAAGTGTTGGCAAAGATGTATAGCAATAGGAACTCCCCATGCTGGAGGGGGTGTCAATTAACACAACAATTTTAGAGAATCATTTGGCAATACCTGTTAAGGTGTGTATACCACCCAGTGATCCAGCAATTTTACTTCTAGAGAAACTCTCATGCATATGCACCTGGAGGCATTTACAAGGCCATGTGTCATATCTTATTTGTAATAGTACAACCATTGTAAACAATCCAAATGTTCATTAAGAGAACAGATATAAGCTGTGGCCTACTCACACAAGGAAATACTATGCAGCAGGTACAATAAATGAACCAGAGCTTCTTATATAAACACTAATGGCCTGGTGCACAAATTAGTGCACGGGTGGGGTCCCTTGGCCTGGCCAGCAATGAGGCCTATCAGGGGGACTGGCCAGCCAGGGGTGAGGGGGGCAGGGGGGATCCCAGGAAACTGGGCCAGCTCGGGGGAGGGGCTGCAGGAGATTGGCTGTGGGAGCTCACTGACCACCAGGGAGAAGCTCCTGCATTGAGCATCTGCCCCCTGGTGGTCAGTGTGCATCATAGTGACTGGTCGACCAGTTGTTCCGGTTGTTCGGTCTAATGGTCGCTTAGGCATTTATATATATATAGATGGATAAATTTTGAAAACATACAGTTGACAGAAAAAACAAATTGTCCAATATGTAGAACATAAGGCCATCTATGTAATAATGTTTGATTTTCAAGATAGCTTTATGTATTATGAATGAATATATACCTAAGCAGCAAAACTATAAAAACTTGAACAAGTTGATGACACATCAACTTCAGGATATGTTATCTGGAGGAAAACAAGTGAATGGGAAAAGACAGGGGTACAAAGAGCCTTCAGCAGAATAATACTTGTTAAATCTGAGTGTGGTGGGATCTCATGGGTGTTTCTTATATTATTCTTTATACTTTCCCATATGTTTGAAATATCTCATCATTTAAAAAATATGTAAAAGGGAGCAAGGCAATTTTACAGTCTAGCAGCAAGAAGGTGGGCTGCCACCCTGGTTTCTACACAGATCCCAGCTTATGCCTTCCCTCCTTCACTCAACATTTCAGTGTTGCTCCAGCACTCTTCTCCCAGCCATTCATTACTGGGCCTCTCAGACCTTGGCAGTCCTGCCCCTAGGGGTTAGGGGGGAGGGGAGAATGTTTTCTGTGAATGTTTATCAGTTCCTGCCTGGATCCACAGATAACATTGAGATTCTAAAGACCTAATGCATCCCAGTAACATTCACAAAGGATGATCTAAAAAATGCATAGGAACCCCCACCCCACCCTTGTCTTTAGAAAGATGTCAAAGGGCCCAGCCAGTGTCGCTCAGTGGTTGGATGTCAACCTATGAACAAGGAGGTCATTGTTAGATTCCCAGTCAGGGCACATGCCCGGTTGCAGACTCAATCCCTGGTGTGGGGCATGCAGAAGGCAGCCGATCAATGCTTCTCTCATCATTGATGTTTCTATCTCTCCCTCTCCCTTCTTTTCTGAAATCAACAAAGACATATTAAAAAATAAAAAGATGTCAAAGTTATCAAAATATGTGGTCTACTGCACCACAGATGAGAGCATCCTTTCCTCTCCTCTCTTCTCACCTTCCACCCCACAACTGGCTAAGCAGATCTTCTAGAACTGCCCACAAAACCTCTCTTTATCCCTATTCTAGCTGCATAGTCTTTCCCTCAGCAAGCAATTCTTCCTCCTTCTGGTAAGTGAGATGGGCCAGGAGGGAAATCTGGCACAATTATTAAATCCCCTTGAGCAGACCAGGGGAGGAGGAAGTCTGTAAATGCTCATGTGTTCGGCCTCCAGGAGAAACAGCACAGGGCCTAAGAGCATCTGCAACACGGCAGTCCAGCCTCCCACTGCTGTCTCCCAGGAAGAGTCAGGGCTACCTTCACAAAGCCATTTCATCATCCTGCAAGGCCAGCTGCTTCTAGATGGTGGGGCTCATGGGGAGAACAGGACTCACCCCATACTTCTCCTGTGGTAAGGCAGCTTCAGCATTCACCAGAACATTCATATGAAACATTAGCAAGTCCATGAATGGTGGTACTGGCAGAAGCATGATACACAAGTAAACTAAATTCAAACCCCAAATAAGCATCTTCTGAGGTCTAGACAAATTACCGATGACCTCACAACTGAAAAGGACTGAGCCTGACTGGTCCCTACTGGATTCGGGATTGGTACTATTTTGCTGCTAGTGGGCACTCAGGTCAGGCCTGGTCAGACAAAGCCTTGCATGGTTCCTTTCCTGCCACAGTAACCACTATGGGCACAAGCCCATTGAACAGACACCAGGCTGGCTAGGGAAGAAAGCACCCACAAGACTGTTTAGAAGACACAATGCTATTTCAGCCCCTCCAGCAGCAAGATGTTCCTTTGAGTCGGAGCTCAGAGTCAGGGCACACAGTGCCACAGGACTGCCCTAACAGGGGAACGTGGCCTCTGTCAGTGATAAGGCGCGAGGCAATAAGGGTTGAGTAACCTCTGATAGAGCCCTATCTTAAATCAACTTCTTTCTCCATGGGCCTCAAAAGCTGCTTTGTTTAACTTCGTGCTATTTGGATGAAGATATGATAAGGTTCCTAAGGTTTAAATAAACTTAGAAGTCAACAGCGGTTACTACCCTCCATTCCCTGGAAGGGAGGCTTAGTGAGATGAGGACACAAGACCCCAGAGGAGCATGGACCCAAGGTCTCCCACTCCTCTCTCTCCTGCAGTCCACAGCCCCAGCCAATCCCAATTGAGGTTCCCTTGAGTTTCTTCCCTTTCCTGTTTCTCGTTTTGGTTGCAAGTAGGGAAACTAGGGCCAAAACATTTAACTACAAAGCTTAAGCCAGGGGCCTCAAACTCAAGTGGTTACAAGAATCGAATGGGAAACAAAAATGCATGCAAGGAGCCAAGTGAAAGGCAATAGGTGGGGGACTTCCACTTTCAAGAAAAGGGAGTAGGCAAAAACCCGGGGACTTTATAGATAAAACAAACAAGAGGAGATTGAAAGTGGAGGGAAGGCAAACCAGCTAGGGACTAGACCCAAAGAGGTGTGACACCCTCACCGTTGTCACCATCCTGCAGCCACCTTCAGGCTCCATGAGTGGCTTGGGTTTTCTTTTTCCCTCATACATCCCAGACACGGAACTGAAGAAGCAGGCAACTGAGAGACAGCAATGGGCACAGACAAAAAAAAGTCTCAACAAAAACCTGTTTTCTCTAGTCAAAGAACCAAAAAAGGGGCAGACCAGAAACAGAAAACTTTCAGACAATAACCACTCTACTCTAGCCAAGGACCAGAGAAAAAACTGTGGCCCCACCCAGCCCACACCACAAAGGTCAGGTGCAGAAACTAGACCTCCATCCTAGTAGAGGCTGTAACAAAGCACACCAACACCCCCACCAGGGTGGTGTCACAACCCCCGCCTCCGCAGTGACTGGAGACACGTGGTAAGTCTACCCTTCCATATCTACCTGATAGTAAACGTCACCACACCCACTCCCCACTGGGTTGGAATCATAGGAACGCAACCCAAACCATGCAATCAGTGGAAACCATCTGGGGAGCTGGAACTCCCACCCCTATTTAGCAATAACAAGGAACCACCTTCCTCCCTTGCCCCAGGTGTCAATCAAGACTTCTGCTTCTACCTGGCAATATGAGGAAGCCCCTTGCCCTTCTCCTGTAGTGTCAAAATAGAACAGAAGGTTTAAATAAGATTTAGACTTTTGGAACATAATACAAAACTGCCCGGGATCCCACTAAAAATCGCTCATCAGACTAAGAACCAGAAAGATCTCAAACTGAGTGAAAATAGATGCCAACACCAAGATGACAGAGATTAGAATTGCCTGACAGATAATTTTAAACCAACCGTGATCAAAATGATTACAAGAGTAATTATGAATGCACTTGAAGCAAATGGAAAATAGAAAAATTTAGCAAAAAAAAAATAAGAAATATAAGGAAGAACCAATGGAAAGTTTAGAACTAAAATAAAAAACTCAGCAGATGGCACAAGAGCAGAAGGGAGGAGGGTGGTAAACATACAATAGTGTACGGATGATGTGTTATAGAATTGTGAACCTGAAACTTGTACAATTTTGTTAACCAGTGTCACCCCCAATAAATTCAATAAAAAGGAAAAAATAGATGAACTTAAAAAAACAGTAGCTCTAGCCTGTTTTGCTCGGTGAATAGAGTGTCGGCCTGCGGACTGAAGGGTCCCAGGTTTAAGTCTGGTCATGGGCACATGCCTGGGTTGCGGACTCCATCCCCACTGGGGGGCATACAGGAGGCAGCCCATCAATTATTCTCTCTCATCTTTGATGTTTCTATCTCTCTCTCTCCCTCTTCCTTCCTCTCTGAAATCAATAAAAATATGTTAAATAGTTTTTTTAAAAAAAAGAGCAGAAGTGAGACGACAGAGGAAAGAATGAGTGAGCTGAAAGATAGAACAATAAAAATTACTCAAGCCCTGGCTGGTTTGGCTCAATGGATGGAGCGTCAGCCTCAGGATGGAAGGGTCCCAGGTTCGATTCTGGCCAAAGGCACATGTCTGGGTTGTAAGCTGGATCCCAGTAGGGGGCGTGCAGGAGGCAGCCGATCAATGATTCTCTCTCATCATTGATGTTTCTATCTCTCTCTCCCTCTCCATTCCTCTCTGAAATCAATAAAAATATATTTTTTTAAAAATTACTCAAAAGTGAAAATAGACCGAGGAAAAAAATTAAAAAGAACAGAGCCTCAGGTGACTGTGGGACTATAACAAACATCTAACATTTGTGCCATCAGAGTCCCCAAAGGAAAGAATGAAGAGGACAAAGCTAGAAAAATACTTGAAGAAATAATAACTGAAAACTCCCCAAATTTGGCAAGAGACATAAACCTACAGATTTAAGAAGCTAAACAAATCTCAAACTGATTAAACCCAAAGAAATGCACACTAAGAAATATCATGATCAGACTTCTTAAAACGGAAGACTGGGGGCCAGGGGCGGGGGGATCTTAAGGGCAGCCATAGATAAATAACGTCTTACTTACAAGGGAAACAATTAGAATGACAGCAAATTTATAATCACTTTTCATGGAGGCCAGAAGGAAATGGCACAATATTTTTCAAGTGCTGAAAGAAAAGAACTTAGAATCCCATATTCAGTGAAAATATTTCTCAGGAATAAAGAAAATCAAGACATTTATGGAAAAAAAGGACAATTAAGAGAATTTGTCACAAGCAGACCTATCCAAAAGAATTACTATGACTGGCTCTCTAGAAAATCCCAAGAAATCTACAAAAAGCTCCCAAAATAAATTAGTTCAGCAAAGCCACAGGATACAGGATAAATATATAAAATAAAACATACAGTTTTTGCTCTGTGGAAGACCTGTTAAGAGGACAAAAGGACAAGCTATCGAGTGGGAGAATATTTGCTAGCCACACACTCAACAAAGGATATATAAAGAACTCTCAAAACTCAAGAATTTTTTAAAAAGTGAGGAATCCAATTAGAACATGGACAAAAGGCATAAAGAAACATTTCAATGAAGAAGATACACAGACATCTTCTTCCAATAAGCAAATAAGCATAGGCAAAGATGTTTAACATCATTAGTCACAAAGGAACTGCAAATTAAAACCACAATGAGATACCATTGCACACCTAGCAGGTGATGAAAGTAAACTATACCAAATGCGGGCGAGGATACAGGGAACCGGGGTCGCTGGTGGGTATGTACTTTGGGAAGGTCTTGCTGGGAGCAACTCTGGAGAACAAGTACGGTAGTTTCTTTAAAAGTTAAACATGCAACAACCAGAATTTGCATTCCTAGACATTCAGTCCATAGAAGTAAATGCATGTTCGCCCTAACCACTTTGGCTCAGAGGATAGAGAGTGGGCCTGTAGACTGAAGGGTCCTAGTTTTGATTCCAGTCAAGGGCACATGCCCTGGTTGTGGGCTCGATCCCCAGGGGGGGAAGGGGGGTGCAGGAGGCAGCCAATCAATGATTCTCTCTCATTATTGATGTTTCTATCTCTCTCCTTCTTCCTTCCTCTCTGAAATCAATAAAAATATTTTTTTTAAAAAAAAGAAATACATGTTTGCACAAAAACCTGATGGCTACTTCTTGGGGATTGAACACTTGGCAGGAGATAGGAAATGGACCAATTTCCTAGCTGTGGGTACTCTTCTTTCAATTCCTCTCTTCTTAGCCCTTTGCTCCTTGGAATTACACACACACACACACACACACACACACACACACACACACGCAACATTCTACTCAAATACACCTTGTCATCTCCATCAGCTAAATCCTTCTCTACCAACTCCTGTCCAACCTCAACACAGCTGCAGAACTCCCCTTCCTATTGTCACGCAGCACTTCCTGCAGGGGTCCATTCCTGGAGCGCCTGACCCACTTTAGGAATGTGTGTAGGGATATGTGTGTGTGCCCATGCTCTCACACATGTGCATGTGCATCATGCCTGGAACCCTGACCCTCACCCTTCTCAAACCCTCCCAGCACTTCCCATTCAAAGACAGCTTCATCCAACGGTCATTCCCACTCTCATTCCCACCCTCTGGGGCATGCGCGCACACACACACACACACACACACACACACACACACACGCACACACCACGCACTGCAGGGCCCAAGAATTATAGTGGTTTTTATTTTAAAAGCTTTTTTGAGATATAATTTACATATCAAGATATAATTTACCACTCACCAGTTTATTTTTTTAAATATATTCCATTGATTTTTCACAGAGAGGAAGGGAGAGGGAGAGAGTTAGAAACATCGATCAGCCACTTCCTGCACACCCCCTACTGGGGATGTGCCTGCAACCAAGGTACATGCCCTTGACTGGAATCGAACCCGGGACCCCTCAGTTTGCAGGCCAATGCTCTATCCACTGAGCCAAACCAGCTAGGGCTACTACTCACCAGTTTAAATTGTACTGTTGACTGGTTCTTTTGTGTATTCATAGAGTTTTGCAACCATCAGCACAATCAGTTGTAGGACATTTTCATCACCCCAAAAAGAAAACCTGTACCCATTAGTAGTCAATCCCCATTTCCTCTGAACACCCCAACTCCAGCCCTCAGCAAACACTTAATGACTTTCTGTCTCTATAGATTTTCCTACTCTGGATAGTTTCTATAAATGGAATCATACAACATGTCATCCTTTGCACCTGGTATCTCTCACTTACCATAATATTTTCAAGGCTCATCACTTTGTTATATGTATCAGAACTTTATTCCTTTCTATGGCTAAATAAAATGTTCTATTGTATAGATATACATTTCACTTTTGTTTATCCATTAATCAACTGACATTTAGAATATTTCCACTTTTTGGCTATTATGAATAACTAGAGGCCCAGTGCATGAATTCATGCATGGGTGGGGTCCCTTGGGGTGGCCTGTGGAGATCGGGCCCCCCAACTTGCGCTCTCAGCCTTGCAGTCCCACAGCCCCGCCTGGTACCCCACCTTGACCTGGCACCACCCCCTCACCTGCTCCACCATCCCACATGCCGAACAATCGATTGGGGTGGGGGCCCCCTCACTGTCTGGCTCCCTCAGCGCCTGGGAGCTGGGTGGTGGCCCCACCCCCACTGCTACTGCTGGTTGCTGTCTGCAGGGCAATCGGGCCCCCACTTGCACCCACCTTGGCCTGATGCTGCCTGCTCACCTGCTCCACTATCCCACCACAATCCCACTCTCATCGGGGCCCATCAGGGCCTGCAGTGCCTCCACTGCCACCCACTGCCAACACCTTGTTGCTGATGCCTGCCATGTCCCACACCACCCCCTGGTGGTCAGCACATGCCATAGTAAGCAGTCAAACTCCCGGTCTCCCGGTTGAACTCCCGGGTCGAACGACCACCAGAGGAGACAATTTCAATATTAGGCTTTTATTATATAGGATGCTTCTATGAACATTTCTGTACAAATATTTTGTTTCAGCACGTTTTCATTTCTCTTGGGTAAGTAATAGAATTGCTGGGTCATATGGTAGCTCTACCTTTTGAGAAAAAGACTGTTTTCAGGAGCAACTGCAATGCTCTACATGCCCACCAGCATCAGAGGAGGGCTCCAGTTTCTCCACACCCTCTTTCTGATTCTCATCCTCATGAGGGAGAAGTGGTATCTCTGTGGTTTTGCTTTGCATTTTTCTAATGACTAATGGTGTCGAACATCTTTTCATGTGCTTTTGGCCATTTGTATATCATCTTTATTCTCAATGTCTATTTAGATTCTCTGACAATTTTCTAATTGGGTTATTTGCCTTTTTATTATTGGTTTGTAAGAGCCATGGTAGATATTAAGCCAAGGTTGCAAGAACACAAAAAACTAATTGGAGCTGTTTTGCCCAGAGCCAAAGTCTTCTTTTGCAGAGTCCCTGAAGTTTGGCCCCGGGTCATGAAGCTTTCTGTCCTCATCTCCTCACAGCCCTGCCCAGCAGATCCACCTCACTCAGGCTCAGGAACAAAGCACCTCTTTCTGCCTGCCCACCCCCTTCACCCCTGCCCCTAACCTGAGCAATCAGAACATACTCCTCTGCACACAAGAGGAAACAGAGACTAAAGGTGGAAAAGAACTTTCTCAAGGTCACATGACTGGTAGAAGTAGAGAGCGCAAATTCACACTTTCTCCACACAATTTCCCTGCACATTTGTATGTCCTGACCTGGTTGTTTTCTGGTCAATTATACACTTACACCACCTCCATTCTTATTACAACCCTGTGAGGTGAGTCATATAAACATCATTTTCTTCATTTTACAAAGGAAACTGAGCCTAAGAGAGGTGACATGACTTTCCCCAGCCTCACAGCCAGCAAGAGACAGAGCTCACAGCACCTCACTCAGACACAACCACCGGGAACCCACCTCAGCCCTCCACTAAGCCCAGCCACACTGCCTGAGGGTTCTGTCTCCCTTCTGGGTCAAAACCACCCCCACTAACCAGGAAACTAACAGCCAGCAGTCCACTGAAATGGACCTAGCCTCTATGAACTTCCTTCAGGGCAACCCCCACCCAGCACCAGCTGGGCACTCCCAGCCTTGCCCAGCCCAACCCCAATAGGCCCAACCCAAGACCTTTGCCCCTGCAAGAAGTAGGACCCTAGTTTCCTGGGCATCTGGCCCTGTTTACCTTACCATTTTTTTTTTAGAAATCTGCTTTGTTGTTGTTGTTTTTGTTCTTGGCTAATCCTCACCAAGGATATTTTTCCATTGATTTATAAGAGAGAGTGGGAGGGAAAGGGAGAGACAGAGAAACATAGATGTGAGAGAGGCACATCAAATTGGTTGCCCCCTGCAGGAATGGACCAGGGCCAGGGATCGAGCTTGCAACCAAGGTACATGCCCTTGACCAGAATCGAACCTGGGACCCTTCAGTCCTCAGGCCGATGCTCTATCCACTGAGCCAAACTGGCCAGGGCTACCCTACTTTTACATCACCCTAGGACTTTGTCACTTATAGAAAAGGATACAAGCTACATGCCTGTGATTTGAGAGATATGGAGAAAACCAGAAAATCCCCCACTCGATGAGGTTTCTTTTGTTGTTGTTGTTAATCTTCACCTGAGGATATTTTTTCCATTGATTTTTAGAGAAAGTAGAAGGGCCCTAGCCAGTTTGGCTCAGTGGCTAGAGCGTTGGCCCGCAGATGGAAGGGTCCCAGGTTCTATTCCTGTCAAGGGCACATGCCTGGGTTGTGGGCTCAATCCCCAGTAGGGGGCGTGCAGGAGGCAGCGGATCAATGATTCTCATCATTGATGTTCCTATCTCTCACTCTCCTTTCATCTATGAAATCAATAAAAATACATTTTTTAAAAAAGAGAGAAAGTAGAAGGGGGGAGGGGGGAGAGAGACAGAGAAAGAGCGAGAGAGAAACATCGATGTGAGACACATTTATTGGTTGCCTTCTGCACACACCCCAATGGGGTTGAACCTGCAACCCAGGTAAGTGTCCTTGACTGGTAATTGAACCTAAGATCCTTCAATGAGGGACCAATGCTCTAACCACTTAGAAACACTGGCCAGGGCTCAATGAGGTTTCTTATCTAGCTTGGAAGTGTGCTTGGTTTCTACCAGATTACAAAGCCCTCTGGTTCAAGAAACACAGTAGTGTCCTGTTATCAGTCATTTATGCCAGTAGGAGGGCCTAGGCAGGCAAGGTTGCAAGAACACAAGAAAGTGATGCCCTTCCCTCATTCAAGTCATGAAACCAACGTTCTTGTGAGTACCCAGCACTGTTCTAGGCACCAGAAATACTGCAGTGAATAAAACCAGAAGGAAATCCTTGCCTGTTTGGGGACACTCTGGCTGTCCCAATGGAGCTGACATACTGGAGCAGAGAGAGAATAAAAAATAACTAAGAGGAATATGGAGTATGGCAGGTGGTGCTAAAATCAAAGGAGAAGATAAAGTATGAAAAAAGGACAGAACACTGTGGAGTGAGTAGTTGTAATTTTAAATAATATGGTCAGGGAAGGAAGGCCTTGCTGGGAGCAAAAACCTGAAAGGTAGGAATGAGCCTTGTGAATATCTGCACGTGTCCCATTGTTGAATGCCCAGGGGGCCGGAAGTGGGAGCGTGTGGCTTACTGGAGTAAGAGCCTGGAGATCGCAGCGCTGGAGCGAGGGGAAGAGAGGGGATGGGTGGAGGGGAGGGATAGCCCAGGTGTGGGAGCAAGGGGTTGCAGGTAAAGTCTCGACTTCCCACTTTTACTCGGATCAAATCTTTCACCACCATTTCATTAGGGTGAATCTCGGCACTGACTTGGAGCCCAGAGGAAGGGAAGACAGGGCTCTGGGTGAGGGGAGCAGCTCCGCTAAAGGGATCCAGAGTTATTGCGAGGGATTAGAGCTGAGGATTAGGCTGGGGGCGGGGGAGGGGGGTAATTCAGCACTGGCTCAGGGGCGTCTTCTGAGTGCTTTGAGGGCGGTCCCTGGCTACAAAGTCCAGATCTCTAGGGCTGGCAACCCCATGGGCCTGAATCAGGCGGGTATCCGGCGTGGCGAGTGCTGCTCGGAGGCCCGAGGGACGGAGGAGCAGGTGCGCCGCTCATCCCGCGAACACCCGCGGCCACGCCCACGCTGCCCTTCCAGTCCCCGGGGATCCCGGGCAACTGGCAGCGCCCCCTTCACCACGCGGCCGTGCCAAAAGCGGAGTCTGGGGACCAGTCAAACAGCCTGTAATTTGCAACCTACCCCGACCTGCAGGGGAATTGGTTACCTAGCAGTGGGGACTAGGCGAGAGAGGCCGGGCTCAGGCCCAGGCCCCGCCCCGTCTCGGCACACACCCCACCTGCGCCGCGAGCCACTCCCGGCCCAGTCCTTCCTCCCCCGGCCCTCGGTGAAGGTGGGAAGAGGGGCCACGTCACTGTCCCCAGGTCCGGGAGAACGCGGCTCCGCCCCTCCCGCCCCCGCCCGAGCACTGAGCAGGATCGAGGACCAATCGGCCCCAACTCAGGGCCAGTTCAGTCGCCGCCGCCACCGCCGCCCACAAAGCCACAGGCAGGTGCGGACGCAGCCGCGGCGCAGCCGGCAGAGCGGAGCCGTTAGCGAGCGCGCGGTTCGTCGGTTCGTCCGTCCGTCCGTCGGGGCGTCTTCAGTCGGCGCGCCGCAGTTCTTGCCCAGGCCCAGCGGCCGCGCCCCTCGTCGTCCCTGCACCCGGAGCCGCCCGGCAGAGCCGGCTTTGGAGCGGCAGCCATGTCCATGGGCCTGGAGATCACGGGCACCTCGCTGGCCGTGCTGGGCTGGCTGGGCACCATCGTGTGCTGCGCGCTGCCCATGTGGCGGGTCACAGCCTTCATCGGCAGCAGCATCATCACAGCACAGATCACCTGGGAGGGTCTGTGGATGAACTGCGTGGTGCAGAGCACCGGCCAGATGCAGTGCAAGGTGTACGACTCGCTGCTGGCGCTGCCGCAGGACCTGCAGGCGGCCCGCGCCCTCATCGTGGTAGCCATCCTGCTGGGTGCCTTTGGGCTCCTCGTGGCGCTCGTGGGCGCCCAGTGCACCAACTGCGTGCAGGACGACACCGCTAAGGCCAAGATCACCATCGTGGCGGGCGTGCTCTTCCTGCTGGCCGCCCTGCTCACCCTTGTGCCGGTGTCCTGGTCGGCCAACACCATTGTCCAGGATTTCTACAACCCGCTGGTGCCCGATTCGCAGAAGCGCGAGATAGGCTCAGGCCTGTATGTGGGCTGGGCGGCTGCGGCGCTGCAGCTGCTGGGGGGCGCGCTGCTCTGCTGCTCGTGCCCCCCGCATGAGAAGAAATATGTGCCCGCCAAGATCCTCTACTCGGCGCCGCGATCCGCCGGGCCAGGCACGGGCACCGGCACAGCCTACGACCGCAAGGACTACGTCTGAGGTGCCGCCGCGCATCACCACCCTCACGTGCTGGAGCGCCCACCGGTCCAGCCGCCCACCTTGCATCGGAAACCAACCCAGCCCAGATGTCCGGCAGCCCTCTCACTGGGCTGGCAGGGGCCAGCCCGTCGCCCCTTTCCCCAGCCGCCACCCCTCCGCGGGCAGGCAGTGGGACAGCGAAGCCTGGGGAGCAGCCCGCATAGACAATGAAACCTCCCACTCTGGAGTGCGGGGTGGGGTGGCCACGCTTACCTGCGGGAGACCTCAAAGCCCTTGTTGGGCAGGCCCCGGCAGCCTTGAAAGGGGCCACTTGATATTCTTCAATAAAAACCTTTCGTTTTGCAGTTGCCTGCGCGCCTCCTTGCCCTGAGTGCGCGCACAAGTTCCCACCTCCCTGAAAGGCTTGGCCTTGGCTGGATTCTGCTAGGGATGAAGCTTAGAGAGGAACAGAGAGGTTCAGTAACCGAGAAAGTGAGGCTGCAAACTGAACTGGGTACTGGCGGTCATCTGGCCTACTCACTGGGGATTCAGACGGCTGCCAAGAGGCAGGTGTGGGCACTTCCAGCGTGTTTTGGTGGAGAGAGCCAAGGGGGTGGGGGTAGGGTGTCAGGGACCCTCTTCTCCAGGCTGACATTTGGGTTTGTGCTAGGAGCGTGTTTTCCACAGCTCCTGCCTGCACCCCAGGATCGCCCCTGTGCTACATGACAGAGCACATTCAATGCTATGATTTCATATTTGGAAAAGGAGAACACAAAGACCTATTGTGTTTGTTTTTTTCTTAGCAAAAGTAATGCTGGGCAGAACCTTCTCACTTGGGGGGAAAGATGAGAGAGGGCCCTCGTTTTCTTCTTGGGGGAGTTGGGGGGGGGGAGGTGCTCAGAAGCACTGGCATATTGGAGAAGGTGCAGGAGGGTCAGGCACTGGGAAAGGGGGCCTGTGCTCAGGGCCAGGCAAGAGAAATTCTGCATGGCAGGATAGATAGCAAGGTGAGAGAGGAAGTGGTGATGAGGCCCAGGGGCTCAGAAAAGACAAAGGCATGGAAAGTCTCCTGGGAGGAATGACAGACTTTGGACCTTACTCTGGTGTTATGGGAGTCATGGAAGGGATGCGCCTTGTCAACGTTATGCTCTCTAAAACAAACTTTCCAGCAGCCCCTGCAGAGCTGGGATTCAGGGAGGCCAGTAAAGGTGGAAGGCCTTCTAAGAGCCTATGTAGCCATTCCAGTATGAGATGGTACAAGCCAGAAATAAAGCAGGGACAGCAGGACTGGGAGGGAGCAGGGCCTGATGGGGCTGTTAGCAGGGCTTGAGACCCATTTGGATATGCAGGGTGGGAAAGAGGGAAGAACTAGGAGAGCCCCAATTTTCCACCCTAGATCATTGATTGCATTGTGAAGCCATTTACCAAAACAGGAGACCAGATTACTGGGGGAAGATGATGGGGTTCAGTTTTGAGTGTACAGAGATTGACAAGCCTGTAGGACCTTCGGGCAAGATGTCCAGGAAATGGCTGGGCATATATAGAGCTCTGGAACTCAGGAGTGGTAAAACTTGGCTATTGTTAGCATACAGAAGGGAACCGAAACCGGGGAGTGGATGGGGTCAGTCTAGAAACCAAAAGGAGGAAGGGTTTCGAGAAGGCAGGCATTGGCCACAGTGTCCGTGGCTGCAGAAGTGGTCAGAGAAGACGAGAGACCTGAGGAGTAGCTGTGAGATTAAAAGCAGCAGTGTGGCTCAGTGGTCCTATGGACCAGGAGGTTACGGTTCAATTCTCGGACAGGACACATGCCTGGGTTGTGGGCTTGATCCCCAGTAGGGGGTGTGCAGATGGCAGCCAATCAATGATTCTCTCTCATCATTGATATTTCTCTCTCTCCCCCTCCCTTCCTCTCTGAAATCAATAAAAATAAAAAGTTAAATTAAAAATAAAAAGCAGCAAGGTGGTCACTGGTGGCCTTAGAAAGAGGCATGGGGGCAGACACAGAGGATAGAAAAGTGAATGGGAGAAGGGAAGCAAAAACACAATATGTAGACCCTGCATCCAAGAGGTTTTCTTATAAAGGGAATCAAGGCCAAGTTAGCAACTTGAGGGGGAGTGAGGGTAACAGGACAGGTATTTAAAATTGAGGAAACTTGACATTATTTCAGTTAACTGTATCTCAAACTTCTTTCCTTGAAGCAAAATTAAATAAAAGGTCCCAATGGCAGTCAAGTTTTTCAGTAAAATACCCCACTTAGCTCCCCAAAAATTCTTCGGTTAAGGAACACTAACATGTTACCCTATATGACCCAAGGAAGAGGAAGTAGGTTCCTATGAATAGTAAGAAGACCCTAGCTGTAGGTCATCCTCTGTGAGATTCAGGAAAGGACTTGGGGTTGTCATTACTCTCTCCAGCCAGTTCCCCCTTGGGAACCACGCTTCAAGCCTGGGGGTAAGGAAACAGGGAGAGTGACTGGATATGAAGGTGAGGGGGACAATTGATGGAGATGGGTCCTGGGAGAGCTGGAGAAGGGATGTGGGCTCACAAAAAGCAGAGGGGCTCCGTGGGGGACCTCAGTGAGGGGAAGGTGGCATAGAGGAGGGGTCAGTGAGAGGAAAGGGCCCAATGAAATGGTGGGGCTCCAGCTGGTTTTGCTCAATGGATAGAGCATTGGCCTGCAGACTGAAAGGTCCCAGGTTCGATTCCGGTTAAGGGCACATGCACAGGGTGCGGGCTGGATCCCCATTGGGGGGCATGCAGGAGGCAGCAGAGCAATGATTCTCTCTCATCATTGATATTTCTCTCTCTCTCTCCCTCTCCTTTCCTCTCTGAAATCAATAAAAGTATATTTAGGAAAAATAAAAGAAATGGTGGGGACTCAGTGAAGGGGGTCAGTGAAGGGAGGAGCCTCAGTGAGGGGAAGGGTCAGAGAGGGAGGAGGCTTAGCAATAGATGAGGGGGAGGGAACTGGGAGGAGAAATGTTCTCTGGGCCTGTCTGGGATGGGGTTTGAGGGGTGGGCAGCGAGCCAAGCCTTTGCATCTCACTTCATCCCCATAGTCTCTGGTTAAGGTGCAGGTTAGGCCAAGCCAGCCCTGAGGGGTACCAGGTGGCTTCTTTGTCTCAGAGAGTCCTGCAGGCAGGAGCAGAGTTATTCATTTACCACCAGCTCCAAGAGAGCAGCCTAGTCAAGACACTGCCTGCGGCAGAGCTGCCGCTTGGGGCCCAGAGCCAGCCAGCCCACTCCCAGCACCTCCAAGCCAGAGGGATGTGGTGCAGACTGGATCCTTGCAGGGGGAGGTGGAGGGAGGGAATGGGGGGGTAGGGTGAGGTAGGAAGGGCTCAGAGCTTCAGACTCTCCCTGGCTCCCTGGTCTCTCCCTGAGCATGGGCTACCTTGGGGCCTCCTAGAGGGTAGCTAGGTATCCTAATCTATATTATATCACCCACAACAGGCACACATCTTTGCCTGGCTTTAGGGTCTGTCCTAATTCATTCTCTTCTTATCCTTTCTGGAATTTAGAATCTAAACATAGTTGGTGGAATTTTCAGCACAAGCTGAGGAGGATCCCACCTGAGGGGGTCCCAGGAAATCTTCAGATGGCTGGAGAAGAGAAAGGCATTTGGTGTCAAGGAACACCTTGGCCTGGGAGTTAGCTGCTTTCTAGATCCACTCCTTCTCCTCTGTGACTGAGCAATTCCCTTCCCCTTTTGGCTCTCAGTTTCCCCATTATTTCAATAAGGGAGGAACCAGATGATTCATGAGGGCCTCTCTAACTTTCTTTTCATCCCCATTTTTATCCTTATCACCCCCTGCAGAAGAAAATTAGTCAGAACCAAATTGACCAGGAAAGCTGGGCAGTTCACTTCTCTGAGCCTCGGTTTTCTCATCCACAAAATGGGTATGATAATACTGGGCTGTCTTGTGGATTAACTGAGTCATCTGGGTTCCTATAGAGCCTACCTCACCCCATCACACATCTATCTTGTTGTTTGGTTTCCTGTCAGATTTCCCCACCAGAAAGTCACCTTCCAAGGTCAGGGAGAACTGAAAGCAATGGTGGAATGAAAGCAATGCTAGGTCTTGATTAAGGTGAGGACCTTAATTAAGGTCAGTAAGTATTGTTAGTATTTCGGTGTATTCGGCCAAGCAGGCACCTGGAAACATGAGGAAGATGGCTGGGTCGTGAGAAAGTTCCTGGATTTCTTTACAATCCACAGACCTGAAGCCCACTGCCAGCCCCCGGGGCTCTGTCCCACCCCACCTTCCACTGTGGTGCCACAGGCCTCCTGGTCTTGCCACACCTGTTCTAGCTCTTCCTCCTGCTGAGACCAAAAGCCAAGTGCTATAGCAAACAAACACAGCATTTATTGTGGCTCCCTCAAGGTCTGCAGCAGGCAGGGAAGAACAGACAGTACTTTCCTTCTCCCTCCCCTACCATTAAAGATCAGCTGTGCCAAGACGGGTAAAGAGCAGGTAAAGAGGAGAGCGACAGCACCAGCTCTGGTACTCAATGAGAGACCTTGGGCAAGTCACTGGCCACCCTCACTCTCATCTGTAAGAGAGGTGGTACTGTCCCTGTGACGCCCATAAGAACCCTACAATGTAGGCCTTACACAGTGAGGCCGATGATGAGACATTAGTCTGGAAGGGAGGAACCTGGAGCCATGGACACATTTCTGTCTAGTAACTGTAACCTCCCTGGGGCCCTCAGGGGCTATGGTAGATGCAGCTTTTCTTATTGCTTAAGCCAGTTTGACTTAGGATTTCCAGCCAAAGGCATCCTAACCAGTACAACTTGGCTGCCATAAAAAAAAAAAAGAATCAAATACGTCTCTTGTGAAGTGGTCTTGCAGAAAAATCAAAATAATAAATCACATCTGAATCTGATTGAATTTCTAGATCAGGTTTCAATTTACAGGCCATGCGAAGGAGAGAGAACACAACAGAGAATGCAATCAGCAAAAGCCAAATGTGGAGAATTCTATAGGACAAAGAAATGGGTTCTTCAATAAAAAATTTTCAAGGGAAACAAAAAAATAAGATGTAGGGAAACCTATATAGATCAAGATACTTAAAAGACATATCAACCAATCACAGTTGTGGACTTTAATTGGTTCCTGATTCGAACTGTTAAAAAGTTTATGGCATTTATGAAACAATTAGAAATTTGAACGCTGAGTGAATAATTGGTAAGTATAAACAATAATATAAACAGAGCCACTTTATTTTTTATTTATTTGGTTTTTTTAATATTTTTATTGATTTTTAGAGAAAGAGGAAATTAGAGGGAGAGAGAGAGAATTATCGATGAGAGAGAACCATCCATCAATCAGCTGCCTCCTGCACGACCCCCAATGGGATCAAGCCCACAACTAGCCCTGGGCATGTGCCTGCCCTGCCCTGGAATCTAAAGGCGACCTCTCAGGTGCATGGGATGACAACCAACGGAGCTAAAGAAAACCACTTTAAAATGGAGCTGGAGCTGCCATACCAGAGGTGCATACCTTATACTTCAAATAACCTTAGGACTGGGCCTCAGCAAACTTGTGCCTTAAAAAAAAAAAAAAAACCTTCTGGCAAAGATAACAAGATTATTGTGAATACTGTACTGATGACTACTAGACTGAAAATTTTAAACATTATTTAGAATTAACATCACTATGTTATCTTCCTTCTATTGATGGAATTGTCCCCCTTCATCTTCTCATAAATGCCCCTTGTGTTTATCTCCTACTCAGGACATTATTTGAGCTTCTGCCTAAATTAATGATTCCTGAATAGCTCTATTGATCTCAAATGAACACTTGTTTGCCTCTCATTTGAAAGGCCTTTTCATTTTTAAGTTATTACAAGGAATTATTACTTTTTAAAGTGTGCAAGTGATAGGGTGGTTTATGTTTAAAAAAAAAACCAACAAAACAGTCCTTACCTTTAATGGAAACATACTGAAAAATAATAATAATAATAAAATAAAAGGCACATAACGAAATATTTACAGATGAAACATCAACAGATATGATGTCTGAGACTTAGTTCAAAATAATGTGCAGGTGGGAGTGAAGCTACATGGAGCATAGATGAAACAAGATTGGCCTTGAGAAGTCTTCATATATCAATAGTCACCCTAAATGTAAATGGACTGAACTCACCAATTAAAAGACACAGAGTAGCAGGATAGACTGAAAAACAAGACCCAACCATATGCTGCCTTCAGGAGACCCATCTCAGCTACAAAGACAAACATAGGCTCAACATGGAGAGATGGAAGATAACACTCCAAGCAAATGGCATCCAGAGAAAAGTGGGTGTAGCCATACTTATATCAGACAAAAGAGATTTAAAGATAAAAATGTAACAAGAGACAATGATGGACATCCTATAGAATAAAAGGCTGATATGCAAATAGATCAAACAGCAGAATGACCAGTTGCTATGATGCTCACTGACCACCAGGGGGCAAACGCTCAATGCAGGAGCTGCCCCCTGGTGGTCAGTGCGCTCCCACAGGGGAGCACCGCTCAGCCAGAAGCCGGGCTCATGGCTGGCGAAGCACAGCAGTCGTGGCAGGAGCCTCTCTCGCTCTAAGGATGTCCACCTGCCAGCTTAAGCCGTCAGTTGGACATCTTCCCAAGGGCTCCTGGACTGTGAGGGGGCGCAATCCGGGCTGAGGGACACCCGCACCCCTGAGTGCACAAATTTTGTGCACCAGGCCTCTAGTTATACAATAATAAAGGGAACAACACATCAAAAAGACATAATACAATATATATGCACCCAACCTGGGAACACCAAAATATATAAAGCAATTACTAAGAGAATTAAAGAGAGAAACTGATAAAAGTACAATTATATTGGTGGCCTCACTATTATCTCACTAATAGAAATGGGTAGAGCATCCAACCAGAGAACCAATAAAGAAATATTGGCCTTAAATGACACATTAGATCAAATGGGTATAATTGATATTTACAGAGCTTTTCATCCCAGAACACCAGAATGTATACATTCTTCTCTAGTGCACATGGAACATTCTCAAGGATAGACCATATTTTGGGTCACAAAACTGGTCTCAACAAATTTAAGAAAATTGAAAGCATAACATGTATATTTTCTGACCACAAGTGTTTGAAGCTGGAAATCAACTTAAAAAAAAAGAAGAAGAAGAAGAGCTGGAAAAATCACAAACATGCAAAGATTAAATAACATGCTACTGAACAGCTGTTTCAAAGAAGAAATAAGAGATCAAAAGATCCACAGAGACAAATGAGAATGACAGTATGACATATTAAAAATGTTTACCCTAGCCAATTGTGCTCAGTGGTTAGAGCATAGCCCCCACCTCCCACGTCGAAGGGTCATGGGGTTTAATTCCCTGTCAAGCGCATGTATCTGCATTGTAGGTTCCATCCCTGGCCCTGGTCAGGGCACATGCAGGAGGCAACCAATTGATGTGTCTCTCTCACATCTCTCTCTCTCTCTACCCCCCTCCCTCTCTCCTTTCCACTCGTTCTAAAAATCAATGGAAAAAATATCCTTGGATGAGTATTAACAAAAACCAAAATATTTTTTGTTATAAATCTTTATTGTTCAGATTATTATAGGTGTTCCTCTCCCCCCCGCCCATAGCTCCCCTCCACCTGATTCCCCACCCCACCTCATGCCCTTACCCCCTGCTACTGTCTTCATCCATAGGTGTAAGATTTTTGTCCAATCTCTTCCCACACCCCTCACAGCCCCTTTCCCCTGAGAATTGTCAGTCCACTCCCTTTATATGTCCCTGATTCTATTATATTCACCAGTCCATTCTGTTCTTCAGATTTTTTATTCACTTGATTTTTATATTCACTTGTTGGTAGGTATGTATTTGATGTCATTTTGTTGTTCATAGTTTTTATCTTTACCTTTTTCTTCTTCCTCCTCTTCTTAAAGAATACCCTTCAGCATTTCATGTAATCCTGGTTTGGTGGTGATGAACTCCTTTAGCTTTTTCTTGTCTGTGAAGCTCTTTACCTGACCTTCAACTCTGAATGATAGCTTTGCTGGGTAGAGTAATCTTGGTTGTAGGTTCTTGCTGTTCATCACTTTAAATATTTCTTGCCACTCCCTTCTGGCCTGCATAGTTTCTGCCGAGAAATCAGCTGACAGTCGTATGGGTACTCCCTTATAGGTAACTAACTGTTTTTCTCTTGCTTCTTTCAAGATTCTCTCTTTGTCTTTTGCTCTTGGCATTTCAATTATGATGTGTCTTGGTGTGGTCCTCTTTGGATTCCTCTTGTATGGGGTTCTGTGCGCTTCCTGAACTTGTAAGTCCATTTCTTTCACCAGGTAGGGAAAGTTTTCTGTCATTATTTCTTCTAATAAGTTTTCAATATTTTGCTCTCTCTCTTCTTCTGGCACCCCAAAAATTCGGATGTTGGTACACTTAAAGTTGTCCCAGAGTCTCCTTACAGTATCTTCATATTTTTGGATTCTTTTTTCTTTTTGTTTTTCTGGTTGGGTGTTTTTTGTTTCCTCATATTTCAGATCTTTGGTTTGATTCTTGGGGTACGTTGATCTTCAGTTGAGTTTCTGTATATTCTTTATTTTAGACAGTGTATGCTTCATTTCTGACTGGTCCTTTTCCTTTTTTTTTTTTTTTTTTTTTTTTTTTTTTTTTGCATTCTCATTAAGATCCTTAAAGGTATCATCAAGTTTCTCAGTGGTTTTTAGAAGATTCTTGAGTAACCTTATAAATGTGGTTCTGAACTCTTATGTCGTCCAGTAATTTGCTTTCCTCCATTTCTTTCATTCATGACATGTTTCTTTGTCTCCGCATTTTGGCTGCTTCCCTGTGTTGATGGAGTGGTTTTGTGTGGTAGGTGACCTATAGGGGCCAGTAGCTCAGCCTCCCCAATCACCTGAGGTGGACGCTCTTGGTACACCCCTTTGTGGGCTGAGTGCAAAGTCTTGGTGTAGTTAAGCCTTGATTGCTATTGGTACACTGGGAGGAATTGACCTTCAGGCCAATTGGCTGTGAGGACCTGCTATGTCTATAATGGAAGAACTCCTGCGCTGTAGACACGCTTATGGTGCAGGACTTGTTTCAATGGGGCTTTGGTGCTCGCTGAGTCTGCCTCTTGAATGTGTCACTTATGGATGTGAGGAGTTGAAATCTGGTGTCTCATACTGACCACTAGGTACACTGGCTTCTGGATCTCCAATGGGGTGCAGGTCAGCTATGGTCTGAGGCCACCCAGCAGGAGCTACAGCGAGAGCTACAGTTTTCTCCTCTTTGCTTGGGGTTTGGAGGTTTTGGAGCTGTCTGACCTGGGCTGCAAGTTTGCTAGGTTAAGCTGCAATAAGGCAGGCCATTCTTATGCTAAAGCCGCTGCTTGGAGCTTGGGTGGGTTTGTAGGTTGTGCAGGGCGGGGTCTCAGGGCGTCGCTAGGCTAGGGTGTGGCAAACAGCTATGGCTGCCAGTTAGCCGGCTCTGTGTCTCTGACCACGCCCCAGGACAGTAAACAATTATTCCTGCACACAGCTCTGCAAGCAAGCCACCTGCACTTTCCGACTCGATGGCAGACAGTCCAGCTTCTCCCCGTAGGAGTTTGGGTCCCCTGCGTCTCCCCAGAAACTGGATTTCAGAGTAATCAGGGGCTTGTCTCCCTTTGGGTTGAAAAAAGCAACGCCTACTGCCAGCCCGGATCGTGCGCCTCCATACCTCAGCTTTTCAGCGCTTGTGCACGTCTCAATGCTCTTTTCTCTTTCCTTCTAGTTGTAGAACTTCCACTCAGCCAGCTTTCCTGTGGTTCTGGGTGCTAGACATTTTGTCTTTTACTTGTAGTCTTGAAATTGTTGTTCAAGGCAGCAGTTTAGGTGTTTACCTATGCCGCCATTTTGGATTCCTCCCCAAAATATTTTTATATGTAGCTAAAGGGCCCAGCAGGCATGACTCAGTGGTTGTATTTTAGTCATAATTTTGATGTGGTTGGAAAGATAAATAAAATTGACAAACCTGGCTAGCCTCACTGAAGAAATAAAGAGGAAAGACTCGAACAAAATCAGAAATTAAAGAGGAGAAGTTATAATGAACACCAGAGAAACACAAAGGATTATGAAAGAATAAATATGAGCCCTCGCAGTTTGGCTCAGTGGATAGAATGTTGGCCTGCAAACTGAACGGTCCTAAGTTTGATTTAGGTCAAGGGCACATGCCCAGGCTGTTGGCTCGATCCCCAGTAGGGAGTGTGCAGGAGGCAGCCGATCAATGATTCTCTCTCATCATTGATGTTTCTATCTCTCTCCCTCTCCCTTCCTCTCTGAAATCAATAAAAATATATTTTTTAAAAGAATAATATGAAAGCCTATATGTCACCAAATTCAATAACCTAACAAAAATGGGCAACTTTTTAGAAATACCCAACTCTCCTAAACTGAATCATGAAGAACTGGAAAACTGAAATAGACTGATCAAAAGTAAGGAAATTAAAACAGTCATTAAAACCTTCTGAAAAACAAAAGTGCAGGACCTGACAGCTTCACTAGTGAATTCTACCAACGTTTGAAGAAGATTTAATACCTATCCTTCTCAAACTCTTCCAAAAAACTGAAGAAGAGGCAATATTTCCTAACTCATTTTATGAGGCCAACATTACCCTGATACTAAAACCAGGCAAGAGCAATACACAAAAAAGAAAATTACAGGCCAATATCTCTGATGAATATAGATGCAAAAATTCTAAACAACACATTAAATTGAGTACAACAATACATTAAAAAGATAAAACAACACAATAAAATGGAATTCATTCCAGAGACATAAGAATAGTTTAACATACATAAATCAATCAATGCAATATACCACATTAACAAAATAATAGATAAAAATTACATGATCAGCCCTAGCTGGTTTGGCTCAGTGGGTAGAGCATCAGCCTGCAGACTGAAGGGTCCTGGGTTCGGTTCCAGTCAAGGGCACATGCCAGGGTCGTGCACTGGATCCCCATTTGGGGGCATGCAGGAGGCAGCAGATCAATGATTCTCTCATCATTGATGTTTCTATCTCTTTCACCCTTTCCCTTCCTTTCTGAAATAAATAAAAAAAACATTTTTTTAAAAAAGATGACTCTTTAAAAAAAATTATATGATCATATGAATGGATGCAGAAAAAGCATTTGATAAGATACAACATCCATTTATAATAAAATGTGCATGGACGGAAAGTACCTAACATAATAAAGGCCGTATATGATAAACCCTCAGCTAATACGATACTCAGTGGTGAAAACCTGAAAGTTTTCCTCTAAGATCAGAGCAATACAAGGAGGCCCACTCTCACCACTGTTCAACATAGTGTTGGAAGTCTGAGCCAGAGCAATCAGGCAAGAGAAAGAAATAAAAGGCATCAAAATTGGGAATGAGGAAGCAAAATTGTCACTTTTTGCAGATGACATGATCCTATGTATAGAAAACCCTATTGTTTCTTTTTTTAAAATCTACTGAGGCCCGGTGCATGAAATTCGTGCACAGCGGGGGTTGTGTGTGTCACTCAGCCCAGCCTGCACCCTCTCCAATCTGGGACCCCTTGAGGGATGTCCAACTGCCCACCGGGATCAGGCCTAAATGGGCAGTTGGACATCCCTCTCACAATCCAGGATGCTGGCTCCCAACTGCTCACCTGCCTGCCTGATTGCCCCTAACCGCTTCTGCGGGCCAGCCTGATCATCCCCCTAACCACTCCCCTGCCAGCCTGATCGATGCCTAACTGCCCTCCGCTGGCCAGATTGCTCCTAACTGCCCTCCCCTGCAGGCCTGGGTCCCCCCCCCCCCAACTGTCCTCCCCTGCAGGCTGGTCTCCCCCAACTGCCCTCCTCTGCCGGCCCTGTCACCCCTAACTGCCCTCCTCTGCTGGCCTGATCACCCCCAACTGCCCTCCCCTGCTGGCCTGGTCTCCTCCAACTACCCTCTTCTGCTGGCCCGGTCACCCCTAAGTTGCCCTCCCCTGCAGGCCATCTTGTGGTGGCCATCTTGTGTCCACATGGGGGCAGCCATATTTGACCACATGGGGGCGGCCATCTTGTGTGTTGGAGCGATGCCAATTTGCATATTACTCTTTTATTATATAGGATTAGAAACAATAAACAAATTCAGTATAGTTGCAGGGTATAAAAATGAATGTACAAAAATCTATCCTATATAATAAAAGGCTAATATGCAAATCGACCAAATGGCAAAACGACTGGTCACTATGATGCTCACTGACCACCAGGGGGCAAACGCTCAATGCAGGAGCTGCCCCCTGGTGGTCAGTATGCTCCCACAGGGGGAGCACCGCTCAGCCAGAAGCCGGGCTCCTGGCTGGCAAGCACACCAGTGGTGGCAGGAGCCTCTCTCGCTCTAAGGATGTCCACCTGCCAGCTTAAGCCGTCAGTTGGACATCTCCCCAAGGGCTCCCAGACTGTGAGGGGGCGCAGTCCGGGCTGAGGGACACCCGCACTCCTGAGTGCACAAATTTTGTGCACTAAGCCTCTAGTGTATTAACAATGAAATATCAGAAAAAGAAATGAAGAAAACAATTCTATTTACAATTGCAACAAAAAAAAGATAAAATAGCTAGGAATAAACTTAACAAGGAAGTAAAGGACCTATACAGTATACTGAAAACTATAAGACATTGTTGAAAGGAATTGAAGAAGACACAAAGGAAGAAAAAGATATTCCATCCTCATAGGTTGGAAGAATCAACATAGTTAAAATGGCGATATTACCTAAAGCAATATATAGATTTAATGCAATCCCCATCAAAATCCCAATGACATTTTTCAAAGAAATGGAATAAATAATCATCAGAATCACGAAAGACCCTGAATAGGGTCTTGAGCAATCTTGAGGAAAAAGAACAAAGCCAGAGGTATCATACTCACTGACTTCAAATTATACTACAAAGCTGCAATTACTTTAAAAGCATGATATTGGCAGAAAAACAGACACACAGACCAATGGAACAGAATTGAGAGCTCAGAAGTAAACCCACACATATATGGGCAATTAATTTTCCACAAAGGAGCGAAAACATACAATAGAGAAAGGAAAGACTCTTTGATAAATGGTGTTGAGAAAACGCCCAACCAGCCAAGCCCCACTGGGCAGGGCGGTATTTCTGTTCTTTAAAAAGAAAGAAGTTTCCTTGACTTCACATCTCCAAACAGATACCACCCCATTTCTCTCTTCACCTTGTCAAGAGTTACCTGACCACCCAATTTCATTTCCTCCCCTCCCAAATGCCAATCAGCCACTCTGGTCTGCTCCTGCCCCCACTCTTTCATAACTTCAAGCTGCTCCTGGCAAGGTCCCCAGAGGCATCCAGGTTGCCATGGCCAACAGTTACTTTTCAATCTGGAGCTTAATCGACATTCTCAGCAATTTTGGACAAAATTGACTGCTCCTTTCCCTTCAGGACTATGGCTACTCTTTGTGACAGCACCCCACCTGGCCTTCCTCCCCCCTCTATGTCCACTCCTCCATCTCCCTTCTCTGGTCTTCCTCTACTTAACTCCAAGGGTCCTCTGTCCTGGGCCCTCTCCTCTTCCTCTAATGTGCAAAGGACAATACCCTTTGATTGTCTCACCCTTTCCCATGGCTTTAACACCCTCTGGTTTTTGGCCCTTGGCTTCCAGTTCCCCATTCAGGCATCCAGTTGCCTCCGTAGATACCTTGGAGATAGTGGAGGGCAGCAGTTAACACCATGGCGTCTAGAGCTCCACCACTTCAGATTGGATCCTGGCCTGCAGCTTCTAAGCTGTGTGATCCTGAGCAATTAATTAACCTCTCTGTGGCTCAATTTTCTCAGCTATAAAGGAGGGACCATAAATTATATATATATGTATATATATATGTATATACCCTCTCACAGTCATTATGAGGATTAAATGAGGTAATGGATATAAAGCACTTAGAACAGTGTTTGGCACATATGAAGCACTCAATAAATGTTAACTATAGTTGTCCTCAATATCCCCCATTCCCCATGGGATTGGTTCTAGGACCCCCACAGATAACAAAATTCAAGGATGCATAAGTTCCTTAGATAAAATGGTGTTGTATTTGCATAGAGGCGACAGCAGAGTATGCCTACATATCACTTCATTCATGTGGATTCAGCATAGTGTTCAGTGTGCAACAAATTCAAGTTTTGTTTTTGGAACTTTATGGGATTTTTGTTCCAAATATATATTGTTAATCCTGACCTGAGGATATTTTTCCCATTGATTTTCAGAGAGAGTAGAAGGGAGGGACGGGGGGAGGAAGGAAGAGAGAGAGAGAGAGAGAGAGAGAAATATTGACGTGAGACACATCAATTGGCTGCCTCCCCACCCACCCCAACAGGGGCAGGGATCAAGCCTGCAACTCAGGTACAACCCTTGACCAGAAATCAAACCCAACACCCTGCAGTGCATGGGCCAACACTCTAACCACTGAGCACACAGCCAGGACTTTTTCTGAATACTTTTGATCCACAGTCGGCTGAATCTGTGGATGTGAAACCCATAGATACAGATGGCCTACTATATTATGATATCTCATTGGCATCTCAAACTTAACAGGCCTCACGTGGAACTCCTGATTCTTCCTACCACTGGTACCCTGTAGAGAAAAATAAATAAATAAATGTTCCTCTCCAGAATTCCCCACCTCAGCAGAACTACCCACCAATGTGTTCAGTCCAGGAACATGGGGGTTGTCCTTGATTCCTTCCCTTTCCTCACCACCATCTTCCTCTCTACCCACCCAATTCTTAACCAAATCCTATTGATTCTAAGTCAAAATATATCTCAAATCTGTCTATCTCTTCATGCCTCCACAGCCATGTCCCAGTGAAAAGTTACCATCATGTCCTAACTGGACAACTAACTGCCCCCTAGCTGACTTTTCTTCCCCTCCTCCGTTTCACTTTTATTCTGTCCCCACCATCTGCCATGAAGCCAAACAGTCTTATAAAAATGTAAATCATGTCTCTTCCTGCTTAAAACCTTTATTGGCTCTCATTTCTCTTCAACTAACAACCAAATCTCCTACCAGTTCCCTGCTTGGACCAACCCAATCCCACCTCATATACAACTTTCTTTCCTTGCTTTCTCTGCTCCAACTTCCTCTAACAAGGGAAGGTCTTGTGCACCTCAGGGCCTTTGCACTTGCTGTTCCTTCTGCCTAGAACAATCTCCCGCCCCTGCCCCCGCACCCCCTCTGTCCCCGCGCCCCCCCCCCCGCCTGCTGTTATATGATATGATTGCCTCCTTCTTATCCTTTAGATTTCACCTTACCTGAGGTCTTTCCTATCACCATACATATTCACTCCCGCCCCAATTATTATTGGACACAGCACTCTGCTCCCTGAATTTATCACAATTTGTACTTAAATATTCATTTCTTTGTTTATGGCCTGTCTTCCCCACCAGAGAGTAGAAAAGCTGGGCCGGAGAGAGGGAAGGGGGAAGGGTTTGTTTTTGTATTCCCTGAGCAATAGGTCCATGTAATTGCCATATTCCTAGCTCTACAATTCATACTTGGTATTAGCAGGGGCTCAGTAAATATGTGTCGGATTAATTAAACTGAATTTAAAAAGAAAGTCAGTTCGGCCCTGGCCAGTTAGCTCAGTTGGTTAGAGCGTCATCCCCAATATGCCAAGATTGAGGGTCCAATCTCCTGTCAGGGCACATCCAAGAAACAACCAATGAATGCATAAATAACTGGAACAACAAAGTGATGTTTCTCTCTTCTTTCCTCTCTCTCTAAAATCAATGAACAATTTTTTTTTAAGTCACTTGACAAAAGTGTGTGGCATTGCAGCAATAATGAAAGTCCACAAACTCAGATGTGCAATGATATTATTTCCTGGATACTCCATTCTGCCCAGGCAGTTGGAAACAAGTTGAACTTTAATCCTCCTGAGGTCAGACACAGTTCTGATATTCAGCAGGACCAAATTTGCTGGGGGAGGGGAGAGGGGTCAGGAAGAAGGCTGGGGGTGGGGAGGTGGAGGTTGGACAGCATCCAGCCCTCAGGCAATAGTGATCACTGCTAAAACATCACCACCCTGTCTCATTGGCCCCTTCAGTCTTGTGGTTCACACTGTGTCTGGGTTTGGGACATGGGAATATTTTGCAAGCAGTCTATGGTACTGCCTGCCTAGTAAACCCAGGAGCTATTCCTCTCTGGGGACCCTGCCAAGAAGCAGGTGGCAGAACCCTCCCCCCTCCTATTCTTGGCCAAGACACTTGTCTCTGCTGAGGCATTCCTTTCCCCTCAGGGCTTTGGCTTTGAAACACATAAACCAGCTTTTCTACTTCAGGTCTGCCACATATGTGCATCCCCAGGGACAATGAGCATAAAACCCAGAGCACACTCTGGGGTGGGAATGGCTGTGGGGAGGGGGAGGATCAAAGGGAGGGGGAGGAAGGAGACATATGTAAAACTTTAGACAATAAATAAAAAATAAATAAATAAAAAGTAATTTACTGCTAAGGAAAAAAAAGATAGTATACACTTATGTATAATAAATTGCAAAATTTTATTTTTAATAGACTCCGATCCTCCATGGAAAACATTATTATGGTAAAGGAAATCTTACACTTAACTGTAGTTTTGATGTGAATAAAATGGCCATTAAAGTGAAAAAAACACAAAAACAACAAACCCAGAGCACAGAAAAAGCAGGAAAACGTAAATAGGAAGAAAATAGATTAACATAGTAATACATTGTGTGTTTGGAAAAGATCATGCTGGTTACCATTCAGGGACTGGAGAGGCCAAAATGGAGGAGGCTGCAATGCAGGGGAGAAATGGGGCCATAGAGATGGAGAGAAGTGGATGGATATCAGAACTAGCTGGGAGATAAAAACCTTGTGAGGGATAGGGTGGGGGAGGTAAGGAAGGAGGCATTAAGAATGACTCCTAAGATTCTACATTGGGAGATGGGATGGCTTTGCCGTGGCACAAGGTGTTCCCACTTTGGGAACACTTGGCTCCACTGTAACCCCTTCACCTGGCTGACTCCTACTCATCCTTCAGCTCTCCATTCAAGCATCACTTAGTCAGAGCCAGCCACCTTACCTGACCCCAGGGCCTATGGGATTCCTATTTTACACTCTCACTTTCCTTTGTGTATTTACTCAGTGTGTGATTGTGCTTCCATTAGTGTAGTCTCCACCAGACTGCCAGGTCTGTGAGTTGATCTCCTGGGCTCACCCTTGCATCCCCAGTGCCTAACACATAGTAGGTTTCAATAAATGAAGGCTCAAAAATGAAGGCAGAGGAGGCTGGAATATAGCTTGCAGGCTGGTGTTTCTCAATGGGGAGAGAAGGTTGCTGAGTTTCAAAATACAAGTACTCCCAACAAAGAAGATGTGGAGAAAAGGGAGCCCTCACCGAGCCGGTGTGGCTCAGTGGTTGAATGTCAATCCATGCATGAGGAGGTCATGGTTTGATTCTGGGTCAGGGCACATGCCCGGGTTGCAAGCTTGATCCCCAGTGTGGGGTGTGCAGAGGCAGTGATCAATGATTCTCTTTCATCATTGTTGTTTCTATCTCTTTCTCCCTCTCCTTTTCTCTCTGAAATCAATAAAAATATTTTTTTTAATTTAAAATGGAACTGTCTATGACTCAGTGATTCCTCTTCTGGGAATTTATCCAAAGAAACCGGAAACACTAATTCGAAAGAATATATGTACCTCTATGTTCACTGCAGTGTTATTTACAACAGCCAAGATCTAGAAACAGCCCAAGTGTCCATCAGTAGATGGGGCGGGGGGGGGGGGGGAGCGGGGGGAGAAATATGTTACATTTACCAATGGGATACCACTCTGCTGTAAGAAGAAAGAAAATTTTACCCTTTGCAACAGCATGGATAGACCTGGAGAACATTACTCTAAGTCAAACAAGCCAGTCAAAGGAAGACAAGTACCATATGATTTCACTCATGTGGAATTTAATGAACAAACTGAACTACCAAGCAAAATAGAGACAGACTCAGGGAGCAGGCAGACAGCTCTGGGGGTGGGGTTTGAGAGAAAAACAAAACAAAACAAGGATTCCCTCTACCACCTCCACTCCAAAAGATAGGTGTCCTCACCCCACCCACTTTAAGAATTTATGGGTGTGATGAAACTGTTACTGGGGGGACAGTGACTATGCCACTTGAGACTTGGTAGAAAAGAAGTTGACAAATAGTTGCTGTTAGTAGGGCCTGTCAGAGGTTCTGGAGCAAAAAAAAGTGAGTGGATGAAAGTAAGAGATTGAGGATCTCTGGGCCTGGGGGAAGCTTGGAGGGGAAGAGGTATGAGTCTAGAAGTGGCAGAGAGGCCCCCAGAGATGTTCTTGACACCAGAGATATGGGATGACCCTGTGCAGTCCCCACTTCAAACAATGGTCCCCGGGGCTTCTCCAACCTGCTCTGAAGAAATAAACCCTCTGCAGAATACACTGTTGTGTGGTTCATGCGTTTGTTGTTTGTTCCATGGTTGTGTCTAGAAAGGTGCCTGTGTGTAGAAAGGCAAGTAGTAAAGAGGTTCCAAAAGTGTGGATTCATTGTTGAAGGAAGAAAAGAAGCAACGAATGTTCTCAAAATACTCAGGGAATCTGGGGGAGACACAGGGGATTCCCACTCCCATGTGGGAAAGGCAGATTAAATGAGGTAATGTATATGAAAGTCCTGGCAGTTTAATAAACTCAGGTTCAAAATCTGGGAACAGAAGCTGAACTGGGATGGTGCGGGGAGGGATGAGATGGGAGGAAGCTGGGTGGCAGTCACATAGGGGCCCCTGGGAACAGCTCCACAGGAAACCTCCAGGGGTCCTTGGTGGCCCCAACCCGCCCCTGCAAGACTGACAGCGCTGCCCCACCCTGTGGGCCCGCAGGAATTTGCCCTGGTGACCTCCCCAGGCGCACTCCTGTCACCATGGCGACCAACCCCGGAACAAGCGGCCTGATTGTCCCTGCTCAGCGGGGCAGGTGAAACCCTGGCCACGTGACCGATACTGGTCCAGGTGCGGTTATAGGACACCCGCCACCTCCCCGCTTTAACCCATTCGATGCCGCCACCTCCAGGGTGCAGAGTCCCAGTACGCAGGCCACACCCCTTAGGCCCCAGGCACTCAGCCTAGGGAGGAATTAGGGCTGGGCTGAGCGATTGGAGCTGAGTTACTTCACCTCCGCCTCCCCATTTTCACTTTACAGGGAAGGTTGGAACTACTGGGAACAGGGCCGTTGAAGGGTAGACTCGACCTCCTCCGAGTTAGTGAGTTATGCTGCAACCCGGTTCTCCCCCCATCACCTCAGCATATCAGGGCTCAGAGGCCTCCCCTCCAGCAACTGAACCCCCCTGTCCTCCCAGGGACGCTCTCACCAACTGTGAGTCCACTAGCCTGTTCCTAACAAGCTGGGGTGGGGTGGGCAGCCCCAGGTGGACCCCTCTCCCCCAACACACTATCACCGACCGGAGTTCTTCCCAGGTAGCAACAAGAGAAAACTTCAAGCCAACTGGTTTTTCTGCTTGCTGCTCTCACCCTAACCAGCCACATGACAGGGCTGGTGGGGGAGGGGGTGGGGATGCCTCAAGGATGTTTCTGCCCTTAGACCCAGAGCTCTGGCTGGGGGCTGATGTCAGGGTCCTGGGCCAGGCTCAGTTTACCAGGCTAGGCAGGTTGACGTGAGGGTGGGGGTCAGTTCGAAATACTTCCTTTCTGAATCACCAACATTATGCCAACTCCCTTCCCCTTCTTCCACCAACTCTAGAAAAACACTGCTTGATCCACTCTCTGAAGACCCCTCCCGGACCTTGGACCAGTCCCCGTCCAGGGCTCAGCTGTCCTCATCACTCCCCTAATGATTATGCTGATAACAAATGATTACACTACCTGGTGTGTGTAGAGTCACCAGTGACTTCAAAGCCCTCCTCAGATTAGAACAAAACACTTGCCAGTCCTCAGGCTGACTCAAAGTGGGAGCCATTTATTTATTAGGCCTTAGAGTAGTCAGAACGCCTCCTACTGGTCCCGATCCCATCCAGCATACCCTAAAGGGGGAGAAAGGCCCGTGTAATCCTTGCAAGCTCAGGTGTCATCTGGAAAGGGCACAGATCCAGCCACCAGCTGAACCTTCACCTAAGCCTCAGCTACTGCCCTGATTGCTATTGCACTTAGCACCAGATGAACAAAAGATGGCTCTGGGCCTCTGGGAGCCCCCAGCCTATGGTGGACACAGAGAAGGGCTGTTCTATAATACTATAGACTCTGGCAAATGCTTCAGAACATGGGATGGAAGAAATTAGTTTCAACCAGGGAAATCGGGGAAGGCTTGAGGAGGTGGCAGTTATCCTGGAATCTGGCACCTGGCTATCTGGAAGGCAGGCACAGCATCCCAGCAGGGGGAGTGGGTAATTGTGGTAAAGATCTAAAGGGAGGTGTGCAGGGTAGTTCTCAGGGTGCTTCCTTGGGAGTAAGAGAAGGGGGAGCATGGGTGGAAATGTAATCGTACTGGGGGAAAGCTTGGGATGTGGTGATAAAGTTTCAACTTTCAACTATGGGGAGTCCCTGAAGGTTTCTGAGCAAAAGGATGCTATAGAAAACGCAGCCACTCCCCCTGGGTGAGGTAGCTCAGTTGGTTGGAGCACTGTCCTGATACACCAAGGTTTCAGGTTCTATTCCTAGTCAGGGTACAAACAAGAATCAACCAATGGCTCAGTGGTTGCGTGTCGACCTATAAACCAGGAGTTCATGGTTCGATTCCCGGGCAGGGCACATGCCCGAGTTGGGGGCTTGATCTCCAGTGTGGGGCATGCAGGAGGCCGCTGGTCGATGATTCTCTCTCATCATTGATGTTTCTATCTCTCCCCCTCTTCTTCTCTGAAATCAATAAAAAATATATTTTTTAAAAAGAATCAACCAATGAATGCATAAACAAGTAGAACAACAAATCAATGTTTCTTCTCTGTCTCTAAAGTCAATAAAAATAAAAGTTTTTAAAAAGAAAGATTAGCCCTGACCGGTTTGGCTCAGTGGATAGAGCATCGGCCTGCGGACTGAAGGGTCCCAGGTTCGATTCCGGTCAAGGGCATGTACCTTGGTTGCGGGCACATCCCCAGTAGGGGGTGTGCAAGAGGCAGCTGATCGATGTTTCTCTCTCATTGATGTTTCTAACTCTCTATCCCTCTCCCTTCCTCTCTGTAAAAAAATCAATAAAATATATTTTTTAAAAAATTTAAAAAAAGAAAGAGTAAGCCATTCTTGCAACTGCTGAAGGATGGTCTGCAGTGGAAGCCAACTGAGACCTGAGATAATATCACCAATGCCACCTCTATCCCAGACTAGGGAGAAAAGATGGCAGCGGGTTAGCATTCCAAAGGAAGGCGATTTCTCTGCAAGATGTGCTGAGATCTCAGTGCAAGGATTGTAAAGGGGGGCGGAGGGAGTAGGGAGGTCAACTCAGATGCCCCCACCAGTACAAACATCTGGCCAGGGTTTGACCCTCGCCACCCATTTTTGACTCGCATTATGAATGGCAGACCAGAGGTTCCGGTTTGCTTCAGTGTCCCCATTTGTAAAGAACGGGGTGGGGGATGGTTGAAGATAACCTCTAGAGTCCCTCCTAGCTCTTTCTCTAGTCCACAATTTCAGGATGGGTAAGAGGTACTCCTTCCAGCCCATCTGGCGCCCTCCTCCCTACCTATGGAGCACTGTGCCTCCAAGCAGTTGCTCTGACATTGGGAGCCACCCCAGGTCTCTCTCCCGCGCCCCTCCACCCCGAGTGGCACATAAAGTATGGCACCCACCCAAGACGGTGGGTGAGGGCAGAAGAGCGGACAGGTGCGGCTTCGGGCGCGGGTCCAGGCAGGACCTCCTAGGCTAGCCAAGAGCCTGTACCGCGGCTGCCCAGAGCTCGCATCAAAACCCAGGACAGCCAGAGCAGCTGGGACCGGATTCCCAGAACGCAGGGCCCAGACTCCCCGAAAGGATTCTGCACCGGCTGAGCGGAACTCAGTTAGCGGGGCCAGATCCTTTGTGGCTCTGCCCAGGGTGAGGCCAGGGGCGGTGCTCCCGCCTGAGGGGCGGAGCTGGGGGGAAATGGACAGTTCTCTAGGATTACGTCAGGAAATGTGAGCGAAGGCGGGGAATCCCGCGATGGCGGGCGGGGAGAAGGAGGAGCTTCAGTGGGAACTGGGCGGGGCTCAGCAAAGGCGGGAGGCGAGGCTAGGGTACAGAACGTGCTCGCCGAGTGCAGGGGAGCGGCTCCCGGGCATGCTCACCTGGGCCCGGGCCTGGAGGCTCCCATATGGGGGGCTCGAACTCTCCAGAATCTGCTTCTCCAGGGTGCCTGTCGCACCCAGCAGCAGCGGCCGAAGCGGCGCCGAGCCGAGGTCAGTCAAGGGCACCCGGTGGGAGGCCATCCATTAACCCTCCTCCTCCGGTGCGGACCCGACGGCCCCACCTCCTCCGCTTGGGCCCGCCTCCTCCCAGGCCGCTCCCCCAAACCTCTTCCCCAGTCGGCTCAGAACAGCCCCCATCCTTGCCCCTTCCAGTAGATCGGTGCCGCTTTCCTACAAGCTTCTGGATGGGGAGGCGGCCCGCCCAGCCCTCGTCTTTCTGCATGGGCTCTTCGGCTGCAAAACCAACTTCAACTCTATCGCCAAGGCCCTGGCTCAGCAGACAGGCCGGAGGGTGAGCTTCCGGGAGAGGTGGAGTCCCGCGGGAGGTAGCGCGGAGGGGGGGGGGGGGGGGCGGGGGCAGGGAATCGGGGATAAGGCTGAGGCGGAGCCAGCTCCTCTACTCTCATCGCTGGGACCAGGCTGAGCAGTGACAGGTCTCTCTGAGCGAAAATGAAAAGAGAGATTGACCTTCTAAAGATGCAGCCTGCAGGGTGCTTCCATCCATCCAGTCCATCTTCATCTGCATGCTCCAAACTGAGCTAGGCTCCACTGTCCAATGCTTAAATGCAGACACCCTCCCCGCTACGCGGGCCAGCCCCTTGCTTGTTCACCAAGGATGACAGGGGACTTATCACCTCTCAGAGCAGTCCATCCTTCTGTGCTTCAACTGTTGGAAATTCTTAGCTTCTTCTTTCTCTGGAGTTGCTACCCAGCCAGGCCAGACCTTCAGAGATGTGTTCACACTCCTTGGGTCTTCTCTTTTGTGTCAGTGACCCCAGGTTCTTCATCTGGGCCTCCTAGGTCTGGGAACTGGGCCTTCTCACCATTTGAGCCCTTCTTCTGCTTCAGGATCTCTCTCCAGGTTCTCCACCCCCTCAGCCCGAATATCTTCCAGGCCTTTGGCTGTCCATGCCCCCAGTGTGGATGCTAGTGCTGCTCTCCTCTCATCCCATTCCCCAGGTGCTGACAGTGGATGCTCGGAACCATGGTGACAGCCCCCACAGCCCAGACATGAGCTATGAAGCCATGAGCCAGGACCTGCAGGACCTCCTGCCCCAGCTGGGCCTAGTGCCCTGTGTCCTCATTGGCCACAGCATGGGAGGCAAGACAGCCATGTTGCTGGCACTACAGAGGGTGAGCCGACCTTATCCAGGGCTTCCTCCCATCCAGTGTAGATCCTGAGTGCCCAGCAGGCAACCTGAGACTCAAAGGCGTCTGGGATGGCCAAGTTCAGGATCGGGGAACCATGCCTGCGACCCACTGTGCATGCCCTAAGGCTGGATTCCCAGTCCAGTTCTCTCCCACAGCCAGAGCTGGTGGAACGTCTGGTTGCCGTGGACATCAGCCCAGTGAACACTACATCCAGCTCAGACTTTCCAGCCTACATGGCAGCCATGAAAGCCATAGACATCCCAGATAAGGTGTCCCGCTCCTTTGCCCGCAAACTGGCCGATAAACAGCTCAGCTCTCTTATTCAGGTGATACCCTCAAGGCCCTGGATAGTTTGGGTTGGGACCTGTCAAGAGACTAATGGCAGCCCAAGTCTCACAGGGAACCTCCCCCAACTGCACCCCGCCCAGGACATGGCTGTGCGGCAGTTCCTGCTCACCAACCTGGTGGAGGCAGACGGGCGCTTTGTGTGGAGAGTGAACTTGGATGCCTTGGCCCAGCATGTGAATGAGATCTTGGCCTTCCCACCACGACAAGAATCCTACCCTGGGCCTACCCTCTTCCTCCTCGGTGGAAACTCTGACTTCGTGCAGTAAGCCAGGCTGAGTGGTAGACAGGGCATGGCTTACTTACCCAGCTTCCAGCCTGTGGAACCTGCCTTGGGGAGAGCTTGGGTGTGGGCAGTGAGCTCCTGAGAGCTTGGAAACACCACGGGGCATATTGCTCTCCACCTCTTCCTGCTGTACCCTCACTTTTCTTTCTCTTCCTATCTCCCCACTTACATCCCTTGTTGGTGGCCTTCTCTTCGATGGACAGTCCCAGCCACCATCCTGAGATTATGCGACTCTTCCCTGGGGCCCAGATACAGACCGTGCCTGATGCTGGGCACTGGATCCACGCTGACCGCCCACAGGACTTCATGGCTGCTATCCGAGGCTTCCTGGCCTAAGAGTTGCTGGCCAGAGGGGTCATGTTTGAAACCCCAGGGGTCAAGGCCCTGCAGCTTGTTCCCTGTTTCTGCAGAAAAGGACTCAGGTGGGCACTAAGAGGGCACAAGGTGCAAAGGTGGTCAGACCTCAAGCTTTAATGAATAAAGATACTATTCTCAAGGTTCCGGGCTGAGCGCTCTCACCACCAACGCCCCCACCAACGCTGGGGGAATTGAACCCATGGGGTACTGGTTGTTCCGGGTTGCATGGGGGCTCTCAAAGTGCTGCTGGACTCTCTCTGCAGCTGACTCTCGACCAGCTGCCTCACCAGCCGCTGCATGTCCTCCTGGGGGCAGGAGAGAAGGTTCACAGGCAGACTCTGGGCCTGTCCCTGTACCTCCCAGGCCCAGCTGGCATTCCCACCCTACCTCCCAGGCCTCCACCTCCTGCCTCAGTCTCAGTTTCTCCTCCAGGACCTCCAACAGCTGGGCCTCTGCAGCTCGTAACTTGGCTTTGCATGTGTCCAGCTCAGCCTCCACAGCCTGTTTCCTGCAAGTGGCAGAAAGAACAGCCTGAGGCCTAGGACTTACAGATATGATGCTGGGCCCTGGGAGTGGGCAGATATGGCCCCAGCCCCTGCCTTGTGACACAGAAAGTTGTTTGTGTGGCGTTTCTTCCAGGAATGCCTGACTTCCCCCTCCCCTCTTCCAGCAGGACAGAGTCCTGAGGGTGAGCCAGCACTGCCCCCGCAACTCCCACAAGCAGCTGCCTCTCACTTGGCAATGGCTTCATCCCTCTCCTGGAGGACTTGGTCCAGCGAGGGCTCTGTCTGGGTGTCCCCCAGTGCTCCAGCCGCTTAGGATTCTGGGCTCTGTTGCAGGGTGGAAGAGGAGGAAACAGTGATCTTGGGCTTGCCTGGATGAGGTGCCCCTCTCTGGGACCTTCCACCCTGGCCTTGGCCCTGTGTTGATATCAGGAAGGGAAGGATCTGAGACACTCCGTATCTGCTCCTTAGTATCCCGGTCTCATGGACTTGTGAAAGTAAAGCAGGGGGACTTATGCCATGGTGAGGGGTAGTAGGTATGGCCCATGCCTGGCCGAAGGGTAAGCAGAGAGGGCACGTGTTTGGACCCCCAAGGAAGAAAAGAGTTCTCACCTGACCCTGAGGAAAGAGAGAAGGTGGGTTGAGGAGGATACTTACCCCTCAAGGGCCCCAGACAGAGAAGGTGGCTGGTGACAGGAACTCTTGTCAGCCGGGTGAGGTAGGTGGAGGACATAGCCCTTTGCCCTCCCTTCCTGGCAAGGCACTCCCTGTTAAGCCCCACCTTAGGCAGGCAGGCGGGTCCCTGCCTCCTCTCTTAGATCCTGGAACCCTGCAGGCAGGCCCGGAGCCTCTCTGCATTCCTTACCCAAGGGGGGTGCTCTACCCACAGCAGAAAATGAGAAAGAAGGAACAGAGCCAGGGCTGCTCCAATGCTGAGAAACAGGTGCCCAGCCCCCCACCTTGAAGGATTGGCATCTTGGTACCTTGCATGGCATTTCCACACACATAACTATAACCTCACCTCAGCAGAAAACAAGAAAAAAGTTTAACCATTCCTGGCACATTCCTCCTAACATCTTTTCTTTTTTTAATCCTCGTCCGAGGATATTTTCCCATTGATTTCTAGAAAGAGTGGAAGGGATGGAGGAGAGTGGAAAGGAGAGCAAGAGCATGGATGTGAGAGAGACACATTAATTGGTTGCCTCCCACACCCACTGGGGAACCTGTAACAGAGGTACCTTGACTGGGAATCGAACCCTTCGGTTCAGGGGCCGTTACTCTAACCCAGTGGTTCAAAAGCTTTCTAATGCTGCGACCCTTTAATACAGTTCCTCATGTTGTGGTGACCCCCAACCATAAAATTATTTTCATGGTCTTAGGCTCTACTGCAGCGGTTCTCAGCCTGTGGGAGAACCTGTGGGTCGCGACCCACAGGTTGAGAACCGCTAGTAGGGTCACCTAAGACCATCGGGAAACACAGATATTTACATTACAATTCATAACAGTAGCAACATTACAGTTATGAAGTAGCAATGAAAATAATTTTATGGTTGGGGGTCACCACAACATGAGGAACTGTATTAAAGGGTTGTGGCATTAGAAAGGTTGAGAACCACTGTTGTAACCACTGAGCAAATCCAGCTAAGAGTTCCTAACCTTTTTTTTAAACATATGTTTTTATTGATTTCAGAGAGGGAGAAATAGAAACATCCATGATGAAAGAGAATCATTGATCAGCTGCCTCCTGCACACCCCCTACTGGGTATGGAGCCCACAACCTGGGCATGTGCCCTTGACCAGAGTCAAACACAGGACCCTTCAGTCTGCAGGCCGACGCTCTATCCACTGAGTCAAACCAACTAGGGCTCCTAACATCTTGAATGTCCATCCTCCTTAGCAATATTGCTCTTTATTCCTCCAATATTTCCACCATTTTGATCCTTGAGCATGGATGGGTCTGCTAGGCTCTGAAGGGGGTCTCAGTGTCCCACTCCTCTCTCAATGTGATTATTGAGCATATCAATGACATCAAAGGTGTAATAGGGAATTTCCCCCATTGAGAGGCCTCTTCAGCAAGATTACAGCATGAGGATGAGGTCCTCAGCTCAGCCCTAAGCGGGTGGGGAGAGATGGAGGAGGGTATAGTGGGGATACATGGTGATGGACGGAGACTTGACTTGGGGTGGTGAACACAATACAGTGCTAACCAAAAATTTATTTAAAATGGAAAAATAGTTCCTAAAAGACCTCCCGCCCCGAAACCCCTTGCAGACATCACTCATGGTTGTTGGTAGGTCCCATTCAGTCAGGTGCACTTCCAACAGCCAGACTTGACAAATTTATTTGGCTGAAGCCCAGGCAAAGCGGTGGGGTTGAGCTGTACTCCCTAATGCAGCACCCCTTTTGTTGAGATTCATGGTGTTTCAAGAGGCTACTCTGTTCCATGATCCAGACAGGGGTCTTCAGGGCTGGTAAAGGCAAAGCATAGATATAATCAGAAAGGGGTGTTGGAGGTCCAGGGGCAGTGGGAGCACAAGGGCCCCTCATTCCCAGTTAGTCAAAGTGGGTTCCACAGGAGCTTATCCAAAATGAATCCTGCAGGTCAGCAAGAGTCAGCCAGGCAAAGGGCTAACGCTTTTGCCAGGTTTTTGTTTTTGTTTTTTAATTTTAACTTTTTATTTGTAAACAATTTCAAACTAGTCTTTGATGTCCAAAAAAATATTCTTTTAGGGTTAAAAAAATTAATATGGTATCAAGCATTGTACTGGTTGTCATATCTCCCCAGCCTCCCTCACTCTAGAACAATTTGCAGCCTTTGAGTTTCATGGCCTTGACACATTTGAAGGTTACATAGAAGTTCTTTTAAACTGTCGTTCGCCCTGGGTTTGTCCAATCCTCCTCACGATTAGACCACTGTTACACATTTTGTGAAGATAAATCACAAAAATGATGCTGGGTTCTCATATCCAAAATCATTGGGAACCAGGACTGGTAGTGTGAATGTTGATTACTTGATCATGACTGATAAGTGTTGGGGAAGGGAGTTACTTTGAGATGTTGAATTGAGATGTTGAAACTTCCTTTTCTTCATTCCATTTTCACCCATAGGTTTCAGCATCCATGGATGTTCAGCATCCATTGCAAATGATGATTTTCTAATTTCACCATTTTTTCTACACTTAATTTGTTGGCATTCTATTGCAAAGAACTGTTTCTTTACCTCCATTTATTTATTCATTTATTTATATCAAATGGACTTCTGGTTTCCTATTTTATTCAGTGCATTAGAACCCATTCCTAGCGCTTATTTCAATGCTCAAACTGTACCAGGTTTCGGTTTGGTCAATGGCTGCCCCTTGCTGACCTCTTGCCATTTTGATATGTGACATCATCCTGTGAACACTGCCTTTCTTTCTGGCTCCACAAGATAGTCCAGGCTCATCTGGTTTTACCTTGCCCCAGCCTTAGGATTAGCCATTTCTACAAGAAGCTGTGTGTGTGCACGTGTGTGTGCGTGTGTATGCGTGTGTGTGTGTGTGTGTGTGTTTTGATGGCAAATAGTATTTAAAAACCAAGATGTGGTTGTTAGATGTGCTTGTTGCAATTAGGGTAATCTCTGCTCCCCAGCCCACTCAGTAGCCACACATTTATACACACAGCTACATTTATTTTTTTATCTATGCGATGGTTAATTTTATGTGTCAACTTGACTGGTTAAACATGATTTCTGAGTGTGTTTCTGGAAGAGAATGGTTTTTGAGTTGATGAACTGAGTAAAGCAGATGGTCCTTCCCAATATGGGTGAGCATGATCCAATCCGCTGATGGACTGAATAGGAAGAAAAAGCAGAGGACAGTTGAATTCTCTCTCTCTTCCTGACCACTTGAGGGGGGATACTGGTCTTCTCCTGCCCTGGAACTGGTCCTTACATCATCGGTGTTCCCGGTTCTCAGGCCTTTGTACTCAGACTGGAACTGTACCACCAGCTTTCCAAGTCTTCAACTTGCAGATGGCAGACTGTAGGACTTCTCAGCCTCCGTAATCCGTGAGTCAATTCCACATAATAAATCTCTTTCTCTATATTCTATTGGTTCTGGTTCTCTGGAGAACCATAACTAATACAATTTACATATATGGAAAAAAGTTTACAGTTAGAGCTTAAATTCTAATCCAACAGCACGGGGTTCATCCCAGCTTTCCTCCTTTACCTATTTTACCCCCTTGCCACAATTGTCTTCAATATATTTCATAATTTTTTTCAATCCCCCTGTATGTAGCTAATCTCCAAAAACAACTGGGCTCCCCCTGACTTAAATGCTCTCCGTACATGGGCTTGGTACTGCAGGGCTGCCCTCCCACCCTATTTCAGTGCCTTCCTCATGCATAGTCCTGGCTGCAAGTGGGCTATCAAACATTTCTAAGAGCTTTTCATTCATTCATTCATTCATTCATTCATTCCACAGATATTTATTGAGCACATACTATGTACCAGGCATGTTTCCATGCGTATATTCCATGTACCAGGCATATTTGCGCCTCTGCCCTTAGGGATGTTTCCAGGTGATGGACATAAAACAGGAAGACAGACAAAATCCCTAACCTCACAGAGCTCACATGCTAATGAGGGGAGATAGACAGTAAACAAATGGATGAGTATATAAGAAGGTAAGAAGTGCTGTGGAGAAAAATTAAGCAGGGAGAGAGAATGAGGAAGAGCCTGGTGATTGCTATTTTAATATATATGTATTTTCTTATTTCAGAGAGGAAGGGAGAGGGAGAGAGAGATAGCAACATCAATGATGAGAGAGAATCATTGATCAGCTGCCTCCTGCAGGTCCCCTACTGGGGATCGTGCCCACAACGCAGGCATGTGCCCTGACAGAGAATCGAACCGTGATAGGTCACCACTCAACCACTGAATCATGCTGGCCAGGTGAGACTCTAAGGAGATCACAAATATTAATCTATCTCTTAGATGAAAAACAACCATTCTCATGATTGGAATAATATTTCCAGCAATAGCAGCAGTCATGGATTTAAAAAGTGCTGTATTTCCAAGCACAAGTGAAGATGCCATGTTCAAGAAAACTGTATTAGATGTTAGGGATGACACATGATGTATGACAATGATAGGCAGAAATGCAAGTGAAGAGTTTGAATATACTTTCATGAATTGGAAAAGAATTGTTTCAAAATAAAGTTATTCTAAAAAGCATGTGATTTTAAATATTTTAACTATTATAAGTAGGGAACTGCTTATCTCATCTGAATCCCTAAATGTTCAAATTAGAATATTGTGCCAAAAATTGTTAATTTTCCCATTGGTTAAAAGAGTGAATAGATTTATATTTAGGCACATAGTGAATTCATCACAAAGCCCTTCCTCAATATCACACACTGAGCAGTGGGACTTATTTCCAGATACCCACAGCTTCCTACTTCCCAACTCCCCCAGGATGGCTGAGCCCAGACATCAGGGGAGATGGTTACAGGATGATGGTAGGCTGGGGTGGAGGAGGCCAGAAGGGGAAAAAAGAGCTGCCTGTCAGGGAGTATTCCACTTCCACCTTTAGCCCTTGTTTCTTCTTCCATAGATACACATACACACACATACACACTCCGTGGACTGTGGCCCACGACTTCCATCTCTACACAAAACAAACTACTCCTGCCTCCCAAGCCGGGCAGGGGGCTGGGCTTTGTGGCCTAAACAGCTGGGATATGCAGAGCTGGGCAGCTTACAAACCATGTCACCCGACCCTCATGACCTTGTTTGTGTTTACCTTCCTGAGCCTCATGGTCCTTATCTGTGAAGTGGACTCATGGAGGGCCCACTGATAGGGTCACGGTAAAGGTTAAATGAGGTACCTCACACAATGACCAGCACTTTGAGGGGCCAGGAGCCAGACTTCCCAGGAGAGGAGAAAGAGGGAGTTAGCCTGTCAGAAAGCAGCAGAAAAACAACAGGCCCAGCCAGTGTGGCTCAGTGGTTGAGTGTCGACCAATGAACCAGGAAGTCAGGGCATATGCCCGGGTTGTGGGCTCGATCACCAGTGTTGGGCATGCAGGAGACAGCCAATCAATGATTCTTATCGTTGATGTTTCTATCTCTCTCCCTCTCCTTTCCTCTCTGAAATCAATAAAAATATATTAAGGAAAAACAACACCGGGAGTCTCTCTCTCTCTCTCTCTCTCTCTCACTCTCTCTCTCTTCCCCCCCCCCCCCCCAGCAATGGAGCCTGAGTCAGCTTCCCCTTCCTGCTCTGCACCCTGCATAATTCTGCCCCAGAGACAATTCTGTTCCTGAATCCTACACAAAGCTGCCTCCTCTTCCTCCTCCAGACCCCTACAGCCCTATACTTGCCCATCATTGTCTTGTCATTGCCAAGGTGTTTCTCCCACCAGTCCGCAGGTTTCTGAAAGGCAGGTGTTGACTGTCAGTCATCCCAACCCGGGCAAACTCATACTGAGCTGTGATGGCATCCGTGAGGCAACACTAGTCATGACCAGCAGATGGCAGCAGTTATCAATATCTGGGATCCAGTGGGCAAGGGGTTGCCTCACCCGCCCAGCCTGTGCAACAGAAACAGAAGGGACTTGGGAGCTTTAAATGCCCAGCCATTCTCACAGTGCCCCTCTATGGGAATACTGCTCATTCCAGCGTGCAGGTCTTTACCATTCATTCCACAATACACTGTGCCAGCCTTGGAAGCAATGAGAACACGACCCGGTTCCTTTCCTTCATCTAATGAGGGACAGGCACCCAGGACAATAAGTGCTATGATAGCACTAAGTGCCCTTCTCCCCCTGGTCACCAATTCAAACGCCCTGCCTCTGTGAAGTGGTCCCTCACCTCAGGAAGCTGGCTGCTCTGGGGACCCAAGGCATCTTGTGTAGCAGTGCTTATTTTAGCCCCTGCCATGTTCTGGCTCCTCTGTCTCTGCCCATCCCTCATGTGTGAGGGAGTATTCCACTTCCACCTTTAGCCCTTGTTTCTTCACACACACACACACACACACACACACACACACACACCACACCTTGGCCTGTGACTCACAACTTCCATCTCTACACAAAACAGACTATTCCTGCCTCCCACGGCTCCAGCCAGTGTTCCACACCAATCCTCATCTATCTACATGTCTTCCTGGATATCGGGCTACACATCCTGGTCTGAAGTCTCCCCCTTCCCTGGATCTGTTCTTCTTCCAAGCACCAGTTCTGCTCTCATCTGCACAGACTCACCAGGGCCTGTTGCCTCTAGTTCATAATATCTGTCATTGTTTTCATGTTTTACAAGAGACATACTCTTTTAATTATTGAAATAAACTATAGTAATATTAAATAAATTCTTGAGTGCCTTTGACACTTTCTGCAGTCCAACAGGTCCTGCTTTTATTCAGATCACAGTCTGTGATCTCTCTCCTGGATACCACAGCAGCCTACTACAACCAGCCGTCCTCCATGCTGCTACAAAGGGGCCTCTTCCCTGGCTTTGAGAAACTTCCATGCTAGCCACTTCCAGCCTGGACCTCTCTCATGAATTCTAGACTCTCATAGGCAATGGCCTACTTGCCTTCCCCATTGGGAAGTCTAATGTACAACTCAAACTTTAATAAGTCCAAACCCCAAATCCTGATTTACCTCCACCTTCAACTGGCTCCTCCTCGAGTTCTTTCTCCACCTTTGCAAATGCAACACCATCTTTCCAGGTGTTCAGTTCAAAAACCTTGACTCCATGGCTGGCATGGCTCAGTGGTTGAGCATCAACCTATGAACCAGGAGGTCACAGTTCAATTCCAGGTCACATGTCCAGGATGCAGGCTCAATCCCCAGTAGGGGGTGTACAGGAGGCAGTCAATCAATGATTCTCTTTCATCATTGATGTTTCTCTCTCTCTCCCTCTTCCTTCCTCTCTGAAATCAATAAAAATATATTTTAAAAATAACAACCCTTGACTCCAGTCATCCTTGAGTCCTCTCTTCCTCTGTGGCTCTACCTTTAAAATGTATCCAGAACATGACCATGTCTCACCATTACCACTGTCATCACCTTTGTCCTAACCACCTGAGATATTGCAACCACTTCCTAAATGATGTCTCTACATCCTTTGTGTCTCCTTCAGTCTGTTGTCCACTTAGCAGTCAGAGTAATCCTGTTAAAGCCAAGATGGATTGCCCTAACTGGTTTGGCTCAGTGGATAGAGCATTGACCTGCGGACTGAAAGGTCCCAGGTTTGATTCTGGTCAAGGGCATGTACCTTGGTTGCGGGCACATCCCCAGTAGGAGGTGTGCAAGAGGCAGCTGATTGATGTTTCTCTCCCATCAATGTTTCTAACTCTCTATCCCTCTCCCTTCCTCTCTGTAAAAAATCAATAAAATATATTAAAAAAAAAAAAAAAGCCAAGATGGATCATGTCCCTCCTCTGCTCAAAACCCTCCTGTGGCTCCCATTCCAGTGAGAGACTAAAAGTCAAAGGACACTATCACTTACAAGGCTCCTCCCTCAATTCTCTGATGTGAGCTCAGAGGAGCTCGTCCTCACCACAATGCTCCAAGCATCCTTGCCTTCTTGCTTTTTCTCCAACATGCTCCTTTCTCATGGTCATTGCACATAATGTTCCTTCTGCCCAGAATGCTTTCTCCCAGAGATATGCATGGCTCTCTCCCTCACCTCTTTCAGATATTTATTTACTCAAATACCACCCTCTCAGGCCTCCTAGACCATCTCATTTAAATTGGAATTCCCACTTTGCCCTGGCCAGATAGCTTAGTTGGTTAGAGCAGTGGTCGGCAAACTGCGGCTCTGTTGACTAATGAATTTGCTAACCACTGGGTTAAAGCGTAGTCCCCATACATATGCCAAGTTTGCAGGGTTTGTCCCCTGGTCAGGGCACACACAAAAACAACCAATGAATGCACAAATAAGTGGAACAACTGCTGGAGGCTAAAGCAAACAGTATTAGCATAAAAGTGCAAAAGAGACATTGGAAGACCAATGGACTTTGATATTCAGCAGGGCTGAATATCAGCACAAGTTTGCTCCTGCTGTGATTATGATGGCTCCAGGCGATTTCCTGACCTGATAATACTTCCGTTTACCAGACTTTACCTTTGATCTCCCTGTATGCATTGCTAAAGAGCAAATGTGTATTCCAAGTGAATAAAAAGCAGATGAACCGGGTCTCTTGGTTCCTCTTCAAGCAACAGGTTTCCACCTGCCCCCCCCCCCCAATGCCTTCAAAATTCATATTTCTTGTATAGTGTACTCGTGTCGTCGGCCCTCCTGGAAGTCGTCCTGAACTTGCTGTGCAGGTCACAGCAATAACAAGTTGTTCTCTCTCTCTCTCTCTCGCTCAAATAAGTAAATAAGTAAATAAAATTGGAATTCTCACCTTAAACCCAGAACTCTTTACCCCTTCTTTCCTACTTTATCTTCTCCATAGTATATTACCATCGTTATATATGTTACTTAGTCATTTATTTTTGTTTATCATCTCTTTCCTCTACTAGATTGTGTACTCTATGAGGACAAGGACTTTTGTCTGTCTTGTTTTCTGCCACATCTCCAACATCTAGAACAATCGGCACATAGTAAATGCTCAATTAGTACCTTTTTATTAAAGGAATGAATGTCTGACTCTTGATTGCCTTCTCCTTGTCTGCAGAATAAAATTTAACATTCAAGGCCTCCCTCACTCACCTCTTACCCACGCTGACTCTTATACCTACCCCAGTGTCTGGGCACACTCCTTCCTCTACCCAGGAAGCCTGTGGCCCACTCCCCAGCCCACCTCCACCCCCGCTGCAATCCCACTCCTCCAACACCAGCTCAAACATCACCACCTCTGGAAAATCACCCTGGATTTCTCACATATTGAAGCCATGTCTGTCTCTCCCACTATACTAGGAGCACCTTAACTACAGAACAGTGGCCCCAGAGCATGGTTTCCAAGGTAACATTTGATGAATGAATAGATGATTGCATGAGAATGAGACATATCGGAAAGGCAGAGTTTAAGGTGAAGGGCACATGTTCATTCTTTATTCATTTTCCATGTTATCATTTAATACATTTCAGTGAGTGATGCTTGGCTTGACACCTGGGCTCTCTGAGGGCATGAGCTGTCTCCCCTTCTTGCCTTCTCCCCACATGTCCAGACATGACTCTGGGGTACACCTGTAATTATGCTGCATATAGGAATGCACTCTGAAGCCAGGAAGCACCTGCCCTGCCATTCGTTCCCTGTAATCCTGATCAAATCCCTCTAGCAGCTGAGTCCTGGTTTTGCATCTGTCTAATGGGTACCACCAAAAAAAAGGGTGGGCCACCACCAATGCTTGTTCTGTGGGACATTCAAGGTCTGGACAACTGGAAGGGGTGTGGCCGTCTCTCATGCCAGGCCACATCTGAGCTACTTTTGGGCCAGATTTTCCAGAGATGGCTGGAACCGTGTCTTTAGCCTGTCTGCCAGCTAGCTAACCTGTACCCACAGTCTGGGACAAGTGCCAGATCCTGACACGTTGGGCAGCAGGGGGCTGGCCCAGCACCAGAGCAACACCTTGGCAGCCCTGGGAAAGGGAAGGGGGTATGCTTGGCTTGAGGTCAAGAGGGTATGGGCCAGGGCACAATGGGGACAGCTGGTGTGTGTGTGTGTCTGCTGTCTCAACAAGATGCTGGCAGAGACCAGAAAAGGAGCATCTGCTCTGACTAGCACCCTCCCCCTCTCCCCCCACCACACACACAGTACTGCTAAGATCTTCCCATTAGTGCCACAGGAAGCTGAGTCCCAACTTCTATATAGGAAAGAGGATCTCAGGCTTGGGGCTGGGGCTCAAGGTTGGGGATACAGGGGTGGGGGAAAGTGAGGGAGTATAACTTAGATCTCCCTTCCCCAAAGATAGAAGGGTTCCTGTATCCTGCTGGGAGTGGAAACTAAAGGAAAGGGGATGGTCATCCAGCATCAGACCCGTGAACTGAGAAATTCTGGAGAAAGAAGGGGTCAGAGCCTGAGTCTATGTGAGAGGATGAGAAAAAAAGTGAAGGGCAGGGCCTCAGAGGCTGGAACTCTGGAGGAGGTCTTTGGAGGGGTTGCTGGAGGGCCCGAGCAATGAAATCGAGGGAGCTGGGGTTCCAAGCTCCAGCAGATCCCAAGGGATGGGAGGGACTGTGGAGGTAAAGATCTAGGAGGGTCCAGAACAAGGCTGAGAGGCTGAGTCAAAAGAGGGTTGGGACGAGGGAGTGTTGGGACAAGGGAGGGAGGAGCGGCTCTGGGGCCTGATGCGGGCAGGAATTGCGCATCATGAACGCTGGAAGAGGAGGTCCCAGGGCCAGGACCCAACAAAGGACCCTGTCGGGGGCGTGGACAAGGAGCTGCGCTTCCAGATCCTAAGCTAGGCTGAGACCTGGTGGGGCGGGGCGCACGCTGGGCGGGGCCGGGCTGGGGGCTGGGCCGGGGTCCCGGGGGCCGGGGCGGGGCCAGGCTAGTGATGCGCAGCCGCAGGGTGGCCGCCGCGCATGCGGGGCTCTCTAGGCTGCAGCCGGCGCCGCAGCCACTCCCGGGAGCATGAAGGACCGAACCCAGGAGCTCCGCACGGTGAGTCCGGCCCCCGCGCGCCGCCTCTCGCCGCTCGTCTGCGCGGGGCCGCTCCTCGCCCGGCTCCGGTCGTCACCGGGCAGCAGCCCCTGCGTCCTCGACCTGGACCGGAGAGAGCGTGGTGGAGCCGGGAACCCCGACCCCCCAACGGATCCCACCCCTCCGACCCACTCGGGGTCACGGCCGGCGTGAGCTCGATCCCGCTGGCCCGCGGGCTGGAGGCTGGAGTCCAGGGTCCTAGATAAACTTTTGGGCGCCTCCTTGTTTGGGGTGGTGGTCGGAGGGGTAGTCATCGGATGTGGATGGCAGGACAGAAGCCTGACCTCTCTCCCGGCCCGCGGGCAAGTCCAGTCTCTGCCCCCGCACGGTGCCTGACTGCTGACACTCCTGTCCCCTCTCTGGTGTAGACACACGCCTTGACCGCGGTGGGAAGGGGCGCGGAGTGGTCCACCGCCTAAGGCCCGGCTTCGGGGTGTGCTGTGGGACCGGCGGTCGGGTGGGGCCGGGCTTGGTGGCAGATTCTACTCGCGGGCCTCCTCGCCTCCCCTATCATCTCCCATCACCTGTAGCTCCCATCACTTGTGGCTCCCCACCCGTTCGAGATTGGGATCAGACCGTTCGAGATTGGGATCAGTCCACCTTCATGGCCTCCGGGCAGCCCGCCACATTTCCAGACCCTTCCGGGGTTCTCTGGTCAGATGCAGACCTGAACCTGTTTTCCACCTGTGTCTCAGAAACCCTCGGGGTGTGTCTCCTGGGGCGGGGTTTAGGGGAAGTAGTAGGGTGCGCCAAGGTTCTGAGTTAGAACCCACCCTCTCCCAGACCTAATAGCGACCCCTGCCGCCTGCTCTTCCACAAACCCGCTCCCTCCCCAGGCTTCTGCCATTCAGCTAGAGGTTTGCGCCTCTGCCCTTAGGGATGGCAAGACCGCAGGCCTGGGGGGAGAGGGAGGAGCGGTGGGGGGAAGTGAAGGAAAATGAAACCTGGCTGTAGCTCTAGACCAGGTTGACTTGTGTCTGATTCCCTGTCTGACAGCCCTGCTGCTAGGCCCTGTCCACTGTTCTCTGGGGGAGCCTTAGTTCAGTGGCTCTCCAGAACCCCACTCCTGCTGCCCACCTTGAAACCAGAGACCTAGGTCCCCTCATATGGAAAGTTTCAAGTGTCCTTTGGGTTAGTCCTCACTGTCCAGAGATTCCCTGTGTTTGTTTGTACCTGGGTCTCCCCTTTATACTAGTCCCCAGGCAGCCTGGGACTGGGACCTGTACATTCCTGCCTTCATTTCCCCCTTGCTCTGGCTGCCAGCCCCTGCCCTACCAATTCCTGGCTGAGTGCCCAGCCCCCAGGGTAAATCCCAGGAGGTTTCAAAGGAAGAAGATGGTCCCTCATGTCCTATGTGTTGTCTAAATACTTCCCTGCCAGCCCATGCGGTTGCCCTTAATAAGTTTCCTGCGTTGCATAGAGTCAGGAAGAGTTATCTTTGCATTGAATGGTCTTATGGTGCTTCTACTGATGTTTGGGCGCCTGGTGGGTCAGATAAGAGTACTTGTGGCCACCAATAGTCAGAGGGAACACGGTCCTCCACATTTGACAGGACATCTGGTTCATCAGCCTTTATCCCCTCTGCTGAAGGGGAAACTGAGGCACAAGAGAGCAGGTGACTTACCTCGTAGGTCAAGAGGGATGGTAGAAAGGGGCTTTGCCTAGTCCTGAAGACAGGCAGACTTGGGCCTGGTTGGGATTGGGTGACCCCCAGGAGAGCTTGAGTTGTAGAAAGCTCGAGCCCAGGTCTGTTGCTCTGGTATGTGTCTCTGTGACCCCTCTCCTTCCCCACCCCACAGTAGCCCAGGTGGGCCCTTAAATGGTAAGACCTGGTTTCTCTATGAATCAACTGAGGCTTCCTCTACCAACCCCAGCCCTCCGGTATTCTGAGCCCACAGATGCTGCCATACTTATGCTGGGAGGCATGCCCATTAGGGGTTTCTAGCAGCCTTGATGGGGTGCTGGCCGGAAGCCACAATGGTGGAGTGGAACAGTTGGGGGCTGCCATTCCCACAAGTTTCCCTTTGAGCCTCAAGTTCCCATCTATGAAGTGGAGATAGGAAAACCTAGAACCCAGATTCTTAGGGCAAGAGGAGTGGCTCCTCAAGTCTCCTGACCCTGACTCCATATTTGGGAGAGACTTGCAGGGGTCAGAATTTTCAGATCAGAATCCCCAGGAACCATGAGGCCAGTACTTCCCATCCAGGCATTCCCCAGCTGCTCCAGTGAGTTGGACAGAGGTGGTACTTGGGATAACAACTTCCACCCCCTCAGCCCTTCTTCCTTCCACTCCTCCCCCTTCCCCACTCAATGCCATCGCATTTGGAAGGAAGGCCCGCAAAGGGAGCTTATTTATAAAAGTCACACTTGATAAAGGAGCTGGCACGTTTCCTTGGCACTCTGCAGGTCAGGTTCAGCCCTCCAGCCTTCTCCAGTCTCCTCCTCTCATACGGAAAGTGAAGGGATCTTCAGGGTCAGTGTGAGGGCTCAACACTGTAGGCAGCCCTCAGAGATCAGAAGGGCAACTGGAGGCTTAAAAGGGGCAAACACAAGCCCAGAGTCCTACAACCTGGGAGACTTTTGAGGCAAGGTGTCTCAGGCAGCCCTGCCTGGCATGCAGCTGCCTCCTTTCCCCAATTCAGAAGTCTCCCTGGTTTCCTTTCTGAGAACTTCTTGGAGCTGATCCATCCCTCCCTGGACCCAAACACTGTTTATCTACATGATGGGCTGTGTGGGACACAAGGGACCTGCTGTAGGAGCCAGAGAACAGAGGGAGGAGGGAGAGTTGGGGCTGCCAGACCTGGGAAGAAACCTTCATGGAAGAAGAGGACTTGGGATGACTCAGGAGGAGGAGTTTGATTTGAATGGGGGGAGAAAGGTGGTCCAAAAGGAGGGACCAAAGAGTGAGGAAACGCAGAAAGGTGGGAATGCCCATCCAAGAGAGAATGGTGGGTGGTCATGACACCTGGTCTAGAGTGGGCCTAGCCCACTGGAGCAGCTGGGGAAGCCCTGGATGGGAAGCCCAGTGTCCCCCTTTGCCCACCAGTTTCCCTTTTCTCTCTCACTGGTGGGAAGAGACTGGGGGTCCTAGAGCAACAACAGGCAGGTTTATACAGGCCCAGGGGAGCGTATCCCTTCTCTCTCCAATTACCTCCTTGTGGTTTCCCAAAAGAAACAATGTATTTGAGCACATTTTCATCTGGGATGCAGCTGAGATATTCTTTAGGGACTATCTAGTCCAACCTCATATCTTACAAATTGGAAAACAGGTCCAGAAAGGGCCAGGGGGTCATCCAAGGTCACACAGTATCTAAGGGCAGAGCCCAGCCCCTGTCCATTGCCTGAAACTGCCTGAGTGCCTCTAAGGCCCTGTTAAGAGAAGGGATCTGATGGAGGAGGGATTACACAGGATGGGGAGAGGGCCAAGGGATCAGACTGGAGAGCCCTCTTTCCTGGAGACTCAGCTTGGCCTCTCACACAGGGGACTGGGCTCTGGACCTCTCTCCTGTAGTGATCCTGACTTTGATTAGTCATTAAAAGGAAGAAGGGGAAAAAATAGCCGTGAGGCAGACAACAGTAACTCCTACTCAGTAGGAATGAATCAACCCTGCCGGCTGGCCTGCCGCCATCCCTGGGGACTGGCCTGCAGGCGCCTCTTGGAGGAATCAAAGGCTTGTTTCCTGGAATCCTGGAGCCTCTGCCAGGTGAGACCACCAGGGCTGCCTGGCCTCCACTAGGGGAAGCTTAGGGCTTCCTGCCAGTGGTTCCAGCGGTGTCTTCTCATGCTGTGATGGGGGCAGTACCCCCTCCCACCCCACCCGGTATTTATTCCTGGTTGCTCAGGCTGGAGGTGGTGAGGCTGGAGCTGAGACAGCCAGCCTGTCAGAAAGGAGTGAGACCAGACCAACAGTTCTCAATCCTGAGTGGCCTCCCCAGCCCCACCCCCATAAATTCTGATCTGAACTCTCTGGGGTAGGACCCTGAAAGTTTTTTCCAAATCCCGCCAAGGGATGCTGGTGCTGGACCAGGGTTGAGAACCATTGAAAGATGAACAGAAAACACCAGGACAAATGGAATGTTAGTTAGATGTGAGAGGAGGAGGAAGTGTAGATGTTTCCCAGTTTCTGACTTGAGGAGCCTTTGGGAACAGGGGTTCTAAGCAGTGAGTTTCAAAGGAGGAAGTTTGGGAGACAGAGGCAGAGCCTAGTGTTGGGCAGGTGGCAGGCAGGATGCCCACATGATGTCTGGGTGGGTTGATCCCCAGGACGTTTGAACCTTCAGGCTTGTAATTGCCCCATGGCTCTAGCTGCCAGTTCCATGCAGAAGCCTCCCAAGTCCCCAGTTCCAACCCAGCCCTCTTTTCAGAGCTGTGACTGCCACTCAAAGAGGGTTGGTGGATTCCCAAGGGAGTTGAGGCCCTAATCATTCAACAATTCCTAGACACCCACTTTATGTATGTGTATGATATTCACTCTGGTCAGCCCAGGACACTAGGAAAATGGCGTGCCAGCCTAGTTCCTAGTTCCTTTTGGTCAGGAGTAAGTGTCTGTATTGGGGGCAGGGAGGTAGGGGTGCTGGCATCCTACATCCTTATCATTTATTCAATGTCCAGTGAGAACTGATTAAGGGTCTGCGTTAATCTGGAGGACATTTCTAAGAAAGGTGCTACAGGGCTCTGGCCTAGATGTGGATGAGGTTGCAGGGGGCAACAGACTCACAAACCACATGGATCAGAACAAATGAAGAAATGAAATAAAAAAGTTCCTTTACTTGAGGCCTTCCTTGGTAGGAAGTGCTATAGGATCACTTATGTGATCTATGGCTGCATTAACAGAGGTAGAATATGTAGAAAGAGGAGGGGATGGGCTAGTACTTGGACACTGCTCAGACCACAATCAGCAACAGGTTCAGTTTGCATCCTGTACCTCAGGGGAAGACAGAGGTCAGACTGAACAAGTCAGGGGCAGGAGCTACAATTTAGGGCCCCTGAGAAAGATCTGAAGGGGAGGGAATGGTGAACTTGAGGAAAAAAACCTAAATAGAATATGGATGCTGCCTTCAGATTTCTGGCAGGGTCAGCTGAGGGAGAGGGCACCAAAAAGTTCTTTATGGCCTGGGACCAAAACACAGGAAAGGGAAGAACTTCCTAACAACTGGGGCTGCCCAAGATGGGCAAAGCTGCCTGGGGAAGCTAATGTGCTCACCATCACAGGAAGTGTGCAAGCTGAGGCTGGAAGCTGGGGCTACAGTGACTTTTCAGATCCCTTAAGGCCTGATAGTCTGTGGCTCTGGCTCCAGTAGGAATGTGAATAGGGTATGGGGAACCAGAGGAGCAAGATACTAACCCAAGGGAGCTGGGAAGGCTTCTGGAAGGAGGTGGCATCTAAGGATGAGGAGAATGTCAGGGTTATGGAATCAGCATCCCGGGCAGAGGGAACTGCATGGGAAAGCAGGGAGGACATAGGGTGGATTGTAGAGGTAGGGAGCTTGTTATAGGTGGGGTGTGCTGGGGTCAGATTTCAGGCTGGGGCAGTGAGGTGAAGAGGAGGGTGAGGGTGAGGGTGAAAAGTCCTAAGGAAGTCAGACTTCATAAGGAAGGGTCCCCCTTGGAGCATCCCCTCAAAGTTTTGCTTGGAGCCCCGGTTGATTTGACCAAAGCTGCAAGGTCAGGCTTTAAACCCTCCAGTTTGTCTTTGGGTTCAATCTGAATGCCCCAACCTGGGTGCCCCAGTCAGACCCTAGCCCAAGGTGTGCCATTCCCCAGCCCTACCCTCATAGATGGAGAGCCTAGAGGAGGGCTCTCCTGCCAACCTTCTTTTGTTGGATAAACTACCCAAGTCCAGCCTTCAATCTTCTGGGGAGGCTGTGGAGGTAGCAGGTCAGCCTGGCTGGACATCTGAAGAAGATATGAGACCCAGAGAGGGGCACGAGACCAATTCTTAGGGGTCTCGGGCAATGACTCTCATCTCTAGTGACTCAGGTGCCCTTGTCTTTAGCTCTAGCTGGTCACTGCTCTTCCTGGGAAGGAAGCTGGAAAATTCTCCTTCTGCCTCTTTGAGTCCACACCTGTCCTTTGGGCACCAGAAGAACAGAGTGGGCAGGGCGCTGAATGGCTGGAGCTCCTAGGGTCACTTGCCAACCTGGCAAGCTGCCCAGGAAGGGGAACTGGGCTCTTCCAGGCTGCACTCTGCCTCAATTTTCCTAGGGAGTGCTCCTCTGGCTCAACTCCTGGGTGTGTGGTGGGGGGGCCTGAAAGTGTGGAAATGGCTCTTAGATCCCTTGTCTATGGGTGGGCTTGGTGGGGGAAGGGGGGCCACCTGGTAGCAGCTGCAGGCACTTGTATGAGCCAGGATTTATTTTAGCTGCTGGGGGAGGAGGTGTGATTTCTTGATGAGAGGGGCCCCTCCAAGCTGTCTCCATAAATCTCCTCGCCAAGCCCCATTTTGGTGGGGAATGGGACCCCGAGAGCTCCAAGGGCACAGCCCTTTACAACATGCTGCACTTCCCCATCCTTCCTCAGTCCTCCCTCCCTGCAGGCAGGTGTCTCTGTCCCCATTTTGTAGAGAAGAGACCCACAGGATAAGTCCCTCAGTTTCCCTATCCCTTGACCTCTGCCTGCCTCTATCCTGGGCCCTGATGTAAGAGTGTGGAGGTGAGGGCCAGTGCCTAGCCAGCTAGTGCCTCCTCCCCTTGGGGCACTGAGAAATGAAGAGGCATGACAGAGCCTGAGAACCCCAGTCCGATGGGTGACAGTCCTGCCCTGGGTATCCTGGGCTTGGCTGTGGAGAGTGGGCTGACCATGGCCGAGTCAAGGTATGGGGTGGACAGTAATGAGCGTGGCCAAAATGCTGGGAAGTCACAGGTATAATTACCCCCACCCCGTGATGAGGGTGGCTTTTATACATCTCCTAAGGCAAGCCCCAGCCAAGTAACATGACTGGCCTCTTGTACCTGTTGGACCCAGCTCTGGTCAAGGTCCCAGGTCAAGACTGACCAGGAGAGAGAGGATCCTGAGAGGACTGAGTGGGTAAAGCAGCACGGCAGAGCCCCATACAAAGGAGTCTCTCTCAGGCATGTCTGGGGTGCTGTGGGGATGGCCTCGTGTGTGTCTGAACCATCCAGCCTTTTGGGAGGGAGGTGATGACATGCCCAGGCCTGGAACAGCCCAGGCCTCCCCTTCCAGAGCCCTTGAGGGAAAGAGAGCTTGGAAACTCCTAGCCACAAGAGTAGACAACGCTGGCTTCCAGGTGGTCTATCTCTGGCCGGGATTTATTTTAGCTGCTGGGGGAAGAGGTGTGATCTCTTGATGAGAGGGGCCCCTCCAAGCTGTCTCCATAAATCTCCTAGCCAAGCCCCACTTGGGGCCAGTTGGGGCCCTGTGGCCTGGAGACCAATCCCTGAGGTTTTCTTGCCCAGCCAATGGCAGGGCCTCCTGAGCAGCACCCTAGAGTGAGGGAGGTCCTGGTAGGACCCCAGTCCTGTGGGGAAGGGACAGGCAGCTAGGCAGGAGGAGTCCCTGGCCTGGAGATGGAGACTTGGCCCTGTTTCCAACTTGACAGGCAAGGCCCCTCTCCTTATGCTGGATCACCAGGGATCTTTCAGGTCTCCCTGGGCTGGGAGCTGAGGGCACAGCCAGGGCTTATCCTTGCCAAGAGGGCAGAGGGGCATGGTTGGGCCCTGGACCTACAACCTGCAAGCCTGCTATACATGGATGTCAGGCAGTTTGGGTTCCAGGTCCAGTGGTCTCACTACAGGTATGCTCATGTGTACCCACCCCCGTGCAGGCCAAGGACAGCGATGATGATGATGATGTCACTGTCACTGTGGACCGAGACCGCTTCATGGATGAATTCTTCGAACAGGTGGGAGCCAGCACACCAATCTCTCCCCATACACTGGCAGGCCTTGGGTGACCACATCTCAACTCGGAGCCAGGCCTTGCACTTATATACACCTGATCCTGGCTCAGCAGCCCTTGGCACCAATTAATGAACCTATTTTGAGAGTGAATAAACTGAAGCTCAGAGGGGAGCAAAGTTTAGGATTGGGCCACTCCTCCTCACCCCAATCTAGAAGGAACTTGGAGCAGCCCGCCCCACCACCACTGGAAGCCTGGCTCTAAGCCTAATTTCTGGCCCCACTCTGGACAAGCCATAGGCCCAAGAGGCCCCGTCTGTGGATTTTCTCCTGATCACCTGGCTTTGGTCTACAGGTAGAGGAGATCCGAGGCTTCATTGACAAGATCTCCGAGAATGTGGAGGAGGTGAAGCGGAAGCACAGTGCCATCCTGGCCTCCCCCAACCCTGATGAGAGTGAGTGTATAGGTGTGAGGGGTGGGTTTTAGGCCCCGTAGGCCTTTCCAGGAAGGCACTGCTGCCTGGCCAGGTTTGGGAGGGCTCTGTGAGAACCTCAAGAAACAGCTGTCCCAGGCCCAGGATGGAGGGAGGTGGAGGTCAGTGCCTAGTTTCATACACTGGAACCAGGTCTCCCACAAAGACTTGTGTGGTGGGAGGGGTGGCCCTTCTGAGACCTGGGTGGGTCAGCCAGCCAGCCTGCCCTCCCTTGGTAAACTGGCTTTTTTTCTTAGGCCCTGGGCTGGCTGCAGCCCTGGGATTCTGGGAGGAAGGCAAAGAGGGGGAGCTTACTCTCATGAATAGGAGGCCTCTCAGCCTCGCCCCTCCCTTTTCCTTGCCTCCCTGGGGAGCAGATGGCAGCTCTGAAGCAGCAACGCTGTAGGAGGGCAAGCTGGCCAAGCAGGCAGAGCTTCCGGAAAGAGCTGGCAGCCTTGACATCTGGCCACTGGTACCCTGGAGCCAGGCATTCTCAGGACTCCAGGAAGTCACCTCTGTCCCTCTGCACAGGGAGCCTATGTGTGTCTGCATTCTGCTCTGTCCCCAGACAGGTCTCCCTGACCCAGCTGTCACAATACCTGTTGAGGTGTTGATTACTACACTATTATGTGCCAGGCTGACAACATGCAGGCTGGAGATCCCCTTCCCTGGAGGGAGCACTCCCTCAGCCCCAGGGGCAGTGACAGAGGCCAGGGCTCACAGCCTGCCACCCAGGCACTTGGGCTTGCTTTCAGTTTCATCTCCAGCACTGCCTCCCGGTTCATGTCCCCTCATCCCCCAGGCCCACAGACACCCTCAATTACCCAGAAAAAAATCTCTTCATAGCCCCGAAGTGTGCTTGAACCCAAGGCCAATGCCACATCAACCAAACACAGTGCCAAGCCCTTGGAAAGAAAAATAAGTGAACTGAGAGCCTGGGTGACTGTCCCAGAAAGGGGTACAAAGGAGAGGGAAACCACCCAAAACAGGGCTTATCTCCAGTGCGGTCCCCTCTCCCCAGAGGCTGGTCTGGGACAGCAGCATGTGACATGGTTTGTCTATGTCCCCGTGTGTATGTGGGTTGGTATGTGTCAGTGGTGGGTCACTGCTGGAGAAGGGGGCTGATTATGGGGCAGGAACTATAAATAGCTGGAGATTTGGCCTCTCACCTGCTGGAAGGTGGGATGCCCGGGTGGGGTGATGAGCTGCCTAGCTCCTTCCCGGCCTCCCTTGTGCTCTTCGCATTTCTCCCCATGTCAGTCAGCAGCAACCAGTTCAGTTGTCACCTGTGAGCTGAGCAGTCAGGAGGACGCTGATGTGGGCTGAGTAAAGTGAAGGGTTCTAAGGCAAAGGTGAGGAGAGTTGAGGAGGAGTCACGAGAAAAGATAGTGGTGAGTGGGGGGGCGCTTTCCTGGGCTGAGGCTGGCTCTGCCTCCTCTGGGAGCTGCTATCTGGACTGGGCTATTTTGAGTCTGAGCTAAAAAGGCTGAGACGTTATAGCAGCTGGTAACCAAGTTTTCCTTTGTTCAAGGGAGAGACTCCCTCCTCCGCTCCTTAAAGCCCCCCACTCCACCTCACTCATATTCCACTTGGGAGTGACCTCACCTGGCCCTCCACTGTAAACCCCCCTCCCCAACCCCCTATAGAAGAAGCTCCAGCCCTGGAGGCAAGCAGAGGGTAGATGGAAAAGGTTGCAGCCAGGAGCTCAGTTATGGTGTCTCTGGAACTAGAGGCTGCCCTGAGGGTGGGGTGCTGTCAGGACCCATTGTTCCACCCAGCAATCATCTTGTCCCCCTTTTGCCAACCAAAACTTCCGCAGGGAATGAGGCAAGTTGGACACCTTCATGGCTTCTACCAGCTTTAGGGGGATGATTCCATTTGGAACAAAGGCCAGAAACACCAGCTATCGACCTTCTTCAACTTAACCCTCTCATAGGCCCTGCTGCCTGCTACCTCCGGAGCCAACTATGCTCCAGGGGACCCACCTCTTTGAAGCTCTACCCCACCCAGGCCAGGTGCCTCCTGCCCCTATCCACCCCCTGGGCACTCAGCAGTTGGCCTCCACTGAGCTCAGCACCTGGGGAGGGAGACTTTGTGAATAAAACAAGGTTTGCCCCACTCAGGGTGCTTGATGTAGGGGGCTGGCATCTGCCTCCCTGGCTCTGTCAGCCCTCTGGCTGGATGCTTGCCCCCCAGGCACCAGGTAATGCTAGGTGAGTTCACACACCCCACTTCGACTCAGGCAAGTATCAAGTAAATGCTCCCCAGTGCCAACTCCAGCATCACCAGCTGCTCCACGATTATTTCTGCCTTAAATTTAGACCCATCTGTTATCTGCAGGGGGTGGGGGAGCCAGTGAAAGAAGAAGGGAGGCTCCTTGGAAAGCAGCATGAGAGGGGGTGAGGCTGCAGCTGGTGTGGCCCTGGCCCAAGATTGGAGGGGCAGGCAGAACCTTAGTCAAGGAAGAAGGAAGACCCAGGTCTGTCCAGAGCCTCCCTCCATGGGCCCCTTGTGTAGGAGGCTAGGCCTGAACATTGGCATGGGGGAACCCAGGGTGTCTACTCCCACCCTTTTACCTCCCCAGAGACGAAGGAGGAGCTGGAGGAACTCATGTCTGACATAAAGAAGACAGCAAACAAAGTGCGCTCCAAGTTGAAGAGTGAGTCTGGGCTCCAGCCTTGTCTAAGGTGGGGGGCATTCCAAGCCTGCTTCCTCCACGCAGCCCATGGGGTTTCATCAATTTTGAGGGGGTACATTGGGTCTTGCTTTCCTTTATGAGGCTACCATCATGTGCCACTCACTCAACAGCTATCTTGTTGGCCTGATTGTGCAAGGCTCTGGGCTGGCCCTTGGCTTCGTCCAGGAAGTGCTCCACCCCGGGCATTGTCCGTCCCCCACTTCACCTAAAGAGGGTTAGAGAGTAGCTAGCACTGCCTAGTTCCACACAGAGCCTCCATGTGGTTGTATGAGCATAGAAGTGCATGCCTGGGATGCACAGGCCTAGGGGCTGTGTACCCTGCAAGTGGCGACCACCTGACCCTTTCCACTCTGGACATGGCCCCATGTTGGGTGTACAGCCTTCCTGGGCAGGAGAGAGACAGCATGGGCCTGTGCACTGGGCCTAACATATAGTAGGTGCTCACACTGACAGGAGTGTGAGTGCATATGTGCACACACCTACACATGCATCATGCCTAGAAGGGTCTTGGCTGGCTCCTCCTCCATCAATGCCTGGTCCTCCTTTTTCCTCTGGTTCCCATGTGATCCCATTTACAGGCCACACAAGTCCGCCCAGGGGAGTTCTTAAGCCAGATCCTCAGTGTGTGGGTTGGGGGTCAGTGGTGAATGGGGCAGATTATGGCTCAGCAGCCATCTGTACCTCCAGGCATCGAGCAGAGCATTGAGCAGGAGGAAGGCCTGAACCGCTCATCCGCTGACCTGAGAATCCGGAAGACGCAGGTGGGGGCTGGACCTCTTGAGTGGGCAGCTGGCCTCTGATACTCTTGGGCCATGTGGGGCTGGCCCTGACACCTGTACCCCTATCTCGGACCCCTAGCACTCCACGTTGTCCCGGAAGTTTGTGGAAGTCATGTCTGAGTACAATGCGACACAGTGTGACTACAGGGAGCGCTGCAAAGGCCGGATACAGAGGCAGCTGGAGATCAGTAAGTTGAGGGGGTGGGGTTAGAGCTGAGGTGTGGGGCCAAGACTAAGGTCCAGAGCAAGGCTGCTGCTGAACTCCCTGGGTTGGGCTGCACTCATTGTGACCTCTGCTTGCAGCTGGCCGTACCACGACCAGTGAGGAACTAGAGGACATGCTGGAGAGTGGGAATCCGGCCATCTTTGCTTCTGGGGTAAGTGTGGACCCCACCCTTCCCACAGGGACTCCTCCTTACCAGGACCTCTCCCACCATGACCCTGGAGTGCTTGGTATGGGCAATATTTGGACATAGCCACTTTGTGAGACAGTTTTCAGAGAAGGATAAGCCCCAGGGAGGGGCAGAGACAGGACAAGGTCATATAAATGTTAGTGGCAAAGGTCTGGTTCCTCTCAGTTGGATCCACTTCCTTGCTCCCCTGCCCATTTCACACCAGCTTGGGCCTCCTTCCACCATCCTCAGGACCTTTTTTCCCTCTCGGAGGACATGGTGCCCATAGCCATCTCTAAGTTCAGGTGAAGCTCGGATCTCTGCTGAGCAGAGGACTTCCTGAAGGAATTAGTTACAAGTGAGGAGTTTTGGAGTGTGGGTTTTAGGAGAAAGTGGGGGACAGCTACATTCAGTGCAGGAGGAAGAACAGGAGGAGAGGGGACAGGAGAAAGGCAGTTTAAGGTCTGGGTCCATGGGGCAGTCATCTTGGGCTCTATACAACACTGGTGATAAGAACTATCACTTAGCAGTTACTATGCACAAGCACAGGTAGGGAGTGTTAATAGCCCCATAGTACAGGTAGGAAATAGGGTCTCATAACAGCTAGTAAGAGCTGAGCAGAAAGTGGGGAGAGGGCTAAAGCCTCAGACCCTACTTCTAGAACATTCTGCACAGGCCACTGTCCATCCTAGCTGCCTTTGTAGTTGGCTTCCTGCTGTTCTGGTCCCCATTCCCACCCCCTTCTGCAAGTGCCTGGGTCCCAGCTCACTGCTCCCATCCCTAGATCATCATGGACTCCAGCATCTCGAAGCAGGCCCTGAGTGAGATTGAGACACGGCACAGTGAGATCATTAAATTGGAGAACAGCATCCGTGAGCTGCATGACATGTTCATGGACATGGCCATGCTTGTGGAGAGCCAGGTGAGGGCCTGGGACCCCACTTCCCTGCCCCCCAGCCCATGGCAGCACCCAGGTCTGCCCTAACCCCCACCCTTTCTGCCCAACACGCTGCCCTGCCTGGGAGGGACCGAATCTTCAGGTAACTAGCCACCTGCTATTGAAAATGCCTAAGGCCCCTCTCTGCATGGCTCAACCACCAGGCCCCAGTCACTGCATGGCCCTGCTTGGCCCTCCAGGATCCCAAGCCCTGCATGGCAATACCCACCTTTCCCTGTCTTATCCGCCATCTGTTTGTCATGTAGGCACTGTATATGGGCATTTTTGTAGGAGCTGGAGATATAGCAGTGACCAGGACAGCTGAGGACCTGCTTCCTGGAGCTAATATTTGTTGGATGAAGGGCAGCATAAGTAAATGACAACTGGAATATTCTCCAGTTGTACCAAGTGCTCAGGAGATGTTAGAAGGCAGCATGGTGATAGAGCAGTGGTTCTCAAACTTTTAAAGTGCCCAAGAATCACTTGGGCACTTTAAAAGTTTTCTTGCTTCTGTTTCAACCTCCATTCCCAGAGATTAGTAGGTCGGGGTAAGAGCCTGTGAATTTGCATTTCTAACAAGCTCAAGGGTGATGTTGATGCTACTAGTCCCAGGGTCACACTTGGAATACCATTTTGATAGGGAAGCCACTTTGGATGGGGTGCCTAGAGAAGGCCTCTCTGAGGAGGTGGTGTTTGAGCTCTGGAGCATCCCTGAGGAAGAATGAAGAGCTGGCCTAGGCAGAGGGACCAGCAACACCATGGTCCTGCCATATTTGAGGAGCAAAAGGAGGTCCATGCAGCTGGAGCACAGGGGTAACTAGAGATGAGCTGGACAGGGGGGCCTTGGCAGATGAAGTCTCTTCTAGATTGGCAGGTCGTATGTATGGGAGTGCGTGACCTGAGTCAGGAAGCAGGGAGGTCATGAGGTTGCTGCTGCTGCCATCCCAGTGAGAGATTATGGTGACATGGATGCCTGTGGAAGCGATGGACTTGGAGAGCTTTGTTGTCAGCATGCTGTTGCTGGGAATTTTGGGCACCGTCATGGTCGGAGTAGCCTCTGCCTACTGCATGGGACCAGACTGCAGTGCCCAAGAGAGCTATGGGGCTGGGTGGGGGCGGGGGAGTGCCTTAAAGGTTGAAGACCAAATACAGAGCTAGACAAAACCGTCAGGCCCACTGGCATCAGGCACTAGGGTTAGGGCCCCAGCTGAGTCTTCTTTGCATGTCCCCATACCCTTGGCTGAGACTGCATGGCCAGTTCCCTCCCTCGGATGGCTACTCTGCAGGGAGAGGCCAGAGCTACCAGGGGTGCCTGGGCTGCAGGACACAGGTGAGAAGCTGTACCCCATCCTCCTCACACTCCTTTTCTCTCTCTGATCTCAGGGCACTTTCCTAAAGTCCTGCCTCAAGCCCCCTTCTGACCCTGAGGGCGGCTCTCTGGAGCTTGGGTGCCCCTGGCCCTGCAGGGGGAGATGATTGACAGGATCGAGTACAACGTGGAGCAGTCGGTGGACTATGTGGAGAGGGCCGTGTCTGACACCAAAAAGGCTGTCAAGTACCAGAGCAAGGCGCGCCGGGTCAGTAGCCCCAACTCTACCCAACCACATTTCCTGCACACCCATTAGTGATCACAGGGCCCTCCTCACTCTGCCTCTGTCCCACCTCTCAGCTCTTACTGTAACGTCACCCACTTCTCCCAGGTTTCAGTGCCTCATTTTAACCATCCTCAGGCCCATTCCAGGTCATCACCTTTCCTCCATATCAGCCCCCCAGATTCTCCAACCTCAGTCCCCTCTCCCAATAGCCCCAACCCCCTAAAAGCTCTGCCCACTTCCAGCCTCTCCCATGCTCTGAGGCCTTTCCTTCCTGCTTCTCTGGTGCAGAAGAAGATCATGATCATCATCTGCTGTGTGGTCCTGGGCATCGTCATTGCCTCTATCTTTGGAGGTATCTTTGGATAGAAACTAACCCCACCTGCCTCTCCACTCTGGATGGTCCACACTAAGGAAGCTCCTTGGCTGCTGATTCCCTTTGGCTCGGAGCCCCCTCCTTTCTTTGCCATGGGGCCCCTCCATACCAACCCTGCCCTGAGCCGTCATGTGCATGATCTTTGTAACAGTGTGTGTCTATACAAAAGAGGCAGAGGGGAGCCAGGCTGGGAACAACCAGCGGGGTGGAGATCGGGTCAGCAAGGGACAGACTCAGGCCCTGGCCCGGCTGCCTCACCCTTCCAGGCAGAGCTGCCCAGGTAGCCAGGTTCCCCCTTCCTCTGCCTTCAGTAATTCCACTCTTGAACTGGGGTCTGCCCTCTCCCTGCATCAAGGCTCTCTGTACCCCAACCTTGCCTCCTGCTGATCCAACCATCTACCCTGTCCTCTCCAGCTGTCCCCTGGCCACATGGTGCTGCTTTTCAGGTTAGGGGAGGGATGGCCCTGAGAGACAGCCCAGCTCTAAGCCTCTAACAGCCAGTCACTGCCAGGGAGGCTCAGGGTGTTGTGGCCAGGTAGCTTCTGGCTGTGTCAAGACCAGGCTCTCTCCCCTACCTAGGGGCAGAGTCCAACAGGTCTTCGGCTGCCTCAACCTCCCCACATTCCTAGAGCCCCAGGAGCAACCCCCCTGGACTATGCCTGACCCCAGATAACAATTCTGGAAGAGGCTGGCTGGTGCCTGGTCTCTAGCCACCCTTAGAGCCAGGGAGACAGAGCAGACCTGTCAGGCCAAGCCCACAGCCTGGGCCAGCCATTCTCCCCAGCAGGCCTTAGCCGGGTCCTCAAGCCATTGTGTTGCATGTTTGGGACAGTAGTCCCCACTCTTGTGCTCTGGGAAGTCAGATGTTACTCCAGGCCTGCAGTCATGTCCTGCCCTTGCTGTTCCCCACTGATGTGCCACATGAGTGTCAGGTGTCTTAGATACAGTATTCAGCAGCCAGCCAGGGAGGGGTACCTCCCTCCCCACCATCTCGGGGCTTCTCAAGTCAGAAACATGCCCTCACTTCAAGACCCCTCTCTTCCTTGTTGACAGGCAAGGAGTATGCATGCGAGTGCATGCAATAGGGGATGGGGCCATGTCCAAGCCCCACCTTTCCTCAGCTTTGCTCCTGTCCAGTGACTGTGACCACTGTCCGCGTGTTGCCTTCTTTAATGACTTCCCTCCCCTCCTTTACCCCTTCACCAAAGGTCTTGGTACAACCAGCTGCCTGTTTTGTGAAATTTTTATGTAGAATAAACATTTGTATCTGTACCGTGCCTCTGCTCTAGATTTCTTACTATTACAATGTCATGGCCTTAGGACTTAAAGGTGAATACGTATGACAATATGGGGAAGGGGCTCAGAGGGCAAATGATCCCAGCCTTCTCCCTCAGGCCAATAGTTACTTTGAATACATTTCATCCTGTCCATCCTTCCTAAGTTTGCCTAAATTAAAGAAATCTACCTATTCCTTAAGTGTATAAAAGCACTCTTAAGTTCTATTTGGACCCCTGGAATCGAGTGGTAGCTACCACCAGCAGAGGAATTTAAATTTGTTTAGGACCATAGAACTGGAAAATGCCAGAGTTCCATAGAAAGTGGTTTATTACTTTTTACAACAAAATAAGATGCCATTAGAACTTTAAAGAAGAAAATAGCATTAGCACTTTTTTGCAGTTGTAATCCTCACCTGAGGATATTTTTTCCATTGCTTCTTCAGAGAGAATAGAAGGAAGGGAGGGAGAAACATCGATGTGAGAGAAACACTTCAATTGGCTTCCTCCTGCACACACCCCGACCAGGGGCCGGGAGCGAACCCATGACCCTTTGGTGCACAGGCCGACGCTCTAACCACTGAGCCACGTTGGTCAGGGTATTAGAACTTTTCTAGACCCTATTTTGTCAGCTGATGAAGTAGATACTTCAATATATAAAACTTTCCAGAGGCAAGTGCCTGAGCTGGATGGCACAGCTCTCAATTGTGTGGACCCCAAGCTGTCCCACCATTCAATGCAGCGAACTGCTTAGAAGTAGGGCTTGCGCTTGCGGCCGGTGTACTGAGTGTCAGGTCTGACTTCCCTGTGAAGAAATAATGGGCAGGAAGAATAGAAGAGTTTCAGAAGAAAGAACAAAGTACTTTGGGACCCCTTCACGTGTAGGTGAGCCTTTACTGGTCAAGACCTCCCTTTATCCACAGCAGCCTACCCCTGATCAAGGTACTCACTTGCCCTGGCGTCTACGGCGCTCTTTCTTCTCCAGCACCCACTCCCGGGTCTTCCTCACCATCCCTCTCCGAGCAATCCTGTACGGGACCCTGTGCCGGAGACACAGTTGTGAACTGATGGACAGAACAGCCTGACTGGCACCCAATTTAAAACAGGCAGGAAAAAATGGTGAACTTCCTTTGAGTTAGGGGCCTTAGATAATAAAAGCCTAATATGCAAATTGACTGAATGGCAGAAGACTGTGGTCAGCAGGGGGCAGCACCAGGTCATCCAAGGCAGGTGCCAGTAGGCAGGTGCCACTCACTGGCCAGTGCCATTCTGATTGCCCTGCCAGTCACTTCCCGCAGAGGCAGGCCAGGGAGCAGGCCTAAGCCGTCAGTCGGACATCCCCCAAGGGCTCCTAGTCTGTGAGAGGGCGCAGGCCGGATTTAGGCCCCCCTGACCCAGTGCACAAATTTTGTGCATCAGGCCTCTAGTTCTACAATGAAAGTTGCATCTTTGAACCACCCCCCCCTCCACCACCACCTCCATCATGGTAACATCCACTGGGGTCAAAAGCAATTTATATAGGAGGGCAGGAGGTGCAAGGCCCTACTCACTTGCAGGCATATTTGCAGTAGGTGACCAATTATTGGGTCTGCACACATCCTGTTCATGGAGCAGGCAGGCAGGGGGCAAGGCTACTTTTTGGGCAACCTAGGCCAGGATTGGTTCACAAGAGTCTAGCAATGTCCACAGAAAGTCAGAGACCCAATGCCCCCCACTGCTGCCACTTAAGGCCCAAGTCTGGTGGTGAGGTCAGCATACCCCATCAAGTAGGGGCTCCAGCAATAAATGTCTGAAGTAGGAAAACAAGGCTGCCCAGCTCGTGACAGCCCTGACAATAATCCTCAAGGGTTGATCTTGGCCTCTAGCCCTGGCTGAGGAGAAAAGAAACCCCCTGCAGCCCCATGGAAAAGAGGCCCTGAGAACAAGGAAAAAGCCTAGGCTCCCGAACCACTTTCCCACCTGGCAGTTGGGATTACACTGTTTCCAGCATAACTCAAACCAAGCAAGGATGCTTGCCATTTAAGTGACCACCATTTCCTGGTAGGGTGGAGGCCAGATAGCAAGAATTAAGGAATACACAAGTGGAACAATACTGATGCAAAAGAAATGTATAAATTAGGTAAAGTTTCTGTTTTGTTAATCCTCACCCAAGGATATTCTTTCCATTGATATTTTAGAGAGTGGAAGGGAGTGGGAGGGAGAGAAACATTGATGTGAGAGCCACACACATTGGCGGCCTTCCACATGCACCCCAACCAAGGCTGGGGATTGAGCCTGCAACCAAGGTACATGCCCTTGACTGGGAATAGAACCTGCGACCCTTTGGTGAGCAGGTCGATATTCTGACCACTGAGCAACACCAGCCAGGGCTAAGTAAAGATTTTTAAAACTTTTAAACTCACATATTTATAAGTGGCCAGAATGTGATTAGATAGAAGTGATAGTAATAGGAGAAGCCCAATAATACTTTTAATAGGCAAGAGCCTCTTCTCCTTCCCTTTCCAAATCTGGGGACTTAGAAGGGAAGAGTAAGAGCCTGCAGAACTAGGGGAGACAAGGTCTGTGCCAGGCACTGTGCTGAGTCCTGAACAAACATGCTCTCTACACAAGACACTGCCCAAGTGGGTGGCAATATCCCTCCTTTTTAAATAGAAAAATGGATGCTCAGGTCACAAATTTACAGTTAGGACATATAGTCTGTAAACACCGGTATGAGGACAAGAGGGATCCTAAGATGGATGGAGGGAGTTAAACAACTTGTACTTCCTCTGTGAAGCAGGAAATGGGATTACTCACTGGGGGCAAGTAGTGGATGCTCTAGAGCAGAAAACATCTAGAAGAGCTAAGTCCCCATGGGAAATGGGCTGAGAAAGGAAGCTAAGAGAGATAACTACTGAGGGACAAGCAATCAGACAGCATAAATCTGTGATGGACACAAAGAGCACAATCATGATTTTCACTACCAGTGGGCCTTCTAAACTCATTCAATTCTCTACCCATTTTTCCTCTTAAATGTCTTCAAAGTCTTAACATCTTCCACCCATACCAACCAGAAGTAAGAAATAACTCCACTATCTTGTAATTATGTGTTCAACAAATATTGAGTATCTTTAATTAACAAGATACTCTTCTGATGGCAGGCACATAATACCAGTCTCCACCAAGTTTTCATTCTAGTTGGGGATACAAATAGCCAAGATTTAGAGCAGTTCAAGGTGTTAAGGAAACTAAAGAAAGGTAAGGAGAAATGAACTAAAGATAACGAACAGAAAAATGGCAAGATTTTTTCTTTTTAACAAAGAAAAGGGAAAGAATCAGTCTTGCTGCTGCGCAGAAAATAAATGGAAAGAAACAAATACTAAAAGCAAGGAGACACATGGAGCTGCTTTCAGTAATCCAGGCAAGACTGGTGGTGACTTAAGACGAGGTGGGAGTGGGGAAAAGGGTTCAAATTGGGATATACATTGAGAAGAAGGGTGCAGGACTTACAGATGGATTGATTGGCTATGAGATGTAAGGAAGATAAGAGTAAGTGAGAATGGTAAAGAATGGAGAAAGGAAGTTGGGGGGTGAAAACCAAGAGCTCTGTTCTGTTTGAGACATCTGGGGGAAGTTCAGGTATGGACAGGGTGGGAAGTTTAGGTATGGGTACTTAGAAGGCGGGTTGGAAATCAGAGGTGGAATTGAGGCCAAGGGTATAAATCTGGGAGTTATAAACCTGTAGTTGGTGTTTAAGGCGGTGCAGAGAGAGAAGGGGTCCAGGTTGGATCCCAGAGTGCTCTAGAAAAGCAATCGCCAACCTTGCGGACCTCACGGACCACCAGTGGTCCACGAACCACCAGTTGGCGACCGCTGCTCTAGAAGAGGAGCCAGCAGAGTAGACTGAAAAGGAACAACCAGTAAGGTTAAGAGAAAACCATGATAGTGAGTGGGAGGCCAAGTAAGGAAGGTGTTAAGACAGTGATGGGCTGTCTTACTGAGTCAGGTCCTATTGAGCAGGCAAGATAAGGATAAAGGCCCTGGCCAGTGTTCTCAGTAGTTAGTGTCGACTCACACACCAAAGCGTTTAGGGTTCAATCTCCAGTCAAGGACACATACCTGAGATGCATGTTCTATCCCCAGCTCTGGGCAGGGCTTATGTGGGAGAGGCAACCAATCAATGGGACTCACATCAATGTTTCTCTCTCTCCCTCCCTTTCTCCCCTCTCCTTCCCTTCCACTCTCTCTAAAAATCAATGGAAAATATCCTCGGGTGAGGATTAATGAAAAAAGATAAAGTAGGGAAAATAACAGAAGTGACCACACATTTGGCAAGACAGGTTGGTGGTGGCCTTGACAAGAGCAATTTGTGATGAGATAGAAGCATAAGCCAGAGAAGAGGACTGAGAGAATGGTAGGGGAGAAAGCAAGAAGAGGCCGATATGAGGAGTTTTGTGATATAAAGGGAAACAAACAGGGTGGTAGCTTGGAGTTGTTAAGAAGTAAAGGGATAATCTCTTAGCAGACATGAGAAATTGTGTAGCATGTCTGTGAGCTGATGAAAATAGCCCAGGAGAGTAAAGATGAGGATGCAGGAGAAGGGACAGTCACGGGGACCAAGAGGGAATGGGGCCTAGGACATAGGTGACGGGGGCAGCCTAGGGAAGGAGGGGACAGCCTGTCAGGCATAGCAAGAGGAAAGGCAGAGAGTAAGGCTGCAAGGCTGCTTACAGACATTCCAGCCTAAAACAGTAGCAGGCACTGGAACAAGGGGTTCCTGGTTCTATTACCATGTTGGTGTCACTGCCACATCTGAACCCGGAACTTGGTGAAAAGTAGAGAAAAAATGGAGTGGTCTTGCCACCTCCAGCTTCCTCTGCCATGTCTAATAAACCTAGCGGCAGTAACTCCCTGAACCTTAGGCAGGTTCACCTATGGTTCACTTTACCTCTTGTTAGTGAATGTGGATTCCTTTGCCTCCTCTTCTTCCTTAATTTCATGTAGGCCCTGTAGGAACCAAAGTGCTTTTAGAACAGCCTAGAGATCTCTAAACCCATCTGCCCTACCCCAAAAGGCCTGGGCACCCACCAAGCCTAAGCCCTTTCAACAGGTACTAGGCCCAGCCTCACAAGAAGGGAACCCAAAAGACACACACCTGAAAACTCAGGGTCCCTCACCTTTGGCAGAAAGGTTGATGGCCCAGAAAACAAACAGAGGTAGAACCTAAAACAAGAGAAGTTCAAGGAGTCATAAAGTCATATAAGTCAAGTATAAGTCAAGTCCTCACCTTCCCTTACAGTAGTGCCTCCTGCACTACTACTCTGATCCACACCACCAACCCCTATCCAGCAGTGCAAGCAGCACACTGGCCCGCAGCACTCACTTCTTGGCTTTGGCACTGTTGGGGTAGTCCACCACCACACCACCAGTGAAACCAGCCCTGATGGCCTGGGTCGTAATTAGCTCCAACTGAGGAGAAAACATTGGTGAATCAGAGAAGCTGGGGGAGCATGCTGCTTTCCCTCACTCCTCTTAAGCCAGTCTGGTTCCAGGATGAACTGTACCTGGGAGAACTAAAGGTTCTTTATTAGACTGTTCCCAATTCTGAGTCCCCAAAAGCCACACACAGGAAAGAGAAGGCTAAACCAGCCATCGCATACAGCCCCCTCAAGGGAATTACAGAACAAGCAATTCTCACTTTCTAGCCCAGGGATCCATCTATCCACTCAAATCTCAGGAAATGAATGGCCAATACTGGGAGCAGACTCATTCATGGTATTAGTCAGGGACAGCTCACAACTTGTCTTTCAAGTCGGTAACTCCATCCTCCTCATTCCTCCTTCATATTGAATTACACTCCATAGAACAGACAACTGCTGATGTTCTCTCAGCCCGCCACCCCTATTTATATATTTGGTTATGGAAATCAGTTAATACATCACATTACTCCTACTCCACACCCACCACTCCTCCTTGGGATATCAGATCATAAAATGTCATCAGGAGCCACAGGAACCACTCTCAGATACTCATTCTCTCCTTTTCCTACCAACCAGCATAAAGACCCTATTCTGTCACTTCCCAATAGTAGGGGGGAGAGGGGGAGCAGGATAAGAACAGTTTACCTGTTCTAGGCCCCTCCCCCTTCCCTGTACCTCTAGTAGCCAAGAGGCTCACCTGCTCCGAGTTCTCAGGGTATAGCTGCAGAACAGCTCGGGCTCCACGGACCTGCAAGAAACAGAAACATTCACTGTCTTACAAGTATCCCATGGGGTCTGGACCCAGACACTCCTCCCTTCCTTATTCACTGATATTTGAGTTCCCATTATGCACAAGGCACTGTTCTTAGGGCTGAGGTTACAGCTAAGAACAAAAGAGAGAGCATCTCCTCTGAACTTTTGGAGCTCACATTTTAGCAGAGGAAGCAAGCTAATTTATAGTAGTGATTAAGAGCCAAAAAGAAAAATAACTTAGGAGGACAAAGGGATTGTGAGTGACAAGAGACTAATGAGTTTACTTTTGGTTCAAGGAAGGCCTCTCTTAGAAAGACACTTGAGCAGAGACCTGAATATATGGGGGAGCTGGTCATTCAAACATACAAAGGAAGAGCATCTTAGCAGAGGGGCAAACACCACCCTGTTCCCCATCTGAGCATCAGCAGTGGGAGGAGCAAGGGGTGGGAGTTGAATGATGTGGCCACTCTGGAAGGTATGTTTTGTGTGTCCTGGACACAATGTCCCTGTCCTCATTCTGTGAAGTCTATGTCCCCAAACCAACTTCTGATTAAAATTCAGCACAGTGGACACAGGAATTTTAATTTGTCTCATATTTTGACATCAGCACCTTTTGCATTTCATTAGGGAGTGTTAGCCCACTGAATTTTCTGTTCAGGGTGAGGATCACAATAAGGTTCTGCCATCCATGCAGTCCCACCTCAATAGCCCTGCCAAGGGACTCCTCTACTTCATCACTCTACCTGCAGGGCAAGAGAGGACAGGCGGCCAGCCCTGATAGGGAGATCTTATACTCACCAGCACAGAATAAAGAGAAGAAAAAAAGCAGTACAGGCGCTTGGCAGGAATGTCTGACTTCTTGTTAGCATTACAAAGCCACTGCACAGCAGAAATGCTAAAACAGAAAGGGACCTCATCAGGAAAGTAAGCAGCACACCCCTGCCTCTTCAAGACTCATACACCACACATCCTTGATGTCCAGGTAAAACCCTCCTGCCCACTCCCTTTCTTGGCATGTGCAGGTCCACTCCAGGTCACTATTCTACAACACTGGACCAAACAGGGTATCCAGAAGGTCAGCATTAACTTCCTTGCAGTCAGTCCAAAGAAACAGTTTCTCAACCTTTTTCACATGTATCTCAAGTTCAAAATTACTCATCATATCAAGGCTCTCTCTGCCACCTACCCTTTCACACTCCCTTGCTCCAAAACAAGGGAAACATGTTTACAGCACTTAAAAAGCCCTTCATTCACTCTCTTCCAAAATCAGTTCCTTCTACTTAAATTTTCAAGCAGCTACTATGTCCTTCTTTCTGGTATTCCCTTCCTCGGTGCTGTGAACACCTAACCCATTCACAGAACCCCAAACAAACCCTGCTGATTTGTCCCACTGCCTCTCCAAGCTTGATTTGCAATACAAAAATTACCTATTTGGGGGCCTTGCTCTGACCTTATTAACCTAAAAACCCCATAGGATGTATAATTTTCAGTTTCCCACATGACTCTGCTGCACAGCCAGGTATGGGAAGCAGTGGTCTGCAAACGAAGAACAAAGCATGAAGACTCTTACCTGATACAACCATCAAAGGAGCCCGGTTTGAAGGGAATGCCCTGGCCCATGTCCCCCAGAAGTAGGTCTCCTTGTGCTTCTCGGTCCAAAGCTGCATCTGCATCGCAGAAGAGTAAGTGAGGGAAACAGACAATATGCATAGCTGCTCCATACTCATGAGGGTAGTCCACCCCAGTGCTAAAGAGAACATACTTACCCAGCATGGCAAGGCTGATGTCGATGCCCACCCAATAGTGCCCCTCATCAGAGAGATAATCTCCACTCAGCCCAGTACCACAGCTGGAAGATACAATCGAACAGGGACTCAACAATGTGAGAAGCAAAGATGCCCCACAACCTGGGGAACCTGACTGGACCCCACGATCTCACCCAATATCCAACAGGAAACAGGGCTTCTCATCAGGCAGATCAAGGAGCTCCAATGCTCGCCCAGTCATCTTGGTCTGCACATCAATCATCCTAGAGCTAGAAAGGCAGAAACACCAACAAGTGGTAAGGTTCTGAGCTAAAACTGTACCCAGACCAAAAGAAAACACCAAGAACTTCTAGGAAAAAAGAACAAGGTGCTCTTTCCTGGTCAACCAACTCAACTACAACTATCTAATATACTTTTTTCTACTGATTTCAGAGAGGAAGGGAGAAGGGGAGAGAGATAGAAACATCAATGATGACTGAGAACCATCAATTGGCTGCCTCCTGCACACCCCATGGGGATTGAGCCCACAACCCAGCATGTGCCCTGACTGAGAATCGAACCTGGGACCCTGCAGTCTGTAGGCCAATGCTCCATCCACTGATCCAAACTGGCCAGGGCTCAACTACAGTTATTTAAAAGTAACTCCAATAACAGTGACATGTTATTTTGTAGTGACACAAATTATAACTGCACCTGATGCAAAGCTAAAGGGAACAAATCACTTAACTAATGACCAACCATTGGGTATTTTCAAATCTATCAGGCTTTGATGTAGTATTACTTAAGAACAAGTTTTCTGGCTCGGCTGGCATGACTCAGTGGTTGAGCATCAACCTATGAATCAGGAGGTCATGGGTTCAATTCCCATCAGGGCACATGTCTGGGTTGCAGGCTTGATCCCCAGTGGTGGGCATGCAGGAGGTGGCCAATCAATGATTCTCTCTCATCATTGATGTTTCTATCTCTCTCCCTTCCTCTCTGAAATCAATAAAAAAATATTTTTTAAAAAAAGAACAAGTTTTCTGGAAGAATTACCCACCATAGTGACTCTCAGATATAAGGATCAAGAATGCACAACAAAAATCTACAGAAGAGTTGTCCAGGAGAAACATAATGCAAGCCACATGACTTTCCAGTGGCCACAGTTAAATTAAAATTAAATATGTAAAATTAACTAATAGTTAACCAAATCCAATGTACCTAATAATTTTAACCCAATATGCTCAAATTATTTCAACACCTAATCAGCATAAAAATTATCAATAAAATATTTTACATTTTCTTCATGCTAAGTAATTCAGACACTGATGGCTATTGGTTACCGTAGCACAAAATAGGTCTATAATATATCTGGCTTTCCCAAGATCAAGTATCTGTAGAATTTTCTACAGGGTGGTTGATCAAAAGGTCTGGAAGTCTGTTCTAGCCTTCACCTAGTTACAGAAATAACTACCCTCTATGAAATTCAGATACTACACCAACAGTTGTCAAGAGGGTCTAGTGAGATTATACAAATAGGGGCACACAGTAAACATTTATGAACATTTTCTTTTCCCCAATAGCATTAACCACTTATACATATCCACTGCCTCCTGCCTATTTTACCACATGTTTAAAACAAATTGTCATAATAAACTGAAAACCCAGATAAAAATATGATCACTCCCATATTAATGCTGAGGTAACTGAGGCCCAGGTGGTTCAGAGATTTAACTAAGATTGCCTTTGCCAGTGTAAAAAATGGAATCAACCCAGGTCCCTTCCTCCCAACCCAACCGCCCCAAATTCTTCATGTTTTCCAAGCAATGCCCCAAATGAAGGCAACTTGCGTGTTCCCACCCTCGATGCCGCGCAATATCTAGGCTCCCTTACTTGCGCATGTATTTCTGGGCTTCATTCTTGTCGTAAAACTGCGGGAAAAGAGAAAGAGAACAGGGTAGTTGGGGGAGAAATCAAGACGCTGAGGTTCTTTAAGACAGAAGGGTGCCCAAGGGCCACAGGACTCACCAGCTCTGGGGGTCCACCGTGCTCCGGTCGGCGCCCGCGACAAGCCATACCCACGCCTCAACCACACGACCGCTGCTGGGGGCTCCCGAGTCCGGCTTTTATAACATCAGCTCCGCGCCTGCCTCGTAATACGCAGGCTCCACTCCTCTCCCCGCCTTCTTTTCTACTCGATTGGCTACAAGGATGACACTCTGCGAACAACGCACGCCTCCCATTGGCCAGTTAATCTTTGCACCGCCCTCCAGATCCCTGCAAGATGGCAGCAAGACACGATCTGAGGTGGCCGCGGTTGTTACTGTGGAGCTTGTGGCAGGGTCGGGGGCCTCCACAAAATCGGGTATCATGCCTAGGCTTAGAAGCGAGGACTTACTCCCGGGGCGACGGCCCATACTCGCGCACGGCCCTTTATGAGCTGCTCGGCGTCCCCCCCACGGCTACGCAGGCGCAAATCAAGGCCGCCTACTACCGGCAAAGCTTCCTCTATCACCCGGACCGCAACTCCGGGAGTGCCGAGGCTGCCGAGCGCTTTACGCGTATCTCCGAGGCATACGTGGTGCTGGGCAGTGCCACTCTGCGCCGCAAGTATGACCGCGGACTGCTCAGCGACATGGACCTGCGCGGACCTGGCGTCCGTCCCTCCACGACGCCCTCAGCGGATTCCGGCTCGGCCCGCACCCCTTCGCCCACCTCTCGTACCTACAGTTATGGTCAGGCCGCGCCGGGCGCTAACCGCAAGGTGTTCGACTTTGACGCCTTCTACCAGGCGCACTACGGAGAACAGCTAGAGCGTGAACGCCGCCTCAGGGCCCGGCGAGAGGCCCTTCGCAAGCAGCAGGAGGATCGGGCTAAGAAGGGATTCAACTGGGACGAGATACGAGACACAACTTTAGTCGTCCTTCTCCTCACAATCTTCATCGTCATAGGCATTCGTTCTTAATCGAGAGAGAAGGGAAGGGGAGCAGTCCCCCAGCCACACCCCAGAAAATGGCCTGTCTTGCACCCTTCGCTTTCCAGTCTACCTCTGCTGGGGTCCGAAGGAACCGCTCTCCCCCTCCGCTTCCTCACTCACCCAGCTTAGCCTTTGACCTGCACATCCTCTCCCTGCGGTCCAGAAAAAGGAGGCTTTTCGATGCCAAGAAGGAGATCCCAACATGAACAACCCTGAAAGCCTAAGTGAAGAGTTTTCTGTAGTCCCTCGGGTGCCTGCTTCCAGAGGTTGCCTTCCTGATGGTGTCAACTTCTGGAACACTGGGCTCTGGCTTTATTGTAAAGCTCTGAGCAAAGAAATGTCTGCTCCTGCCCCATGTTTGTGCTATGGAGCTCTGTAACCTTGAAACGTGCAATGTGACCAATTGTTAGCTGCCGAAAGAAAAATTCTGAGGTGTACAACCTTGTCTTTCTGTGAGTTCCCCAAGCCACAGGTGAGACGTGATATAGGCTAAAAATGTGATATATAGAAACCTTGCTATGGTCAGCCCCAAACCCCTCTCCCCCTTCTGCTGTTGGCATGAAGGAGTCCGGAAAAGCAAGGTCATCGAGCATAAAGAATGAGTGTTCCTGTGCCCATACTTATATGACCTTGAAGAAGTTACTCTGTGGACATGACGGCAGAGAGCAAACGATTTGCTCTCTTGAGGTTTGTCACACTTTTATTGTCCATAGTTCTAATGGGCTCAATGGTTAAAACATGCTAGTAGAGTCAAGTTTATCCTTGGGATAGTGTGCCTGTCAGCTGGTTATTCCTTTACCAGCTAGCCCTGCCCCTAACAATGCAGCGAGTCCTCTCCTAAGAAATAGAGCTCCTCTGAGTGTGGCCCATCCTGTTTATCTTGAGTGCTTATTGCAGGTGGTACAAGCCAACTGGAAACATGGTTGCTTGAGGCCATGGGGAATTTTGGGAGTTCTGAGGTGGTGGGACTACTGAGGATCTGGAGGCCTGTGGTGGAAATCCCTTGTTTAGAACTGCTTGAGGCTTTTTTTCTGTTTCTAATTTGTGCTCAGCCGTTAGTCAGTCATTACTTGACTAGAGAAGTAGTAGTTGGGCTCTCTTAACCCTGAGTCACTGCACATAGGGAGTGCATGGCTGTGAGATTGTCAGTGCTCAGATTTATGCACTGGGGCTGAGTGTAAAGCTGTGGGAAAGGAAAAACTTTGCAAGAGATCTTCCACAAGGGTACAGGCCTAAGTCTAGAGTCTAAACAAAGCCAGAGGTGCTTTAGTATAGTAATACCAATTCCTGCATTCACATTCTTGTGTGAAATCCTTGTATAAATTGGGATAAAACCATAGCTAGTTCAACTTGGTCTCTTTGATTCTCTCTAGCCTTAGATGTCAGGGACAAGCCCTTAATCATAGCTTTGCAGTGACCACACGGTTCAATAGTTAAGATTTGAGCCCACCCTGATTCAGGCTCACTGTGCTCAGTGAGCCTTGATTTGGGTGTGGGGCATATGTACTTTGAAAAAGAACATTTAATGTTGTTATGTTTCATATTTGAAAAACAAGAGGGAGAGTGCTCTTTTCTCTTTTTTGGGTCAGAATTATGAATTTATTAGGTCATCTGGAAAACCAGGTGGGCTGAGCCCCAAAATGGTGCCAGCTGAGTATTCTTTTTGAAATATAAACTATAATAGTGAAGCTTAGTAAAATATGCAGAAACTAGTGATTCTCGACCAAGGAGTTGGTGCATAACAGTGTCCTTTGGGCAAGATTCTATCAGAAGGAGTTGGAGTTCTTTTGGGTCTTGTTTGTAAAAGCACTAGTGGTCTGTAGTAGCTGGGACCTTTTGCATGGGCTCCTTTACATAGACCTTTCAAGTTTTCTTTCTGTGAAGATCACAATCAAGAACATTTCCTGGGGCCCCAGAACATGGAAATAGATAAAAAGCTCAAGGAGGTTTCAGGTATGTGTGTGGGGGTGGTGTCCAGGCAATGTGAAACTTCTGGAACTTTCCAGAATATATATTTCATACAGGGTAGTCAATAACATTTATTAACCATCTAACTCAGTTTCTCCTTAGGCCTAGAACTAGTCAAGTACTGGAGTGCCATTCTGCTTGCCTCAGGGATTTTAGGCCAGGTTTGAACTCTGTAAGACCCAACTTCCTACTCTCCCTAAACTGAGTCTGGGCTTTTCATGGAAGGAGAGATGTGTGGGAGGCTTTTTGAGGGCCTCCCTCCCATGTTACCTTGTCCCCATTGTAACATTTCTACCTTCCTATCCTGGGGAGAAGAGGCTGAACCAAGCTGAGGATATTAGCTGCCTTCTAGGCACTGTTCCCCAATTCCTGATAGTAGAGGAAGGCTCAGACATGCTCAACTTTAGTCCATTTTTGACGGGAAATGGAGAAGAGGGGCTCAGCTTGTCCCAAGCTACACTTATTGGGGTGGGGAGGAGGTTGCAAGTGTAGTGCAAAGTTGATTGAGCAGCACACACAGTTCCTAAATGGAGAGACTCAGACAAGACAGGATCAAAGATGTTCATGTATAGGCAGTTGTCTTTGGACTTGATCAGGACTTTATTTCCCCTAAGCCAAACTGCTTTTCCCTCTGTTGCCCTTTATTTATTGCTGAGTGAAATCCTTTACTCATCCCAGTGCTGAGAGAGTAGGATTTCTTGCTTCCTTCTGAGGTTCTAAGCATTTGGTTCACAGGATGTACCTTGCCTACTATAATGGTTCTAACATCAGCCAAAATATATAAGAATAACCTACCTAAAGCCAATTATGCCCATTTAGTCATTATTGACTCCACACATAGAATCATATGTACTGTGTGTGTGTGTGTGTGTGAGAGAGAGAGAGAGAGAGAGAGAGATAGGCTGAGGCACCAAGGGTGGAGCCCAAATGAGTGGCCATCACATTCCCTTTTTGGAAAATAGTGAGGGTAGGAGGCTATGTCTTAGACCTTTGGGCTTCCTGGAAGGTCACCAGATCTCATGAAGAGAGGCTGAGAGAAGGGACAACTGGTAAGTGGTTGGTGCTACTTCAATTCACTCTCTCTTGAATTCAGTGCACTAGGAAAGTGGGCTCTCTCCTGGCCTTTGCCTCCTCTCAGTTCCTCCGCCCTATGATGAGGTCACACACTGCCACCCGACTATGGTCAAGATCTTAGGAGAAGGCTTGCCTTGCCTGCCCTCAGGCCCTGCTTATAGCCCTGTCAGCCATAGGGTTGAGCAGAGCAACTGAGGGTCCCTCTGTGTTAAGGACCCGAGTTTGGACTTCATGAACTTGCATATGTTAGAACACTCAGTGCACTCATCCCCAAGAAGCCAGTGCAGAGTTCACCATGTGTCGTGAAGTCATAGTGTCACTATGCATCAGCCCTTATGCCACCCTCTCTTAAGGCTGTCTGAACCTGAGGTCTTGACACTCACTAGTCTTGAGGTAGGTTGGCCCTCCCATCCTGCCTTTGCTTCATCAGCATTCATATTTTCAGTTCTGGAGGGGACTGCTACTAGACAAAAGTAGGCCTGTTTCAGAATGACCAAGAACAGACCAAGATTCATGGTTCACACGGTGTTTGGCTGTGGCTGGCACAGTGTCTTAAAATAACTTTAGCCAACATTCATAACCGAGGGGACTTTGCATAAAAATCTAGATTTCTTACTTCTCTCCAAAAAATGAGAAATTACGCCACAATTGAGCTCAGATACCTACTTTAGTGCCTGGGAGAAGCTGACATCTGCCTTTTAGATAAGATATTTCTCTACATTTCACTGCACTCCCACCATCAGAGGGAAAGTATGCAAGGCCTTGATACTTTCACCATTTTGCCACAGTAGAGAAATATCTCTATCCCATATCTATCAAGAGGAGAAATTTTTTAAAAGGACTGTACATTTCCAGAAAAAATGGGAGAGGGTGTATTTCTTTGTGGGAATGAACTGCTTTGCACCTCTGTGATTTTCCTGGCCCCTACAGGCATTTGAGTTTACATCATATGTAAGAGCTTAAACTTTATGTGGGGTGGCAGAGTGTAAATCTTATTTTTATGTGGGACAGGAAGAATCTTTGAAGAGGTCTATAGCAGTGGTAAGGTCCTAAACAAGGCCAGAGGTCCTCCCTCTGCAGAATACTATAACCCCAATTCCTATACTCAGTCTTTTGTGTACAATCTTTATATAAATTGAGATAAACCCACAGCTAATCCACCTTGGTCTCTTGGAAACCATTGGATTCTCTAACCTTGGAGGCAAGGGGCAAGTTCCTAGCTGTGGTTTTGCAGTGACCACATGATTCAATGGTAAAGAGTTGAATCCACTCTGGTTCAGGCCTGCTTAGGTCAGTAATCCTTGATTGGCAACAAACAAAACAAAAACACATTTAATGTTATGTTTTCTATTTGGAAATTTAAGGGTAGAAGCTTAAGGAAACATGCAGAAGCTAGTGATAACTAAACAAGGAGGTGCACATAACAGAGTTTCTTGAGAGGTAGGAACTCTGTTTTTATCAAAAAGGGATGGGAGTTTTATTATTTGGACCACTTTTTGCCTTTGGTTTGTAAAAGCTCTGGTGGTCTATAATAGGTGATTCCTTACTCATGGGCTCCTTGATGTAGACCCTTGTTTGTTCTCTCTCACACAGAGGATTATAGCCAGGAATATTCCCTGGAGCCCCAGAATCTGGGAACAAAGTTCCAGAGGGTTTCAAACAGAGAGCCCTGCCTGCAGCATTCCAGAACATTCCATGTATTTTCCAGCAAGGGAATTAATGCAGTTTATTAACCATCCAATTCTAACCCTTTCCCATGGCCCAAAACCAGGCCCACTCCACTCTAGTGATATCTGTACCCATCTGCCTTGGTCTTTTTCAGGCTGGAGCTGAACACTAAGGGAACTCAGTCTCTACCCCCTCTAAAACAGTGAGCTCTGATGTAGGTGAGGACTTTTGAAGGACCCATACAGTTCCATGGAAACACTTCTTTCTCCCCTTCCTGTCCCTCCATTGCTTGGGTCATTCCTTTCTCTTCTTACTTGCCCTGGGGAGGGGAGGCTGAACTCTGCTTTTATGAGGCTGCTCCTCAATTCATGATAGTGGAGGAAGGCTCAGACATGTCCACCTTAGTCCCCTTTCTTCTTTTAGTTACAAATTGCCTATAAGCATGAATCCAGAATGGGAGACAAGGGCAAGAAGGGCCCAGCCTGCCCCAAGTTTTGCTTAGCATTTAGGTTTTCCAGAGCTGTTCTGTCTATTGTCCTCTCAGGCAGAGATGTTTTGGTGTCCCTCAGCCTCCAGCAGCTCAAGTGCTAACAGGAGAGTAGAACCAAGGCCAATATGGGACGAAGGGTCTCAAGTGGGCACTAGTAGTGCTTCCTTTGACCATGCCCCTATGTGGTAAGTCTGTCTGGGCCTGAAGGGCTTTCAAAAGTTCAATGGGCCAGTCCCTCCCAACTATTGCCTTCATCTCTAAAGATTAAGCAGTCACTCAGATGCTGTTCACAAAATTTGAGAGAAGGGGACCACCTACCTCCAATAGTAGCCCTGACCTAAGAGCCTCATAATGAGCCAAAATCTGGCTCCTTGTGGTTCCCACCCATAGGTCTAGGCTCTGACCTCTGGCCCTACATGGATCCCTCAACTGTTTCACATAGGACTTAGTCTCAATCCTCTTTCTTATCATTATTACTCCAAATGTACCGTTTTGGAGATCCCTCTTAGAGTGTAAGATTTCAGTGAAAAGTTGAGCCAACCCAACACTTCCCTCTTTCTAGATGGTTTATTCCCATTAACATGTACCAAGATTACATTTGCTTCTACAGCACTGACTGTCCCCTCTTATTTGTAAGGCCATCCATGCCTCCCTGCCAAACTTCATCTCATCAGACTTGACCTAAGCTGATTCAGGGCATGTTTCTGCTTTCCCATCTTCTTTATTTTTTAATCATCACCTGAGGATATTTTTCTATTGATTTTAGAGAGAGGGAAAGAGAGAAATACATCAATTTGTTACCTCCTGCATGTGCCCTGACCAGGGCCTGGGCCAGGGAGGAAACTGCAACTGAGACATGTGCCCTTGACCAGAATCAAACTGGGACCCTTCCGTCCACAGACCAACACTCTATCCACTAAGCCAAACTGGCTAGGGCTGCTTTCCCATCTTCTTGTCCCACACTCACAGCCACCTAGTATTCTCCCTAGCTGAAGACAGATAACCTTCAGCACTATATAGCCCCCTCCATCACTCTGGTGGTGACCATTTGGCAGGCCAGAGAAGAAGCAGGTACTACTTTGATTAGGCTTACAGATGACCCAGGAAAAGAAATTGCATACAGGTGAGGCAATTGGAGAACAGTGAAGAAGTAGAGTGTGCTTCTGGTCAGAAGTGCCGGGAAGTTAAGAGTTAGGAAAGTCTCCCACAGATTGATAACCAGAGAAGGCTTCATGGAAGAGGCAGAAGCAGTGCTGGACCTGAGGGACTGGCGGGCTTTGGATGGGCAGAGAGGAAGGAAGGGCATCTCAAGAATAGCAAGCACAGGAGCTGACATGTAGAGGCTCCAACAGCAGAGTGGCTGGTTGAGGGAGCAGAGAGGAGTCGGGCAGCATCGTCATCCTCATCATCACATTTATTGACGGCCCCTGGGAAGCGGGGCTGGGGACAGAACATACAAAGACAAGGACCTGCCCTCAAAAAGGTTCCATTCTAAGGAGACGGGACAGAAAAATACAGAATGGTCTTTCCTGGGGATGGCCCACTCTCACCTGTGCAGGTCAGAAGCCCCTGGCCTACCTTGCCCCAGTGTCTGGAGCATGAGTGGGGCCCCAGGGCCATGGACCTGACCACCTGGCTCCTAGGTGGTGGGCTCCAGGACTGGGAGAAAGGTAGGCTCAGTACATGATGGAAAACACTCCTATCAGCCTTGGCATTGATTGTGCCAGCCCAGTGAAGTGGCAGGGTGTGATAGGCCCTCAAGGCAGGGCCTTGGGGAGAGCGGGCACCTCCATAGGTTGCCAGGAGTCAAGTTCTTTCACTGGGTCTTGCCCATCACCTGGGAGGTCTCAGCCAGGGACAAAAAAAAGGCAGTTTCCTCAATGCCAGAGGCATAACACCCTGCCCACCCACCCCCAGCCCTCTCTCTGGGCATCTTCCAGGTGACCCTCCTCCCCAGCTTAGCCTCCAGGGCCAGGGCCTGCCTCAGGCCAAGGGGAGGGGCCTGCCCCTCCCCCCACCCAGGCAGTGGGGGAGGAGGAGGAGCCACGCATCAACTTTGTCTGGGCCCCCCATTGGGGAGCCATACCCTGGATCCTACCGGTGAGGGGGCTCTGGCTGCGAGGGCCGAGGGCTCAGCAGAGGTGCTGGGCCAAGGGGGCACCCGGGGGAGCCCTTCAGCGGGGGCACTGGGCGGGAGTCCAAGGGGGGCAGGCTTCGGGGCACTGCTGGTGGCCCCCGGCCAGCCCCGGTGGGCAGGACAGCTGCAGCGGGGAAAGGTTTGGGGGGATCCACAGCAGCAGTGGGTGCTGGCTGGGCAGACCGCTCCCGGCGCCGCAGCAGCTCCTGCAGCTTCTCAGCCTGGGTCCGCCTCAGGTGGGCCAGGGCACGGCCTCGCTGGAAAGCGGGCAAGAAAGCCTCCAGGCTCTGCTCCCCCAGCAGCAGCTGCTCCATGTGCTCCTGGGACGGGAGGAAGGCACAGTTTGGGAGGAGCATGACCAAGACTGTGGACTGCCTCTATCCCTCCCCCCTTGAATCCCTTCTAATGGTGACCACAGCTGGGGGACAGAGCCACCTGAGTTCCAGCCTGGGTGTGCCTCTGACTTGCTGAGTGACTAGACAAATGTCCTCTACTCTCAAGCCTCTATTTCCTTACTATCACCAGACCCGCTGGGTCAGAGATGAGGCAGGATCAGAGATGGGGACCCACTTAGGTAGACTTAGGTGCTGCCCATCAAAGCTAGGGCCAGACCCCCTCCTTCCCCGCCTCCATTAACTCACTGAGCACCATATTCTCAGCCCAGCACTGAGAAGTCTGTGCCAGCTCCTCTTTAGACCCAGCCTACTCTGCCCTGAGACATTCACAGGGGGGCTCTCCTGGGGGCCTGGCACTTAGGACAGACTTCCTGGAGAAGGGGCTCTCAAGTCTACAATGTAAGAATGAAGTGGGGGGGGGGAATGATAGAATGGGTCTCTCTCCTGTCCCCAGGCCCAGCCTCCCCCCCCTCACCTCAGCCTCCTGCTCAGCCTCTTCCAGCTCAGCCTGCAGCCAGCCCAGTGCACAGTGGGGGCTCCAGCGATGCATGCTCTCCTCTGAGGGCCACAGAGGGACAGAGTGAATGGCCCCTGCCCTTAGGGCCTGTCACCCAGGACAGATAGGCCATAGTCCCAGGACCCAATCCTGACTCTCACTGACCCTGTGTGTGATTCTGTGTTTACGTTTCTCCGTTTCCTCATCTGTACAATGTCCTTGGGATCAGTTTGTGCACCTTCCCCCAAGGTTCTGCCCCCAGTTTTAGTGCAAAAGAGGGAGCAGGGGCTTTGTCTCCTAGGGTACCCCAGGCTCCTTACTATTGGACCCCCTTTTCTCCCACTGCCAGGGCCCCCATCTGGCCTCTACAACCCAGCTCTGCTCACCAACTGTTCACTTCCCCAACTTAGTTTTCCTGGAGTAGCACCCCTCAAACTTGCCTGGGGAATAGGTCTGCCCAAGTCCCACCTTTCAGAGCCTAGCACTTCCCAAGGCCAACCAACCAGATAGCCAACTGCCACCCTCCCAGGCAGTTCTCCCAACTGTCCCCTCACCCAGTCGCTGCAGCTTGTCTGCACAGCTCTCAGCCACCTCTCGAAGTTCCTGGTACTTGATGGCCAGGGCTGCCCGACCCATCTCAAGGCGAGGCCGCAACGCTAGATTCTCCTTGGCTAGTGCGTAGTTGGAGGCCAGGCATGCCTCGCGCTCCAGCTGCAGGCCCTGGAACTGTCACCAGAGAAGAGCCAAGAGGTGCACTCAGGGAGTCTGCCCACTTCCATCTTCTGCCACCCTGAGCAACAGTGCCCAGGGTCAAGCTGAAAGCACCCCAATCTCAGGATGAAGAGCCAACAGGTGGAAAGACTGCAAGAGGCCCAGATGGAGCTTTGCCTTGAGCTTCCTCTCTGGGCCTCAGTTTCCTCCTCTACAAAGTAAGCTAAAAACCACTACCTTATAGGACTGTGGTGAGACTGAAGAGAGGAAAACTAGGAAGGCCTCTACAAATGTTAGTTAATTTTTAATTTTTCAATTAATATGTCTGTTCAGGTCCCTGAGGAGTCCCCCTCCCTCCTCTGTCCCATTTTCCATGCATGGGCAGCTTCCCTCTCATTCCAGGCCTTTGTCTGCTTCCTGTCCTCAGGTGTTTGTGCTAAAAACACTCCCACCCCGGCTCTGACTCTCCAGAGTGGTCTTCACCCTGTCCCTGCATAGTACCCCCTCAAGCCACCCTCTCTTCCCCTCACACCTGTCCTTCTGCCCTCCAGTGGAATCCCCACACCCCCAAGGAATACACACCCCCTTTCCCTCCCAGATTCTCTAGCACCTCCCAGCTTTCCTTCTCTTGCAGAAAGCAGAGCCCCTTTCTTTCCTGGCTCTGGAGAATGTTTTTTCCTTGTTTCCAGGAGTGCCCAGCCTCCCCTCCCTGCCCCTAGAGAACACACTACCCTCCATCTGTCCGCTATAGAATGCATATGCCCCTCCTGCCTGCCTCCCTTCAACACACACTTTCCCTTTCTGCCCCCACAGCCAACCAGCCCCGGCCTATCGCCTGTGCATATACAACTTTCTCTTATGGTGGCCTATGGAATATACACCTCAGCTTTCAGTACCCCGACCCAAAGAAAGACACAAAGCCTCCTCCTGCACCCTCAAGATGCGGGTGCTCCCTCATCGGTCCTCCCAGGTGTTAAACAGGCCCCTAGTTCTCCCTATGGAAGGCGCCTCCCCTTTCTGGCCTTACAGAACGTGGGTGTGCGAGCCAAGGCCCCCCACAACACAACCACCCCTGCCCCCCAGAACACACCTCCCTGGAGCATCCGCTGTAGGACACGCCTCGCGGCCATCCCGGGGATGCATAGGCGCCACCCCGGGTCTCTGGCGCCCCACCCGCCCCAGGCCGGCTCTGGGCGCCCCTTCCCCCGGGGGCGGCTCCGTGGAGCCCACTCGTACGTGCCAGGCTCCCGCGCCCACCGGCGGCCCCGCGGCCCGGCCCGTGCGGCCCTTTGGTTGCTCGGCAGGCTGCGGCCCATTCCCCGCGCCCCCCACCCGCGACCCCCGCGCTACCTTCCTGCTGAGCCGCACGATCCGGTCCAGCTTGGGTTCATCCTGAAGCAGGTCCCGGAGCTGCCCGGTGCTGAGGATCCCAAAGCGCCCCGGGCTGCCGGGCTCCGGCCCCGCCCGCGCCGCCCGGGCCCGGTACATGCCGCCCGCCCGCGCCCCCAGCTCGGCTGCTGGCTCGGCCCGTTCGGCCCGCTCCGCCCCGGCTCCGCTCCGCTCCGCTCCGGCTCCGGGATCCGGCTCCGGCTCCGGCCGTGCGCGCGCCGCTCCGCCGCCAGAGGGCGCCCTGTCCGCCCTTAAAGGGGCCGCGATGTGGGGCTGGGGGTGGGGCGGAAAGGGGGCGAGCCGCACCCCAGCCCACCGGGCAATGCAGCGACTCGCTGGGCCTCCCGCACCTGCTGATCGGCCCTCAAAACCATCCTACCGTCGCCATCCGGATATCTGAGGCGCCTTCTCTTCGCACCCCTCCTCTTGGCCATCCATCATTCACCACGCCCCCCAGGCACGGACTCTCCCACCCCAGGCGTTTACAATTTGAGGGACTATTTCACATTTCCCCTCTGGATTCGCACAACAATTTTCTGAGTTTGGCCGGGCGCCAGGTGCTCCTGCTCTGCAGCTAACTTGAACAAGTCTATCACCTCCCCAAGCCTCAGTTTTCTCTTCTGTAAAATGGGTTGATGATGCACAAAGTGAGGATTAGAGATAGTGTGTGTTGAGAGCTTTACCTGTAGTAAAGAGTCCCTAATGTGTTGTCATTTGACAGATGAGGAAACACATTCACAGAGATGATGTCACCTTCCCAAAGTCACATTACAGGTAAATGATAGGCAATTTCTATTCTTCCCTCTGTTCAGGGCCCACAGAGCACATGATTCCTGGTCACTGGGCTGGACCCTCTCTGCAGAACTCATGGATTTAGACCGATAGAGTCACATTCTCACACAGCTTACTCTAGGACAAGTCAGAATGTCAAATTTCACCACCCAGTGGCTTCCTAAGTGATTCCCATGTGATGCCAGAGGATTATCATTTTGCCTTATCTTCACAGCTAGACTTGGCTAGTGCCATTGTCAGGAAACAGATACTCAGAGACTAAGCCACTTGTCTAAAATCAAACAGTAATGACTGAGCTTGTTCCACTTTATCACACTGCTAAGAAAGCACAGAGGTAGGACCAGGGCAATCAGAAAGGCTCACCAGAGGAGGTGACATTTGCTCTGGGTTTTGAAGGATGAATAGGAGTTCTGAAGTTAAAGGAGAAAATAATTAAACTAAAGAGAAGTCCATAAGCCAATGTATAAGGGCTGAAAGAACACAACAAGGACTCTTCCAATCCATCCAGAGCACAATGGGCAGATATCCAAGAGAGACAAAACTGATGAGTGGGATAGGACAGGCTTATTAGTAGACTATAAAGCCAATACTTCTTCCAAATTTTTATGATAACTGAAATTTGGTTTTCCCTTTCAAGACTCAGCTGAAACATCACCACCTCCTGGAAGCCCTCCACTTACCCAGGCTGGGTTATGTGCCCCTCTCCTCTGGGCTCCCACAGTCCCTGCTCTCCTTCCACCATGGTCCTGGGCATTATCAAAAGACCCTCCATACATCCCAGTTCCCTGGCTGTGATTTCCCTGGTTCTGCTCTGCCACCTCAGGACCCACCATTTCCACTAAGCATTCAGGAGTCTTCCAGACAATCCTACATGGCCCTCCTTTGTCCCCTTTCACTGTGGACTCTAGGCCTTCTTCACCCTAAGAGTGCTGGTAAGACCTCAGCTGGTACCCCCTTTCTCACCAATCCCACTTTGTTCAGCCCAGTAGGCACCGTGTTGAATGCCCCACAACCATGTTCTCTGTAAACCTTCCCCACACTCCTCAGACCCCTAAACCCACTCCTGCTGCCCATCACAGATAGAAGCCTGTGCCATTTTCTGCCTCGCCTCTTTGGATTTTCTCTGTATATGCCTCAGTGCCCTTCCTACCCTCCCACCTCCAGAAACAGCAGCCTCTCCTCCTTCCAAAGCCAATCCAGGTACCCTTTCTATAGGCCTCCCCTTTATCTGCCTTCTCCAAGATGCCTCGCCCCGTTCCATCAGTTATGTCTTTCTTTCTCCCTACCATTAGACTGATAACCTCCCTTTCATTCATCCTCCAATATTTTGAAAGTATCCTGTTATGGGCTGAATGTTTGTGTCCCCCAAAATTCATATGTGGAAGGCCTAACTCCTCAATATGCTATTTGAAAGTGGGGCCTTTGGGAAGTTATTAAATTTAGAAGAGGTCATGAGATTGGGTCCCCCATGGTGGCATCAGTGTCCTTATAAGAAGAGAAAGAGAGCAGAGTTCTTTCTCTCCATATGAGGACACAGCGAGAGCGTAGCTGTCAGCAAGCCAGGAAGCAGGCTCTCACCAAAAACTAAATCTGCTGGCACCTTGATCTTGGACTTCCCGGCCTCCAGAATTGTAAGAAGTTAATATCTGTTGTTTAAGCCCACAAGTCTGTGGTATTTCTCTGTGGCAGCCCAAGTTAAGACGTACCCTCTACACTCTGCACTGCCTGTGTCCCTTTCCTGGCCCTCCTTGTTTCTTAACTTGATCTGACTTTACTCCCTCTCCCCACTTCGGAGGGAACTGCTCTAGCCAAGGTCATCGACCACATTCTCCTCTTTTTCATATTCAGCACCACTTATCACTGTCTCTTTCTTGACCACATAGCAGTAGAGCCCAGACATTTCACAGCCACCAGGTTGACAAAAATTAAAAAGTCAGGTAATAGCAAGTGTTGGTGAAAATGGGAGTGACAGGAATGCTTATGCAGTCCTGTCACTCCCATTTCACTATGCAGAACCAATTCACTGTGGAGAGCAGTTTGACAAATTCCTAATCCAAAGATGTTCATATCACATTGCCTAGTTGTTCCCTATGTGGTAGATGGAATAATGGCCCCCAAAGATGTCCACATCCTAAACCCGGAGCCTGTGTCTATGTTATCTTCCATGGCAAAAATGAAGTTGGAGATGTGATTAAGTCAAGGACCTTGAGATGGAGAACTTGTCCACCCAATGTAACCACAAGGGTCCTTATAAGAGGAAGGCAGTAGAGTCAGAATCAGAGAAGATGTGACAATGGAAGCAGAGGGTCAGAGTCAGAGAAATTTGGAGATACTGTATTGCTGGCTTTGAAGATGTACTAAGGAGCCACAAGCCAAGGAATGCAGGTGGCTTCTAGAAGCCAAAAAATTCAAGGAAATGGATTCTCCCCTACAGAGGGACGGTGACCTTGCCAAAACCTTCACTTCAGCCCAGTGAAACCCGTTGGGACTTCTGACATCCAGAGTTGTAAGATAATATATTTGTGTTGTTTTAACCCACTAGTATTGTGGTAATTTGTTACAGCAGCCATAGGAAACTAGTACAAACTCCTAGGAATATTCACTCTCTTGAACTAGGAGACATGAACAAGAATGTTCACAGCAGCTCGATTTGTCATAACAAAAAACTGGAAGCAACCCAAATGTCCAACCCCAGGCTAGTGACATGAACTAGTATACCTTTATATAATGGAATGCTTCGTACTCTACAGCAATGGAAGTGAGTAGAGTATGGATACACATGTCAATTTGGACAAATCTCACAAACAGTGTTGAGGAAAAAGGCAGCCTCAGAAGAGTACATTCTGTATAATATGATGTTTATATAAAGTTTAGAAACATGTAAAACTATACTTCACATTGCTTGGAGTTACATACAAAGTGAAGTATGGGAACAATAAATACCAAACCCAGAAGCATGGTTGTATGGCCAAAGAGGGATGGAATCAGAGAGGACGCAGAGGGGACTGCAATGGGTGTTGCGAGAGAATTCAATTTCTTTTTTTTTTTTTAATATATTTTTATTGATTTCAAAGAGGAAGGGGAGGGAGAGAGAGAAACATCAGTGATGAGAGAGAATCATTGATAGCTTGCCTCCGGTATGCCCCCCACTGGGGATCATGCCCACACCCTGGCATATGCCCTTGACCAGAATCGAACCTGGGACCTCTTAGTCCACAGGCCGATGCTCTATCCACTAAGCTAAACCGGCTTGGGCAAGAATTCAATTTTTTAAGCTGAGTGGGGATACACACGTGTACCCTGTATTGTTCTTTACACTTTTGGTGTAAACTTTTATATAAAATTAAGAATTTTTTAGGGTCTATTTTTAGAACTTAGCTTTGGAGTTAGATAGACTTGGATCTCATTCTGAGCTCTGAACTTCCTATGTGATCCAGAGCCAATCACTTAGTTATATCATATGTAAAATGAGAAGTTGAAGGATTAGGTGACTTTATATAAGTGTCTAGCATGATGACTGGCACTAGTCAGTGCTCAAAAAACAGTAGCTGCAATGGGCTTATCTTTCTGGAAGTGCTCTCTTGGTTTGTAACTAACAACCATCTTCCAGGATGGTTGTTATGGAACAACCATCTTCCAGGAAATTCCAGGAGTTCACTGTGCAAAGGGACAGTGAACTCCTCCCTTCTGCAGTCTTTAAATTTATTGTTCTCCATGGTTCTCCTCCCTTCTGCAGTCTTTAAATTTATTGTTCTCCAGCGCTAGCCAGTTTGGCTCAGTGGGTAGAGCGTTGGCCTGTGGACTGAAAGGTCCCGGGTTCAATTCTGGTCAAGGGCACATGCCTGGGTTGTGGGCTCAATCCCAAGTAGGGGGCATGCAGGAGGCAGTTGATCAATGATTCTCTCTCATCATTGATGTTTCTCTCTCTCTCTCCTTCTCCTTCCTCTCTGAAATCAATAAAAATATATTTAAAAATTAATTGTTCTCCAAGGACCTGATCCTCACTCTCTTTTTAAAAATCAACTTAATTATATATGCATAACTCATGGACACAGAGAGTGGGGTGGTGAGGGCCTGGGGTAGGGGGCAGGGATGGTCTGGAAGGGGTTGATGGGGGAAAAGGAGGACATATGTAATACTTTCAACAATAAAGAATTTTTTAAAATCAGCTTTATTGATATACACTGAGTGGCCAGATTATTATGATCTCTGAACGCATAATAATCTGGCCACTCAGTATATATATATATATATATATATATATATATATATATGGCCCAGTACATGAATTCGTGCATGGGTGGAGTCCGGCCAGTCTGGCCAGGGGGAGGGGACATGGGTGGTGGGCCAGCCTGCATGCTGGTCGAACTCCTGGTTGAGGGGACAATTTGCATATCAGCCTTTTATTATATAGGATATACACTGGCCAGATTGTTATATGATTAGAGATCATAATAATCTGGCCACTCAGTGTATAGTTCACATGCCATACAATTCAAATTTAAATATTCACAGAGTTGTGCAACCATTGGCACAATCAATTTTAGAACATTTCCCCTCATCCCCAAAAGAAACTCTGTTCCCATTAGCAGTCACTCCCATTCCCTCCAACCCTACCACCACCACACCCTCAGCCCTAAGCAATCACTAACATACTTTCTGTCTCTGTTGATTTGCCTATTCTGGACATTTGATACCAATGGAATCTTATCATATGTGGTCTTTTTTGACTGGCTTCTATCATTTAACAATGTTTTCAAGATTCATTGATATTGTAGCATTGATTAGTACAAGATACCTTTTTTTTTCTTGCAATAAAATATACATAACATAAAATTTACCATTTTAATCATTTGCAAGTGTACAGTTCTGTGACATCAAGTATATTTACATTGTGTAACCATCACCATCATGCATCTCCAGAACTCCTTTCATCTTCCCAAACTGAAACTCTGCACCCATTAAAACCATAACTCCCCATTCTCCCCTCCCCCAAGCCCCTGGCACCCACCCTTCTACTTTCTGTCTCTATGAATTTGATGACTTTAGGTAGCTCATATAAGTGGAATCTTACAGTAATTTGTCCTTTTGTGACTGGCTTCTTTCTCTTAGCATAATGTCCTCTAGCTTCATCCATGTTGTAGCATGTGTCAGAATTTCCCTCCTGAATAATATTCCATCATATGTGTAGACCACAATTTGTCTACTCATTAATGGGTTGATGAACATTGGGATTGTTTTTTGACTATTATAATAATGTCACTATGAACATTCATATACAACTTTTGTATAACGTGTTGTTTTTTCTCTTGATTATATACCAAATGGTGAATTTAAAAATTTTTTATTTTATATTTTTATTGATTTCAGAGAGGGAGAGAGAGATAGAAACATCAATGATGAGAGAAAATCATTAATTGGCTGCCTCCTGTGCACCCCTGACTGGGGATCGAGGCCGCAACCCAGGCATGTGCCCTGACAGGGAATCGAACTGTGACCTCCTGGTTCATAGATTGATGCTCAATCACTGAACCACACTGGTCGGGCAAGAGAGGATATTTGATAACTCTATGTTTAACCTTTTTTGAGGAAAGGCCCAACTATTTTCCAAAGTAGCTGCACCATTGTACAATGTATGAGAATGCCAATATTTTCACCACCACTAGTTATTGTCTGTCTTTTTTATTATAGCTATCCTAGTAAGTGTGAAGCAGGATCTCATAATTTTTATTTATACTTCTCTAATGACTAATGTTGAGCCTTTTAAAGAGTACTTTATATAACCAATGGACACAGACACTGGGGCAGTGGGAGCTTACCCAGGGTGGGAATGGCTGGGGGGGTGGTCAATTGAGGAAAAAGGAGACATATGTAAAACTTTAGACAATAAAAAAACAATTTAATTAATTAATTAGAAATGCTTAAAATATTTTTTAAAAGAATAGCTTTATTGAGGTATAAATGATGCATAATACACTGTACATATTTAAAGTATACAATTTGATGAGCTTGGGCATAGGTATATGCTCCTGAAACCATAACCAAAATCAAGGCAATGAACATATCCATCCGTCCCCCCAATTTCTTTATACTTTTTTGTAATCCTTCCCTCCAGTCTCTCCCACGCCCCTTAACTCCATCCCCAGATAAACCCAGATCTGCTTTCTGTCACTACAGGTTAGATGCTCTGACTGGTAGGTTAGCTTGCTACTGGGGTCTGGCTAATCAGGACTGGCCAATCAGGACTGAGTGAGATGGGCCGAACATGCCCTGGAGCGCTCCCACAGTCCCTCCCCGGCTGGCCAACCTCCCACATCCCTCCCTGGCCCAAATTGTGCACCGGTGGGGTCCCTAGGCCTGGAGTGCACCCTCTCGCAATCCAGGACCCTTCATGGGATGTCAAAAAGCCAGTTTTGGCCTAATCCCGCAGGCCAGGCTGAGGGACCCCACTAGTGCACAAATTCGTGCACCTGGCCTCTAGTTTTATATAAGTGGAATCATACAGTACATACTATTTTTTAGTATACTATTCACTTAGAATAATTATTTTGATATTCATCCATTTATCAGCAGGTTGTTCCTTTTCATTGCAGAATAGTGTTCCATTGTATGGCATTCCATTGTAGTATTTGCATTGTATGAATATACTACAATTTGTTTATCCATGTACCTGTTGATGGACATCTTAGTTGTTTCCAATGTCAGGCTTTCACAAATAAAGCTGCTAGGAACATTTGTGTACAAGTCTTTGCATAGACATACCCTTTCATTTCTCTTAACTAAATACCTAGGAGTGAAATGGCTTGGTCAGACAACAGTTGCATTTTTTAAAATATATTTTTATTGATTTCAGAGAGGAAGGGGGAGAGAGAGATAGAAACATCAATAATGAGAGAGAATCATTGATTGGCTATCTCCTGCACACCCCCTACTGGGGATCAAACCTGCAACCTGGGCATGTGCCCTTGACTGGAATTGAACCCACGCCCTTTCAGTACACAGGCCAACGCTCTATCCACTGAGTCAAACAGGCTAGGGCAGTGGTTGGCAAACTCATTAGTCAACAGAGCCAAATATCAACAGTACAACGATTGAAATTTCTTTTGAGAACCAAATTTTTTAAACTTAAACTTCTTCTAATGCCACTTCTTCAAAATACATGTGCCTACGCCATGGTATTTTGTGGAAGAGCCACACTCAAGGGGCCAAAGAGCCGCATGTGGGTCATGAGCCGCAGTTTGCCAACCACAGGGCTAGGGCAATAGTTGTATGTTTAACATTTAAAAAAAGCTACCACAGTTTTCCAAACTGTTTTAACATCCCCACTGCAGTGTATCAGTTGCAGTTGCTCCACATCCTTACCAACATTTTATATGATCAATCTTTTTCATCTTAGCCATTCTAACAGGTGTCTAATTCCTTTGTTTTGTTAAAATAGCTTTATTATGTAGATACGTGCATCTAAACAATATATTAGTTGTAGCTGTTTTTGAACCTCATAGAAAGTGAAGGCTCTGACTTACCTCTTTTTTTTAAATTTAATAAATCTTTATTGTTCAGATTATTACAATTGTTCCTCTTTTTTCCACCCATAGCTCCCCTCCACCCAGTTCCCACTCCACCCTCTACCCTTACTTCCCCCCCACTGTCCTCATCCATAGGTGTACGCTTTTTGTCCAGTCTCTTCTAGCACTTCCCACACCCCTTTCCCCCCGAGAATTGTCAGTCCACTCCCTTTCTATGCCCCTGATTCTATTATATTCACCAGTTTATTCTGTTCATCAGATTTTTAATTCACTTGATTTTTAGATTCACTGTTGATAGACATGTATTAGTTGTTCATAATTTTTATCTTTACCTTTTTCTTCTTCCTCCTCTTCTTCTTAAAGAATATCTTTCAGCATTTCATATAATAGTGGTTTGGCGGTTATGAACTCCTTTAGCTTTTTCTTATCTGTGAAGCTCTTTATCTGACCTTCCATTCTGAATGATAACTTTGCTGGGTAGAGTAATCTTGGTTGTAGGTTCTTGCTATTCATCACTTTGAATATTTCTTGCCACTCCCGTCTGGCCTGCATAGTTTCTGTTGAGAAATCAGCTGACAATTGTATGGGTGCTCCCTTGTAGGTAATTAACTGGTTTTGTCTTGCTGCTTTTAATATTCTCTCTTTGTCTTTTGCTCTTGGCATTTTAATTATGATGTGTCTTGGTGTGGTCCTCTTTGGATTCCTTTTGTTTGGGGTTCTGTGCGCTTCCTGGACTTGTAAGTCTATTTCTTTCACCAGGTGGGGGAAGTTTTCAGTCATTATTTCTTCAAATAGGTTTTCAGTATCTTGCTCACTCTCTTCTTCTGGCATCCCCATAATTCTGATGTTGGTATGCTTGAGGTTGTCCCAGAGGCTCCTTACACTATCTTCAAATTTTTGGATTCTTTTTTCTTTTTTCTTTTCCGGTTGAGTGCTTTTTGCTTCTTTGTATTTCAACTCTTTGACTTGATTCTTGCGGTCCTCTAGTCTGCTGTTAGGTCTCTGTATGATATTTTTTATTTCAGTCAGTGTATGTTTAATTTCTAGTTGGTCCTTTTTCATATATGTGAGGGTCTCGCTAAATTTATCGGCCTTTTCCAGGAAATTCTTGAAAAACCTTATAACCATGGTTTTGAACTCTACATCCAGTCGTTTGTTTTCCTCCATTTCTTGCATTTGTGATCTGTTTCTTTGTCTCTGCATTTTTGCTGCTTCCCTGTGTTGGTAGAGTAGCTTTGTGTGCTAGGTTTCCTATATGGCCCAGTGGGTCAGCCTCCCCAGTTACCTGAGGTGGACATTCTTGGTGCACCCCTTTGTGGGCTGTGTGCTCAGCCTTGTTGTAGTTAAGTCTTGATTGTTGTTGGTATCACTGGGAGGAATTGACCTCCAGGCCAATTGGCTGTAAGGATCAGCTGTGTCTATGCCAGGAGAACTTCTGTGCTGGAGACACTCTTATGAGACAAGACTTGCAAAATTGCAAAAGCCCCTGTGCTCAGCTTGGATGGGGCGGAGTTTCAGGGCGGAGCAGACAGCTGTGGTTTCCCATCAGCCCTGCCCTGTGAGGCCCCTGGGTCTCAGTGTCCCTCGGTAATCGCTGCAAGCACCTCTGAGAGAAAGCCGCCCTCGAGTTTTGCCCACTGCCAGACAGTCCAGTTTCTCCCCGTATGAGTCGGGGTTCCCAGAAACTTGCCCAGAACTGGAGTTCAACGCAGTCGGGAGCTTCAGTCTCCCTTCGGCTTTAGAAAGCCAGCCCCACACTCAGCCTCCCGTGCATTCAGCAGTCAGTCCTCTCTGCGTACACGCCTCCAGACCTCTGCCTTCCGCAGCTCCCGAGTCTCAGTGTGCTTTCTTTTTCCTGACAGTTCAGATTCCGCCCCAAATGGGTCTGGTTTCCCAGCGTCTCACCCGGGACTGGAGTTCAGTGCAGTCAGGAGTTTCCTTCTCCCTCCATTTTAGAAAGTCAGCCGCACACTCAGCTGCCTGTGCACACAGCCAACTGTCCTCTCTGCATGCGAGCCTCCGTACCTCAGCCTTTTGCAGCTCCTCTGAATCTCAATGTGCTTTCCTCTTTTCTTCTAGTTGTAGAATTTCCACTCAGCCAGCTTTCTGTGGTTCTGGATGGTATCCATTTTGTCTTTTAGTTGTAGTTTTGATACTGTTGTGTGAGGCAGTAGTTTAGGTGTTTACCTATGCCGCCATCTTGGTTTCTCTCTCTGACTTTACATCTTGTCTTTCTGCTGCAGGGACAGCCTCCTACCACATTATAGTCATGTTCACACCCGCACAGGGCTAGGCACACAGGAGGCATTAATCCAGGCTGAAGAAACAAGCAGCCTAACGCTATCAGCTGCCTCACAGCTCTGCCATTTGCCTTGTCACAGGCTCAGACCTTACCTGCCAACCTGAGGACCAAATCCTGCTGGACGTCACCCAGTGGATACCCTTCAGTACAGTATCTCCCACCTCTGCCAACATTCAGTCTCCCCTCTAGCCCTTTATTTGGTTTAGGGCATCAATATCCTTCCAGGTGCTGAGGCTCAAATCAGGAAAGCCTCCTGAATCCTTCACCTTTCTCACCCCTAAACCTTCCATCTGTCTCCAAATCCTCTCCATGCAATTCTGCTGACATTTACAAGCACATTATCTTGTTTCAGGTCCTGTTCTGGGGCTGGATCCAGAGTTGAATGAGACCCAAGCCCTTTGGAGAAGCACATGCAGAAATCACAGCAACAATCTGTCCCTTCAGTCCACAGTCCTCCAGGCTACCATGAGACCTCCTTAGTGGGTCTCGCGGTAGCCTGGCCACTCCTGGGCTGATGCACCCACCCCATGTGGACCCAGGTTCTCCCTCAGTGCTTCTTCCCGGCTGCAGCCCCAGCACACTCCACTGGTTCTGCTTTGGCCTAACACTCTTCCGTGGCCCTGTTCTCCCCTGGATGGAATCTATATTTCTTTGTTTGACTCCTTTGCTCTTACCTGAATCTCTCCCTTTTTTCTTTTCCCTGATCTGATGCTCAACCTATAGACATCTCCCCTCCAGTCAAGCCAGACTCCTAACTATTACCCAACTTTCTACTGCTTTTCCACACCTCCCCTGCTTTTGCCCAAGATATTCCTCCACCTAGAAAGCCCTTCCTCCCAATGCCTGTCCTGAAGCTCTTAAAGAACTGACCCATCCTTCCCAGACTCTCACACACCTCCTCCTCCACAGACAGAATCAGTCCTCCCTCCTGGCATACTCTGTCGCAGCACTGATCTCAGCCTGATTTGTATTAGAATCATTAAAGACTCACCTGTTTCCTGCTGTTAGACTAGAGGTCCCCTGAGAGCAGGGACAGCATTTATGTCATCTTTCCAGTCCCAGCCTCCAGCACAGGATCTACTACACAGTAGATGCAAGGCCAGGACACCTGGGCTCAAATTCCAGCTCTGCCACCTACCACCTGTATAAACCTCAGAAAAATTACCCAACCTCACTGTGTCTCTGTTTCCTCATCTGTAAAATGGGAGAAAATACCCATCCATCTGGTCATCAAAGGGATTTGATGAATTAACCCACATTAACTCACATCTCCAAGTTCTCTATAGGAGGTGTAAGGTGGAGCCCTGGCAGCTAGCCAATGCCTGGCAGCTATTAGCTAGATTTGTTAAGTTAATATGAGACCCGACCCTCACCCTAGAGAATCTTCATGTGAAGGGGCAGATACTTTCAATTAATCTTCAAGGGACTTCCTTAAATGAAGGAATCCCCATGCCTCCCCAGCTTCCCTTGAGGAAGGGGGAGCCTTCTACCAGGGGCCATCTAACCCTTCTTTCTCAGCATCAAAGTAACCATGAAATCTTCCTCCTGAGGAAGCCTTCCAGCACTCGATTGCTTCAAAGAACTCCTTCCCTTGGCCTTTCTCTGATGTGAAGGCCCTATGACCACAGCTATTCCCTCCATCCTGCTCCCCATCTTCACTTTGCTCTCCCCTTAGTCTACAGGGATGCAAACCCTTCCAGGGATCCAGACCACTTCCAGATCAGCTCGAGGTTTTTCACAGGCTGCAGCTGCAGCTAAGAGAGGCCCTGGAGAGAGAACATCTTGTCCAAACCTCCCTGCCGCCCCTGTTCTACACATGGATAGGTAAACGCAGGGTGCTCAATACATTAGAAACTTAGACGACGTTATGAGTAATCCTTTAGTATAAGTATGCCCCGAATATTACATGAGGGTTAATTATACTTTAAAAATATTTGTTGTTTTTCAAAATTCAAATTTAACTGAAAATTCTGGATTTTTGTTTATGAAATCTGGCAACCTTATGTAGGGTGCAGGGTGAGGGTAGGGGTTCAAGGATAGGGAGGGGGCTTAGGAGAAGGGAGGGACTCAGGGTAGAGAAAGGAGGTCAGAAAGAGGGGTTCCAGGAGAGTATGGGAGCTCAGGGAGGGTAGAGGCTCTGTGGGCCGGGGAGGGGGGCGCTTCATCAGGGGTAGTGAGAAGGAGGACACTGCTCAGGGAATGGGAAATGAGGAAGAGACTTAGATGCCAGAGAGGGCTTAGAAGGGATCATGGAGCTGGTGCTCAGGGAATGAATGGGGTTCAGTGAGCTGGCTAGGAGCTCAAGAGAGGGATTTGGGGACTAGAATGAAGTTTGAAGATAGGCTGGGGCTCAGGAGGCTGTCACTGGCTCTGGCTCTGCCCACTTGAGCCTAGCCCCACACCTGTGGCTCCTCCCTTCTCAAACCCAGCTCAGAGTTTGGGAGCAGAGGAGAGAAGGGGTAAAAGGTGAGCAGGCATGAGCAAGTCTCAAACAGTGATTGGCAGGCACCTAGGCCCATGGTCTGGGCCATGATTGCTCCACAGGCTGCCAGCAGTGTGAGCAGCTGCCACCCACGTGCTAAGGAGAGAAGGAGGCACCAGATCTAGGGGGCAAAGGACACCCCGACCAGGCATCAGGCAGGTGGGGCGGGCAGTGCCCACATCCACACCCACTGCTAAAAGCAGGGTCAGTGCAGCACAGCATACAGAGCCCTCTGCCGCCGGTGCAGAGAAGACATCTGAGAGCACCTGCCATCTCAGCATCTCACGGAACCCAGGGGACTCTGTGGTCCCGGTTGGGACCCAACCTACTTGCAGATTGCACGGAATCCAGGTGAGAGACATGGAGGGTATCACGTGGGCACAGGTGCCTAGCCCGAGGGAAGTCAGAGCCTCCCACCTTTCAAGTGGGGAGGGGCAGTTCTATGGCTCTGCTGGGGGGAAGGAGTTAATACTCCTGTGGACCTGTCCCCTTACTCAGGCTCAGCTGCCAGGTGGACAGAGGCGAGCTCTACCCCAGAGAGGGCTCAAGATCAAGAATTCAAGAGTTCATCCCGCCTGCCCTTCCAGGAGCAGAGGGTGAAGTGCACACTGGTTCCTGCTGCCTCTGGATCCCGCTGGCCGGGCTGGGGTTGAATCGTGGTCTAAGAAGCTCAGTGTGGGCCCAGGAAGGCATAAGGGAGAGCCCTGCAGGTATAGAGAAGAACCAGGAGAGAAGCTGGTTCCAGGTGGGCCCTTGGATCAGGGCAAGGACCAAGAGCTCTCCCTGACTGGACATGGAGAAGTCAGATGTCACAGTGGGGCAGGGAAGCCAAGTAGATTCACAACCACCAGGCTTCTAGCCAACAGGTAGAGGCTGGAGAAATGGTGAAGGGCACTTCCACTGGTCTGGCTGGGAAGGCCAGGACTTCCTTCCAACTCCCAGGCACCCTGCCCCCACCTGTGTTTCCTGAGGCCACCCTGGTGGTCGAGTAGGCCATAGTCAGACCTGGGCTGGTTTAACTGAGCCATTAACTTGTGGAATCTGACACCAACTCCAAGTAGAGAGTGTCAGAACTGAATTGAGTTGGAGGACACTCAGTTTGTGTTGGAGAACTGGAGAATGGTTTGGCAAATACTGGTAAACAGTGGCCATGGACATGCTTGCAGACTGACAGACTCTTGGCATGACAGCTCTTCTTGGTGAAACACTAACTCCAAATTGACCCCCACCCCCTGCCCTGTGTGAGACTGATAGCTCATTCTCCTCCCAGGCTGTTCACAACATACTGAGAGGCTGGGCTGTTCTGCCTGTTACAGGGAGGGCAGCTGAGGCCCAGAGAGGCTGGCTGGCTTGCGTGACCCATGGGACTCTGATGAGCCTTCCTTGAGCCTTCCTTGGGCCATAAAGAGAAGCCTTCCCCCTCCCATCTTCACAGAATGAGAATGAGTGTCAGGCATGCTGGGGTGGGAAGCTGCACCCTCACCTTCCCCAGGGTCAGGCTAGCCAAATAGAAAGCCTTTCCTATTGCTTACACAGCTCTGATCTCTGGACTTTGGGGTCCTCAGAAAGAGAAGAGGGGGTTCCCATGACATCATCTACTCCACTATCTTCTCTTATTTTTTTTAACTTTTTTGGAGGGTTTTTCTTTTTCTGGTTTCAAAAACAATACACTGGTATTATGCAACTTTAAAATTTATAGAAATTTGCAAAGTGAATGTTTCTGTTACCCACACCACAAAAGACCATAAGTGTCATAGTTTGGTGCCTATATGTCCAGACTTGTCTTCTCCTTTTATATTGAATGTCTTCTATTATTTATTTTTACTCAAATGGGATCACACTTCACATATCGTAACTTATTTTTTAATCAGCATTGCATTCTTTTTTTAAATATATTTTTTATTTATTTTAGAGCAAATAGGAGAGGGGGAGAAAGAGTGAGAGAAACATCAATGATGAGAGAGAATCATTGATCTCCTGCCTCCTGCACACCCCACACTGGGGATCGAGCCCGCAACCTAGGCATGTGCCCTGACCGGGAATCGAACTGTGACCTCCTGGTTCATAGGTTGACGCTCACCCACTGAGCCTCACTGGCTGGGCAATCAGCGTTGCATCGTAACTACTTTTCCTAGTTCTACACCTATATGATAATGATAGCGAGCATTTACTAAGCACTTTGCAGGTATAATTCACTTAATTCTCATAAAAACTGTAAGAGGTAAATACTATTATTATCCCCATTTTACAGATGAGGCTGTTAACAGCTACATAGTATTCCACTGTGGGGATTTATCAAAATTTATTCAACCACTCTCCTTTTCCTCAGTATTATAAATGTGCTGCAAGGAACATCCTTGCGCATCTTTGCACACATATGGAAATATTTTTATAGGACAAATTCCTGCAATTGAACTTGCGTCAAAGAGTCTCAACATTTTTGGAGTAATAGATTTTGCCAAATGGTCCTCCAAAAATATAAGCCCATGTTCCTTGTCAACTAACAGAATAGGGGTAAGGACTGTTGTCAGATCTGCCTCTTCCTAACCTGGGATGGAATTTTTTAAATATTACTTTTAATTTATTGATTTGAGAGACAGAGAAAGGGAGAGAGAGAGAGAGAGATTTTTTCCACTCATTCATGCACTCGGTTTATTCCTAATACGTGCCCTGACCAGGGATCAAATCCTCAACCTTGGTGCATTGTGACAATGTTCTAACCAGCTGAGCTACCTGGTCAGGTCCTGAGATGTTTTTGTGGTTATTATTATTTTTTTTAATCCTCACCCCAGAATATTTTTTCTATTTCTTTTTAGAGAGAATGGAAGGGAGGGAGGAGGAGGGGAGAGAGAGAAAGAGAGAGAAACATCGATGGGAGAGAGACACATAGATTGGCTACCTCCCACATGCATCCCTGACCAGGGCTGGGGATCAAACCTGCAACCGAGGTATGTGCTCTTGTCCAGGAATCGAACCCATGACTCTTCTCGGGTCTGCTGACCAACACTCCAACCACTGAGCCAAACCATCCAGGGCTGGGATGGGGTATTAAGGAAGCAGCCAAAGTGCTGGAGAAGGGGATGTTTCTGGACGGATAACCCCGCCACCAACCCACCACACTCCCACCCCACTATGGGCTGTACCCCAGGGACCTATGGGAAGGGCTTTCATCTCTTCTTACTATCCCATATAATAAAAGCCTAATATGCTAAGTGTCTGACCATTCGACTGTTTGACCAGTCACTATGATGTGCAGTGATCACCAGGGGGCAGACTCTCCAACCGGTTGGTTAGCTTGCTGCTGGGTTCCGGCCAATCGGGGACTGGGCAAGATGGGCTGAACATGCCCTGGAGCCCTCCCATGGTCCCTCCCCGGCCCGATCATTTGCACCGGTGGGGTCGCTCTGCCTTGCCTGCACCCTCTCACAATCCAGGACCCCTCAGGGGATGTCAGAGAGCTGGTTTTGGCCCGATCCCCCCCAGGCCAAATCCGTGCACCAGGCCTCTAGTTTAACCATACTAGTCAAAAAGTACAGGGTCAGGATTTAGAGTCTTAGATTACTTGCCCTGTGACCCCAAGTGACTCAACTTCTCTGAGCCTGTTCCCTTGTCAATGACATGGAATGATCATAATCCTGGTTCATTAGTCTCCCTGAGGGACAGAGGGGAGAGTGTCTGAAAGTGCTGTGGTTCCTGACAAGGGTAGGAGATGGTGGTTTTGTTGGCTAAACTTTGGGCGGGCTTTAGGAGCACAGATGGATGGACCAAGGCCCTGGCCTCAGGAAACTCACCAGCTACCTGATGGAGGGCAGAAGAGAAGAGAAGGGATGAAGATGGAGAGGGATCTAAGTGGGCTGGGCCTGGATTTAGCCCCATTACTTGTTCCCAAACAGAGATCCGGGGCCTGGCCTGGCCTGGTTCTTCTAGGAACATCTGGGGAAGCCCAGGATGAACCTCAGGCCGCTCTCCTCAGTGCCCTTAGCTCCCACAGACACTCTAGGACAAGCCCTGGACACTAGCTCCCACCCTGTTTGCTGTTCTTTCTCCAGTTGCTTCTTTATTCCTCTCCAGGGCCTTCCCAACCCACCTCCCCAGCTCAGCCTAGCCTAGGCAGGAGCTCATGGGAGGCTGCCTGATGTGGTGTCAGCCCGGGTTCAAATCTCAGCCCTGCCATCTACCATGTGTGAGAACCTGGGCCAGTCATGCTACAAAATGGGGATGATGTTCCCTGCCGGTGTGGCTCAGTGGTTCAGTGTTGACCCATGAACTAAGAGGTCCCCAGTTCGATTCCTGGTCAGGGCACATGCTCAGGTTATGGGCTCCATCCCCAGGAGGGGCCTGCAGGAGGCAGCCAATCCATGTTTCTCTCTCTCTCTTCCTTCCTCTCTTTCTTAAATATCAATAAAAACATATTTTTAAAAAAGTGAATTACTAGATGCCCTGACTGGTTTGGCTCAGTGGATAGAGTATGTTTCTCTTTCATCGATGTTTCTAACTCTCTATCCTTCTTCCTTCCTCTCTGTAAAAAAATCAATAAAATATATTTTTTTTAAAAAGTGAATTACTAGAAAAATTAAACTGAAAAAGTAGGCAAACTAAAAGCTGAATATTTCATTATTATATTATTATATTCAACAGATATCAGATTAGTCTATTAAATTGATATAAATGTTCCTAAACACTCTCAATTAATATATTTATTTTGTCATCAATTGGTTAAGACAGTGGTCGGCAAACTGCAGCTTGCGAGCCACATGCGGCTCTTTGGCCCCTTGAATGTGGCTCTTCCACAAAATACCATGGCCTGGGTGAGTCTATTTTGAAGAAGTGGTGTTAGAAGAAGTTTAAGTTTAAAAAAAAAAAAAAAAAAGCTCTCAAAAGAAATTTCAATCGTTAAACTGTTGATATTTGGCTCTGTTGACTAATGAGTTTGCCGACCACCGGGTTAAGAGAATCTATAACCTGGCAGTAATCTATGGGCCACACTTTGAGTGGGACTGGTGTAGATGCCTCAGTGCCCTGGAAACAGGCTTAATGGGGGGCCTGAGGGTGGCTTCCAGGGAGCATGGCAGCTACAAAGGCGTTTGGCACCCTGCTCTCACATCAGCCAGTTGAATGACTTAGCACTCCTCAGTTCCCCAGCCCTGCCTTTGCCCCTGCAGTTCCCTCCCAGAATACCTTCTCTCTCTGCACGTCTAACTCCTGCTCTGTCTTTTCTTTTTTTAAAGAATACTCATAATAGCTCCTATTTATTTTTTAAAATATATTTTCATTGATTTCAGAGAGGAAGGGAGGAGGAGGGAGAGATAAAACATCAATGATGAGAGAGAATCATTGATTGGCTGCCTCCTGCATACCCCCTACTGGGGATCCAGCCCACAACCCAGGCATGTGCCGTTGGCCAGAATCAAACCAGAGACCCTTCAGTCCACAGACCGACACTCTATCCACTGCGCCAAACCAGCTAGGGCCTGCTCTGTCTTTTAAGGTCCACCTCAAGCATACCCTCTTCAAGCATACTCCCAGGCTGCACGTCAGTCCTCCTCCACTAAACTTCCACAGTCCTGGGTACTATTTCAGACAAGGGCACGAGACTGGTGGTTTTATTGGCTAAACCTGGTGAGTGAGTCACTCTGAGAGTGAATCACTGGTGGCTCACTCTCCTCTGCTGAGTTGCTTGCAAGCAGGAATCATGTTATAAGTATCTGAGCATCCCCCTACACTCCCATCCCTGGCTTAACTGAGGGCCTGATACCAGCAGGCAGTTAATACATGTGCTGAATGGGCAGATGAGTGGATGGGGGGGATGGGTGAAAAAATGGAAGGTTAGATAGATGAATAGATGAAAGAATGCAGGGACAGATGGACACATCAGTAGGAAATGGATGGATGACTGAATGGATGGAAGAAAAGATGGATGGATGGGTTAACAGATTATGAATGGATAGACAGGAAACTATTAGAGAATGGATGGGTAGATAGGAAAATGAGTAAATGTACGGATAGGTGGAGAGATGAATGATGGGTAGACAGATGGCTGGATACTCACATGAGCTTCACTCTGTTGTGCTTCTTCCTCTGTCTCCCCTGCCCTTTCCCTCCCTCTCCATTCTCACAATCTCAGAGCACAATGATCAATGGCTCTCAATTGGGATCAGAGATAGTATACACAGGACTTTCTTTTTAATTTGGTATTTTCATAATTTAAAAATGTATAAACTATCTGACTGCTACTTCTACGGTCTCACTAACATTAATGTAGAAGACAGTCTATAAATGTGAAGTGTGCTTTTGTTGTTGTTGTTGTTGATCCTCACCCAAGCACCCAAGGGTATTCTTTCTATTGATTTTCAGAGCGTGGAAGGGATGGGGAGAGACTGAGAGAGAGAAACATTGATGTGAGAGAGACACATCGATTGTTTGCCTCCCGCACGTGCCCCAACTGGCCTGGGATCGAGCCTGCAACCAAGGTATGAGGTAGGTGCCCTTGAAAGGAATCGAACCTGTGACCCTTCAAGTCCTTGGACTGATGCTCTAACCACTGAGCGACAAGCCAGGACTGAGTGTTCTTACAAAGGAAAATGTGTGTGTGTTTTAATTCCTAATATGTTTGGATCTATTTTTTCTTTTCTTCCCTTTTTTTTTTTTTTTTTTGAGAGAGAGAGAAGGAGGAACGGAAAGAGGAGAGAGAGAGAGATCGATGTGGGAGATACACATCTATCAGTTGTCTCCTGCCTATGCCCCAAGCAGGGACTGAACTGAAACCTAGCCATGTGCCCTGACCGGAATTGAACCCCAGACCTTCGGTGCACAGGACCACACTCCAACCAACTGAGCCATCCAGAGGAGACCTATATTTTTGATAGAACAACTGCTATGATATGAAAAGTAATATCAACCCATCTTCCTCACTTTAATGCGGTCATATTTATCCGTTTTTTCTTCATGATTTGTTCACCCATTTCACCAAGGCGGAGACTGAAACACAGCTAAAAATCCTCTCTCACTCTCATCCACCTGCCCCATCTCTACTTTCTCAGCTCACTCAAGGACCCCTCCTCCCCACCAAAGCAGGTTTTAGTGAGGCTTCCTGGTTGTGAATGTGTGGGCATGTGAAAACTGGTTTCTCTTTTAAAAGGTACTTGTCTAACATACATATTAAAAAGTGCGCACATCATATGTATTCACAGGGAACACACTCATGTAACCTGAATTCAGATAAAGAAACAAAATGTTAGCAGCACCCCAGAAACCCCTTCTTAATCCCTTCTAGTCACCCAGCCTGAACACACCTTGACTCCTAACACCATAGATTAGCCTGTTTTGGAGCCTTATATAAATGAAATCATACAGCATATACACTCCCATGTCAGGCTTCTTTTGCTCAACATGTTGTCAGTGAGATTCATCCATATGGTTGCATTTGGTTGTAGAGTGTTCACTCTCATTGCTGTACTAATACTCTGTAGTGTGATTTTTTTAAAATATATTTTATTGATTTTTTACAGAGAGGAAGGGAGAGAGTTAGAAACATCCATGAGAGAGAAACATCGATCAGCTGCCTCTTGCACACCCCCTACTGGGGATGTGCCCACAACAAGGTACATGCCCTTGACCGGAATCGAACCTGGGACCCTTCAGTCCTCAGTCTGAGGCTGTATCCACTGAGCCAAACCGGTCAGGGCTCTATAGTGTGATTTTATTGCAATGTATTTATCCACTTGCTTGTTAATAGACATTTGGGTTGTTTCCAATATTGACTAATAAGAATAATGCTGCTCTGAATAGTCTTGCACCTGTCTTTTGGTGCACGTATATACACATTTCTGTGGAATTGCTGGGTCAGAAGATGTGTAGACATTCAGCTCTAGTAGACACTGACAGCTGCTTTTCCAAAGTGCTTGTGCCAAGTTAGAGTGGCAGTGGCAGTGGTGCACGGGATGACGCTTGCTCATATCCCCACAAATGATCACTAATCCCGTTAATTTAAGAAGGTAGGTGCTTGTGGGGCAGGTTGGCATCAGGTTGCCTGTGTTTGAATGTCAGTTCTCTTCTACCCTTGAAACTTTCAGCAAAGCCAGTTTTCTTGTCTACAAAATGGGTTGAAAACCATGAGGCTCTTATGAAGACAGCATAGACCAATTATGTTAAGCCCCATAAGTATTAGCCACTTAGAGTTAATTCTCACAACAACCTATTGTATCACTTCACCTCTCAGAGCCTCAGTTTTTCCTTCTGTAAAATGGTGATAAAAATACTAATACCCACATACATACATACACAGTTGAGAAGATTACCAACAAATGAAATTGTGTATTAAAGTGCTATTTTTGCCTGGACGGAGTGGCTCGGTGGTTGGGCATCCACCTATGAATGAGGGAATCACGGTTCGATTCCCGGTCAGGGCACATGCCCAGGTTGTGGGCTCAGTCCCCAGTGTGGGGCAAGCAGGAGGCAGCCGATCCATGATTCTCTCTTATCATTGATGTTTCTATCTCTCTCCCTCTTCCTTCCTCTCTGAAATCAATAAAAATATATTTTAAAAATTAAATAAAGTACTATTTTTTACTAAGATATAATACACATATAAAATTCATTCCTTTTCAGCCGCTCTTGTATATCCACAAAGTTGTGCAACCATCACCACTACCTAATCCCACAACATTTTCATCACCATAAAAGGAAACTCCATACCCATTAGCAGTCACTCCCCATTTCTTCACACCCAACTACTCCCAACCCTGGGCAACTGCTAATCTACTACTTATCTCTATGGATTTTTAAAGTTCTGAATATTTTTTAATATATATTTTATTGATTGTTTTACAGAGAGGGATAGAGAGTTAGAAACATCGATCAGCTGCCTCCTGCACGCCCCCCACTGGGGACGTGCCCGCAACCAAGGTACATGCCCCTGACCGGAATTGAACCCGGGATCCCTCAGTCCACAGGCCAATGCTCTATCCACTGAGCCAAACTGGTTAGGGCCTGAATATTTCTTAACTTTTGCAAAAGCGAAATACCTTGTACTGGGACAGGCACATAATATACACTTAATAAATGTTATCTGCATGGGTGTGTGTATGGATAGATAGAGCAACTTAGTAGATAGATATAATATAAACTCATTCACCCCACAAATATTCATTTGCACTTGAGAGGAAAAGGGTCTATAGAGAGAAATAGATGTGATTTTCACTTACAGGGAATTTGCCATCTAGTGGAAAGAGAGGTATGTGCACCACTCATGGTTAACGCAGAGCAGAATGAAATTAGAGTTGTATTTGAACAAGGGTTGTGATGCTTCTAGGATGGTTGAGATTTCCTGACATGGAAGGGCAGTCTGGGGGACAAATCCCTGAGACTTAGACTGGAAGACAGCCCTGGCTGGGTGGCTCAGTTGGTTGGAGTGTTGTCCCATATACCAAAAGCTTGCAGGTTAGATTCCTGATCAAGGCACATACCTAGGTTGTGAGTCCAATCCCCATTCAGGGCTTGTATGGAAGGAAACCAATCCATGTTTCTCTCTCCCTTCCTCTCTCTCTAAAATCAATTTTTTAAAAAACCATCTTCAGGTGAGAATTAAAAAAAAAAAAAGTCTGGGAGACAGGCAGGGCATGATGTCAGGCGGGATCACTGACACAAGCAGGTTTTACACCCGGACAGGACCTTGTCCTGCACCTTCATGGCCCTGAATGAGACTCGCGTGTAGTGAGAAGCTATAAACACTGAGCAGAGGGAGATAGAGGCCAAATGGGAAAGGAAGGAAGAGGGTGAGCGGGGTCAGCTCACACAAGCCTGTGCTATCATCTGGGCAAAAACACCCTGAACCAGCTGTGCCCACTGCCAGGTATGCCAGGCCCCTGGTACCACCAGCTGGTCTGACTTCTCCAGTTGCACTGTGGCTAGAACCATTTTTAAGAGGAGAGGGCCATAGCCTCATGGGTGAAGGAAGCTGGAACTCAAAATCAGGCCTGGTTCTGCCCTTGCTTAGTTGGTGACCAAGTGTATCCCTCTATGAGCCTGTTTTTTCCCCTGTGAAATGGAGGCAATGTTACTTACTGCAATGGGGTTAGAGATGATGGCTCAAAGTGTTGAAAGACGGTGCCTGAGCTGAGGAGTGCACACTTCCTTAAATGGCCAAACAGATGGGTTGGGGAGGCTGGCCAAGGCAGATGAAGCTCACACTCAAAGCCCCAGCAATGTTAGGGGAGGGGGGGATTTTATATGTAATTTTAATTGAAGATGTAGTCATAAGAGACATCAGAATTTGTGAACTTTGATGCACGTATTGTACAGTTTAGTGTTTTTACACCAGGAGGATTGTCTTTTTCAGTCCTTAGGCCTCCAAAGGTGCTATCTGGCTGAGGAGGGCAGAAATGGGGTGCAGATGCCTGTTAGGGGCCAACTGGTGGCTTGGAAGGGAAGGAGCATGGGGTGAGGGACAGTCTCTTGAAAGGAAGAGATTCAACTGGAAGATTTTCTCCTGGAGACAAGAGGCCTGGGGGAGCATGGTGGAGTGAGCTGGGGATGTTGATAGCAGAGACTTGGAACCAGAAGTAGTGAAAGTTGTAGGACCCTGAGAAATCACTGAATTCAACTTCCCATTTTATAAGTGGAGACACAGAGCCAAGGACCATAGGTGGATGGAAGAGCCTGTCTTTGAGCAGCCTTGAGTAAGACAGAGATTTGCACAGGTTCATTCCTAAAATTATGGGTAGAGTAAGGATCATTTCAGGTCTCTGCTTAAGCCACAGCCCCTGAAGCTAGAAGATTCCAAGGGGCCCTGCTTCCTACCCCTGACCTCCCACAGTGGCCACCAGCTCCTCTTAGCATCATGGCCTGCTCCAAGCATTCCCCAAGTCCCTGGGTACCCAGTGTGGGGGTTCAGAGACCCTGGGACACAGTCCTGCCTCATGGCCCACTGGTCAGGGAAGAAGCCAGACAGATGCATAAAGCATAAGTAATGACCCTGTTGGTCTCTGTGCCAAGGATCCCCAAAGGACCTCTGAGGGATGGCTCTCTCCCCAGAGGAGGCAGGCTGAGGTTGGTACCTGAGGCCCCCAGAATTTGATAGGGATGTGCAGGGAGAATGCATCTCCCACAGGAAACAGCAGGGAATCAGTGGAGGGAGAGCAGCTGGGGCTCCTGGGACCATGAGGTGACTGTTTGGCAGGGACAGGGACAGAGGGAACCCAGCCAAGGGACTTAGGTGGGTGGAAGGGCTGGTTTGTGAGCAGCTTGCAGTAACAATTTCAGCTGGGCCGGGGGCACTGTCATTTGATTGTGGGAGCTCTGGGACCCTGCCATGGAAGAAGCCACCTTATTTATGTAACCACATGTAAGCCACATATTTGTCAAAACCAAAGCAGGTTAGCATTTGCCTTCAGCCTCCCCCTGCTCCCCACCAGGGATAGCCCTAGGTGGGAAGTCTGGAATTCTTTTAGACCAGGCTGTGTTGCTGTTCCTCTGCAAGTACTTGGGGATTTTTCCACTCCTATGGACTCTGGTGCCCTAGGAAAGTGGACAAGAACCCCACCTCTAAGGATTGTTAAAAGTGCCAGAGAGGTGACAGGTGTGAATGCCTCAAACCAAACATCCTGGTTTACGTCCTCAGGGTGAGAGGAGGAACTTCAGAAATAGGAACATAAGCTGGACCTCAGGGTGGGTGGGAGGAGATGGCCTGCCTGGGGGATATCCAGGGGAGGGTGACAAGGCTCCACCTTGCCAGCCATCACCCATCACCACTGGGACTGACCCTGCTTGGCCTCACAGGATTCACATTCAGGTAACCCTCTGGGGTTCTATGCAGGTACAGTGATGACCATAATGGCAACTGGGGGTCCTGAGACTTTTCAGTGGACCAGGCCACACAAGCCTTCTGAGAGGTGGGTGCGTCCAGCTGTGTGGATGACTGAGAGGGGGTGAATGTGAGCTGGGAGATCAGAGGTCAGGGGGGTTGTAGTTAGGTGCAGGGCTTCATGGGAAGCCGTCCCTAGAAGCTGGAACCCCAGGCGCTGAGGTGCTTTCAAGATCAGGAGTGCATGACTGATAATCAAATCCGGAAACCCATTTTGGGTGAAGTAGGGGCGGTTCTGCCAAGACTCTACATGGTCACAGCAGCAGGAAAGGCGTTTGGGAAGACAGGGACCTCCTCCTGTTCCAAACTGTAGACTCAGGAGCTCCGCAGCCCGCACCTACGTGGTGTTTTATATTAATTTAAGCCCCGCCCGGTCGGTCCGCTCTGGCGAGGGGAGCCCTGCGGCCCCGCCCCGTCGAGCGACCTACTGGGACCCAGGGGCAGGGCGATGCTAATGAGGGCTGTCTGGCCCCCGCAGCCTTGCTGGCGGCTCCAGCGAGCCCAGGCGAGGCGACCGCCGCCATGGCCACGGCCAGGGCGCTGGCAGGTCTGGCCGCGGGTTTGCAGGGCCCACGGGTTGTCCCCAGCGCGGACTCGGACTCAGACACAGACTCGGAGGACCCGAGCACCCGCCGCAGCGCGGGCGGGCTGCTCCGCTCGCAGGTCATCCACAGCGGTCACTTCATGGTGTCGTCGCCGCACAGCGACTCGCTGACCCGGCGGCGGGACCAGGAGGGGCCCGTGGGGCTCGCCGACTTCGGGCCGCGCAGCATCGACCCCACACTCACCCGCCTCTTCGAGTGCATGAGCCTGGCCTACAGGTGAGGGCGGCTCCGGGACCCGACGACCTCGGCCCTCCAGGCGGGACCGCACGCTGAGGCCCCGGGCACCCGACCCGGTCCCGAGCCCTGGTCCCCGACTGCTCTCGGAGACTCCGGCCACATCCTGGACACCCTCTTTCCCCACCCCCGAGGGTCCTCTGACCCTGGCCCAACCTACTGATCTCAATCGGGCCTGCGTACCTTCCGGTTCCTATCCTCACGACCATCACTCTTCCCAGAGCGCAGACCTCCACCTCCGTCGGCTCACCGCGGGGGCCCCCTCCCCATCCCCACTCCTCTGCTCCCAAAGAAATGCCAGAGAATACCTCGCGCTCCTGGGATCCTGGGCCATCCTGCCACTCCCACCCTCCACCCGAGGGCCACTCCACCCGACCACCTGCAGCCTTCCGCTCCCTCCCTAGCAGCCCCGACCCACACCCACTCTATTCCTGCGCCCTCGCCGTACGCCTCGCGTCCGTAGTTGTCCCAATTCATAGCCGATTGTCGATTGAAATCCAGTCTCTCATCCTGCACAGCCCCCACCCCAATTGCTGGGGCACCTGTTTTTTGTTCTGCCGGGTCGAGGGTGGCTGGAGAGGGTGCCCCAGGCGGACCCAAGGGGGCCCAGCGCGCAACGGTGCCCCGCTGTCGCCGGGCAGGGGGTGCTGCGAGCCGGAGGGGCTGATGCCGGGAGGCCTGGGCTCGCCTACCCGGTCTCTTAGAGGATAAGCTCCTAATCCTGCCTAGGATCCCTGTTTGGCGCTTCTCAGAGCGCTCCCGCCGCCCAGCTCCAACTCCATGCCTGTGTCCCAGGGGAGGGCGCGAACCCGGGTCCTGGCTCAGTGCCCTGGAGCAAAGTTCCCGGGAGCTGAGAGGCCAGGATAAATTATCAACCGAAAACCGTACGGGATAAAGGAGCGGGAGGGGAGGGGGGAGGGGAAGGGGGTCGGCCGGCTTTGATCTTTTCTCTGCCAAGATTCCGCTTCCTCCGAGACACTCCTCCCCCTTCAGAGAACTGTTGTCGGGCTGCTCTGACCCGGGGCCAGAGTTGGGGTGGGAATTGCGGGGGAGTGTTGCCCACTCCCAGCAGCTGCCTCCCAGCCGCGACCCCATTGGCTGGAGGCGTTGTAACCTTGGCCCTCAAGCTCTGGCCCCGGGCCCGGGTCATGTTGCAACCTGATCGTCTCAGGCGCCAGACCAATGTGGAAAGTTCAAATTCCCATCCCTCCCCCCAACCCCCCACCCCCACCCTCATATCACACACCGCCTGAGCAGGCCATCTAAGGTCCTAGTACACCAGGTGCAGGCACCCCTCCTTCCCAGGCTCCTTCAGGCCCCCCCCCCCCCCGCCCCCATTTCTCACCCATTCTTAACTTGGGTTTCCCAGGTTATATTACACACACCTCTCTACCTGGGCTGGCTAACACCCACCCCAAACCCCAGACCACGGGTGACCAAAAGGGGAGGTTCAGAGGAGGTGGCAAGGTAGCGGGCAGAGCACATTCCAAGAACTGCCCCCACTGAGAGGTTGACTGGAAGCTGGTATGACTCCAGTCAGGGGCAGCTGGGATGGAGAGAGCTGTGCTTTCTCCCTAAACAACCAGAAGATTCACTCCCTCATGCTGCCCTGGTTGGCCTTATGCTCCAGGGATGGAAGTGGAGCCTTTGGGTTCCCCCATTTGGTAGAGAGAAAAACTGAGGCTCAGATTGGGTTTGTGCTTTAGCCCTTTAACCCCTAATTATTGGGGCTCCCTGGAGGGAGAGGATTGGGGAAGCAATCTCTAAGCCCTAGAGTCTAGGGTGTCCCAAGAGAGTGAGTGGATGGGAAGGGACAGCAAGGCAATGGGTCCAGAGGTGTTGGGAGGAACTGGCCAGCGTGACCCGGAGGAGAGCCTGTGGAAGCCTGGCCAGCTTTCACCCCCAGAAGGGCAGGGTGGGCAGAGGAAGGACTTTTCTAGGAGGAACCCCATGTTCCATGGTTCTTTGGGTGGAAACTCCAGGGAGGCAGGTTCTGGAAGTCCCAAGCTTACACTTTGTTCATGGAAAGAGCCATGGAAAGAATGGCCTCAGGGAAATGGGGGAGCAAGCAGGACCCTGTCTGGGAGACTCTAAGGGAACTGCTATAAGGTAGATATGTGTGGGAGTAGAGGGAACTGAAATAGGAGTTCTGTTCCCCATCCCATCCCCAAGATTTCCAGATTTTCTTCTGGTCATAAGAAGTTCTTGAGTCCTGGCTTCAGGCTTTTTGCTCCAGGTTGTGCCCCACCCCACCCCCCCACCCCCCTTCCCCAGGAGCCAACAAGTTCAGCACAGACTTTCCTCCTGGGCTTAGATTTTGTCACTGTCTCATTTCTAGTCTTACCTGGCCACAACACTATAACCTAGAAGGAGGAAAGGCAGGCAGGCTGGAGGTGGGGCATTGGGTGACCAGAGTGGGCTGGGAGGTTGCTGGGATATAGGCAGGGGCAATAAACTTAGGAGGCCCCCCAAGCCCCCCAGGTGCCACAAAAGAAGCTGACCCAAGATGTGTCTAAGTGCTCTCCCATTTCTCCAGACAGATGGTGTTTATCTAACTTAGGAGGGAGGGGGCCAGCCAGCAGGCCTGTGCGCTTGGGTTATGTACTCTATTTGGGTAATGAGGCCTGATGTGCTCTAGGGTGGCAGTTCACCCCTCTCCCTATTCCAAAGCAAACACAGGAGCTTGGAGACTAAAGAGGAGAGAAGACCCGGTGACCTGTGCACCCAAGGAGCTGTAGGAGTCAGACTGCCACCTACCTGTCCCTTACCCCCTGGATTAGAGAGAGGCCCCTCGACAGAGCAGGCCTGGTGTTCTGAAAGACTAAGACTAAGCCTTGAGGCCTAAGCCTGCTATGTGAATAAGGGTGGGCCAGAAGGGACTGGTAGACAACCCTGGCTTGTGGATCATGAGCAGGCAGGGACGAGCAGGGGTCTAAGATCCTGAACATCTTGACCTCTTAAGTCAGCTCCCTGGAGGTGGCAAACTTGGCCTGTGCCCAGAGGACTCTGAGAGGCAAGCTCCTCATCTGTGTAGAGCCTTTTCATCTCATGAATTTAATTGACTGCTGGGGTTAGGTTTAGGGCCAGGATACTGCCTCCCCGCTGCTCACCACTCCATCATCCTAGATGCCTTCCTTTAGATCTGAATGGTATTGTCTTAGGCACACCCCTGAGAAGGGGCATACCTTCCATCTCAGTCCAGATTGCCATTCTAGGGTTTGGGGCTGGGCAGATACCAGAAGGGCAATGAAAAGGCAGTGGCTGGCTGCTTGGAGGCCACCTCTGGTGAAGAGGCTTCCTCTCCTTGCCAGACAAACCTTACCCATCCCCTTGACCTAGGGAGCCAGCAAGACTGGAAAAAAAAAAAAAAAAGCCACAGGCCTGGGTGAGTCTCTGCCATGTGATCTTGGGTATGTCCTTCTCCCTTCCTGATCCTCAGTTTCCTTCAGGAACAACTATCTAGCTGGCCTACAAGACAGTTGCTTGTAAGGCCACTGGGTAGTACTATGAAGATTAAGATGATAAACAGGCTCCAGTCCTGGCTCTAGTTCTGGTAGTAGATTAACAAGCAGCTCTCACCAAAGAACACAAGGTCCCCTAGTGGGGACCTGGGAGGGTATTTTATTACTTTTTTTGTTAATCTTCACCTGAGGATATTTTTCCATTGGTTTTTAGAGTGGAAAGGAGGGGGAAAAACAGAGAGAGAAACATTGATGTGAGAGAGACACATCAATCGGTTGCCTCCCTCACACACCCCAGGGCCAGGGATCGAGGTATGTGCCCTTGACCAGCATTGAACCTGGGACCCTTCAGTCCGTGGGCCTATGCTCTATCCTCTGATCCAAACCGGCTAGGGCTGAGAGGATATTTTAAAGCCTGACTTTCAAGGTAGGAATTTCAGGCAGGTTACAGTGAGGGGCAGGATTTGAGAGGGTCCTTCAAATTGCCCACCATAGATGAGTGCCTAGTGCTTGTATAGAGCCAGCCTCTGCAGAAGTCCCTTTCCCCACCCTCAGCCCTGACCCATCCCTCTCCCTCTGACAGTGGTAAGCTGGTGTCTCCCAAGTGGAAGAATTTCAAAGGTCTCAAGCTGCTCTGCCGAGACAAGATCCGCCTCAACAACGCCATCTGGAGAGCCTGGTATATCCAATGTGAGTGGATACCATGGGCCTTCCCAGCCCAAGGGCTGTGGGAGAGGGTGGGGGTTGGGAAATGGCTACCCAGGAATCCCAGCTTGCACCAACAGAGTGTTTTGGGAGTATCAGCACAAGCACCCCTGAACAGCTTCTGACCCCCACAGAGTCTTGGGGAATGACCCTGGCACTCTCTAAGAGTGCTCTCCATTGTAGAGTTGGGCACAACAGAAGTCAGCCCTTGGAAGTCCTAAGTTGGCCTGAGATTTGGGAAACAGTTCAAGACTCATTCTGCATCCCAGTAGTGTAGTCAGGTGCTTCAAACGCCAGGTTAGAAAGAAGTGTTAGACACTGTCTGGGCCAATCCCATCACTTTGCAAAGGATCCTGCATGGGTCTCTTCCAGCCTTTCATTAAAGTCCTTACTGAACTCCCACAAAGTGACCCCATGGAGATTTGGGGGGATAGGGCCCAGAGAGGCCACGTGGTAGAGTCGAAGGACTCCAGAGTTACTCAGAGCTGGTTTCCCACCCTGTTCCTGTCACTTTCTGGCTGTGATTGCAGGCAAGTTGTCTAAGCTCTCTGAACCTATTTCCTCATTTATAAAATGAGGCCAATAGCCCTACTTTTCATGGTGGGTGTGGGGATAACGGGTATGAACAAGCCTGGCACCAAGTGCTCAGTAAATGATGGTTGAAACTGAGGTTCCCTTGAGATAACAGTCATTCATTTAGAGATACAAGACCTCTTCCCCTTCCCCCTGGCAGGACAGCAGAGGCTGGGAAATATCAGACTAGTTGGGACCTTGTCCAACTTAGTTAGGTCTTGCTGCAGGATCAAAGGCTGTGCTGAGCTGGGAACACATAGCCCAGGAGGAACCAGTATTCTCTGTACTGGCCCCACGAGATTCCACCTAAATAGAGAGAGTGTGTTTTGGGCTATTCATCTGTGTGCCCAGCACTTTCCTAAATCATTTTATTTGAGGCTTCCTAGCATCCCTGAAAGATAGGTATTATTACCCCCATTTTACACATGAGAACGTGAGGCCCAAAATGCAAGTGACTTGTTCCGGGCCACGGAGCATAAAAGGAGCAGAGCTGTAGCTGGGAAGTCCAGGGCTCTTCAACTCCAAGCCCAGTGCTCCTTTTATTGAATCCTGCTGACTGGCTTCCAGTCCTCACCTGAGAATGGGCCTGATCAAACCAGGGAGCTGATAGACCAGGGGAATCAGTATCACTATGTGTCTCCCCTTTTCTACATAGCTGGATGGGGTGCAAAGCCGGGGTCCTCACCCAGACAGACTGTGGTCTCCAGCTGTTGTACAAGTTGTTAGAAGGACCCCAAGTTCTGAGTCATACAAAGGTGGGTTTGAGTCAAGTTCTAATATACCCCACTATGTGAACTTTGCAAAGTCCCCAGCCTCCCCTAACCGAAGCTTGCTCATTTATAAGGTAGGCATGATAATAGGTCTTAACTGCTGAGGTCTGCTGTGAGTTTTCAATGTGATCACATCTCAGCACCAGGCAGTCACACACAAGGGCTCCCTGAGAGCAAACCGTGGGGTCTATATCTATTGTGATAATAGAAAGAGCATATACAGGCTGAGAACAAATGTCAGGGCTCCTCCTCCTCCCTGAGCACCAAAGATTTGGAGGTGGGCTTCAGAAAACGGAGAGGGGGAATGACTGCTGGAGGGCTGCCTGGCTCATCCCCCAGGCACCTGCCACACCCCTCTGCAGGCTCCTGGCCGCCAGAACCCCTTCTTTTCCCCAAACTCATCTCAGTTTCCTCTGAACTCCCAGAGCACTGTGCCCCTTTCATGGGCAGAATCTCCACCTGGCATTAGCTCATGTTATGTGTGTGCTTTCCTCATCTCGACCACCAAGCTGTGAGCACCCTGAGTCATCCCTAGATTCTGACCCAGCTATTATCCCAGCATAGGCACAGGGGCTAGGTTGCTGCATGAATGGATGAATTTCTCATTGTTAAATAAAGCCTGCCCCACCTCCGGGTCACTGCCCTTTTGTCCAGAGCACAGTGTCCCTGGGAGGGGGAGGAGAGAGTAGACTGAGCCTGCTCAGCCCTGACTCTCTGGGGGCCCTGGGCAAACTTACTCTTTTCTACTGCTCATTTCCTCATCTGGAAAGCCAGGGACAGATGCTTTTTGAGACCGTCATACCCCTGGAGTCCACATACCTCCTTTCCTTTTGTCTTCTGTCCAAGCAGGCTCAGCAATCCTCCTCAATCTCATAGGGATCATTTTGGAGAATGTCCTTTAAGTCAGAACTTGTTGACGGTCCCAAGAAATGTCATGTTCAGGTGATCCCCCGCCTCTGTGTCAATTGTCCCAGAGGAACTTCACTCAGGGCTTCAGCAGGATGCGCCCCCATGGACATCTCTGATGTCCTTTGTGTCAAGAATATCAGAAAAGTCACTGCTCGGGGTTTTGAAGTCCTTCTGTGTGCCAACCTCTGTCAGATGCAGGGATTCTGGGCTAAAGGGCACAACTCCTGCTTGCACTCCCAGCAGGGAGGCCAGCATTCAGAGAAATGGCTGAGGCAGGTGAAGATCTAGGCAGGCATAACCAGGGTGGTTCAGAGGAGGGGAGGTTGTCTGGAAGAGGAGCTGCTCTGGGCAATCAAGGGAGGGGCTTTCCATGTAGAATAAAACCAGAGGGTAGTCTGTGTCAGGAGGAGCTGTTTGGCTTCCAGCTGGGGCATTAAGAAGACAGAAAGGCAGGAAAAGCAGTGGAACTAGACCTGGAGGGCTTGGAAGCCACTCAGGGGTGTTGACTTCATCATGGAGGTTTAGGGAGCCCTGGAGGGGTTCAGGCTTGAACTGCACTTTAGGAAAAATTGACCTGGCCGCAGCAGGAAGTGGGCTAGAGAGTGTAAGACTGGAGTCAGAGAGGTCTAGGTGAGAAATGACAACAGACCAGAGGGTTACAGTGAGAGTACGGGGAGGGGGAGGGGACACTGGAAGAAATGTCACACATCCTCAGGATTGAAATGGCTAGTCCATGGATTAAACAGGAACTGGGAGTCAGTGCTGGAAGTCCAGAGGAGGCACGGGCTGGAGAGGGAATGTCCCAGACATCTGAGAGTGACAAGTTTTGGGACATCCTAGTGTAGGGTTCCTAGCAACTGGGGAATGGGTCTGAAGCTGAAAAGGGGCAGGATGAGCATGGTTGGGAGGTGGGCATGGGGGCAGATGCTGAGAACAGAGGTGAAGATGAGATTGAGAGGTACAGAAGTGGAGGTGGCAAGTGACATGCTTGTTCTAGAGTTTAAAGGGAAAGCAAAGGGGTGAAGGGGAAAGCAAAAGGGTTAGCATAGGGAAGGAAAAGTTTGGGAGGTAAAGGAGAACTGGAATGTGTTTAGAGGCAAAAAGAAAAGGGCATGGAGAGAGATCAGCATTGGAGACAGGGAAGGGAGTGGAGGAGGTGAAAAGGGGGCTTGGGTAGGTGGCCTGAAGTGGACAAGGGGTGGTTCTCTGAGATCACATTGGGCAGTGCCAAGGAGCCTGAGGCACGGGCCAAGGGCTCGGGGCCCTTGGCCTGCCAATCTGACCAGGATGTTCTAGACGCCAATCTGACCAGGATGTTCTTGAGGCAGCTCACTCCCTGTGGCCCAATCCCATTCAACAAGCATTGCTTTCACACCCACTGGGTTGGGTTAGTTTCAGATGCATAGAAGAGGGAGATGAGGTAGTGCTAGAGAAGAAGGCAAGAAGGCTTCCTAGAGGAGGTGACCATCTGAACATCAAAGGCCAGGCAGCATTCCTAAGGGTGGCACCTGAGTCCCAGTCCTCTGGGGGTGAAAGATAAGGGAGCTGAGCACCCCTGACCTGGCCCCCTTCTTTAGATGTGGAGAGGAGGAAGAGCCCCGTTTGTGGCTTTGTGACCCCCCTGCAGGGGCCTGAGGCTGACGCGCATCGGAAACCGGAGGTAGGTGAGACTAAGGGGACTACCGCCCACCTGCCTCCTCACTAAACCCGGCCCCTCCCTCGGATCCCTCCCTGCTCTGGGCGAGAGGGGCCGGCAGATGGGGATTGGGTGAGGGGTGAAATCCGGCTACCCCTCGCACTGAGCCCCCTCCCGGTCTTCCCCAGGCTGTTGTCCTGGAAGGAAATTACTGGAAGCGGCGCATCGAGGTGGTGATGCGCGAGTACCACAAGTGGCGCATCTACTACAAGAAACGGGTCAGTGGGGACCCCGGGGGAAGCGCCAGACTTTTCCCCTGCCGGTGCTGGCCACTGCTGCTCTTGGAAGAGCCCAAGGAGAGCCCCCGCCCTCCGTTAAGACCCAGGCTGACAGCGCCACCGTGTGGCCATAGGATCTTCTCGCAGTCTCCTTACTTGCTCGGGAGGAGGAGCTCCTGAAGGGAAGTGGGGGTCCCTTTGATTTGGTGGAGCTTCTGAGTAGAGGAGGCCTTGGCTGGGAGTGATGGAGGAGGGGCAAGAAATCCAGTGTCCACGTCTGTGTGTTCCTGCAGCTCCGTAAGTCCAGCAGGGAAGGGGATCTCCTGGCCCCAAAGCAGGTGGGTGTTCCCTGGACCCAGAGAATTTACAGGGTCCCTCTGGGTGGGTAAGGCAGTGGTGAAGTGGGGAGGTGTGAGGGTGGAACATGAGGGAAGACCCTAAACATAAGGCATGGCCTCTGTCCTCTGGTTGATTAATTGAGCCCTTCTCACCTTGCAGCAGTGGTGGGAAGACCCTAAGGTTCTGGTTGACTGAGCAAGTGGTGGGGAGGCACGGGGGAATAAAGGGTCCTAAAAACTACCCTATGATCCCTGGCAGGAACAAGCATAGAAGGCAGGAGGTGGTACCCTTATCTCCCTATCTAGCTCCCATGGGCAGTTGTTAGAGGCCAATGGGGTGACCCTAGTCTTCCAGGCAGTAAACTGGGTCCACCAGGGAGAGGTGAGGACTGTGCAAAGAGAGGCTGTCTGGCTGGCTGATGACTTCATCCCCCAGGCAGGGGGTGATATGGAAGGGCCAGGGGAAGTGGGAGACCCCTCTGTCCCCAGTCTGGGGAGGAGTAGGAGCAGTCGAGCCTCAGGCTGCTACTGCTGGCTCTGTCTCCCTAGGTGGAAGGGGGATGGCAGCCACCAGAGCGATGGTGCGAGCAGCTCTTCTCCAGCGTGGTGCCTGTGCTGCTGGGGGGCCCAGAGGAGGACCCCGGTGGGCGGCAGCTTCTGGACCTCGATTGCTTTTTGTCCGATATCTCTGACACGCTCTTCACCATGACTCAGCCCAGCCCCACACCCCTGCAGCTGCCCCCCGAGGATGGTGAGGGCCTGTACCCGGGAAAGGAGGCCTGTGAAAATCCAGGCAGCCAAGGGAGGGTGGCCACGGACAGCTGTCCCCATTCCACCCTTCCTGCTGCTCCTGACATCACCACTGCCCCCTGCAGCCTACGTTGGCAATGCTGACATGATCCAGCCGGAACTGACACCTCTGCAGCCCAGCCTGGATGACTTTATGGAGACCTCAGGTGGGGCACGCCCCTCCCCTGGAGTGGAAGGGCAGGGTCAGTGCAGGAGAGCCCCGGGTTGACCTCAGGCTAGTTCTATGCCCCTCTGGGAGGGCAGATGGTCTGAGTGACTTCTGAGGGATTTTCCTGGTGTCCCTTTGTCTGGCCTTGGGGTGAAGCTGGTGTGGCCTTAGGTGAGAGCAGGGCCAGACCTGGGTAGGGATCAGGGGACCAGGGTCATTGAAGCTTCAGATTCTGGGAGCTGCCAGGAAAGCAGTGGATGCTGGGACTCTCTCAGGGGAGAGAGGGACTGTGATTTGTTTGAATCGATTTATTTACATAATTCATTAAAAAACTATTTATTAAAGAACATTTCAAGCACACAGAGAGTTCAATAAATCCTCATGTAACTATCACTGATTTCAACATTTATTAAATCTTGGTCAGTCTTATTTTATCTAGACCTCACCCACTTCTCTCCTCCTATGTTATTTTGAAGAAAATCTCAGGAATTATATCTGGTAAAGCATTTTTTTTTAAGTTGTATGTTTCCCTGTCCCCCCTCTGATCCCCAGGGCCACCAGGTCACAAGAGTATGTCCTTCCAGAGATGCTCATGTCTATATAAAATAAGCACACACAATAGACTCTTCCTCACATTGCTTTTCTTCACTTAGCAATAGATCCTGGAGACTGCCCCTGACATTCAGACATTTAGGGGCCTTCATAGCCATTTAGTGATCAGGTAGACATTGGGTCTCAGCCAAGGCCTAGGGGGCAGAAAGGGCACTACTGTGATAAAGGCTTAGCTTCGGTGACCCCCTTCACTCCTTCCCCACAGGGTCCCGGGCCTATCAGTCAAGAGGTGGAGGCCTATAGGGCGGGGACTAGGGAATGAGGAACCACCCCCACCCCTGCCTCATCTCTGGACAGGGGTGGGGGCTGAGGGGGCAGAAGTGTTGATGGCAGTGCCCTGGGAGCAGACCAGCCTGGGCGGGCAGCCACCCTGTCTGGGCACACAGACCCCTGCCACAGGTAGGTGCTCAACTGCCCCCACCCCGGGATCTGGGCAAAACCTGGGGCCAGGAAGTGACTTCTCTCAGCCTAGGGTGGCTACTGGGGTGGGGATGGGGGGCAAGTATGGGCAGCCTATGGTAAGGGATGTCATGCAGAAGAGGTGGCTATGTGGCCCCCTCTAGTGCTCTGTACACTTGGAAGGCAAGGAGCACTGGGGTTACCGTGGCTGCAACTGTGATTGTCCCCAAGAGCTCCTCCCTTGAAAGGAAACCCATGAGGGGGCTGGTGAGGGGCAGGTTCAGTGACGGTAAGGGGCTTGGTGAGGTGTGCTCAGAGAAGGAAAGGGAGCTTGGATGAGAGAGGGGCTCAGAGAGAGGATGGTAGGTCAGTGGAGGGAACCGAGGCTAGGGAGGGACTCAGTGGGTGGCTAGGGCTAGCAAGCAGCTTCTCTCGAGGCTGGGTGGGGACATGCCCACAATCTCAGATAAGGGGGTGGTGGTGACTCAGTGATGAGTTGGGCTCGCAGCTCCATGAGGCCTGCCAAGCCCTGTGGAGACAGCAACAGCATGGCACAGGGGCTGCTCTGTGGCCCTCAGCATCCTGGGGCCAGGCCCAGGACAAGGCTTGTTCTAGAGCCCAGGCTTCAAGGGGTGTAGCGAGGAGACCTATGGGCCCTGGGGGCTGGGGAATGGAGGACCAGTGATTGCTCACCCTCTGCCACCCAGTCGTTCATTGAAAGGAGGCAGCAGGACAGTAAGAATATCTCTTATGGCTATGTGGCCAAGAAACACACACACACACACACACACACACACACACACACACGGGCACAGGGCACAGGGCACAGGGCAGATATGCACACATCAAGCACCTTACATCAGGGCAGGTACACAGAGACTTACAGCTACAGACAATGGGATAGACAGGAAGGGAGACAGATGCTGCCTGAGACCATGCACTGATTTGCGGAGCCAGCTGCCCTGTCACATATGAGTCCCAGAGTCCCAAGAGATGTACACACAGGTTTGATGCCCATCAGGCTCAAGGTTTGGTGTGATCTTCTCTGTCTCATTCCTGGGTCTCCTTTAAGGGGGCCTTCGGGGGAGAGGCCTTACTAGCTCCCTTGGCTGGGGGGCTGGGGCCCACCCAAGGCCAGTGGGGTCGGGTCTGACCAGACAAGGAGGCCTTGGGAGCTGGTGCAGACTGAAAGCTGACCAGGGTCAGAGAAAGGTGCCCGGAAGGGAGCGGGTGGGCAGGCGGCACCCATGCCCGGGATGTGGTTAGGCCACAGGCAGCTGCTTCCCAAAACCAGAATAGCCTGGGGCTTACACAATCCGCACCTCAAACAATCTGACTGCCCCCCACCCCCAGTTCTTCCCGGCTTTCCAGAACCCCTCACTCCAGCCCCCTCTCTGAGCCTATCCTCTGACCCCTGCTATCACCCCCTTAGCTCCTTCACCCCACTCCTGGATTCTACTATTGAGGTCCCATCTGTTGACCTTCCAGCAAACATTGTCCCAGACACACTGACCTTCTGACCCCTCTTACCCCGAACTCACCTCTTGAACTTGAGTCACTCTGGGGCTCCTCCCTTGGACCTCGCCCCTTCCCCTCCCTGACATACTCTGTTACCCTCCCCCACTTCAAGTTCCCCAGCAGGAGTGGTAACAGAAGCAGACAAAGGGGGAGGCCTAGCCCTGGGGATGAGAAAGGGGGCCTCATGAGCCAAGTGTGGTGCTTTGTTGGAGGGCTACTTCTGAGGTCTTGCTTACAACCCTACACAGTCCCCTGCTGTCTCCCACTCAGGCCCATCCCACCCGGGCCTATGTTGCTGCTTCCCCTGAGTGAGACAGAAACTCTCACAGTTTCACAATCTCCTGTGGAAGCCCCCCCTTCCCCCCTGTCCTAGCCCAGCCTGAGGACAGGGCACGAGGCCCGCTCTCCTCCCACAGCTTCCAGCTGCCACGGCCTTAGCCCTAACTGCTGCCACCCTGTGTGTCTGAATTACAGATTTCTTCACCAACTACCGCCCTCCTCAGACAGCCACGCCTTCAAACTTCCTGGAGCCCCCCAGCTTCAGTCCCATGGCTGACTCCCTTTTCAGCAGTGGGATCCTGGGCTCAGAGGTGCCCGCCTCCTCGGGCATGACCCACCTCTCAGGGCATAACCACCAGCAGGTGAGTTTAACCCACCCCACCCAGTCCTACCTAGCTCACCTGCCCATGTCCAGGAGATATTCTGGGTACCTTCTGAGGGCTCAGTCCTGTGCTTGTTTGGTCCACTGGGTGAGACTGGAGGGGAGAAAGATCCTGGGAGGGTGCAGTTCAGCTGGAGAGGAAAGCTCCTCATGAAGCAGAACTGACAAGATGGCTGGGGGGAGTCGGGCTAAGGGCAGGAGGAGCATGGAGCAGGCACCACCAAGGGCCGGGTTGCTATGGAAGGCTTCCAGGAGTGCGGGCAGTTCTGGGCCTTAGTGTACAATTCGGGTTTGGACAGAAGAGACCAGTAGAGGGCAAGTCAGATGGGAGGAGAAGCTCAAATGAGTGCCTGGAGGCCGAAAACTGAACATGTGTGTCTAGGAAACAGTGACTACCATTTTGGCTCAAGAACTCCCAGACCCAATTTGGATGTTGTCTCCCTGCTGCTTGGTTAGATGCCTTTCCCTCCATCATCAGACTTTTCAGGCACTGTAGTAGTTATTAGTGAGGGGTCTCTCTCCTGGAATAGACAGTGAGCTCCTTGCTGGAAGAACTATGTTTTGCTCACCGCTGCATCTTCCATACCTACCACTGTTCAAGCACATGAACAGCACTAGGTAAATGACTGCCCAATGATTGAGCAAGTGAGTGAATGAATGAGTGTATGGATGGATGGGTGTGTTGGTGAATGGATAAAGGGGTTGCAGATGGGGCTAGATACTTAAATGAATGGTGTATATATAGGTAGGTGAGTGGTTGGTTGGATGGATGGAGGTATAGATGAAAGAATAGTTTGGTGGATCAATGAATGGGCTAGTGGGTGGATAAGTGGCTAGTCAATGTATGGTGGATGAATGAAGGAAGCATAGATGGTTGGATGGATTGGTGAATAGGTTAGTACCTGGTGGGCTGGTAAAAAGATGAACTAACTCATAGATGATAGAATAAATAGGTAGGTGGATGGATGGATGGAAGAATGGATGCATAAATTAGTTGGTAAATGAATGAAAGGTCAGGAAGATTGATGCCTAATTTATGCATAAATGTGTTCCACTCCCTACCCTCATTAGATTATAATTTCCCTGCTGTGTGGATTAAAGGGCAGGGATCATTTCTCTTATCTCTCCCAGTGCCCAGTCCAGAGCCAGGGCAGGAGGCTGCCTGGGTGGCTATAAAGGCCAGCTTTCTCCCCTGCTCTCTGTCTGTCCCCCCAACCAGGCTCGGAGAAGCTGCCCTGGCTCCCTGGACTCCAGTGTCTTCCTGAGTTCTGACTTCCTCCTTTCTGAAGACCCCAAGCCTAAACTCCCTCCCTGTCCCACACCCCCACCCCTCCTCCAATACCCTGCCCCTGCCAAAGGGCCTGGCCTGGAGCCCTGTCCGCTACCCTTCTTCCCTTCCATGGCTCCACCCCCTGCTGTGCTGCAAGAAGAGCCTCTCTTCTCTCCCAGATTCTCCTTCCCAGCAGTCCCTCCTGCGTCAGGAGGGTCCCCACTGCCTGCTCCCACAACCTTCCCACCTACGCCACAGTCTGGCACAAGCTCTGCCCCCACCCACTTCCCCATGGACCTTCTATCCTCGGGGTATCCAGAACCCCCATTTGGGCCTCACTTCACAAAGCCCCAAGGGTTGCAGCCCAGAGGCAAGCCCCCTACCCCATCCCCTAGGGAGCGGAAACCCAGCCCTCGGACCTTGGCCCCTGCCATTGCTGGGGGCAACAATTCCTGCCTCACACAGCTCCTCACAGCAGGTGAGATAGAAGGGGCAGGGTTGACAGAGGGTGAGATGGGAACCAAATGTGGAAGCGGGGAGCTTATGGGTTCAGAGGGTAAAGGTTAAGGGGCAGACTCAGCTGGGGGGAGAGGGTGGTGAGGAATTAAGGACATGAACCCTGAACCCGAAAGGGGTGTGGGCTATTAGGAGTGGCGGGATGGGGTCTTAGGAGATAACCCCGAGAGAACCGTCACAGTCTGCTTGTACACAGCCAAGCCTGAGCAAGCCCTGGAGCCACCTCTTGTGTCCAACACCCTCCTGCGGCCCCCAAAATCCCGGGTAAGATGGCAGACTCTGGGAGTGGAGGGGAGCCTCAGAGCTTCACCCCAACTCTCCATCCTTCTCCACCTGAGAGCTTCACCCCAACTCTCCACCCTTCTCTTCAGGCGACGGTCCCTGAATTCCCCTGCACCTTCCTTCCCCCGACTCCGGCCCCCACACCACCCCGGCCACCTCTGGGCCCGGCCACACTGGCCCCTCCCAGGCCCTTGATTGTCCCCAAAGTAGAGCGGCTGTCACCCCCAGCACCCAGCGGTAAAGAGGGGTTGCAGGGATTGAAGGACTCTAGGGGTTGGAGGGAGGGGAAGGAAAAAGGGGGGACTATATCTGGGTCCAGGACAAGAGGGACAGGTCAATGGGACCTTCTTTCCTGTGTTGGTCTGTCTGTGGGTCTGTCTGTCTCTGCCACAGGTGGTGAGCGGCGGCTGTCTGGGGAGCTTAACTCCATGCTAGGCCCAGGGACTATGAGTGTCCGAGTCTCTCCGCCTCAGTCCATTCTAAGCCGGGGTCGTCCAGACAAGGTGGCACTATCCCCTCACCCTAAGATCTCTTTGCTACCCTACGCCCTCCCACACTCCTTCCTAGGCTCACCCCACTTTCTGCCCCCCCCCCCCCCCCCGCCAAGACTGAAAACCGGCGCATCACACACATATCTGCGGAGCAGAAGCGGCGCTTCAATATCAAGTTGGGGTTTGACACCCTGCATGGGCTGGTGAGCACACTGAACACCCAGCCCAGCCTCAAGGTGAGCCCCCAACCTAGGCTGGTACCCCCTCTTCATGAACTCCCTACATAAGACCAAATCTCAGGACCCTCCAGATACCCGGTTGTCTCCTCCCGCCTCCCTAGGGCCTGAGTGGGTCCCAGCACCTGACCCCACACTGGTGATGCCCACAGGTGAGCAAAGCAACGACACTGCAGAAGACAGCCGAGTACATCACCATGCTGCAGCAGGAGCGGGCGGCCTTGCAGGAGGAGGCCCAGCAGCTACGGGACCAGATTGAGGAGCTCAATGCTGCCATTAAGTAAGCAGAAACCTGAAGGTGCTGGGGCAAGGGGGGCCAGTTACCTGAATCTCAACCTCTGACCCTCTCCATGCCCCCAGCCTATGCCAGCAACAGCTGCCGGCCACTGGGGTGCCCATCACACACCAGCGTTTTGACCAGATGCGAGACATGTTTGATGACTATGTCCGGGCCCGCACACTGCACAACTGGAAGTTCTGGGTAGTATCCTCACTTTGCCAGTGGCTGGGTGAATGCTGCAGCCAGACCAGGTTGTGCCTGGCTGCAGGCTCAGCTTCACAGGCCAGGCAGGGTCTCAGAGCTGCTTCCAGGAGAAGAGACTCCAGTTCCAACCCTTCCTTCCAGGCCTTGGCATCTTGGCGAGCAGGATTGCCCAGTGATGGGCTGGGAGCAGAGGGAGGAGCCCCTGGGTGGGGTGGCTGTAGCCCTGCCTACAGAAAGTCCCAAGGGAAGTTTGGGAGAATCTAAACTCTGAGTGGCATGAGCAGGCTGGACCCTAGGCAAGACAAGGAATTGCTTACCCCCTACCTAATCAAGCTCTTGACTGAGCCAGGGCAGGAAGCCTGGGAATGTGGGATAGTCCAGCCCAGAAGAAGGGCCATGGTGGAGCTGAGGCAATTAGAAGGGAAGGCCTTGGCAGGATGAGAGGGCGGCTGCAGTGGAGGTCCTTGGGGTTCAAGGCTTCACTGTCACCAGGCCTTTCCCCTGGTTTGGGCCAGATGTCAGGACTACATGTGAAGTGGGGGAGGATACTGGCTGGACAACAGGCCTGTTCCTTGACCTGGGCCAGTTCAGCATCCTCATCCGGCCTCTGTTTGAGTCCTTCAACGGGATGGTGTCCACGGCAAGCTTGCAGAGCCTCCGTCAGACCTCGTTGGCCTGGCTGGACCAGTACTGCTCCCTGCCTGCTCTCCGGCCAAGTACGTGAGCCACCTACCTGCCCAGTGGGATGTCCAGGCCTCAAGGCAGAGGATTCCACTCTGCTCAGACCCCAGGTGCAGCCTGCCTTCAAAGCCCTAGGGTTTTAGCCATCCCACCATGCTTTCTGGATGGTTCCCCAGCTACCAAGATACTACAGACAGTCTAGCCAACCAGCATCTTCCCCTACCCCATTGTCTTCAGCATCCAAGGGTAGGGCCCTAACCACAGGAGGCGTCTTTCTCTTTCCCCAGCTGTCCTGAACTCTCTCCGCCAGCTGAGCACATCTACTAGTATCCTGACGGACCCAGGCTGTATACCTGAGCAAGCCACACGGGCAGTCACAGAGGGCAAACCATTATAGTGCTGACCAGACCCTGCCAGTCACTCAGCTGCCCTGGGGACTACTTTCCTTGGACGTGGGCTCCAGACAACAGCTTCTGGGCACTCCCTTCCTGCCCCAGACCCTGGTTGTCCCCTTTCCTGAGAATTAAGCAGACCCCTAGCCTCTTCCCACCTCCTGGAAGTCAGAAAACACTGAGTTCCAGTGTCTGCTCTGCCAGTAACTACACTGTGACATAGGGGACTCATACTTCATCTTTGGACCTCCATTTTCCAGTCTGCAAATTGGGGGTGAGGAAGGTTCAACCAGATGATGATCCCAAGACCTTAGCATCTGTGACACTTGGGGCCTAAACTGGCAACTCAAGGAACTTGAAGGAGAGAATGGGAAGATCCTATTCCTCTGTCACTCCCACCTGCTCCCCAACATGTAGAGCACATGCCTCTTTTTGAGCAGAGAAGCAGAAAAGGGGGTTCTCTCTGTTCCTTCACTGGTAACCTGGGGGCGCTGCAGGATAGCATCCCTGGGTGGATAAAGCCTAGAAGTTCTGGTCCCAGCAGGGGTGGTGGCCAAACCAAGGCAGGCACTGTGTGTGTGTGTGTGTGTGTGTGTGTGTGTGTGTGTGTGTGGTAGAGAATTCTTGACCAATAAAAACAAACTGTCAGGGATGGTCAGCGTATCTTGCTCTGGAATGGAGAGTGGAGGTGGCTTCTGAGCTGGAGAGCCACTGGAGGGCTATGACTAGAGGTGGGACAAGATTCGATATTAACTTCTTCTGAACAGGATTCCTCTGAGTGCCAAGTTGAGAATAGGCCACCATGGGGCAATGGTGAAAGTAAGGCAGCCGGATTTAGGCTGTTGCTGTCATCCAGGCGGGAGATAACACTCATCTCGGAAATCCTCCCACCATGGCCAGGAGAGGGTTCATAGAGGCTCACTACTTTCCAAGGTGGAAGAGGGCAGAGCTGGGATCCAGGAGTGGAAGTGACAGGGCCATCCATCAAAACCATCCAGAAGGAGAATGTGCTGCTGCAGAGAGCAGTGTCGTCCCCACTGTGCAAGATGTGCAAGCAGACCGGATGGCCATTTGGCTGGGGATGTCTTAGAAGGAACTGACACTTCAGATGGAAGTTGGCGTATTTTACCCCAATACTTCATTGATCCTTTCATTGATCCATTGAACAAACATTCCTGAGGGCCTGCTGTGAAGCAGGCGATGTCGTGGCTCTCTGGATTCTGTTTACTGCTGTACTCCTCTCATGGAGCTGACCATTCAGGCCTGGCAAGTTTGAATCCTCTCACATCTCAGAACTTCTGGAGGCATTTGCAGGATATAAACACAGTCTTCCATGGGCTTTGCCCTTCTCATTCATATAGAATAATAACAATAACTGCATACCTACCCAGTGTTTACTACATGCCAAGCTAGTCTAAGGGCTTTATCCCTACTCAGTTAATTCCTACCATACCCACCTCTACAGTCCTATTGTGAGGATTTGAGAGTAAATATAAGCCCTGATGGAGTACCAGGTAGCTCAGTTGGTTAGAGCGTCGTCCCAAAATACCAAGGTTGCAGGTTCTATCCCCAGTCAGGGCACATAGAAGAATCAACCAATGAATGCATAAATAAGTGGAAAAACAAATTTCTTTATCTCTACCTCTCTTTCTCTCCCTCCCCCGCCCCCCCCCTCTCTCTCTCTCTCTCTCTCTCTCTCTCTCTCTCTCTCTCTCTCTCTCTCGCTCTTTCTCTTTCCCTCTCAGAGCAATTTTTAAAAAGAGTAAATATATATAAAGCACAACAGTGCCTGGCAAAGAACACTACATAAGAGTTATCATAATATCCCCATTTCACAGATGAAAACTTGAGGCACAGAGAGGTTAACTAGCCCCAGGTTGCATGCTTAATGAGGTGCCCACTCAGACTGACATCTCTGCCTTTAGACACTTCTCTTTACTGTGCAGTGACAGGTGCACACAAACTTAAAGTGCTATTTGCTGCTGCAGGCCATGACTCGATGTGGCTCTTTGAAAGGTAAAATCCTGGCAGTTTGTGCTCTGCTGTTTTTCACCCCCCAGGAAGATTCTCATAAGACATCCCCTTGACTCTGTGTCCTTCTCTAGATGCCACCGTCCAGTGAAGGAGTTGTCTTGCTCTCCCTCTTCCCTCCCACCTACCCCCAGCTGCCTGCTTGGCTCCTCCCACCTTCCAGCCTAGCCATACCCCAGGACTGATTCTTTCACTGAAGTCCCTTGACTCCTTCATTGCCAAATCCAACAACCACTTTGCGTGCTCTTGTCTTTCCCCCAGCCCTCAGACCATCTTCTTCAACCACTCTGCTTTCGAATCCCGAATTCCTGGCAGGCTTTCCTTCCACCTTCCTGACAGGGCCTTCCTGCTGTGGGAGCCTCCTCCTCCACCAGTCCCTTTCCCTGGCTTGCTTCCCTCTCACTATGGCAAGTCCCAGGCAATCCCATCCCCTCCACCCCTCTCCTGAGGACCTACTCTGTGTCTATCTTGCTGGGCCCCCGGAGCTACACAACCACATATCCAACTGCCACCCTGACCCCTCCCTCTGAATGTTCCACAGCTTCCTTAACCTTGAAGGGGTCAAAACAGAACTCATCATTCCTAAGATTGTACCCCAAGTCTTCCCCCTCAAACCTGGTCCTCTCCATGTACTCCATCCTCAGGAAAGGTGCCACCATTCAGACACTTGTATAAGCTGCAAACAGCCATTTCTGGCTCCTCCCCACACCCCACTACTCTATAGTATCTGTTACAGAGGCCTGGCCAGTCGACCTTGTAAGCATTCATCTCCACAGTCACTGCCCTGACCCAACAGAACATTGTCTTTGCATGAGCCTCCTGTGTCCTTACAGCTGCTCTTCAAACTTAAATGTGCATTTAAATAATTTGTTTTCGGGGCCGGGCGGGGGGTTGGGGGGGATTTAAAAAATCATGACCAAGCCCAGTCTGGATCAATTAAATCAAAGAGGCTTTGAGCTGCAAATTATATATGTCTGGGGCCCAAGTTAGTTTAAGTCTGATTCAGAGACTTTAATGTGTATCAGAAATCACTTAGTGGGCATGTTAAATACAGATTGCCAGACCCCCACCTCCAAAGTTTCTGAGTCAGGAAATTTGGGATGAAGTCTAAGAATTTGCATTTCTTTTTTTTGATATATTTTTATTGATTTCAGAGAAGAAGGGAGAGGGAGAGATAGAAACATCAATGATGAGAGAAAATCATTGACTGGCTACCTTCTGCATGCTCCTTACTGGGGATCGAGCCTGCAACCCCATGCCCTTGACTGGAATCAAACCCGGGACTCTTCAGTCCTCAGGCCGACACTCTATCCACTGAGCCAAGTGGCTAGGGCAGAATTTGCATTTCTAATGACGCTGGGTCCAGGGCTCAAACTTTGAAAACCATTAATTAAACAATGATGAAATTTAGCGTTCCACCTAACACAGGCCAGAGGTAGGGAAGACTCCAGTCAATGCAAGGTGGATCTTCAATTGCAAATTGAAGTTATATTTCCATTGCTTCGTTGGCTCTGACTTCCCTCCAATGATGCCAGGTTTTTGAACAGATGTTCAAGGTGCTTTGTGACTGGGCCCTGCTACCCCTGCAGCCTCATTTCTCTCCACAGTCTCCTTCCCTTCACATCCCAAAGAGTCTTTAATCTCCAGTGGTTCTTGGGATGCGTCATTCCAATTTGCCTTTACCAGCAAGACCTGATCAGCCCATGAGGGAGGCAGGCCTAAACTTTTAACAAATATTTCTCAAAGTTGACATACAATATTACATTAGTTTCAGGTGTATAATCCAGTGATTAACATTATGTAACTTACTAAGTAATAATCCCGATAAATCTAATAACCACCTGACACCATACATAGTTATTACAATATTATTGACTATACTAGAGGCCCGGTGCAGGGATTCATGCACAGGTGGGGTCTGGCTATTCCGCCCCCATCGGGGCCAATCGGGGCCTGGTCAGCTGGAGGGGGGCGGGGGGGGGGGGCGCGGTGCGCGTCATAGTGACCCGTCATTCTGGTGGCTTGGCTTTTATATATATATAGATTCCCTCTGCTGTACTTTGCCATCCCTGTGACTGTTCCATAATTACCAATTTGTACTTAATTCCTGCACCTTTTTCACCCATCTCTCTAACCCCCTCCCGTCTTTTGAAAACCCACTCCCCCAACCCTCTTCCTCTCAGATGCTGTGTCTGAGTCTGTTTTGATTTTTTGGTTTTGTACTTTAGATTTTACATATCAGTGAAATCATATGGTATTTGTCTTTCTCTGAGCATAATACCCTCTAGGCCCATCCATGCTGTCACAAATGGTAAGATTTCATTCCTTTTTTATGGCTAAGTAATATCCATTGTATAAATATACCACAGCTTTTTTATCCACTCATCTATTGATGGGCACTTGGGTTGCTTCCATAGCCTGGCTATTGCAAATAATGCTGCAATGAACATAGAGATGCATATATTCTTTTGAATTAGTGCTTTGGGTTTCTTTGGGTAAATCCCCAAAAATGGAATGGCTGGTTCATATAGAGGCCTAGACTTTTCTGTCACCCTGAACATACCCCTTCTTACTGCATCCTTTCTCTGATCCCATCTGCAACACTGACCCAGAGAGGCTGTCATAGTCACTGCCTTCTGTACAGGAATCAGTTCTTCCTCCACACCTTTGCTCATGCCTTGTTTCCCACCTAGAATTCCCTCCTATTCTCTGCTTCACCTGTAAATATGCCCACCTCTAAAGGTATAGCCATGTCTCAGTGCCCCTCAAAATCCATTGGCAGATCTCCCTCCTGATCTGCCCAGCTTTGCCAAATCCTTCTGCATGTTGGCCTTGACTTCTAAGTGGTCTTGAGGATAAGACCTTACTTAACCACATCCCAGTGGTGTGTGAGAGGAGTGTGAATTAGGAGTATAGCAGACCCAAGTTTGACTCTGGACTCTATCCCTGGTTTCTTTCTTTGACCTTGGGTAAGTTACTTGACCCGAGCTTATTTTTTTTCACCTGTTTAAGGTTATTTCATAGCATCTTAAAGTTCTCTATAAAGACAACTAAGCCCTGGCCGGTGCAACAGAAGGGTTTGGCTTTGATTCCAGGTCATGGGTACATACCTGGGTTGCAAGTTGGATCCCACCCCCAGTCAGGCACCTACCTGTGGGAGGCAACCAATCAATGTGTCTCTCTCACAGTGGATGTTTCTCTCTTTCTCTTCTCTCTCTCTCTTTCCTCCCCTTCCCCTCTCTTCCACTCTCTCTAAAAATCAATGGAAAAATATCCTCACTCCTCAGGTGACAATAAAAAATAAAATAAATAAAAATTTAAAAAACTGAACTTGTGATGTGAAAGAATTTTGTATCCTTGACTGAGCTGTACACAGCTTAGCCTTACTCTTTCTTCTCTCTGTCCTCCACATCAACAGATTGGAGTCATAGATCTGCATGTGTATCCAGGTTCACTCTTCACCTGTGTGACCTTTGAAAAGTCACTTAATAAGCACCTTCTAGAGCATCAGTCTCCTAACCCGTAGGATGGGAATATGAAAAGATTAAATGAAATGCCAAGTTCCGGGATCAATCAATGTCACATGCAAATTGCATGATGAATGAAATTCTTCTTAAGTACAGCTTTGTCTCTAGGTAGTGGAGAAAGTAGTCCTTGGCTGGGCCTATAGTTCCAAAAAGCAAATTAGGAGGAAAAGCCCCAGGATGCTCTGAACACCTGCTCTAGCCCTCCCTACCCCACTGTCCACAGCTCAGTCAATGCCATCACACACACACACACACACACACACACACACACACACACACACACACGACAAAAGGGAAGGAAATGAGGCTGCTCCATTTGCTCTCTGGCTAGATCTGCTTCCTCACCAAGGCTGTGGGTGTGTCTCTCTGTCATTTAGTCTCTGCAGCAGCCTCTCTCCTCAGGGGGACTTTCTAAAGACCAGAGTCTACACTGTCAGGAGAGGCTCCCAGGTGGGCATGGAAATGTTTGAATCTAGAATCTCTGACCATAATACTTCAAGTTGCTATGGGTTTCAGGGCTGGGAGGCCCACAGGGCATGTCTGTTCTGGAACTATTCCCTCTCCAACCAAGCATCTTAAATTCTGTTTAGTTTTTCAGAATATCTTCCTTTTTTGTGAAATCTGAATAAGTTCTATAGATTGTATCAATGCCACTTTCCTGGTTTTGATATTACACTATAGTTATGGAAGATGCTACCATTGGGGAAAACTGGGTAAAGGGTACATGAAAACTTCCTGTTCATCATTTTCATCTCCTTGTGAATTTTAATTGTTTCAAAATAAGAAATGTCTTGCCCTGGCTAGGTGGCTGTTTGTTGGAGCGCTGTCCCATGCACCAAAAGATTGCAGGTTTGATCCTGCTCAGGGTTGGTACAAGGAGGCGACCGATCAATCTCTCTCTTTCTCTCTAAAAAATCAATTTAAAAAATACACATATTCTTGGGTGAGAATTAAAAAAAAAAAATGTCTTGTTTAAAATTTTTTCAAATTCCTCTCCACTCTCCAGGCTGCCCTTAAGTCTAGGCCCTTATCATCCCCCTCTTGGATCCTAGCAAACACCTGCTGGTTTCCCTTCAGTCTTTGGTCTTGGCACTCACTGGTCCATCCAGAAAATTTTGAAGACAACAATTTTGCCCTCTTCTCCCTGTAATAACCAGTGGAGGTTCATCTCTGCTTGTTGGCTTGAGCTGGTTGGCCCTCAAAGCCCTCTAGACGTTTCCAGTCTTACTAGCTACCTTTTTAAAAATACATTTTTTATTGATTTCAAAGAGGAAAGGTGAGGGAGAGATAGCAACATCAATGATGAGAGAGAATCATTGATTGGCTGCCTCCTGCACGCCCCCACAACTGGGCATGTGCGGTTGACCAGAATTGAACTCAGGACCTTTCAGTCTGAAGGCCGAGGCTCTATCCACTGAGCCAAACTGGCTAGGGCTTACCTGATACTTTTTATTTTGCTCATGCCCTGCCTCCCCCACAGCATCCCTCCTTCTCAGGTCTTCGCGGAGGCTGTCCCATACTCCAATTCCAGGACTACTCTACCCCTTCTCCATTAATAGTAAAAGCCTATCTGAATTTCCCTTGATGCTAAGACTCCTCCCCCTCTCCCCCAAAACTCCCAGGCCCCGCCCCTTGGGACACTCCAACGACCAGGTCCCGCCCCTCGGGACGCTCCAATGGTCAGGCCCCGCCAACTGTCAGGCCCGCCCCGCGTGCGTGCGCGGCCCTGCGGATACGTGCTGGCGCCCGCGTGGCCTGAGGCTGAGGTGGCATCCCTCTGGCCAACATGGAACTGCCACAAATGCCGGAGCTGATGGGAGTGTCGCTCTTGCTCGGGCTGCTGGCCCTCATGGCGACGGCGGCCGTAGCGCGGGGGTGGCTACGCTCAGAGGAGGAGACAAGCGGCCGGCCTGCGGGTTAGTGGGGCCGGGGCGGGCAGGGGCAGCCTGCGGCGAATTCGCTTCCAACTTCCCAGTGGTCCGACCTCCGGTCAAGGCTCGAGGGGGTGCCGGCTCCCCCTGGGCCTCAGTTTCTCCTCTTGTGGAATGAGCTTAGCTTCCCGACCAGACATGCCGCCTGGCCCGGCTGGTCGCGCCCCTTCGGAAAGACTAGTTAGAACCTGGGCCCCACGCTGCCGCTTGCTCGGTGGCCGAGGCCAAGCCACTTTGCCTTTTGAGTCTCAGCTTGCTCCCAAGGTTGCTGCGATATCGCTTCTGAACCCCCAAGCGCTCTACTTGTTCGTTATTTTATGAAAATGGGGGCGGGGGAGGGGGAGAGAGGGAAGGGGAGGGATGGACCGACATTCATTGTATGCACCCTGACCAGTTCCCTGATTTATTGTGTACCTACTATCTCAGTAGGCTTTGGGGTCTTTTCCTTAGGGAGTCCACTATGGGGTAATGGAGAAGAACATCTAAAAATGTAAGAGAAAAATATAGTGTAATAGGTTTCCTAGAAGAGGTTAGTACTAGACACTGGAAACCCAGTGGTGGGAGTGGTCAACCCTACTTTTTTATTTATATATTTTTGGTGGGGGAATGTCAAGGAACTCTTCGCTGAGAGCAGGGAACACAAGATATGTGGTCTTAAGGCAAGCTTGTCGAACTCAAAGGCTAACATGGGCCGAATAAGGTTTAAGTTTATGTGAGCCACAAAAAACAAAAGCTTCAATTTTCATAGAAACACTAGAGGCCCAGTGCATGAAATTCGTGCATGGGGGAGAGGAGTCCCTCAGCCCAACCTGCACGCTCTCCAGTCCAGGAGCTGTCAGGGGATGTCCTACTGACAGCTTAGGCCCACTCCCTGTGGTTCTCTGCTGTCTGCGGGGCCTGGGGACTTTGCCGCCACCGTGCAGACAAAGCCCCCAGCAGAAGGGCTGAAAGGACTAGGGGATTCCAGCGGGGCTGAGGGGACTGGGCATCGCCATCTTTGTGACAGTGTGATGGTCAATTTGCATATTCCCTCTTTATTAGATAGGATAGGTTTATTTCAATAGAGACATGCTGAATACAAAGGACTGAAATAAATGAGTAATCTAATCATTAACATAAAATAATAGAATCTATAATAATAAAAGCATAATATGCTAATTAGACTGGCCAGCCCAACGTCCTTGCAGATGAAGCTGGGGCTGCAAGGGCCAAGCCCCTTGCATGAATTTTGTGCATCAGGCCTCTAGTATTTTAATAAAAATTACTATTTTTTAAAAATTTCTTTATTGATCAAGGTATTACATATGTGTCCTTATTCCCCCATTACCTCCCACCTCCCATTCATGACTCCACCCCCCTGTTGTCTGTGTCCATTGATTACACTTATATGCATGCATATAAGTCCTTTGGATGATCTCCCCCCTCTTACCCCCACCCTCCCCTACCTTTCCTGAGGTTTGACATTCTGATTGATGTTTTTCTGTCTCTGGATCTATTTTTGTTCATCAGTTTATGTTGTTCATTATATTCCACAAATGAGTGAGATCATGTGATATTTATCTTTCTCTGCCTGGCTTATTTCACTTAGCATAATGCTTTCCATCTCCATCCATGTTGTTGCAAATGGTAAGAACTCCTTTTTTACCACAGCGTAGTATTCCATTGTGTAGATGTACCACTGTTTTCTAATCCACTCATCTGCTGATGGGCACTTAGGCTGTTTCCAGAACTTAGCTATGGTGAATTGTGCTGCTATGAACATAGGGGTGCATATATCCTTTCTGATTCGTGTTTCTACTTTCTTGGGATATATTCCTAGAAGTGGGATCACTGGGTCAAATAGGAGTTCCATTTTTAGTTTTTTGAGGAAACTCCATACTGTTCTCCACAGTGGCTGCACCAGTCTGCATTCCCACCAGCAGTGCACGAGGGTTCCTTTTTCTGCGCATCCTGGCCAGCACTTGTCATTTGTTGATAATAGCCATTCTGACAGGTGTGAGATGGTACCGCATTGTTGTTTTGATTTGCATCTCTCTAATAATTAGTGACTTTGAGCAGGTTTTCATATGTTTCTTGGCCTTCCTTCTGTCTTATTTCGAAAAGTGTCTATTTAGATCAGTTGCCCGTTTTTTGATTGGGTTGTTTATCTTCTTTTTGTTAAGCTGCATGAGTCCCCTGTAAATGTTGGAGATTAAACCCTTATCGTTGATATCATTGGCAAATGTGTTCTCCCATGCAGTGGGCTTTCTTGTTGTTTTATTGATGGTCTCCTTTGCTGTGCAAAAGCTTTTTATTTTTATGTAGTCCCATTTATTTTCTCTTTAGTTTCCATTGCCCTAGGAGCAGTATCAGTCAAGAAATTGCTTTGGCATATGTCAGAGATTTTTCTGGCTGTGGATTCCTCTAGTATTTTTATGGTTTCTTGTTGGATGTTTAAGTCCTTGATCCATTTTGAATTTATTTTTGTGTATGGTGTAACTTGATGGTCTAGTTTCATTTTTTTTGCATGTATCTGTCCAATTTTCCCAACACCATTTATTGAAGAGACTGTCTTGACTCCATTTTATGTTCATGCTTCCTTTGTCAAATATTAATTGAGCAGAGTGATTTGGGTCGATTTCTGGGTTCTCTATTCTGTTCCATTGATCTATATGTCTGTTCTTGTGCCAGTACCAGGCAGTTTTGAGAACAGTGGCTTTGTAATACAACTTGAAATCTGGTATTGAGATCCCACCTACTTTGTTCTTCTTTCTCAGGATTCCTGTGGCTATTTGCGGTCTTTTTTTATTCCAAATGAATTTTTGAAGAGTTCTTTCTAGGTCTGTGAAATATGCCGTTGGTATTTTAATGGGGAGTGCATTGAATCTATAGTTTGCTTTGGGTAGTATGGACATTTTAATGATGTTGAATCTCCCAATCCATTAACATGGTATGTTCTTCCATCTGTTTACGTCTTCCTCTATCTCTTTTTTCAGTGTCCTGTAGTTTTCCGTGTATAGGTCTTTTACCTCCTTAGTTAAGTTTATTCCTAGGTATCTTAATTTTTTTGGTGCAATAGTAAATGGGATTGCTTTTTTCATCTCTCATTCTGTAAGTTCACTATTGGTGTATAGAAATGCCATAGATTTCTTGGCATTAATTTTGTATCCTGCTACATTGCCGAATTCATTTATTAAGTCTATTAGTTTTTTGATGGAGTCTTTTGGTTTTTTTATGTATAATATCATGTCACCTGCAAATAAGGACAGCTTTACTTCTTTTCCAATTTGGATGCCTTTTATTTCTTCTTCTTGTCTAATTGCAATGGCTAATACTGCCAGTACTATGTCAAACAGGAGTGGTGAGAGTGGGCATCCCTGTCTTGTTCCTGTTCTTAGGGAAAATGGTGTTAGTTTTTGCCCATTGAGTATGATGTTAACTGTGGGTTTATCATATATAGCTCTTATTATGGTAAGGTATGATCCTTCTATTCCCACCTTCTTGAGAGTTTTTGTCAAGAAAGGGTGTTGGATTTTGTCATGCTTTTTCTGCATCAATTGATAAGACTATGTGATTTTTATCTCTCAATTTGTTTATGTGTTGTATCACGTTTATTGATTTGCAGATATTGTACCATCCTTGCATTCCTGGGATAAATCCTACTTGGTCATGGTGTGTGATCTTACTGATGCAGTAGTGCTGGATCCGATTTGCTAGAATTTTGTTGAGGATTTTGGCATCTATGTTCATGAGGGATATTGGCCTGTAATTCTCTTTCATTGTCCTGTCTTTATCTGGTTTTGGTATTAGGGTGATGCTGGCTTCATAGGAGATTGGAAGTGTTCCTTCCTCTTGAATTTTCTGGAATAGTCTGAGGAGGATAGGTTTTAGTTCTTCCTTGAATGTTTGGTAAAACTCCCCTGTGAAGCCTTCTGGCCCCGGGCTTTTGTTTGCTGGAAGCTTTTTGATGACTGCTTCAATTTCTTCCATAGTTATTGCCTATTGAGATGTTTAGATTTTTCCTGATTGAGTTTTGGAAGGTTATATTTTTCTAGGAATATGTCCATTTCTTCCAGGTTGTCCAGTTTGTTGGAATAGAGTTGTTCATAGTATTTTTTTAACAACCCTTTGTATTTCAGTGGGGTCTGTTATTTCACCTCTTTCAGTTCTGATTTTGTTTATTTGGGTCCTCTCTCTTTGCTTCTTGGTGAGCCTGGCTAGAGGTTCATCAATCTTGTTTATCCTTTCAAAGAACCAGCTCTTGGTTTTTTTGATCTTTTGTATTGTTTTTTTTGGTCTCAATGTCGTTTATCTCCACTCTGATGTTTATTATTTCCTTCCTTCTGCTTACACTGGGCTTTTCTTGTTGCTTTCTTTCTAACTCTTTGAGTTGTAGGGTTAGGTAATTTATTACCATTGTTTCTTCTTTTTTGCAGTAGGCTTGTAGAGCTATGAACTTCCCTCTCAAGACTGCTTTCTCTGTGTCCCATAGATTTTGGATTGTGTTTTCATTGTCATTTGTTGCCATGATGTTTTTTATTTCTTCCTTGATCTCTTTGGTAACCCAGTCATTGTTTAATAGCATGCTGTTTAGTCTCCATGTGTTTGATTTTTTTGGATTGTTTTTATTGTAGTTGATTTCCAGTTTTATGCCACTGTGATCTGAGAAGATGCTTGATATGATTTCTATCTTCTTGAATTTGAAGAGACTTTGCCTATGACCCAATATATGGTCTATCTTTGAAAATGACCCTTGTGCACTTGAGAAGAATATATATTCTGTGGCTTTGGGGTGAAATGTTCTGAAGATGTCAATTAATGCCATCAGGTCTAGTGAGTCATTTAGGATTGATGTTTCTTCGCTGATTTTTTGTTTAGAGGATTTGTCCAATGGTGATAGTGGGGTATTAAAGTCTCCTACTATGATTGTATTGCTGTCAATCTCTCCTTTGATATCCTCCAGGAGTTTTTTTTTTTTTAATTTAATAAATCTTTATTGTTCAGATTATTACAATTGTTTCTCCGTTTTCGCCCCATAGCTCCCCTCCACCCGGTTCCCACCCCACCCTCTGCCCTTACCTCCCTCCCACTGTCCTCATCCATAGGTGTACGATTTTTGTCCAGTCTCTTCCTGCACCCCCACACCCCTTTCCCCCTGAGAATTATCAGTCTGCTCCCTATCTGTGCCCCTGATTCTACTATATTCACCAGTTTATTCTGTTCCTCAGATTTTTAATTCACTTGATTTTTAGATTTAGTTGTTGATATGTATTTGTTATTCATAATTTTTATCTTTACTTTTTTTTCTTCTTCTTCTTAAAGAATACCTTTCAGCATTTCATATAATACTGGTTTGGTGATGATGAACTCCTTTAGCTTTTTCTTATCTGTGAAGCTCTTTATCTGACCTTCCATTCTGAATGATAACTTTGCTGGATAGAGTAATCTTGGTTGTAGGTTCTTGCTATTCATCACTTTGAATATTTCTTGCCACTCCCGTCTGGCCTGCATAGTTTCTGTTGAGAAATCAGCTGACAATCGTATGGGTGCTCCCTTGTAGGTAATTAACTGGTTTTGTCTTGCTGCTTTTAATATTCTCTCTTTGTCTTTTGCTCTTGGCATTTTAATTATGATGTGTCTTGGTGTGGTCCTCTTTGGATTCCTTTTGTTTGGGGTTCTGTGCGCTTCCTGGACTTGTAAGTCTATTTCTTTTACCAGGTGGGGGAAGTTTTCGGTCATTATTTCTTCAAATAGGTTTTCAGTATCTTGCTCTCTCTCTTCTTCTGGCACCCCCATAATAATTCTGATGTTGGTACACTTGAAGTTGTCCCAGAGGCTCCTTACACTATCTTCAAGTTTTTGGATTCTTTTTTCTTTTTGCTTTTCCGGTTGAATGTTTTTTGCTTCTTTGTATTTCAACTCTTTGATTTGATTCTTGCGGTCCTCTAGTCTGCTGTTGGGTCTCTGTATAATATTTTTTATTTCAGGCAGTGTATGTTTAATTTCTAGTTGGTCCTTTTTCATATCTGCGAGGGTCTCACTAAATTTATCAGCCTTTTCTAGGATATTCTTGAAAAACCTTATAACCGTGGTTTTGAATTCCATATCCAGTCATTTGTTTTCCTCCATTTCTTTCATTTGTGATCTGTTTCTTTGTCTCCGCATTTTCGCTGCTTCCCTGAGTTGGTAGGGTAGCTTTGTGTGCTAGATTTCCTATATGGCCCAGTGGGTCGGCCTCCCCAGTTAACCTGAGGTGGACACTCTTGGTGCACCCCTTGTGGACTGTGTGTACAGCCTTGTTGTAGTTAAGCCTTGATTGTTGTTGGTATCACTGGGAGAAATTGACCTCCAGGCCAGTTGGCTGTGAGTATCAGCTGTGTCTGCGCTGGGAGAAGTTTGGTGCTGGAGACAGCCTTGCAAATAGGATCAGACTTGCAAAATTGCAAAAGCCTCTGTGCTCAGCTTGGATGGGGCGGAGTCTCAGGGCGGAGCAGACAGTCTTGGCTTACCATCAGCTCTGCCCTTGCGCACGCGGCTCCCATGAGTTTCCGCCTGACCGTCCATATTCCCCCCTTAAGAGCGTGAGTCTCCAGGGGCTCGCCCGGAAGTGGGGTTCAGTGCAGTCGGAACTGGGGTTCAGTGCAGTCAGGAGCTTCCGACTCCCTTCCACTAGGGAAAGTCTGCAGCAACCTCCGCATTCAGTCTTCTCTGCGAGTACTTGCGTGCGTGCCTCCAGACCCCTGCCTGCCGCGGCTCCCCCGAGTCTCTGAGTCTCCGTGTGCCTTTCTCTCTAACTGACAACCCAGTCTCCCCCTGTATGAGCCTGGGTCCACGGGGTTTTGCCCGGAACTGGGGTCAGTGCAGTTGGAACTGGGTTTCGGTATAGTCAGGGACTTCCTTCCCCTTCCCGCCAGAGAAAGCCAGCCAGGCACTCAGCCTCCCTTCCTCTCTGCGCGCGTGTCTCTGTACCTCAGTCCTTTGCTGCTCCTCTGATTCTCCGAGCTTTTCTCTTTCCTTCTAGTTGTAGAATTTCCACTCAGCCAGCCTTCCTGTGGTTCTGGATGATGTCCGTTCTGTCTTTTAGTTGTAGTTTTGAAATTGTTGTGCGAGGCAGCAGTTTAGGTGCTTACCTATGCCGCCATCTTGGTTTCTCCTCCAGGAGTTATTTTTATGTATTTGCGTGCTCCTGTATTGGGTGCGTATATGTTTACCAGAGTTATTTCTTCTTGTTGGATTGTTCCCTTTAGTATTATGAAGTGGCCTTCCTTATCTCTTGTTATGTCCTTCACTTTGAGATCTAGTATTGCTACCCCAGCTTTTTTTTTCATTTCCATTCGCCTGGAAAACCTTTTTCCATCCCTTCACCCTCAGTCTGTGTGTGTCTTTTTTTTCTGAGGTGGGTTTCTTGTAGACAGCAGATATATGGGTCATGTTTTCTTATCTAATCTGTTACCCTATGTCTTTTGATTTGGGCATTTAATCCATTTACATTCAAAGTTATTATTGATAGGTACTTATTTGTCACCATTTTTATTCTTTACCCCTGTGTTCCTTCTTCGCTTCCTCTTTCTTTCTCTCTTTCTTTCTCTCTTTCTTTCTCTCTTTCTCTCTCTCTCTCTGTCTGTCTCTCTCTCTGTCTCTCTGTCTCTCTCTCTCTCTCTCTCTCTCCTTCTTTCACAGCAGACCCTTTAGCATTTCTTGCATTGCTGGTTTGGTGGTAATAAATTCCCTTAGTCCTTTTTTGTCTGAAGCTCCTGATTTCACCTTCAATTTTGATTGATAGCCTTGCTGGGTACAGTATTCTTGGATTCAGACCCTTCCTTTGCATGACTTTGTATATTTCATTGCATTCCCTTCTGGCCTGATGAGTTTCTGTTGAGAAATCAGTCACTAGTCTGATGGGGGTTCCTTTGTAGGTAACTTTCTGTCTCTCTCTGGCCGCTTTTAAGATTCTTACTTTGTTGTTGGTGTTTGCCAATTTAATTATAATGTGCCTTGGCGTTGGTCTTTTGGGGTTCATTTTGCTTGGGACTCTGTGAGCTTCTTGGATTTGTATGGGTTTTTTCTTCCCTATATCAGGGAAGTTTTCTGTCATTATTTCTTCAAACAGGTTTTCTATTCCTTTCTCAGTTTCCTCTCTTTCTGGAACCCCTATTATGTGGATGTTGTTTTGTTTCGTGTTGTCCCAAAGTTCCCTTAGGCTCTCCTCCCGCTTTTTAATTTTTTTTCTACAAGCTGCTCTACTTGGGTATTTTTTCCTACCTTGTCTTCTAGCTCACTGATGCGGTCCTCTGCTTCTTCTAGTCTACTCTTGATGCTTTCTATTGAGTTATTTACAGCAGTGATGTCAATTTTCATTTCTTCTTGGTTCTTCTTCATTTCCTCTTGGTTCTTACTCATATTGTTGAATTTGTCTTCCATTCTTTTCAGCCACCTTATGACCATTTCTCTGAATTCTTTCTCTGATAGGTTGCTTGCCTCCATTTTGTTTATTTCCTTTTCTGGTGATGCCTGCTTTTCTTTCATATGCGGACTGTTTCTTTGTCTCCCCATGGTCTCTCTTCTCCAGGTGTCTGGTTATGTAGTTCTCTCTCTCTCCAACAGACACTCCCCGTGCGACCCTCAGCTGTTCTTTCTATCTGCTCCGGGAAAAGGCTCGGGACACGTCTGTCTATTCCGCCGCCATTTTTTTTTCTACTAATTTTTCTTGGACATTAACTTACCAGACACTGAATAACTGCACAAATTAATAAGCATAACGCAAGTAAACCTATTTTTCTTGTTCTCTGAAAGCAAAATATTTCCTGTTGCCCACACTAAACAAGTCAGTACAAGACTAATGACATGGCAATCAGCTGCTAAAATATTAGCTGCTAGTATTAGTGGAGAGAAATGGTGCGCCTGTGCAGAAGGCATGTAAGGGAAATGAATGCAATACGATTATAGTAATCAGTCATTAGCAAACGTTGTAGTTCGTTATTAATAATTATGTATAACAGGATATTGTAAAAATTAAGTTACGAAATTTTTATTAAAACGTTTCTTACATATTGGCTGAGCCACAAAAATACTCGCTGTGGGCCAACCAAGGGCCGCGAGTTTGACATGCTTGTTCTTAAGGCATAAGAGTTTGCCAGGAGGCCAAGGAAGGAAAAACATTCCTGGCAATGACAATATGCACAAAGGCAAGGAGCCCTCAACAGCATTTGGTATGACTTTGGGGGTGGGGGGGAAAGGGGTTTGTTAGTGGCTGGAGAGGTAAGCAGAGGGCAGGCAGATTGTGGCCATCTTTGCATTTGGGCCTTAGGAGTTTTTTTTCTTGTAGGAATTGAGGAGTGTCTGTGGTGACTGTTGGATCACTTTGCACCTGGCCTGATTCTCAATTAAATTAGCTATTTCATGCAAAAGTGCCTGGCACTGTTTCTGGTGCAGGGTAACTCAATGAGTGGTGACTGCCTCTTATCCCTCAGTTCTGAGTCCTTTGAGCCTTTAATGCTTGTGTTAGGTACTCTACTTGTCATTTTGTATATATTATCCAATTCTCACAACTTTAAGGAAATCAGAGCAGTTGAGTAACTTACCAAGGTTTGGTTGTGCACATTATTCCCTATATAGGGATGTCTGGTCAAGGATCTGCATTACACTGGCCATGCTGTGTACCCACTGAACTGTACCAGCCCAGAGAGGGTGCCTTTTCTAATTTGCATTGAGGTGCTATATTGACTAACAGCAAGCAACTTCTTCAAGGTCACAATCCAAAGCCTCCGATTTTGCCTGTAACACTCTCTCTTGTTGAGGACAGGGGCATATCTGGTCATCTCTTGTTGCTTCCCTCAATGCCTGGCCAATTATAGGTGGTTAGTAAATGCTTATTGAGTGAATAATGGATGGGTTACATGGCCCTTCTTATAGGCCAAAAAGCAAATGGATTTCCACTTGACAAGTCCTTGAGATCCAAGAAGCAGAAACAGCAACAGCGTATTCGTAAGGAGAAGCCTCAACAACACAACTTCACCCACCGTCTCCTGGCTGCAGCACTGAAGGTACTTGGGTACCATGCACAACACACATACAGATTTTTCCTTTGTAGTATTCTGTGCATATTATAGACCCCTCGGTCTCTGACCAGAGTCAGTCTAGATACCACATTCTGTCCCTTCTCATCACATCCCATCAGCATCTTGCTATTAATTCAGGCTACAGGGCCCTGGAGTCATGGCTACACAATAGGGTTCCCCATCTGCCCAAGGGGTTCCTGTTCACACTTCCTGCATCCCTCCCCCCTAGAGCCACAGTGGAAACATATCTTGCATGGACTTTAGCAGCAATGGCAAGTACCTGGCCACCTGTGCAGATGATCGCACCGTCCGCATCTGGAGCACAAAGGACTTCCTACAGCGGGAACACCGCAGCATGAGAGCCAATGTGGAGCTGGACCATGCCACCCTGGTGCGCTTCAGCCCTGACTGCAGGTGGGACAGGATGGAGCCTCAGGTTTGCCTGTAGAAGCCCAGTTCCAAGGTTGTGGCTTTCCCATATCTGGTTTGGGATAGTGAGGGCAGGGACTCAAGGTCTCCCTTTGGGTAGCAGAAAAAGAGCATCCAGACAGATTGAGCACTGCTTGGGGCTCCCTAGAGGATTATGCTGCTATATAGCAAGGAAGCAACTTGCAAAGTACTGAAGTCAGGCTTCCAGATTAGTCTTGGAAGCTATATTGATTTTCAGAGCCCTAGAGAAACTAAATGAGCAAAAGCTATTAAAGGTTTATCTTATGGGGAGTTTTAAGAGATTTTGAACCAAGGGGTAAAGTTGTAAGGCTGGATTATAGGGCATGAGGGGAGGTCTTGATTTTCTTCAGAATCTAGCATAGGACCTGGCATACATAGGAATCTGTTCAAATGAATGAATTACTTACTTGTCTGCTACCTGTCTTTAGAGCCTTCATTGTCTGGCTGGCCAATGGCGATACCCTCCGTATCTTCAAGATGACCAAGCGAGAGGATGGGGGATATACCTTCACAGCCACCCCAGAGGACTTTCCTAAAAAGCACAAGGCACCTGTTATCAACATTGGCATTGCTGACACAGGTAAGAGACATTCAGAGGGTGGACCTTGCCCAAGGCAGGAGGGCATGGCCCTAGTTAATGGTATATGTGCTGAATGAGTTAATGCTGCCTTTCAGCATTTTGCTCAGCCCCAGCATGATAAAGGGGCTCTGTGTTCCCCTGGAGTCTGGGAGCCATAGTAAATCAATTAGGGAAGGCAGGTAAAAGCCACATTCTTTAGCAAAATCTTTATCTGTGTTGACCCTTGGCCCTGGAGGGGAACAAGGATACTTTGGGCAGCAGAGGCCTTCATAAGTGTCTCCTTAGAGATTGATAATTGGTCAAGTAATTGACCTCAGCTTATATCACTCCTCACTCCTCAGGAAAGTTCATCATGACTGCTTCCAGTGACACAACTGTCCTCATCTGGAATCTGAAAGGTCAGGTGTTGTCTACCATTAACACCAACCAGATGAACAATGCACATGCTGCTATATCCCCTTGTAGCAGGTGAGGAAGGAGGGACTTTGGCATCTGGGATTGGTAGAGGTTGGGGCTGGGGGCTGGGGACAGAGCAGTGAGCCAGTTATAAATAATGGAAAGAGCATACAGTGTGGAATCAGGACACCTAGATTTAAGTTCTAGTCTCTGTTTCTTCATCTATAGTTTTTAGATGGGATTACTACGTATCTTATAGCATGGCTATGTAGGTAAACTGAGATGTGTATAAAAGCACTTTAAAAAGATAATGTTATTTAGGTATAAGATTATTAAATTTCTCAAGGAAGAGGCTTAATGGATTTGCAGAAACAAGATGCCCTTAAAATTAAGTTTTAAAGCAACCCGGCTTATATGGCAGGTTTGTGGCCTCATGTGGCTTCACCCCAGATGTCAAAGTTTGGGAAGTCTGCTTTGGGAAAAAAGGTGACTTCCAAGAGGTTGTACGAGCCTTTGAACTGAAGGGCCACTCGGCAGCTGTCCACTTCTTTGCTTTCTCCAATGATTCCCGAAGGTGAGTGAGTTCTCTCTGATTTCTTACCAGTGGCTCTCAGCCCTTCTTGGTAAACAGGGTCTTTCCAACTATCTGCAGCAGCTCTAAAGTGGGTAGGGTGCCTGACCCTCACTCAGCAGGAAGTAGACATAGCAGTGAAGTTGGCTTCCTAATTGGAGCCCTTAGTGCTGCCCAAGTGCTCTCTCCTCCAGGGTGAGTTGGCACTAGAGCTGTGATTTTCCATGCTGCAGGATGGCCTCTGTCTCCAAGGATGGTACATGGAAACTGTGGGACACAGATGTGGAATACAAGAAGCAGCAGGACCCCTACTTGCTGAGGACAGGCCGCTTTGAAGAGGCGAGCACCATCCCCTGCCGCCTGGCACTGTCCCCTGATGCTCAGGTCTTGGCTTTGGCCAGTGGCAGCAGTATTCATCTCTACAATACCCGGCGGGGTGAGAAAGAAGAATGCTTTGAGCAGGTCCATGGGGAATGTATCACTGACTTGTCCTTTGATATCACTGGGCGACTTCTGGCCTCCTGTGGGGACCGAGCAGTGCGGCTGTTTCATAACTCCCCTGGTCATCGGGCAGTGGTGGAAGAAATGCAGAGCCTCCTGAAACGGGCCTCCAATGAGAGCACCCGCCAGAGGCTGCAACAGCAGCTGACCCAGGCCCAGGAGGCCCTGAAGAGCCTGGGTGCCTTGAAGAAATGACTGAAGGGTATAGCAGGAAGGATCTGGCCTTCTGTTGCCACTACTGCTGCCACTTTTCTTCCCAGGTACTCAGCAGCTGGAAACCTTTTGAAAGGGGTATCCTGATTTTTCTAATGGTGGCCCCTCTTCTCCCCCTTCCATTGAAGCTGTTCTTGCCTATTTGATCTCTTTCTCTTGTTGCCGTTGACTCCTAGCCTTACTTGATCTTCCAACATAATGACCAAGGTGCTTTTTCCTGAGCCCAAGGGGTAGAATCTGTCTTCACTGGTCATTGAGGAGAGTGGTAAATAGAAGAGACAGGAAACATGGTCTTTGACCTTCTGTTACCCAAAGAAGTTTGTAATTGTGGAGGCAAAACCCAAAGAATGCCCAATACTGCCCTGGCCAGTATTCTCAGTGGTAGAGCATTTGCTTGGGTTTAATTCCTAATAAAGGGCACATACCTGGGTTGCAGGTTTGATCTCCAACCGCAGTTAGCGGAATGTGCAGGAGGCCCCCAATCGATGTGTCTCTCTCACATCAATGTTTCACTCTCCTTCCCTCTGTCCTCTTCTCTTCCCCTCTCTCCCTCCCATTGTCCACTTTCTCTTTATAAAATAATCAATGGGCCCAGCCAGCGTGGCTCAGTGGTTGAGCATCAACCTATGAACTAGGAGGTCACGGTTCGATTACTGGTCAGGGTACATGTCCAGGTTGCAGGCTCCACCCCCAGTGGGGGCCGTGCAGGAGGCAGCTGATAAATGATTCTCATCATTGATGTTTCTGTCTCTCCCTTCCTCTCTGAAATCAATAAAAAATATATATATTTTTTAAATCAGTGGAAAAATAGCCTCAGGTGAGGATTAACAACAACAAAGAAAGTAAGTAAGGGATTTCATTTTGTGCCTGTTTTCTTATTTGTAAAATGGAGAATAACTTTTTGACCTCCTTACAAAGATGATGTGGGGATATCCTATATAATAAAGAGGGAATATGCAAATTGGCCATCACACCCTCACAAAGATGGTGGTGCCCACAGCCAATAAGGAGGGAATATGCTAATTGACTGTCACTCCCTCAAAGATGGCAGTGCTCCAGTCCCCTCAGTCCTGCCGGGTTGGCAGGCATGTGGCAGGTCCGGCCGCTCCACACACCTGCCTCCACAGTCCCTCAGCCCCCCGGGCTGAGGCGCAGGCAAGCCTCGGATGGCAGTTGCCCAGCCTCCCAGGGCTGTCCAATGCTCAGGTAACCAGGACCAGCCGGGGTTTGCGCTGCTGGCAGTGGCAGCAGCAGAGGTGTGATGGGGCATCACTTTCCCTTGATCGCTGGGTTGCCTTCCGCCCCTGAGGGCTCCTGGACTGTGAGAGGGGGCAGGCCGGGCTGAGGGACACCCCCCTCCTCCAGTGCATGAATTTTCATTCATCGGGCTTCTAGTGAGAGTATAAAGTTCTTAGATTTGGAAGAAAAGTAGAAAAGAGTAGTTAGTATATGTTATGTGTTGTCCAATATTATTTATTAACTAATGGGTAAAAGTGAGTCTCAAACACTGTAGTTTGAAATTAAATTAGGAAGAAACACGTCTTTTGGGAAGGTGAAGTTTCTGGGATCATACGTTTTGTATCTGGTTGTATGAAGGAATCATAGAATCCCAAAATGGAGTCTTCTTTTTTAGAAGGTTATATCCTGTTGGAGGGGATCCCTTTTCAGTTCATTAAACATTTGAGTGCCTACTCTGCCCACCACAGCTCAAGGCACTGGAGATAAGTATAAATAACACATGATCTCTATCATCAAAGGTGGTTGGTGGGAGAGAAGTACACTTGTCTAATAGTAAGTGCTTTTTGTTAGTTTATTTGTAGCTGCAGAAGGCAGTTGTAAAAGAAATTTGAGAGGATTGAGCCAGGACAGAGGCAGTGGATTTGAAGTTGAAGGGATAGATTTGATAAAAGATTAAATATTTAGAAGTTTGAATTTTGGAGTTTAAGGACTGCTTAGCTGTGGGGTGCAAAATAAAGGAAATGAGGAATCTAGGAAGACTTGAGTCTAGGTAAAACTTACTCATCTAAAATCAAATTCTTATTTCCCCTCTTTAAGACTGGGACCTCTCTTACTCAACCCCAATTCACATAAATGTTTGAGCAAGCCCCAGCCTTGGAGTTATCATTATTCCCTTTTATTACTCTTTCTGTCCCACTACCACTACAACCATCCACTTACAAAAAAAACTCTTTTGTCTGTATTCCAGATTATATTATATCCTGAATTTGTTGTTTCCATCTTTTCTGTTACCATCCTGGTCCTAGCCACTGTCACCTAATGATAATATAGCTTCCTCATTGGTCTCCCTGCTTTTCTTGTTTCACTAAATCATTTTTCCACACAACAGAGTGATCTTTTGAAAATGTAAACCTGATCACATTGCTCCCCAGTTAAAACCCTCCAAAGGCTTCCCATCGCACTTGGAATAAAATCCAAAATTCTCACTGTGGCCCACAAGGTTCTATGTAATCTGGCTTTTTCCTTCCTGTGTGTTCTTTATACCACTTTCTCAACCACCCCAACCTTGTTCCTCAACCAAGCCAAATTATTTCCAGCCTTAAGGGGGACTTGTGCCTATGATGTTCCCTCTGCTTGGAAACATTTTTCTTTTCTTTTGGCTGACTTGTTATGTTTGTCATAATTCAGGTATCAGTTTCAATTACACTTCAGAGAGACCCTCCCTAATCACCCAGTCTGAAATTGCCCTTTCTACCAACCATATAACATCTGTCACATTAGGGTATTTTATTATTTTTTATTTCTTAGTGCTATCTGAAATAATCTTGTTTGGATATTTGTTCACTCCAGGGGTTTCAATTGAAATGCTTATAGATGTCTAGTGGGTAACGTAGATGCATGAATTGGTGTTTTCTGGGTGTAAGACAGTAGGAAATAGGGACCGAAATGATCCCTAGAGGGCATGTATTCTGGGTAAGAGACAGTGGTGGCTGCTACTTATTATTCAGGAATCCAGCAGAAATTGCGTTTCAGAGTGTTAACGAAAAAAAAACACCATTGAAACCTGTAAAGAATTTTTGTGAGTTTATTTGAGCCAAACTGTCACATATACCAGGAAGCAGAGCCTCAATGAATTGAGATAATGCTCTGGAGAATGGAGGGTTACATCTATATTTATACATTGCAATCAAAGGAAAGGGACGTAGGTGAGTTACATGAAATTCATTGGTGATAGATTAGGGAGGAGGGATAAAGCAAACCGGGGAAACCTCTGGGATAGGGTAAAAAGTTAAATGATAGACATGTGCTTCTTTTACAGATATGGATACAGGTTACTTTAACGTAATTAACAGTTGACAATTAACTTGATAACAGTAACAACTAGGGAATGTCCCGGTGCCCTGAGGGATCCGGGGTAAAAAGGAAGTTACAAGTTACCCAGACATCTCACAGATATGTTATCTTAGAGGCAAAAGGCAAATGGCTCAGTAAAGATCTAAGTTGATCTTTTGTCAGGGAAAATATCGGCCTAGGACATGACTACCCACTATAACCTGTTTGTAGTTAAATATTTAATTTTCAAACCATCTTTGTGGTTATTTTAGGTCTCTGAGTTTGCAAGACTGCTACGCAGGCCTCCCTTGAGCTTGTCAGGTTAGCATGTGGCTCCTTTCATTCACAAGAGAAGCTAGAAGTTGTTAGATTATTATTAAAAAAAAAAAAATTAAGCACTGTATGGACCAAACAAAACACTAATATGAGCCAGATGCAGTCCGCCAGTCTCTTTTTGGCAGCTTCTGGGTGGTTCATTAACCCAGTGGAATGTGAACTCCACAAAAGACAAGACTCCTTGTCTATAGATTTGCTCTATATCCCAAACACAGTACCTGGGACAGAATAAGCTCTCAATAAATGAACTCAAACCAGGGCAATTGACAGAAATGTCAGTATCTTCTGTAACTATCCTCTCACTGTTGTGATGTAACCCCCATCTTACAAAGGACGCCTCAAAAAAAGGTCGAATTATGGAGTCATTTATTAAAAGCCGGCGGCATACGAGGGAGCAAAAGCACTCCAGACCTCGCAGCCCCGAACAGCTAGCCTGTTCTGGCTTATATGCAGAATATCACAAAAGTATTGATTACATCTTTGGGTCTGGAATGAGGAACCTGTTTCATGAAAAAGCATTTTTACAGAAGCAGAATTTGAGCAACTTAGTTATCTAAAATACCTACGAATCACTGAATCAACGGAAACGCATTATCTGGTACCACCTGGACGATTTAGAATAATTGTGCTGTCCAGATTCCAGGACCACTGAGTCAACCGAAACTCAGTTATCTGTAGCTACTGAGACAATTTAGAATCACTATCTGTCCTGGGTCCCAGAGGAATGTGCTTCGATGACCAGTGAGATCACAATCAATGGGATATTCAAACAGCCATCAAGGGAGTATTCAATCATACATAAGTTCAGAAAATCAAAATAACTTTTAAATGAGTACAGAACCCAAAACAGCAAGGTTAAAATATTAAACGGCAATTTTACCCAAGTATGGTTGCTACCATACTTCATCACTCCAGATTTCCACTCTGGTTTTATGTTCCTAATAACAAATTTCTGATTGATAATGCTATGCCCTAGTGGATATTAGCTTTCTGATTGTCAGAAGAATAAGACTAAAATACTCCTTTCATATCTACTTAGCTCTGATCTTACTCATTGTATATCCAGGAAGGGAAGTGACCATAGAATGTTGAGTTAGTGAAGTCAAAAGTCTTCTTTTTGGTTTCAGTTGGATCATTGACTGATTTCAGACCTTGAGGAGGTAGATTATTTGGCCTCTGTGAGTTTGTTTCCTCATCTGTAAAATGGGAATAAGTCCTGTCCTGTGTTTCTAATGAGCTGAGTGAAAGCACTACAAAAAGTCATTACATAGACTTCCTGAGGACAGAAAGCTCCTCTCACTAAATATGAGCCTTCTTTTCTTGTAAGCATGGAGAAGGTATCTGGATATTAATGTAGAGCAGAGACCACTGTGTTATTTTGATCAAATATCCTTGTGTATGAAGGCAGCATTAATATTTTATTATTACTATTTCAACTTTGTACGTTTGAAATTTTTTTAAATAAAAAGTTGGGGAATATTAAAAATGGTGGTATTGAAGCAGGAATTTTGGGGGAACATAGGCAGGCTTAGGGATTTTTTAGAATTGGGGTCCATGGAAAAGCATGGGGCTGCAGACTGGGAGGGTACATTTCCATAACACAAGGAATCCAGGTGCAGTTACATCTCCATAAAACGAGGAAGCAGCAACAGGTATATTTCCATAAGACAAGGAAGGGAACTGGAAGTAGCCAAGAAAGGTCTATATTTACAAAATAAAGAGAAGGAAGCCCTTCATTCAGAAAGAGAAGAAGAAAGCCCAGAGGGAATAGGGGAACAATGGGGAAGGAGGGGAGAGAACCTCACTTGTCCCATGTGAATTTCAACCGAATAGTGACCAATCAGAGGAGATATCAAGGCACCAGGAGATCTTCAGCCTATATAGGCCATAGGGAAAGGGAACCCAGTAGGACCCTTTCCCCCCCCTCCCTACGTGGGAGTCTGTACTTGTTCTTCAATAAATCTCCACCTATGCTATACCACTTCTGTCTGGATTCATTCTTCGATTCTGGTGGACAAAGAATCCGGGTTCCAGTCCAAAAATTTGGTATCAAAGAATCTGGGTTCTAGTCCAAAAATTCGGTATCAGTGTATAGCCTATTTTTTATCAGTTATCAAAAATAGAAAATATAAGCCACCAGTGTATATTTAAAGGCCTATTGATAGTCTTGGTCAGTTTCCATTAAGATAGTTATACTCATATTTAAAGATTGTTCTATAATTGGAGATTATATAGAGGCTAAGCAGGAAGCACATACAAATACGATGAGTTCTCAGTAAGGTTGGTTACTTCATATAGTGCTAGATAGACCCAACACTGTTCTAAGTTGGCCCTATATCTAGGAACTTGGAAATTAATGTACTCCCTACAAATTCCAAAAATATGGGTCTTCCTAGTGAGCACGGCTTTGTTTCAACCCACAGCTCTTCAGGCTGAGGCCCATGGATGGGCACAGGTTAGCATTGCAAAAGCAGCCACAGCAACTGAAAGCGTGGTTCATACACACAAAATTGTGAATGTCTTCTGAGATTGTGACTACCTTTCCGAGTCTGCATTTTAGGCTATCAACTTCCAGAGCTCAGGACAGTTGGAAAATGAATGTGGTTTCTATTTGCTTTCTATTCATTATACAAACCCAATTTGAGCCCATTTGCATTTTCTTGATCACGTTAGTGTTTTTGGCAGAATGCACGGAGAACGATCAGCCAGCACTCTGAGGGAGGAAAGTTTAACCTTTATTTCGCAGATCTGCTAGTCCAGGGGAATTTCGGATCCAAAGCCTGAACTCAACTTGTGGGGAGGCTCTGACCTATATATCTCCTGTGGTAGGCCCCTGAGGATCCCCACAGCTTTGCCCAAGTCAGCTGTGGTGGAGCCCTGGGGTTAGGCTCTGAAGCTCCACCCAAGTCAGTCAGAGTAGGTAAGTAAGACTACAGTTTTAACCATATACTGAACTAGATTGCAAGCCCCTCCTGCCCCCCGCCGCCCCATTTTCCTTTTCATTAGTATTGGCTAACATTAGTGCTAAGCATTTATTCCCTAACAAGTTGCTACTGTTTTTGCCTCAGCCCTTCTCCCAGTAACCACATTTTTATTTGGTGAACTACCACTTCCCTGACTTGATGTGATTTATAGGGGGGGTAGACCCAGACACTTATAGTGGGCATATAACCAATAAACAGCTCCCTGGACTTTTCCAGAACTTTAGAAAAGTGAAAATATCTTTCATTTTCTGCTGAGATCACTTAGTAAGTAAGTTGTAAGCTTGTTATTATGTGTAGTCCTGCCTGAGAATGAAGCTAACAGGAAAGTAGGGCCAAAGATATAGAGACCATATGCTGAGGATGCTGTTTAGACTGGCAGATCCAGACACACCTGAGCTTTTCACCATTGGACTTATCAGTTATAAAAGCCATTAAATTCCTGTTTATGATTAAGTCAATTTGAGTCAGATACCCTGACTTGAAGCTAAAAAGCCTTAACGGCCCTAGCTGGTTTGGCTTGGTGGATAGAGCATCAGCCAGCGGACTGAAGGGTCCCAGATTCGATTCCTGTCAAGGGCACACGATCCCCAGCTGGGGGCGTGCAGGAGGCAGCCAATCAATGATTCTTTCTCATCATTGATGTTTTTCTCTCTCTCCCCCTCTCCCTTCCTCTCTGAAATCAATAAAAATACATTTAAATAAAAAGCCTTAACAGTATTAGTAAATTGTCCAAGGCCCACAACTTATAAATGGCATGCCCAGATATTTACATTTAGGCCTGTTTGGTACTAAGATAGATACTTTAACTGTTGCGGAGCGCAGCCCCCCACGAGACAGACCACCACACAGATTTGCAGTTTTAGGGCATTTATTTGCTGATTCGAATCAGGGCCGCTCCACCGTCCAAACACAAACAATGGTGGAGAGCCCCGATCTCCAGTTAGGCAGACATTTTATACCCCACGCAGGGGGAGAGGGTCAGCTTGGCAGTTCCTAATTGGCTAATACAAAGCTTGAAGCCTCAACTCCTTCTCTGTCCTAATTTGGCAACAGCTGCTAAAGGTCCTACCTTGCAAAGCATTTTTCAAAATGACTTTAGGGCTGGTCTCCACTCCGGGAAGCCGGCACCTGCCTAAGCTTATCTGTACTTGCCATCTGCTTGCAGAAGACCGCTTGAGGTTAGGTCTGGGCTTCCCAAAATTTTTCCACTCCCTGGGCCTCGGGACTTTTCAGCCCTCCCCCCAGGGCGGTGGGGGCTCACATTAACAACCAGGCCCATACCCAGAGGCAAGAATAGAAATGGACGCCCATATGCCATGTCTTAATATTTAAAAGTTATAATAAATTAAACTGAGCTCAAGTGTGCTCTATCCTATCTTGATAGGTACAACATCCTGCAAGGCCAAGTTTGAATTTAGAATTCTCAGATGCATGCCTGTCACAATATAGTACCAAAGCAGGCCATCCCATGGTCAAGGCCTGTGTCTCTCTCTCTCTCTCTCTCTTTTTTTTTTTTTTTTTGTGGAATTTAATCTTTATTTACAGGAGACTGCAAGATACGAAATTCCACATAGACGTAAGAAACTCAAAATGGGAGCTTCATACAATATGTACAGTTTGGAACTGTTCAAGTATAGAGTTGTTGTAAAAAGTGCTACAATAACAAGCCACATTTAAAAAGAGTTCTTAGTAGAGAAACAGTAAGACATACTTATACCAAACATAGTACACAACAAACAGCTTTATGCTTCAGTTGTACAGTCTAAAAGTTAAAGGTCCCAGAAGTGCCATCCTGAACTTGGAATGTATAACCTTCAGAGGTAGTTTCTGGCACAACATTTTGATCTTCCTCTTCCTCTACAGAGAAATATTTCTCAATCAAGTTTAGTGAAGCTTTGTACACAGACTCATTTTCATGGTTTTGTAGAGCTTCAATTTTGTCCAAACTTCCACATTCTTCAATCATTATACTTAGTTTCTCAGTTTCACCTAGTTTCTCAGCAGCCTGAAAGATATTTGAAATGGCATCCAGAATAACCAGAATAATCTTGGTATCTTTCGCAGTTAATAGGTTCATCAGTGGTTCTATTATGCCACAATGAACAAGGTATACAATTTGTTCAACTGTTCCACCACTGTATCGTTAGTTGATCACGGCCCATACAGCTTCCTTTTGTGTCTTAAAGTCTGCCTTCGAAAGAACAACAATGAGGAATGGGACTAATCCATGATTCAGAACTTGCTGTATCTGGTCCGGGCGGCCAGCTGTGATGTTTGACACTGTCCATGTAGCTTCCTTCTGAATATTAGTTTTGGAGTTCATTAGCAGGCTAGGAAAGACAGCAAGTGCTCCCGCATCTATTACAACCTGCGTCTGTTCATCTGTCCCAGTGACAATATTTCCTATGGCTCTTAGTGCAGGGGTCACAATTGGCAATTCAGTAGCTCCTAAGAGCTTCACAAGTTGGGGCACAACTCCTGTTTTCACAACAATTTCAATCCGTTCATTTGGACCATCAGTAAGTTAGGAAATGGCCCAGAAGCTATCTGCTAATACTTCTGGATCATCATGATGCAGGAGACGAACTAAAGTAGGAAGAATCTGCTCAACAGCGTCTAACGGGGGGTATAGGATTCTTGTTGCGACAAAGGTTTGAAAGTGTCCAGGTCAGATTACCTAAGTAACCACATGCTAAAGATGACATATCAGGAACTGCAAGATGAGCCAACAGTCGGTCAACTGCACCATACTTGATAACCAAGTCTTGGAAAACTGAACCATCACCTGCAATGTTTCCTAGAGCCCATACGGCTTGTTCACTGATGTGAGCGTGGGGAGATGCCAACAGAGAAATGAATGCTGGGATAGCACCTCCATCTACTACATCCTTGGTCTGTTCCAAAGTCCCAGGAGCAATGTTAGTGAGAGCCCAAGCAGATTCAAACTGGATGGGACTACAATCAGTTCTGCCCAAGAAGAACACAAATTTTGGGATCAAACCAGCCCGAATTAGGTTGTCTATGGGTGGCTGTTTTTCCCTAGAAAGCAGTTTCCTTGCAGCCTGAGTAGCTTGGAGCTGGCTTTCCAAATTGTTGCTACTTATGCCTTTGACAGTGTCCTCAACAGACCAATTTACAGTGCCCTCGTTGTTGCAGTTTTCCTGCAGTGGAGAAGTAGCATCATCAGGAAATGAGCTCACATTTCTCCTCTTCAGCATCTGGTCATCCTTCTTAGCTTTCCTCAGCTCCACATTCTTCTATTCGGCACCGCCTCATTTCTGTACTGTCTTTCCCCTTGTTCTTGAATCTGTTAAGGCGGGCAGCTGGCGAATTAGCATTCTCGTTGGTGGACGTGGTTATGAGACAAAGGGAGAAGCTCTACACAGCTGGCTCAGGCTTTCACAGGAGACTGAGCGGAGGACGGGCTGCAGTTCGGTTGCTCTCTTTTCTTCCTACCTGGTTCTTTCCCACATTGCAGGGGATACCCCAGTGCACACCTCCAAGTGCTGTCAGATCCCTGAGAACCATCACCCCTTCACTACTTGAGCAGCACTGCCTTTACAGGAATAGAGCCAGGTGAGAGGCTCATACCAGCCCCGGAAGCAGATTTGGGTCTGTGTGGGCAGGGATTCCAAGGTTTTAGGTACCTGGACTGTGGACTGGTGGGTGAAGTGGCAACACAAGCTCTAGGTAGTCACATTTCCTTGTCCTCCAAGATCTGTGCCTCATGGCAGGAGGAGAGCCAAAACAAGTCCTAGAAGCAGTCTTGACCACATCTAACACTGTTAACCTCTGTGTTAACCACACTTCATTCCATCCTCCCCCCCTGCAGTTTCAAGTTCACTAAGCTCTCATTAATACGTGAGAAATACAGTATTTTATTGTGACTTCTTGGGAGTTCAGCCAGGTATATCTCAGAGCTCTAAAAGTTCTGGACATGTGGAAGTAGTCTTGTATGTTTTCATAATTGGTATCTATGGCCTGATTACTGGCTGTCCATTCTCACCTTTAAGTTCTTCCAAATATCCTGCAGACCAGCTGCAGCCTGGGTAGCAGTATGGAAACAATTCATACCTTGATCATTCCTCCATCTCATCCCAGGACCAATCTGGGGTTAAGAAGCCATGGAGAGCTGAGCATACCAGCTTTCTCTCTAATAAACCCATAGAGCTTTTCCTCCTGCTTTCATTGTAGATGTTGTCACTACAGCAAGTGAACTCAGCTTTTTCATGCTTAAACATTTCAAACCTACTGACTTGTAAATTATACTAATTAAGTAGCAGGGTTTTTTGTTTCTTTTTGTAAAAAATCGAATTTCCTATTGATTATCCTGTTTTAACCCCTCACTCTCTCCTTTACTCTTTTTCTTCCTTAATGACACCTTCCTGCCACAGCTGACTCCCTAAAGACTTGCTCACTCCATGCAAGAACATGGATAACTGCAGGAGGGTTTTGGGAGGCAGTCCCAGATTAAACTGATCACCTCTAAATACATTCTAGGACTCAACACAGAGTTTCATCTAATTCTAGGACTGTGCAGCATCACAATGGACTTTTTTAAAAGTATATTTTTATTGATTTCAGAAAGGAAAGGAGGGGGAGATATAGAAACATCAGTGATGAGAGAGAATCATTGATTGACTGCCTCCTGCATGCCCCCTACTAGGGATTGTGCCCTGACCAGGAATGGAACCATGACCTGGTTTATGGTTAGCTCAACCAGAGCCATGCTGGCTGGGCTCACAATGGACTCTAGATGTTTGTCATCGATCCTAGATGTTTGTCATTGATCCTAGATATTTGTCATTGATCCCATCAGCTGACTCCCTAGAATCACTACATGGGGAGACAATGACTCTGGGTGTAGCTAATTTTTAAAATATATTTTTTTATTGACTTCAGAGAGGGAGAGAGAAACATCAATGATTAGAATCACTGATCGGCTCTCTCCTGCATGACCCCTACTGGGGATCAAGCCCACCACCAGGCATGTAACCTGACCTAAGGAATCGAACTGTGACCTCCTGGTTCATAGGTCGATGCTCAGCCACTGAATCACACCTGCTTGACTATCCCAGTATTTCTAGACTCATTCCTTCCCTGCACATGGCAATTCCACTCCTCAGTCAGGCAGACACTATTCTGAGGCTTCTCACCAGCAACACATTTGCTTATCAAGCCATGATGTTGGTCAATCATGAAAGGCTGAACAGTCATAGTCAGAGGCTGTATCAAGTTCAGGGTTAGCTAGGCATTTCTCTGGGGCACATAGGAGGAAGTTTCTTTAGAGGTAAGAGAAGTAGATGCTACCAACTATGCAAACTGTTACCTGCTTCCTTTGTCTCCTGAAACAACTGCTACAGGACTCTCCTTGCATACTGCAAGCATCAATAAATACCTGTCTCGTCGGAGCTGCACTGAATATTCAGCACTCATCCAAACATTTATTGAGCATCTACATTGTTTGTGGACACAGTTTGCCTCTGAGCAATTGCATCTACCCTATTTGCAGAAGTCAGCTTCAAGGTCATTTTTCCCTGAGAAGCTTCTGGACATCTCTCAATTAGATTAGGGTAGTCATAGTACCTTGTACTTCCCTTAGCCTAGCATTTATAAAACGCCTTTTTAATGCCTGTTTTCTGATCTGTGTGTACCACTAAACTGAAAGCAAAAACCCAGATTTTGACTGCAGCCCTTAGCACAGAACCTTGTACAATGCAGGCATCATTTAATGGATTATTGCTGAATTAAAGACAATGAGTAGAGTACTAAGTATGAACAAGTAGGACCCCAGGATGCCAGGTAAACGCTTCTCTGAGTTCAATGAGATGTTGGAAGAGTACCAAAGAGGTCAGTTCACCAGGTGCGGTACGTGTGTGCACGGTTGTAAGGCATACTGAAGAAAGGTGTGAAATTCTGTGACTGGAGTACAGCGGCTTATCTGGGGAGCTAAGGCGCCAGACAGGAGGGGCGGCAGGAAAGGATGATGCAGAACCGCAGTCCCCTTAAGGTTTAAGGTCAAGTCCATAAAACAGATAATGGCAGCAACCCTGGCTTGAAAACGAGATGCCGCCCTCCAAACCCTCTGAGGAAAGTCCCAGAGATTCCACTGGCAGCGCCTCGCACCTCGCCCTGCCCACAGCACATGCTGCCCGCTCACCCCGCACTTCCGTCCTGGCCGAGGGGTCTCCCGGGGCACCCAGGGGTCCTGGAAGCCGGGAGCGGGGCGCGCAGGCGCGCTGAAACCTAAAGTCCCAAGGGGCGGGCGAGTGCGCGCTCTTCCTCGCGCACGCGCGCACGGAGGGGGCGACGGCCGCGGTGACGCTGCTGCGGCGGGCGGGTGGCGGCGCGTGAAGCGCGCGATTCCCCGCGTCTTGGGAGCAGTGCCCCGGCTTTCGCCGCTCCCGCCGCCGCCATGTCGGGCAGGTCAGTCAGGGCCGAGACCCGCAGCCGGGCCAAGGACGATATCAAGAAGGTGATGGCTGCCATCGAGAAAGTGCGGAAATGGTGAGGGGCCGAAGCCGGGGCCGAGGGTGCTGGCGGGGTTCGCCGGTCCAGGCCCAGAGGAACACCAAACCGGCAGGCGGGGTGTGAGTCCACCGACTGGCGCTTAAGTGGGGGGAAGGGGGAAGTCGGAGAAGGCGGGAGGAGAGTGCAGCTCGCGTCGGCGTGAGTTCAGAGGGCGCGCCAGCTCTGACCAATTAGCAGCTCGACCGGCTCATGGCCACACCCACCTGTCAGTAGGCGGTGCGTCGCCAGAGGAGATGCCGGCTTCCGGTCGCTTTGGTTAGGAAGATCTTGCTCATCGCACCAATCCTGGTGCGCTTTTGACTCCGCGTACGCCCGCCTCTGTAGTCTTTTGCTTTGTGACCTGTCCCATATATTAACCAACAATCTGAGTATCCCGTCCGCTAGACTGAGCACTCTAAGTGTGGTGAGAGGTACTTGGTAACTATCCGCCACAGGAACAAACTTGGTGTGGAAATCAAAACTCTCTCCCCTAATACCGGACGCACTCTGAACTGTGTAGGCATTTCCTCTTAGTGCCCTGGGAGCTGTGAGTAAAGGAGTCGAGACCTGCTCCTCGTTTAGCAACAACTCATGTAATGTTCTTTGCAGACGCTGGTTGACTGCCTATTTTGTATCAGGAACGCCGATGTGTTATCACATTAAAATTTCACAGCCAACTATTTATGCCAACTTTTAAAAAAATGTATTTTTGAAGGTATTGCTTAGGTCCTCCTTTTCCCCGTATTAACTAACCTCTTCCAGCCCGCTCCCGTCCCTTCCCCCGCCCCCCTCCGCCCTAGGCCCTCACCACCCCATAGTCTGTGTCCACGGGTTATGCATATATGCATATATAAGTTCATTGGTTGATCTCTTCCCACTCACTCCCCGCTGCCTTCCCTTTGAGGTTCAACAGTCTGTTCATGCTTCTATATCTTTGGGACATAGTTTTTCCCCCGTCAGTTTACTTGGTTCATTAGATTCCACATATGAGTATCATGTGATACTTATCTTTCTCTGAGTTATGCCAACTTCTGGAGTGCTTTTCTCTAGTTGAAGATTATTAATAACTTTAAAGCCCCAGTAGGTGTTAACTCCCTCCAGGAAGCCTTCCCAAAGCCCTCCTGTCTTTCACTCTCCACCCCTTTTAGGGTTTCTTACCTTCAACTTTGCATGTTTGCTCATATTCCCACAAGATCAAGTTTCTTATTCCTCTATATCCAAAGGCTTCGTGTATAGTTGGGACCCATTATAAACACTGGTTAATCAATCATGATTTTTCCCCTCCAAATGTAATTCTGGGTTTTTTTGGTGTGAAATCTAAGAGTTGGCACACATTTCTTTCTCTTCCGGCATTCTCTGCCCCCACTAGTAGCCTAAGCCAGCTGACATCCTCTCTCTCCCAGCCTCCCTGTGATCTCCCTGTTTCAGCTCTGCTGATTCCTTGGTCCATTTCACTCAGCATGATAATATTTTTCTCAAGTGCAAATATCAGAGTACTCCCCTGCTAAGAAAATAATGCTTCAGTGACCTCTTCTTGCTTGTAAGACCAAACCTGGTCCTGCCTGCCTCACCTGCCTGGCTCAAACTGCCCTCTTATGCTGGCCATCTTTCAGTTAGAGCCACACTACTATTCCAGCTGCCCGGCATCCTTCCTCAAACTTACATCCCCCTTGCCTAGTTAACTCCTGGCTCAGCTCAAAAGTTGGTTCCTCAAGGACACCTTTCAAGACCCCCAATCTAGATCAGATCCCCTTCATAAAAGTTTCCACAATTGTATTAGATTAAACCATAAGACATTTCCTACAAAAGTGGCAATTTGATATGGTTAACCTAATGATTAAGTGACTGACAGTGAAATGAGTTGTTTGATGTCCGTTTCTAACTAGAGTAGGGATTCTGTGAGGGTAGGGACTATGCATATTGTTCATTGTGTGCCTAGGGCCTAGTACAAGGTCTTGTATATTAAATATTTGTTAAATAAATGAGGAAATGGAGTGTCTTGTCCAGGAATTAACTTTCAATATTCTAAGTCTTTAATTCATTCTTTCTGTTATATCACAGTCTCTTTTTTACTTTCCTGTGATGTCATTTGCTGAATAACATCCTCAATAGCAAAAGTAACAACAGTTTTTGCTTTTTTTATGTTATCAGATGTGGACTTGAAACTTTCAGAAGTAATTTCAGGCACACACATCCCTACCCACCCCCACCCCCACCCCCCACTTGTCCACAATTTTCTGCCACATTCAAGAATGTCACTTGCCTTTCCCTAGGTATGTGCCTGGGAAAAGATTAAGCTTCTCATTTGTTTAAGGCTTATCTCAAAAGTTACTTCCTCTGGAAAATAAAACCTTAAAGCAGTTCTTCCATGGCTTGGCCTTCACCTCTTCCAGAAACCAGTGTAAGGCTTTGTTCTGTTAGCTGGAAGCATCCTGGCCTGTGATTATTTTTAAATGAAGTGTGTGTTTCAACCCTGAGTTCCACAGGAGTCATAGGAGTTCTCCCATCCATGGGATATCCTAGTCTTACTCTGTCTTTCAGCCTTCTCATCCTTGCCACCTTCAATCTTTTCCTTATCTTTTTCATTCCTATGAGCTCCCCAGGTAGGAACCATATCTTACTAATATACATCCTTTATATCCTGGAGGGCCTAATAAGTATCTGTGAAATTGAATTATTTTTTGAAAAGAAAAAGATGCTAGATAGACAACTGAGTTTGGAAATATGCTGGTACTCTATATTGGTGTAGTATGTGAGGGGGGGAAAGGCTTTGGTATTCTGTACATGAGGAAAAATGGCAAGTAGAGAGTTCAGAGCCAAAGGAATTTGACATAAGTTTTTCTGAAAGGGATGATTTTGCACTGAAAGTTAAGGTAATTTGTCAGGAAGGAAGTTTAGAAAGCATTTAAGATTGAAGGAATGATTTGCTGAGAAGTAGGAAAGCCCAAGTTATGAAGAGAAAATCTATTTTATTGTTTTATCAGTCCTAAGAAGTATTTTTCTTTTAGGGAGAAAAAATGGGTTACTGTGGGTGACACATCCCTTAGGATATTTAAGTGGGTTCCTGTGACAGACAACAAGGAGGTAAGTGTGGAAGACAGTCCCAACAAAAAAAAGGTACTGTTTTCTTTCTTTGATTACCTCTTAATGATACAGGAGTTTATTTCCCCAGAATTGAGTTGAAAATATGTAAAGACATCCTCTGTCATTGGCCCACACAAAGCCTCCCTTTATTTTTTCCCCGTTTATTCCCTTTCCTTAACCCATTTCTCTTTTCCAGGGCTTGGTGAACTATAGCCCAGGCCTACTGTGAGTGTCAGTGTAGCTTTATTGGAATTCAGCTATGACAGTTGGTTTCCTTCTGCTTTGAGTTATAATGGTAGAGTTGAATAGTTGCCATAAGACCTAATGAATGGTCTGCAAAGTCTAAAATATTTATTATCCAGCCCTTTAAGAAAAAGCTTGCTGGTTTTATCCAGTTAGCTATTCACTGCAGTGTATTTTTATGTGTTTTATATGTATATATGCCTTTTTAATTCCTCTTCCATGGGTTTATTTGGACACCTGTGTATTCTTGAAAAATACATAGATAGCATTGTTTCATGTTGGTGTTTTTAAATGTTTACATCTAAATGTAGCATTGTGCTATAAACCTCCATTCTCCTTTGTTCAGCCTTGTTTTTGAGAACTCTCCATGTTTTTATAATTGTAAATACAGTTATTACCTTTGACCCTTGCACTGTATTCTTTTATATAGTGCTCACATTCATGTACACATTTCCTGGGTAATAAAACACCCAGATTGTTTCCAACTTTTTTCCCCCTAATTGTTTTTGAAAAATCTCAAATATGAAACAGACATAAAAGTAAGTGAAATATAAATGTACAGTATAATAGGTCCTTGGGTTACGGCAGAGATCCATTCCTATGGCACAACGTAACGCGATTTTCACCGTAAGTCAAAACCCACCTACATAAGCATCTACCTCACTCACGTGGAGCATATACACAGCAGTAATGAAGTGACACAGTAAAAAAAATGTAAAAGAAAGATAACAATTCCTGACCTTTACTTGTAGTAAATACAGTAAATAATAAAAAACATAAAGCACATATGTACATATGTCGAAACTTTTTTTTTTAATAAATAAATGGGAGATGGCAACATAACCACAAAATGATGTATGTCAAGTCCGATGTAACCTGAGGACTGTCTGTACTCTATATATACTAGAGGCCCAGTGCATGGATTCGTGCACTCTGGGGGTGGGGGTGGGGGGTGCATGGCCTGTAGGGATTGGGAGCAGTAGGAGCACTGCTCATCTCGGCCAGCCGGGAGCAGCCACTCATCCTGGTCAGCTGAGCAGCACTCCCCCTGTGGGAGCGCACTGACTACCAGAGGGAAGCTCTTGTGTCATAGCGACTGGCTGACTGGTTGTTCCACCGTTCGGTCGCTTGGCTTTTATCTATATCTATCTATCTATCTATAGATATAGATATAGATATAGATATAGATATAGATATAGATAGATATAGATAAAAGCCCAGTGACCAGAACGACAGGTCATTATGACATGCACTGTGGCTGACCAACAGGCCCAATTGGGGGCGGGGCCGGCTGGCCAACCTCCCACAACCCCTCCCCCAGCCAGACCCCATCCATGCACAAACTCATGCACCAGGCCTCTAGTAATAAATAAATATAAAGCTGATACCTTTGTCAGAACAGCCCAGGTCAGCCGTAGCCAGCTTGGCTCAGTGGGTAGAGCGTCATCCTGTGGACTGAAGGGTCATGGGTTCGATTCCCAGTAGGGGACGTGCAGGAGGCAGCCGGTCAATGATTCTCTCTCATCGTTGATGTTTCTATCTCTCTCTTCCTCTCTGAAATCAATTAAAATGTATTACAAAAACAAACCCAGGTCAGAAAATAGAGTATTGGCTGTGGCCAATGTAGCTTAGTGGTTAGAACGTTGGTCCACGCACCTGAAGGTTGCAGGTTTGATCCTGCCTGTGGGAGGCAACCAATCTATGTGTCTCTCTCACATCTATGTTTCTCTTCCCCCCTCCCTTCCACTCTCTCTAAAAATCAATGAAAAAATATGCTTGGGTAAGGATTAACCAACCAAAAAAAGAAAGAAAATAGAGCATTGTACATACGTACATATGGCCTCTGGCACATATGTCCATACGTCGAAATGACAGAACTTTTTTTTATAAATAAATGGGAGATGGCGACGTAACCACAAAATGATGTATGTCAAGTCCAACATAACCCGAGGGCTGTCTGTACTCTATATATACTAGAGGCCTGGTGCACGGATTCGTGCACCTCTGCCAAAGGCCTCTGTGTGACTCTTTCCAGCAACCCATCCCTCCCCTCTAGAGGAAATGTTGCTCCTACTTTTGTTTTTCTTGCCACTTCTCTAGTCATGTGCACACATTTTTAACTTTATATAAACAGTGTAATGAAATGTCTCTTTTTGTGTATCTTGCTCTTATTGCTCAGCATTATGTTTATAAAACTCATCCATGTTTTCTTTGGAGCTATTTGTTCTTTTTTGTTGCTACATGGAATTTCATTATAGAACTATACCATAATTTATCTTTCTGAATCTCCTGTACATGGATGTTGGGGTGTTCCCAGTTTGAGATACTAGGAACAATGCCCCTAATTCAGAATGTGCGTCAACATGTAGATTAGTTTTCCTAGGAGTGGAATTGTGGGTCTTGGGTGGCTGTGCTTTTTACTTAAAGTGGCTAATGCTAAACCATTTCACAAAAAGTGAGTAATGGTACCAGTCTACAAGGGTGGGCAAAAGTAGGTTTAAGTGTCCACTTTCATTGGTCATTGATTAAATTACCAGCCATCATTACTTAGAAACTGAATTGGAGAAAGGAAGGTGGGTGGAAAGGGAAGAGCATACAAATGGTGATGGGGGAAAAATAAAATAAAGGAAAAAGAGGTAAGTCATAAGTAAGGATACAAAATAATAAAAAAGACATGTAATACAATAATTAAGAAATAGATAATAATACAAGGATAAACTCACAACTATAAATCTACTTTTGCCCATCCCTGTATATTCCCACCAGGAATAGGAAAGTTCTTGTTCTAAATCCTCATCAACAATTAATATTGTTAGATTTATATGTAAAGTTTTCTCATCTTGGTTTTAATTTGATGACTAATTGTGTCATTACTAATGACATTGAGCACCTTTCCTATGTTTATTAGCATTTTGGGTTTCTTCTTTTAGAAAGTGCATATTTAAGTGTATTTCCTTGTGGTCTTTTTCTTTTTACTTGTAATGGTCTGTGTTCTGGTCACAAATTCTTTAAATTATATACTACTCATACCATTTCCCATTCCATGGCTTGTCTTTGCACTGTCTTTATGCTGCCTGAGTAAAAGAACTTTTTAATTTTAGCATAGACAACACAATTAAGATTTTTCTTGAATGTCTTAAGAAATCTTTCAAAGAGAAACATCAGTACTAGTGTGGTGGTTTGGATCTAAGAGTCCCTAAGGAACCAGGTTCTTTTGTTTCTTTAAAAAATCATTTTAGCCCTAGCCGGTTTGGCTCAGTGGACAGAGCGTCGGCCTGCGAACTGAAAGGTCCCAGGTTTGATTCTGGTCAAGGGCACATGCTTGGGTTGTGGGCTCGATCCCCAGTGGGGGACTTGCAGGAGGCAGCCAATCAATGATTCTCTCTCATCGTGGATGTTTATCTCTCTCTCCCTCATCCTTCCTCTCTAAAATCAATAAAAATATTGTTTTAAAAAAATCTTTTTAGCTCTAGCTGGTTTGGCTCAGTGGATGGAGCATCGACCTACAGACTAAAGGGTCCCGGTTTCAATTCTGGTCAAGGGCATATGCCCAGGTTGTGCTCTTGGTCCCCAGTAGGGGGGTGTGCAGGGAGCAGCCAATTGATGATTCTCTCTCATCATTTATGTTTCTATCTCTCTCTCCCTCTCCCTTCCTCTCTGAAATCAATAAAAAAAATATATTTTTAAAGTATTTTAGAGTCCTGGCTGAGTGGCTTAGTTGGTTGGAGTGTTGGTTCAGTGCACCAAAAGGTTGTGGGTTTGATTCCCAGTCAGGACACATACCTAGGTTTCAGGTTCGATCTCCGGCCTGGGCAAGTATGATCGATTTCGATTTCTCTCTCTCTCTCTCTCTCTCCCCCCTTGTTCACTGTTTAAGAAAAGCAAGGGAAACCTATTCTTTGGTGAGGATTAATAATAATAATAATTTTAGAGAGTAGTGACTCTATTCATTTTACTCTTTTTAATTAGTTGTGGTAAAATACACATACCATAAAATTTACCATCCTACCATTTTTTGTGTTTAGTTCAATACAGTAGTGTTACATATATTTACCTTGTTTTACAACCAATCTCCAGAACTTTTCATCTTGTAAACAAACTTCATACCCATTAAACAGTTCCCCATTTCTCTGCTCCATTTTTAACCTTGTATTTCAAGGTTAAGCTTTAGCCATTCACTCAGCACATTCAGGTACCAGGCAACAGGAGGAGTGGAAAGATGGCAAATGGTATTTTCAGGAGTTTAAGTAGTTTCCTAGAAGTTGCCTCAGGATATACTATTAAGTGTTCATAATAGCTTGTGGTACATCTAGTGGCTGGGAAGACTGAGAAAATATGACCACCTAAAAATTCTATTAATATGCCCTGGCTGGTGTTGCTCAGTGGTTGGAACATGGTCGTCATCCTCCCTCACCCCCCACACCCAGGTATGGTCAAGGGCACGTACCTGGGTTGCATGTTTAGTTCCCAGCCCCGGTCAGGATGTGTGCAGGAGGCAACTAGTCTATGTCCATCTCTCTCTATCTCTCCCTCTCCCCTTCTCCCCATTCTTTTCTCCCTCCTACTTTTCTCTAAAAAAAAGAAGGCAATGGAAAAAATATCCTCAGGTGGGGATTAACAACAACAAAATTCTATTAATATGGCCCTAACCGGTTTGGCTCAGTGGATAGAGCGTCAGCCTGTGGACTGAAAGGTCCCAGGTTTGATTCCCGTCAAGGGCATGTACCTTGGTTGCAGGCACATCCCCAGTGGGGGGTGTGCAGGAGGCAGCTGATAGATGTTTCTCTCTCATCATTTATGTTTCTAACTCTCTATCCCTCTCCCTTCCTCTCTGTAAAAAATCAATAAAGTATATTTTTTTAAAAACTCTATTAATATGGACGAGGATTTCTGCCGTAACATACTTGCTTTCTTTCCCCCCTCTCTTTACCTTCTGGTGACTAGATAAATTTTCTTCTTTTTTCTATTTTTCTATTGGCTACCTCTTAACTTAAGACTTATTATATTTCCCTGTAAAGTGTATCAAAATCTGTATTTCCCCTCTGAACCTGGTAATACCCATAACATTTTCCCCACCTGTGATCTCCGCCCCTCCCCCTTCCATCCTTACCTTGTCCTTAGTTGTTATTGTTTTTAATATATAAATATCTTTTCTAAGGAAATATTTTTAATTATTTTTTTCTAAATATATTTTTATTGATTTTAGAGAGAGAAAGGGAAAGGGAAAGAGAGAGATAGAAACATCAATCAGCTGCTTCCTGCATGCCCCCTACTAGGGGATCAGATGGAGCCTGAGAGCTGGGCATGTGCCCTGACCAGGAATCAACTGTAGCCTCGTGATTCATGGGCTGATGCTCAACTACTGAGGCATACTGGCTGGGCCCTTGTCCTTAGTTTTGACTGGAATTTTAGATTATACTAGAGGCCCAGTGCACAAAATTCTTACACAGGGTGGGGAGGGTGTCCCTCAGCCTGGCCTGTGCCCTTGGGGGATGTCTGACTGCCGGTTTAGGCCTGATCCCGTGTCAGACATCCTTCTCGCAATCTGGGATGCTGCATGCACCAGTGACCATACTTTTCATACAGGTGAAAGGCATCCTGCTGTTGTGTGGGCAGCTACATTTTTTTGCCCTGATTATAAAAAGGAGTACAAAATATGATCCTTCTGAGGCAGTAGTACCATTTCCCCTATCTTATGGGTGGAAAACTGAAGTAGAGAGAAGTTAAGTAATTGGCTTTGTCACACAATTATAAGTGCCAGAATCAGGGCTGACCACAAAATGTGCAAGCCAGAGTCCATGCATGTCATCACTGCACCATCCTGTTTTTTCAATGTTAGAGTAGCCTTGTCAGGTTTTAATTTTTAAATCTAAGAGACTGTTCCCAATATATAAGGTAGGGTCCCTAGGCCTGGTCGGAGATCAGGGCTGATCTGTGGGGCGACTGGTGGGCAAGACGATCAGGCAGCCCCTGCTGGCACCCTCCTTAGCTGGCGGCCTGGTGCTGCCCACTGGCCAGCTCCACCCCCCGATCACTGCTGCCGGTCACCTCCCTCTTGGGGGGCAGATGCTCAATGCAGGAGCAGCTCATAAGATATTCAGTTCATATATTTCAGTTTTTGCAGATATTTCTTGTTTTAGTCATTGCTTAATTAGCCAAAGTTAACATTACTAATTATTTACTAACCCTTTGCCACCTATTTATTATTGTTTTCTCCTAGACTCATTTCTCTTGCTGGAATCCATCCTTCAAAATTTTTTCAAACAGGGCTTTTGTAGAACAAACTTTCTGAAAATATCATTTTATTCCTAAAAATATCTTTGTTTTACTTTTATGTTTTGTTGATCATTTCATGTTTAATTGATATTTTTAGGAATAAAAAGAAAACCTCTTTTTATTCCTGAAAATATCTTTGTTTTACTTCCATGTTTAGTTGACCTCTATATGAAATTCTAGGTTCCAAGTTATTTTCTTTCAGCATTTTGAAATTATTACTCATTTGTGCTTCTGGTGTGAAATCTAATGTCAGTCTGATTCTTGACTCTTTGTAGGTTATCCTCTTGTATTTCTGGGAACTTTTAGAATTTCTTCTCTCTCTGATCTCCTAGGACTTCTTTAAGAACATCCTATAGCCGAAACCCGTTTGGCTCAGTAGATAGAGCGTCGGCCTGCGGACTGAAGGGTCCCGGGTTCGATTCCGGTCAAGGGCATGTACCTGGGTTGCGGGCACATCCCCAGTGGGGGGCGTGCAGGAGGCAGCTGATCGATGTTTCTCTCTCATCGATGTTTCTAACTCTCTATCTCTTTCCCTTCCTCTCTGTAAACAATCAATAAAATATATTAAAAAATAAAATGTTAAAAAAAAGAATATCCTGTAATGTTCACATCTCGCTTCTTTATTTCTGAACTTTTCTCTCATTTATTTCATCTCACTGTTCTTTCCTCATTTCCCTATTCCAATTTCTCAACCCAGTTTTTGCTCATTAATCCTTTCTTCAACTATATCTATTTCTGCTGCTAAACTTATTTGCATTTTATTTTGAACAATTATACCAAATTCCTGTATTGATTCTTCTTCAAAACAACTTTCTAGTTTCATCCTTATCTTTGTGAGCAGACTCACTATGTGTTTTATTTAAATTTTTCTGTGCCATTACCATTCTGGTATAGTGTGTTCTGTTTATTGTCTGTCATGGTGCTTGTTATCCTCCAATATCTGGTTAGTTTTTTCTGTACACTTATTTTTTTTTTTAATAAATCTTTATTGTTCAGATTTTTACAGGTGTTCCTCTTTTTTTCCCCCCATAGCTCCCCTCCACCTGATTCCCCACCCCACCCCATGTCCTTACCCCCCGCCACTGTCTTCATCCATAGGAGTAAGATTTTTGTCCAATCTCTTCCCGCACCCCTCACACCTGCTTCCCCTGAGAATCGTCAGTCCACTCCCTTTCTATGTTCCTGATTCTATTATATTCACCAGTCCATTCTGTTCTTCAGATTTTTATTCACTTGATTTTTAGATTCACTTGTTGGTAGGTATGTATTTGATGTCATTTTGTTGTTCATAATTTTTATCTTTACCTTTTTCTTCTTCTTCCTCTTCTTAAAGAATACCCTTCAGCATTTCATGTAATCCTGGTTTGGTGGCGATGAACTCCTTTAGCTTTTTCTTGTCTGTGAAGCTCTTTATCTGACCTTCAACTCTGAATGATAGCTTTGCTGGGTAGAGTAATCTTGGTTGTAGGTTCCTGCTGTTCATCACTTTGAATATTTCTTGCCACTCCCTTCTGGCCTGCATAGTTTCTGCTGAGAAATCAGCTGACAGTCGTATGGGTACTCCCTTGTAGGTAACTAACCGTTTTTCTCTTGCTGCTTTCAAGATTCTCTCTTCGTCTTTTGCCCTTGGCATTTTAATTATGATGTGTCTTGGTGTGGTCCTCTGTGGATTCCTTTTGTTTGGGGTTCTGTGTGCTTCCTGGACTTGTAAGTCTATTTCTTTCACCAGGTAGGGAAAGTTTTCTGTCATTATTTCTTCTAATAGGTTTTCAGTATTTTGCTCTCTCTCTTCTTCTGGCACCCCAAAAATTCGGATGTTGATACGCTTGAAGTTGTCCCAGAGGCTCCTTACACTATCTTCATATTTTTGGATTCTTTTTTCTTTTTGTTTTTCTGGTTGGGTGTTTTTTGTTTCCTCATATTTCAGATCTTTGGTTTGATTCTTGGGGTATGTTGATCTACAGTTGAGTTTCTGTATATTCTTTATTTTAGACAGTGTATGCTTCATTTCTGACTGGTCCTTTTCCATTTTTTTGGCATTCTCATTAAGGTCCTTGAAGGTCTCACTAAGCTCCTCAGAAGTGTCATCAAGTTTCTCGGCGGTTTTTAGAAGATTCTTGAGTAACCTTATAAATGTGGTTCTGAACTCTATGTCATCCAGTAGTTTGCTTTCCTCCGTTTCTTTCATTCGTGACATGTTTCTTTGTTTCCACATTTTGGCTGCTTCCCTGTGTTGATGGAGTGGCTTTGTGTGGTAGGTGACCTATAGGGGGCAGTAGCTCAGCCTCCCCAATCACCTGATGTGGACGCTCTTGGTACACCCCTTTGTGGGCTGAGTGCAAAGTCTTGGTGTAGTTAAGCCTTAATTGCTGTTGGTACACTGGGAGGAATTGACCTCACAGCGTACCAATCGGCTGTGAGGACTCGCTGTGTCTATAAGAACTACTGTGCTGGAGACACGCTTATGGTGCAGGACTTGTTTCAGTGGGGATTTGGTGCTTGCTGAGTCTGCCTCTTGAATGTGTCACTTATGGAGGTGAGGAGTTGAAATCTGGTTTCTCACACTGACCACTAGGTATACTGGCTTCTGGATCTCCAATGGGGTGCAGGTCAGCTATTGTCTGAGTCCACCCAGCAGGAGCTACAGCGAGAGCTACAGTTTTCTCCTCTTTGCTTGGGGTTTGGAGGTTTTGGAGCTGTCTGATCCGGGCTGCAAGTTTGCTAGGTTAAGCTGTGATAGGGCAGTCCATTCATATGCAAAAGCCACTGCTTGGAGCTTGGGTGGGTTTGTAGGTTGTGTGGGGCGGGGTCTCAGGGCGTCACTAGGCTAGGGCGTGGCAAACAGCAATGGCTGCTAGTTAGCCGGCTCTGTGTCTCGGACTGCGTCCCTTCCCGTGCCCCAGCGCAGATAAACAATTATTGCTGTGCGCAGCTCTGCAAGCAGGCCCCCCTCACTTTCCAACCCGGTAGCAGACAATCCAGCTTTTCCCCGTAGGAGTTTGGGTCCCCCGTGTCTCCCCAGAAATTGTATTTCAGAGTAATCGGGGGCTTGTCTCCCCTTTGGGTTGAAAACAGCAACGCCTGCCGCCAGCCCAGATCCCGCGCCTCTGTACCTCAGCTTTTCAGCGCTCGTGCATGTCTCAGTGCTCTTTTCTCTTTCCTTCTAGTTGTAGAACTTCCACTCAGCCAGCTTTCCCGTGGTTCTGGGTGATAGACGTTTTGTCTTTTAGTTGCAGTTTATATTGTTGTGCGAGGCAGCAGTTTAGGTGTTTACCTACGCCACCATCTTGGATCGCGCCCTACACTTATTTTTTATTCCCTTGGGACTCTACCCTGCCTTGGCTAAAGTAATATGTAACTGATGGAGGATATAAGCCTAAACTCGGGTTTCCCTCCTCTAAATGAATTTAAGGGATGAAGTTAGCCTCAGAGTTCAGTCTTTTTCCTCTGCCATCTTCCCCTGCCTCCCAGGGAACTCCCTAGTACCATTCTTCCATGTGCTACCTCAGTGTAGGAGCAGCCATCCTCCCTTGTCATTGCCAAGCCCAAGGAGTTGGAAGGTGAATGTTAGGAGGGCTATGGAGCCACTCTTTATCCTTCATACATCCCTGGCACCTGTGAGGCCATTATTGCTAGAATCAACCCCTCCACCCCCACCCCCAACTCATTTTCCCATTTAAGTCCCTGGTCCTTTTCCTATTCAAATTCTCTGTGGGGCTCAGCTCCCTTTGTCTCTCTTGAGGGCTTCTTGCAGTGTTTGTGTTGCTTTCTGAGCTGGGCCCAGAAGTCCATCAGTTTATGTGCCCTCTAGTGATTCATGGTAGTGTGCCATCTTCTAAGGTACTAGCATAGACCTGTTAGATTAGGAAAAATGGAAAATGATGATCAAATTGGTAAAGAAAAATTATGAAGGATGCAAGGGAGTAGGACACTCACTGCTGATGGGAGAGTTAATTGGCACAAACTTTACAGGTCAAGTTGATCAGAGCTTTCAATGATGGATGTGTTAATTAACTAGACTGTTGGAATCCTTTCACAAATGTATACAGTGTGTCCCAAAAAAATGTACACACACTTTAACAGCTGATAGCTCAGTTTTGAACATAAAATTTACTAAACACTGCCTTTATAATTATTCAAAGTGTGTGTATATATATATATATTTGGGGGGGGCAACACCCTATATGTATATCAAATCACCATTATGTACACTTTAAATATCTTAGTTTTATTTGTCATGTATAACTAACTCAGTAAAATTGTAGGGGTAAAAAGTTTTAAATATTTATTCCTTATTTCTATAAGTTTTATCTCTAGGAATTTATCCTCAGGAGATAATCATATGTATACAAGATATGTTTAAATATACCTAATGATAAAGCCAAATGTTGAGCATTACTGCATTGCTTATAGTGTTTCAAATTGCAAGCAAAATAAAGATCTTAATGTAGCCTAGCCAGTGTGGTTGAGTGTGGACCCATGAACCAAAAAGTCACTGGTTCGATTCCTGGTTAGGGCACATGGCTGGGTTGCAGGCGTGATCCCCAGTAGGGGGCGTGCAGGAGACAGCTGACCCATGATGTTTCTCTCTCACCAATGTTTTTATCTCTCTCTCCCTTTCCCTTCCTCTCTAAAAATCCATGAAAACATATACATATAAAAAAAGAGAACTTAGTGTATAGAATTCATTAAATAAGTTGTTATTGTGCACCTGTATTTTGTAAATCTTCATAACCATTATAAAAAAGATGTAGCCGGGCTGGCATGGCTCAGTGGTTGAGCCTTGACCTATGAACCAGGCAGTTACAGTTCAATTCCTGGTCAGGGCACATGCCCCAGTGTAGGGTGTACAGGAGGCAGCTGATCAATGATTCTCTCTCATCATTGATGTTTCTATATCTTTCTCCTTCTCTCTTTCTCTCTGAAATCAATAAAATAAAATAAAAAAAAGAATAAAAGAAGATGTAGAAGATTACCCAGTTGCATAGAGAAATGTTTAATGCAGTGAATGAGGAGGGGGAAGTAAGTTATATGACCCATTTTCACACAAGTATATGTGTAGGTTGTCTCTGGTTTTCGTTTCTTTTTCTGTACTTCCAGAATTCCCTATAGTGAAATATGTATTGTACATGAACACAGAACCATTAAAATGAAGATAAAATAGAGATCAGAAAAAAATAATGATAAAGCCAAATGTTGGCATGGATGCTGTGAAACTAATACCCCAAGTATATTGCCACCATCCTTTCAGAGAGGAGTGGGTACGGTGTATTTCAAGGAAAGTAACATGTTTATATTTTCTGATCCAGAAGGAATATTTTTGTGTGAATTTTATCTGAATAAAGTAATCCAGGAAAAAAATGAAAGTTTAGCATTGTGTAGTAACAATAAATAAACACAATCCTAAATAAGTTAAAGCTAAATGTCTAATAGTTGAGAAGTTATTAAGTGAATTATGCTATGTGGAATATTATGCAGCTATTAAAAACTATGTTTATGTAGCTTATGTAGTAAAATGGTCAAGTGTAATTACACTAAAATTATGTCTGTATAGGAAAAAATGAAGGGAAGGACATTCATAAATTGTACAGTTGATTTATTGCAGAGATAGGATTGAGAGTTATGAACAAAAAATTGTATTAGTAGTACAATGCATGTACAAAAAAGAGACATGTATCAACAGTATGAATTAGTGAATTTTAAATGACCAGATTTAAACTTTGGGCTGTTGGGATGCTGTCATTTGCAAATTTCCTTCCTGTGGGCTTGTTGGTTGCAGGCTAGTTTATCTTCCCACTGTGGTTCCCCAGCATGTGTAGGGGAATGTTATAGACAAAGATTGAAGTAGGGTGAACATTTTTGAATGGATGGGGTTTTTTGGTCAGGAATAGAGCTAGCAGGGGCCCCTTTGTCCCATAGCTTCTTACATTACATAAAAATGACTCCTTCCTTTTTCCAGTCAGGTTTCCATTCTTCTTTCACTTATTTTTTTTCCTGCTGTGCTACTAAAATAGGAATCTTTTTCAAAATTAGTATTTTGTGCTTCTCACCCATCCTCATGAGGAAGGGTTGGATTGAACATTCTGATCAGGGCAGAAAGCAGAAGAGTACCACAGGGAAATCCAGTGGAAGTATATGTGTCTGTCTTTTACTTTTGATATTTGCACTGGAAGGGTCCATTTTACAGATACAGACACTGAGACTTGTGGACACCTTGTCCAGGATTCTATTATGCCTTGGGCCCTGGATTCTCAAAACCACTGTCATTATTCCTGTTCACTTCTAATCCAGGCCTCTGTGGTGTCTCAAAAAGCACTCTTCCCTATCTCTGTGAGTCTCCTCGTTGGCTCTGTCATATCCCTCTTTTTTTCCTTTTCTAGAAAGAAAAGTCAAAATCGAATGGTTCAGCAGCCCGGGAACCTAATGGCTTTCCCTCTGATGCCTCAGCCAATTCCTCTCTCCTTCTTGAATTCCAGGGTGAGTTGCATCCATATGTCTTCCTTGCAGGAAAATGAAAATTTAGATGAACCCATTAATAATAAGAATAGTTCTATGTATAATTTCAGTGCCTACTGTTTTGCTGGTATCTTGCTAGGCACTATACATAAATCTTCCCTTTTATACTTCACAGGTACCCTGCAAGATAGATGATAGTATACTTATTTTCCATTTAAGGAAACAGGCTCAGAGAGGTAAAGTTACATATATAAAGTAGCATAACTAGAACTAATGTGACAAACCTCACATTAATTCCTGGTTTTCTGGAGCAGAAGCTCTTTTCTTTAGACTGTGTACTTTATGATAGTGCCTGAGAGTGGGCCACCCAAAGCTAGGGCATCTACCTATCCCCTGTTGGCACAAGTTCTGCTTCTTAAATCAATCTTTAGTAAATGTCCTGCCTGTGTCAGGACCACATTCATGATGTTCCCTCTTACACCTACGTGGCAGTTACTGTTTGTGAAGCACTTTCACTTCAGTTTCTCATTTTTATCCTGACATCAGCCTGTGATATAAACCAGGCAGTTATCATCGTTCCTAGTTAAGGAAATTGATGCTTGGAGAAAAAAGTGTTTGCCTAAGTTCAAAAGTGACAAAACTTTATTCTTACTTTTTCTTTCTTTTTTTTTTTTTTAGAGCTTTATTCTCTTTTTATAGTAAAATAATAAAATTCAACTTCCATTTTAGCATAGAAGATAGCGGCCTTCGTAGAAGTAAAGACTAGAAAGGGCTTACAATTTTCTCTTTAAAACTAGTCTGGGAGCATGCTTGCCAACCTTTCCCCCAACCCTCTGACCCTGCCCCAGGGTCAGTGTGATATATGAAGGAATACAAGAAAAAGGTTTCCTAGTTATGTGTGGGGTATTCAATAACTATAGAACTGTAGGAGACACATATGAGGCCCCAGTTTCTCAGTCCATTTAATCCTTTTCATTCAGTGAACATTTAATGAACTCCTACTATATGCCAGGCACTATGCACAAGACATTCAAGGACCAATAAGCCACAGGGCCTATCTACACAGAGTATAATGGAAGGAAACTGGTGTGTAAAATAGTAAACTCAGGTGTGCACAGGATACTACAGGAGCATAAAAGAGAAGGTGGTCACTTTTACCCAACAGAGCCTGGGATACAGGGATATGTGGAGGACATTATGCTTGAGCTCAATGTTGGCCTGTATAGGGGGCTTTCCAGAAAGGCTAGAAAGAACAAGTGGTAACAGACACCTGTGCATGAAGCAGCTCTTCACTTAGGGTCCAGCTTGGTGTGGACTAACAACAGGGAGTGAGACTGGAGATCAGAAAGGACTTTGCACGTTATGATAGGACCATCTTGTGCCTGTCTAGAGAAGCAGTGGGGTTTGAATTTTACTGTTTTGGCAGCAGGCAACCATTGAAGGGCTTAGAAATGTCATGCTGGCAGAGGTGTGAAGTACAGTGGGAGTACATGGTACTGAAGGAAGGGCAGTTAGGTGGCTTTTGCTGGAGGCTAGGCCTGAACTAAGCCACCAGGAGAGGAAGCAATGAACACAATTCCTGTGTTTTTAACTATTTCTATCTTAGGTGGTGATTTTAAGCCTTCAGACAGCTTCCCAGGTGGGACTCCCTTGGTCCTTGAGGCCTCAGGTGGAACCTAGACCACTGAAGGGTCTGAGCTGAATACCTCCTGACAGATTTTATCATTTTCTACACATCTTATGTTGTGAGAAAGGTTGAGAGGCATACTGTCCATCTCTTCCACTGGACAATAAGAAAATGCAGGATTTAAGCTATAACTGGTGGATAATAATTAACTGTATCCTGATCTTCCTGAAATATACATGTTGCATAAATTTGAAAATTCTAGCTGCACCTGGTGCTTAGAATATGTCGTGAAACAGGAAATGCTTAAATTAACATAGACTCTGTTGATAAGTTGCAGTGCATAGAAGCCCCATGAACCTCTGCCTTGGGTTCAGAGTGCATCTGCAGCAGTGATCATTGTACCTGGTGTGTCTATGGCTGCCTAAGAAGACACCAGGTCTTTGGCTCTATACAGAGTTATTCTTGAGGAATAATTACCACCCTCAACTGTTGCCTTTGTCATGTTTGGTTTTCAGATGAAAACAGCAACCAGAGTTCTGTGTCTGATGTCTATCAACTTAAGGTGGACAGCAGCACCAACTCAAGCCCCAGCCCCCAGCAGAGCGAGTCCCTGAGCCCAGCACACACCTCTGACTTCCGCACAGATGACTCCCAACCCCCTACTCTGGGCCAGGAGATCCTTGAGGGTAAGTCTTGGTTGAGCCAGGACATGCATCTTGGAGGGGCCTTGCCTCTTGCTATTGATGTTTCTCTTCTTTAGAGTAAGTGGATAGAGAAAATGGCACAGAGTCTGGCAGTCTCAAGCTATTTGTTAACAGTTTGGGCTACTTTGGAGAATGGTTGTATTTTCCCCTTACAGAATGAAGGAAGAAAACAAACACCACAAGTGAGTGCCAGGATCTGTGTGAGGCTCTTTTAATATTTAATGCCTGGTATAATTCTCTCCCAAATCCTTGAAATAGAAGCTATTATCTCCATTTAAAAAAATATATTTTTTTTTTATTGATTTTTTACAGAGAGAAAGGGAGAGCGATAGAGAGTTAAAAACATCAGTGAGAGAGAAACATCAATCAGCTGCCTCCTGTACACCCCCTACTGGAGATATGCCCACAACCAAGGTACATGCCTTTGACTGGAATCGAACCTGGGACCTTTCAGTCCGCAGGCCGCCGCTATATCCACTGAGCCAAATTGGTCAGGGCTATTATCTCCATTTTACATATGAGGAAGTTGGAGTCTTAGAAAGTTTTAATTGCTTATCAAAGATCACATAGTAACTGGTAGAAGTGGATATCTCCAATTATATTCCTTCTAACTTCAGAGTTTATTCTCTTTGTATTATCTCCTGTGAATTTCTTCTTATATATTGTTACTAAAATATATGTATGTTGATTCTTTTTAAAAAAATAAATATTTTTATTGATTTCAGAGAGGAAGGGAGAGGGAGAGAGAAATAGAAATATCAATGATGAGTGAGAGTCATTGATCGGTTGCCTCCTGCACGCCCCCACTGAGGATCAAGCCCACAACCCGGGCATGTGCCCTTGACTGGAATCGAACCCGGAATTCTTCCAACGCTCTACCAACTGAGCCAAACCAGCTAGAACTGTATGTTGATTCTTCAGCCAGTGCTGCCTCTTCACCAAGGCACCTCTAGATAGCCTTAGGAAAGCGTCCCCAGTTTTAAGGCAGATTCTATAGGAGTTTCCCGCGTCAGGAGGCCTTGCAGTTATGCTGACCTTGTTGCTTTTTCAGAGCCCTCCCTGCCTGCCTCAGAAGTGGCTGATGAACCTCCCACCCTCACGAAGGAAGAACCAGTTCCACTGGAGACACAGGTAAGGAGGCACTTTGGGTTTCCCAGTTTCTAAGAAAAAAGGAAGGACTTTATTGCTGTGAATTGCATATATTGTGTTGAATGTGCTATAGTGTAGTAGAGTGGAGAGACAGCAAGAAAAACTAGTGTCTCCAGGTTATAAGGTAGGGGAAAATGTTTGGTTATGTACGAGAAGATTGGCATTGGGCTTCTGGGTTGTAATTAGGGATGGGGAGGTTCTGGTTCAGAGGGATGGCCCTATAATTCCATGTTCTGGCTGCTCCTAGATTGCCACGGAAGAGGAAGACTCAGGTGCCCCACCCCTGAAACGCGTCTGTGTGGACCAACCCGCAGTGCCGCAGACAGCCTCAGAAAGCTAGCATCATCCTGGCACCCTTCACCTCCTGGCCCCCTGCCTCTATTTATTGCATTCTGGTTCTGGCTGTGCTGTATTGCTGGGCTAAGGGCAAGCACTGGGGTCCAGAGCCTGCCCATAGGAGCCTTCTATTCTGGAAGGCTGACAGAGGACTTGGGGTTATAGCATCATCTTCCCTCCCTGGCACCTATGTCTGCTTGTTCCTGAGAAGAGGAATGCTCATGTCCTCTTTGTATCCCAAGTAGGCTGGAGCATCAGCCATCCCAAGGTTTATCTGTCACTTCCAGGTAGCAATCTCTGCTCCAGAACCTCTGGACTGAGCTGCTGGCGCTTCTATAAAAGGAAAGAGATGTGGAAGGCACCCTTTAGAGAAGAGAGTGCCAAGAGTTACTTGAATTTGAATGGCGACTATAGATTTCTGGACTTTCTCATAGGGCTAGGTGCCCTGTAGGCCATTATTGGAGAATGCCTAGGTAGAGACTTTTGAGGGAAGGTGCTTTTCTCCACATGAGGGCAAAAAAGTCCATATAGATTTCTTGCTGCCCTGGCACTTCTGCCCATTCCTGAGGTTATCCTGCCTCTAATGGGCTCTCTAGCTGCTGACAGTTCCCCCTACCACCACCCAAAGAAAACTATCTCCCCCCATACACACACATGCAGCTTTCTGTTTTCACCCGTACATTTCATTCCAGCATTCTCTGCCTCCTGCCACAGCCCCCAGCATTCATGCCACAAACTGCCCCAGCAAGAATTTGGAAGTCTGACCACAGTACCCATCCCCCAGAGTACTCCTTCAGCTCAGACTTTCTAGAAAGATCCCCTTTCTTTAAAATCTGCATGTTTAATTGAACTTCGTGATTTTATTTTTTGTTTCATAAAAGTTTAAGAAATGGAAATGGGCAACAGTGAGTGAAGACATATTTTAGCACTGAATAGAATATTTTTAAAATTAAACTATTTGAAATATGTCTTGGTATCTGAGTGCTTCATTCTTGAAGGTTGTGGGGGTGGGGCTGGGAGTATGGGTGGCTGAGTGCTTGTGAAGTCACTGTGGACTAGGCTCTGCCCATTGTCTTACTCCCAGAGAATGACTGTGATGAAAATGATTTGTCAACTCCCTTTGAGGTTGTTGTGTAGTTAGAATTCTATGACTATTTCTGTGTACACTGAATGCAACCAATAGTTTTCCACAGCTGCTTAGAAGGCATTCATGAGTTCTTTTTTTAATTTTTATTTATTATGACAAAATATACATAACATAAAATTTATCATTTTGACCAGTTTAAAGTATACAGTTCAGTGGTACTAAGTACATACACAATATTGTGCAATCATCACTGCTCTCTACCTCCAAACTTTTCATTACTTCACATAAACCCCCATACTTATTAAGCAGTTGCTCCACACTTGCCCCTTCCTGGAGGCCCTGACAATCACAAATCTATTTTCTGTCCATGAGTTCCTTCTTGATTCCAAAGGAAAACTAGAGTCATGGTTGAAAAGAGTTCTACATTCTACATGTTAAAGAATTTCGTTTCAGTATTCCCTAAAGTGATTCACTTTTCTGAGGCGCTCCAGGTTTCTGGGATGAGACTAGAACCAAGTTCTGCTGCCCTGTTTTATTATCCCTCGTTTGCTTTTTCTTAAAATTTTAACTTAACATGTACTATCAAGTTGTCAAATGCATGTCACAGATGCTGGAATTGTATGTGGTACATAAAAAGTATCCTATATAATAAAAGTCCAGTGACCTAACAGTGGAACGACCAGAATGACCTCAATGCAGGAGCTGCCCCCTGATGGTCATTGCACTCCCACAGTGGGAGCACCACAGGGCTTAACAGGATGAGCGGCTGCTCCGCAGGAGGCCAATCCCCGTAGGCCACGCCCCCCACCAGTGTATGAATTACAGCACTAAAAGCTGGCGGGTGAAGGTCGGGTACTCTCCACTGAATCTCAGATAATCCCAGAACACGCCTCACAGGGTTGATCTAAGGGTTTCTATTCATAGCTTTAAGAATGGAATGAGATCATCAGCTTTTAAGTAGTTTAGAGAAAACACACACTGCTCCTTTTTCATTCGCTTCATCCCACCTTCTTGCAAGAAAACAAACACCTGGCTCCCACAGCCCCACCCTGAGCACTGTGCCGAGACCTCACTGGCCCTTGGCTCTGAGTGAGTCTGTGTAATGTTAATGTAAAAAAACATTGAAACCTGTAAAGAATTTTGTGAGTTTATTTGAGCCAAACTGTCAACAAATGCCGAGAAGCAGAACCTCAATGAATTGAGATAATGCTTTGGAGAATGGTGCCTCACATCTACATTTATACATTGCAATCAAAGGAAGGGATGTAAGTGAGTTACATGAAATCCATTGGATAGACTAGAGAGGCGGGAGAAAGCAAGGAGGGGGAACCCCTGGGATCGGATAAAAAGTAAAATGATAGACATATACTTAGGTGGGTACTGGAACAATTAACATGATAACAATGAAGGTATTTGTGGTATTTGTCCTGGAGCCCAGGCACCTTAGATTGTGCCCCAAGGGGTCCAGAAAAAGCAAGTTACAAGTTACCCAGACATTTCAAGGGTATGTTGTTATAGATGCAAAAAGACAGATAGGCTCAGTTAGGATAAAAGTTGTCAGTGAAGATACCAGCCTAGGACAGTACCCACCATAACTGCTTTTAGTTGAAGTGTAATTTCAGACCATCCTTTGTGGTTACTGTCGGTCTCTGAGGTTGCAAGACTGCCATGCAGGCCTCCCCTGAGCTTGTCGGGTTAGCATGTGGCCCCTTTTGTCCTCACTTCCAATGGCCTTTACACCTAGTGCCTCTGCCTGAGCATCTTACTCAACCTGTATTACCGACTGAGCATCCGCCGTGTCCCAGGCGATGCCTGGTTGCTCGCAGAGCAGCAGGGAGCCAGCCACCCTGTCCTGTGAAGCATGCGTTCAGCCAGGAGAGGACAGGGGTGTGGGGAGGAAACAGCCTTGGACAGACGTGAGGTGCAGCCATTGGAGGGCATGGGCACCATGAAAACATTGGAATGAAGCCACACAGGGGCTACTAGAGGGAGGGGCAAAGAAAGGCTCACTGAGGGAAAGTGGACTGATGGAGGAGAGCCTGGCGGATGCCTGGAGAAGAACATCGGGCAAAGGAGAAAGCCCATGGAGGGGCAGCAGGATGAGCAAGAGGCCGAGTAGAAGGGGGTCGAGGCTGAGTCAGGGGCGGGGGGCACATCCTGCAAGGATCGAGGGCCGGCGAGAACCTGGCATCCCCTGAGTGCTGGGGTTGGCACCAGGGCTGTAGGTGAGGACTGGCTGGGCTGATGCAGTGGGGGCAGACCCTCTGGCTTCTGTATCAGGAGCAGACTAAGGGGGAAGAGGAAGCAGGGAGACAGCAGGAGGCGACAGCACCCTCCCCGAGGGCTATGCGGAGACAGTGGAAACACAATGGGGGGGGGGGGGCAGGGGAGAGAGGAAACCCCATGCTCTCCTGGCCCCTGGGAAGGCAGGGTCTCTGGCAGCTGCCGGCAGGGGTGTCTGAGGTTGGATCCTGTCCGTTTTGAGGGTCTGACTGTAAAACCCACCCAGACCTTAGTTTGAGTTCCACGCGAGGGATGTGGACTGTTCACGACCAGCCTCCCACCGTGAAGTCCTGAAGTCCGGGCGGCAGGTCATTCCTGTCTCGCTGCCGTAATCCCTCCATGTCGCCCCCCGCCCCCAGCTCTCTTCAGTGATGACAAGTACTTATCGTAAACAAGCAAATGGTTTTATTTTTGGTACAAAAAACAACAAAACAGAATGTACAGTAGTATGGAAAGCAAACGTTGAAAACTAGGAAAATGAAGCCCCCTTGTGGACACACAGATCAGCTGAGTCCAGAACCTGGGTCACACGTGACACAAAAGGGCTCATGGTCCAATGGAAAGGGCTTGCCCAGGTGGTCCGACTCCAACCCCTGACTCCAGTTTCCAGGACAGAGAGGATCCCGCACCACAGAACAGAACGGCCCGAGACCAGCCCCAAGTCCCACGGTCTAAGGCTATGCTTCCAGAGAAAGAAATGCTCCTGAGATGCTGGGACAGGGCGATCAGCATCCAGATTGCTGCCTCTAATTCCCACCTGGGGTCTGTGGGGGTCCCAGCTCTGTCCCTCCCTCCTCCTCCCATGTCCTCTCCCAGGTGAACCATGGATGGCCCTTCCCATCCTCCACCCTCCTCAGCTCCAATGGCAGGTAGGGAAGGTGGGGGGGTCATGCAGTGAATCTGAGGGCCTTGAGGAAATGCCACTTGAAGAGCCAGAGACAGTGTCTGTCCACCCACCTCCCTGGCTGAACCGATTAACACAGAGGCCTCATGAGTGTGTGTTTAGAACCGGTCCTCCTCCCTCCCCCTAACTCTGCCACTGCATAACTTGGCTGTTATGATGGGTAAGTTGGCCTCTGGAGTGTTAGTTCTCTATCCTTTAAAATGAGAACAAGAGCCCAGCAGCCATGGCTCAGTGGTTGAACGTCAACCTGTGACTCAGGAGGTCAAGGTTTGACTGTCAGGGCATATGCCTGGGTTGTGGTCTCCATCCCCAGTGTGAGGCATACAGGAGGCTGCCGATCCATGATTCTCTCTCATTGATGTATCTCTCCCTCTCCCTTGCTCTCTGAAATCAATGGAAGAGATCCTATATAATAAAAGCCTAATATGCAAATTGTCACCTTGACTGGGAGTTCGACTGCTCGCTATGATGTCCACTGACCACCAGGGGGCAGTATGGAACATTGTGGGCTTCGGCGACGAGGCACTGACAGCAGGCTGGGCTTCCGGGTGAGCCAGGCTGTAGCCGCTGGAACCACAGGGGCCAGTCAGGCTTCCCATGGGTTCATGCAGGAGCTGGTCTGCAAGGCCAGCCAGGAGAGAGTGCGCTGTCCACCTGGCTTCCATGCGGCGCCGCTGGGCAACCCATAGGCCCACGCTGCGCTCCAGCCCGCGGCGTGCAGCCATTCTCACTGCATCTCTGCGTGGGGACTCGGGCACTGTGACTCAGGTGCAGGGGGGCGTCCCTACCCAGGGGCCCAGGGCCCAGAGGTCAGCTGGGACCTGCCCTTCCACACCAGACGCTTGAGTTTCAATTACCGGCCAGGCCTAGGGACCACACCCATGCACGAATTTTGTGCACCAGGCCTCTAGTGTTTTAAAGTTTTTAAATGAAGTTATTGAAACTATAATGATTAAGATAAAAAATGACCAGGCACATTTGGAAAAGAACCAAGTAGAGTTTTTGTGAGAAACAATTATTGCTATCAAGTGTCACAAAGGGTAAGCAGGAGAGAAAGCTAACAAAGGGAGGTAGCTGACATTCGTGGTTATATCATGATCAGGTGCTAGGACTGGCAACAGGAGGCTGGGAATCCCATCCCTCACGAGGCTGACAGAACGGCTCAGGAGGTGAACCTCTCCATGGAACTACATAGAGCATAGTGTGGTAGATTCTGGAGTAGAGCCCATAAAAGAACACATAGGATCATGAAAAAGGTGTAATGGAAACCATTCTTTTCTTTTATTGGCTTCTACTTAGCACTACTTAATTGATATTCTAAGAAATTCAAGCTAGCAGTCTATGCTATCATCCCAGAATCTTGGTGCGGTAAAGGTTAGGAGGAGGAAGGGGAAGATAAAAAGAAGGGGAAAAGATAAGGAATCACCACCAAGTTATTCACAAATAACTTGTAAATTCCCTCTTGAGTAGTGGTAGGCCCAATGCATAAGCACATTTGAATTATTAAGAAAAATACATATGGCCCTATCTGCTTTGGCTCAGTGGATAGAGCGTTGGCCTGCGGACTCAAGGGTCCCAGGTTCGATTCTGGTCATGGGCATGTACCTTGGTTGAGGGCACATCCCCAGTATGAGTGTGCAAGAGGCAGCTGATCGATGTTTCTCTCTCATCGATGTTTCTAACTCTCTATACCTCTCCTTTCCTCGCTGTAAAAAATCAATAAAATACATTTGAAAAATACATATGAACCCACTAACAATTCATGAATATGAATAAGCACTAAAAATCAATAGAGCTTAATGGATTTTTATACAAGAGAATTTTGGAGTATGGAAAAGGTGAGTGCATGGGAGCAGAATTACCCATTTTGGAAAATGGCATTTATTTGTTTTACAAATTATTTGTTGGAAATATGTCTTGGCTCCTCTATAAAGTACAACTGGTAGACGCTTGGTCTCTGCCTTTCAGGAGCTTTAGTCTGGTGAGGCAGAGAAGCTAGATAGGAGTCTGTGCTGTGGGGATGGTGAGGGTAGAATACTGCTAGGGCTCAGAGAAGGATCTTAGAGGCTTTGAGATATAGAAGTTTTATAGAAGAGGTGTGGCAGTTGAGGCAGGGCCTTGAAAAATTTGTCTGGATGTGAGGACAAACTACTCTGGGCAGGTTAGCATGAGCAAACAAATGGAGGCTATATATATGTATAGAGAGTAACCAGAAAATTGGGTTTCTATTTTTCTTTTTATTTTGAGAATTTTCAAAACTACAGAATGTTGAAAGAATAGTTTAATAAAATATATAAACTCTTTATCTAGATTAAACCAACATATTAACATTTTGCCATATTTGTTCTGTATCTCAATACACATTTTTTCTTTTATTTTCTGAATTACTTGAAAAAGTGGTTGTCATTCTGATATTTGAGCCCTAAATATTTGAGCTTGTATCAACTAAGAATAAGGACATTTCCCAACATGACCAGTTATCTTTTCATACCCAAGAAATTTAACAATGATTCAATATTATCTAATCAACATGTTCCAAACTGTCCCGACAATGTACTTTAGAGTGGTTTCCTGCATTCCTCCCTAACCTAGGGCCACACATGGCATTTAGTTCTCTTGTCTCTTTATCTCCTTTTAGAACATTTTCTGGGAGGGGGTGGATAGGTGTCTTTCATGTCAGCCATATTTTTGAAGGGTCCAGGCAGTTACTTGTAGGATGTCTCATAACGTGGATTTATCTTTCTTTTAAGGGTCTCAGGTTAAATGATTTTGGTTATATTAATTTTCCATTGCCTTATGGCAAGAGGTAAATATTGTCAGTTTGTCCCATTAGTGATGCTGAGTTTGACCAGTTGGCTAAAATGGTGCCTGCCAGACTTGCACCTTCAGGATGCTTTTACATAAGTAACATGTAGTGAGTGATAATTTTAGATGGCTCCCCAAAGACTTTAGCATCCATTGGTGATCTATTTCTGAATCAATTACCTCATTGAAGTTTACAAAATGGTAATTTTTGTAAATCCATCATTCTTTTCACATTTATTCACTGACAGCTTTCTGTAAATAATAGATTTCCCTTCTCTTTCACTTCTGTTTTTCCTTCCTTCCTTCCTTCCTTTCTTATTTTTTATTTAATTTTTTGTTTTTTTGTTAATCCTCACCTGAGGATATTTTCCCCATTGATTGTTAGAGATTGGATGGAAGGGAGAGAGAAACATTGATGTGAGAGAGATACATCGAGTGGTTGTCTCCCGCATGCTCCCCTACTGGGGCCTGGATTGAACTTGCAACCCAGGTATGTGCCCTTAACTGGGAATTGAACTGGCGAAACTTTGGTGCAGGCTGACACTCTAACCACTGGCCACAGCCTGTTTTTCTTTTTGCTGAGTATTATTACAGGCTCGTGGATTCCCTTTATATTCAACTAGTGATCCAGTGCATGGATTTGTGCACATTGAAAGGAAATTAATTAGAAGGTGGCCAGTGGGGCAGGACTGGGTCAGATGGCCTGGACATGCCCTGGAGCCAACCTCCCATGGTTCCTCCCTGGAGTCTGCAGAGTGAGTGGGGTCCCTCTGGCAGGTGGGGTCCCTCAGCTGGGCCTGTGGAGATCAGGCCGAAACCAGCTCTCCCACATCCACCGAGAGGTCCCAGAGTGCGAGAGGGCACTCTGCAAAGTTGCTGTCATATAGGGTGTGGAACACAAACACAAGTGTGCAATAAACCAGATTCTGGGCCAACAGTGCCCCAGCAACAACATCACCCACAGCCAAAGGTGGAATTGCATGGCCCCACGAGGAATCAGGCTCCCTCCTCTCTGGTTTTGGGGTGCATCACCCGAGAACCGCTGCTGACAAGTCACTGCAGCTCAGTAGCTCCTGTGTTGAGTGTCTGCCCACTGGTGGTCCGTGTGCATCATAGTGACCGGTTGGACACTTAGCATATTAGCCTTTTATATATGTGTGTGTGTGTGTGTGTATTATATTAAGTGCATTACTGTCATTTTTTTTCCTTTTAATCCTCACCTGAGGATTTTTTCCCATTGATTTTTAGAAAGAGTGGAAGAGAGAGGGTAAGACAGAGAGAAATATTGATGTGAGAGAAATACATCAATTGGTTGCCTCCTGCAGGAGCCCTGACCAGGGCCTGCGCTGGGGAGGAGCCTGCAAACGAGGTACGTGCCCTTGCCTGAATTGAACCCAGGACCCTTCCTTCTGCAGGCCAACGCTCTATCCAATGAGCCAAACCGGCTAGGGCAGTGGTTGGCAAACTCATTAGTCAACAGAGCCAAATATCAACAGTACAACTGAAAGATGAGACAGAGGGCCGGAAACCAGGACACAGGCTTTATTAGAGGAGAAGACCCTGCCGGGCTATCTTCCAGATGGAAAAGAGCACACGTGCTGGGGTGAAGGCACCTTTTGAGGGGAGGAAAGGGAAGGGATGGGGCTTAGGGTACTCAGCACATGCTGATTGGTGGTTTCATATAAGGCACATAATTAGGGACTTAGAAATTGGGGGTTAGGGTATTTGGCAGGTGCTGATTGGTGGTTCAATGTACAGTCCATATAAGGTGCCTGGTTAGGTGTTCAGGAATGTTCAGGCTGCAGGTGGAGTTTACGTCTTTCTCTGTCCATCAGTTGGGGGAAGGGAGGATCTATCAACAACGATCGAAATTTCTCTTGAGAGCTAAATTTTTTAAACTTAAACTTCTTCTAACGCCACTTCTTCAAAATAGACTCGCCCAGGCCATGGTATTTTGTGGAAGAGCCACACTCAAGGGGCCAAAGAGCCACATGTGGCTCGCGAGCCGCAGTTTGCTGACCACTGTTCTATGACATATGAATCTGTGCTCTGCCACACATCAATGCTTCACTGATGTAATCATAAACCCTTGCTTAAACATTTCCAGCTTCTGGCTGGTCTTCTCCTGGCCGTTCTGTTGGTTCCTCAAACTCAACATAGCCCAAAAACACAGTTCAATTTTTTTTATTGAAGAGAGGAAAGGAGAGGAAGGGAGAGATAGAAACATCAATGTCAAGAGGGAATCATTGATTGGCTGCCTCCTGCATGTTGGACTGAGCCTGCAACCCAGGCATGTGTCCTTGACTGGAATCGAACCTGGGACTCTTTGGTCCACAGGCCAACGCTCTATCCACTGAGCCAAACCGGCTAGGGCTTTTTTAAAAAATTTATTGATTTGGAAGAGAGGAAGGGGAGAGAGAGAGAGGAAGAGAGAGACAAACATTGACTTATTGTTCCACTTATTTATGCATTCATTGGTTGATTCTTGTTTTCCCCAATATATTTTTTATTGATTTCAGAGAGGAAGGGAAAGGGAGAGAGAGATAGAAACATCAATGATGAGAATCATTGCCTCCTTCACACACCCTACTGGGGAACAACCCACAATCTGGGCATGTGCCCTGACTGGGAATCAAACTGTGACTTCCTGGTTCATAGGTTGAAGCTCATCCACCTAGCCACACCAGCTGGGCCTTTGTTTGATTCTCTATATGTGCCCTGACCCAGGAAGGAACCTGCAACCCTGATTTATTGGGATGACACTAACCAACTGAGCTATTTGGCCAGGGCCCAAACCAGTTTATTATTTCCCTGTCCTCCATCATTGGCTTTCTCTGGGCATTTTATTTTACTTTATTAATGTATTTAAATATGTTTTTATTGATTTGAAAGAGAGAGAGAAACATCAGTGTGAGAAGGATTGATCGGTTGCCCCACACACATACTCCGAACCTGCAAACTGGGTATGTGCCCTAACCGGGAATTGAACCAGGGCCCTTTCGGTGCATGGGACGAAGCTCAACCAATTGAACCACACCAGCCAAGTCTGGGTGTTTTTTTATTTCTATTAATAGCTCCACCTTCCTCACAACCTCGAAGGGTCAGCCTTGACCTCTCTTGAGCTCTACAGCTACAGGGTAAACCAGATACAGTAGTCTCCAACACCCTTATACTCAGGGAAAAATTCCAAGACCCCCAGTGGATGCCTGAAACCATAGATAGTACCAAACCTTTATATATGACAAAGAAAAAATTCTGAGAAGTGCTAAATTAAATTACAGCAGACCTGAGGGTGGAAGGAGGAGACAGAGGTTAAACAGTTAACAGCTGAAGGATAAGACCAACAAAAGACTGCTTGCATTCCTGAATGTATGCTAAAACTTTGAATTAACTTTCAAGTGGCTATTTCCACTGGATTATCTAAAGAGAATAGCTGAGTATGACTACCAGGTAAATCCATTTGTTTACACTTGAATGTCCCCCACAGTTGCCCACAACCAATCCAAAGAAGCAAATGCTTCTTCCTTACAAGTCTAGACTCTGAACTAGCCCCAGTTCACCTTCTATTACCCCCTTTATAGCCAATGTAAATTCTTTCAAAACAATTTACATCTTTCTTTGCCAAACTGTTTACTTAGAAGACCCCTTAAGCCCAAGGATTTCAAATATATTGTCTTCATCTAACCCTGCTGCTGGTGGTTTAGAATTCATGCTCCAGAACCTGGTCCTTCTGGTTAGCATTTGATTCAATAAACCCTTTCTTTCAGAAAGGATTTCAGCCATGAAAGTTTTTGTTTACCAGCCTACACTTTTCCCTCCTATACATACCTTTTCCCTTAAAGGAAACACTTTAACGGCTTCTCTTTGGTATATATGAATTACCTGCATACTACTCTTGTGCTTTGGGGCTATTGTTAAGAAAAATAAAGGTTACTTGAACACAGCCACTTCGCCAGTAACTGAGAGGGCTACTAAATGACTGACAAGTAAGAAGCTTGTACTATGTGGATACCATGAACAAAGGGATGATTCATGTCCTGAGCAAAACAGAGCAATTTACGAAAAGGCATGCAATTTAAAACGCTTGTATTTGCTTCTGGAATTTTTTATTTAATATTTTCAGGCCATGATTGATCTTGGGTAACTCAGACTGTGGAATGCAAAATGGGAGCTAAAACTATTGTACACAGTTAGACAGACAAGAGCAGAGCAAAGACAATGGGCCAGGTACCACCGAAGGTCAGCAGGGTGGAAAGCCCCAGGTACCTAGCCAGGGACAATCAATTGTAGGGTGGGACCTCATCCTCAGGGTGACTTTTCTTCTCCTAGCATACTGCTGGTCATGGGTTTGCCTCAGTTGTATTTCAGCTCCAGATGCAGATAAGCAACAAAACCAGCCTCAGGACCAGCTACATTGAACAGTGAGCTTTGCCCTGGGTGCTGGCCAGTTAATCAGAGGAGACCACAATCCTGAAAGGACACATTAGGAATACTGCTGAATATTGTATTGAAATCCTCCCCTGGGACTTCACCCAAAATCTCCACCCTTAAAACGCTTAGGGTGCACCCAGCTGGTGTGGCTCAGTGTTGAGCATCGACCCATGAAACAAGAGATCCCAGGTTTGATTCCTGGTCAGAGCACATGCCTGGGTTGTGGGCTCCATTCCCTGTGGGGCTGTGTGCAGGAGGCAGTGGATCAATGATGTTTCTATCTCTCTATCCCTCTCCCTTCCTCTCTCAATAAAAAAATCAATAAAACATTAAAAAAATAAATCTAAAAGGAAACAAACAGTTAAAACACACACACACAAAAGCAAATATTTCTACAAAAAGAAGCCCTGCAGCACTATCGCCATCTATTTCCTGCTCCCCTGGGCAGCCATTTTAAAGTTTTGTGGGTTTTTTTTGTTTTAAATATATTTTCTTGATTTTTTACAGAGAGGAAGAGTGAGGGATATAGAGTTAGAAACATCAATGAGCGAGAAACATCAATCAGCTGCCTCCTGTACACCTCCTACTGGGGATGTGCCCGTAACCAAGGTACATGCCCTTGACCGGAATCGAACCTGGTACCTTTCAGTCCTCAGGCCGATGCTCTTTCCACTGAGCCAAACCGGCTAGGGCCATTTTAAAGTTTTTAAGCTGTTTCCTCTGATATTTACCTCTATATTTCTAGATAATGTATGTAATGCTATTTAATGTTTCAGTTTTAAATTAGCTGTTGAGCTTCTTCATTGGAAGATGAGGACATACATAGCCTTCTTCCCCCAGAAACATTACATACGTATATAAGAATATCCCCAAAATAATTATATTGCAATCCACATAGTAAACTGATTACATTTCCTTTCTTCTTTTGTTTTCCCTGGTTTGTTTCAGTCTATTTTACTTTGTTTTCAATACTTACTCGCTTTATCCCCAAATTGAATATGTCTCTTTTCAATACATGCAAATATATCAGGTGAGCAATGTCCTTGCAGTTTGTCCCCTTGCCTCCCTCTCTTTCCTCTCCATGGTATCTTGCACATCGTCACTTTCCTGTTCTTGGCTTCTAATAATTGACTTCCAAAAGCCAAGAGAGTAAAACAAAACTATCTGGTCTGACCTTTAAGACCCTCCAGAATCTGTCCTTAGTCTTTCTACTACATCCCTCAAACTTATTACTCAGCAAAGCCATGTTTATCTAGGTTTCTAAATAACATTTCCTACTAAAAGGATCCAAGGCTCCTTGAAAAATGACTAGGAATAGCAATGTTCAAAGTGAGTCAGGAATATCTTGTTGTGCCTGAAAGTAGGGAACTGCTCAAATAATAATGGGAACATGTCAAAAGGACACAGGAGCTACAAAATGGCTGAATCTGGACAATTTGAACATTTAAAAAATGACAGGAGCCCTAGCCCAGTGGTCGGCAAACTGCGGCTCGCGAGCCACACGTGGCTCTTTGACTCCTTGAGTGTGGCTCTTCCACAAAATACCACGGCCTGGGCGAGTCTATTTTGAAGAAGTGGCATTAGAAGAAGTTTAAGTTTAAAAAATTTGGCTCTCAAAAGAAATTTCAGTCGTTGTACTGTTGATACTTGGCTCTGTTGACTAATGAGTTTGCCGACCATTGTCCTAGGGCAAGAGAAACAAAGGAAAAATAAACAAATGGGACTATATCAAACTAAAAGTCTTCTGCACAGCATGGGTGGTGGGGGGGGGGAACACACCAACAAAATGAAAAGGGAACCTATTGTATGGGAGAACATATTTGCCAATGATATATCTGATAAGGTGTTAATTTCCAAAATATACGAAGAACTCAGACAATTCAATACCAGGAAGACAAGCAATCCAGTTAAAAAATGGGCAAAGGACCTGAAATACACACTCTCTAAAGAGGACATACAGATGGCCAATAGGCATATGAAAAAATGCTCAAACTTACTAATCATCAGAGATATGCAAATTAAAACTACAATGAGGTATCACCTCACACCTACCAGAATGGCTACCAACAACAAACCAACAAACAAGTGCTGGCAAAGATGTGAAGAAAAGGGAATCCTAGTACACTGCTGGTAGGAATAGAGACTGGTACAGCCACTGTGGAAAATAGTACGGAGTTTCCTAAAAAAATGTAGCCCTAGTTGGTTTGGCTCAGTGGATGGAGCATTGGCCTATGAACTGAAGGTCCCGGGTTCGATTCCGGTCAAGGGCACATACCCAGATTGCAGGCTCGATCCCCAGCAGGAGGCAGCCAATCAATGATTCTCTCTCATCATTGATGTCTCTATCTTTCACTTCCTCTCTGAAATCAGTAACAAAATATATTAATTTTTTTTAATGGAACTGCCATTTGACCCAGTGATCCCACTTCTTGGAATATATCCTAAGAAACCTGTAACACCAATCAGAAATCAGAAAGAATATATGCATCCCTATGTTCATAGCAGCATTATTTACAATAGCTAAGATTTGGAAACAGTCCAAGTGCCCATCAGTAGATGAGTGGATAAAAAAGCTGTGGTACATTTACACAATGGAATAATATTCAACTGTAAAAAAGGAGCTCATGCCCAACCGGTGTGGCCCAGTGGTTGAACGATGACCCATGAACCAGGAGGTCACAGTTTGATTCCTGGTCAGAGCACATGCCCACATGCCTGGGTTGTGGGTTCAATCCCCAATAGGGGGTGTGCAGGAGGCAATCGATTAGTGATTCCCTCTCATCACTGATGTTTCTATCTCTCCCTCTCCCTTCCTCTCTGAAATAAAAATATATTTTAAAAAAAGAAGCTCAGACCCTTTGTGACAGCATGGATGGACCTGGAGATTATTATGCTAAGCGAAATAAGCCAGTTAAAGACAAATATCACATGATCTCACTTAAATATGTGGAATCTAATGAACAAAATAAACTGACCAACAAAATAGGTGCAGAGACATAGATGCACGGAACAGACTGACAGAACTCAGGGGATGGGGGTGGAGGGGCCAGGAAGAGATTAACTAAAGAACACACGTGCATATAGGCATAGCCTATGGACATAGACGATAGTGTGGGGAAGGCCTAGGGTGGGGCAGGGGCTGGGTGGAAGACAGCAAAAGAGGGGAAAATGGGGGACATCTGTAACATTGTCAACAACAAATTAAAAAAAAAGTCAATGAGGCCCTGGCCGGGTGGCTCAGCTGGTTAGAATGTTGTCTGGATATGGCAAAGTTGCAGTTCAATCCCTGTTCAGGGCACAGATAAGAATCAACTAATGGAAGCATAAATAAGTGGAAATCCATGTTTGTCTTTCTTTCAAATCAATCTTTTTAAGAGTCAATGCAAGTATTAGAACAGAATACTTAGTCTCTCCCTTTTTATTTATTGTTTTGTTAATCCTCACTAGAAGATAATTTTTCCATTGTTTTTCAGAGTGGAAGAGAGGGAAATGGGGAGGGGGAGAGAGAAACATCAATGTGAGAGAGACACAGCCATTGGTTGCCTCCTAGACATGCCCTGAGTGTGGGGGTGGGGGGTGGGGGAAGTGAACTGCAACCTAGGTACATGCCCTTGACCAGGAATTGAACCCCCAATCCTTTGGTGCACAAGCCCACACTCTAACCACTGAGCACCATGAACTAGGGCTCCCCTTTATATATATACTAGAGGCCCAGTGCATGAAATTCGTGCACGGGGGGCGGGTGTCCCTCAGCCCAGCCTGCACCCTCTCCAATCTGGGACCCCTCGAGGGATGTCCAACTGCCCGTTTAGGCCCAATGCTGGTGGGTTTGGGCCTAAACGGGCATCAGACATCCCTCTCACAATCCAGGACTGCTGGCTCCCAACTGCTTGCCTGCCTGCCTACCTGATTGCCCCTAACAGCTTCTGCCTGCCAGCCTGATCACCCCCTAACCACTCCCCTGCCAGCCTGATTGATGCCTAACTGCTTACCTGCCAGCCTGTTTGCTCCTAACTGCCTTCTCCTGCAGGCCTGGTCACCCCCAATTGCCCTCCCCTGCTGGCCATCTTGTGGTGGCCCTGAAGGGTGTCCCAGATCAGGGTGGGGGTTCCCTTGGGGCATGGGGCGGCCTGAGTGAGGGCTCTGTGGTCGTTTGCAGGCCGGTCACGCTCCCCGACGACCTGGAGGCCCTGGTATCTGGGATTTATTTATCTTCTACAATTGAAACTTTGTAGCCTGGAGCGGAGCCAAGCCTTCTGCTGGCTCTGTGGCAGCAGCCATTTCTGTTGCGATTTATTTATCTTCTATAATTGAAACTTTGTAGCCTTAAGCGGAGGCGTGGGCCGGCCAGGGTGTGCGGAAAGCTTGGCTTCTTCCATTGCCGGGGAAACCCAAGCCTCCCTCCTGCTCTCTCTGTGGCCATAACCATCTTGGTTGGGTTAATTTGCATACTT